>BTHU01000008.1:102476855-103919355 GCA_036184795.1 Tokudaia tokunoshimensis
CCTCTGTAATCTAAATAAGCCGAGGGCAGCAGGCTCCTCTACAGGTCATCCAGGATCTTATTGGTTCAATAGCTTACTGATGCTTCAAGCTTACATGTACGTGTGTGTGTGTGTGTGTGTGTGTATGTGTGTGTGTGTGTGTGCGAGCACACGCAAGTGTATGTATGGAGGCCATTTTGAGACAGAGCCTCTCATTACCCTGGAGCTCACTGATTTGCTAGGCTACGTGGTCAGCTTGTCACAGAAATTGTCCTGTCCTTGTTTCTCCAGTACAGGGATTAAAGGTATGGGCTACAGTGCCTGACTTTTTACATGAGTGTTGGGTAATGTCTTAGGGTTTTACTGCTGTGGACAGACACCATGACCAAGGCAAGTCTTATAAGGACAACATATAATTGGAGCTGGCTTACAGGTTCAGTGGTTCAGTCCATTATTATCAAGGTGGGAGCATGGCAGCGCCTAGGCAGACATGGTGCAGGAGGAGCTGAGAGTTCTACATCTTCATCTGAAGGCTGCTAGTGGAAGACTGGCTTCCAGTCAACTAGGACTAGGGTCTTAAAACCCACGGCAACAGTGATACATCTACTCCAATAAGACCACACCTACTCCAAGGACACATCTACTCCAACAAGGTCATACCTCCAAACAGTGCCACTCCCTGAGCCAAGCAAATACAAATCATCACAGGTAATCTGAACTCAGGACAGTATACTCATGCAACAGGCACTTTGCCATCTGAGCCATTGCCCCAGTCCCAGGAAAGATTTGTTATGAAGCACTATAAGTTGAACTCAGTAATCTTAAAATTTATCTATGGAAATCTATGTATAATTAGTCAAATTTTAGTCATTCATTCTTACACAATTCATGAGTCCGGCAAAAGTGCCATCAACTGACATTAAGACATTAAGGCCCCACTTAGTTCTTATGGAGCAGGTCTCATTTATGGCCACTGCTGGCACCCAACTTTAGTGGAAAGAGAAATCATTTTTAAGAAGCAGAGCAAATCTGAGGCTGCATTTGACCTGCTATGAAGGTCACATGGCTGTTTGTGAAGCTGGGCTCAAACTACTGAGAAAGAGAAGGTGAAGTCCTCCATGTCTCTCTGTCTCTCTCTTTCTGTCTCAAGAGCATGCACATTGAGCCACGCATGGGGACACACACACACACACTGCAGAACAATATTCTTCCAGACAGCCCTTGGTAATTTTCCGGCAATTGGTAATTTAAAGATGAGAATTTACTTGTAATTTCACTTTGCCGATTTGTATGTTTATGCTTCTTTCCCCCATAAAGTGTTGTTTTGTTTTTGTTAAGACAAAAAATTTTTTAAAAAGTTTGTTCTTAGGGTATTCCGAGATTCTATCAATAGATTTCTAAGAAGATGGAAGGAGAGACCCCTGGTCCTGGAAAGACTGGATGTAGGGGAACGCCAGGACAGAGAAACAAGAGGGGGTTGAATGGAGAAAAGAGGGAGGGAAGGGGGCTTATGGGACTTTCGGGGAGGGAGGAAACGGGAAAGGGGAAATGATTTGGAATGTAAATTAAAAAAAATAAAATAAATAATAATAAAAAAGTTTGTTCTTTGTTTCAGTTATTAAAGGTGCTTATTAAAAAGATGGGAAGGCTGAATATTCTGCAAAGCAGTCTTATGGGAGCACAGGGGAGGGTGGGTGGTGGGTGGGATGGGGTGGAAGGGCACTTGAAGCAACAAAAGAGGGCAGCCTTTGGCAGAGGACTGGGATCTGATTGGTCCTCACTGCCCTGGAGGAATTAGTCTCTCTCTCTCTCTCTCTCTCTCTCTCTCTCTCTCTCTCTCTCTCTCTCTCTCTCTCTCTCTCTCTCTCCCTCTCTCTCTCTCTCTCTCTCTCTCTCTCTCTCTCTCTCTCTCTCTCTCTCTCTCTCTCTCTCTCTCTCTCCCCTCTCTTCCTTCTCCCTCATTTTCCCTCTGGAAAGCACTGAGCTGATTGTTTTCACCCTGCCATGCACTCACACCCTCTCTAATACATGCATATTACATACATACATACATACATACATACATACATACACATACATACATATATTTTTCTTCAGAACGGTTTCAGTGAGTGTTCTATATGCCACGGCCTTTTCTCCCCGGATGCTCAGTATGTCTTTTCTAAGATCCCCTTTTAACCGTTATACACTTGTCAGTTTCATTAAGTTGAACAGTGACACAACACTTTGATCTGATTCCATCTTTTTTCATCTGACCTGATAATGTCCTATACACTCTCCCACCTCCAGAGATGGATCCAGCCCAGCGTCAGACACTGCTGTGTTGTGTTTCTTTAGTTTTCTCGAATCTGGAACATTTCTGTACCTTTTTTATTTCTTTGAAGATGCTGGCCTGTTTTTTAGAAGTTAAGACAACTTCTTCCTTGAAGACTGATCCTCCTTCCGGGCTTGTCTGGTGATTCTGTGTGGTTAGAGGTGGGTTATGCATTCCGGGCCTAACCTTCGAGGCACATCTGGAGGCAGAGTCATCTGCCTCTCCTTGTGATGTTCATTTTGATCATGCCCCTTTAAGGAGACTCTTGCAGAGCGTGTGCGTAGCCTGCTTCCCATCAACATCCCCTGCACATCCATCGCTGCCGTGTGCTTGAGCCAGTCTTTGCCCCAGTGCTTACAAAATGATAATTCCCAGCTCCAAACACTCTCACAGTTACCAGTCAGCATTTGGCACCATCCTCCTGTGTTCTGCTTCTGGGATAAAAGCAACATTCTTCATAGAATTTGGGAAAAACAGATTCCCATGATGTACACATTTGGATTCTATTTTTGTACAGAGCTATGGGATGTTTTACTCTTACATCTGACAACCTATAAAAATGAGGTACTGTAGAAAACTCCCAACCTTAACTCAAAAATGCTACCTTATTTAACTATTGGGAGATAGAACAATGATGGTAAGTAAAGTCTTTAGCCCTTATTGTATAAACAACCGATAAGCAATAGGCAAACACCTGTCTGTCATGGATGGATGGAGTGCTTTTTTTTGAGAAGGTCTTTCCAGGTGTCAGATCAGACCTTTATTTCTAGAAGAGCAGAAAAGTTGTGTCTGTGTGTATGTTATGTGTATGTTGTGTGTATTGAATGTGTGTGCATTATATGTGTGTATATTGTATATGTATGTGTTGTATATGTTTGTATGCATGTGTATATTGTATGTATTATATATATATTCATGTGTTCATGTGTATTATAGGATTATTGTATGTGTGTATGTATGCGTATGTGTATTGTGTGTGTTCATGTGTGTATGTATGTATGTATGTGTATGTATTGTAATTATGTGTGTGTTCTTATTCCATAGATATCATGTGGCTGAACTGTAGTCACCTTCTCTTCTTGGCTGCTGGCAGTGATATGGGGTGGAAGGTCAGTCCCTGTCAGGTCAGATAGCAGAGTGGTTAGACAGCAGGCTTGTTAATGAAAAGGCTGACGGCAGCGGGTACCTTCTTCCTGATGAGCTGTGTGAAGGCAGCTGAAGTTGTGAGAAGCTAAGAAGAAACTAGAGGGATATTCATTCATGTCAAAATCTCTAATGTTCCAAAGAAAGAACCAAGTCTCAGCCCCACACAGGATTTTAATTCCAAGGAGAGACACAGGTTGAGTTATAGTTAAGGTGTCAGTTGAGCAAGGGTCAGGCTTAGACTAGTCAGTAAGTGGTTACCAGTAAAGGTGGTAACAAGGTATGTCTATTTCTTTACCTCTTGCTCTAAACACTGCGGCTGATTTTTTTTTTTTGTCTATAATGTTTTAGGTGGATTGTTAGGCTTTGTTGGCTTAATAAAGTACTCAGTTTTCATAGAAAAAGCACAACAGCTTGGCAGAGTGTGTTGACTTCCTTCTCTTCTGTGGGAAGCCTTTGTCAATCGATGGTCACAGATATGGCATGAACAGCCAGCTGAGATTACAGGCACAAGTGAAAGTGGGAGCATTCCATACGTGCAGACTCTAAAATGCACAGCTTCAGAAGAATATGGTGGACAATTTCCTCAGAGGAATGAGAGGTGAGAGAGACCACAGAGATGCCTGGAGCCCATTGGGATGGGAGTCCCGCCCCGCCCACATACAGACACAGGGGGCTCTAAAGCAAGAGGGATGACTTTAGGCATAACCATCAGCTGGAAAGCTATTGAGGCCTTGAATAATCCAACTTCTTTTCCTCCATACCTTTTATTGACACTGCTGGGCTATTTTCGATCATTCCCTCCACCCTTCCTGTCATCTTCTGTTTTGTTTTGTTTTGTTTTTTCCTCCCCTGTACTGTGCATTTGTAAGTTTTTAGGAATCCCTGCTAGAAATGTTGGAAAAATGTAAAGGAAAGAGATTGAAGAATTGTCTTGGAAATTGCAGGTCTACACTGAAAAAGACAGAGGCAAGCACCACTTCAAAAACAGAATTACCTGGAGGAAAGGCGAGAGAGGTGAAAAATGGGGCGAAGATACCATTTTGAGAATGGTACTGATTTTAGGCACAATTTACCATGGCTGTGCTCTGTGACCTTGGGACTGTTACCTAAACTCCACAAATATCAGCTTTTACTAGTCTGTCTGTTTTGTCAGTTCTAGAGGTCAGAACTTTTGCACGCTAGGCAAGTACGGTGAGCTATGTCCCCAGGCTTCAGGTTTTGTCATTCTTACCACAGAGTCAAAAATAATTACTTCTTTGCGCTAGGAGGAGTACATTTAATAATTTACATTTAATAATTTATATGAATTTCTTGCTGCAGAGCATGAACCACGGTAAGCATTAAATAAGAGACCGCAAGTGTTTGGAGTTGTCAGTGTTGTACCTACTTCCTTGTGCCACACACTGAAGTCTTTATGTAGCCTTTTCCATACTTCATAATTCTCTTTTGTACTGCCATTCAGTCACTCCCGAATCCCTATGTGTTCGAGCCCTCCATTTCTGCATTCTTCATTCACCATGAACACGCGTGCACCAGGCTACACCCAAGCCTGTGCCCATTTTTTTTGTCAGATTCTAACCATTGTTCTTACTATGACTGCTGAATGAAGAGATCCTTCTGCACTCCACTTTTACTTCTGGAGGCTCAACGGAAGCCCGTTTTCTCCATAAAAGTCTTCATGGTGGTTCTAGTCCGCTTTGGACTCTCTCTCGTTGTAAGTCCCTACTATAAACTGTTGGTTTCATGGAGTTTAGTGGTGGATTATATAGATCAGAACTTTCTGTGATGATGAAAGTGGTCTATAAATATGTTGTCTAATACAGTAACTACGAGCTGTGTGTGCCTATTGACTACTTGAAATGTAGCTTCTTTGATTAAAATGGAACTTAAATTTAATTTAATCTGAATGGACCAACCACTCATGAGGTAATTATTATGGGTTTCCATTGATTTCCTGGGGCCAACATTCCTCTTCCTGGGGTACTCCTCTGCCCATGGGAAGATCAAGAAAAGGCAAAAGAGAAGACTGATGCTCAGTTAGGAGGGTTGTTTGTGAGCTACATTGACGTCGGCGTGAACAGGAGCTGGCCTGGGTGTTTATTTCTGAGTATGAGCAAACCTGTACAAGTGTGTGTACCTTTGTCTATAATGTTTTAGATGGATTGTTAAGCTTTGTTAGCTTAATAAAGTACTCCATTTTCATAGAAAAAGCACAACTTTCAGGAAGAGTTCCATGACCTCTGCTCTGGGGAGCTAGCAGGCTTTGAACTCTACATAGGGGCAAGGCCACTTTTGGAGTCTCTTGAGTCATTGTGGCTGATCTATGGGCATGACTCTGAGAGGGAGGGATCAGTGCAGTAGCATCTCATGTGTACTGGACCAGGCCACTGCTTGCCTCCTCTTTCTGGTTTTCACCCTGTGCCTCAGCTCTGGCTTCTTATTTAACTTGACAGATACGCTTTGAACTCTTCCCTTTTCTAGCTTACACTGACTCTTCAGTGTTTCTTAGTGGTTCTGGAGCAGTTTGAGGGACAGCAGACTCCTCAAGAAATTGAAGAATGGACACTCTTCAGGGAGAATTGTAAGAGCCAGAGGGGTTAAGAACACCAGAACACAGCTCACAGAACCAACTAAGCAGGGCTCATAGGGTTCATGGAGTCTGTGCAGATCTGTGCTAGGTCCTCTGCGTGTTTGTTATAGTTGTTGGCTTGGTGTTTTTGTGGGACTCCCGACAGTGAGAGTGGGGGTGTCTCTGACTCGACTGCTCTTGGGACCCTTCCTCTACTGGGTTGTCGTGCCCAGCCTTGCTAGGAGGGGTTGTGCCTAGTCTTATTGTATCTTGTTACACCATGTTGGTTTGACATGACTGGGAAGCCTGCTCTTTTCTGAAGGGAAGCAGAGGAGTGGATGGAGGGGAGAGAAGAGGTATGGGGGGAACTGGGAGCAGTGGAGGGAGGAGAAACTGTGGTCAGAATGTACTGTATGAGAGAAGAGTAAAAAAAATGCAGATGGCTTTGTTCTTATGGAGTTTTGTATACGATTTTCATAAGATCACAGATCTCTTGAAATCCAGGATGATATCTGAAACCCTTGGTTAAGAACACTTTCTTGGTCTGTAGAGATGACTCAGTAGTTAAGAGCAAGTGTTGCTTTTGTAGAAGACCTGAGTTAGAGTCTTATATTGGACAGCTCGAAACAATCTGTAACTCTACCTCCGGGGGATCATGCCTTCTTTATGGTCTCAGAGTATACCAGCATACATGTACCCACGCACATGCACGCACATGATTAAAAATAAAATACAATATAAAAAAATCCAATTGCTTGCTTTAGTCTGACCTTGGAAGTTTCTATGTTGATCCCTTGCTCCCCCAGCTCCAGCTCAGGTCCAATTTTATATTTACCAACTAGTACTTTGTTGACTGGTTCAGGGCTCCAGTTACCTTAATAACAGGAACCAACACTCTAAATAGCTGCAAAGAGTGCTTCAGACACTATAAATATCTATCCCTATTGGGTAGGTTATTAGATTGGCATTCTGGCTCACAAATCTTTTACTTCATACAAAAGAGGTTCCAGAGTTCAGCTATGTCTAGGTGGAATTGTAAAATTCATGAAATAGCAGCACCGTGTTCCAGACCAGGGACTGAGCATGCCCTCCCCTGACACCTCTGGCTAATTAAAGTTATCTGGCCAGTGGCCTGTCATGTAGTGCCACACATATCCTCAACTGAACTTTGAGCTTGCATTTCCTTAGCTCATTTGGATTTTTCTCCCTGCTGGTACAACCTCTTTCTTTTGTCCCATAGACTACAAGTTAAGAGTTGGAAGAATGTGGAGAGCATTTGTTGCAGAGGGCTTAGGAGAGAAGCAGCTGGTCCAGCTCTTGGGGTTGGAGGGTGACAGGCAGAGTAGAAGCCAGCTGACTTCTGGTTCAATCTCTTTCTGTTCTGTGAATAATTTTTCCTTGAGTTTTGGGTAAGACAACTTTGGAAGTTGAGCCTGTCGCATAATGTGTAGGGAGACTTCATTTTATGCCTTAGATATGTTCTTGCAAATTTGATAATAAAGTGAATTTCAGTAAATTATATATCTTATCATGTTTTTCAAAGATTAGAGCTATATTCCTTCCATAAAAGCTTTCAGCCTTGGGTATACACTAGGATATAATAGAAAAACTACACACTTAAGGGGAAAAGAATTTTCTGATGAAATATTAAAATAATAGTCTGAATAAACCAACAAATATTAAATCACAAAACAAGAATCTTTTGTCTAGAGGAAGACAAAGCCAGCCTATTTCTTTAAAATACAACATATATACATATATGTATTTATAGGTAAATATCTGTCTTGAAAAGCTCAAATTTCCTCTTCCTGATTATCTTCCATTTTCAATGATTAAGTTCCATTTTCCTTGATTATCTTTCATGGCCAGTATTAATTGTTTATTTAACAACCTAGCTTGGCTTGCTGTAATGTTTGCTTAGTGGCTTGTGTAAATTCTCCATCATTGAAAATCAGCTTTCCTAAGAGCATTATTAAGATTATTTCTGTAAGCACAACTTTCTCTATAGTGAGGCTTCTGCAATTGGGATAGATAAACAAAGGAGCTATTGGAGATAGTCTAGTGAACTATCTAGTGGCGTTCACTAGACATAAGACACCACACCTTATAATTTAATTAAAAGCCTGTGAGATGACATGAGCTTGTGATTCCTTCCTTCCTTCCTTCCTTCCTTCCTTCCTTCCTTCCTTCCTTCCTTCCTTCCTTCCTTTCTCCCTCCCTCCCTCCCTCCCTTCATTTGATACAATCTTCCTGTGTACATTATGAGGGTCTGGAACTTGTGACTTCACTCCCCCATTCCCTGGGCTAGGAATATAAGCATGACACACCTGATTTGACTAAATTTAGGATGATCTATTTATTTTGGAAGTGTATTAGCTTATAAAGAATTGGGTTTTATTTTGGTAAGTTAAAATATTTTTATTTTTCTCTATCGATACTTTCCCCCACTCCCTTTCTTTCGTGTTTTCCCATCCCATTTCCAGGCTCCTTTCTATTTTACACCACATGCAACCTTTACCCAGCCCCATCCTTTCTCAGTACTTCTTGTTTCCCTCCTGCAGTCTCCTGTCTAGTTTCACAATATATGCCCCATTCTCCCAAACTCTTATTAACACAGGATCTGCATAGAAGAGAGGACACGTGATTGTTTTTCTTTCTGAGACTTGGCCAACTCACTTACTATACAGTTATTTACAATTCCACCAATTTTCCTGCAAATGCCATTTTTTCTTTATCTGAGTATTTTAAAACTGTTTCTGTGTCTGTGAATGTATGCGTCTATGTGGGTGTGTGCTTGCATGCAGGTGTTCTCAGAGACCAGATGACCCCCTGAACTTATAGGTGGTTATAAGCTGCCTGACATAGGTGTTGGGGACTGAATTTGGGTCCCTTGCAAAAGCAGTATGTGAGTTTAACTATTGAGCCATCTCTCCTGCCTCATAATTTCATTTTTCTCAACAGCTGATTAAAATTCCACTGTGTGTGCATGCCACATTTTTATTATCCATTCATCTGTTGATGGGCATTTAGGCTGGTTCCATTTTCTTGCTATTATGAATAGAGCAACAATAAACACGGATGTGCAAATATCATTGTGGTAGGTTACAGAGTCCTCTGGGTACATGCCAGGAACGGGATAGCTGTGCCCTGTGGTTGGTCTATTTTTACTTCTTGCATGTAACACTGACTCTTGCAAAGGAGATCTAATGCCAGCTTTCTTCCCTTGATTATTTGCCCTGATTGTTTTTCTTCTGGCCAACATGATCATGGTGACTGTCTTAGCCTAATCCCAAGGCCAATGCATTGTATTGTATAGATGATTCAGGAGGAAAGATGAGCTTGGACAAATGAGCTTCCAAAGCAGTTTCCAAACTTCACATTAATTAATCATCTTAGCCTGCTTCCTCGGTAAACTTGTAACCAGAACAGGTAACAGTGAGCAAACGGATGGGTTTGAAGTTCACCTTCTTTTGTTTTCCTTGCTCATTCTCTGGAAAAGGGGCTAATGAGCAGTAAAATGACCAGGCACAGGACTCCAGGAGAGATGAGAAGGCCTGCCTGGGGAGCTGGCTGTGTAACCGTCGCATAATTGGCTCTTGAGTTATCACAAGGTGCCCTACCGTTTTATGATGCTGTCTGAGTTTTCCAGGTTCCAACATTGATAGGGAATAAGGAGGAGATGGTGTTGCAGTTGGCACAGTGCTTGCTTCGTCTGCTGGGCTGGAGAGGTGACTCCAGAGAAGGTTCTTTATAGAAAACATTTGAAAACAAATGTTGATTGGCAAACGGTAATAAACCTGTGAGTGTTTGCTGTACAGATGCTGACACTGTTTAACCTAATAGCAAGCTGTTGTCTAAGCATCTTTCAGAGGGTAATTAAAAGGCTCCTGGATGCTCTGAAACCAATTATATTAAAATTTTATGTAGGAGATGCTCAAGACTTAGGGCACACACACGCACACACACACACACACACACACACACACACCCCATAAGCTGAATTCACAACCCAAATCAAAGATATCTTCCTGCTGTGGGCAAGAGATGCTTCCAGGAGGAGGTCTCAACTAAAGACTAGGGTTTGATTATAAAGACAGAGATAAAGGTAGAAACCTCAAATCAGCTTTCCATTCTTCAATTCATTGCTACTTTAAGGAAGGAGAAGAAAAACATTCTGTCCTGTAAATCACTAAGTAGAAATCAATGCTGAGAGGTGCTGGAAAGCTGCCTTTTGGAGAGTATTTTGGGCATCACGAATGGCCCTGCATCCAGATGTTCCAGGACAGTTTCATCAAGAGAGTCCAATGATCATTCTCAGACTGTCTCTGACAGATGGTGTGACCACAGTCAAATCACCATCCTGCTCTTGAGTATCAGCTACTTGAGATCTGTAAAGAGAAAGGAATACACCATACTAAATACGGGTCCATCCTGCAGTGGTTATGTTTGAGAAAATGCTTCCTTGTGTAACACACAAGTGGTTGGCAAAAAGCTGCCAAGTCCTTGAAAGTGTCTCTGTAACTCACTTCTGTGGCTGAGGTCATGGGTGTGTGTGTGTGTGTGTGTGTGTGTGTGTGTGTGTGTGTGTGTGTGTGTCTGTCTGTCTGTCTGTCTGCTGGGACCACATAGGAATATGGTATTGGTGTTTCCCCCAGTTTTATGTATTTTTCCAGTATCTTATGAGGATCCTTTGTTCTTTGACCAGAATTTATCAACAGGAACTGTACTTGAAGGTGTGAGAATGGGAGTTTGAAAAAAAACATCATTTTTTTAAAATCAATTTTGTTTCTTTGTGAAGAAGTTGCAGAGGTATCCTAGACATCTCCCTCCCCCAAGCATCCTGTGCATCATGAACCTATGTTGACATATCAGGGTCTACTCTTGGTCAAATCCACAGCAGGTTTATAATGACAGATACCCGCACATACAGCACTCTCCAAGTAGACACATAAATCCTCTGTGTTCTGCCTGTTTATCCATCTTTCCTTCCTGGCCTTATAAACCCTGACCTTTCTTAGTGTCTGCATAGTTTTGTCTTTTCTAGAATGTCATGGACTTGAAGCCATACACTAGAGATGAGAGATGGCCTTTGAAGATTGACTTCCTCATCAGTAATGTGTATTGATCTCTCTCTCTCTCTCTCTCTCTCTCTCTCTCTCTCTCTCTCTCTCTCTCTCATCCATGGACATACTTGTGGAGGTTAGAAGTTGATGTTGGATGTTTTTCTTTGTTATCCTCCATATTAACTGAGGCAGGGTCTCTCAGTTGTATCACCAGCTCACCAGTTCAGATGGTCAGCTTGCTTGGGGATGCTCTAGAGAACCAGATTACAGATGGGCAATGTGATGGTTTGTATGTGCTCAGCCCAGGGAGTGGCAGTATTTGAAAGCGTGGCCCTGTTGGAGTAGCTGTGTCACTGTGGATGTGGGCTTTAAGACCCTCATCCTAGCTGCCTGGAAGTGATTTTTCTGTGAGCGGTCTTCAGATGAAGATGTAGAACTTTCAGCAATTCCTGAACCATGCCTGCCTGGATGCTGCCATGTTCCTGCCTTGATGATTATGGACTGAACCTCTCTGTAAGTCACCCCCAATTATATGTTGACTTTATTAGAGTTGCCTTAGTCATGGTATTTGTTCATAGCAGTAAAACACTAAGACAGGCACTATGCCTGTCTGGCATTTATATGGGTTCTAGGGATCTAAATTCTAGTCCTGCTGTTTCTATGGCAAGCACCTAACTCACTGAGCCATCTCTCTAGTCCTGTGTATGTACCCTGAGTCAGTATATTACTCATTTTTAGTGCAGAATGATGTCCTGATAGATGTACCCATATTTTAAAGATCCATTCCTTTACCAAAGGGCATACTGGTTAAAGGACATTTTGTTTTTGGTTGTTGTTATATTTTTCTCTTGTCTTTTGTAGGATTGTGTACTGGCTGGTTTTGTGTGTCAACTTGACACAGGCTGGAGTTATCACAGAGAAAGGAGCTTCAGTTGGGGAAATGCCTCCATGAGGTCCAACTGTGGGGCATTTTCTCAATTAGTGATCAAGCGGGAAGGGCCCCTTGTGGGTGGTACCATCCCTGGGCTGGTAGTCTTGGGTTCTATAAGAGAGCAGGCTGAGCAAGCCACGGGAAGCAAGCCAGTAATGAACATCCCTCCATGGCCTCTGCATCAGCTCCTGCTTCCTGACCTGCCTGAGTTCCAGTCCTGACTTCCTTTGGTGATGAACAGTAATGCAGAAGTGTAAGCTGAAGAAACCCTTTCCTCCCCAACTTGCTTCTTGGTCATGATGTTTGTGCAGGAATAGAAACCCTGAATAAGACAGATTGGCTGGGTAAGGTATGTGAGAAAGCTTGAATATGGGGGGAGAACTTATATAAAGTCACAACTTTCCCCGTGAGAAGAATCTATTGACAACCACCCTCCATATTTCTAATATGGCTGTTGCCAACCTGTGTGGTGGGATGGTTTCTGTATGTTTTGGTCACTTCTATCTTGTAGTTTTCAGTATAAAAGAATTTTACCTTTTGATTAAATTTATTCTAATTATTATATCCCTTTTGATATTATAATGACATTTTCTTGGTTTCCTGTTCAGACAGATGATTTGTTAGTACGTAGAAACACAAATTTAGTGTGTTGATTTTTTGAATCCAGCAGCTTCATTGAATAATATTTTTAGATCTAATTAAATTCTTCCTGCACCCTCTCTTTCTCATTCTCGTTTTCTTTCTTAGCAGAGTCTTTCCATGTACTGTGGGTTGGTGTTGAATTTGTAGCCCTTGGCCTCTTAACTACTGGGATTACATTTTCTTTTTTAAGTTAAAGACTTTCTGTATTTAAGCTCCTGTCTGTCAATAGATACATTGTATTTCTTCTTTTCCAACTTAGATGTTCTTTTGTTTCCTTTTCTTGCCCGAATGCTGAGGCTAGACCTATACTACTACATTGAATTAAAGAGGAAAACGGGACATTCTTGCCTTGCTTATGACCTTATGGAAAATGCTTTTAGCTTTCCCCCATGGAATGTTGTTGTTAGTTGTAGTTGTCTTCAAATATCAACGTTTGCTTTGTTTTGTTTTTTTTTTCGAGATGGAATTTCTCTGTGTAGCCTTGCCTATCCTGGAACTCACTCTGTAGACCAGGCTGGCCTTGAACTCACAGAGATCCACCTGCTCTGCCTCCGCTGACCAGCTCATAGACCAACTTTCGTTGCACTGAGATATTTTCAATTTCTGGCTTGTTGAGTTTTTAAAATGGAAGTCTTTCTGTTGAATTTTGTACTTGTCTCACATCTGTTGAAAGATTCATGTGATTTTTTCCATTTGTATGATAAACGGTGTCTGCATTTCAGGGATAAAATCCCACTTGGTAACAGTACATACTCCTGTTAGTGTGCTGTTGGCTTTGCTTTATTGGCATTTGTTGAGGATTTTTTTTTTGTATCTGTATTCATTAGGAATTACAGTCTGTGGTATCTTTTTTAAAAATTATTATTATTTTTTAGGTTTGCTTATGAAGCAGCAGGTGTCATGACAACTTTATACATGTGTGTCATACTCTGCTTTCGTGTGTTCACCTCTGCTCTCCCTTCCCCTTCTCCCTCCCCTGCTGTGGCCGCTTCCCTTCTTTTCCTCGATTACACTTCTTGTGCTCTCTTACTACTTACAGCTCACAACCTCTTCTATTTCCTCCTCCTCTTTATATCTCCTCTACCCATTCTGTGGTCCCCTTTCTGGTGTTGGGAGCCCCACATGTATAAATACACATACAAATACAATTTTGGATCTCATATAAGCTAGAAAAAAATTCAGTATTTGTTTTTCTGAGTATGACTTAAAATACTTAACATCACGATTTCTAGTTGTATCCATTTTCACACAAATTTTATAATTTCGTTTTTGTTCATGGATGCGTAAATTCCATTGTGTATATTACCACATTTTTTTTCTTTTACCCAGTCATCTGTTGATAGACACCAAGACTGATTCCATTTCCTGGCTATTGTGGCGAGAACAGCAATACACAGAATGAAAATATCTCTGTGGTATGTCGGTGTAGAGTCTTTACATATACCTTCCAAAGTGGTCTAACTGGACCCCTTGCTAGTTCTACTGTGAGTTTTTTGAGGGTCTTCCATACTGATTTCCATAGTGGCCATGTAAGTTCATATTCTGACCAGAAGTGAGCAGGGTTCCTCTTTTCTCCATCAGCATTTATTGTCATTGCTTTCTTGATGATAGCATTCTGACTGGGGAGGGACAGACTCTCAGAACGATCTTAGTATGTCTTTCCCCAAAGGCCAAGGCTGTCACACACTTTCCCAAGTATGTAGTGGTCATTTGTATTTCTCCTTTTTACTCACTTCTTAGTTCATTCATCAGTCAGATGATTTCATGTGTGTGTGTGTATGCCTCAACTTCTCAGTTCTTTGTATATTTTAGATATCACACCATCATCTGTCATATACTCTGCAAAGATTTTCTCCGTTTTATATGCTGTTTTCTCTTTGGTGGTTTCTTATTTTGCTGTGTAAAAGTATTTTCATTTCATGTAATAGCCTTTGTCAAGCCTCAGGAAGTTCTGGTCTTGTGGGAGCTTTGATTATGCCTGAACGTTGAAATGGTTTCCCTGTGTTTTCCTTTAACATTTTCAAAGTTTCAATTCTTGGATTAACATTCTTGGTTCATTTTAATAGTTTTTTTTTTTGTATAGTAAGAGATATGGATCTCAATTTATTCATCTACATTTGTTTTAGGGGCCATTTTTCTCCAATGTAGGTTTTTGACAAACTTTGTCAAAATTTTGATTGCTGTGTGGGTTTATTTCTGGGTCCTCCATTTTATTTCATTGGCCTGCAGTTCTGCTTTCCTGCTGGTGCCATGCTGGTTTTATTACTATAATTCTGTAATGTAATTTGAGAATGAGCATTATGATAATTCTACAGTTGCTTTCTGTTATGAATTCTGTTGGCTCTCTAGAGTCTTTTGTGCTTCTGTATGAATTTTAGGATTCTCTTTTCTAGATCTGTGAAGACTGTCATTGGGATTTTTATGGGAATTGCATTGGATTGGTCAACTCTTTCTGTAACTTAACCATTTTTACAATATTAATTCTACCAATCCATAAAGATGGGAGGTGCTTCCATCTTCTAGTTCCTTCTTTTACTTTGCGCTCTCTACAGCTGCCTCCCTGGGACTCCCCTCCAGAGAAGGTGAGGCAAGCTGAGCTGAGGCTCCATGGTTGGTGGATTTTCTCTCAAGATGATACTCACCTATCCTCTGAGTCATGAAGCTTGACATAGAGATCTGGAGGTGACAACGTCTCACAAAAGCCCAAACTGAATTTGAGACTCATGAAGTTTGTGGGCGGGTCCTGAGGATGGGATTGTCTGGCTTTTTGTACCAGCAATATGTTTCCTCTCCTGCTTCAGGGGATGGTGCCACTGAAGTTCCTACCCCAGCCTTTTTCTGACCCTTTCTAACCTTCTTTCGCTTTGTGGATTTCTTTCTGTGGAAGCTCTTCCATCATTTCTCTTTGGACTGGAATCATTTTTTTTTCCCTTTCTGACTCTTCTCTCTTACTAGCTCACACACAGGCAGCCTCTATCTGCGATCGATCCAGAAGTCAGGCGTGGTTCTCACCAGTCTTCTGTAACAGGGTCAAGATGACCTTATAGAGTGAGTATGTAATGGTTTTATCTTTTTATTTTTTCTATTGAGTTTCTTTTAGGCTATCTGGTTGAATGTCATTTCATTGTTTATAGCTCTATGCTTTTATGAGGCTATTTACATCAGGTGTAATGTCTTCTTTCTGGACTTTATTTGCCTCTCTTTTCCTTAGTTTAATTACATATTTGTCTTATCTTACCATAAAAACTTTTAAGTTCATTATTTTTTTTATTGTTTTTTTGGCAATTTCTGTCTATTGTTTCTCTTTTTTTCTTGCTAACTTTAGGCTTAGTTTACTCTTCTCTTTCTCTCTTTTTATTTCCTGAAATGTATAGTTTGGTTGCGTGTGTGTGTGTGTGTGTGTGTGTGTGTGTGTGTTCTCGTTTTATTTCCTGAAGTATGTAGTTGGGTTGCTTGAGTCTGTGTGTGTGAGAGAGGAGAGGGAGAGAGAGAGAGAGAGAGAGAGAGAGAGAGAGAGAGAGAGAGAGAGAGAGAGAGAGAATGAGAATATGTGTGTGTGTAGGTAGTTAATGCAATAAACTTTTTTTTTTACTGCTCTTGCTGTCCCTGTGGTTTTTAATGATGCGTTTTCATTTTCATTGGTCTCCATGCATTTTCCGATCTTGTTTTTATTTCTCCATTGACCCAGTGATTATTCTCGAATGTGTTGTTTAATTCATGCATGTTTGTAAAATTTCCAGTTTTCCTTGTCTATTGGTTTCTAGTTTCGCTCTGCTGTGGTCAGTAAAGTACTTGTGTATCACTTGTTTTGTGACCTAACATGTGGTCTGTTCTGAAGCATGGAAAATGTGTATTCTGCTGCTGTTTGGTGAAATGTGTACATATCTGATAAGTTCATTGTCTATAGGACTGTTCAGGTCCTCTCTTGTTTTTAAAAATTGGTCTCTGAAGGATGTTATAACCAATATTGAAAGTGTGGTGTGGAAGTGTCTTCCTGATACTATTTTGATGTCTATTTTCCTATTGATGCTTGCTTTAGTGCTAATAACAATTGATACATATTGAAGGTAGAAGATCTATCATTATAGAATTTCCATCTTTGTCTTTTGAGAGTTTTGGTTTGAACTTTGTTTTGTTTGATGTAAGTATAGCTACTCCTACCTTTCCTCTAGTTACCGTTATGTGGATTATCTTTTCCCACGCTGTTACTTTCAGCCCATGTGTTTCTTTAAAAGTGTGTCCCCCACAGACAATGTGTAGCTAGGTTTTTCTTTTGCATCCTATCCAACTACTTTATGTGTCTCCCATCCCCAACCTTGACTTTATTTGTAGAAGCAGTACAAGACACCACTCATCTCTAAACGTATATCTGTTTTCACTTTGGCAGACAGGAGCCTTTTCTACGGGGCCTTCACAGGCACCTGGGAACTTTGGGAGCCTGAGCTGGAGCAGGAGCCTGGGCCTGAGTTGGAGCCTTAGCTTTGATTCAGCAGAGTTTATGTCTGGGGTCTTTGGCATCTTGGGCTTGACGGCCTTATGTATCATGAGGGCGCTGATAGCCTCTCTGCACATGTTCTCACTGTTGGCCTGTGTCTTCTTCAAGGCCTTTCTTGCGCTTCTTTGCAAAGTGCATGTTCTTTTGGAGTCAACTCCTCCCTGCTTTATGAGATTTATAGATGTGATTTGGATTTCTCGATGCCATTTCTGTGTCATTTTTCAGGACTAGCTCTGTGGGATGTGGCTTCTATAGATATCATACATACATGTATGTGTGTGTGTGTGTATATATATATGTATATATATATACAGAAATATATATATATGTATATATATATATACAATACACATACACATATACATATACATACTTTTATGTGGGTGGGTGTTTTTCCTGTGCACCATGTGTATGTCTGATGCCTAAGGAGGCCAGGAAAGAGCACTGGATCCCCTGGATCTGGAGTTACCATGTGGGTAATGGAAATCAAATCTGGGTCCTCTGGAAGAGCAGCCAGTGCTCTTACTCCATGAGCCATCTCCTTGTCCATCTTTGGTAATTTTCATAACCACAATATATGGTTGAATGATTGTTTAGGTCCAGAACATATTGCCTAACAAAGCCACAGTGAAAAAAAAGAGTTAGGTAATGGTATATGTAGACAGGAGAGGGTCCTGGAAATATTTGTTCCAGTTATTTCAGGTAGGTCTTGCTGATGGAGATAGGAAGTTTAAGGAAAACCAGGCTAGGTGAATGGGTGAAGGAAATGGTACATTGGAATGAGTGTTTTTCTATGAGGTTAAGGTCATTGTTAGAAATAGGGGCGAAGACAGTGTCAGTCCTCTGGGTGCTGATACCCACAGTGATCCTGGCGAGCAGATGGAAGAAAGGATGGCTGAGAGAATGAATGAGTGTTGTCAGTACACACCTACATCTCTGAGTGTACAAAGATGAGTGAGTCAAGAGTTATTAATAGAAATGGTTGCAGCGGCAGCGTGTCCTGCTGATGGTCCTATTTATAAAACCAACTTCAAAATCTATCTCCAAATGTTACTCTAAGTCCTGTGTGCATCCTCCTTTGCATTCCTTTAAGGAGTCAAATCTTCTGCTTACAGTGTTTATTACTTTTAAACATATGGGAGTACATCTGATATCTGTCCACTTCTCCCCAGAGCTAGTAAACAGACTGGAACTAGAACCGCAATGATGTCCTTATTGTGCCGTTGACCTTGTGCAGGCTCTCCAAGGTCAGTGATGCTGGGTGGATTTTTGTCAGGATTGACTTGTTTTCTGCAAGAGCCAGGTCTCCTGCCTGCTAACATTTGTAATCTTTCCTTACTATCCAGCCTGCTGTAAAATTACTAGTACAGCTTCCCCAGGCAATGACTTTGTGAAATCCTACTTTTTTTTTTATTGATCAATAAACAGTTTTAAACCAAAAAACCCCACAGTGAGAATAGAAACTTATTTGGTACTTGTAACTACCTGCCTTGGAGAAGAAAGACAGACTAGAAGGATAAGAGCCTCTGGCATCTGTTGCCTTCTTGATGCCATCGTTGCTAGATGAAAATGAAAAGATGCAGTCATAGGTTAACCAGATGTTTGTCTGCACTATGCTAAATAACGCATTGCTTCCCATAGAATTAGTCCATTGTGTCCATGACCTGTGGATACAAGCATCATTTTCTACAGACTCAAGGAGGACAGGCTTTGACTGTGGTGTACCCTGCTGTCCTCACAATTGGATCCCCTGGATCTGGAGTTACAGGTGGTTTAAAGTCACTATGTGGGTCCTGGGAATCAAACCCACCCAGGGCTTGAAACAGACTTACTCCCCAAGAGCTATCTGTTGAATATATGGTTGAATAAGTAATGTGGTTACCAGGCTGAAGACTAACAGGGTGAATTTATTTATGTGCTACACTGTGGCTGTTTCCTAGGAATTTTCTTGATAAGGAGATCACCAGGCCCTATGTGTTTTATTTTCAATGATGTCAAGCTTAGGTTATGATCATAAAGATCCCAGTGTAACCAACGGTCACGCTCCTAGTATTTACATGGTCCAGTATCATGCTTGTTTTCTTTTGGTGTTGTTTTTGGGTACATAGACTTTTAAAAATAAATTTCAAAAGCAAAGCAATATTTCTAGTAAAACCCAAATCCATAGGAAAGTGGATGATTTGTGATTTGAACTGATTGTTCAACATGGGCATATTTTGAAGGCAGAGAGAAGCTTCTCATATTTTTTATCATTTTTAAGTCAAGGAACACTTAGAGGTAGGATGCAAAGATTTAAGTTTTAAGTAGCACTGTATCATTTTCCTTTCCTCATATAAATGTCAAGAAATACTACCCTTCTCTGGTTTTCTTATTTCCTTGGGGGCAGTGACTGATGGAGATTGACTCCTGCTGTCTGAGTGATGGTCATGACCAGGGCTGGAATATTCAGTAATGACCAGGGCTGGATCACAGGAAGAAAGGAAGGATCGAAGGGCTACTTCATCAAAGCAGGAACATTTTTCCCCTGGTGTGTGGTGTGTGTGTGTGTGTGTGTGTGTGTGTGGTGTGCACATGTACCTGTGCTATAGAATGCATATAAAGGTCAGAGGACAACTTTCAGGAGTAAGTTCCTGGAGATTGTTCTGTCGCTACTTCCTGTCTTGCCTTAGGAGTGTTGGGATTACAAATGAATGCTTCCGCATCTGATTTTTTATGTGAGTTCTGAGGTTCTGAACTCAGGTTGCCAGGCTTGTGTGGTGTACTGGCTGGTTGTATGTCAACTTGACACAAGCTGGAGTTATCACAGAGAAAGGAGCTTCAGTTGAGGAAATGCCTCCAGGAGATCCAGTTGTAAGGCATTTTCTCAATTAGTGATCAAGTGGGGAGGGCCCCTTGTGAGTGGTGCCATCCCTGGGCTGGTAGTCTTGGGTTTTATAAGAAAGCAAGCTGAGCAAGCCAGGGGAAGCAAGCCAGTAATTAACATCCCTCCATGGCCTCTGCATCAGCTCCTGCTTCCTGACCTGCTTGAGTTCCAGTCCTGACTTCCTTTGGTGATGAACAGCAACATGGAAGTGTGAGCTGAATAAACCCTTTCCTCCCCAACTTGTTTCTTGGTCATGATGTTTGTGCAGGAATAGAAACCCTGACTAAGACATGTAGTAAGCTCTTTTACCCACTGAACCATTTTCCTGGCCTCACAAATCTTCTAAATAATAATAATAATAATAATAATAATAATAATAATAATAATAAAAATAAAATAATTATAATAATACAAAGTCCCTTTTGTTTGCTAAGCCTTATCTTGGAGGCACTGGGACTTGAAGGAAGCATTTATTTCTGTTGCTCATTTTCCTTATACAGTGGCTGAGACCAGAGGAGTCCAACCCCAATCTGGACCCTGACTGTGAGTTCTGCCTACAGTTGTGCTGCCCTGGCCTATCCTGGATGAACAGGCATCTCAACCGCTTTGGTATCCTCCCTAGTACACCTGCAGGAAATAAGTGTGCCCATTCTCTGGTGGGACCTCAAGCAGACATTTCCTCTAGTCCTTCCTCTGGCTTGTTCGCTCTCCTATGGCCTCTTCAGTTGGCCTGGCTGCTCAGGTCCCTCCCAGGACACTGACGAGGCACTGGGCTAGAGCTGGGTGTGCAGCTCATGGCCAAGAGGTTCTAGATATAGTCTCACATAGGGAAGGTTGTCCAGGGCCCATTGGCTCCCTTTGTGATGCTTCCAGATTGGCAGACCCCAGTAGCAGTGAGGCATAAGGCCGTTGGCTCAGCCAAGTGATGCAACTGATGAAAACCCTGTCCTTTTAAAAATGTCCCAGCAAGCCAAAATAACTCATATTTACCACATTGCGTTTGAGCAGATTTATGTCCCTTTAAGAACACATGTGGTGTAAAAAGATAGAGTGAGAGAGGGACTAAAGTTTTACATATGGTGGCAAGGTAATCCTAGCCGAGTTGGCGTCTCTCTGGAGAGAGCCTGTGGGGTATAATTAGCGCAGTGCTAGCCATCCCAACGGATCTGTATTTGAGCAAATCGTGGCTAAGACAAAATTGGAACCAAGGCTAAATTTATCAATAGAAAGATTTTTTTTTTTAAAAAAAGGAAAAGAAGACAAATGAAGTTGAAGTTTCTTCTTGTTTATTTTAATGTCCAGAACATTTCCTAGCTGACTTATGCCCCAGCTTTGGTGGATTTAAAATCTTTTTTTTATTCTATTTCTTTTGCGGTTAATCGGATTTCCAGGTTTTGCAGCCAGTCACCACAATTGATCACTGAAAAGATGGATTTATTGCTTACCAGGCAGAATTCTGACACTCTTCAGAGAATAGAAAATAAAAGAAAACAGCCTAGACAGAGAGCACTCTGGGTCATCACTGGGTCAGACCGGCAAGATATGTTACAGCTGGCAGGTTTACGCTGGAATCTCAGTTCAAGCAATCTTCTTGCTAAATGGGCGGCACCAGAGCCCAGTGGAATATTTTGTAAGATGCTGTCAGTGATTCATGTGTAGAAGGAAATGTACCCTAGGATGACACCTTGAAGCAGACGTCAAATCTCCGACAGGCTGAACCTGTGAGAAGAGAATTGACTAAACTTGAAGCAGCTCACACCTTTGTTGTTTGTAGCTAGATCAGAAGCTTAGAGTGCCTTGGTGAGGGACTCTCCGGGCACACTGTACTGACTCAGCGGGCAGAACACAATACAGAACTGAGTGCTCAGCCACTGTTTGCAGAGGGTTCTGGAAATTTCTTAGTTCAAAAGCAGCAGAACATTGCACTCAGCTTGCAAATATCCAATATCTGTGTTACCTGTCAACCATCCACACATCCATCCTTCCATCCATCCATGTAATACTTTTTTTCTTTTTTAAATTACTGAGCCCTTACTGTATGTTACCTTGTGCTGGAAAGAAAAGGAGAAGTGTTTGCAGTCTGTTGAGCAAATGACTACACTTTGCAAGCCCAGGGAAGAAGTTCAAGACGTTCCAGGAACAATTCAGGTAGATCTGACCTCACCTGGGAGTTAGAGGATCTGTCTTCATCTGAGGCCTAGAGGGTCTGCCTTCACCTTGGAGTTAAAGGATCTGTCCTCACCTGAGACTTAGAGGGTCTGCCTTCACCTGAGAGTTAGAGGATCTGTCTTCATCTGAGGCCTAGAGGGTCTGCCTTCACCTGGGAGTTAAAGGATCTGTCCTCACCTGAGGCCTAGAGGGTCTGCCTTCACCTGGGAGTTGGAAGGATCTGTCCTCACCTGAGGCCTAGAGGGTCTGCCTTCACCTGGGAGTTGGAAGGATCTATTCTCACCTGGGATTGGAAGACTCTGCCCCCTTCAGCCTCTCCACAACAACGGTCTTCATTTAAGACAGAGCCAAGGTTTAGTTTATTTATTATTATTATTATTATTATTATTATTATTATTATTATTATTATCCTGCTCTAAAACCTTTTTCCTCCCCTGTCTGCCTCTGTCTACCAGAACTAAGCAACAGTGGGTGGCTGCCTATCTTGCTATAACATGATTAGAATAAATGAATTTTGTTCTCCTTTGACTAGTCTTCATTTATCCTGAAAGATGAGATTGTAGAGGTCAAACAGTGGTGAGGGGAGGGCATTCTAGGAGATAGAGCAGCATACACAAAGACTCTGGACAGGAAGGACTAAGCTTTATCCTTCAAGCTGAAGAGTCGAGTGCAGCGAGAATGAGGAAAACAAGAAGGGGCTCCAGCATAAGATACATCTGGGACTAAGGCCTTCATGAGGGTAAGCTTGGGTATGCATCCATGAGTTGTTCTGGAAGCCTTTGGGCTGTATCCTAACCAGAGCCTCATTTTGGGTGGTGTCTGGCACTTTTCCTTTGAAATCATATGCTTCCATTACAACTGATTCAGTTCCTGTCTGTGGCTCCTTATGTGAACTGCCACTTTTCTTGCTTTCTATGCACAGGGAAACACTTTGCTATGTGTGAGCCTTATTCCTTGCCAGGGCTAGCTCTTCTGGCCTCTTAGGAACTGGTGATGTAATCTCTGGCTTGCCCAAATTTCCCCTTTCTGGTATGTGCCCAACAGAACTTATAAAGAAAGCGCAGTGCAGCAAAGAATGGGAGTCATGTCGTACCTGTTCTCTCTCTTGTCCAGATAAAGAGACCTCCCAGAATCCTTTGCAGTAGTAATAGGTTTCATCCAAGGTTGGGCCATGTGATACAAGAAGGTGGCACATACACATAAAGGTGCTCTTTAATGGGTTGCTTGGGATGCAGAGATGGCTTTGGATCATGTCACCATTTTAGGACCATGTGCACCAGGATGATGGGGTCACCAGAAATGATACCATAAGGATGGGGCTGAGGGGTGATGTTTATTTCTGGAGATTGTGAAGAGATAAATATATGTTTACCTTTTTCAAGACACTGTCATTTCTGTTTCTGTGACCACAGGTGACCTATATTCTAACCAAGTAGTTCTCAAAGTGAGCCACCACTGGGGAATCTCTGACACAATTTCACAGAGCCTACAAGGCCAAGACTGTTTTCATAAGCATGCTAGAACTTTGTTTCCCCTTCCACTCCCATTCATTTACCAGTGGATAAGATTTCCAGAGATGATACAATGATTCAGTCATACCACAACAGACTGACTGCAAGCAGACACAGATATGGCTATTTCCTGTGAATTCAGGAACTAAATAGTCTTGTACAGGTACAAAGCAATGTGACGCCTCTCAATAAAAGTGTTTTTGGAGGTAATTATTTCAAATGTTTTTTGTTTTATTATGTCATTATCTGTGTGCATATATGTGTGCTCATGTTTGTATGTATGTACACATATGTATGTGTGTGCACATTAGTGTGGATGCCTGTGGAGGTCGGAGGTCAATGTTGGGGGTCTTCCTCAATTGTTGCCCATAATATTTGAGACAAGGTCTTTTACTGGACCTGGAGCTCATTAAGTAGCTAGCCAGCCCCAGGAATGCCCCCCACACCAACTAGGATTGGAGACACATGTCTAGTTTTTGATGTGAACATTGGGCCAAATTCAGTCCCAATTCTTGTGCAGCAAGCACTTTAATGACTGAACCATCTTCCACACTCCATGTTATTTCAAAATTAGTGAAGGAGTGATTAACATTTTTCCCATTTCAATTTTGTATAGTAAATATGGAAAGTTGTAGGTCATATACATAAAAGCACTTTGGGGTTGCCAGCCATTTTTAAGGGCATAAAGGCATTTGGAGATCAAAATGTTTTGAGAATTGTCACTTCAGTAATACAGGCAGCTAGGCTTTCTTGCTGATCTACAGCCACAAGCTCCTGAGGCTCATGCATATGCTGATGTCAGAATAAGCTGTCATGACCACTCTGTTCCTCTCCACTACTATGCCTTGGTTCTCCAAGAATTGGCTTCAGGTGACAGATTCCCAATCTACTGGATACTTTTTCTTCTTCTGTCCTTCACTGATTACTCTGTTCACTTAGCCATGGAGCCTCTCTTATGATAGGTTAGACACTATTCTCTCTCTCTCTCTCTCTCTCTCTCTCTCTCTCTCTCTCTCTCTCTGTGTGTGTGGTTCAGCTTTGAACCACCCCAGGACTGGGGTGGAGAGAGGCTGTTAGTGGACAGTGGAACTTGGCCCTCCTCAGCACAATAGTGGGTTGCATGGCACAAAGATAAAACAGAGAAAGGATGACAAGTTTCTCCTTGGAGATGTGGGGACAGAAGGTCAAGAAGGTTTAAAGATAGACATGGTTGAATGAATCTTAAAAACATGTTTTTATTGAGTGTGGTTTTAAGTTGAAGGAAACCACCCAGCTGGG
The DNA here is from genome assembly GCA_036184795.1 of Tokudaia tokunoshimensis. Taxonomy (NCBI): domain Eukaryota; kingdom Metazoa; phylum Chordata; class Mammalia; order Rodentia; family Muridae; genus Tokudaia; species Tokudaia tokunoshimensis. Next base: position 102,501,816 of record BTHU01000008.1, read on the forward strand.
GAACAGAGCCAGGATGGAAGCACTGAGATTTTATAGGAAAGGGTCATTTTGGAAAAAGTGTAAGTGGTTCATAATGGAATAAGAAGCTGATCAGGGACAGAAGCTGTTCATCCATGATAAACACTTTGTTTTCTATTTAGAGGGCAGTGGTAAATTAGTTTAGCACAACCTAATATGATTGTACTGGACTTGAGAGTTGTACCACAGTTCTTTCAACCTGTTTCAAGTTGTTCTCATTCGCCACCAGGAGATGCTGTGATTCTTGGGCATGTCTAGGGAGCATCCTTTATCAGTCTCACAGTGGTCCATGAGTAGCTCTTCTGTTTTGTTTTTTCATACTTGTAAAGAGAAAATGGACAAGTGATTCTGAATGTGAAGAAGTTTTCCTTTTATCTATCTGCATGGACCCTAGATATTATTGGTGTCTAAGGGAGGGACGGCACAGCTGTTTTTTCTCTGCAATTATGATTAAGTTAGAATTCATTATAACTCTATATATAACTGCAATTGTGAATAGTTTTGATTTATTTTGCTAGTCACTTTTATTTATGCTGCTGTTGCCCTATTATTTGACCCAATCCTTTCAGAATCTCTATCATGGAGGTCCTGTATTACCCCACTTCCTATGAACAAGACACAGACACAGAGAACTTGAGAGACTATAATCAGTATCCAGAAGCCACACTTTAAACTGTGACCCTTCAGTGCTTCTGTCACAAGTAGGGAACTCTACTGAACAGGAATTGGAGACCCTGAAAGGTCAAGTTGGTTGCTATAATAGCTTCAATTGCTCACTGAGAGAACATGGCTAGAGCCTTGTGTCTATTTCTGAGGTTGTTGCCATCCCCAGAGTGAGAAATCAGAATCCGAATCTCATCAAGAAAACAACAACAAATGCTGGTGAGGATGTGGGGAAATGAGACTTATTCACTGTTTGTAGTGATATAAGTCAGGCCAACCATTATGAGGATCAGTGTAGAGGTTGTCAAACAACTGACATAGAGTTACCGTACAATTAATCCCACTGCCACTGCCAATCATCACATTAGATAATGTGTGGTAAATATACCCAATGGGATATCATTCAGCCATATAGAACAAAATCATGTCATGTTCTAAGCCAGAGTTAGAAAGAAAAATATTGCATAATTTCTCTTATATATTCAATCTAAATTTTTTAAGGGGCATGAGAGTAGAGGTTATCTTTTTTTGGGAGGGAATAGAGGGAGGAAGACAGGGAACAAGACAAAATAGTGAAGATGACAAGATACATTGCATTTCTGCATGAAAAAGCATAATGAAACTCATTCATTTGGCAAAAAGTGCATGCTAATTAGTTATGAAAGAGAGGAAGAGAGGTAATGAAAGAGACTATAGCCAGAATCAGATTGTTAACCTGATTATGCTTAGAATCATCTGGAAACTATGAACCCATATCAGCAGAGTGGCTCCTACCCACGCCTGTTAAGTCAGAATTTGGGGGGTGGGGATGGAACCCTGGCCTCAAATTTTAAAAAAGAAATTCTCTGGGTGATGGAAATGGGAAGCCAAGGTTGAGAGTCAGTGGTTTTCAAACCCAAAGATGCATCAGAATTGTCTGCAAAGCTTGCTGCCTAGGAGTTCCTGAGGTGTGCTCAGTTACCTCCAGTTTCTGTGTGCACAGACTGGGTCTGGATCCTCAGAACCCCCATTTCTAGCAAGTTCTCAGGCTGCTGACACAACTGGTCTAAGGACCAGTGTTTTGGGGCGGGGGTACATTGTCTCATATTTTCACTAACAGCTTAGCAGAGAAAAGGCTGTGAGAATCAAGCCCTAGACAGGACATAGTGGAACCCCCTCCCCCTCCCAAGGTTTACCGGGTCAGCTCTGACTATGAGAAGAGGTAAGTCAGTGTCATCTACCTAGTTGAAGAAATGAAAAATGTACACAATTCATTACTTAAAAAGTTAAGGAGACTTACTGCCGCTTTCATAAGCCATTATAATTTCCAACTGCAATCTAAATATCTACCTTTATATCCACAGACAAGTATAGCTCTCACCCCTCACCAAAGAAATCTCCAGTCTGCAGCAGATGGAGACTGTTACAGAAATCCACAACAGCTGAGTTGTTCTTTGTGCCCAATCCCAACGGTTATATCTACAACCAACACTTACACTCCAGTTTCAGGGAACGTCACGGAAGAAGGGCCAGAAATACTGTAAGAGCTAGAGGACCAGGACATCTGCTGTGAGATAGTGTCTTCTGTGTGTGACAGGGAAGCTGTAGCCATGAAATTACAAAGATACAGTCACCTAAGTAAGAACTGCGCAATAACAGCAGTTGATGTTCCAACATGGATGGGGGCACTCTCCCAAGGCCCTGGCCCTACATGAAGAGCTACAGGGAATTAATTATTAAAGGCAGTTATTTATAGGCAATTAAGACACCCCCTAACAGGCTATCCTATCATAAATTGTCACTTATGAACAAACTAAATGGACTCAGCAAGATGAAAATAAATAAATAAATAAATATATTATTATGATGTTTTATGTCAAGTTGACACAAGCTAGAGTTATCTGAAAGGAGGCAACTTCAATAAGATGCTTCCATATGATCCAGCTGTAGGGCATTTTCTTTATTAGTGATTGATGAGGGAGGGCCCAGTCTATTGTGAGTGGTGGCATCTCTGGTCTGGTGGTCCTGGGTTCTATAAGAAATCAGACTGGGCAAACCCCAGGAGCAAGGCAGGAAGCAGCACCCCGCCATGGCCTCTGCATCAGCTCCTGCCTCCAGGTTCCTGCCCTGTGTGAGTTCCTGTCCTGACTGCCTTTGATGATGAACAGTGATATAAAAGTGTAAGCCAAATAAGTCCTCTCCTTCTTAGTTTTCTTTGGTCATGTGTTTTATCACAACAATAGTAACCATAACTATGACAACTATATTTAAAGAAGAGGAAATGAATGTGAAAAGGAGTGGGGAGGGGACATGAAAGGAGTTGGAGGGGGTAGAAGATTAGTTGAGATGATATAGATGCAGTGTATGCATGAAATGCTCAAAAAACTTGCAATTAAATACATTTAAATAAATTAAGGTCTAGACTTTAGAGGGTGTAGCTCAGTGGTAGAAGCTTTGCATGAGGCCCTGGGTTGAATCCCCAGTACTACATAAAAATATTATTGTTTTTTTTAGACCTAAGACCTGCTTTTCCTCTAGATAGTAGTTATTTGAGATTTGATTAAGAAGACCTAATTTGTAGACCCTTCTCAGCTTCTCACCTTCAAAGATTTCTCCACATGTGTACATGTAGAGCACAAGTGCTCTAAGGGGAAAAACTAAGGTCTGGTTTATCACTTCAGATCTGTCGTCAGAAATCAGGTCTTTAGAACCATCACAGTCATGGGCATTCAACAAGATATACGTGTTGCCCAAACAACTTCTGAAAATAGTCTGAGGCGGTTTAACTTTTATTCCCTCTCTAGAGCCTGTCACCATTTATTAATCTTAATTTCCTTCAACATTGCATATCTGATGAAAGGCATTTTTCTCTCCTCTGTTTCCATAATATTAATATTTAAATGACAGGGTGTGATACTCAAAACAGCTGTGGAGGAGTGGGCTGATATTCAAGAAAGGAAACTCTAGGCTAAAAAATAAATGCCTCACATAAGGACAAGAAAGCACATGGGTGCTCCTGGCGGTATGGAATGAAAAGATGAAGAGGGCTTGCCAGTGCTGACTTCTGTAAGAGGAATGGCATTGCTTGGAGACTTCTACTGTACTGCTGAAGTATTCCCTGGATGGTGGAGCCTGAGGACGTGCAGGCAGAGATGCTGGTGGAAGCATCCGCCATGTTGAATACTAACTGCTCACAAAAGAGTCAAAAGCTAGTGGTTCCAGGAGGGAATTCACTATTATTACTCTAGGTACCTAGCTGGCATTGGTGGTTGGTCTAGACTCTGGTATACAATTGCTAAAGTACCAAGACAGAAAAGGCACAACCTCTGCCTTCAAGCAGCTGGTGGAGAAGATTAGACAAAAGGCAAAGTCTTGTGGAATTCAAGTTAGGGAGACTTGTAAACAAAGTGCCAGGACACGCCATGTGGAGAGAGATCAGGGAAGCATGAAGAAGAGCTTTGAAAAGCAGGGTCTTCTTTATGAGTATGTTTGCATTCTTGCATGTATGTCTGTATACCATTTGTGGGTCCAGTGCCAGAGAAGGCCAGAAGAGGGCATGGGATTCTTTGGGACTGGAGTTATGAGGTGCCAGATGGGTGCTGGAAATTGAACTGCAATCCCTGAAAAGAGCAGCCAGTGCTCCTAACTGCTGAGCCATCTCTCTAGGCTGGAAAAACAGGACTTTTAACAAATAAAGAGCATAAATCTGAGCCACAGGATGACTCTAATTTGCTAGGGGTTTCTAAGGCATTTGGTCCACATGTACTTTGTGCTATGTCTCCCTCTGGCTTCTGGGGCTACACACAGGAGTAGAATGAAGCCCCTTCTTGCTTTCAAGGAGCATGACTACACACAGCACTGTGAAAGCTTCCTGGAGAAGGCCATGTGATGGATCATTGCAGAAGGACGAGCAAGCCTGTGGAGTGAGGAATGAAGGCAGTAGGATGTGGGACCTTGGTGTGAGACAAAGGCCATAATCCTGTAGCCATCAGGACGTGTAGTCATGCCCAGGCCCCCAGGTTCTAACCTGACTCCACCTCTGCAGTCACCTGGCTGCAGCCAGGCTCTCCCGCCCCTCGGTTACCTGGCAACCCGACTCACTATAAATAGTTCTCTCTCTCTCTCTCTCTCTCTCTCTCTCTCTCTCTCTCTCTCTGTCTTGCTTTCTCTCAGCCCTTTTCTTTCTTTATCTCTCTCGTCTCTCTATTTTCTCCCCTTTCCACGTGGTCATGGCTTTTCTTATCCACTCCTTTCTCTTTATCTTTCTCTTTTTCTCTATTTTCTTTTTTTTTTATTTTATTTTTTTAATTTTCTTTCTATTTTCTTAATAGTAAAGTATCAAAGCTATGAGCCGTCTCTCATTGAATTCGCCATACAGAGTAGCCGCAATGCATTCCAAGCCACCAGAAATTCAGCCAGGCCACCTCTCAGCAGCAATAGCATCTCAGCCACACAGCCAAACAGCCCACAGGAACAGGTACCGGGAAATCTACACCAGAACGACACCGCCTTCTAAGAGAGATCTCTCTGCCCGCGCTCGCTAGCTGGACGCAGCCGACTGGCGGCACCATCATTTACTATCGCACGTCTTGCCAGCTCCCCTAATTCCCACGCGGGCTCAGCGCCTGCCTGTATCTCATATGTGAGACGCCGCCGCCCTGCCTGGTGCGCTCCTTTCCCGCGCGAGACGCTTCTGCCCCGCGCCTTTCATTTCCTTTCTTTTTTTCCCCCACAGTAGGATAGGCAAGTGCCACAGAGAGGAGTGTCAGACGGCATGTGCAAAGGCTTTCCAAAGAGAGAATATGAGCCTTGTAGTGCCGGAGATAGCCAGAGGATGGAGTCAGGGCAGTGAGAACAGGAGACAAAGCTGAGGTGCCGTGGGGACCATGTCCAAAGGGGCCTAGCTATAGATGTTTGCCCTTCTGAAACAAGACTCAGGATTTTCCTCTTGATCTTGGAGAACCATCAGAAGATTTTCAGCAAGGGTACTGGATGACAGACTTAGAATTTAGAAAGGCTGTTCTGGCCAGGTATGGAAGAGAATACAGAAAGCAAGACTGGATGTGGTGCTTTGAATAGGTACCGCTCCCATAGACTCATGTGTTTGAATGCTTGGCCCATAGGAAGTGGCACTATTAGCAGGTGTGGCCTTGTTAGCAGAAGTGTGTCATTGTGTGGGTGGGCTGTGAGGTCTCCTGTGCTCAAACTCTACCCAGTGGTGCATACAGTCCTCTCCTTGCTGCCTGTGGATCAAGACGAGCTCTGGGCTCCTCTTGCGCCATGTTTGCCTGTACACTGCCAAGCTTCCTGCCAGACCCAAATGAAATGTTTTATTTTATAAGAGTTGCTGTGGTCATGGTGTTTTTTTTTCCACAGAGATGGAACACTAACTAAGACACTGGTTGTAGTTGAGTGCTTAGGAACATGTGACAGATAAGATAGATGAGAACTGAGGGGGTAGGTAGAATGGCTGGGGAGGAAGTTGAAGTAGAACAAAATTAATGAACCAGGATCAATACATTTGGCAGAGAGGGCATTTGGTAGGAAAGATAGGGTCCAAAAGTTTTTTGCTCCCCGATTTGTTTCATATACATGGTGATATCATCCCTAGTTTTAAGATAAAGGAGGGGAAGGCTTGAGGTGAGAGATGAGACAAAATGAGGGAACATGTGGGGTTTTAGGTATTTGTTAAACTATAAGATCAGTAGATCTAGGCGATAGTAAATTTGTGTCAGGATAAGTTCTGACAGTAGAGTAAGTCACAGAACTAAAGAGATCACCCAGGATGTGTGCTGGAGCAGGAAGACATCGGAAAAGGAAACATGTTCTCTCTTTAACACTACTGATGACTCTGGACAGCTCAATAAGGTAAGGAAAGGATATCAGAGGCATAAGAGTGAGAAAAGAGACAATGAAAACAGTCATTGTTTGCAGTTAGCGATAATTTACACCGAAAATTCAAATTATCTACAAATTATTACAAGTAATAAGAGGTTCTAATTAGGTGGCTTGGTATAAGAACAATGTCACTTGCATTTCTCCGTATAACTATAAAGCATACTAAGGAGAAAACAAGTGCATAAAATTCTAATGATCAAATATAACGCTTCTGAAGCAAATCGAGTGAGAGATCTCTTTAGAGGAAATTTTTGAGACCTTTTGAAGAGGTAGCTGGGGAAGGAAGAGTCGCCGTCTGAAGCTGTGACCTTAAGTTTCTTGTGCTCCAGTGGATGGCCCCACACCCATGCATACATGGACAGCACTGATGACACTTGGTGGATTATAAAAACAAAAAGTTGAGAGGGAGCTGTTGAGAGGATATGGGAGAGTTAAAAGGGGGAAATGTAGGGCTTATATGATCATATTCCATTGTAAAAATAAATGAACTCAGGCATTTTGAAAAATCATTTTTTAATTTTTATTAGATATTTGCTTTATTTACATTTCAAATGTTATCCCCTTTCTTCATTACCCCTCTGAAAACCCCCTATCCCATACCCCTCCTCCTGCTTACCAACACTCCCTCCCATTTTCCTGACCTGGCTTTCCTCTATACTGGGCATTGAGCCTTCACAGGACCAATTCTTCTCCTCTCGCTGATGTCTGAAAAGGCCATCCTCTGCTACATATGAAGCTGGAGCCATGGGTCCCTCCATGTGTACTCGTTGGTTGGTGGTTTAGTCCTTGGGAACTCTGAGGGTACTGGCTGGTACATATTATTGTTCCTCCTGTGGGGCTGCAAACCTCTTCAGCTCCTTGGGTTCTTTCTCTAGCTCCTCCATTGGGGACCCTATGCTCAGTCCATTGGTTGGCTGTGAGCCATGGATATTTTGATCCTGCTTCTAAGAAGGACCAAAGTATCTACACTTTGGTCTTCCTTCTTCTTGAGCTTCATGTGGTCTGTGAATTGTATCTTAGAAAGCCCGCAGAGTTTGATTTCACCTATAGACCAAGATGCTTGAAATGTGGTACTTTACAGGATGATTTCAGACTTTATAGAAAGAGGTGAAGCTCTAAGAGTAGTCAGACTAGTTCTGAAAAATAGGGGTGAAAGGAAAGATATCATGGGTTAGGGCAGGAATAGACAAGACGATGGAAGGAATAGAGAATCATGTGATACATCAGTGATTACTGATCAGTATGGAAGAAAGCCACCAAGAAATGGTTATTCATTATCTACATAGAAGTGAGAATGGGGCCTTGCTTCCCCCTGTATCTACTCCAAATTGATTGACCATCTAACGATATTAGAAGTACTGAATGCAACTTGTAAACTTGAATAAATATTCAGAATATACAGAACTATGGAGGATTAGCATTAGAATATGTAAACAACTCCTTCAAGTTAGTAAGAACACACACACACACACACACACACACACACACACACACACCAGTAGAAAATTGGAAAGAACACAAAGGCAAACCAAACCAAACCAAACCCTATTGTACGTACGCCAATGTGTGTGCAAAGGGATGTTCAACAGCATGAGAGACTAGAAGATGGAAAATCAGAACTACAATGAGAGATAATTTTATGATTTATTTAATTAGGTAAAAATGTGAATGTCTGACACTGCCAACTAGGAATACAATAACCTTGGAAAAGTGTGACATCTCCTGATGTTGAGAAGGCAACTGGTACCAAGAAAAGCTTAGCACTGTGTTTGGAGGCAGATGATTTGTGGAGTCTCGAACCCACAATTTATTTCCTAGTACGGATTCCAAGAGAAAGAAAGTCTGGGTAGGATGCACAGTAGGATGCACAAACAGCAAAAACACAGAAGCATTATTCACAGTGACAAGAACTTGTGACACCTAACACCAGGACCCAGAGAATAAATGGAAGCACACTCACTCTACAGCTTTTCATAGAAACACCGAACAAGCAAACCATAGCAAGTTCCAACAGCATGGATAAATCTAACCGGTACCACACTTACGATAAAGTAGTTCTCCATGTACTTAAAGCACGATACTGAAATTATGTTAAAATGCTAATGTAGAATATGTGTATACCTATTAATATTTAATATGTGAAAGCATACGCAAAGTAAAGTGAGGGAATTGACCTGAGATTCAAAAGGATGCTTATGCTGAATGGGAAAAGGAGGCAGGATGGTGGAGAGGGACGGGGGGAAGCATATGGCTGGATGGAGATCCTTTTAGTTTTTGGATGATACGTTCATGAATTCTTAATAACTTATTAAAATAACTAAATAAAAGTAGCCAGGCACTGGCCAGTGGCATGAGTGCCATCAATCAGGGCCAGTGATGAAGCCAATTTTGTGCATCTGAGGTCCAATTACAGAAAAACAGGTTTTTTTGAGTTAATGGATAGATAAACAGAAAACCATCATTGTCCACACCGGGGCAGAAGAAACCCCGATATAGTCAGAGCAACATGGCCACTGTTGTCACACAACATGATGTGCTTGGTTTGAGCGTCTCTCAGAGGAGGATGACAACAAAACTCAAGACAGTTTTGGAAAAAAAACAAGTGATTAGGTGAGGCTATCCCTTACCTAAGATTGTTCCTGAGACCATTTCTTAAAAAGAGGGTATCATCTGCCAGCCTATCAGAGCTTTATGGGTGCAGGTCTTTTATATTTTTCCATTGTATTTTTGCCTCGAAGCTTAAATGGGCTGCTATTTAATGACTTTTAATTGAATTCTATGATATAAATTACATGGTCTGAAAGACATATCTAAAGCATAATTTTGTTACTTAAAATTTTGATGGCTTCTGGTGGGAATGTGGGTGGGAAAGGACTCAGTTCTCTTTAGCGGGCTGGCCACCCGGAGTTTGACCATGCTCCAGTCAGTATATGGGCAATGTAAGTTGTATTTTTTTTGTTTTTTGTTTTTTGTTTTCCTCCTCCTCCTCCTCTTCCTCCTCTTCTTCTTCTAGGGGAGGTGAGGGTCAGATATGGGAGGACTAGGAAATGAGTGTGATTGGGGTGCATTATTTGAAATTCTCAAGCTATCAATAAAAATATCTTGGAAGAAAATACAATTGTTTAAAATAGCTAAGGTGTTTAGAGAGTCAACAAAACTCCAAATTTCAAATGTGGTATTTTGAGAGTATTTAAAATTCTACACAAAGCATTTAATTCCATCTTCAGCAATGCTACCAACTAAAATTTAATTCCACTCAACTATTGCTTCAGAGTTTACTAGTCACTTCCTTCCTCCCTCAGCTTAATCTTGTGAGATTGCACTTGGACAGTTTAGTTTGAGCCACCCACTGTGGCCTGCCCATTTTACGTGACCAGCCGAGACCCTGGTAATGGGATTTTCTCTGCTCACGGAAGAACGGGCTAACTGTGGTTGACTGCTGACCCGACTTTATGAGAACGATTCAGAAACAGTATTCTTGTTACACAGCAAACCTGCCCTTTACCTGCCCTGAACTTGTTCAAGAGAATGAGGGATGAGATGTGAAAACTCTGCTGAAGAAAGTGGCTTTAAATGTCCAAGCACACTGTCTTCCTCCCAGCTTCATTTCAAGAAGAAGCTTGGCCTTTATGAACATAATGGATGTTAATGAACCCCACTCTCCAATATGCGGGGTGTGTGTGTGTGTGTGTGTGTGTGTGTGTGTGTGTGTGTGTGTAGTGGAGGCAGGAAGAGCCTCCGGAATGTGGGCAGGGTCTCCTGGCACTTTTACCGAAAAACCTGTCAACCCACAGCTGGGGATTCCGCCTTTGCCAGAAATGATCATGGGTGTTGGAGGCTTGTAGGAGAGTCATTTCCTTTATTTTTCCAATGTCTCCCCTTCTTTAGCTAATAAATATTTTTTCCCCCTGAGGTCCATCTGCAAAAACAAAAGTCTCCCCATGCCAGGTTACTTAGTTACCCTGACCTCATCCTTACAGACTTCTGTAATGAAATCCCTTTTAAACGTCACAGAATACATTTCAAATGTTCTTTCATAGCAGACACAATTTCTTTTCGATAATGATGTTAGAGACTTAACTTGCAAGGTAGGCAAAATGTTCTTCTAGGTCACAAGCCCCTTCGAGGCTAAGCGCCAGACACAAGTAACAATGAGTTTTGAAGAAGGGAGGTTGTCCAATGATTTTGGCTATTGTGATGAATCCATGGCTTGATAGCCAAATCATATCCTGTCTAACTTCCCTATCTCCCTGAGATCTTTACAAGGAAACTACTAAATTTATAATGAATAGCAGATAAACTAGAATTGAAAGTCTAACTCAGGCAGGTGGCCAGTAGTATTGATTTAGAACTGGTAAAATTGGTTGGGAGAGGCTAGTCCCATAGGACCCAGAGGAAGCTCCACTCCCAGGTACAAACCAGGATAATAGGATCAGAGGTGAGGAGGACCCAACATCTGTCCCAACACCAGGAAGAACTGGGACCAGTGGGACCCAACCACACAGGAACTCTGCCAGACCAGTGGCACGGGTTCCTTCCAGTCTGTCTGGGCTGTGCCCTGAGCGGACCTTGGGTGCAAACTCCACAGCCAGCCCCACAGCACCCAGAGGAAGCTGCACTGCCAGGCGCTCTAACTCGCCCAGGATCGCAGGATCCCAGGAGCTTGGACACACCCAGGATCACAGACTTACAGAATCACACGATCACAGAAACAGCTTCACTCCGAGGAGTTCTGACACAACCAGGATCACAGGAAGGACAGGCTCCAGTCAGATATAGTGAGTGCAGGTAGCACTAGAGATAACCAGATGGCAGGAGGCAAGTGTAAGAACATAAACAACAGAAACCAAGGTTACTTGGCATCATCAGAATCCAATTCTTCCTCCGTAGCAAATCCTGTATACACCATTACACCAGAAAAGCAAGATTCAGATCTAAAATCACTTCTCATTGATGATGATAGAGGACTTTAAGAAGGACATAAATAACTCCCTTAAAGAAGTACAGGAGAACACAGGTAAACAGGTAGAATCTCTTAAAGAGGAAACACAACAATCCCTTAAAGAATTACAGGAAAACACAATCAAGCAGGTGAAGGAAATGAACAAAACCATCCAGGATCTAAAAATGGAAATAGAAACAATAAAGAAATCACAAAGCAGCCGGGCGGTGGTGGCACACGCCTTTAATCCTAGCACTTGGGAGGCAGAGGCAGGCGGATTTCTGAGTTCGAGGCCAGCCTGGTCTACAGAGTTCCAGGACAGCCAGGGCTACACAGAGAAACCCTGTCTCGAAAAACCAAAAAAAAAAAAAGAAATCACAAAGTGAGACAACCCTGGAGATAGAAAACCTAGGAAAGCGATCAGGAGTCATAGATGCAAGCATCACCAACAGAATACAAGAGATAGAAGAGAGAAGCTCAAGTACAGAAGATACCATGGAAAACACTGACACAATAGTTGTAGAAAATGCAAAACTCCTAACCCAAAACATCCAGGAAATCCAGGACACAATGAGAAGACAAAACCTCAGGATACTTGGTATAGAAGAGAGTGAAGATACTCAACTTAAAGGACCAGTAACTATCATCTTCAACATAATTATAGAAGAAAATCTCTCTAACCTAAAGAAAGAGATGCCCATGAACATACAAGAAGCCTACAGAACTCCAAATAGACTGGACCAGAAAAGAAATTCCTCCCATCACATAATAATCAAAACACCAAATGCTCTAAACAAAGAAAGAATATTAAAATCAGTAAGGGAAAAAGATCAAGTAACATATAAAGGCAGGCCTATCAGAATTACACCAGACTTCTCACCAGAGACTATGAAAGCTAGAAGATCCTGGGCAGATCTCATACAGACCCTAAGAGAACAGAAATGCCAGCCCAGGCTACTATACCCAGCAAAACTCTCTATTACCATAGATGGAGAAAACAAGATATTCTATGACAAAACCAAATTTATACAATATCTTTCCACAAATCCAGCCCTACAAAGGATAATAGATGGAAATCACCAACACAAGGAGGGAAACCACACCCTAGAAAATGCAATAAAGTAATCTTTCAACAAACCCACACAAACAAAATTCCACCTCCAACAACAAAAATAACAGGAAGTAACAATCACTTTTCCTTAATATCTCTTAATATGAAAATTAACATTACCAGCATATCCTAATTGACTGAAATTCAAAAATATGAGGAATTAAGAATTTGTTAGCTGTCACCCAGTGGTCTCTCTAATTTGGTAATTGGAGAAATATGTCCAATATTGTACAATCCATATACACTTTTTGCTTGTTTGTACGTGACAGTGTCTTGCTGTGTACCACATAATGGTCTTGAAATCATGCTTTTCTTATCTCAGCCTCTATTAATAGAACTGTTTATTTGATGTTTTTACTCTATACTATGGTTTTCAGAACAACTTACATATTTAAAAATTACTTATACAGACAAAAGAAATGTGGATAATTAATTTGGGAGATGGCTTGTAAGAGAATAACAAAGAGTGAGACTGAATGTTTTGCTTGACATTTATAATTATTGTATCAATTTTGAAGATGGCCTTATAAGTTACTCTTTTTCTGAGATAAATGCTTTTCAAATTATCACAGCCAATGAACCAGAATCTTACCCTTAACTAGTGTCTGTGCTACCCTCCAAGCAGAACCATTGTTCATTGAAACAGCTGATGAATGACTTCATGAATAGACCATTTTAATACATACACCATTTCTTAAATGAATGTAACCTGTTCCCTGTGGACTGAGAATGATGACAATCACTCAAGTCAAGTAGCTTTGACCATAGCAGGAAAACTGTATCCAAGTAATTGTGCCTACAATTCATTCCTTGGTGCAGCAGAACTCTCAGCTCTTAGCTTAGCTACTATGGAGGTAAAATCCTTTGGGGATGTGAGGGAGTTTGAAGTATAGCCTTATTACAATGAACTCCAATGTCTAAAAATTTTTCTTATTTTGGGTTTGTACCACAGTAAGAGCCAAGATTTTAAGCTCTACTAAAAATAAAACAAACAGACAAACAAAAAACTTTATCTTTTTCTGTTCATTTAATAACATGTCCATCATAAAATGATGGGCTCTCACATCCCTAGCACCCCTAACCCAAATCTTAGGACCACAATGCTCAGGCATGACTATGTGGAGATGAAGCTGATAATGACGACCCTTCCCTAGAGAAACCCTGGTAACATTTCCCAGGTGATACTGAGAGTAGTAGAGACCCGCTAATATGAGTGGGTGGCTGATCTCTAACACCAGTAGCTACCTGGGTCTGTGGCAGGAAGGAAAGGGGTCCTGACTCTTAGAGCAAAACCAAGACAGGATTAAATTCCTAGCACCCACATGGCAGCTCACAACTGTTTGAAGTCCAGTCTGAGAGGATGTGATGGCTTCTTCTGGTCTCCTTGGGCACCAAGAATTCAAGTAGCACCCTGACAGACATGTAGTCAAAACAACAAGACATATAAAAGAAAGTAAGAAATTTAAAAAGGGAAGAAAATGTAGTTCCAAGCTCTCATGAGAGGTCAAATTAAGCCAGGGCAGTTGTGGTGTTTGACTTCCAGATTTTAAAAGCCAATGGAAACTGCAAGCAACTTTGGCAACAAATTATGAAAAAGTTGAAAAGTATTTGAAGCAGAGGGTTTATTCAAGGGAGAGAGACTGTATGTGTATTTGTGAGTGTGGAAGTGGACATGTGTAAGTGGGTGTGCATACCTGTGTGTAGAGGACAAAGGACAACTTTGAGTGGCAGATCTCAGGAGTTGTTGTTTTGAGACAGGTTTCTTCCCTGGCCTGGATCTCACCAAGAAGGCTAGGCTGGCTGGCCATTAAACTTCAGAAATCCCCCTCCCCAACATGACTTTTGACATGGGTTATAGTGATTCAACTCAGGTCCCCATGGTTGTAAAACAAACATTTTGCTGACTGGTAAGTCTCTACAGCCCAGGAGAGAGTTTAGTGTTTTAGTTGGTGAGAGGGGATTGAAAGGGGGAACAGGGGGAGGGAAGAGGGCTTATGGGACTTTCGGGGAGGGAGGAAACGGGAAAGGGGAAATCATTTGGAATGTAAATAAAAAAAGTATAGAAAAAAACAAAAACAAAACAACAACAACAACAGACCAAAACTCTAGCGGTTAGGTACTTTGCTCGGTTCATAGGCTTGTGGGTGTGACACTGGGATCTAGTTGGCTCTGCTGAGGTTTTTGTGCCCAACAAGGGCAGAATTATGTATAAAAGAGGTGAGTGGGACTCACGGAAGAAGGATTCAGGTAAGGTGTCAGACTTCCTTAAAATAGGCCAAGAGCTCCATTTTCATCCCTCCCGAGAGTGGAGCCTTTTGACCTAATTACCTTCCTTTAAGCTTGTTCTCTTAAAGGTTCTACAACCTTAGCACTCCATTCACTATCTGCACCACAGGAGGTTGGAAACTGCACTGAAATTTAGGATTGGAAGGATGACAAAAATCCCAGGATGTTTACATGCATAATCCTGCTCAGTGCATCATATCTATGAAAGGATGAGGAGTATTTCTAAATGAATTACCAAGTCATGGCATGGTTGGCCACTGTTGAGGTTCTCACGGTCAGAACACCTCACTTTACAGTCTGAATATTAAAGACTGATGGCTACTGACTGGATGAGCTCTCACATCTCTTCTAATCTTTAGTTCTACACATGACCCAGTTCAGTTGATTATTTATCCCCAAGTACCTCTCAGGTATGTCTGGAGACCACAGGTAAACTCATCCATGCAACACAGACCCATGCTGTGTCCCCTAACCCCCCAGATTTCCCCTAGAAACATTTAGGCTCCATTTTTGTTGAAAGACTGTTGTCATTATTTCTTTTCACTGCATCTCTATTTACCTGTATCACCAAGACTGTATCAACCAGGTCCTGTTCCTTCAAACCACTGTGAATGATCCATGTGCTGTGCTGTGCAGTGCAGAAAGGAGAACGAACTGCTAAGCCCTCATCAAACGGGCTTCCTGGATGATGTTCCATGGCTTAACTGGAATTTGTGTACTATTCTAGTGGAAAAGAAGGGATTGGCGGGGGGTAAAGGGGAGGGTTCCTTTGGTTTTCAGGCTGTTAACTGTAATTAGCCTGGTTTCTGAGATGTAATTATCTTGCAATCTCAAAGCAAACACCCCGGAGGAAATTGCACTGTTAAAGACAGCATGGTATTAAAAATAAATTATTACCCTAGTGCCTGCTACGGCTGCTTATGCTTTGCCATTTGTCAGGGTTTCTGTTAGCGAGCCCTTGTGTAGGACTGAGGTTGTACAGCCATTTTGCAACTCCATGATGAGGATGGAAGGCTGGGTTTACTTGGTTGCAGCCCTGCTGTGAGGTCATATTGCTACGGCTGTATAGGCAAAGCTGAACCAGCCAGCCAGGTTTCTTTTCCCCCATCCCTGCCACTAGTGTGGATTAGGTAGCAAATACAACACTGTGGGAGCTATTTAAATAGTTTTCTTTACCTGTACTTACTTATAGTATGTGTTTGTGTGTCTGCAGAGGTCAGAGGGCCACTTGCAGTTGTTGCATTCCACCATATGGGTTCTAGGCTTGAACTCATGTCAATGAGCTTGGTAGTAGGTGCCTTTAAGTGAACCCTCTTTGTTGGCAGATGGTGACAAATGACTCATCCATCATAATCTAAAGCTTAAGCCATGCAAATGATCCACAAAGGAAAGTTCAAATTGCTTTGAAAAGAAAGAGAAATTCTAATGATCTTAGAAGCCAACACAGAAGGATTATGAATCATCATCGATGGGACTCACAGAGGCTGGAAAGGTCATGAGATTTGAAATCAGAGATGTGTGGGTTCGTGCATGCTATTGTTCAGGTTGTACACATTGTATTAGCTTCTTCTGGACACATGAGCAGAGGCCACCAGCCATTGCTCCTGTTCGGTTCCCATAGGGTCTCTCCGCCCAGAGGGGCAGCTAACTTTTCTAATTTCTCTGCTGTGTGGAAAACTTGAAAACTTTGGCTTGCCCAAAAGATTTTACAAAAATGTGATACAAGTCACTATGTATGGTTGCTGTAACCATGATTGAGTTGCCTATTCTAGCTTTCTCATGTATAAAAAGGATGATAATAATAACAATAATAATAATTCCTGGGGTTATTTCAGGACTTGGAACTGCATCTGAGAAGCATGTGGTCACATGACAATGGGAGTCTTGATGATAATGGTGACAATGGCCAGGTTGATCATCATCCTCAAGTGTTTACCTGGATTCTAGCCTGCACCAAACCCCAAGTTGGCTGTGGAGACCTTGGAGAGGCTTGAAAACCTGGCTCTCTCTCTCTTATGTTGCTGAAAATCTGGTTGGAGGGCTAGGGCAGTGTCATAGAAAAACAATTTTACATTACTTTTGTGTGGGCTCTGCAAAGGTAAAAATCCTACAGTTTTTAAGGCAATTTATTTTGGCTGTTAATTCTGTGGTAAGACTGGCTTTTTATTTATATTTTTACCATACAAGAAAGGAAGATGTAGAGGTAACCCTATGTACTTTGGAGACGAGGACGTGGTTATACAGAGAGAAGACAGCGCGTGTGAAGTACAGGAAGATGGACAGGAAACTCGGGAGCTGTCAATAATCCAAAGAAGGCCTGGACTTGCTAGACAACGTTTCTCATCTTTCAATGAGCCAAGCTAATTTGTGTTGGAAGCAATCTGAGTAATGGAAATCCACAGCTTCCTATTGCACAAACCCAATTTTATGTAATGTCTTTACCTTTTTCTTGTTAAATTTCTTCTCTACCACTGATGCGTCCTTAAATGAATTATGAAACAGAAGGCCAATTAAATCTTTCTAGATTTATAGCTTACCATCAGGAATACAAAGTTAAATCTGTTCCTAGATATTAGCATAGATTATTAACAAAATATACCCCTCAAGTATTATGATTAACCTTTTATTTTTTGTAGAGTTTGGGATCAAACCCAGAGCCTCACACAGAAACAAGGGCTCTACACTGACCCACACTCCCAGTCCTAGTTCAAGGTGTTTAATACTGGAGTTTGCCCAAAGCGTTCCCTGGGATGTGTTAATCCTGAGGGAAGCTTGACAGCCATGGACCTCACCTGTGCCCATCAGATGGTGGGAGGAGAGTGCAGCAAGAATTAAAGCAAAGCCACAATAGTATTTAGCAAAGTTTGAAAAGATTTTCTTGGTGTCCAGCCTAACATTTCCTTCCTTTTCTCCTTACCTCTCTCCCTCCTCCTCTTCTTTTTTCTTTCTTTTCTCTCTCATTTCTTCCTACTGCCTTTCTCCATCTTCCTCTCTCTCCCCTCTCCTCCTTTCCACAATCTTTGTGTATAAAATGTGTTTTATCTATTTAAAAAAGAAGTCAATTAACACAATTTTGGTTGCTCAATATGTGAACCAGAGTCAAAGTTGCAATTCCTTCTTCAGAGAAGGTAGAGGAAATATCTACAGGGATTTCTATTTGTGGAGATGACTCCCTAAAGCCTTTCATATGGAAAAAATAACCAAAAAAACAAAACCAAAACTAAACTCAAACAACCTGAAAGTGTGAGACCAATCAGAACCAACACCACTCTGAGTGCATAGTGTTGTTGCTTTTAGGAATCAAGGAATGGAAAGGTCTAGAAGTGTAGAGAAGTTTCTTGTGGTTCCCAGGTAGAAGCCCCGTGCCTGACTAACCCTGGCAACTCCCCCCAGGTTAGCATAAGTGCCAACCCACCACATCCATTTCAGCTTCTCTACACAGGAAGCACGAGCAGAGGTGCTGGGCATTCCTGCAGCAAGGCATTTGAACTAAGATTCTTGCTCTAGAAAATATACTCATTGTGTGTACTCTCAGTTAAATGCTTTATGAAAATCCACCTACTTGAAAAAAAGACAAAGCCAAACACACAAAATGTCTTATGAGGATGCTGACCTGGCTTGAACTAGGGAAAAGTGGTGATGAGAATTCACAAGTGTGATCTTGTTAGACCCTCTCTTGCAGCCTTTAGAAATTCAATCTAAGATGACTTGTAAAACTATGGACCCCTTCTCTGGAGGAACACCTCTTAAATCCAGATTGCACTGGATTCCTGCAGCCAAAGATCTGCCAAATATGAGATCACAGTCCCAAAATTACAGCTTATGCAAGCAAACATTCAACCACAGGTCGGAGTCAGCAGAGTGATGGGGGCGGGGGGAGTACTGAATGTGTTCTCTAAACGAAGTGTGAGTAGAGATGGATTAAACAGTGTGATTAAATGTAACCTGTAGCTATCGGCCAGTTTGGGGGAAAAGAAATACCAGAGGGTTAAAACATAAAATAATAGAAAATAAAAACTCGGAAAATGTTAGCAGACTGAAGATGGCCAATAAAAAAAGTGACCTGGGAGGTCTCAGAAAGAGATAAAGAGGAGAGCAGGAAAAAGAGACATGCAGAGAAGCCAGAGAAGGATCTTGGGTAAGCAAGATGGGATTTTAAAGAGGATGTCAAATACTGAGTGGGCTAGGGAGATGACTCAGTGGATAATGTACTCACCACAGAAACATCAGGACTGGAGACTAGATCCTCTAGCCCACGCAAACACCAGGCCGATGAGGAGGCTGCCTGCAGTCTCAACACTCACAAGGCATGGACAGGGCTCCAAGGGCAAGCAGTGTAGCTATGCCAGTTAACACTGGTGGGTTCTAGGTTCAGAGAGACTCTGCTTTAGTATGTGAAGAGGGGAGCAGTCGGGGAAGACCCCTGACGTTAACCTTGTTATTTGACATGAAACACTAGTACACATGCTCCCACATACACGTAAACATGCATGCACATACCACACATATACACTGAAAAAAGATGAAATAAAGAGACGGCGACAAAACGTTTAGAATTTTCAAAAATGTTTAAAACATACAAATCCTCAGATTTAGGAAATATAGTGAAATCTAATCATGTTTCATTTCCTAATTAAGTGAATTCCATTCTTAGGCACATCTTAATGTGTTGGGGTACCAAGGTCCTTGTGGCACAGATCTCTAGGGAGACCAGGCATGTTAAATACACAGGGGATTCTTCTTAACTGAGGGGTGAAAATACCTGATTTACCTAAAAGGCTGGGAGTGGATTTTTCTTCATGACCTGATGACCTTTTTGCTATCTGTGGAGGCAGACCTCACTCACCTTTTTCTGTAAACGGAGACCTCAACCGAATTACCCGGAATGATTATTTCAGTCTGAGACCACGTTAGATTCCAGGCCTTTAAGTGATAGAACCCACCTTCCTGGTCACAAGTAAGTTGTAAAGGAGTTTCTGTGTAGTCACACCTTAAGCGTTATCATGAGCTTGAATTGGAATGATTGCTGCCTGGAAACCTTTTCCCAAATTGCCCTATGTTCTGAATATGCCCACAGTGAACCATCTGGCACTGGACTCTGAAGTCTGATCTGGGTTGACGGAGTCAGTCTGAACCAGATTCCCGTCCCCATTCTTTGTGGATCACTATCTGCATGGACACCTGCAGGATCCCCCTCATTAATGAAACTAGAAAATCAAGGTCGAAGGTCAAGAGAAAACTTCAAAATCAGCCAGAAGACAAATAAGGCGAACCTTGTAGGGAAGGGTATTGGACTGAAGGTTTACTTCAAGAATGATAGAAGTCAGAAGATGGCTTCAACACAGTAAAAGAAGATAATTGTCAATAATTGTCAATGTAGAAATTGATATCTATCTCTATTATCATGCTGTAACGGAGGCAGATAGCTTTGCAAACATTTCCAGTCAAGAGCAGTGATTGAGACTTCTTACTAAAAGGCTTTTGCTGAAGGATTTTTTTTTTTTTTGGTAAGTGTTCAGTTTTGCTCACACATCAGAATCACGGGAAAAGACTTACAAATCACCGATGCTCTTGTGGAATTGTTCTGAGGTACAGACTGGGCATTGGATTAAAAAATATTTACATGTTTTTTGATGTGATATCAAGTTTAAGATGCATTGATTTAAAGGAAGATTCACGTCCTGAAGGATGGAATTGAACTCAGGAAAGAATAATGAATAAATAACTTCTAATTATGTGGGCAAATCTAAGTACTCACTGTCTGAATGAAGAAATATCAATGAAGAATCAAAAACCTAGATTATAGGTCTAAAATGACATGTAGGAAGATGGAACTGATTGGAAGTTCAAGACACTTGAGGTTCTTTTTTATCACTCCTGATGAGGGGAGAGCTACTGATTAACCTAGTAATTAATTCAACATTAAGTATTAATATTAAAATTGATGGGTACTGATGAAAGCGTCATGATTTAATACGTTATTTCTGAACTGGAAGAGGAGCTGATCTGGCTGGGGAGTGAACAGAGGAAGTATATCATATAGGGAGGCCTTTTACAGGTTTAGTGGCATGTGTCACACATGGAGTGGCAAGAGCAGAGGCAGTGGCATTTGAAAGGGTGGGGTAGTTTTAGGAGGGGATACTTCAGTTTAAAAATGGATGTGACCCAGGGATGAGTTTCCTAGGAGAGCGTAGTTGAAGACAGTAGAGAGGACACAGCCCAACCCCAACATAACGTTATCTTGAGTATTTTAAGCCACAAGAAGCCCAAGGCACATGCTGATGCTTGGGAGGGTGCAGCTCTGCAGAGGCAAGCTCCAAAGAGTGCAGAGATGGCCGCCAGGTGAGAGGAGAAACGCTGGGGAGAGCATGCTCCAGTCCTAGCTGTTACGATGGAGAGCATGTCAATCAGAGACGAAGAGCTCAGCCGAACTCTTTCTGTATTTCTTATCCATAATACCAAATAAAAATCAAAGATGGCTGCCTTAGGTCACTCAGTCGATTTGCTGCACAGCAATGGGGTAGAAATGGTAATGGGGACATTCTAACCAGTGCCACTTATGCTCAGCAATAAAAAAGGCATACATCTGCAGCTCCAGAACTGGGGAGGTTGAGGCAGGAGGATCACAGGTTGAAGCCAGACTTGGGCCACCTTAACAAGAGACTGTCTTAAAATTAAACAAATGAAAAGTTTTTTTTTCTTTTCTTTCAAGATGCAATTACTCTAGGGACCCTGGAGCCCATTGCCAGGACCTCCCAGCATTGTGTAGCTTCCTTCATCTTTCCTTGTGCTTTTAAATTGTATTCTCTCTAGTCAACTTTTACCCTTGGTTTACAAACTTAGCTCAGAACATGTCCTCACAGTTTTGTCTTTCTCTCCATTGATTGGAATACTCCTTTTTCTTTTCATTTTATGATGCCATCATTCTGAGTGGACTTCTTTCCTTCCTTCCTTCCTCCTCCCTCCCTCCCTCCCTCCCTCCTTTTTTCCTTCTTTCCTTCCTTCCCTCCTTCCTTCCTTTCTTCCTTCTTCCCTTCCTTCCGTGTATTGGGGTGGAGGAGTCGGGGTGGGACTCTTCTGGTAATAAGCAGCCAATCAGAATAACAGGACTTTTGTTTGTGCTTCTGGATCTTACCGCCTGGTATCAGGAGGTGGCAGTTGGTGAAGCAGTCACACGAGTGCTAACTTGACAATAGCTGAAATAAGTTGACAAATGAAAGGAACATGGTTTCATGCGATCATAATGGGGCAGATGGAAGACCAAGCATTGCCAAGGTTGGGACTGTCAGAGAAGCAGAGGGAGAAACAGTTGTAGGTCTTGTCTTTATCTTCTGGTGGCTGCTGGAAGCCCTTGGTTTTGATTCGCTTGTAGCTGTGGAACTCCATCCTTACAGAGCCATCTTCCCTGAGAGTCACATTGTCATATTGTTTTCTCCTCCTTATGCCTGCTTATCTCAGTGTCTCTCTTCCTCTATTCTTTTAATTTCACTAGTCATACTGAATTAAGGATTTACCCTAACATGACTTCATATTAACTAATTACATTTGCGATGACCCTATTTCCAAAGATGGCCATATTCTGATTCCAGGAAGGACTTGAATTTTGGGGAAAGGAACATTACTCAACATAGTATATCATTTATCAGGAAATCTTAATGATTCTACTTGAAAGATATGCCCAAGCCCTGATAACTTCTCTTTTTTTCTACTATGACCAGCCTGGAACAATCCATTTAAACTGTTGCAATAACATTTTTGCTGTTCTCTCTGCTTCATCTTAAAGACCACATTCTTTTGCTCAAAACCCTCCCATTTCTGGGAGTTCTCACATTGACCTATTTGTCTGTCTGTCTGTCATCCTCTGTTCTTTTAATCCATGTTGGTTAGTTTTGTTTCTTTGTTTGTTTGTTTGTTCAACTGAACTCAAGCTTGGGTCATCTGGGAAGAAGAAATCTCAATTGAGAAAATACCTCCATCAGATTGGCCTGTAGACAAGTCTGGGGGCGGGGGACAATTTTCTGATTAATGATTGGAGTTGGCTGGCCCAGTCTACTGTGGGCAGCATCATGCCAATCACATGGTCCTGGGTTCTGTAGGAAAGCTGGCCGAGCAAGCCATGAGAACAAGTCATGATCTATAGGCTTCTGCCTTGAGCTCCTCCCCTGAATTCCCTCAGTGTTGGACTGTTATCAGGATAAATAAGCCAAATATGCCCTTTCCTCCCCAACCAAAAGTTGCTTTTGGTCAGTGTTTTGTCATAGCAAGAGGGAACAAGGTAGGACATTCTCACCATCTTCCCACTTTACCCTGCCTGGTCTCTCACTTCCTGCCCTCTGTGAACAAACCAGTCACATCCCTGCCTCCAGGACCCAATCTGGCAGCTGCATCAGATTGTAAGAACTAGTTGGTATGTCTTACTAGAAAGTACTTTGTACTCTCTAATTTTCTCCTCCTTCAATGAATTTAGCTATTCATTGCCTTGACACGCATTTGTAGAGACATAACATGTTAGAATTAATCTGGGTTTACTTTGCTGGCCTCAGCTGTGTGCTGAGGAAACCCAACTCCTCAGCTTCCTTCCTGACAACACCGAAGAGCTACGATGACTCAGAATCGCGGCTTTCTCCCTCAGTGGCAAAGACGTTGGACTACAATAACCAAACATGAATTCATTAGTGCCTAGGGGTTCAATTTCAAACACCAGTGAGGGTCTGCTGTGCAGACTTTCAAGATTCAGCTGTGAGCGCGAACTGAGAAGTCTAGAGAGATTCCTACTATTGTGAACTTGGTGCCTTCTAAGGCTGTTGGCTCTGGGCCACAAAGTGGCGTTTTCATGTGATGCGTGTAATTCTGCCTCTGAGAGAGATGAGAGATGGGAGAGTTGCATGCTGGGAGGTGCTATGTGACCTTATGTATAAGGCGGTTAGAAAGCGAGTAACTTTTATCTCCTTTCTTCTCTCTCTCTCTCTCTCTCCCCTCCCCCCCCCCGTGTAGTTCACGTTTTATTTACTAAAATCTTATTAAAGCAGCCTAGTGGCATGAATCAGAATTAGTATAAAACAAACGATGGGAACTTCTGGTCATAATGAAAGCATTTTTAAGGGAACACAGATTTTTTTTTTCCTCCTTGCATCCTGCAAAGCAATCCACACTAACTGCTAAGTGCTTCTGAGCTGACATTCGTCTAAGCCCGCTTTAATGAACAGATAACTCATTTATAATTAGCAGTACCAATTAATTGGCATGCAAACAATTAAAGTGATTAAAGTGCTAAAGTTCTTAAGAACAGTTTTTCCTAAGTAGGTTATAGACAAACCTTCCCTGACCCTGCATCTTGTTTACACGATTAAACTGCTGAAGAAGCCTTTCTCCAGAGTTGTTCCATGAAGAAAATTTAACTCAGCCTTGGTCAGCCATTCTCGGTTTACAATTAGTGATGGAGGATTTATCATTACTCCAACTTGCTAAATAAACACTTAAACATAAATATGTTATGTGTACTCTTTATATATATAAATACTTTATATATATTAATACTCACCTTTGCCCAGAGTCTCAGTGAATTCAAAGCAGTCAATACCCCATCTAGGTCATTTTTAGTATCTATCTCATAGCCTAGAAAAAAAATGTGGGATTTATTTCCATTATTCCTGATTTGCTCGAACTCGTGTGCATGCATGCGTGTGTGCGTTTGGCGTGCGTTAATGTCTTGTGTGAGTAGAGACCAGAGAGGGATGTTGGATGTCCTGTTCTATCACTCTCTGACCTATCTTTATGACACGTCCTGTTACTGAAGCTGGAGCTGGGCTGGAGGCCAGCGAGTTGTGATGCTTCTGTCTCTGCTCCCTCTCTGCCCACCACTGCGGTTGCAGCTGTACTTGTGATCATGCCAGACTTCTACATGGGTGCTAGGATCTGTATTTGGATCTTGTGGTTGCCCTGCTCGAGCCATCAGCCCAGCCCACATCATTTTAGGTTTTAATGCGTAGACAATGTGTACATTTAAGGTGTCTAGCATCACGGTTTGAGGCATTTTCTCCTTGAGAATGTCTGTGTCCTTTCCTCTTGAACCAAAGCAGGTCTGCGACTTATCAGTAAGCAACAGAAGGTACCAGCAATGGCATTATATAATCCCGGAGGCTAAATCAAAAGAGACATTGCAGTTTCTACTTGTCTACTATCATAATCACTTTTTTAAAACAATATATTTTGAGAATTTCATATAGACTATATTTACATAATTTCTATTATTCCTTTTCCCCTTCAACTCCACTTGAGTCCCCTGCCACCTTTCAAATTCATGACCCCCCATATATGTGTGTATATATATATATTACACACACTCACACACACACATATACACACATATATATGTATATACATATGTACATACACAGACACACATAAACATACATATGTTCATTTAGTGTTGCTGCTACATTGTGAGAAAGCCTAGGCCACGTGGAGACGTGTGCATAGGTGTTCTGGTTGGCAGCCCCAGCAGGAAGCCTCACTGGCAAGCAGAATTGGCACCTGAGCTGAGTGCAAACGCCCACCACCTCTAAGGTTCAATGTCTCTCTAAGTGAGTGAGACTCCTGTCAGGGCAGGGCAGAGACAAGCTATTTCAGCTGTGCTCTTTCTGAATTTCTGTGATGGCAATACAATGGTCATTGTTTTATGTCTTCCATATTTTTTCTTTCACCAGTGGTAATTGGAAGAAAGGATTTCCCTTTTACACTCCGAGTTGTAACAAAATGCTTCCACTGTGTTTTCTTCCTCCATGGGGGTGATTGTGTTCTATTTGAATGTCTTTCTTTGTGTTGTTTATACTGTTTAGTTTTAAATAAAATTCCTCCTAAGCTCATTGGAAGGGTTGGAATTTGAATCTTCTTCGGTAAGTTTTTTTTTAAAGGTTTATTTATTTATTATATGTAAGTACATTGTAGTTGTCTTCAGATACCAGAAGAGAGCTTCTGATCTCTTTACAGATGGTTACCATGTGGGTGCTGGGATTTGAACTCAGGACCTTCAGAAGAGCAGTCAGTGCTCTTACCGGCTGAGTCATCTCTCCAGCCCCCTTTGGTAAGTTTTTAATCCAAGGGCAGATGTTAGTCTCAGCTGTCTTGATGGTAGAGACCCATGTTTACCTCAGAGGCTGTTTTGAGAGTTTAGGAAACTGTAGAACAGAGTATGGTCATTCACCTCCTAGTTAAATGGCCAATAACATTAGAAACTTTCAGAGACAAGTTATCTGTTTCTCAGCCCAGTTCCCATTTATCTAAAGCACACAGCTCTAAATTAGGGTGTATAGTATTCTTATTATGGTGTGTGTGCCCCCGTACATAGACATGCTTGTTACCTGCTCTTGCCATATAGATGACTCTATATTCTCATGGGCTACCATTATTGCATAAAATCGGGAAATAACAGCAATAACCAAGTAAAATCAATTCAAAACAGACCAATAAAAGATCTCTCAACTCTAATTATTGATATTTCACCCATGGACATTTGTGTAACAAACCATGGAGTCCAGATATTAAGTAGAATCTACTGTGTGTGCTGCTACAGACTCTCAGTTCTAGAGAAAAAGGCTCAACTCCCCTTGGCTGGACTATATTGGCCTTCTGGAAAACCACATTCACAATTGCAGAGACCTTTGATGGGCCAAGGACACCTTGAGAAGCTGTAGTTGATCATCAGAGAAACTGTACCCAGCAACTGAATGAAACAGATGCAGAGACCCACAGCCAAACATTAGGCAGAGCTTGGGGAATCCTGCGGAAGACAGGGAGCAAGGATTATAGGAGCCAGAGGGGTCAAGGACACCACAGAAAAACCTAAAGAATCAACTAATCCGGGCTCATAGAGGCTCACAGAGACTGGACTGACAAACCAGGGACCATGCATGGGACTGATCTAGGCCTCTGCACATATGTCACAATTGTGTTGCTTGGTTTTCCTGTGGGACTCCTAACAGTGGGAGCAGGGGTTATCTCTGACTTCTTGTCTGCTTTTGGGACCCTTTTCCTCATACTGGGTTGCTTGTCCAGCCTTAATACGAGGGAGGTGCTTAGTCTTATGTAATATACTATGTTTGATTGATATCTACGGGAGGCCTGCCCTTTTCTTAAGAGAAATGGAGGAAGACTGGCTGTGGGTGTGGGTGGGGTTGTAGATGGGGGGATGGGGAGAGGTTGAGGGAGAAGGACTGGGAGGACAGCAAGGAGGGGAAACTGCTGTTGGGATATATATAAAGAAAGAAGCTGTAGTTCTTCCTGGAAACATGAACATACTCATTGTCTCACAACATGTGCCTGCCATTTCAGAGGTCGCAAGATGCTACAAATGACCAGAGCCCTTTCCAGAAGCCTGTAGGAGTTAGAGTACCCAACCTTAGAAATCATATGTAGTGGCTTTAGTTCTTCCTGAAATAGGAAGACTGTCATTTTTTGGCTGCTTTCAAGTGTCAACCTTATAAACAAGCAGGTAAACATCTGTTGAACATTTCCTAAAGATCAGGCTCTGTTCTAAGGGCTCCACAAAGTTTCTCCAGTCCTCAGGAATGCTTTATAGTAGGTGTTTGAGTTCCATTGTGAGGCTATGAGCAATGACAAGTCAACAAATTGGGGAGGGGGGGCAGGCTTGAGAGAGTTCAACATCCAATCATTTTCTCTTTCTTTGCTTGTGTCTGGGGTTTGACTGAGACAGCTTGTTCTAACATATCACAACTGAAGAAATTTCTAGTTCCAGGCTTACTGCTCAAATTTATATATCATCCTCTTCCTTCCTCTCCTATTTCTAGCTTTTTTTCTTTTTTCTTTTCTGCTCAAGTATAGCATGGGGTAGGAGTGGAGGGCACATTTTCTTTTTAGCCACAACCCAGAGAAATGATAAGAGATGGCACTAAGAACAAAGGATCCATTCAGAATCTTTGTGCTTGCTCGGGAGTTGGCTGAGCCTCCCCATACAATATATAACACTTACACCTACTTAGCACCTTAGTTTTACACAGCGATTTTAAAAATTGATAATAAGATAGGCAGGCTAGGCATTTATATATCCGCTTATAGCTGTGGATACAAAACTCTTCATCCAGGAAAGTGTCTTCCTTGTTCATCTTCCTCTCCAGTTCTTTTTCCTTTTCCTTTTAGCTGCTTCTTCCTTGAGAGAAAAAAAAGAGTAGAAATGCCATTCTAGGAAATTGAAGCCATAAGAATAAAAGCACACTGCCTTTGGGCAGCAAGTCATAAGTCATTGAGATTGGTAGATGGCTGTCCTTGCTCATGTTCCAGAAAGCAGCCGTCACAAATGTAGCCAATGTAGAACAAGAGTTACCTGGGAAATTGTAACATGAGATCACCTAATGGCAGTAGTTCTTGAGTGATAAGGTAGCTGATAAAGGCTATTGAGAAAGGAGCACTGAGCCTAAGAATTTGAAAGATTTCCTTTAAGGTTTCAAGCCAGCATGATCTGACTTTGGATGACCTGTGCTGCTTCTTTAGACTGAAGTATTCCCTCCAGTGGAGAAAAGCAATTCATCAAGCAACAGAGCTGAAAGGAATTCGCTGAAAGAACATCCAGTAGACTGGTCCATGCTCTCTATTTACCCAGAAGAGACCTTGTAATTTGGTTTCCCATGTGCTGACAGCAGCCTAGGTTCTCCAGTGGTGGCCTTTCTGGGAGAGAATGTGGATACCGGCCTATCCATTACTCTGTTGACTGCAACACCTACTTTCCAGCTTATTGTTGCCTGAGTCTCTCTGCTAGGGGTGATAGAGACTATGAGCCTGCTCAAATGCCCAGCAGATATTGTATTTCCACTTTGATGAACCTACATTTGGGTGGTTCTCACCTGAAAAAGACAGTCATTCTCATTGTGGACTTTGGGAGCTAACAGGGTCTGTGAGCTCGTCTTGTCTAACAGCCCATGAGTCTGTCTAGCTCTTGAAAGAAGATGTTTCAGAGTATGAGTTTTGGTAAGACTCTGGTAGAAACATTTCTAAGACTAGCTAGCTTTAGTATGAGACTCAAAATTAAGTTTTGTACTCCAGAGATGGAGTGATTCTTGTCTCTATAAGGTTAGGTACCTGTGCTGGCTAATTTTTAGCAACTTGATACAAGCTAGAGTCACCTTAAAAGATGGGACATCAATCAAGGGATTGCTTTAATGAGATTGGCCTGTGGGCATGTTATGGGAATTTTATGGTTTACTGGGAACTGGCAATCCATGCAGCTGGGAAAGGGCAGAAACTGGACTATTTGATAGTTGAAGAGCATATTATAGTGTCTTGTTGGCACAGCAGGTTTGGTGAGCACAGACAAAATTGGGGGAGGGAAGGTCTCACTTGTGGCTGATGTTGGATGAAAGTGGGTAGCATCTATGTGGGATGGTGTCTGTATCAGGACTCTATACTATTTGTCAGGATTACACAAGCTCATATATGTAATATATTGTCTTTATACTGTTAATAGTTATAACTAGCAAGTATGTGACAGGGGTAACTACTATTATCATCTACTATCTGTCCTCATCTTCCTCCTCCTTCTCTTGCTTATATCTATTTTGATGTAGCCTTCAGAAAGTCTAAGAGTTGGTTACAGCAACTCTAGTACATTGTACTACAATTTTACTCAATCAGGTGGTCTATGGGAGAGGCTAGGCCTTTCAGTGATATTTCAAAGTTAGAAGAGTACATGAAGTCAAAGCATAAATTGATACAAGGCTAGGTAGGACCAGGCAGATATCACGCGTATGTTAATCAGGGTGATGCCAAGCATTAGGGAGGGTGGAGACTGTCCACTTGGATGACTTATGTCATATCCAGTGTCAGTCATGTTTCCAGTTTTAGCTGATAGTTACCATGAAGGTGTGTGGATCCCCAAAGAATCAAAGTTCTTTTGATTATTTAGGAGAGTCAGAAATGTAGAATTTTCCAGTGAGCTTTGATAATATCATATGTCAAACCCAATGTGTATTTAGGCTGTATGGAACTTTCTAGCTGTTAGTCTGAGAGATATTCTTCTCTGATGTAGGAGTCTTTGCTGTGACTCTCCTACCTGGGGTTATTTAGCAAAACCACATGGGGTGATATGATTGTCTTTTTTAAGTCCCCAAAGTTGTCAAACTGAAGTAGGCCTGGGTCCATAGGGCAGGGAGTACAGCCAGGTGCTGTTGCTTTCTGTTTCAGCAATAAGTGGATTATACCCAAATCTTTGTCCTCCACCTAACTTTATCCTACTCCAGGTCTGAATTTGCATTTGAACAGTTGGAGGAGTTATTGGTTCCTCTTGTTTCCATCCATGCCATTGATGCCAGATCAGTGCCCAATCCTGTAAAACCTATGGAAAGCAGGATTGATTATTGTGTTGAAAGCCTTAGGCAGTACTGAAATGTCAGTGTAGGTTATGGGACTTAGGTGATTACCTAAACTTCACACTTGGGACAATGACCTTCTCTTGTTGTCTTGATATATACAACATATATGTATATGTACATATATGATAATATATATATATATATATATATATATATATATATATATATATATATGTTAACATTCTTCATTTCACACCAGTCTCATGGATTATGAAGTTGTGGAACTCAAGGTTTGAACATGAAGAGTCCTGTTACAAGACTAATGTGTCATAAACTTGGCCTTCCTCAATCAGTGCTACTGAGAGGTGATTGAATATTGAAGACATAGACGGTCCCTCCCTCCTCCTCCACCACTGCCTGCCCAGTTCATTCTGATGTGGTAGACCCCTGCCTGTTCTGTGATGGGGAAGACCTCAGTTCCTGATACTTTCTAGAGAACCAGCAGAACGCAGGGCATTCGTGAGCCAGCAGCATGCAGGGCATTTGAGAACCAACAGCCTGCAGGGAATTCGACCCTTGCCGAGTCTGCCACAGGGAAGATCCCATCTCCTGATACTTCTGGAAAACACGCTATATGCAGGGCATTTGAGGGAAAGGGAATCCCAGGAGTATAGATACACAGGCCTGCAGGACAGAGAAGCCACAGTCAGAGACAGCAAGACCAGCTGACACCAGAGATAACTAGATGGCCAAAGTCAAATGCAAGATCATTACCAACAGAAACCAAGGCAACATGGCACCATCAGAACCCAGTTCTCCCACAACAGCAAATCCTGGATACTCCATCACATTGGAAAAGCAAGAGCTGGATTTAAAATTGCATCTCATGACACGGATGGAAGACTTCAAGAAGGACATAAATAACTCTCTTAAAGAAATACAGGAGAACATGGGTCAACAGGCAGAAGCCCTTAAAGAGGAATCACAAAAATCCCTAAAAGAAACAAAGGAGAACATGGGTCAACAGGTAGAAGCCCTTAAAGAGGAAACGCAAAAATCCCTTAAAGAATTTCAGGAAAAGACAAACAAACAAGTGAAGGAACTGAACAAAACTAACCAGGATCTAAAAGTGGAAGTAGAAACAATAAAGAAATTGCAAAGTGAGATGTCTCTGGAGATAGAAAACCTTGGAAAGAATTGAGGAGTCATAGATGCAAGTATCAACAACAGAGTACAAGAGATAGAAGAAAGAATCTCAGATGCTGAAGATTCCATAGAAAACATTGACTCAACAGTCAAAGAAAATGCAAAATGCAAAAAACTTGTAACCCAAAACGTCCAGGAAATCCAGGACACAATGAAAAGACCAAACCTAAGGAATATAGGTATAGAAGAGATCGAGAACTTCCATCATATAGGGCCAGTAAATATCTTCAACAAAATTATAGAAGAAAATTTCCCTAACTTAAAGAAAGAGTTGCCCATGAACATACAAGAAGCCTATAGAACTCCAAACAGACTGGACCAGACCAGAAATTCCTCCCATCACATAATAATCAAAACACCAAATGCACTAAACAAAGAAAGAATATTAAAAGCAGTAAGGGAAAAAGGTCAAGTAACATATAAAGGCAGACCTATCAGAATTACACCAGACTTCTCACCAGAAACTACGAAAGCTAGAAGATCCTGGGCAGATGTCATACAGACCCTAAGAGAACATAGATGTCAGCCCAGACTACTATACCCAGCAAAACTTTCAATTACCATAGACGGAGAAATCAAGACATTCCATGACAAAAGCAAATTTACACAATATCTTTCCACAAACCCAGCTCTACATAGGACAATGGGTGGAAAATACCAACACAAGGCGGGAAATCACACCATAGAAAAAGCAATAAAGTAATCTTTCAACAAACCCAATTAAAGGAAACTACACAAACAGAATTTTACCTTTAACCAAGAAGATAACAGTAAGTAACAATCACTTTTCCTTAATAACTCTTAACATCAATGGTCTCAATTCCCCAATAAAAAGACATAGATTAACAGACTGGATATGTAAAAAGGACTCAACATTTTGCTGCATACAAGAAACCCACCTCAGTGACAAAGGCAGTCACTACTTCAGAGTCAAAGTTTGGAAAACAATTTTCCAAGCAAATGGTCCCAAGAAACAAGCCGGAATGGCCATTCTTATATCGGATAAAATTGACTTTCAACCAAAAGCTGTCAAAAAAGATAAGGAGGGACACTTCATACTGGTCAAAGGAAAAGTCTACCAAGATGAACTCTCAATTCTGAATATCTATGCTCCAAATGCAAGGGCACCCACATTCATAAAAGAAACTTTACTCAGGCTCAAAGCACACATTACACCCCCACACAATAATAGTGGGAGACTTCAACACCCCACTCTCAACAATGGACAAATCATGGAAACAGAAGCTAAACAGAGACACAGTGAAACTAACTGAAGTTATGGACCAAATGGATCTAACTGATATTTATAGAACATTCCACCCTAAAGCAAAGGACTATACCTTCTTCTCAGCACCTCATGGTACCTTCTCCAAAACTGACCATATAATAGGTCACAAAACAGGCCTCAACAGATACAGAAATATTGAAATTATTCCATGCACCTTATCAGATCACCACAGCCTAAGACGAGTCTTAAGTTCAAACAAAAACAATAGAAAGCACACATACAAGTGGACTTTGAATAATGCTCTTCTCAATGATAGCTTGATCAAGGAACAAATAAAAAAAGAAAGACTTTTTAGAATTTAATGAAAATGAAGACACATCATATCAAAACTTATGGGACACAATGAAAGCAGTGCTAAGAGGAAAACTCATAGCTCTGAGTGCCTCCAAAAAGAAAATGGACAGAGCTTACACTAACAGCTTGACAGTATACTTGAAAGCTCTAGAACAAAAAGAAGCGAATATACTCAGGAGGAGTAGATGGCAGGAAATATTCAAACTCAGGGCCGAAATCAACTTAATAGAAACAAAAAGAACTGTTTAAAGAATCTACTAAACCAGGAGCTGGTTCTTTGAGAAAATCAACAAGATAGATAAACCCTTAGCCAGACTAACCAGAGGGCAGAGAGGCACTACCCAAATTAATAAAATCAGAAATGAAAAAGGAGCCATAACAACAGAAACTGTGGAAATTCAAAAAATCATCAGATCCTACTACAAGAGCTTATACTCAACAAAGTTTGAAAATCTGGATGAAATGGACAACTTTCTAGATACATACCAGCTGCCAACATTAAAACAGAATCAGATAAACCATCTACATAGTCCCATAAGTCCTGAGGAAATAGAAGCAGTTGTTAACAGTCTCCCATCAAAAAAAAAAAAAAAAATCCCAGGACCAGATGGCTTTAGTGGGGAATTCTATCGGATCTTCAAAGAAGAGCTAATACCGATACTCTTCAAACTATTCCACAAAATAGAAACTCAAGGAACACTACCCAACTCATTCTATGAAGCCACAATAACGCTTATACCTAAACCAAACAAAGACCAAACAAGGAAGGAGAACTTCAGGCCAATCTCCCTCGTCAACATCTATGCAAAAATACTCAACAAAATTCTGGCCAACTGAATCCAAGAATGCATCAAAACTATAACTCACCAAGATCAGGTAGGCTTCATTCCAGGGATGCAGGGATGGTTCAATATATGGAAATCTATCAATGTAATCCACTACATAAAGAAACTCAAGGGAAAAAACCACATGGTCATTTCATTAGATGCTGAAAAGGCTTTTGACAAAATCCAGCATCCTTTCATGATAAATGTCTTGGAGAGATCGGGAATCCAAGGCCCATACCTAAACATAGTGAAAGCAATATACTGCAAACCGGTAGCCAATATCAAATTAAACGGAGAGAAACTTGAAGCAATCCCACTACAATCGGGGACCAGACTAGGCTGCCCACTCTCTTCCTATCTATTAAATATAGTACTTGAAGTCCTTGTCAGAGCAATTAGACAACAAAAGGAGGTCAAAGGTATACAAATTGGAAAGGAAGAAGTAAAAATATCACTATTTTCAGAAGATATGATCACATACTTAAGTGACCCCAAAACTTCCACCAGAGAACTCCTAAAGCTGATAAACAACTTCAGCAAAAAGTGGCTGAATATAAAATTAACTCAAACAAATCAGTGGCCTTCCTCTACTCAAAGGATAAACAAGCTGAGAAAGAAATTAGGGAAATGACACCCTTCACAATAGTCACAAATAATATTACATACCTAGATGTGACTCTAACGAAGCAAGTGAAAGATCTGTATGATAAGAACTTCAAGCCTCTGAAGAAAGAAATTGAAGAAGATCTCAGAAGATGGAAAGATCTCCCATGTTCATGGATTGGCAGGATTAATATAATAAAAATGGCCATCTTGTCAAAAGCAATCTACAGATTCAATGCAATCCCCATCAAAATCCCAAATCAGTTCTTCATAGATCTAGAAAGAGCAATTCTCAAATTTATCTGGAATAACAAAAAACCCAGGATAGCAAAATCTATTCTCCACAACAAAAGATCTCCTGGGGGAATCACCATCCCTGACCTCAAGCTCTACTACAGAGCAATAGTGATAAAAACTGTGTGGTATTGGTACGGACACAGGCAGGAAGATCAGTGGAATAGAATTAAAGACCCAGAAAAGAACCCATACACCTAAGGTCACTTGATATTTGACAAAGGAGCTAAAAACATCCAGTGGAAAAAAGTCAGCATTTTTAACAAATGGTGCTGGATCAACTGAAAGTCAGCATGTAGAAAAATGCAAATTGACCCATTCTTATCTCCTTGTACAAAGCTCAAGTCCAAGTGGATCAACAATCTACACATAAAACCAGACACACTGAAGCTTATAGAGGTGAATTTGGGGAAGAATCTTGAACACATGGGCACAGGGGAAAATTTCCTGAATAGAACACCAATGGCACATGCTCTAAGAACAAGAATTGACAAATGGGACCTCATAAAACTGCAAAACTTCTGTAAGGCAAAGTTCATGGTCAATAAGACAAAATGGCAACAAACAAATTGGGAAAAGATCTTTACTAATCCTACATCTGACAGAGGGCTAATATCCAATTATACAAAGAACTCAAGAAGTTAGACTCCAGAGAGTCAAATAACCCTATTAAAAATGGGGTACAGAGCTAAACAGAGAATTCTTAACTGAGGAAACTTGAGTGGCTCTAAAGCACCTAAAGAAATGTTCAGCATCCTTAGCTATCAGGGAAATGCAAATCAAAACAACCCTGAGATTTCACCTCACACCAATCAGAATGGCTAAGATGAAAAACTCAGGGGACAGCAGATGCTGGAGAAGATGTGGGGAAAGAGGAACATTTCTCCATTGTTGGTGGGACTGCAAGCTGGTAAAACCACTCTAGAAATCAGTTTGGTGATTCCTCAGAAAACTAGACACAGTACTACTTGAGGACCCAGCTATACCACTCTGGGGCATGTACCCAGAAGATGCTCCTACATGTAATAAGGACACATGCTCCATTATGTTCAAAGCAGCCTTATTTATAATAGCCAGAAGCTGGAAAGAACCCAGATGTCCTTCAACAGAGGAATGGCTGCAGAAACTGGTATATATACACTATGGAGTACTATTCAGCTATTAAAAACAATGAATTCATGAAATTCTTAGGCAAATGGACTAAATTAGAAAGTGTCATCTTGAGTGAGGTAACCCAATCACAAAAGAATGCACATGCTATGCACTCACTGATAAGTGGATGTTAGCCCAAAAGTTCAAAATAAACAAGTTACAATTCACAGACCATAGGAAGCTCACGAAGAAGGAGAACTGAAGTGGGGATGCTTTGGTTCCTCTGAGAAAGGGAACAAAATACCCACAGGAGCAATAAAGGAGACAAAGTGTGGAGCAGAGACTGAAGTAAAGGTCACCCAGAGATTGCCCTGCTTGGGGATTCATCCTATAAACATTCACCAAACCCCAACACTATTATAGACAAGAAGCACATACCAAAAGGAGCATGTCATGGTTGTCTTTGGAGGAGCCCTGCCAGAGCCTTACACATACAGAGGCAGATACTAGCAGCCAACCATTGGACTGGGTGTGGGATCCCCAATGGAGGAGTTGGAGGGCAGTCTGTAGGAGCTGAAGGGGTTTACAGCCCCATGGCAAGAACCAGGATGTCGGCCACCCAGATGCCTCAGGACTCCCAGGGACTAAACCATCAACCAAGGAATACACATGGTTCCAGCCAAAAGTGTGGCAGAGGAATGCCTCATTGGGCATCAGTGGGAGGAGTGGTCCTTGGTCCTGTGAAGGCTCAATAGATGCCCCAACAAAGGGAAATCAAGGCGGGGAGGGGGGAGGGGGAGTGGGTCAGGTGGAGGGTCATATACTTGGAAGCAGGGGGTGGGAGGAAGGGTTGGGGGTTTTCTGGGAGGGAGGAAACCGGGAAAGGTTTAAGCATTTGAAATGTAAATAGAAAAAAATTAAAAAGAAGAAAAAGAAAAAGGCACAGACCTCATCAGTAAACTATTCGGATGTAGGGGTAGTTGGAGGAAGTAGGCTACATCTGTGTTTCTTTCAGGGGCATATCTTGCACTAGTCATCATCTGTCTGAATCTCCTTGCTCCCTGGCTACAGTGGGGTGAGCACTTTGCCTACATTCTCCTGGTACTCTGTCTTATCTTATATCCCAAGCAGTGGATCCAGTTGACCTTGGACAGAAAACTCGGAAACTGAAACTAAACAGAATTTTGTTCCCATAAGTTATTTATGTCAGCTATTTTGTTACAGTAATGAAAACCTAACTAACATAGAATCATGACATATAAATAGATTTTGGGGTGGAGACCTTCTGTCGCTTAATTAATTTGTAATTTTCTGTGATTAAACTAAGTAAACTAAGGAGCATGAAAACTGTTAAAAAAAGATGGAGATTTCCCCCCCCCCTTTTACTTTGTGGCAGGTGGGGCAGGTTTGCTGTGATATGGACATCTGCAAGGACTTTTTCCCCCTTATCTCAAAGTGAGGGAAATACCAGTAAGTGTGGAATTAAGTATGTATGACCATTGCAATAGGAGAATCTTAAGACAACATCCCTATGAGGATTTTGGAACTTGGGTTTAGTGAGATAATCCAATAGAGAAAGCCTTAGAAATGAGGGCTTGGGTCACATGCATTGCTTGTCGAACACAAAGAAATCAAGTTGGAACTGGGCTTAAATTTTCTCCTTGTTGGCCAGCCCTTATAATGCCAAAAATGTTATATAGGCTGTTGGGGAGAGTTTTTATTAACAATGTTAGTCAGCTTTGGGCCTTGTATACAAGTATGAGAATCTGCTAGGTAAGATGACCCCAGTATAGATTAGTGGAAAATTTGTTATGGGGTAATCAACTTATTACTGATTGAATTTTTTTCCATAGGAGGGAATTCATATCTAGTCCTGTAAATCCAGTTTGGGCCAGGAAGATCTTAGGCCCTTGTTGGGGAAGCTACTGCTGTTTTGCCAAAGGGGCTTGATGTACCTGTCACAGTGCCTTCTAAACAACTCTATACAACTATGCTTATGCCTGTAGATTAGTGACCAGGTTTGGTCAAAGCGACTTCTTTTTGTACTGATCAGTGGTGGATGCAGAATCAGATGACTGGTCAAAGTACTGAGAATAAAGTGACTATTGATTTCTCGGCCCTAAATAGGTCATATATATTATCACTCTTTCTGCAATACTGAGGGGACATCTCAGAAGGGGGTACAGAAAAAATACAAGAGTCTGAGTAATGGGAAGAGGAATAGGTTGGAATGTTGACTTCTGGATATGACATAGCTTCCACTTTTGAACTCATAGCATCTGTGATTGCCTTCACAATATCTCTGCACGGTATGCTCTGTCAATACCCTGTCATGGAAGGGGGAGGAGTTAATGGGACCCTACTCCTCCCTGAGCAGTTAGTGTTTGATGGGAGAAGAGATTTTTTTTTGTTGTTTTTTTGTTTTTGTTTTGTTTTAGGGGTCTAGCCAATGGCAAGGTTTCCATGATCTTGTAAAGAAATCCTCATTCTTAGAAAGACATTTGTATTTCTTCTTCTGAGTACTCTCTGTTCAGGTCGGTAGTCAACTCTATACTCAAGTTGTTTTCTTTGTGTTTAGTTTTTTGAGGTCCTTGTCCATTCTAGACACCAACCCTCTGTCAGATATATAGTTGGCAAAGATGTTTTTCCTTTCTCTAGGCTACCTCTTTAGTCAGTTAAGAGTTTCTTTGGCATAAGCTTTTTAATTTCATAAAGTTCCACTTAATTCATGGTCTTATTTCCTGGGTAAGCAGAATCCTATTCAGAAAGCTCTTACCTAAGCCTATATCCTGGAGTGTATTCTCTATCTTTCTTCAGAATGCAAACTAAAACTACTTTGAGATTCATCTTACCCAAGTCAGAATGGCTAAGGTTAAGAAAACAGATGCTGGCCAGGATGTGGGGACCCTCACACACTGTTGGTGAGAGTACATTTTATTACTGTTACCACAGAGCCAGTGTAGCTGTTACTCAGAGAACTAGAACTATATTTATCATATGACCCAACTATTTCCACAATTAGGCATACACCCAAAGGACTATACTTCCTACTATAGACGCATATGCTTATCTATGTTCATAGATGCTCTATTTACAATAGTTAGGACATGGAAACAACCAAGATGTCCATGAACGGATGGACAGATAACAAAAGGATGGTACCTACATACAATGGCATTTTATTCAGCTATAATGAAACACAAGATCATGAAATTTGAAAGTGAATGTGTGGAAATAGAAGCATTGCACTGAATGAAGTAACACAGGCTCAGGAAGAAAAACATTATATGTTCTCACTCAGAAGTGAATCTTAGTATTAAGTCCTTGATTTGTGTGTTTAATTGGAGTACTTGTTGAATTCAGGAAACTAGAAAGAGAAAATAGCAGAGGGGGGAAGGGATCTAAAGGGTGTAGAACACAGATAATATGAAGGGAGAAAGGGAGAATAATGAGGAGGAGCTTTAAGTTGGGAGAGAACGGGGGGTAGGACATAGGAGGGGATTAAACTCTAAGGATGTTTGAAAAATATGGAAGCTTACTATTTTAGAATATTGCATATTATATAAAAGAGTTTAATTGAAGTTGCCTTATACAGGGGGCTATGCTTATCTGAGAAGCCACAGGTTGCCACATAAAAATCCCAGTGCCAGGCATGGTATGGGATACCTTCCCTTGAGTTGTTGGTCAGATGTGTCCCAGAGACCACCCAAAACAACTTAGGATATTGGCATTGCTCTTGATTGTCTTCTAGAACTTGATGGTAAGGCCCTATTGCTGAAAACAGCAAAGGATCAATGGATCATAGGACATGGAAAAACCAAGTCAGTACTAACCAGGAAGCTTCATCTCTGTTGATTAGCTCTCATAGTACTGGGAAGTGCTATGTCAACTGCTAGGGGAAGTTATTCACAGTCTTATCCAGCTATGAAGTTTGTGAACTGCAATAATGACTTGGCATGGCACACTATGCTCAACGGCTCAATAGTGACACAAATGATATGGGAACATCTAATTGCTTTCTGGTTGAATTTAAGACTCACTACACAGGAGAAAACACATACCTAGTACTGTAAATCTGGCCAAGAACTCATAGCTGGGGAGCTCACAGGCCCCAGGGGTGAGGCTACTGTTGTTATTCTACTAAACGGACATTATGTTAAAATGCCCTCTAAGTCTGTGTCTCTCCAGCCATAGATCAGTGCAACATGAAAGAAGTTTCTTTGTACAGTAGATGGTGGTTAATGCAGAAACGCAGTTAGTCAAAAAGACAGAGAATAAGTGACTATAGCAAGCTCATCCACAAA
This sequence comes from Tokudaia tokunoshimensis, assembly GCA_036184795.1. Taxonomy (NCBI): domain Eukaryota; kingdom Metazoa; phylum Chordata; class Mammalia; order Rodentia; family Muridae; genus Tokudaia; species Tokudaia tokunoshimensis. Next base: position 102,541,941 of record BTHU01000008.1, read on the forward strand.
GAAGACATCTATACAGCAGCCTCTCTCCAGGGCTAAAGGACTATCTTGGAAGAAGCAGCAGAAGGATCCTAAGAGCCAAGGGTTGCACCAATAAATGCACAGAGGCTGCGCTGATGCACCCTGAAACTAATAGCAGTGGTTTCTGCCTGCATGTGATTGTTAAGTCAGCCAATAATCTAGCGTGAATGGGAAGGGGTTCATGAGTCCCTAACCCCTAACTGAGGAGCTATGGACAGTTGATGGCTTCCAGGGGAGGGAGAGTCAGTTTTCTTTAAAAGTGTGGTTCCTGGAACATAGACCACATTCTGGTGGATGCTGCCACAGCCAGAAGTATATGAATAGCACAAACTACAGTTGATGGGTTATAAAAAAAACCAAAAAACAAAGGACACAAAGTTCAGGGGGGCATGAATGTTGGGGGGGGGAGAATCTGGGAGAAGTAAAGGGTGAATATTATCAAAATACATTTTATGAAATTCTCAAAGAATTAATAGAAAGAACAAACAACTCCCAAACAAATCCTCATCATGCTCCTGTAAATAATCTTAATGAGACTCATTGAATCACACATAAGAGAAGTAAACATAACTAACTAACTAACTAACTAATTAACTAACTAACTCACCCACTAACTGTAGAAAGGGAGCTAATTGGGAAGGAGAAGGGAATTAATGAGAGTGGGAGGGAACATGAGAAAGTGTTGGGTAAGAATATGATTGAAATATGAGCATGCGAGGCAGTGTCATAATAAACCCACTAATATGCATAATTAACATAAGCTAATAAAATTTAAATAACAACAAAACCTCCACATTCTTATGCTTTGACTTTGGGCTCTTATGGAAGGGTTTGGGGAGTGCGGCATAGGACTTGATGTAAGAGAAAGAGCAAGTAGTATTAATGCCTTCCTAAGTCACAGGGTAGTTGCTGGTCACGAATTTGTTGTGCAAAACTGGCAAACTATAGGTTGGCCATTTGATGATGACTATAGCAACCTATCTGCCTGGGTTCTGACAAGGAAGCAAGTATCCCTCTCATGACAATCCTACCATCTCTGAATTCTAATGCTCAAATCTTGGGAACTAGAATTACATTAACTGTGAAGATAAATTTTAGGGACACTTGACATCATTATGACAACAAATTCTCCCACCCAAGAACAGAGAATGTTCCTCAACTGGTTCAATTATTATTTTTATGTCCTTTGGTGAAAATTTATGGTCCTTTTTATTTAGGCCTGTACATTTCTTATTAACTTGTCTCTAGCGATTCCATACTTTTCAATGCTCTTTTGAATGCAATCTTTTCCAATTATATTTTTTATATAATTACCTAGTTCTTACTGGCATATTGGAAAGTTGTTTTTATGTATTTATTTTGTAATTGCTACTGAACTATTTTATTAGTTCATATAGCACTATATCTTTGGGAGGTAACTAAACATACAATATAGAATATATGGCATAGCTCTTGCGACTATTCCTTCTGGTAGTAACAGAAGGAATCCTTGGCTATTATACTTATTTTTCATTGAGGCCAGCTAGATACAGTGAAACATTCTCAGTCTCCATTCTGTTGGAAGACAATCCTCCATAGCTCTGATATGTTTGTGCACATACACCACTTCTTCTTCTTCTTCTTCTTCCTCTTCCTTTTTTTTGAGACTGGATCACTCTAGGTAGCATCAGCCTACCCAGAACTTGAGTTCATCATTCTTCAACTGCCTGAATGCCAGGATTATGGGACTATGCCACCATGCCCAACTTTATGTAAATAATGTGACCTAGGATCTTTGCATTCTTCTGAGCTGCCTGTTTCAAGGTTGGCTGTAGAGTAAATGATCTCAGAAGACACAACTGTGGTAGTGTCCTTATAGGCAAAAGGTAGATTTGGGTTTCTAAAGATCAAAATTCTTCTATAACATCTCAGTGTAGTGCTGATATTCTCAGGATCTCTTTTCAGTTCTCAGGTAGGAGCTAATACTATAATGTAGATAATAATGGTGTCTACTGCTACTGATACAAGTAATAAATAGTTCTTTATCTTGGTTATCCAGAGGCTTCTTTCTTCTATCAGCATCTGTGAAATGCACTAGGAAAATTTGTTAGCTAACAAGTAAGATATAATCTCATTTTCTCTCATCCTTAGTATTTTTGGTGATGAGAATGGAATGTGAACAGAAACATGCCTTTCTGGGAAAAGAAAATACAATGACCTGATAGTCTTATAACTGGTATCTGGAGAAAGTATACGAAATTGGTATCAAACGTGTTCTTGAAGTTGTATGGCCAATTGTAGAATAAGTGGTCTTCCACTTCATTGCCCATTAGTGAGAATAAACTGGGAGTGGGGGTGAGGAGTGGTTGCAGAATAAATTCCAGGCAATAACTTCAAAGTCAGAAGTCTATATAGTGTCCTAGTTGGTACTAATTGTCCCCAGGCAGGGGATCTTACTTTTAAGTATAGTGATCAAGCTGGAAAATGGCTCCATTGGGGTGGGTGGTGCTAAGGTTGGTCTGAGTGGCAATATGCTTCTGCTCCACTCAGATAACCATTGCAGAGATGTACACCTATCCTAGGCATAAAGGAGGGAGGTCCTATTAAAATATGCAGAAATCATTAAAGCTATGCTGAACACTTAGAAGACAAGGGATGGGTGTGCCAAGGTAGAGTGACCATAGCTGGGACTCTCACGGCTCAGCCTATTCTGTAATTTTTTGTCAAATTTAGATCCAAAGCGAACCACAAAAAGGGTCTCAAGAGTATTTCTTCTTGGCTGCATGTGCAGTGTTAATAAGAATAAGAATATGAACCAAGGCAATCTAGATATATTCTTGTAAGTGGCTGGACTGCTTGGGAAAATCTGAGCTCTTTTGTTGAAATCAGGCAAGGGCTAAAGTGATGTTCTGTTAGTAATGGCACAGCACAGGGATCAGCAAGCTTTCCTCTGTCAAGGGTTAGATAGTAAATATTTTAAGCTTTGTGGACCATGCTTCCTCTATTGTAGCTACCTATCTCCGCTACTGCAGCACAAAACCAGCCATAGGCATTATGTGAACGAATGGATGTGGCTTTGTCCCAATAAAACCTTATTTACAAAAGTAGGCAGCAAGCTGGCATGCTCCACAGGCTGTAGCTTGCTGCCCCCTGGCACAACAGATGTCTTGGATTAAGGTGGCATCTTCAGAGAAGGCTGCTGTGGTGTAAGTCAAGCTTAAGTCAGCAAAAGGGTGTAAATCCCTTGGCTTCCAGCAAAGAGCAATGTGTATAAAGGGATACTCAGAGAAGGAATACCCATGGCTGAGGTAGCTTGTATCAACCACCAGGGCTTTGTAGTCTGGGATAGAGCATTAGGTAGGTAGAAAGCACTGGAAGTTCATTTGTGTGAGCCATGATGCTGAACATCCAGTGCAATGGAGAAACAATCCCACCCCTTCTTTCTTTCTGAGTCCCTGCTACCTAATTGCAAACAGATAAGATTAAAAGCAGGGTAGCAGTCTGTCAAAGAGGAGCATGTGCAGGAGAATTTCAGGAGAGGGTCCCCAGCTTTTAGAACTGATGGGCCTGAGTGCCTAAATCACTGTATTCAGACTCATAGAATATGATTCTATTGGTGATGGGTTAGAAGTGAGGGTGGAATCCCCACGGATTCAGCTGTAGTGTCTATGCTACTTGGACAATGATTATGTTGGACACTGCCAAAACTTCTTTTTAATGCCACTAACGTCTGAGGATTAAGACTAGCTCATTCTAACATGGGAAATCTCCATTATATATTAGCAGAAGTTCCTAAGCGCTATTTGCTCTAGTATGAGTCCAGTGTATCACACAGATGATGTCATATTGGAAGTATTAAGGTGAATGTGTCTCCCTAACATTATTATGTTGAAACATAGACCCACCCAGTGTGATTGTACTTAGAGACAGGGCATTTGGAGAGGTAATTAAGCTGAGTATGGTGGCATTTGTCTGTGATTCCAGTTACTTAGGAAGCTAAGGCAGGAGAATTGTGAGTTTTGAGGGTTACTAGGACAACTTAATGAGACCTTGTCTTAATGAAAGGAAGAAGCAAAGAAAACTAAAGGTAGTTAAGTTTGAATGGCATCCCAATAGTGATGTTCTAATCTAATACAACCAGTGTCCTTAGCAGAAGAAAAGAGACCCCAGAGGTATGTGTGCACAGATCAAAACGCCAGTAGAAATTCCAGTATAAAGGAGATAATCTACAAACCATAGAGAAGCCTCAGGAGGTATCAAATCTGCTGATATCTTCAAACTGACCTCCCAGTGTTCAGGACTGTGAAGAATAAATTTCTGATGTGTCCCATCCTCTCTGTATTTTGTTATATCAGCCCTAGCAGATGACTGCAGTGAACAGATCAGAAACCTCAGGCTCTAAGTACCGGACTCCCGTTTTATCATACTTATGTCTGCAGGGTTGGCTGATAAACCTTGCCGTTTTTTAGACATCTCACAAAATGAAGATTGGGTAGAGGAGAATAATCAAGACAAAGAAATTCTAGCTCTTCGGATTCCACCCCCACTTCTAACCCATCACCAAAAATATGTCTCAGCCCATCTTAGCTCACTGAGAACTGCATTGTGGAGTTCTCAGGACATGTTAGAGGAACCATCACCAGCTGACATTGCATCTCCTAAACGGTTGTACTGATTTCCTATAGGAAGTCATGTTTTCTTCCTCAGTGGTCCTTCCTAGTGGAAAACCAATGAGTTATTTGGCTGTACTATGCAGGCAGTTCTTTCTAGGATCATAGTTGAGCAGTAGATAAGATGGTATCAAGTCGGCCCCCGGAGGTTAGCCGAAATGCTTAAGGATACAACTTTGGTACCATAAGCTGATCAACCTCAGCTTGTTTGTTTAGGATTGGTGTGACTCACAGAGCTGCCTTCGAGCTTCTGGTGGGTTAATGTGGAGTTCTGATATATTTGGATTAACATTTGGGTCAGGTCGAAAGGAAAATACAAAAACTCAAAGAGAAAGCCAAAAGTAGACCATGATGATTTATGATACTTGTTCAACTGATTGAGTCTGAGACTCTGAGGACCCTAGTGGAGACCAAAACTTCAGGGCTAAACTCTGTCAACTGGAATTTGTCACTTACTACTGGCCTTAGATGTCACCTGAGATAAAGAATGAGTTTAATCTTAGCCTGTTTTGAACTGAATAATTGGAATGGCCAACAGAGTAGGGTACTCATGGGGTAGTATTCCTGATGACCTGAGGCAAAGAGATGAACAATGGATATTGTTTGATATGGTCCTCCATGGGTCTCTTCACAACCCATAAGTGATATACCTTGGGTCCTATGTGTTAGACAATCTTTCTGAGAATTTATAGAGACTATCCCTTCTTCTTCCATATAGGTTTGACTATAATCTCAGAAGACAGAGAAGATACTGTCTCTCTGTAGGAAAGAATAGCATTGCCTAAGTTCACTATAAAAGATTTGATTTTCCTAAACTCAGAATTCCTCTTCTGTGATGCAACCTACTATGCTCAATGCTCAGGTGGACCCTCTTCATGCTGCTCTGTAGGAGTTGAAGCATGGGGAATTGTTATAAAAACGCTGAAATTCTGGCTACTCTTTCTTGTAAACAATAAATGATCTATCATCTCAGATCCAGGAATGCCATGTTCCCCACTAATGTGACATGAGGCTAACCCATTAAGTTGAGGAAAAGGTAAAATACCAATTCTTAGCTCATATAGTGTGAAAGAGGGTGGTGTGCATGTGAGCAATCAGGGTACAAACGCTAGACTAGTAAGAATGGGTAGACAGAAGGTCATAGGGTTACGTGCATCCTAGTGGAACCTACAGCAGACCACTCTATTTTTTAGCTAGGCAATAGTAGTTTTCATCTAATATGAAACATTCTTTTTAAAAAATATTTATTCATTTTACTCACTTTACATCCCAATATTAGCCCCTTTATCCTCCCAGCACCCCTCATGCAGATCCTCCTCCCATTCTTTCCCTTCTCACCCCCCCCTCAACACCAAGTCACTGCAATACTAGGTGAATCCTCTCCCACTGAGGCCAGGCAAGTCAGGCCAGTTAGAGGAATGGGATCTGTAGGTAGGCAACAGATTCAACAACAATGCCCCCACCACTCTTCAGGTTCCTCAATTGTTCCCCCAAATCTTTCATAAGATTCCCTGAGGTCCATCTAATGGTTGCCTGTGGGTTTCTGCATCTCTTTCCATTGACTGCTGGGTGGAGCCTCTCAGAGGATAGTTATGCTAGGTTCCTTTAGGCAGGCAACAGATACAGGGACAGCCTCTGCTCCAGCTGACAGAGGGCTAATATCCAAAATATATAAAGACTCAAGAAGTTAGACACAGGCAAGCCAAATAATCCAATATGAAACACTCTCTGCTCTGATTTCTTCTAGATTTACTTAGAAAGAGAAGTTTTGCTTGATGTGTTTTCTCTTTTGCTGGGGATTGGCCAATGTCTTATGAAAAGATCCAGGAAAATTTATTGTTTTTCTAGGCTTTCTTTTTGTGTCCCTCTCTCCTTCCCAGGTATCTCTTTTCTTCAATGGAAGTCTGCCTTCATGGAAAAACCCATGAATGGTTAATTGTACAGAAGAATTCTGATTCAAATCATTAGTGAATTATATTTCTTAGAGAATGTTCTTCAAGCCTATCTATATTTTTTTAAAGAAATGGCTCTTGTGTGTGGAAGACATTTGCAGCATTTTCGAGCAGGCAGAGGTATTCAGAAGAATTTTCTGGTACATTCTACTATGTATGCAAAAACGTAGCTTGGTCTATGTGACTGGTAACGGTGCTGCTGATGGTTCTCTGGTACTTCCCCACTATGAATAATTATTGCTTTCCTTAAGTAAAGTTACAGCATCCTAAAGCTGGAATGAAAACGGATCTAGAAATACATCATCCTTTAAAGATCTTTTGCAAATCTCCACTGGCTGCAATGCTCTAGGTCTTAATTTTTTATGCTAAGGGGCTCTTTTCAGAAATTCGTAGGACATCTAAAGAGAGGATTTTAAAGTAACCTTCATTCTAATGAACTTGGCTCACTTTTGAAGGAATGGGAATGATTAACTTGGTGATTAATTGAGATTGCTAAAGGTGATGGCAGATCTGGACCTAAATGTTCCCATAAACTCCTCTCCCCTTGCTTGGAATGAACATATCACAGGATGAATGGCAGAGGTTGTTGGAGTGAATGAGGTCATTGCCTTTTGTAGGTTGATGGTGTCCTTTCACGTGGGTGGCAGTTAGGAGATGGGAGAAGAACTCTTCATTGCTCTCACATTTGGACCATACGATACATTCCCTAATATAATGTGAAATAGCATCATCAGAGTAAAGGAAAGAGTAGAGCGCCTGGAAGCTCAGGACTTCTGCTGCCAATAATACCAGACACCACTCGGGGAAAGCAGTTACCTTCTAATGATTCATCTCAGAAGACTTGACAGATCCTAAAGACATGGCGGAGAATGAATGCCCTTGGACCTACAATATTTTTTTTAATCTTCTTTTAAGAAATTTACATTCCATCTCCTTTCCTCTGCCTTCAGACAATTTCTTCCCCTCACACAGTTCCCAGTTCTACTTTTATATCACTGTTATCCATACCCATATTTATATCTATCTGTATCTAAATTCTGCATGAGAGAAAACATGATGTTTGTGTTTCTGAGTCTGCTTATTTTCCTTAACATGATCATCTTCAGTTCTATCATTTTCCCTGAAAATTAAGAAAGACCTAATTTTGTCTATAGAGCCCAATAAAACTCCATTGTGTGTATATATACAACACATTATATTCGTTTATCTGCTGATGAACATCTAGACTAGTCATTGGTTGCACATCTTGGCTATTGTGAATTATGCTGCAATGAGTGTGATTTATAAGCACATTGGTAGCATGCAAACTTAGATTCCCTTGAATATATAAGGATTTATGGCCAGGAGCAGGGTAGGTGTACCATGTGTTAGTTCTACCTGTAGTTTGAAGAACCTCCATGCTGCCTTCCATTGTGACTGAACCAGTTTGCAGTCTCACTAGTCTATAAGGATTCTTTTCTTTCCATATTCTGATCAGCATTTGTTGCTGTTTGGTTTCATGACAATAGCCATTCTGATCAGGGCATGATGAAATCTCAAAAAAGTTTTAATTTATATTTCATGGATGGCTTAAGGAATGTTGAACATCCCCCCCCCAATATCTGTTTTCCATTTATGTTTTGTCTTTTAATATTTGTTGATTGGATGATTTCATTTTGGTGCTTAAATGTTCAAACTCCTTATAGATTTCTCCCAGTCTTTGGTATATCTCTTCACTTTGTTGCTTCCTTAACTGTATGGGAGCTTTTAAATTTCATGCAAACTTTTTTTTTAAATGTATATGGGTGTTTTGCCTGAATGTATGTCTGTTCACCACATGTGTTCAATGCACAGCAGAGGCTAGAAGGGGGCATTAGATTCCCTTGGGATTGGAGATACAAACAGTTCTGAGCTGCCATGTGGTTGCTGAGAATTAACCCTAGTCCTTTGAAAGAACAGCAAGTGTTCTTAACTGCTAAGCCATCTCCTAGCCTTCAGTCTTATTTGTAAATCCTTGGGGCTATCCCATGCTATTCAAGGCCTTCAGAAAGTTTATGACTATACATATATCTTGAGGTATTTTTCCTATATTTTCCTTTAGCACTTTCAGAGTTTCAGGCCTTATACCAAGGTCTTTGAGCCATTTTATTTTTGTACAGGTGGATACACTGGGATTATAACTTCATCCTTCAACATGTTGATATTCTGTATTTCCAACATTTTTTATTGGAAGATGCTATTTTTTCTCCAATGCATGTTTTTGGCACCTTTGTAAAATCATTCAGATGGCTAGCTGTGTGGCCTTATTTCTGGGTTCTCTAGTCTATTACATTGGTCTGTTCATCTGTTTTTAGTACTGTGGTACTTTGTCCCTATGGCTCTGTAGTGTAATTTGATGTCAAGTTCTAGATACCTCCAACATTTGCCTTTCTGCTTAGTATGGCTTTGACTATTTGGTTCTTCCCTGGTTCCATAAACTTTAGGTTTATTTATTTTTTAATTTTGTGAGGAATGTACTTGTTATTTTTGAGGGGATTGTAGTGAATTTGTAGATCAGTTTCATAATATTGTTATTCCATAAGAATTTTTTTTTAAAATAAAACTTTTATTGGTTCTTCGTGAATGCCCCCCAAGTCTGCTCATCTCCCCTTCCCTCAAACCTGCCTTCCACCCTTGCAACCTCCACTCCCCAACAGAGGAAAAAAAATCTCATTGTGGAAGCTGTAGTGTGTCTCGCTGTATCTCACAGTATTGCCTTTTGTTGATACTTCTTTGCTTGCAAATGTTCATTACAATGAGTCGTTGGTCTGGTACGAGGCTTCTGCTACTCTATTGATACTGGACTTCACTGGGACTTCTCTTGGATATCCTGTTGTTGCTCTGTGCCATGGAGATACTGTAGTTTTGAATCTGTAGGACGAGCCCCTTCATTTACTCAAAACCCTGGATCTGGACCTGAGCGGTATCTGAGCTGGTCAGCCCACTGGCTTTCATGCTTTCATGCCCTTGAGGCTGGCTCCCCAGCAACCCTCACATTCAGGGATAGATCTACCCTGCTGGCCAGATAAAAGATACAAGGCCTGCTATCCCAAGGGTTGCAGCTGGTGAGGGGCATGGCCAGTTCTCCCACTCTCATGATCCCACTCTCTTACCTGCCATAGATGACAAGGGATGAGAGAGAGGAGGAAGGGGTGTCTCCCACATCCATACTACTGTCCAGTAGACAAGAGGCAGGGCCAGATCTCCTGCACTCACACCTTTGGGACCACCTCACCTATAATCCCTACAATGAGAGCCAGCTCTAATGTGCTGCCTAGGCAAGGTTCAGAGCCTGGCTCACTCTCCTTAGTACTGCAGCATGTGAGGGGCAGGGCCAGCTCTCCCACCTGCTGTAGGTGGCAAGGGGTTAAGTTGGGTGAGGTGAGGGGTAGGGCTAGTTCCTCACAGTCCTTAGACATCAACATGTCCCCTGGTGGCATCTGCATGGCCTTCGATGGTAACAGGCCCCTGCTGCTACAGGGCCACGAACCCAGACACTGTCTTCTGGTGGCATCACTGGCTACTCATATCAAGCTGTTCCTGGTTGCCCTCTGGTTTCTAGTTCTGCCTTTCTTCATTGTGCCCACTTTCTTCTGTTTCTTTGTCTTCCATTTCTTCACCACTGACTTGCCTCTCTTAGTAGCACTGGGGGGGTCTCTCAATGTCTGGGGTCATCTTAGGAGTGGTCTCAGAAGTGCTATGCCCTGCTTTTGCACTGTGGCACTGGGCAGGAGTCATCTGGGACATGATCTCTCCCCTGAGGCCTGTGCAGTATCATACCCGTTGTCATCTCAGGCTAGCTCCCTGTCTGGGCTCCATAGTGCTTTTCTGGTTGTTGTCTTGGTTTGCTTTTCCAGGGATTGTTAGACTACTAATCAGATGTTCACAGGTCAGAACACTGGGCATAGACATAACTTCTCTCCTCTCTGCCACCTATTGACACATATGTGACAGAGTAGTCATACCTGCAAAGCCTCTAGGGGGAGAGGGTGTGGGAATCTTGTCTTGTAAGATCTTCCTCAATATTTTTCTTCACTCTTTTAAAGTTTTTGCTTTCGAAGTCATTCGTGTCCTTGGTTAGGTTTATTCCTAGATATTTTACTTTGCTGAAGTTATTGTGAATGAGATGTTTCCTGGATTTCTTTATCAGCAAGTTAGTTCCATACTGATATAATCAGTTTTGTATGTTGACTTGTATCCAGTTACTTTGCTGAAAGTGTTTCTCATATTGAAGACTTCTCTGGGGGAGTTTTAAAAAAAAATACTGAGAATTTCATACATGTATTTAATGGTTTTTGATTATATAGACCTCCTATTCTCTCCCTAATTTTTCTAGATCCCTCTACCATAGTGTCTTCCCAATTTCATTCCTTCTTATAGTCCACCCAGCTCCATGCATCCTGTCCTTATGTACATGGGATAGAGCCATCCACCGGAGCGCGGGCCTGCTAACAGGGACCTCTTCCCTCAATAAACAGATTCCTTCCACTCCAGCAGCTTTCAATGGTCGAAGCTCCTCAGCTCTGGGTGAGATTTTGTGAATGTTTTTCATAGGGAAGCCTGTAAGGTCTTTTAAGATCATAGCATCTGCAAATAGGGTTTCATTGAAGTGTTTTATATTTAAATGCCCCTTTTGTTTTTTTTTTCTTGCCTTACTGATTTAGTTAAGACTTTAAGTACTATACTAAGCAGGAGTGGAGAGAACGGAAGAAATTCTTTCAGTTTTCCTTCATTTAGTATGAAGTTGGTTATAGACTTGTTGCCTTTATTATTTTGAAGTATGTTTCTGCCATGCCTACATGCCGTGCCTGCCGGGCTTTGATCATGAAGGAATGGTGAACTTTGTCAGAGACATTTCCTGTATCTCTTGAAACGACCCTGGGGTTTCTGTCCTTGAGTCTATTTTTATGCTGTATAATATTTATTGATTTGTGCATTGAAACATTATTATGTCTCTTGAATAAAACCAACTTGATCATAATATATTCTATTTTCGGTGTACAAGTATTTTAACTGAGAAATTTCACATATATGATCTTCAAGGAAATTGGTGTCCTGTGTTGTCTGTATCTAGTTTTGGTATCAAAGTAATATTGGTACCATAGAATAAATTTAATACTATTCCATCTCTTTCTAGTTTATGGAATAATGTGAAGTGCATAGTATTAGCTTTTAATTAATTAATTTCATTGAGAGGCTCTTTGTATCTACTTCAACATGGCTGCTCTTCATAGGTCTATTTAGGTTGCTCATATCCTTTTGGTTTAATTTCATTAGAACTTAAATGTCTGAAAGTTTATTAATTTCTTCTAGATTTTCCAGCTTTTTGGAATACGTTTTCAAAACATATTCATCCTCTAATGGTTCCCTGCATTTCCCTGATATCTGTTGTAACATCTCTCTTTTATTTTCAACTTTGATTTTATTAGCTTAGGTCTTCTCTCACTGTGGTGATTTTGGCTAAGAGTCTGCTGATCTTCTGTGTCTTTTTAAAGAACCTGCTCTTCTTTGTTGTTGACTGTTTTATTGTATTTTAGTCTCCATTTTAGTAACTTCACGCCTGATCTTTGTTATTTCTTTCCACCTATTGAACTAAGTTTGGATTTTTTTCAAGTGCCTTGAGACATTGTTAATGTATTTATTTGATCTCTCTCTGATTTTATGTTTTATTTATTTAGTGTGCATGTGTATGCATCAGAGCATTATGCAGGCATGTGTGTGGAGGTCAGAGGACGACCTTCAGGAGCCCATTCTCCCTTTCCATCCTGTGGGTCCTGGGCACTGAGTTCAGATTGACCTCAGATACCTTTATTTGCTGAACTTTCTCACCCACGCTCTCTTACATTTTTTAATGTAAGCACTCATAACCATAAGATTCCTTTTAGAAATTTCTAGGGGGTCTTTTTATTTGTATTTGACTCGTTACTTTTTTGTTCGTTTGTTTGAGACAGGCTTCCTTTGTATAGTACTGGCTATCCTGAAACTCTCTGTAGACCAGAGATCCACTTGTTTCTGTCTACTGAGTGCTGGGATTAAAGGTGTGTACTACCACCACCCAGCTAACTCTAGTAACTTTTAAATTTCCTTCCATACTTCTTCATTGACTCATTTATCATTGAAAACTCAACAGCAGCCTTCCCCAGGTGGAAACCTGTGAACTTCAGTAATGACAGGCATGGAAAATATTCTCATGGGTACAGTATTGGCACACGTGTTTTGGTAACAAATAAGTACTTTCTGTTTGGATTTAAGGCCCATGCCACAGGAGGAAACACATGCCTGCTGCTGTAAATTTGGCCAAGGACCAGTGGTTGGGGAGTGCATGGTCCCCAGGGGTGAAGCTACTACTATTCTATTATTCTTCTAAATGGACACAGCATCAAACTGTCCTCTAAAATTGTATCTTTCTATCCATAGTTTAATGTAGTTCTCAGACTCACTGTAGAAGTTCCTTTGTGCAGTAGATGGTGGTTAATGTAGAAATTCATGACTAGTGTAGAGAACAAGGGTCAGCGGATTACACAGCCACAAATGGAACATCTATATGATACCCTCCTCTCCAAGGCTTGCAGTTCATTCAGAGGAGATTATGGAAGGATGATAAGAGTCAGAGATTAGGGAGGACAGGAGAAATACAATGTCTTCTGGGCTTCATTTACAAATTCACAGTGGCTGTGGTTGTGGTTGCTTGCAAAGACCTGCACAAGATTCAAGATCAAGCCAATCATCATATTCTCCATGAAGTGAGAGGAGGTTTATAAACCCCAACTCTTAACTAAGGAGCTATGGACAGTTGATTGCTTCTGGGGAAGGGGAGTCAGTTTTCCTTTAGAGTATGGCTTCTGGTAGGCTGACCAAGTTCCAGTAGATGGCCCAGAAATATGTGTAGCACAAATTATAGTCAATAGGCAATTAAAAAAAAAGAGGGCACAAAATTTTGGGGGGTAGAGAGGTAGAAGTGGTTCTGAGAAAAGTTGAGGAGAAGAATTGGAGTGAATATGACCACAGCAATTGTGTGAAATTCTCAAGGAATTAAAGTAAATATTTAAAGATAAAAAACTTTAAAAACTTAAAAAGTATACCTTTCAATATGCATGCATTTGTATACTTTTTGTAGTTTCTTTTGCTATTAATTTCTAATTTCATTTCACTATAATGTGATAAGATAGAATTTTAAAAATCATTTTGCATTTGTCATGATTTGTTTTATGTAATAAAAGGCCGTACATTTTAGAAAAGTTTCCAAAGGCTTCTTAGAAAAACGTCTATTTCATAATTGTTACTTGTTTAGTCTAGTTGATGTATGCTGCAATTTAAGCCTGGCATTTCTTTGTTGTTTCTATTCTGCATGACCTATCTATTGAAGAGAGTATGTTACGGAAGCCTTCTGCTTATTATTGCATTAGGACCTATCTGTCTTTTTATAATCACCAGTGTTTGTTTCCTGGAATTGGGACTCTTAATGTTTGGTGCATATGCATTTACAATTGTTGCATCTTCTTCATTTGTTTTTCCTTTTATTAATATTTAGTGGGCTTTATGGCTTGAAGTCTAGTTTATACAATATAATAACTGTTCTGTTGGCTTGTTTTAAGCTACCATTTGCTTGATGTATTGACATCTATCTTTTTACTTTTAGTCTTTATATGTCTTTTTCCAGTTAAGGTGTTTATGTATACGTGTATGTGTATGTATGTGCTTGTGTGTGTACATATTTGTGCTTGTGTGTGGGTGCACACATCTGCATATGTGTAGAGATTAAACGTTAGTGTGTGTCTTCCTCAATCTCTTTTCTTCTTTTTTTTTTTTTTCTTTTTTTGGTTTTTCGAGACAGGGTTTCTCTGTGTAGCCTTGGCTGTCCTGGAACTCACTTTGTAGACCAGGCTAGCCTCGAACTCAGAAATCCTCCTGTCTCTGCCTCCCAAGTGCTGGGATTAAAGGCGTGCGCCACCACCGCCCGGCTTCTTTTCTTCTTTTTAAAGACAGAATTTCATTGAACCTGGAGTGCATTGATTTGAATACATTGGCTGACCAACAAGTCCCAGGCCAGGGATTCCCATGTGTCTGCCTACTCAGTTCTTGGACTGCATTGCCTACTAAGACCATCAAATGAAATGAAACAATAGTAAAAACTTCAGGAAAAGACCATGAACTCATAAGCAAACCTACGAAAATAGCATCAGACCACTCAGCATAAACTGTTAAATCCAGGAACACATATAATGATATACTTCAAGCCCTGAAAATAGTACTCCTGCACCGGGTTTTTTACAGTGGTGCTGGAGATCAAACTCTGATTCTCCCACTTGTGTGACAGGCATTTTACTGACTAAGCTGCCCCCACCAACCCGGTGCCTGGAGTGTGTTTCTTGGAGACAGAAATTAGTTGGATGCTGTTTTTAATCCAGTCAGCCAGTCTGTGTCCTTTTAATCAGAAAGTTAAGGCTACTTAGAGCTAAGGTTACGACTTATAGAGATTTACTGATTCTTGTTATTTTTAGGCTGTTTTCTAATCAACCAAATTATTGTTTGCTGTCTTTCTCTCTATTCATATTAAGGATTTTCTGCTTTACTGATCTGGACATAATTGATTCTTTTCAGTTTATTTTTGTATTTCTATTTTCATGAAATCTATTCCTTTGTCCCCCCACTTAAGATTGAGACATTTCCCCTATTCTTTGTGTAGAATTCGATTAAGGATCTTCTACAATGTTGAATTGGTGCTAATGAATTACTTTGGTTTTTGTTTGTCTTGAAATGTCTTTATTTCTCTATCAATTTCAAAAGATAAATTTGCAGACTCTAGCAATCTTGGTTGGCAATTATTTTCAGGGCTTGAAGTAGACATTATATGTGTTCCTGGCTTTAATGTTTTCTGCTGAATGGTCTGCTATTATTCTGATAGGGTTGTTTATGAGTTTATCATTTTCTCTTGAAGCTCTTAATATTGTTTCTTCATTTTGTGGACCCAGTATTTTGACTGGTGAATTGGTAAAAGGGTCTTTTCTGGTCATGTCTGTTTGGCATTCTAAATAGCAATTGTGTCTGAGTGTCCATTAGTTTCCAAGATTTGGGAAATTTTCTGCCATAATTTTGCTGAAATAGAGTATTTATTTATTTACTTATATCTCAGCTCCTTCTTTTTCCCCTTGGATTCTTGGGCTTAATTTCTTGATCATTTCCTAGAAGTTGTGGATATCCTGATTTTGTTTGTTTATTTATGTCTGAACCTAACATTTCCTTGACTTTGTTTTTCAACTTTCTTGCTTTTTTCTGCTTGGTCTAGTCCATTAGCAATATTTTCACTGCATATTATTTAATTTATTGGGTTCTTCATGTCTTAACCTTTTGGTCTTTCCTTGTACACATTGTTTCTTGCCTGATTTATTACCTATGTCTCTCTATTCTCTAGGTATTTCTTTATTTATCTGATTGTTTGTATCAGTTTTGAAGTCATTGGTCATGTATACAAGTAACAAAACATTGTAACAGCAATACTATCAAACTAAAACAGATACAGAAATATACTTTAAATTAATTAAAGACAACTGAGGTACCATCAATGACCATAGAGTAGAAAATAGCAAGATAATATAGAGTGAGCTATGAAGTTAAAAATTCGTAAGGGAACAACTGGATAATAACAATAGTATAATGAAATGAAGTGCAGTGGTGTGGAAAAGGAAGAAAGGAAGAAGAATTTAGATGAAATTCAAAGAACAGCAAGCAAAAGACAGAAGAATGTTTGGAGAGAGACAAAAATATCAAGAGATTAAAACCTTGAGTTCACAATAAACTAAAATTCTGCAGTGAGCAGAAGACAGAAGCAGTTTAGCAGATGAGAAAAAAAATCAAGAGTATAAAACCTGACTTCACAATAATCAAAAGTGTATAAGCAAAATCTGTTCAACATAAGGAGAATTTAGAATATTTAAACTACTTCTAAGTATAAGCATAATGGCAAGGGTGTAGTAGATGGAAACAAAGGGGAAACTCAAGGGACAAAAGAAAACAAACAAACAAACAACACACACAAACAATGTATCGATGGCACAGCCTCCTCTAACAGTGGTCGCTGCTGGTTGCAAGGGTAGGTCAAGGCTTCCCTTGTTTCTGACCTCCATCAGCGTTATAGACTGCTCTTGTTCTCTCCAGATCCTCCCTGGTTTGTACACCTTGGAATGATGTGCCAAGGAGTATACCGTGAATGTCCTGGGGTACAGGAGAGATAGGCAGAACACTGAGGTATGTTTCTGGATGAATGTCATAGTGCTTTCTAGGTTGGCTCAGTAATAAACAGCCTGTGGTAGAAAAGGCTATAGGAGTATCTGCTAGATATGAGTTTTAGAATTCTCAAGTCTGTAAGTGAAAAGATTGTCCAGCAGAGAGCTGTGTTTTATTACCCACTGAAACCAAGATGCTCTGTAGGTCACCACGGCAACTCTGCTTCATGGTGGCTGATGACCATGTCTCACTGGGAGGTAAAAACCCTGACAGAACAGTGGCTTGGACATGATTCTATATCCCGTGTTTCCTAGTAGATCTGGTTTTGTTTAAGTATCCAGTTATCAGGTACTGGGGCTCACCTTGGTCCAGACAGGTAAATCTTCATTATTATAAATCAGCCATGTTAATTACATTTTTGTTTTTCTTGCCAGTGATTATTTTAGAAGAAAGCACACAATGGTATTCTTGGCCAGTGAGATGAAAGCACAGTCTGTTTGTTGTGGTATGGGCTTCTGGGATTGTTTTCCTAACTTTTAAAGAGACACAAGAAGAGGGTCTCTGTAGGCCCTTTTGCAATGCTGTGTGAGGCTAAGATGGCTGGAGCTCCTGCATCCATCTTACCACCGTGAGGATTCAACAATAAGACAAGGGGTAATTTGCTTAGAATGGTGGAGCTGGAAGACAGATGGGAAGAACTTGGGTCCTGGATGATGTGACTGAGACACTGGATATGTGGAGTGTGCCCCAGTTCTAAGCCTCATGTGAGACAGAATCCTTAGGCCTTTTTAATTGACAGAGGCCAGGGTGTTCTGTGGAGCACAGTAGCAGCCCTTTGTCACAATACTTCATGGGAAGCCATCTTCACTTGTCTACTGCCTGGTTCCCTGATGGGAGGGAGGGGGGGCAGGGTCAGTTTCTCTCACTCGGCAGGTATTTTCTTGGTTGACATCATACATATATGAGAGGGAGCAAGGACTGCACTTTAAGAATGGGAAGACCTCCAGAAACTTTATTGCATAGAACCTTTTGCTTTTTATTCCTCAAGCTGGAGAAACAAGAAAAATAAACTCCCATGTTTTTAATTTCTTTTCTTCCTTAGTCTTCGCATCTCTATATATCTCACCCATGATAATTTTATGAGCAACCAAGTTATACATAATACATTTTATGTTCTTAAATGTATCAACTGATCTTAGATCTTTAAAGGATGCTAAAAAACAAGAACAGAGAGTGCCCAATTTGTAAATTAATTTGGGAGTATAACTCTTTTTTTTCTTTTAAAGTGGATCGGTTGAACTCAGAGTGCCTTTCTTTTTTCACCAGAAGCAGTAATAGCTGGGTTCAAAGTGTGTCCCACAAAAATCTATATAATCCACAGTGTGCTACAGCCTTGTTCTTTAATAACTGGACTAACGAAGTGTTGGCTGTGTGTGCCCTGACCAGACTCTATTCTGGTCTTTGTGTTATGTCAATGATTTAATTCTCAGAAGAACTTCATATCAAAGAGAACCAGAGTTCAGATATGTTGAGTAATTTGCTCAAGGGCATACAGCATATGTATAGCCAGGACCTCCCTGGCTTCAGACTTGGTTGTTCTCACACTCACTCTGCCTCCTGATGGGTCTCGATTACCACCTTCATTAACGTTTCTATACAAAAGCATTCTTAATTCTGCTTGCTAAGCCAAGAGCACATCTCTCAGCCTTGGCAACTAAACTCCCTGTGTTTCACCTCAGTAGATTTTGGAGACAGAAAGCATGAGAGGGAGAGAGCAAGAGGGAGAGGGAGGGGTAGAGGTAGGGGTAGGGGTAGGGATAGGGGTAGGGGTAAGAGTTGGGGGAGAGGGAGGGGGAGAAGGAACACTTTGGTATGACCTCCGTACTCATTCCTAGACAACTTGTACCCAGCCCTGGCCTTTGCATACCTTGGCACACCTTGTTCCTCCTCCTCCCCCCCCCCCCAGAAATCTTATTGGATAGCTGAGCTGGAGGGAATGTATACACTCCTGATTTTATTTCTGCTGCTTTATAGCCCAAACCATTGAAATAGTCTTGAGGAAAGGGCTCTGCAATTTTTCAAATCCTATTTTGGATTAGAAATTAACTTTGTCAACATTCAATAAAATGTGGTTTTAAAGCAAACAATGAGATTTCTGATGGCCCCTCATTCCTCCCGACTGGCAGCACTCACTAGGTGAAGATCACTTCTTATGCCTCATGTCATCTACCCCCCCCCCCTCAGCCCCTTCCTCTGGCTTTAGATTGTACATTCTTTCCCCATCAGGTTCCTGCTCTCTTGCTTCCTCTGAAAATGTTGACAGCATGTAGAAACTGTCAAGCTGCCTAAAGTCTCCCACTGGCCTTTATCATATCAATTTGCAGTCATGGCTTCTTACTCAAAAAGAGCTTCTTCTAGTCCAGATGTTGTAGCTTCCTTTGTTAGTGCTTTCGACCCCTCCCTTTCTTCAAAAGCAAGTCCCAATTCCTCCTGCTGCCTGGCAACTCTCTTACTATGCATCCTTTACTGCTAGGGGGAGTATCTTAAGGCTATCCTTTCTGTCTTTGGTTATGATTAATACTTTTTTATTAAATATTTTCTTTATTTACATTTCAAATGTTATCTATCCTCTTTCCTCCTTTTGCCTTCGAAAACCCCTTATCCCATCCCCCATCCCTGTGCTCACCAACCCACCCACTCCTGCTTTCCTGCCCTAGCATTCCCCTGCACTGGGGCATCGAGCCTTCACAGGGCCAAGGGCCTCTCCTCTCATTGATGTCTGACAAGGCCATCCTCTGCTACATAAGTGACTGGAGCATGGGTCCCTCATGTGTACTTTTTGGTTGACGGTTTAGTCCCTGGGAGCTCTGGGGCTACTGGTTGGTTCATATTGTTGTTCCTCCTATGGGGGTTATGATTAATATTACATTGAGGTCTCATCGATGTTGTGGTAATTACATGTAGTTGGTGCAGTCGTTTGGACCTGGCTTTATCTTGGTTTTCCTTTCATATCTTAGACTTCATCCTTGACTTCACTGCATACTCAAGGGGTACAGGCAGGTTTACCAGTAAAACCCTTCAACCCAAGAAGGTGCTGGTTGCTGATTGGCCGAGGGGAGGAGCTTCCATAGGTACTAGCTGCTGATTGGCTGAGAGGAGGAGCGTCCATCCTCTGTTGACTCTCACTCTGTCATTGGAAATTGGCTTTTTAAAGTAGAAATAACATGAAAAACAAAAGAGGAAGATGCTATCAACATAATCAGCACTGACAATATATACAACCTAATGAACACTTGGCTAAGAAATTACTCAGGATTCTCAGGAACAAATGATTTAAAGTTATTGCCAAAACAAGTGAAAAGTGTTCCCTTCGGGAGCTGAGCATCCATGGTCTCCACAGACCTTTACTGCCATTAGTTGATTAATTAATTCATTAACACTCATAGAGAACAGGATATTGACTCCATATGGCACCGAGCAGGCAGTTGGATTTCTTTAGAAAATTTCTCATAGACGAAAGCACAGAAATAGTAAATAATTAAGCTCTGAGCGGCTTGGCTGTGATCTTTTATTGATCAAGGCAAAGATTTGAGAGCAGGAAGGCTTTAGGCGCTCTCTCCAACCTGACTCTATTTGCCCCGTGATGACATGTTACCGTGAGACACTTGTTCTTATTAGAAAGCCTTTAAGGAAGAAAACAAGCTGGTAACATGTTTATGGCCCGAGTTACTCCTGTCCAAGGTTAATCGCCCCTGCTGTGAAGACTAAGCATTTCCTGGTGGGTTCCCAGGAGGTCATAGAAGCGAGATGACGACCGCGTTGCCTTCCTCCTTCTCAGCCCTGCTTTCCTTAAGCATTTCCCCCCCTAATAAAGCTATTAGGCCAATGACTTATGGCCGTGCAGCGCAGTGAGACCTTCAGGGAGTGAAGATGGGGGCCAAACAGAAGTGCTTGAGCACGGATCAGTGACAGAGAAAGTGGCTGGAGCCTTTCTGCCAGGTGGGGTTTTGTTGCTTCCTTCCAAGGACACCAAGTTGGCTGCCCCAGCCCTAGACTGTGCTCAGAACTTTACTACAGTTCTTATCCTCTGGGTCTCCAAAGCGATCCAATGGGAGGGAGATGGGGAGGGAGGACGGAAGAGGATGGACAGCTGTCTCCTGGGCTAAGCCTTCCGCAGCCTCATCCTGCTACAGTTCTCATTGCTCCTGCCTGGTCCTCAGTCACTACCCTCCCTCTTCTCAGCAAAGCTTCTTGAAGGAATGAGCTCCACTCACTGCAACCATGGTTCCATCTCCTAGACACATCCCAGGCTGGGTTTTCATGCACCCCCCCCCCATAGCTGCACTTTGGTTCCACGGTCACTGTGTGTCTCTGCAGGTCAGTGTTACACAGAGCCATGTAGTTCATCTTCTGCTGGGATGTTAGGATTTGGAAACTGCCCACATCTTTCCCTTCATATGTTAGCCATTGATACTTTTTGGAACCTTAGATATATGTGCATGTATGTCTGCATGAGTGTTTGTGTGTGTTGCATGCATCTGTGTGCATATGCATGTGCAGGGGGTTGTCTGTATGTGTTAATGTGGAAGCCATAGGTCTATTTCAAGTATCTTCCTTTATCATTCTTCATATTATTAGTATTTTTAATAATTTTATTATTAATAATATGAATGATGATGATGATGATGATGATTTGAGACATAGTCTCTCAGTGAACCTGGGATTTGCTATTTTAATTAGCAAGGTCCCAGAATCTATTTTGTCTCTGCCTTATCAATGCTGGGATTCCAGGCTTATATGAGTACTAGTTTACATGGGTACCCAGGTCATATGGGTACTGGGGATGGAAACTCAGATCCTCATGCTTCTATATAGCATTTTACTCCCTGAGCTGTCCCCCTAGCCCTGCCAGAGTGGTTGTAAAATTCAGATCTGATGTCCCTTCCTGATTATTCCATTTATCCATTTAAATAGCTTCCTTTCTTATTCCTCTCCCTCCTCCTCCTCCTCTCCTCCTCCTCCTTCCTCTTTCTCTTATTCTTCCTCTTTTTCCTCCTTCTCCCCTTCCCCCAGGGACTCATGTAGTCCATGTTGAGTTCAAAATCAATATGTAGCCATAGACTCTCCAGATGGTGCATACTAAAGTATGTCACTGACTTAGTGATCTCTCTCTCTCTCTCTCTCTCTCTCTCTCCCTTCTGTCTCTTGTTAAACTTGTTGAACTTGATATCCTTCTGCTTCAGGTTCCCAAGTGCATGCATAACAGGCGAGTGCCGCCATAGTTGGTGGAAAGCAGCCTTGTTCCCAAGTTTTATTTTGCCCTCCGTCATTTGTTCTGCTCTGACCACACTCCATAACCTGGCAGCTCAATGCAGGCTCCTGCTAAGCACTGGTTTGTTCCTGAGAATCAACACATGTATCACCTCCTCCAGGAAGCCTTCCAGGCCAGCCCCCTGCTGCCTAACTGAATCTGGTGCCCATCGCTCTGCTCCCACGGTCCTCTATTCTTCATTTAATTACAGCCCTTCTCTCAGGTTTTAGAATTGTATTCCAACAGGCTGTGTATTTCCTGCTAGACTGTGAAGTTGTTCAGAAGAGAAGTTGCCTTTTATCTCTGACTCTATGGGATTTGGCTCACTGCCAGCCCGAGAAGGGCATAGTAATGATGTCCTGACGGAACAACACTGAGTCCCTCTCTTCGCCCGTGCTGCTGGCCTGTGCTGGCACTGTCAGCCACTTGCAGTAGGCATATTTTGCCTCCCCTGGCAGCTTGATGTGCCTCTAGACATCTCCTCTAAAAGTATGGGGCTCGGGTTTGATCTCATCCTGCCTGTTTCATTTTGGCCCCAGGGAGCTAGTACTGGCATGTGCTAATTGGATGATGGTATTGAGTCCAGCTGGTTTTGTAAACGTGGGCACAGGCAGTGAGCGGAGCACAGTTCAAACAGAATCGTCTTGGAAAGCCTTTGATTCTCTCAGCTAAGCAGTCTGACCCTGCCCTTGTGGGAACTTGGCATCACTCTCTGTGCTATTATTGATGAGACCCGCCTTAGAGGCCCGCTCTGGAGTGGAGACTTCGGTGGTTGCTGCTGCTGTATACACAGACTGTTTAACCCCGAAAGGCCTTACTCTGTCCATCTTCACAGTGGGCTTCATGCAGATTAGTCATGTGTCCTGTCAAATGCTCCAGGCACAAGCCTTTCCAACAGAGTCTAGTTTAGCCCAAATGATTAGGTGCATAGCTAGAAATGTAGCAAAATCTGATGGAGAAAGCTTGGGATGTGGGGAGCATTGTCTCCTTAGGTCATCTGGGTACCCTGAGGGAGAACTGTCCTGGTTGTAGGTGCTGATTACAAATGAAGTTCAGAAAGATTACTTCTGGTCTGAGCAGAGCTTGGTTTCTTTCTTCCCTTCTTCCTGCCTGGGCAGATTCGTCCACTTCCCACAGTCCAGGATGTACCAGCCAGAGGTGCGGGGATAGGGGCAGATGAGAAAGATATGAACACAGGTCCTCATCTATGGGGTCCTCGTGTCTACCCTGCTTGAGTTCAGATCCACACATTGTGCTTGTCAAAGGGAGTTTTCTCCCACGGATCTCTGCTCAGATCAAGTGTATCAGCTGAAGGCAGTGGTCTTTTCCTTTTTTCTCTTTGGCAGGTGTGTGTGTGTGTGTGTGTGTGCGCACACATGTGTGTGAGGGACTCTGAAGAATCTAAGAAAAGTGACAAAGATCCCTTGAAAAACAAAGCATTCCCCACATGTGTTCTGTTGCGGTTTAATTCACTTCAGGAGACAAGGCTGCTAATATGGAAACCTTGCTGTGCTACCTGGATCTTTTCTGCACCAAAGTCTCCTGCCACTGGAAGCTTCTGGAAGCCCTAGGTACAACTGTTTCCTTCTCAGTGTTCTCAAAGCGAATGGCAGAGCAAAGCACACAGGCTGTCCAGTTCTGTTTTCAGAGTTGGGTTGGTGTGTGTGACTCCCCTGGCTCCTACACTGGCTTCCCACTCATTACTAAATGACCTTGATAGCTGATTGGTCAACTATGCAGAGCATCCGGCTCCACGCTGAGACAAAAGCACTGTCAGAGCATGCGCCCCGTGGAGGCCCTTGTGAGGATCCAATAGTGTCCTGCCTCTGAGGCCATCTGCAAGGACTGACTTAGTGGGAGCACAGGGCTTGAACCCTTTATTCTCTGTCCCTTGTGTCTAGTTACAAGGTCTCCTACAATAGATATTCAATTAACATTGGTGGAAAAGGAGGTAGATACAGTTGAGATACACTTATGCCTATGAAAGACTGTTAAAGTGGCCAGGAAGGTGGCAGTAAGAGAGGATCACCAGTGTTTCCAGCCTACAAGACTCTGTATTTTCTTAAAGTTGGAGAGATGGTCAGTCAACCTAGAACTTGGCAAGTATAGATTTTAAAAAAAAAATGTGAAGACGATAGCATATCTATGTAGAAGCCTTGGCTTTGGAGACAGCACTGAGTCCAACACGAGTCTCTGATACTCACGGGAGTTTGAACAAACTTTGTGGGCCTCCATTTCCTCACATGAAATATAGAGGGATTGACACTCGTCATGCATGCTTGACTACAACAAGAGTGAAAACAAACAGCCTATAGAAGCTGTGGGAGTTTCAGCTGCAACCGTACATGATGGAAAGCTGAACAGAATCCAGCTGCAGAAGTTGGCGTGTGACTGTCCTCAGCTGGCCTGAGATCCGCCTTAACCACTGATATAGTTACACTGTGCTGTGCCTGATGTTAGCCTCCCAGCTGACACTGTTTGCATTCAGATCCTGTCTCTATCACCAGCTTATTTTGTAAGTTGGATGAGTTGGGTGAGTTGGGTGAGTTGGGTGAGTTGGGTGGGTTGGGTGGGTTGGGTGGGTTGGGTGGGTTGGGTGAGTTGGGTGGGTTGGGTGGGTTGGGTGGGTTGGGTGAGTTGGGTGAGTTGGGTGAGTTGGGTGAGTTGGGTGAGTTGGGTGGGTTGGGTGAGTTGGGTGGGTTGGGTGAGTTGGGTGAGTTGGGTGGGTTGGGTGAGTTGGGTGGGTTGGGTGAGTTGGGTGGGTTGGGTGGGTTGGGTGGGTTGGGTGAGTTGGGTGGGTTGGGTGAGTTGGGTGGGTTGGGTGGGTTGGGTGGGTTGGGTGGGTTGGGTGGGTTGGGTGGGTTGGGTGGGTTGGGTGGGTTGGGTGGGTTGGGTGAGTTGGGTGGGTTGGGTGGGTTGGGTGAGTTGGGTGGGTTGACTGAGTTGGCTGAGTTGACTGAGTTGGCTGAGTTGGGTGAGCTCGTTAACCTCTCCCAGCCTTCCCCCTTTTTTATTTTTTCCTGAAATGAAGATGCTGCTGTCTAGTGCATGGAGTCACTTAACTATGGGGACACATGCAATGTACCTGTCTCTGGTACATAGAAGGTGCCCACTCAGTGGCAGCTTTTATGGAGACCCTTGTCTGGGAGTGAAGAAAGGGACAGATCCTGCCTTCTGTTGGAGAGCTCACCAGGGAGCGGGCTTCAGTCTTAGATTCTTGAGGAATTATCACATTTTGCTCTTGTTTTATAGCTGTATCTCAGCAATGTAATGGCAAACTGTAGATGGGCCAAGCTGGGAGAAAGACCAATGACCCCCTAATCCCAGGGTACCATGGAGACCCTCTATAGTCCAGGACAGCATGCTGTTTGCAGCTTGCCCTACTAGAGATGCTCTGTGAACTCTTCCTGGACGGCTGGTCCCTTTCCTCACGGGTCCTTGGAACTTCTGCCAGCTAAGACTTCTGTCCTAAGTAGGGGAAATCTGCCTCAGGTTATCTGAGGGCAGAGGTCATGTGGAGCCAGGCCTCTGTGCAACCAAGCTCCTCTAGGAGAGCCCATGCTCGCCCTGAGGGAGAATGCTGGGCTTCATTCATATTCATTGTCACTTGGAGCTGCACCTTTTCTCCAGTCTGTGCAGGGATGTGCATCACCATGGCAACGCTAGAGGTGAAATCACTCAAGTGTTGGCAAGCGGAGTTTCTCTCTGGAGCTTAGAAAAATGGAGAGTAGGCTCATGGTGTCACAGAAAGGAAGATGCCCTTAAAACAATCCAAGCATTCTCTATTCCATTTGGGGAACTTCCCTTTAAATAAAAGCTGAACAATAAAGGAAAAGAGGAAGGTTTTTAGTCTTTAGAATCACTACCCCAATGAGCCCACTTGGAACGGACGTGCTGATCCTTCTGGCTTTCCTAACCTGCTGTACCTTGTAGACTGTTCTGCCTGGAGTTGCTATTTTAAAGTAATGAAGCTGGGGCCCACAAGTGCGATGTTTGTGCCTGTTGGCTGATTTCTGGTCCTTCATTTAATTTGGGGGCCTAGAAGATATTGCTAAATAACTATGTGACAGGCTACTGGTGGCTAAGGTCAACGAGGACATGTTCACACACCCAAGGGGTCTTGAGATGAGCTGTTTCAGTACCTGCTCATGTCAGCTTGCCCTGAGACTTCTGGGTACATGCAGCAGTTCCTGGAAGTGATTTTGACAGCACTGGCTTTGGGCAGGAATGAGAGGAGGGGAAGGGTGTGGGAGGATGGGTGTGGGTACCAGGTACTGGGAAACTTGGGCTGGCTAGGGGACCTGAGCATGAGCATACCCAAGGCTTAGAGGAGGCCATCAGTGTAGGTCACCTGATAATTCTATCTGATTCTTGGCTTGATTTTATTTTACTGGGGACAAAGAGGCACTGATAGTAGTTCTCCTTTTAATCAGAAGAGTTTGGAATACGTTGTGAAATAGCCTTGCCCTCCTTCTCTTCTCCTCCCCTCTCCTCCCCTCCCCTCCCATTCTCCCTCCCTTCCCTTGCTTTCTTTCTCTTTCTCTCCCCCCTCCCCTTCCCATATCCACCGAGTGCTTGTCAGGCCTGAGGCATTATGTAGGGCTAAGTTATAGCCTTCCTGGAAATAGCCAGCAGTCAGGAAGTTAAACTGAATATATCATAGATAAAGACACTTCTTTGCAGTTCCAGTTTTACTGTTTTTATCAGGGACTTTGATACTAAATCAAGGTTATTAGAATGGACAGATAGACTGGCAGACAGACAGGCCAAGTGACCCTGAAATTAAGGTTAAAGTTTTAGCATTCTAGTCCCTTGATCCAGTCCTGGATCATTTGATCTATTCTATCCTCTGCTGCTAAGGACAGGCTTCCACTTCTCAGTGCCTTGGTTTCTCCACCTTAAGCTTCAGACAGAACAATGAGAAGATCTCAGTGGGTCTCCTTCAGAAGGGCTGAGGTTTGGAAATGTTAGCAAATGGGCTTGAACAGTGCTATTTTGCCTGGACTATTCTTAATAGATGGTGACTTCTCATGTGGTACAGGCATCTCTATGTTGTGGTTTGGAGGTGGAGGGGACTCAGCTCTGGGAGGCTACAGAGGGGCCAGGATGACAGCAGAGTCAGGGAAGGTTCTATGAGTACCATCGTCAAGCATCAGAATAATATTGTTGGGATTACAATGATGAGCAGAGTGAATATTTGTAAGAGCCAATGAGGAGGATGCCCAAGTACTCAAGGTGATAAGATCAATCTTTCCAAGAAGAAAACCATTAAAAGAGGGGGGCCAGACATTCTCCTACCATTTGTAAATGAGGGCTCATAAAACCTGATTCACTAGTCTGTGAGAGCCCTTAGTCATATTGCCTTACTACTGGTGTATAAATAAAACCGCTCACCTGTATGATGGAAATGTAGGTCCTCTGAAGGACTGTGTGTTCCGTGAGATTCTGTGCCTGAAGTACGCTTCACAGTAGTTAGGCTTCCACTCAGAAGTAGCTTTGATTTCTGTTGTGTTTAATGTTGTGATTTGAGCCCTTTCAACTAAGCTCGTCACTGGCTGTGAATACATTGTAGTTGGTTCAGATCCAACGACACTTGGATCTGAGCAGAGTTACGCAGCTGGTGTCTAACTGACATCCACACGGGGACACTTGCTTCTTGTGATGTGGGTACTAATGTCCCTTTTCATAAAATAACTAGTCCCATTAAATAACTAGTGAGGCAGCTTGGTGTCATCTAGGTTTTCAGGTCACTAGAATATTAGGATAAGCTACATAGACTTGTTTAAGACATCAGTCTTTGTCCTAGGCCTTGGTATCTCAGGCTACCTCCACTGGAATTGCCAGATGGGAGGTGATTTGGGTAGATCGAGGAATTCCAAGGGGCTTTTTTTTTTCATACAATGCATTTTGGTTATGTTTTTCTCCTGCCCCAATTTCTCCCAGATTCTTCCCAATTCTCTATCCACTCAACTTTATGATCATTTCTCAAAACAAAAGAAAAAAAAAAGAACAAAAATTCAAGAAAAAAAAAGCACACGTGCGCACACACAGAGAACCAAGAAATAATAAAACCTCCCCCAGCACTTGGGAGGCAGAGGCAGGAGGATTTCTGAGTTCGAGGCCAGCCTGGTCTACAAAGTGAGTTCCAGAACAGCCAGGGCTACACAGAGAAACCCTGTCTCGAAAAACCAAAAAAAAAAAAAAAAAAAAAAAACCCTCCCACAAGACCCCCAAAATGAAAATCAAAACAATCAAAAAACCAATAAGACAAAAATGCCAAAACAAAACAAAATGAAACAAAATATTTACAAAATTACTATTGAGTTTATTGTGTTGGCACCAGGCTTGCTCTACAATGTGGTTAATATACTCAGTGACGATTCATTGGTGAAAACTGATTTTTCCCCAAGGGGCTTTTGAAAAGATTGTGTGAAATAGTAGTAACTCCCCTTAGGTTATGAATCACATGGTGAATGTGATGGAAGTTCTAGATTTTCTTTCTAGAGATACTTGGCAACATTTATGTATCACCTAGGAGGTCTCTGTGTTAATCAGCCTCTCTTTGCTGTTACGAAGTATCCAACATAAATAAGGTAAAAGGAAGAGTTCATGGCTAACTTGCACCGTTGTTGTTATGCCCGTGTTAGAGCAGAAATGTGGAAAAGGACAATAGAGGAAGGGGTCCTGAGGACACCCTCTGGAGAACTTCCTCTTTTTGTCTGTTTGATGCAGGTCAGCACAGGAACCTTTCAAGTTCAGTGCTGAAAGCAGGCACAACATAATCTTCAAAGGCGTGCTCCTGCCTTACTTCTAATAGGACCCCCATCTCCCAGGAGCCCATTTAACAAAAACTCATCAACGCTCAACCCAATGATGCCATCAGTGTCTTCTTCATCCAATAGTACCGCTAGCGGGGGTGGATCAAGTCTTCAACAGACCAGTCTCTTGAGGGACGACTCTTCCTATCCAAATCCTAACAGCCTCTAGGGATCAAGCCCCTGACTGATAGAATTGCTTTGGAAAACTGCCTGGCATTGTGGAGGAGAGGCAGTCTCTTTCTGGGGAGGCAGCTCCAGGCAGCATCCCCTCCTGGGCCATAGCTAAGCGAGAAAAATCTGAGCACTTTTCTCATCAAGCTCAAATCAACCGCGGGAAGCCTCAGAGGGGCCTTCTCTGTGCTTTCCTCGTCATCCCCATCTCGACAGTCCTACAGGTTCTGAACGTTAATCAGTGTCATCGTGAGTCTGCTGATGTTACGAAGAACTTAATTGGTTCTTTGGAGGAAAATGAGTCGCCATCAGGAGAATAAGCTGCAGGGCAGGAACACACAAGGGGAAAGGGAAATGAAACCCGCACGCGGAAAAGATCAAGTGTGCCCTTACGCTTCTCCTCCGCGGCAGTCCCAGATGAGCCCTCTTTTGCTGATGGGGCTTAAAGAGGTTTTCAGAACCATGGAGACAAAAGGCCTTGCCTTCTCCCACCCCACCGCCGCCTTCGTTTCCCTCTCTCCTTTTCTGCATGTGCAGCCATATCCAGTGGAGGGGGAAGGGGACGGACTATCCGCCCGACTGTCAGAGTTGATCATTGCTGACCTTATCAAAACACAGAATCAATACACTCTCCTCCCAGTAGCCCAGAAAAATCATAAGGAGTTTGAACTGAAGCAATTTGAAGTATAGAATCGCATGGATCAGAAGACAAGCCAGTAGTAAACTGTTGGGCCTCCGAATCCTTCCATGCCCTTCCTAAGAGTCAGGCAAGACCTATAGCAACATTTGAAATCCTGTTTCTGGGTGGAGATGAATCCAAAGAAGCTTTTGAGAATCAAGCCCACCTCCTAGAGGAACGGTATTTTAAGTTCATGGTAGCAGGGTACTTTGAAGGAAGCCCGAAGGAGGGTGGGAACTAGAGGCTGGGACAAAGGTCTTCACCTTCTCCAGCACCTCTCAGCAGCGCCTCTCCAGGCCTGGCCCTGGACACTCTACAGCCTTTCACGTTTGGAAAGCCAAGCTGTGTCATGTCTCCTTCCCATCTCTTTGTTCTTTTAGAAAATATTTTCTTTGGTTTTCTTTCTCATTCCTTTTGATTTTCGTTCCCCCTTCCTCTTCTTCCTCTTCCTCCTCTTTTTCTCCCTCCTCCTCTTCCTCTCCTTCCTTCTCTTCCTCCCCTTCCTCCTCTCCCTCCTCTTTCCCTCCCTCCTCTTTCTCTTCCTCCTCTTCCTCTTCCTCCTCCTCTTCCCTTATTCAGTACGAGTCCAGAGACTGATCTCGGGTGGTCAGGCTTGGCAGCAGGCATCCTTACCTCTGGAGATGTCATCAGCCCTCCAGCTGGTTTTTCGAATTGCTACCTACACAGGAACACTGTACCCAGTCCTGAGGCCCTAAAGATTTGTGGTTGAGGGGTTTCTTCCCAGGCCTCTCTGCATATTTACACACATGGCCATGCCCTTGGACATTTGGTACCGTCCCAAAGAACTTTATATTTGCCTTAAAAAAATAAAAATAACTGTTCATATTGTGCCTTATTGTTTGTTTACTTGGCTGTCTCCTCTTATGCAAGCAATTTGTCTGCTCCACAAACATGTATCTTTGCCAGGTTTGGAAAAACACCAGGCACAACCCAGGTGAGTTCTGGCCCTCACTGAGCCATGGAGAAGGATGAGTGACTGACAGAGAAAGCCCATGCCATACAATCTTGAGGAACAGTGTTTAGAAAGACCCAGCAGAGAAGGGCCAGAGTCCAGCGACTGAAGCTTGGTTAAGGACTTGATGTTTTATTTTTGTTATAGAGTGAGTCTGGACCTGGGAGGAAAGAAAAATAGCCAGAAACAGCAAAATTTTGTTTGCCAGGCGAGGCTGGGGTAGAGGTCCCAGAGGGTCAGGCTGCTGCAAGGACAGCATGAATGAGGAGCCTGCCGTCCACAGGGCTCATCCAAGGGCAAGGCTACAAGTGATCTGCCAGCTGTTCTCGCCTGTCATTGCTGTGGACAGACACAAGTCTTGGGACCCACGGCTGCCAATGCTGGGGGCAAGGGAACACTTATCAGGAGAGTGTACAAGGACCCATAGTGACAGGCAGGCCCTGGTGCCAACTTTATTAATTGAAGGGAATGTAATCCACCTGATGTTTAAAAACCACATGGGCCAATGAACAGAAACCATCCCTGAGCAAGCAGCCAAATAGGCCGGATGAAGCCAGATGGGTTGGTGTTCTCTGTATGGATGGAGAAAATAGAGTGGGAGCAGGAGGGAGTGACAGCCTGGGCCTTAAGGGTCACTAGTGTGTGGAACCCACACCTATGGTGCCATAGTGAGGCCTCTGTTCCCTGTGCAGGCTAATGTGCCCCTTGGTAGACGTGCCTGCCCGCATGCACGCCAGCTGTCAGCATTTTCTGGCAGAGCAGTAGGACCAGCCCCTTGGAGCAGAGGAGTGCCAGTGCCTGACCTCTCTTCTCAGACTCTCAGTCCCCACACAACTAGACTCCCAGACTGGGGTATTCTGGGAGATTCCCCATGCTCCAAGATGTCATCAACCTGTGAATGGGGACCAGGGATGTGCACGGCAGGCACCAGCCACAGATGGCCCCAGCATCTAAACAAGCATTTCATTAGTTTAGAACCTGGGGAAAAATGGAGCAGGTTATGGGGAAACATAAACGAGTATGGAGAGCTGAGTTTAAATCCTGCTAGTTATGTTCGGCGCCTTCATAAAAATGAGCAGAGCTCTTTTTATTTTTAAAGGGACCACACTGTTAATTAGCTGCATTGCTCCTCTGGCCCTCGTTGAGTTATAATGTGATCAGGCAGGGCTGGGTTCCGCGTATCCTTCCTATACCTTCTCCTGTCATACTGAAATTGGCTCTCTCATCCCGAAACTGTGTTTCATGCCATCACTTAGTGGGAACATCTTTGCTTCTGTTTACCCTTATCTGCCCTGGAAGGCTGATTCCTTCTCATTTCTCCATTTGGAGGTCAGAGCTCAGTTCTGATAGGAGAGGACATCCAATTCTATGTTCACAAGCTGTGTGTTTGGTTTTTCCTTCTCCTTCCCCAATAGAGGATGCCTGGACATGGTGTCTGTGCTCTCGGTATGACCCTGTGAGTTATTCTGACCTCTTCTTCACCTTTCCCTGGGAATAGCAGGAGACCTCTGCCCATCACCACAATGCAAGGATCTCAGTCTGCTCATCTTTCCTGATAGACACAGTCTGCTCAAGGAGGAGGCTGTTTATTTATTTATCATCTTTAAACTTTTATTAGCATATATTAATTATGCAAAATAATAGGTTTCATTATGACAGTTTCATATACATATATATGATACACTTATATTCACCCTCATTATCGTCTCTTTCCCCATCCCCCACCCCATTCCTTGTCTCGAATAGTTTACCTTCTATTCTTTTCTGTCTCTAAAGTTCTCTCTGTCCTCCTTCCTCTCACCCTCTCAATCTACATCCCACATAGGAGAAAACACACACAAAATTTGTCTTTCTGAGACTGGCAATTATTTCTCCTAAACGATCATCTTCAATTCATTCCATTTTTTTTTGTGTGTACAAATGTTGAAATTTCATTTTCCTTTATGACTGAATAAAACCCAAGAAAGACTTTAGACTGTGATTCTGAAAGCCCCCTGATGTGACCATGGTAAGCCATTTCATCAGATGACCGAGAAGGTGTGGAGTTTGACTCACAGCTGCCCTAATGATCTCTTCATTGAACCTCAGTTACTTCATTTGGAGGATGGGGCCTGGAGGACCCTTCTTCTTGGGCTGATGGTAGGTATAAGGCCAGTGACCTTCAAAGAACCTTAGGAAGGCTGAGGAGCTCTTAGTTCTATACTGATTTATGTTTCTGGTTCTGAGCAGGTCTGACTGACTACTGTTTTGGGTCTAGTTGATGCCCATAAAAGGCTCTTCTTGTTCCTCAGTATAATGGCCATGGACTTCTGAGCATCTACTCTGTTCTGGTTTACATTCTGTATACCATTTTACTCTTTGTCATTCCCTCCCAAAACATGTTATTATTCAATTTAATGCATAATAAAGATTCAGAAAGGTTAGGTGAAAGGTCCAAGGTCTTGTATCCAATAATCACATGAGTTGGATTTTAGTTGATTTGCAGATTTTGGATTCCATCCAAACCCATCCTTACTCTACTCACTGTAGATTCTGTGAGATTCTAAGTAATCTAAATGATGCCTCAGAGTGTGAAGTTATAGTTTCTGCAATGATGGAAATGTCCTCTTCTTTTCCATCCAACGTGAAACCATTAGACTTGTAGCATGGCCCGTGTGACACAAATGAGTTAAACATTTTTAATTTTGTGAATGATGTGGGAGTAACCAATCTCTTTCTAATTGGATTGAAGGATTGCTTCCCAAGACAGACCTCGTGCCTGTCACTGTTAACAGTGAGTAGTTGGCTAGGTCATAGGTCTTTGAGAAACCAAGTACCATTACTCTGTTAAGTGGACAGAGTAATAAACAGCTCCTAACTTCTTATTTTTATGCCATAGATTAGCAGATCTCTTGACCCTCATCAGAGAAGTCTCTTTTTGCAGTGGATGGTGATTAACACAGAGACCTGTGGTCTATGTGCAGAAAAGAAACTGTCAAGTGCTCATCTCCAAATGGAAGATCTAGATCATAGTCCCTCCTCCCAGGAATCATCTCAGGGGATGCAATAGAAAGACTATAAGGCAGTGGATATCTGCAGAGAAACAGTATTTGCTGGACATGTTAGGACAACTGCATGTTGTAGCTGTGACTGTATGCATAAGGTCTACACAGGATCAAGCCAACTAAAATCCCTGCATGGATCCGAGAGGGCCTCATGGAGTCATGCTCCTACCTGAGTTGCTAGGGGAGGGGGAGTCAGTTTTCTTTAGGGATGTAGAGGGTCATCTCACACTAGTGCATGTGCACCAGCACTAAGTGGATTCATATTTTTTTTCTTTAAGGGTAAGGGTCATTGTGAAATAAACATATTTTTTTTCTTTTAAGGGTAAGGGTTTAAAGGGAAGTGAATGAGTAGATCAATTTGACGAAAACGTATTATATGCATTTATGAAATTCTCAAACAGTAAAAGTATTACATAAGCTAGAACCAGGTGTTTGGCACATGGCTGTAATCTCAGGACTTGAGGGATTGAGGTAGAAAGATGGCCAGCCTAGACAACATTTAAAGACCTTGTCTTAAAACCAAACTCTCAACCTGATAGCAGACAGTGGTATACAATCTTGTAAATGTATTAGAATCTACTGAATTCCACCCAGAGGAGTCAAAATAGCATCTTGTCACCCTGAGAGCAAGTTCACATTACTTATACAGGAAAATACATATTCAATGTTAGTTAACCTAAGTGTAAATTAACTCCTATGACTAGTAGCTACCATACTGGACAATGGGTGGACTTTAGAAACTGCTTATTTCTGATGTGAGTTTTCAGGAAGTTTCTGTGAGCTCCTACTCCATGACCCTACTCCAGTTCCTCCCATATCTACCCTAGAGATGAGCAGGTGCACAGTTGGTTGCTTTTCTATGGCTCTGTGGTACACTCTACATGAGATGCCACCCTCTAATCACCGACATGTGGTTAGGTCTGTAGCAGCATTAGCTGCACTCATGGCCGGATGGTCCTCCATATTCCTATTTCCTTCCCAGATTCCCTTTAGCTTTTTACTTTCCACTGTTAGTCTCTAGGCCTCTCTAGCTTATTGGTCCTTTCTTTCTCTTCCCATTTTGCAGATGTTCGCCCTCTCCTGCTTTGTCTTTTAGACAGTCACTGTTTGGGAGGTGTTGTGGACTCTGTCACAGTACTGCCATTGTGGCTAGTCTAGGTTCTCCAGACCTTCTTGAGGTAGCTGATATTTCGACTTAAAGACTTTTTTTTTTCTTTCATGTTCTTGGCAGTTTGAGGGCTGCCTATTTGCACATTTTTTTTTTAAAAAAATATTTCTTTTATTGATTATAAAAGTAATCTGTACTGATTGTAAATGTTTTATAAAATATGGAAACTTGTAGAATAAAATAAAAATCAGGAGCCACAATGCTGTTTAAACATAATCAGTTTTATAATTTGAGGTTTTTTTTTTTTTTTTTTTAGTTTAGATACATGAGTTTTTGGAGTATAAAAATTCTACTTCTAGGTGTTTCTTCCATGTGTAAACTTGACTTGTTTTATTAAAAAAGCAAAGTCCTAATCTGTGGTGTGAAGATCACAGAGTCCTCAGTCTTCGATTAACTTTCATTTTAACTTATTTAGAAGTAAGGAAGTTCCTATATCTCCATGTCAGATACAACCAAACAAAGTCAACTATTTTTAAGATATTTCTCATCAGGCATTTCAAATGCCTCAAGACAAATACTTCTCAGAAATAACTGTGGCTTTATCCTTGAAGCCTTCAGTATGAACAATATTCCTGAGGTCTTTGGTTTTTCTGATAACTTTAATTCTCATCCATAGAAATTATTAAAAAATTCAGAATAACCCCTTCCCCCACTAACCTTTCTGCTGAGTAAGCACATTATTCATGCTGCCCTCAGAGGCTTCTTGTCTTTTTTTTTTTTTTGCACTGTCTTGAGAACAATTTGAAATAATCTTAATATAAGGAAAATCACATTTCCCCCAAACTATTATTTATTAATGTACTATTAATATTTTATCAGTATATTTATTTAAAAATTTGTCCTGAAACAGCTTTGAAGCAGTTTCCTTTGAGTATGAGTATGCTCAGTTAATCAATGTCTCAGTAATAAAACTTAAGTTATTCCTAATATTTTGTTATAGGTAACACTAATGACCATTTTTTACAATTGATCCATTTCTTTTTCTTGTTTCTTTTTGTATTATCCCCTTTTATTGAAAACACATCGTTTTATCACATAGTTTGGCCTGGTCACAGTTTCCCCTCCCTCTACTCCTCCCAGCTCCTCCCACCTCCCCTCCCCTCTGCATCCTCTCCCTTTCTGTCTTTCATTAGAAAAGAACAGGCTTCTTAGGGATAATAATAAAACAGAACAAAACGACTATCACATAGAAGTTGGCCAAGACAAGTAAACAAAGCGAAAAGAGCCCAAGAGGAGACAGAAGAAGCAGAGACCCACTCATTCGCACACTCAGGAATTCCCTAATAGCACTAATACGGAAGCCATAATTTATACACAGAGGACCTGGTGCAGCCTCTGTGCACACTAGCATAGTCTCTGTCAGTTCATACGATTGTTTGATCCACTTCTTACTATTGTACTTTAAAGACAATTTTAGCTTAGGGTTATTAAACTTGCTTCCAGGAAGGTTTACAAGTTTTATTCCCACATGTAAAGTGTAAGAATGTGTTGGGATGTCACGAACTAAGCAAAAACAAACAAACCAATCATCCCCAAACCCCAACCAACCAACCAACCAACCAGCCCAAAATCTGACCCTCATGTGCCCCAGGTTAGCCTCAAACTTACCATGTAGCTAAGGATGATCCTGAACTTCGGATTCTCTTGTTCTCCTTCCTCTATTTCCTGAATTCTGAGATTGCAGACCTGTATCGCTGTGCAGTTTCATTTAGTACCAAGGGTTGAACCCAGCTAGGGCTTTCTGCATGCCAGATAAGATCTTTACCCACTGAACTGTATCTCCAGCCCACCAAAGCTGTAACTTTAAATCAGAATTGCCTTACTTTTAGTGTGTGATAACTTATACTCAGACTTAGCAACTTCAAAGAACCACTTTATTTGGATCACTATGTTGTGGAGTAGTAATTTGAGTCCTTAGGAAGCAGACCTCCATGGGGTCTCTGATGTGGTCACAGTAAGAAACTGGCTGGGGGCTGTAATCATCTAAAGTCTTCATAAGGCTCAGTGTCCCCAAAGACAGTCAGGAGTTGCATTTGGCACTTACTACTTCCTGGAAGCTCAGCTGGAGCTGTCATGAACTTGAAGTAGTTGAACTTGTGACATGGTATCCGGATTTTCCCAGAATATTCTGCGAGACATGGGAGGAGCTTTGTGATGGTTTCTAACTTAGCCTTGGAAGTCACACAGCAGCCCCTCTGCCATGCTGTGCTGGTAAAAACTGTTACATCAGTCCAGATACAAGGAGAGTGACTATAGAATACACTTTTCCATAGGAGAAAGGCCACAATTCAATACCATTTAAGAACTGCTGTAGAAAGTATAAAGGGCCCATAATTGTGGAGGTTATAAAGAGGATCAGCAAGATATAGGTGATAGGAATGAGGAAATGGAGTAACATGGAGGGACTCCAACTGGGTAGGAGAGAGGGAGATCAATACAACAGAAGGAGGAAGGAGGGACAAAACACCAAAGTTGTTTGGTAAAACTTTTAGAGATCATATATTCTATATTTACCTAAAATTATACATAATACATGTAAGTATATAAACACACACATACATATACAATTATATCTTAAAGGAAGATAATCTATCTGAACTGACAAAGTTCCCTACGAAAACCACAGACTAACAAAACCCCCAACACTTGGCACAAGAAATCTTTCAAATAGTTTGTCAAAGTAGTCCAAGTAATTCCCAAAACCATATAGACTATCCATATAGCCCTTGGTTGTCTCTTGTGGACTGAGGATGAACCACTATTGCTGAAGACACTGTCCATGTAAGACATAAGACTCAGATGGTCTGTGCAGGATCTGACCTGAAATCCTCTTTCCTGCTGTCTCACTTCTGTGGTTCCCCTAACTACTACATAAGCTACATAAAGGAAGGAAACAAGTTTTTAATTGCCTTTTTAGGCAACCCATGGCAACACCTGTGAACCACAATTACCAGCATATCGAGATGCATATACCATTACACGAAGTAGCACTCACATGTTTGGAAACCAATAGCTGTTTACTTGGACCTAATGCACACCCAGCAGGAAGGAAATCATGCCTGGTCCTGGAAACCTAGATCCAGGGCTTCCTAGGAGGGCTAGTGATGTTATGGATCTCAGAAAAGAGTATACAACTGTTACCTCTGTAGGCCAGGATAGTTCCTTACTACACTCTGAATCTTACCCTTAAACTACAGATAAGTGTGACTGCCATCCACCATCAAATATGTTTCTCTTTATGGCAAATGACAAATGGAGACTATTATGAAAAACCACAACTGGACACAATGCAGAGATCAACAGATTTTGGAGAGCCCAGCCACCATGGATAAATGTATACCACATATCCTGCATCTATGGCTTGGGGAACATTGAGGAACAAGGGGCAGAAAGGTTGTAGGAACCAACATACCAGGAAGTCTGATGTGAAACAGTATCTTGTGGAAATGGCTTCATTACCAAGATCATGAAACTGGCAAGTTCACTGGACATGTTGATGAGGAAGAGGGAAGACTTCACTGAGTTTCACCCCTAGACAAAGAACTTCAGGTAGCTAATGTGTGTTGGGAATAGAAGTATTATCTTTCATAGATGATCCCCTTTGTTGGGTGATTAATGCAGAGTGTCAGCCTTAAAACTACATACACACAAACAAAAATAGACTCAGTAAGTCATATGTGTGTGTGTGTGTGTATGTACACACACATATATATGTATGTGTATGCAACAATAATAAAAAGAAGAGGTTTAGTTATTGACTCAAGTGTTGGGGGAACATAGAAGGGGCTCAAGGGAGGATAGCTAAAGGGTCTAGAGAGAAGAAAGGGAGGGAGAATGGGTTATAACTGTATTTCAACTAAAACATATGTGGTGGCTTGAGTAAGAATGGCCCCCATAGCTCATATATTTTAATACTTGATTATCAGGAAGTGGCACTACTCAGAAGGATTAGGAGGTGTGGCCTTGTAAGAGGAAGTCACTGAGGATGGGCTTTGAGGTTTCAAAAGCCCAAGCCAGGCCCAGTGGCTCTTTCTTTTCCTGCTGCCTGCAGATTTGGATGTAAAACTCTCAGCTACTTCTCCAGCACCATGACTTCCTGCATGCCACCGTGCTCCCACTATGATGCTAACGGGTAAGCAAGCCTCAATTAAATGCTTTTTAACATAAGAGTTGTTGTAATCATAGTGTCTCTTCACATCAATAGAACAGTG
Source organism: Tokudaia tokunoshimensis (assembly GCA_036184795.1). NCBI lineage: Eukaryota > Metazoa > Chordata > Mammalia > Rodentia > Muridae > Tokudaia > Tokudaia tokunoshimensis. The sequence continues at coordinate 102,581,177 of BTHU01000008.1, forward strand.
ACAAAGACAACATATTAATTCTTTTTAATTATAAAAGTTGCCATAGAATATACTTTCCATATAAGTACTGGCTTTATAATGCCAGTGGTAAGTTCACCACCAAGTTCCCAGTGATTGAAGAATTATTTAAGGAGGTTTCCAGGATGCTTAATTTTCACTGTCACCTTGACTGGATTTGGAAGTATCAAGGGGATATACTCCTGGAAGTGTCTGTGAGAGTGTTTCCAGAGAGGAAACTGAGGAAGGAAGACACACCTTGAGAGCGGATGGCAGCATGCCGTGGACTGGAGCTGCTGCCTAAAAGAAAAAGAAATGAGAAAGTAAACTGAGCAACAGCATTTATCTCTCTGTGCTTTGTGACCTAGATACGATCTGTCACCTGGTCCCTCCATTCCTCCCCTTCTTCACCACAACGCTTTCAAACCCTTACTTTGTAAGCTGCCCTTTTCAGAGAGTTTGGCCACAGGAACAGAAAAGGTAACTAATACCATATCTAAAGACCATAGTGGACGCACAAGATAGCTGTTACTGGCCTTCTGTGGGGTTGATGAATACGGATAAATGTAGACAAGGAGTTCAGGCTTGCAGCTGAACTCCATCACAGATCTGGAATGCTCTGGCTGATGACTTCCAGGCCTCTCTGACATGAGGAAGGGATTCGAAACACAGCCAGATACGTGGGGTTGGTTTATGATGCCTCCCAGGAGACTAATCTGAAGGCTAAGCAGAAAGCCGGCATTTGTGGCCATCCAGACAGTGGTTAATATATTACCAGCATCTCTACACAGCACAGGAGCTCCAGCCACGGGATGAGGATGGAGGAGCAACAGGTGAGTCATGTGATTCTGACGGCTGAAGTTTAGTTAACAAATTTTTGGTTTAGGAACTTGAATGTCCACAAATGATTTAATCAACCTTGGGCACTGTTGTAGGAAAAGGAGGACTCCTGGAGAGCCCTGGTGGTTACATGTTTTCACTGTGACTTGGGTTGGCCTGAGACAGCCATGCACCTTAGGTAGCATCCTTGATAAAGGTCAAATCTAGTTTTGTTCTCACTTGAAATGATGGCCCAGCTACTCCTTCGGATTGTGTCTCTGAGATGTGTAATTTTGGGTTTCTTGTATGCACACTCTTACCATTTGCATTATGTTTTCTTCCAGAGTTACTAGCTTTGGGCTAAGAAGGCGCATTCTCTCAACTAACCCCCTAACCCCCCTGCACTCTAGCCTGTACCCTGAATTTAGGGCTAGATTTTTTTTTTTTAGTGAGTTTGGAAGAGACTTTGGCACGTCAGCTTTGAAATAATTCTCCAATAATTATGCTTCTTCTCTTCCCTGAAGTGCCTTGATTCAGAAGGTGTTTCACCTCACATCTGGAGCCTCCGTTGATCCTTGCAGAAGGCAGGGCAGGCATTATAATCCGTTTCACAGGAGAGGAAATTGAAAGCATGGAGAGGTGACACCATTAGCTTGTAAATCTCAGAGCTATATTGGAACCAGGAATTTCTGACGCCGCTAGAAGTCATTCAGCTGGCTCCCTTCTCTGAAGACCTCAGGGGCACTCCATCACTGTGCCATTCCCAGGGCTGCAGGTGGCAGGCAGACTGGCAGATGTTTTGCAGGACTGTGTTGATAGTTCAGTGGGCCAGAGAATTTGGGACATGGAAGCTCTGGACCTTAGACAGAGCCTCCTGCTGTGTGCAGGGACACCACACTCTCTGATTAGCTTGCAAGTTTTGGCTGAATTTGGGTTGTGAAGGTGACACCTCCTCTGGTGGGAATACCGGGGCCATTAAGGATTCATGTAGCAGGTCTCTAAATGCAACAGCTATGCTCCATTCCTCCAGAATGTAGGTTGGTGTGGGAAAAAAAAAACCCAAAAAACCCCAACACCAACAGAACAAAACTTTATTGCCCACTTTTAAGCGCTGCTTGAGGAGGAAGTCTGGGTTACTGCTTTTCTTGGAAGTCAGTCTGGGAAGGATTCAGCACCCTCTGACAGAAAGCACAAGGCTCTAGCGGAGCAAGACCTCATGTCTAGCCAGCAGAAGTTGTGAGTACTGATGAGGCTCTTCCTTAATTCTGTGAAGACACCACAATCTTGCCGGCATGGGAGAGACAGGTAAAAGCAAAAACTGAGTGGTTTAAGAGTTCACAAGAGACCCCAGAGATGCTCTGGCTAATTTGCATGCTTCCCACATCAAAATCCATCATCAGAAAATTGTTAGATTTCCTTCATCGTGGACGTTCTGACAAGAACAGAGTGGAACTCAGGCCATGTGTTGCTTATCTAGGCAACTTGGAACTTCCTGGACCTCCAAGGGCTTGCGATGGGGGACCTAGTTACCCTTCATTCATTCATGCCCTCTCCACTTCAGGAGACCAGCATCAAAGCAGAGCCAGGCGTCTTCTCACTCCTAATATGGCATGTTTTCCATGTAGAGTCCTCTTAGCTCCACCCCACTGGTCTTCCTTGGGTGGGGTGATGCATCATGGGTAAAATAAGGATATCTACAATTAGCATGGTCAGCTCTGGTCACCTGGAGCAGTGACTTTGCTTAGGCCACTTTCTCTTCCGGGTAGCTTAAATGACATTTGTATGGTCTTTATACTCCCGCTAGACTGTAACGCAGTAAGCCATGATTAGCCACTTGCACAGGACCCCAAAGTTTGTTTTTCTCATGAACTGGAATTGCCAAGCAAATCTTTTGGAAGAGAAGGAGGAAGGTGGTTAGAGATGGTTATCAAAGAACATTTCAAGGAAAAGAAAACTTAACTGGAAGTGTTGTGAGCCACCAAAGAATACTGTAAAAGTACCAAGAGCCTGACGCAGAGGAGGGAGAACAGGCAAAGAACAGGAGAGGCAAGGCGCAACAGCACCGAGGACCTTCACTGAGTTACTCAGAACTCACTGGGCTGCCTCTCAGCCCATCCTTGGCTAAGCCCACGGGCTTCTCATTAGGCAGCACTGACATTAGACTCTCTCTCTCTCTCTCTCTCTCTCTCTCTTTTGATTGGTGGTTGAAGAATCTGGTTCTCCTTTGGTCTGGGAGTATATCTATTATTCCTCAGAAGGCAGCTCAAGTTAAATCTCTTTCTTGGACAGCCGAGGCCTAAATCTGTATGGCCTGCTCCAGCTAGCAAGGGCCCAGCAGCCCTGATTTATTCTCCGTCTAGACTGTTGTTTTGTTTTTCATAGTGAACCCTGAAAAGGTGCCATAAACTTCTGTTGGTGGTTTGCAGGTGTTATGTGAGGTTCCAGTCTTTACATCCAGACTCCTGAACTGATAGATGTTGGGACAAGGCAGAGATCTCTTTACTTGAATATTTCTGAGACAGACTTATAACCTAGGAGTGAGGGAGTAAAAGGAAGAGGGAAATGTATGTGTGCTTTGCAAATTACATGTGGATAAGGATTATTTGTTATAATTCCTTTCCAGAGAGAGAGAGAGAGAGAGAGAGAGAGAGAGAGAGCCTATCCTGTTCACTCATCCCCCTGCCCCAGCTCTCGACACCTTTGATGGAGGCCAACAATAATAATTTACATTTACTGAGAACACACTGCCAAGAAACTCAAAAACATATTATAAATGTCATATGCCGTGACAGGCACTGTTATCCTGTGAGAGATATCGCAACAAATCATCCAATAATTAATTTACAAATACCAGAAAACCGGAGGGTACTGGGTGAAAACCAGTGTGACTGTGCAGGGAACCAATCACATCAGATCAATTTAATTTCCTCCAATGTCAGAATGACAGGTCTGGAAGATAAGGCAACAGCAATAGACGTAAAATATTCTGACTTCAGTAAGCCCTTTAGCTCTGTTCCATATGATGGCCTCATAAACATGCTATGAAAACATGGCATAGCCCCTGCTATTGTTATTTAGTCTTTGATTTATCACCATTCTCTTTCCCTAAAGAGTTCGAGTGGAGTGCTCTGCACTAAAATATCTGCCGCTGGGGAGAGCATTGGAAGGGCCCAGCTCAGGACCAGACCTGGAATTAGTCTTGCTCAAGTAACACAATTACAGAGATAACTCACAATGACACAATCCTTTAATATTTACAAAGTATTGGATCTCAGACTGAAATCTCTGGATTCTAAACTCAGGTCATCTCCTGCTCTTCCCTATAGCCTTGAAAGGAGCTATTCATTCATTTCTTCCAGGAGGACTATGTTTTCTTTTTCCTTTCTTGTTTTCCAGTACTGTAATTAGGTCTTAGAACAGTAATATTTATGATAGTGGTGGGGGAGAGAGTTTTCTTAGGACAATTCCAACCTGTGATATTCTTTCTATGACAACACCGACCCTCCAAAGTAGGGTAGTTGCTGGCATCTGTAAAGGCAGATATGATGTTGGGAGAGAGTTTGGTTCAGGCAAGGGCAGGGTGGCAACACAGACAATGCTTTTCCATTTTTTTAAGTTGGTGTAAAGATGGGGGATTCCATGGCTCCTTAAAGGGTCCCTGATGGTAAGATGGGTCCTTCAGGTTACTTGACATGACTAATCTGGAAGAGACTTGATATGCTAGGGTGGGAGATACTGAAGGGGGGGTCCCCTCCATCCTCTTAGAGGGGAAGGAGAGGGGGGACCGGAGAGGGAATCTGGGAGGGGGGACCAGGAGGGGAAGCAGCATTTGGGATGTAAAAACCAAAAGATAGATCCTTCAGAGCTACGCGTTGATGGGTATGTTTTGGTCATGGCAATACTGCCTAAGTTGATAACAGGGATGTATGAGGTAATATAGAGGACTCGCTGTGTGTCTTGTATCAGGAAACACAAAAAGGCAGAACATCTTCCTTCTCCACTGCAGAGAAGGGGCTGGCATGGATTTGACAGCTCATTCACTGCAGTCCACTAGGAAGCAAAAAAATCCATCTTTCTTTTCTGGTGCCTTCAGGCTTGAGAGATGCTCAGCAGGCCAGGCTGTCTGAGGGCTGAGGAAACATATAATCAGGAGTAAACAAAGGGAAACTCATCACCACTTAAGGGAGTTTAGTAAATAAGAAAAGCAGGTGGCTATTACTGAGGTAGAACCAACGATGAGGCAGAGGAGAGCTTCAGTCAGACAGGAGAAAGGACTCTCAAGGCAAACAGCAAAGACATTGATTTTCTTAAACAATAGAAAGCCGTTTCCTAGTTTTAAACAATTGAAAGACAGCCTATAAAGGGAGCCATCGCTGCTGGAGGCAAAGCCAGGTGTTCTGGATGATCATTTGGGGGAAAGGTAACACCAAGCAAAAGCAAAAGTGCCAAAAAGAGGGTTGTGGGGATCATGAGCAAACCTCTGTACCCCAAAAATGTCACCTAGAACTCTGCTGTAGAAAAACAGGGGGCTCTAGAAGGGTCGATGGAGAAATAAAAGTGAATGAAATAATGGAAGAAATGTCCTCTGAAAAGAGAAAAGAGAGGTGTGAGACAGGTAGGGTCTTCAGTATGGAAGGGCTTACTGAGAGCCCCAGCAATGTTGCCATAGACATAGCCTGGGTATAGTGTGGCGAGTCCAAAGTGAAAAAGAAAAATTGGCAGGATGTTGGTAGAAATAGTATATTATTTATACAGGAAAGACTATGTTTATTTGCAAAACTGGAGGCCATATGTTTCTGGAAAAGCATTTGCCAGATCATGATCTAAGAACTTTATATCTAGCCAGGGTCACCTCTCAGCCCATATCTGATACTCAGACACTGGTGAGCACCTCATTTACATCCCATACACAAAGTCAAAAATTGGAGGGGACCCTTAGGGTGACTGCAGCCATTCCATCCTCCCAGCAACGCATTAATTTTTCCTTTTACGAATGTGTGTGCGTGTCCCTGGTGTGGTGAGGCAGAGAGGATAAGAGCAGGAAGTGGGGGAGTGTCAGAAGAGCAGTTAAAACCATTAGCTAGGCTCCAGAAGGTTTGATGCTTATTTGCATTTAGACGTATTTACTGAAAACTGAGTTGGTCCTAATAAATATAATCTCATGTATATGTGAGATGGCCCCAGGAAAACACAATTGGGTTGTAATAGGATTTCCTAGTGGGAGAAATAGACTGTGGTGTGGCAGTCCTTCCCTGAGAAGGTTGCATTGGGGGTTACCAGGTTTAGTCAATTAAATATGGGATGCTCATTTAAATTAGAATTTCAAATAAATAATTAAAAAAGTATGTTCTTATTATTATGTGGGTTCCCCCTCCCCCCAACCACATTGTTTTTCTACCTCATCCTGCAACCACACAGGCTGCATTTTCTTTTCTTATTTTTCTTTTTTCATTTGATTCTTATATTCAGTGTGGGAAATAAAAATACACGCACACACACACACACATACACACACACACATACACACACACACACACACACACACACACACTCAAGTCATTGAGTATTGTAAAGAGAACTTTGGAAAGCTGGACCTGTAACCTGTAACCTCTTGCTCATAAGCACACGGGTTCCTGGTTCCAGGGATAGCAGAGAAGCAGGCCACAACTTTTAATTTGATGACTTTTCTCCCAAAAGAAAAAGCATTCACATTATATATTTACACTAGTTCAGTTGAAAGATGGCAGGCTTACTGGTTAAAAACCAAGGTGATTTGAATGCCAAAGACTAATTCAAAACTGAAACAGAAGACTGTTTTCTCCCCTAGAATATCTTAGGGTTTTTCAGAGTCCTTTTCAATAGAAGGAATATATGTGTGACACATCCCAGTCAGGTGAGATGTGATTGCTAAAATATATATAGAACTAAAAAAATAAAAGCCCAGCCAGAGTCAACTAATCTTTCAAGTCTAAAGTTTTACCTCTATTTATGGTCCTCCTTGACTCCTGCCTACTATACAACTGCAAGGAACTTGCTGTCTTCTGTAAGGGAGGTCAGCAAAAGACTCAGAACCCCAATAACCATGTTGAGGTGCTCAAGGACAGGGACCATGGGGGGGTGATGCCCATGGTGGGGTGAAACAGGAGAGCTGTGGGAAAGGTTCTGAATGATACTTGGGCAGTCCCTGATATCAGGTTGATATCTCCCTCCCCATCATCTATGACATCATCAAAATCAATCTGCCTGCCTTCTAGGTCATGACTCTCAGAGCTGTCAGCTGTGCTTGTCACCTGGTTTGTACCTGGGGAAAGTAACTCAGAGTTTTTAGTGCCATTCTCTTGGAGCAGGCCATTGAGGTTTACATTTTCCAGGGAGTTTTAGGAATGTTCCTTACAGATTGATGCTTATGTTTCAATAGGTGGTAAAACGAATCTTGAAAAGAGAGATGGGGCCAGTGCCAGTGTGGGACCTGGTGGAAGAGTGGCTTCTAAGCGTCTGTCTAGGTTTGAGACAGATTTGAATTATCCTTTGCTTTTGTAGCATTTACATTCTTATTATAAAGTATGTGTGTGTGTTTATGTGTGTGTCTGTATGCTAATATAGAGTTAATTTTCGATGAGCATTTACCATGTGCCGGCAACTATGTTAAGCATGTTAACTTATTTATTCTCTGAAATAATGACTGCTATTTTTTTTTCTTTTTTTAAAAAAAGGTGGTTACATTAAGATGCAAGAGAGTTTACACAATTGGTCTAACCTTGTACAGCTTGCAAATGGAGAGCATACTTCTAACCCAGATATGCCTGACCCTGTGGGTGCCTTTTAATTTCTCTCTATGCCTTCCTACTTCATAATCTAATGCATTGAACAAAACCAAACCAAAGCACAGCACTGATAAGTTACTCAGGCATGGGAGGCTGCTAGGAGTGGCCAGTGTGGGCCCGATGGAACGAGGAAGACTTTTTAGAAGGGATGCTGTGGAGCTTGACTTCTAACTGATAAATTTGGATTTGAGTAGACAAAAGAAATGAGCAATGACTACATCACCCCTGGCTGCTGGGGGGAGGGGCTTATGGGATATACACGAGGGTGGAGCAGGTTTCTATGTGGTACTCCATCAAATCAGAAGAAACATAAAGAAGAATTGATTTGGCCCAACAGGGGAGAGTATTTGTGTCCAGTGTGGTACACAGAACGACCAAGAGAGGATTTATTGTAAGGAGGAGGAGGAAGAGGAGGAAGAAGTGGAGGAAAGGAGGAAGAGGAAGAGGAAAAGGAAGAAGAGGAAGAAGAAGAGGAGGAAGAAGAGGAGGAAGAGGAAGATAATCATGTCACCACAGGAGAAGGGAGATGATGAGATAGTGAGATACTATGGTTAGAGAGGAAGTGGCAGACATCCAGGCTGCCTTAGCGTTTAGTAATTTTAAAGGCAATGAGGATCTGTGAGAGGGTCTTGAGATGGAGTGAGGGTGGGCAGGTTCCAGTGATGTTTAGAAGGTAGCTGGAAAGGATTTGAAGATGAAACCATATGTGTGGGGAGGCTGGTGGGAATGCACCTCTTAGAATTCCCTGGGAATGCCCCAAAAGGGAAGAACTCACGAGGTTGCAGGGTATGAGGGAGTCTTGTTGGCTATGATTCTGGGGAGGTTGCTGTCCTCAAGACAGGTGGAGTGATGGGGAGGCACAGGCAGATGGCTCTGGAAAGAAACGATGCTGCACACAAGCCTGGGCAGGACACAGTCATGAATGACAAGGTGGCTCTGGGTGCCAGGCCGCCAGCATCCCATGTACAGATCTTGGAAAGGAGGTTTTCTGTCTCCCAGTTGGTGCACAGCTCATGCAGAGACATGCCGTGGTAAAAAACAACGGGATGATGTCCCTCGATTGCCTTTGAGGATAGCATGTTGGCCATTATGCCTTTTACTGCCCCCCCACGCCCCTGCATGCTGGCTTTACATGTAACCCTGACTTCCTTCCAGATCTCCCACCACCATGGGCTGGTCACTGTTCCCTACACTGTGAGCAAACGAAGCCATCACCGTATAAGGTGACTGAAATAAAATGTGTAATTGTGCTCAGAGACACCTTAATTGTTTATTAATTACTCCATAAATCATAGTGACACCTGTGCCTGTGCTCTTGTTGATTCCCTCTCATGGGGTGGGGGATGGAAGCATGTCCTGCCTTCTGGAGAATGGCATGGCTGAAGAACAACTGGGCCCTTAGCCGTGGAATGGAAGCAGCTAATCGGCACTGGAACGAGAAGGCTCTTGGCGGGTTTTACGAGTTGCCAGTCTCAGCCGCAACGCCACCCACCTCTGGCCAAGAGAAAAGTACAATGCGGTGTATTTATGAGGCCTTGAGGGGGTAGAGGGTATGTGTGGAGAAGCTCAACTCCCTCTGTACCATTTCATCCTCCTAGAGAAGTGGTTCTCATCCTTCCTAATGCTGCACCCCCTTAATACAATTCCTCATGTTGTAGTAGACCCCAATCATAAAGCCACTTTGGTTCCTACTTTATAACTATAATTTTGCTACTGTTATGAGCCTTAATGTAAAGTTTTCCCATGGTTCATAGGGGTCTCAAACCACAGGTTGAGAACCACTGTCCTAGAGGCTGGTGAAGGGAGGGATTATTGCATTTGTTGTATAGAGGAGAAACAGACTCAGAGTGCTTATGCAATTTCCAAGGTCAAATAGCCAGTGATATGGCCCTGCTGGAGTTTGGGCACAGGCTTGCTGGACCTCTAAAAGATGGAGTTTCAAGTGTGGGAGTCAGGGAATGGTTCAGAGGCAGGACATTAGCTGTGCTATGTCCTTTTACGGCTCTTTGTGTTTATCCAAGGAGAGGTGAGATGTCTTCTGAATAATCCCTCTCATGCTTTTATCAAAATTGTATCTAAAACAGAAGCAGAATTCGCCCTCAGCTTCTTGGCCAGCTCATGCTGGTTCCCTGCCATTTGGATTGGCTACTGCTGGAATTCCCCCTCTAACTGACCTCCATTCCAGACAGTCTACCCTCTCCTGTCTCTGAGAACCGATCTCTGCTCACATCTGTCGGCAGCCATCAGTGACCAAGCAACTGGCCCCGGAGAGTGCATGACTGCCCCAGATAGCTAATAGAACGTTATTGCCACAATCATTCTTAATGTGGTCAATACAGAGCCGCTGTCTGGAGGCATCTGTGTGGTACAGCAACCAGTGTCTTCTGGGAGTAGCTGCTTGAGCTTCTGTCCTAGGCCTGAGAATGGGTCTTTGATTCTGTAGACTGGCTCTGGAGGAACACCCAGCTTTGGGGAAAAACTCTGAAGAGCTGAGATGAGATAACTGAAGAGAAGAGAGAGATCTCTCAGCAGTGGCTGAAGGAATTGTGCTCTATGCCCTGAGCAGGGAAGAGGGGGTCTTACTAGGGGTGGCAGGTGGGAGAAATGGCTAACCCTCACTTCTCCCAGTCAGTCCTGATCTTTCTTCAGGGCTCGGCCTCAAGATATTTTCTTGAGATTGGGGAGACAGCTCAGTTGGTAAAGTGCTTGTCCTGCAAGCATGAAGACTAGGTTCAACTTTTAGGATCCATGTTTAAAAAAAAAAGATGGAGTGTCAGTGTGCACTTGTAGTTCCAATGCTGGGGGAGGAAAGAGGCAGATTTCGAGCTGGCCTAGCCCTTTTGGTGAACTCCAGTGAAGAAGAGATCTTGTTTAAGAAAAATGTGGTTGGCATCTATAGAGTGACATTCTAGTATCCTGTGGCCTACACACACACACACACACACACACACACACACACACACACACAGAAAGAGAGAGAGAGATCAGTTAATTCTATAATTGTCTGTTCTTTGCAGCTTAGTTTTTTATGACAACAATGTCAGCCAAGGGTTTATTTGTTTAGCTTCTCTCCCTGTCCTTGTGAGGGCTGCTATGCATGGGAGAGGCTTGCTTTGTTTAGTACCATGCTAGGTGTCTGCACAGTGTATAATAAATTCTGAACAAATATTTGTGGAATGAACAAATGAATAAATGAATATTGTAATTGAGCTAGGGTGACGGTCCCTTCAAGAATGAGTCTCTCAGCCTCAGCTGATAGGATATCTCATGATGCACTTGCCAGTAGGTGGTTTAATCTTAGAAGGGAAGAGAAAAGAAATGAACAGGGTTTCAGAAGCCAGCTGAAGCCGGCTGGAGCCAGCTGGAGCCAGCTGGAGCCAGTAGGACAGCTAGATTTTGAAGTCCTAAAGCCTGAGGCAAGGATGTCTATCTTTGCCTGGGACACTGGAGCCACAGGATACGTGGAGCTGTCAGTGGACAATGAGAAAAATTAGGAGGGGTTTGTTTGCTTCTTGTGTGAGAAGTGAGTTGGTCTATGAGAGAGGAGTCTGTCTGCCAAGAGAGGAGCAGGAGGGTTTGAGCCCAACTCCTGCTCCTGAGGTAATTTCAACATAGGAAGTGGGTCTTTGTCTTCCCAACTCTACTTCTCCCTGACCTTCTGTGGGGGGATCTGTTGAGGGATTAGCACCTTCCAGGGGGGAGGAACTGAGGCACCAGGACGTGTCCTAGGGCCCTAGGTACTGTGGGTCTGGAAGATAATGCTCTCTATGTCAGATGGACTGCTTTGAAGCTTGGAGGACCAGAAACATGTGCTACAGCAGAAATGGAACCTTAGGCAAGCCTTTCCTGCCTCTTCAATCCTCTGGTCCAGTCTTCTTCTGTGCCCACGCTTCTCACAGGCCATGAGAGGGCAGGGCCACAGATAGAGGAGAGCTTCTGGAAGATGCAAAGACACAGCTAGGGGGTGGTAGGAAACTGTTGACTTTTGCCAACCTATGCAGATCTGTCATATATGATTGAAAAAAAATCATGTAAATAAATGTAAGTACATACTAAATATTGACAGAGCATCCCTTTCCTAGACCTTTCTCAGGACAGACCAATTTAAACACAATTACCTGGCACCTATTATAGATTATATCTGTGAAAACAGGAAAGCGTGGCAGAAGGCTGTGTCCAGATTCAGGGTACACTGACCAGATTGGGTTCTGTAGCTATGTTCTGCCATCCAAGAACAATCATGTCTTATAAGTTGAATATAAGTGTTTGTTACAGGAGTCACAAAGTCACATCCAAGAACAATCCAGGGAATAAAACCCACTTGAGGTAAAAGACCCTCTCTGCCTTGTCTCCTGGAGCCTCTCTCAGTTCCCCAAGGCAGTGTTCACCACGGGTCATTCTTTTGACTGTGTCCTGACAGGAAATGACCCAAGGGGGTACACAGCTGCAGGAGAACCCTGGGGTGCTAGCTTAGGTCTGCTAGGTTTAGTTACTGTGGCATCAGGATGTCCTCACCAAGAAGAGGCAGAGTGAGCAGAGGAGCAGGAGAGTGTGGAAAGGGGCAGGCTGACTACAGGGCAGGTTGGAGGAGAAGCAGGAACTCAGGAGGAGGGAACCAGAGAAGGGTAAGCAAAAGGAGGCCTGTGGTGCCTGTAGGAGAACTGAAGGAGATGGATCTGGGAGCCATGACACTTTTCTTATAGGCTGGACAAAGAGGGTCTTGGAAGATATACTGAGCACTGGGGGAGGGGGTAAGTGATAATAGCCCCCAGTTGGGAGAACAGGCTGTGTATATCTTGTGGAGGGAACAGAGAGGTATAAGCTAGCCCATAGGATTGAAGACAGAGACCCTCCCCAACCCATGGTTGAGAATGAACCACCTGGCTTATGATTACAGGGAAAAGATAGACAGATCGTTAGAATCCACCATGGACTCACTATATTCATCCCGTGTTCTGATAGGAGCACTTCTGAGTCTTTTCGTGTAGACGTGCCCCTAGGGTCATGCATGGCACATCATTGTGAGTCTGGCTTGAGTGAGCTAGAAACCTTGAAGTCACATGATCTCTGTGGTTAAGATGAAAAACCAAACAAAAATCTGCCATGCTCATGGATTGGCAGGATTAATATAGTAAAAATGACCATCTTGCCAAAAGCAATATACAGATTCAATGCAATCCCCATCAAAATCCCAACTCAATTCTTCATAGAGTTAGAAAGAGAAATTCAAAAATTCATCTGGAATAACAGAAAACCCAGGATAGCTAAAACTATTTTCAAGAGTAAAAGAACCTCTGGGGGAATCAGTATCCCGGATCTCAAGCTGTACTACAGAGTAATAGTGTTAAAAACCGCATGGTATTGGTACAGTGACAGGCATGTAGATCAATGGAACAGAATTGAAGACCCAGAAATGAATCCACACTCCTATGGTCACTTGATCTTTGACAAAGGAGCTAAAACCATCCAGTGGAAAAAAGATAGCCTTTTCAACAAATGGTGCTGGCTCAACTGGAGGTCAACATGCAGAAGAATGCAAATTGACCCATTCTTATCTCCTTGCACTAAGCTCAATTCCAAGTGGATCAAGGACCTCCACATAAAACCAGACACACTGAAACTAATAGAAAGGAAACTAGGGAAGAACCTTGAACATATGGGCACAGGGGAGAATTTCCTGAATAGAACTCCAATAGCTTATGCTCTAAGATCAAGAACTGACAAATGGGACCTCATTAAATTACAAAGTTTTTGCAAGGCAAAAGACACTGTCAAAAAGACAAAGCGGCAACCAACTAACTGGGAAATGATCTTTACCAACCCTACATCCGACAGAGGGCTAATATCTAATATATACAAAGAACTCAAGAAGTTAAACTCCAGAAAGGCAAGTAACCCTATTAAAAAATGGGGTACAGAGCTAAACAAAGATTTCTCACCTGAAGAATATCTAATGGCTGAGAAGCACCTAAAGAGATGTTCATCATCCTTAGTCATTAGGGAAATGCAAATCAAAACAACCCTGAGATTCCATCTCACACCAGTCAGAATGGCTAAGATCAAAAACACAGGAGACAGCCCGTGTTGGCGAGGATGTGGAGAAAGAGGAACACTCCTCCACCGCTGGTGGAATTGCAAGCTGGTACAACCACTCTGGAAAGCAGTCTGGCGGTTCCTCAGAAAACTGGGCATGACACTCCCGGAGGATCCGGCTATACCACTCCTGGGCATATACCCAGAGGCTTTACCTGCATGCAATAAGGACACATGCTCCACTATGTTCATAGCAGCCTTATTTATAATAGCCAGAAGCTGGAAAGAACCCAGATGTCCCTCAACGGAGGAATGGATTCAGAAGATGTGGTATATTTACACAATGGAATACTACTCTGCAATTAAAAACAATGAATTCATGAAATTCCTAGGCAAATGGTCAGAACTTGAAAATATCATCCTTAGTGAGGTAACCCAATCACAAAAGAACACACATGGTATGCAGTCACTGATAAGGGGATATTAACCCAGAATCTCGGAATACCCTAGACACAATTCGCATATCAATAGATTTCCAAGGAGATGGAAGGAGAGACCCCTGGTCCTGGAAAGACTGGATGTAGGGGAATGCCAGGACAGAGAAGTGAGAGGGGGTTGAATGGGGAAAAGAGGGAGGGAAGGGGGCTTATGGGACTTTCGGGGAGGGAGGAAACGGGAAAGGGGAAATGATTTTGAATGTAAATAAAAAAACTTAGAAAATAAAATAAAATTAAAAAAAAAAACCAAAAAACAAGCAAACAAACAAACAACAAAAAATGAAAAACCAAACAAAACACACCTTGAGTATAATTGTGTCACTGCTGGGGTCAGAACCACAGAGATATAGGCAGTGTGTAAGGTCTCCAGATAGGGAGGGTCTGACATTGACATGTGTGGAATGGGGCATGGTCAAGTGAGTCCTCTGGGAAGTAGGCACTGAAGTGGAACTGGAAGGGTTTTAAGGGAAGGAGCACACGCAGAGGAGAAGGGAGGAGAGGTCTATTTACTGGGCAGCAGAGGGGTTGGAGATTCCAGAGCCAAAGCTGAGTAGTGAAGGGTCTATTTGCTGGGCTCATGTGCTAACATCCCCAGTCTCTGGTCTAGATGGTTGAGACACACTCCTGGAAGAACACTCCTTGAAGAGGGCAGCCCATCTTTCCTGCTAGCATACCTCTGTCTAGCATATGACGCCATTAATAATCACGTTGGGACCATGAAGTAGACAAGAACAGGGTCTTAGCAAACAGCACATCTGCTTACCATATTTCCAGAGAATTATTACAGGGTCAGTCTTGCATTTTTATCCTCTTCTGACTCTACACTATTAATATTTTTAAAACTAGTTCTTGTCATGTAAAATAGTCACATTTACTGGGCATATATTTATATGCCAGGGTGGAGCTGAAATTTTGCATGAAATTATTCCATTAATACTTTTAACCCCATGAGGCAGATATTATCATTTTAGCTATTCTATGCTTTACCTTATATACTTATAATTATTTACTTATATCCATTTATATATGTACTATAAATGACTATCTTTTCAAGTAGTGTGCTTATTGGCTTATATAGTAGTATTTATAACAGTGATGATTTTATATGTGAGGAAACTAATATGTGGGAAGGCTAAGTAACTTTCTCAATGTCATATAACATTTAAGTGGCAAAACAAGGTTTTAAACTAAGAACCTTTTATGACCTAAATGCTTAAATGGTTTACAATTTGTAGACATTTGAACCACAGAGTCTGCATGGCGAGAACGAGAGAAGCTGCACACTGAGGCTGAACCTTCCTTCTGACTCCCCAGTCCAGGGTTTCGTAATTACCACAGACCTCATACATGGTTTTTGAATTCATAGATCATAGAGAACTGGCTAAGAAAACTCTACAGCCAAGATGTAGAATGGTTCAAAGTGATTACGGCAGACTAGAATGGGGTTTGAAACCACTAAGATGAAAGTTGCCAGAAATATATGTGGGCTTGTACGTTTCGGTTCAAAAACCACCACCTGAACAAGTGGCAGGTGGGGATGCTCTTGCAGGTTTTGAGGATGACGGTGCAAGGTGATAGGAAACAAGAATGCGGGCAGACTGTCTCAGGATGAATGAAAAAGAGTAAGGGGGAGTGCGAGGTGGTATTCCCTGGATATCCCTACCTACAAGGGGGAGTCAAGAACTAAGCTCTCTCCTGAGATGGGCACTTAGGGACCTCTGGAGAAGGCAAGGCCTCCAACTGTCTCAGACTCAGTGAGATTACTACCGTCAAGTGCACTGGGGTCTTCAGACCAAGTAGAGTCATCTGCATGTCCACTTTTAACAAGGTCCCCAGGGATTCATGCGGGACCTTTATAGTCAGAAAAGTACCTGTTAGAGGTCAGCAGGCTTTTCAGTCCTGAGTACGTAATAGAAGTCTCTCTCCATGGGCTCTGGTTGAAATTTTTGATTCAACTGCTCTGTGCTGGGAACCACGTTTTCTTTCTTTTTTATTTCTGCCTGTTCCTTTCCTCCTTTTTAACCCATTCTTCTTTAAAAGCAAAGCAAAACAGGACAGTTTCTCATGTGTCCCTGGATGACCTTGAACTTGCTAAGCAGTGGAGGACGACCTTGAATTTCGGATCCTCTTACCTCCATATCCCCAGTGCTGGGATTGCAGGTGTGTACCACCAAAGTCAGTTTGGAGATGGAACTCGGGGCTTTGTTGCATGTTAGGATAAAACTCGACAAACCCAGCTACATTTCCAGTTCCTTTCTCTGTCCCTCTCTGTTTCCCTCCCTCCCAACTATACCTAAGTTGTCCTCCGACTTGATTGAGAATCAGAATGATGGAGAGACCTCTGAAACAGTATCACTGGTCTCACTTGTACAGCTTCTAATCCAGGAGACTAGATATTGGATCCAAGAGCCTGCTTCTCTACCAAGTCCTCAAGTGATGCTATTGCTGGTTCCCTAGGGCTCACAGAGAGAGGAGAGGCCAGAAGAGTGATCTAGATAGGACTTCCAAGAAGAATCACCCTGTGTGAGATAAAAGAAGAAGGAGAAAGACAGAGTGGCTATAGTTATGGAGGTGAGCTGAGAAGAGAGCTCTTTCTTTTTTTCTTTTTTTTTGGTTTTTTGAGACAGGGTTTCTCTGTGTAGCCCTGGCTGTCCTGGAACTCACTCTGTAGACCAGGCTGGCCTCGAACTCAGAAATCCTCCTGCCTCTGCCTCCCAAGTGCTAGGATTAAAGGCGTGCACCACCACCGCCTGGCGAGAGCTCTTTCTGAGAACTCCTCCACCCACTCCTTGTCTCATTTCAGATGTCTTCTTCTGTGAAGTTCTACCTGTTTCATTTCCCAGCATCTTTGAAGAGTCTGCCCATGATCACATCAGGGACCTCTTTCAGGGGCTCCTGCCGTTGCTTGCAGGATGAAGTGTGTTCTTTTCAGTGTAGCATCCAGACTGGGGGGCAGGACCCTCTGAAACTTCTGCTCCTTACCTTCACTGGCCTCTGCTCCAGACATCATAATCTACTTGCCGATCTTCACTTAATTTTGCTCTGTCACATTCCCTGCCCTTGTAATGTGTCTGAAGTCCTCTCCCTTTTCCTCATCTCTCAGCTTCTACCCAGCAGATTAGATGAATTCCAGTATAGATGGTGGGTGTCTTAGTTAGGGTTTCTATTGCTGTGAAGAGACTCCAGGACCATAGCAGCTCTTATAAAGGAAAACAGTTAATGGTGCTCACTTACAATTTAGAGGTTCAGTTCATTATCATCATGGCAGGATGCAGGCAGACATAGTGCTGGAGAAGGAGCTCAAAGTTCTACATCTGCTTGGCAGGCAGCAGGAAGAGAAAGTGACACTGGGCCTGACCTCAAAGCCCACCCCCAGTGACACATTTCCTCCAACAACACCACACTTACTCCAACAAGGCCACACCTTCTTATAGTGCCAGTCCCTAAGAGCCTATGGGGCCATTCTCATTCAAATTACCACAGATGGGCCATCATTTTAGTTTCACATTTTTTTCTGTTCCATCCATGGTCACCTACCTCCAACTTCTGGCTCAGTTCAAATATTGCTTCCCTTACCGAAACCTACTCTGATAGTAACCTCCTCCCAGTTCTTTTGTATGATGTAATGTTGCCACACTTCTTTACACAGATGGGTTCAGTTGCTTCCCTTCCTCTGAGTGACCTCCTCTGAGCAGAGAAATTGGCAGGGTGAGTATGCTGGGGACTACTTTGAGGAAATGGATTATCACACTCCTAGAGCCTCATGTAGTGTCTGTTACACAGTAGACACTATCACTTTCCATTGATGGAGAACACTGGTGAGCAAATACATGTATTTGAGAACCAGTGCACTCTATTCCAGCCCATAGTGTCTATCAGCTATGTCTTTCTGTATCTGACCTGCTCCTTCTCCAGCATGGAAGACAAAGGAACCTTATCTAGTCACAGTCCTCTTGGGGAGCACCAGTTGATCTGGTCCCTCCCACAATCCTTGCAATGGATTGTTGGTGTCTTTATATGTCCAGTTAGCACTGTGCTTACCTCACTTTAGGCAAAATCATTTGGCATATTTCTCTGTCTAGATTAGCAGTTCCTAATTCCTCCATGGAGAGCTGGGGTGTGAGGGCTGTTAAAGGCCAACATCGAAAGCTTCTCTTCCCAGCTTCCTTGAGTGTGACATACTGCAAGGGACCAACCTAAAGAGATGTAAGATTGAAACTCAGCCTTCCAACACTGCTGGTGCCTGGGAGTTGGTAATTCCCAAGGCTCTCAACTCACAGAGGGTAGTTTCTGAGTCAGTTACTGGCTGGGCAGCCCACAGTACAACAAACAGAAGAAACGGCCTAGACAATGAGTTGGGCAAGAGGACTGGTGTAGAAGTCTGAGAACATTATAATATTGCTACACTGGCAAGTCCTTCTGACTGTCACAACTGAAGGAGCCATCCCTCCATTCTCTGTGAGCTCACAGGGAAAGAGGGTGGCTAGTGGTAAGATCCCCTTGCCCACAGACAAGGAATCCATGGATCATAATGAATCTCACAGTGGATGAAGGTGCAGCTGGATTTGAACACAGCCCAACTTCCTCATCCTCTTCAATATGCTGCCTCTTAAAAAATGTTCAAACATGTTCAAACCCGTGCAGGGTGCAAATGCAAATGATTCCTTCTGGAAGCATAAAATAGCCAACTGGTGATGGGAACTTGGCAGGGATGGAGTGGGATGAGTCACAGACAGCTTTCTGAGAGAGGAGCTCTGTTCTGTGTGGCTTTGACAGAGGGAGGCATGGCATGCAGCAAGTCAGGAGGGAATGCTGGGAGGAGAACTGTGGGTGGGGCCCTGGCCCTGGGACTGGTGGGCTGTGGATGGAAGCAGTAAGTTACCCAAAAAAAGTCTGTGTGATGTTCTTCAAAGCTGGAACTGTGTATGTGTGGGGCATGTATGATGTATAACATGGTTAGGTGGCACATGTGCACGTGTGTGTATGCGGGACATGGATATTATGTGTGGGGGGCATGGGTATGTGTGTAGGATGTATCAGGGCAGTTTGCACTGGTGTGTGTATTCAGGGGAGTTCTAGCATATCAGAAAGCTGTTGGTAAAAGATTTTTAATATTTTTCTTCTTCTCACCTGTGCATAGGTAGCATTTGCCAACCTGCTGCACCCCACATTGTGCAGTGAGGACTCAGATGTACGTTTATGTAATGCACTTAACTAGTTCAGTAGATATGTATGCTTTAGCACACATGTAACTCATAGTCTGCTTTAACTGCCTTCGGGGACTCAAGCAGTGTTATTGGGAGGCTGCCATTTCTATTCTCTGCTCCATTATCCTTGCTGTTGGACCATGTGTAGACTCTGTCCATGTGATGGCCCCCATCTTGAATCCTGAGCTTCACAAATGCATAAGCCTACTGGATAGGAAACTTTTTACCTATATTTTCACAAAAACCCAAACTGAATCCCATTGAAATGCTTAGGCCATGTGTCCATCTCTGAACTCATCACTGTAGTCCACAGGATAGAATGTTTGATTCTATCCAGGCCATCTGTTCATCTCTAAGCAGAGGAGCCAGGATTAGCACCACATATAGGGGCCCAGTCCTAAGGACTTTGGGGATGCTGATGCTAAAGGGATGGGTGAATGCTGAGTAGACAGGCACAATGCCTGTTTCTTGGCTTTCAATCATCGCTCAGTACATGGCTTTCAGCCTTCAACCCCAGCCCAGACTGTGGTTGACTTTCTCATTTACCTTTACCCCAAGCTTCTCACAAGTGAATACTTTGGGGTGTGAAGGAACGGAGAGGTCAGAGAAGGGTCAGAACTGCAAGTGATCACTTCCAGTCAGATGTGGGGAGCCAGGAAGGCTGCTGAGGAATTGTCTCTTAGGTCTTCACATCCTGCTTGTGAGGTGGGTACCATTTATCTGAGAGAGTGGCACTGAGAAAGGAGGAGGCAAGTCTGGGTAGAAATGCACACCCCTTATGACCTCTGCTTCTGGTAAGGCAATGAGACCAGTTGGGGACAAATCTTGGCGCTACAAAGAACCTCATTGTTGTGGTAGTGCTGAGAGTGCTGATCTAGATCTTCTAGAAGCAGTCCCTTACTGTTTGAATTCCAGATGGACATGGTGAGCTCTGTCCTGCTGAGATCCTAGAATGATCCTATCAACCCAAAAAGATCCAGGGGAAATGGGCTTTGGGAGTGTTCAAGAGCTTAGTAAAGCCAGAATGTGATGATGTCCAGATTTGGTTACTAAAATAGTGACATCTTTTATTTGGTATACTGTAAATAGCATCTGCTCTAACTGCCCATGGCCAGTCTGGTTCCTCCCCTTGGTCTGGGACTTTTGGGACCACCCTTTTGGTCTGGGATCATAGGAAGAATTCTTGACTCTGGTCACAAGGAGAGACAAAGATTGATGTTCTGGAGAAGGAAGTGGAGCTCAGCTACTCCGTCTCCTTCCTCTTCTTCTAAACCAGAACCACCATGACTCTGATGCTTCTGTTCATCTCTCTTCTGCCGTGATTCCCGGTGTTCACCATGAGGCCACCTGTCCTGAAGCAGGTGACAGAGGGGGAGGTAATATATTATATTGCTTATTGGTGTACCCAGTGGTTTTGAATCTCAGCTGAAGTGGTGGTGGTGAGAATGAATGACAGTTCCTGAGCTTGCCTGTAGGACAGAAAATGTTGAATTTTGTTTTACCTGATGTTTCTAAACTGTAACATATAGTTAGGAACTCTGGCTTGGGAGGCCAGGATGAACCTGTGCTCTTTCTATATACTGCAAACAATTTAGTCGTAACACCTGCCTCAAATTATCATCTGTAAAATGGAGATATTAATAATGTCTGCCACACAGACTTTTGAAAGGATTAAAGAAGGGGATATCTATATATAATTGAATCTCTGGCCTGCAGCTAGCTACTATTAAAAAAGCCTTTACTTTTTTATATATTTATTAATTTTTATTTTAGTGTATGAGTGTTTTGCCTGATGTATATATGTGCATAACCTGGGTATCTGAAGAGGAGAGAAGAGGGCATCAGATCCCTGATACTGAGGTTGTAGGGCATTGTGAGTCACCGTGTGGGTGCTGAGAAATGAACCTGGGTTTTCTGTAACAGGAATAAGTGCTCTAGAGCACAAAGCCATTTCTTCAGTCCCTTAACTTCTGTTCTCCTGTTGTTTTGCTTTAGTTACACCAGCATTTTCCTCTCTGGAATGAATACCATGCGTTACTGCTTTTGGAAGTGTTGATGTGGAAGAATGCAGGACAACAGGTTTAAAGTGTGTACTCTATGAGTTCTGGTTTCAAATATTTTGACTTCTCAATTAAAATATTCAATTTTAGCCTAGACGCTATGATCTAGCATCCCCTTAGCACATAAACAATCTTTAAATAATCTTGTTTTTCCAGGACATCCCTCTCTTGGGAGCCTGCCATGGCTGCCCATTCCCTTTGAACTGAGCCTACAACTCCTTCGTCTTGTATTCAGGTGTCTTGTTTCCCTCCGCCTTAGCCTGCACCATCAAGATTCCTTTCACCTCCTTGCCTGTACAAACTCCGTTTCGGCTGAGTCTTGGGTACAGATCTCGCATGTCCATTTCCACTTGTGATATCCTCCCACAAGATTTTTGCCTGAACCAGATTCTCACCTTCAAGCTCCAACTTGAAGGTTCTCTGTAGAGTACCACAGGGGTGATTTGAGAAGGGCAAACATGGAACTTTGGCCTTAGCCTGGTGTGTGCTACTTGGAATGTGTGTGCACATGCAAGCCATGCACCATAGACATTTCCTGTGCATTCTCCTCTGGCTACCTTCCCTTCTGTTAACTAATGCAAGTCTTCATGCCTGGTACCTGTTACTCAGGGGAGGTAAGGACTGTTGCTGAACCAAGGATGGAAACTGAGAATCCAGTGTGATGACTGAGGCCAGATCCTAATTGGGCTTGAAGTGATGAAGCTGTTTAAATAACCAAAAAAATACAATTTTTGTAGAATAAGTTCTGAGGACATGGAGAGCAGACCTCTTCAATCTTCTTGTTCTGGAATGAAAGCCCCAAGACAACACACAATGAGGACTCAGGGACAGGACCGATCATCTACCTGGTGTCTACTGTCTCCACCCAGTGAGCCCAGCCATGATTCATTCTCTGCTTAACCCTTAGGAACTGCATCTGCCTTCAGGGACTGTGTTTGCTTGCCCTCATCTTTTTCCAGTGACATTAGGAGCTATCACCAGAGGATTAAAGTGTCTGAGGGAAGGGTTTCCTCTGGAGGCTGCCTCCATATCATAGGTCCTTCGTTTGCCCATGTGTCCCTGGACAACCTCTTCCACCTCTTTAAGCCTCAATTCAGCCCAGGGAGATAGATGTTATAATTGTTCCCGCCTCATAAAGATGTTGTATGAATTCAGTTGGTTCACATATATATGGAGTCTTGTACGATGCATGGTAGTAAGGGTTCACCAACATGCATGGCATTACTCAGGGCCATAGTTCTGGAAAGATCTGAACTTTTGAGATCTCAACTCTGTGAGGCTTTCCAGATTTTCTTTCCCATTGAAGAATTTCCCACGCTCCTCTCAGGGCCTGTGCAGCCCACTCACTCTCTTCTGTGGATCTTTGTCACCATGCTCTCTAGCCACCTACTTACAGTGTGTTTCCTCTATGATCGTGTCAGGGGTAAGAGCTCGGGGAACGGCTTCTTCCACATGCAATGAATGTTTGCAGGAATTAATATACTGAAAGTGACTTCTCCTGCCCTGTTCCTCTATGTTTAAATTTCAATTTAACTCATTCATTTTTAACATAGGCAATCCCTCCCAGTGGTTCAAAATTCACAGTGAATGTATGCTCTACTAGGAATCCTCCATTCTTTGCCTCTTCTCTGCCTAGAGGCAGACAATGCTATAATTTTATAATTTAGAAAATCTGTCTAGAGCTATCATATCGATATATGGGAAAGTATGCAAGAATTCTTCAAGTATTGTCAATCTCTGACTTAGTTTCTCTCTCTCTCTCTCTCTCTCTCTCTCTCTCTCTCTCTCTCTCTCTCTCTCCCTCCCTCCCTTCCTTCCTTCTTTCCTTCCTTCCTTTTTGCTTTTTGAGACAGCTTCTTATAGATCAGGCTGGCCTTGAACTTACCATGTACCAAAGGCTGGCCTTGAACTCTTGATCCTTCAGCTAACGTCTTCTGAGCGCAGCTCAGCTTCTGGAAGCAGATTACCATTAAACACCCAAATGATTTGAGACAGGTACTATGTGTCTTGGTTTCCTCCTATGTAAAATGCATACGTAGTGGTAACTGCCTGTGAAGATTGCTGTGATTATATGTGACAAAGATTGGGAATAGAGCTTTTGTGGAGGAAGGCTTCAGTGGTGACAGCTACGATTAGGGTAGGGCACTATTCTTCCCATGCTTAGGACAGGTGACAACTGTGCTGACTCCTTCACTCTCACCCCCTCAATCAAACAACAGTCCATGAGGCAAGGACTGTTACTCAGGGTCATTTGGGCAGAACATTTCAGAGATGAGATTTGAAGCTAACTAACTGAAGATAGTATTATCTCTTGAGGCTTCTTGTTGATATTCTTTTCCTAAGGCCATGATCTGTACACAGCAGATACTCAGTAAAAGCTATCTGTCCTGCTCAGAGCCTTGGGGCTTTGATTTGAAGGCATCTGTTTCTAAACAGGGTAGCCGAGGCTCTTGATTTGTCCTGGTTTAACCCTCAATTCGGGCCAGGGCCATATGCTTAGAATCTGCCGTTCCTGCCTGGCGCCATCTCTAAGGGAATCTGCCTTCCAATTATGATTTCCTTCCTCTCGTGTTTATATCAGCAGAAATGAAGGGGAGAAGAACCAGCCTTTAACTAGGATTTTATTACCCATTGACCTCAGCCATCTTCATCTATTTCTTCTGAGTTCTGCCCGTTAGTTGTCAGGGCAACCTGGTGTAACTCCCTGTTGACTGCACTTGGCTGAGTTTAATTCTCCATTGCTTCCCTACTGGCCGGACATGGCTGCCCAGTGTTCTCATTCCAAGAGCACTGCAGAACACGGCCATGGAAAAGTAGAACGGGAGCAGAAGATGTGTTTGGGGAGATGGGATGGGTAACTGTCCAGCTCTTTATTCTTGGGGAGTAATTGTAGCTTTAAGTGTGACTCGCGGGTCACTGCTGGAAGGCAGAAGTTGAGCACAACACAGAAGTACGCATGTGGGAAAGGCAGAGTTTGGGTTGCTTCAGCCAGGCTGGAGTTCTGCTGTGTCCTGTCTTGAATGCCCGCAGTTCCCTCTGCACCTGGTGTCTCTGGACCAGCCTCTTCCCTGTCTGCTGCCATCCCCCTGTCTCTGAAACAAAGAACACAGACTTCTGTGTTTTACTGTCTTCTTTGTCACATTTCTGTCCCCACACCCTGAGTCTTATTCCCTTCCAAATTGTCCACCTCGCCACTAATGCCATCTCTTCTAAGCCTTGAAATAGCTTCCTTTCTACCTTTTCTAGGCAAGAACAAAAGCTAGGCCCTAACACTCAAAAGTCTACTTTTACAGAATCAGATCCACCATCCATGCCTCATGGGTTCTACATCCTCCCCAAACAGTGACACCAGTTGGAGACCAAGCGTGAACCTGTGGGGGCATTTCACATGCAGATTACAAATTTGGCACAAAACACCATTGTGAAATTAGGTCTGTCTATGTGCATTTGTCCTGTTATCTGCTGAACACACTGGCTCCCCATGAGGCAGTTGTGTTTCCTGGCCTGAGATAGATTCTTCATGCACCTCCAACCGTTAACACCCATCCTCAAAAGGCAGGAGTCTTCAAGAACCCTCATTGTCCATTTTGACTTCTCTCTTTGTTCTTTATGAGTCAGGCACAAGGGCAAATGTTTCAGGTTCCATTAAGTATACTCTCTGCTGCTGCCAATAGGCAAGCTCCCGGAGCAGCTATGGCAAAAGCCACCTCTTTAGGCTTTTCCTAGACTTGAACCTTTGAAGAAGCAGAGTCCAAATGTGGCAGTCTCTAGTCCTGCTCTTCTCCCCTAAAGCTCTGTAGCCACTGTAAGCAGACGGCAGACAGGAGAGCCTCTTTGACTCTCTTTGGTGTATGTCCTGCTATGGGGCTTCCAGGCAATGGCAATCTGGTCTCTTCTATTCTGAAGTTCAGCACCATAAGAGAGGGTGGCTCACAATGGCTTCAGTTCTTAAATCAGGAGGCTTCTAGAAGGATGCCTCTCTCGTAGGGTACTGGTTCTTCCAGACTGCGTGTTCAAAATGTATAGAACACATATCACATCTTAAAATCAAATTCAAAGTAGGTTCCTATAATGGAATAGAAGAGACCTCTGGTTCAGTCTGATGCTGATCATTAGCTTACTTGCTTTAGAATGTTCTGCTCAGTCGCCAGGTGAGGCTGACTCTCTCTTTAAGTGTTTAAAGCCATTTCTTCAGTGTTCTTTTCAGTCATTGGAAAATGGATTCTTTCCCCCTTCAGGTTTTGAAGGAAAACACATTGGTGGGACAGTGATGCCTGGCCCTTAGTTACAAGCCTTTAAGAATTCCGGAGAGCAGCAAGAGTTGGATTCAATCATATATTGATTTTCAGCCCAGTAAATTGTGGCAGCTTCGTACAAGGGTAACAAGAGTAACAAGAACACTGCTGTGCTTTTCACAGAGAGGGAGAGAGAGAGAGAGAGAGAGAGAGAGAGAGAGAGAGAGAGAGAGAGAGAGAGAGAGAGAGAGAGAGAGAGAGAGATGCAATCAGCCTTTAAACAATAAAGATCTCCGCTGTGCAGAATGATTCGATTTAAATCCCGATGAAAGCCAGTGGTGAGTTTAAAAACAAAGCAGCATTAAAAACCACAGCCACACCTAGAACCCCATGTCCATGATAAAACAGATGGCATCATTTAAGCCAACCAAGGTGAATTTTAAAGAAATCAAATTCCTTTGAGGATAATGGACTAGATTTAGCTGATGTATCTTAGGGCTACACAGTTAGTCATCCCTTTCCCAGGCACAATGGAGAAATTAATACCAAATTGTTCTTTAATGGGCACCTGAGGGACATATGGGCAGAGCCTCCTTCTCTGTTAGAACATGCATCTGGGTTTCTGGGCCTATCTTTGAAGCTTAAATTTGTCTTAGGTCCACAAGGCTTTCCAAATCGGGGCTCACCTCTCCTAACTGTGCCTCCTCAGTTCTGGATTTGGGGTGTCAGGGGGAGGTCTCGGATGCTGCCTGTCTGAGCAGAGAGACTGAGCACAGTCTTGAGACCTCTGGGAACTGCCCTTTCTGTCGATGGTGCTCTAGGGAGAACCCAGCTTTCTGTTTTTAGCCCCAGGTTTGTGGATCAGTTATTTTTGATGTCCTAATCATTAGTGAGAGAATGCTCCAGACCTTCCATTATATGTGGATCTTAGATCATGCTCCTGAAATGTGTGGGCTTAGGGTCCTTATGAATATGTGAATGGATGTGAATGAATATGGGAATTATGAATATGCATGTGAATATATATGAAAAGATTTATAATAAAGCATTGACTCCTCATTGTGGGAGGTAAAATGTCTCATGGTCTGTCTTCAAACTGGAGCTCTAGAGAGCTGCCATGTTCAAGCTCTAAGACCTAAGAACCAGCATGCAGGTAATACATACCTGAGCCTGAGAGCACAAAAACCTGAGAGATCTCTCAGCTCAAACAGACAATTCCTTTTCCCTCTACCTGTTGTTTTAGTTAGTCCTTCCATGAACTGGATGGTGTCTGCTCACTCTCTACTGAACCCACTGATTCAAATGCTAACATCCTCTGGAAATGGTCTCACAGACGTACTGAGAGATAATGCTTAGCCAGATTTTGAGGGTCTGCAATGGAATGACCATCTGGTATCCACATTCACATCTGGGGATGCTGTGTATCTGGAATTCATTTCATAGAGTCCTCAGAGCTGAGGGTCACTGTCCCTCCATTCTCCAGGGAAGGCCTCCTGATTCCAGTGCCATCACAGGCCTGGATCAGGGGCCACAATGCATCAAGCTAGTCTTATGATGTGTGAAGAGAGAGTTCTGTGCACTTCTGAATTGATGTTTCTGACTGGAAAGTGTTCTTACTGGAAAGTGTTTCTGACTGCTGCATAGAACCATTGTTAGGTCTTCAGTGGGGTTTCTAAAGCCATAGATCTCTTGTAGAGGATGGCAATGTTCTGATAACTCTGGGACTGTAAAACTCTATCCCCAATAGGCTACTAACCTCCCAGAGGACCCTTTGGGGAAGGTGCAGATCTTGCCAAATGAAGCAAAGTCCAGCTTTAGGAGATGCCCAGTCTAGAATGCAGCTTCTTCCCCTAGCTTTTTACATGCCAAAAGCAAATCCTTGGGTAGAGTTTTAAATGGTTAACATGTTTATCGTGGACTCTCAGGACTTATGTCTGAAGGCATGAAAGTACCATGAACTTGGGATCTTAGAATGGCACCATGTGTTCCTCACCTTATCCTCAGAAATCTAGGTTCTTGTTTGGTTTTAGATATCAAGAAGAACTATTAGTGAGCCCTTCTCCATGAGAAAACCCATAGCGTCTGATTCCCCCACACCATGCAACCAGAATAATCTCAGGCACTGATCTAATGAGGTCTTGGGTGAAATTGAGCACCTCCTGGGTGTGTAGTACAGGGAAGACAACAGTGGGATGTTCACTAGGTTTAGTCTAAGTTTCAACAATGCAGCCCTTATCCAGAATCTGAATTGCTAAGGTCTAGATACTAGAGGGGTGTGTGTGTGTGTGTGTGTGTGTGTGTGTGTGTGTCTGAATGTAACAGGCAAGGAGGAAGCTTACAAGCAGTCATGAGCCATGGTACCACATAGACCAGCAAGAGTTCAAAGGGAGTTGAGGATTGGAAAGTGGAAGCATGTCCTGCACAATGTTCTCATATGGGGCAATGGCCCCTGAAGGCAATATGTAGTGCAGTGTATTGGTCTTTGAACTTATTCCAAGGATATAGGATGGAGGATGGATAGGCAGGGATGAGTCACGGCAGTGGCTGGATTCTACCACCTTCTTGCCTGGGCATAGAATCTTAGCAAGACAGAACAATCTACTTTCTTGTTTTCTGCATCCCCCAACCAGCCTGAGAGAGCTGTGATTGACTATTGTGCTTGGGTAGTGATAGTCTAAGAGGACTGTATAGTAGGGAGGTCATCCCAAGGCAGATGTTGACTTCTCTGTATTAAGATGCATATGGGATGGTTTTCCCATCTTATTTTAATGGAAGCTGGGAAGGGCAGTCCTAATTGACTTAGAGTCAATCATTCCCTGAGGTTTGTAGGTCTGTGCAGATGTTCTCCTATCCACACCCAGTAGGTGAGACAGTCCAGGCTGACAGGGTTTGGAGTGTCTTGCTTTGATAGATAAGAGAGAAGAGCATTGGTTATAATTCCTGAGTGTGGGTTCTGGCTGTTCCATTGTCTGATCTGTGATGTTTGGAACACTCTGAAACCCTCTGGGATGTAGGTTGTTGTCTATAAGAGTGTGGCTCCTTGTCATACCTTATCTGCCTCTTTATGATTTTAACTTCCTTTAGACTTTATCTGACGCTTGGGCATCTCTTTGTTTACCATTAAAGCCAAAGTCATTGCTGTTCTTCACACAGCCCAACTTTATTATGGCTTTTACATTCTTTGTTCTTGACTCTCAAAACACAGAAAATCCATGCTTGGTTGGTTCCTTCTTATCATGGGACACCACCTGATGTCACTGTTTAGAGGCTTTACCAGCTCTCCTCCCCACCCAGAATCTTCTATTTCATTGTCCCATTTTATTTTCTTACTGCACTTGCTAAAATCTGAAACTGTCTTACCTAGTCACATATTTGTTTTGTTTTCTATCTGTTTCACTACATAGAATAATACTGGAACCTTGCTATTTTTGTTTTGCTTATATTGTTAAATCTCTGGTGGTTTCCGACACACAATAGGTGCTCAATAAATATTTGTTCATTAAGCAAATGGAGGTGAACATTAGCAATCATCCAGCTTGGTTCCCAGGGTGGTTGAGAGAAACCAGTAAAGGGTTACTTAGTCTGAATGTTCTGTAGTGCTGGCTGGTCTGCAAGGAGCTGCATCTCTCTGCCTAGAGCTCTCTGAACAGGCTTTAGAGCCCTTGGAGGTATGAATGATGAAATGACAACCACCCAGTGTTGACACAGACAAGAATGAGAATGATGTGTGAAAGGCCAAGGTGTTTGCATCATAGATGCCGATGTTGGCATGGGCATTCATATGGAAGAAGGAACTTCATATTTCAGACCCCATTTAGGAACCATGCAGACGTGCTAGGTTTGAGATGCTTGCTTTGGTCATTAAAAAGGCTCCTTCCATTTTGTGGCATATGGTTCCATGATTCCTGGTTCTTCTCTTCTCCCTCTACTCTCCTCTCTCCCTACACCTCACCCTCTCTTCCTTCACCCTCCCTCCTTCCCTTCCTCTCTCCCTCCATCCTCTCTTCTGTCTACTTGTTTGTATGGGGGTGCATATGTAGTATGCTCATGCATGTGAAAACCAAAGGCTAACCTCAAGCATTCTTCCTCAGGAGTCTTAGGTTTTGAGACCAAGTCTCTAATTGCATGTTGGATTGCCCAGCAAGCGCTGGGGATCTGTCTGTCTCTGCCTCTGAGATTATCATGCTTAGCTGTTCTATAAGGGTTCTGGGGATGGATTTCAGACCCTTATGCTTTCACAGAGTCATCTCCCCAGCCCCCTTAGGTTTCTCGAGGGTAGCTGGATTAGAGGAATTGTTCCATAGATACTGACTCAGTTGCATTTTGTGAGAGTTTAGCCAGTTTGACCTCGGTTTCCCTCATCTAAAATATGGACTGAGAGACATGGGGAAAAGCACTAAGAGCTACTTACTACTGAAATGCTGGCATGTGACGCTGGGCAACCTCTTTTGTGCAAACATGTACACAGCGTACTCTTACTCCACTCCGTATCCTCATGTATAAAACGAGGAAACCGAATGAACAGGCTGTGAGCTTCTTTCTAGGATTCTGAGTCGCAGGAAGGCTGAGACATGATCTGTTAGTTTTCATCTACAAACTGCTACTGACATAGCCCAGACAGATCTCCGGCTGGAAGCCATAAATCTAGTGGCTGAACCTGCTGGGAAATAAAAACAGTATCAAAACTCATATTTGCATACAGCCATAGCTATTTGCATAGAGCCATCTCATTTATTTCCTTGCGGCAGGAGGAATCGAGCAGCTCTGGGCCCTCGCCTCCCACACCCGATACCAGCGTGCCTCTGCCCTGATAGGGCGTTCTTGGTCACTGCATCCTTGACGCTCCATCGCTCCATCGTGTCAGGGAGAAAGGGAGTCTGACCAGCAATGTCAGTGACTATGGGGTGAGGAGGACCCAGAATGTGGGCTGCTCAGAGGTAAAGCCCTAAGAAGTGGGCTGGTCAAGCTCAGCGGACTAGGACTAGTCCTGAGACAGGACTGTCCACCAGGCAGGATGAAGAAGTTCCTTGTGGGACACTAAATATTTTTTCCTTCCATTATTTGTCATGAAGAGATCACAGCAGGTCATTATCACGTTACCACTTAGCCATCAATTAACCAAAGTCTCCCCCTTTGGGTCATTTCTCATAAATCAATCTCTCCATTTCCTCATTATTTTGTTGTTTCCTTTAACAGCCTCTCCTGCACTGAAATTTATAGAGCCCTACTATCTGAGGGCAAGCACCATGGTTGCTTTGAATCAAAGGAAAGTCTTCTGTGGAGCATTAAAGGTCCAGTCAAAGTAAACAGTGCAAGCAAGAAGCGCTTCTTTGGTTGTAGCCTTTCTGAATTAGGGTGACATGCTTTTCTACTTTCAACCCCATCCCCCCAGGCACAAAGGGCAGAGAGCTCTTCGGTGAGGCTGGGCCAGCCAGGGCATCCAGTTGAACAGTTGTACATTTTCTAGCTGGAATACCATTGTGTTGTTTCCCCATATTTATTACCACTTAAGGTTCATTTACATTCCCTGTGTGTCCACGGCGATCAGAGCAACACCTCCCAAATTAGCATCATTTGCAAGTTTCATTAACATGCTGTTTACTCTCGCTCTTTCAGATCATTAATAAAGATGACCCCATGCCCCCTGCCTCCCCCAACTCAGTATATTTCCATTTGTCATCGCCCTGTGTTTGCTGACTTTGAGCCAGTTTTAAATTTATGTGGCATTGCTCCTTACTAAGCCAATTTGAATTAATTTTGAGTGTAACACTTTATGCCACTATATCAAATGCTTTTCTTATAGCTGCACGCTTTCGATAGCCTTCCCTCCACCTCCCTCTTTGGTATTCAGGTTGAAAACTCGATTCTGCCTGGCATTTCAGTTCTCTTAAACTCACTGCATCCTCTGTACCAAGCAGGAGGTACTTTCTTCTAATTTCTCAGTTATTTTGTGATGGTTGATGTGAAGAAGGAGAAGGAGCAGATTTGGGGAGCTATTTATGGAAATTGATAGCTTTCATCTTCCTCTCTCACATCTGCTGTTGTTGGTTGAGTTGGGCATTTTGGTGAAATCCTTTCACATCCCAGAATGCCTGATATCTGGATCTCCTGGTTTGAAGGCTCCAATATCCCCTCCCCTTGTTTGGAACTGACTGTCTGTTTTGTTTTATAACCTATACATTAGAGTTTACGGTTGTTGTTGTTGTTACAGTGGTGGTGGTTGCTCTTCTGAGACAAGGTGTTATGTAGACCAGCTTGGCCTAAAACTTGGTATGTAGCTGAGGGTGACCTTGAACTTCTGCTCCTTCTATCTTCACCCCCTATGTGCTGGGATTGCAGGTATGTGCCATCACACCTAGTTTTGCATAGCAGCTCTTGTCTTGTTTTTAGACAGGGTCGTACTGTGCACCTCTGGCTGGCCCAAAACTTGCTTTGGGGACTAGGCTGGCCTCAAACTCACAGAGAGCTTCTTGATTTCTAAGTTCTGGGATTATAGGTGTGATCCACAATGTACACGTCAGTTTTAATAGGGTTTTAAATTCCTGTCCTATTATGATGGCTCAAGGAATGCTATTTTACAGTGAATAGGTGTGGTAAGCAGTTGTGCCACTCGTTTGTGCCTCCTCCTCCTCCTCTGAGTCGGTAAACATTACCCAATGTCTGGCTGATGATATGTGCACTCCTGCATCTGTTCAGTCCATATGTGTATACTGAGACCTTACTTTCATCAAGTACTGGGCTAGGGCTCTTAGGATACTGTGATGTATAGAATCTTTTACCTTTTACATGGTTCTATGAGTTGGGAATGAACAGACACACAGATACATAATGTATCATCAGATTGTAATACGTGTCATAAAGGAGAATAAAGAGGAATGAAGAAAGACGCCGAGAGGTTCTACGGCACTCTGAGACTTTTCTTTCTGTTGCTGACCTAGTTTCCAGCTCTAAATCTTGTATCTTAGAAGAAGCACACTTCCCAGAAGCTCAGTGGGTAGGGGTAATGACCATGAAAGCACGCTCAGTGTACAAGTGTTAGTCAGGCCTCTTCCAGACATACTTTGTGTGCACACTTGTGCAGTCCATGCATGGGCACATGGAGTCTCCCAGCTCTTGGGACCCTCCAAGTCCATGCGTCTTTGAGAAGACCCAAGGAGTATTATCCTTTTGAACTTTGTAAAGAGGCAGCAATTGGTGACTCTGAGTTCATCCTAGGAAGTGTGCCAGACAGAGAGGGCTTAGAGTGGTGGCTCTCAACCTTCCTAACGCTTTGACCCTTTAATACAGTTTTTCATGTTATGTTGACCTCCAACCATAAAATTACTTTTGTTGCTACTTTATAACTATAATTTTTCTACTGTTATTAATCATAATGTAAATATCTGATATGAAGGAAGGATACTTAATATGAGACTCCTATGAAAGGGTTGTTCAACCCCCAAAGGGATTGAGACCCACAAGTTGAGAACCGATGACCTAGAGGGTCACTTGGCACAAGGGTACACACACAAGGAGAGACACTCAGCAGACACTTATAATATGTGTGTAGTGGCTGTAAGCCAAGCTTTAGTCTAGAAGATACAGGGCTTGAGAGATCCTTAGCTTTTCCCTGGGACCACGCCTACTCAGGGTCTCCGTGACTGAGTTCTGAGACCTTGCAATGTGAGACCATCATCACTAACTGAGGTTGTGTACACTGATTTTTTTATAATGTTTTTAAAAAAATGTTTTTAGAGACATGTTTATTTGTTTGTTTGTTTTTAACCTTGTTAAAATTATTGTTATAACATATCAAAATAGCTGAGCATAGTGGCTTGCACTTCTAATCCCAGAATCTAGGAGGCATATTTAGGAGGATCCCAGGTTCCAGGGAGTCTGGGTTACAAAATAAGATCCTGTCTCAAAAAAAGTCAAATCCAGCCAGACTTGGTGACCCTCGGGAAACGGAAGCAGGAACATTGCAAATTTGAGCGAGCCCTGTATGAGCTCTAGAGAGATTTCAAGGCCAGTCTGAACAGCCTAGGGAGGCGTGACTGAAAACTAGAAAGCAGTAGAAGGGACAGGCGTGTCGCTCAGCAGTGGTGTCTGGCTTAGCATGTGTGAGTGAGGCTGAATGCTCTAATATCATCCTTGATGAGTCTCCACTTTGTCTTTAAGACAAGGTCACTCACTGAACTTAGAGCTCACCAATTCGGCTAGACTGACTGGCAGCAAGTCCCAGGATCCTTTTGTCTCTGTTTCCAAAAGCTGGGGTTACAGGCACACGCCACCATGCCCAGCTTTCCACACCATGGCTGGAAATCGAAACTCGGGTCTTTGTGTTTGTCCAGCAGATGCTTTCCCCACAGAGCCATCTACCCGGCTCATTCTCCTTTGTTTTGTTGTTCCTGTCTGAGGATGACAGCTTCCTCCCATCCCCTGGGAATACTGCTTTGTCCCTCACCTCTTTAGGAGCAGTCGCTGCCTCTCCGCTCAGCCCCTGGGCTTCAGCACCAGGTCTACCACCGCCACTCTTACACAGGGCCAGTGAGGGAATCTCCTATTCCCACTGTGCATTCCACTCCTGTCCCAGGCTCGGGGAAGGAATGCAAGGGAAGCTTTCTTAAACTAAACTGAATATAAGGTGAGTGGCAGCCGCTGATCCCACTTTGCTGTTCAGTAGACTGAGGCTGAGAGGAGTGGGGGTATAATAAAGCCATCCGGGTTCCTGAGGCGGAGTTGATATGGGAGAGCAAGGGAGTTGGCACCTAATCCACCTGATCTGGATAATTTCTCTGGGGATCGTAAAGTACCGTCAGCTCACAGAGCTCAGCTATCTCTCGGCTCACAGGTGACATTTTTGTTAAAAAAAAAACATTTCTGATTCCAACTAATGGCTTTCTGTGTTCTCCCCCCACCCCACAACCATGGTTATCAGATGGCCTATTTTTGTTGGTAGCGTTTATTCTTGCAAAAGTTCTTATTTATTTTCAGGTTAAATACGATCTGACTTTTATCCCCAAAGGAACAGAGATTTGAAACCCCTGATTTGAGCAGGATTTTGGCTTGAGTTTGGGCTTGACTCATCTCTTTGATTAAAGGCTTATCTTCTAAATAACACGTCTTAATAGTTACTCTTTCCCTTTCCAGACCTTCTAAATTTAGATAAATGAGACCAATTATCACTTCTAGAATGTTCAGTTTCCACTCTGGTCCTAGAATTTGGTCTCTAAGAGATGTTGATTTCCTTCCTGTGGGATTATTTAAATTCTGCATTTTCCTAGTCAGTGTCCTCACTGGGAGGCAAGAGGGTTGTAGGTAGGGCAAGCTGTGTGCCTGTTCACTAAGAACCATAAGGATGGGTACTGGGCCTCCTGGAAGCCTGGATGTGGCCTGCAGGAACCCCACCTGTAGCGGGATGTCCTACACAGGGCAGTGGATGAATGCAGGCACCCACAACAGCTTCATGTTTGTAGACAAGGAGTCAAGAAGACAAGACGATCACTGCAAATGTGCTGTATAAGGGGAAAATTTTTCTGTCGTTTCAAATCCTTTGCTTTGTCATATTTGGAGGAGGTCTAGCAACCACAATAGGGAGAAGTGAAGCATCCTTGTAACATTTCAGTGTGTATTTAGCAAAAACCTGTTGTAGAAAAGGTTCCTGTTCCCATGGGATGAGGAAGAAGTCTCGACCTTTCAGTAATAGGGGAGAGAGGTATGTTTCCAGCACTCAAGGTCAGAGGACTTGTTCCCAGCAGAATCTCAGATCTTGGAAAATGGTTTGGGACTTAAGATATCCTAAATTCTAGACATGGAAGGAAGTAGAAAACTTTTGTTCACATATCTGCTCCATTCCACGGAACTCCCCAGTCCCACTGACCTCAGATCCTCCTTCCATGAAGAGCTTGTAACTAGATCCCCAGGACCTCAGCAGACAAAGGTCACGTTGGTTGCGGTCCCCATGATGATACATACGTACCCAGTTCTGATTTCGATAAGTTCAAGGACATTCAGATGTACGGATGAATAATGTGTGCTCCATTCCTGGACGTGACACTCATGATCATGAGGGCAAATGGACTTATAAGGTGAGTGGCCATTTATTCCCTAGAAATAGCATCGTTAGAGCCCCTTAGTACCCGCCAGTGTAAGCACAGAGCAGGGCTGCTCCAAGTAGGAGCTCTGCAAGGGGATCCTCAGGCCAGTCCCTGCTTCCCGAGGTTTCTGATTACCATCCACTCCCTTGTGAACTGTTCGTATGTACAGGAGCACATGTGGCTATCTTTTCCATCAGATTCCTAAACGGGGTGCAAAATATGGAGTCTAGGGGACTTAATTCTATTCCTTGCCTCTTCTCTCTTATCAGCTGGGGTCGGAGAGTCATTTGGGTGCTGACTTCATCTACAATAGAATAAAGTAACCACAGCTTCCCATTCAGAAAATGCACGTGGTGCTATGAACTTAAAATGAGAAACATGGTGAAGTCTGTGTTTGGATTGGTCATGTTGCTCCCTCTTGGTAAGTCACCCCTCTTCTGTACCCCACTTCTCTTAGCTGACCTCTGATCACAAAACACTACTGGGTTGCAAGCATTTGCTTACGGATCTGTCCTTTCTATTCAGACTGCACAGCCCCAGAGGACACGGGGGACAACCTGCTTATCTTCTCTGCCGGTCACAGTGCAG
Organism: Tokudaia tokunoshimensis; assembly: GCA_036184795.1. NCBI lineage: Eukaryota > Metazoa > Chordata > Mammalia > Rodentia > Muridae > Tokudaia > Tokudaia tokunoshimensis. The sequence goes on from BTHU01000008.1 coordinate 102,617,513, forward strand.
TTTTAACAGAATTTTATCCGATCGATAAAAATGTTAGTTAATTTATTTTTAAATAGTGCTTTAATGAGCTAACTCCTGATCATTTTTATCTATTCATCAAAGGCAGACTTAGCTCCTTTTACTACTTGTAAATGGAAGTGATAAAATGGAATCCTTTACAAGCATCTTCCGACTGTCTATTCAGCTGGCCTTCCAGAAAATTAGTTGGAATTAATGAGGGTTCATCTTCCTCTGTTGGGGAAAGCAGGAAAAAGGCAGATGCATGCAGCCAAGCCAACCAGGCACTGTGACCAGACGGTGAGCCTCTTCACCCAGAGTCTGGTGTCCTCTCCAGTAGGCTGTCCATGGTACATGTTGACCTAGATGGACAGACAGATCTGGGCTTTTCTTGCAAAATACATTGCTGTGGCAACAGGCTGGCCCCAGATTCTCTCCTGGACCCTTAAAAAAAAAGTCTTTTATTCCTTTTCCAGCTCTTGCTTTTGTTATTTGCTGGCAATAGCCATGAAAATCTGTCTTCTGAAGTTTCCTTCCCTGACTTCTGGGTTTTTCCTTTGTTTTGTCTCCTGTTCCGGTTCCAGGAGGTGCCCACGTTTTCCATGCTGCCTGCTTTCTGCTTTCATTTATATTGCTGGAGGGGAAAGGGGGGGAGATTTTGTGCTTCTCACCAGCTCTAGCTCAGCTGGTACCAGACACTGTGTATGTAGACTGTTGTAATGTTAGCAAGGAGGATTATTAGTAAAGGGAGGAGGTTAATTTTCTAATTCACACCTGGAAAGCAAATCTGATGGCACTTGTACAGATCTTTAATGAAATAACATTGTTTAAGAAGTTTCCAGAGAAATTCATCACTAATTGATTTTTGAACTGTGGAAGAAGATAACACCGAGAGATGAGATATTTGCCTCCATCTGGCTTGCATGAAACTGCCCCCCCCCAATTTCCTTAGTTACCTTCGCATGGAAAACCAATAGCAGTTTCCCAAACTGGCTGTGGACACTAATGTCCACATAAAGAGATTTTGGGGGTGGGTAAGGAAGGGTGTTCAGTCTGTTTCAGTTTTCCTTTGGGGAACCTGGTGTGAATTCTTGGTGAAATCTGTGGGTGTCTACAGTAGGGCTGGTTGGAAGATTTTATTTTGTGAGCCAAGAAAAAGGTAGTGAGTGGGAGAAATGGATTTAGGCAGCAGGTTAGATGTCCTCAAAAGCCTCAGGTCTGTAGAGGACATATGAGTACAGCCCTCCTTTATCTCCAAGGACAGCCTTAACACCCCTTCTTCATATATGCTCATGAATGCATTGATAGAGACCATGGGTACTTTTATCATTCATATATGAAGTTCAAATAAAAGCATATACATAAAATTTTGTTGGAAAACGTTGACCTGAAATATGTATGTGAACACTACCAGTCATACAAAGTTAGTTCTGTGATACGTTTTCTAGCCTTTGCCACTACCTGTCCTCTTTACAATTCCCGAAGCTGCTGCCGTGAGCCTTGGGCTCCTTGACTGACTGGTGAGACTCTTACCATCTTCTCACCTTGTTGACCCCATCAGCTTCCTCCAATTTAAAGATTGTGAGGATCTGTAGATCTCAAAACATCACCATGGCTTAATGGGCCCTAGTTCAACTATGGCTTGTGAATTCATTAAGGTAGATTGACCATATTTGAGATGGCCTCCCTAAACTAAGAGCAGTCTAGCCAGGTCCTTTCTTGCATGCTGGTGATGTACCAGGTCTTGACTTTCCCCAGAGCTCACACCTATCAAGAAAGAAGTAGTAGACAAAGAGGCTCAAAATATTATGAACTCCTAGAGGGTAAGTCCCTCAGTCAATCTTGGGGTTTGAAGGAAGACTTTCTGAGGCAGGGCTGTTTGGCTGAGCCTAAAAGAAGGGATGGTCATATCCACTCCTTAAATTTCCTCAACTTACCTCATATATACCCAGTGGTGTCCACTCTTGCCTTTGTTATAAAATTATCTTTTTAAAAATAGTATTCTTTTGTCCCCCAACCATTCTCTTCAAATTATATTTACTTCAAATTAAGTTTACTCCACTATCAAACTCTGGCCGTTAGGAGTCTGCTGGCTTGGCTTCCAGTATGGAGTTAATAAAAGTTCCAAAATTGGTTCTTCAATTGTTATTTCCATTCAAAAATTTCTAGAGATCAGTACAAGGGGCCCGGGGATCAGCCCCAGGGACAGGTGGATAGGAGAGCAATCACCTGATGATATGAGAGTTTTTGATTCTCTGTCTTATGTTTAAGGTGTCACCATTTTCAGACTACTGCGAGGCTAGTTGATCTGGATGTTTTAATCTTGGATGCCTCCAGAGGGGCCTGATTAGGGCGGATGGGTGGGCCTGGGAAACACTGTCTGTTTCTGAAGACCAGTCTGGAAGCCTGTGCCAAGTTATATTGACAAGGTGAAAAACTCACTGAACTCAAGGTCTCCTACAGAATGTAGTGGCTAAGGTCTTGTCTCCCATGCGATAGAATTCTTGCCTCTCTGAAGATCACAAGGGTTGAAAGTCAGCTCCGTGAGTTTCTGTATTGCCACCATTCTGCAGCTACCTGGTTGAATGCTCTGTTCTTCTTTTTTACAGAAAACTCTGGAAACTCACTAGTACTCTCCCAAGAAAGCCCTTCAAGGCTGCACCATGCGTTTTTACTTATTTATGAAATAATATTAACAACCATAGTGCAAATAAAACCTTGGAAATTTGTGGGCTTTTTCCCCCTTTTCCCCCCTTTCTTTTCCTCCCTTCCTCCCTTTGGAATCAAGTGGCTCCAAGGAGTCACACAGAATGAGGATGAAAAGAATTGTCCTCTGGGTACCAATGTATCTATAACCAATGTGAGAGAACAGTGAACAGGGGATATATTGGAAGGGTCTAGCTTTGAAGGTGATGCCTGGCTCATGTAGACTTCCATGAAAGGTTATACATTCAAGACTGGTGAAACTGGGCATTTGTTGAAGGTGGGAATTAGGTTAGCTTCCAAGAAAGATGTCTTGGGCCCAGGCGTTTTTTAATACAAGCAGATGCACTCAAGCCTCTTTGTGGGAATAGGACATTAATCAAGCCAGCTGGCCACCAGCATCCTTTCCTCAACCTTCAGAGTCTCCTTCTTCTCAAGAGGAACACCAGAAGTGTTGTAGAAACTGAAGACCTGAGGTACTTCCAGCCAGAAGCTCCTGGCTCAGGCTCCAGTAAAGAGGCCACCGAGATTAGGAGGCAGCTCTGTAGAGGACTCTTATAGCTGGGGAAAGGCAGAGACATTTGATGTCCAGAGACCGAAACTGCTGGCAGAAGCACATGGTACACAGTGTGGATGGTGGCTCCTGTGTCAAGGGGCTGATGATGGGGACCCTCAGGAAGCAGTGTGGAAGATGATACTTTTTTTTTCTATTTTTTTTTCTCTGCTCACAGGGCTTCCCAAAGGCATTCCCAGAGAATGGTCAGCATGTTTCATTACATTTCTTTTCTCCTAGGGACTGTTGCTTTGTCCACAACAGAGAGCCTTGACTAGTACAGCAGGCAACTGAGAGAGCGTCTGCAGTTTCTGAAGACGGTTGGAAAGAGAAAAAGCATTCATCTGTCAGTCCAGCATAATCAGAACATGTATCGGTCAGGGCTCATGGTTACAAACAACAGAAACCAACTCTGTATTTCAAATTGAAAAGGGAGTTGTTGGCGGGTGAGCGGATCTGGGGAATTAGAGTGAGGGCTGGAGTCAAGAATCTTCTTCTAACAGAGCAACTGGACCAGGAAGTAGCCTTTGCTGCTCCAGGGTGGCACCCGACCTGTCACTAGACACCAGGAATTTGAGCCCCTGTGGGAGGAAACCTGACTGTTGAGGGTCTTTATGACCCTCATCTGGAAGTTTCGCTTCCAGGGTATGAAGACAGAATTTTAAGGATTTCTGAGGTGTGAGTCTGGGCTTTTTAAATCCCACTAGTAATACACAGAATAGCTTTGTAGTAACATAGACAATGGCCATGCCTATGTTAGAGCTTCTGGGAGATGCAGCCAGGTATATCCTTGTTAACCTTTGCATTGTTCCATAGGAGTGTGTTTCAGGCCTGAAACCTTCCCTCATATACTACATTTAAAAGTCCTCACAGCCTGCCTGCCTGCCTTATTTTGGAGTAAGCCTTGTCTTGGGGTTTTATGGAAATGTCTTTATTTTGAAGTAAGTGTGTGTGTGTGTGTGTGAGAGAGAGAGAGAGAGAGAGAGAGAGAGAGAGAGAGAGAGAGAGAGAGAGAGAGAGAGAGAGAGAGAAAGAGAGAGAGGACCTGGCCAGCCTATGATGATTGCTCTTTTAACCTGGATTCTTTGCCTCTGACACATGAGGGAGAAGGTGCTTTGCATTAGTTATGACGGTGGCCCTGATGACTTTCGGGAGCTAATCTTGCTCTGCCTGCTCCTCCATTTAAGCAAGCACTGCACCATCCATTGTCCGTGTGAGACAGGACTTTCTTAGTGAACTCAGCATCCAGAAAACATGCAAAGTATTGGCATCCTAAGATTGTTGCTCCTTATGGTATGTAGTGGGTGCATTTACTTAATAAAAGCGTGTACTTTTAGCTTTTGGTGCTAAAAGGTATTGAGCTATAATAGAAAAATGGTGGGAACCATGGTTCGAATCTTAAATGTTTTCTAAAAAGGTCATGTGCTGAAGAGGTGATTTCCAGCTGATGAGTTTTTGAGAGATGATGGAAACTTTAGGAGGTGTGGTCTAGTGGAAGGAAGCTAGGTCATTGTGGTCCCTAATGTAACAGTATACTCTGAATTAAAAAAGCCTATCAGTGAGTGTGTGTGTGTGTGTGGGGGGGGCTCAGGAAGTAAACAATTTACAAGTCTTAAGAACTTACTAAAACTTAAAAGAACATTTTCCTTAACTTGTCATGTGAGCAGCGAGCTCTAGGAATTCAGCTTTGATGAGTCATTACTGGTGGGTTCTTTGGTGATGCCGTTGCTTGTGTGCTGTCCTTGTTCACGTAAGCAGTCTCTCATCCATACTCCTGTAAGTAACCCCAAGAAACTTGTTGGTTTGCTGTTGCTCTCCCATTGCTTTCTTTGGCCTTGAAGTGAGTGGCTTGGCTGTACCATCCACCCCCTATCATGATGTTCTACCTTATCACAGGTCTCAAAACATGGAGCCAGCCAATTATGGACTAAGTTCCCTGAAAGCGTAAGCCCAAGTAAATGCTCTCTCATTTAAAGTTGACTTTTCTCAGATTTGTTGTCACTGTGATGAAAAGATGAGAAACACAAACTTCTAGCAGTTAAAGAAACTTATATGTCGCATGCCTCAAGGGTATGGTAAAACACTCACATACTCCTTCCAGATTTAATTATTCATTTACACATTCCATTAATTTTTTTCTTTTTAACAGTTGATTTTCCTTTTCTTTTCCAAAGCAACACCATAACAGTGGAATCATGCATCAAGATCCAGTCTTCTGTCTGTCTGTCTATCTATCTATCTACTCTGAAAACTATAACAGTCTATCTGGACATGCAGAAATCAGAAGAGGACATCAGATGCCCTAAACTGTAGTCACAGGTCATTGTAAGCCACAGTGGAGGTGCTGGAAACTGATCCTTGGTCTTCTGTGATAGCAGCAAGTGCTCTAACTACTGAGTCATTGCTCCAGCCCAATTTAAAACACACACACACACACACACACACACACACACACACACACACACCAAAAAACTTCCCATAGTTTTAAAGTGGGAAGTCAGTGATGTCTTTTTGAAAGAGATGTGTTTGGAGGGATCGAATTCTTTTTTAATTTTAAGTTATGCATATATGTGTATATATACATACATTATATACATACATATATATGTATATATACATACATTATATATATATATAATATATATATAATGTATATATATATATACATTATATATATATAATATATATATAATATATAATATATATAATATATATATAATATATATATATATATATATATATATATATATATATATATATATATATATGTGCATGTATGTGAAGGTGACTGAAGAGGCCAGAAAAAGGGTGTCGGAGCTCCTAGGGCTGGGATTACAGGCAATGTGAGCTGCCTCTCATATGGGTACCAGGAAATGAACCTGGTCCTCTACAAGAGCAGTCTGTGCTTCTACCCTCCAAGCCATCTCTCTCTTCATCCTTGTGTGCTGAAGGTTTCAATTGAGACAACTGAGATGAATTTAGCCTTACAAGTAAAGTTGGCTATAAGACCTTTTCAGCAAGGAGGAATGATCTCTGAGAAGCTGGAAGTGCAACACGGCACACTGTACTGTGTAACAGACAGAGGTGGGGAGGGTTAATAGAGAGCAAATACTCTCCAGGGAATGGGATGATGAGACAGGGGTGTGGAGATCTCAAGGGGTCCATTCTAAGGCTCAGGAGAGTCAGATGCTGGCACATCTGAATTGGGAGGAGGGCCCAAGAATTTGCATTTCTAAGCGGTTTCCAAGGATAGTGGTTGCTCCTCCTGGCCAGGGACCACACATTGAATCATTTCTCTCAAGAATAGACAGGAAGGAAATAAGTCTGAGGTCTCAGGAGGAGGCCATTACATTTTTTGGGCAGGGGACACTAGGCTCTGCTTAGCTCAGGGTCAGGGTGCCAAGAACGGTGGAATAGTGTGGAGTAAGTGGGGGTGGGGCATAGTGAAGAGAGGAAGGAGTGTTGGGAAAACTCTCTTATCCCAGGCCCTGAAAGAATGAGCAGAAACCAGCCATTTCCTAGTCTAGCTCCTTCTAGTGGGCAATATACGATTCAAAGAGAAAGCAAATGGTCAGCATTGGGCCCTAGGATCCACGTTCCTGGATTCCACAATACCAACTTTTGTAAGTTAATTTGGAAACAAAGGAAAACAAAGCCCCTGGTTCTCCCTAGCAACTCCAAGACCTGGCCTCCCTTTAGTTCAACATGCTTTCAGAGTCAAGGCTACTACTTGACACAGTCCTGGATACGATTCCTGAAAGAGAGGCCAGTCTTATGAAGGGAGTCCCATATCCCCTAGTTGACTTCTTTTCAGCCCTAGCTCTTGGTTACAGGAGATTTTTCATGGCTCAGAGCGCTTACCAGGGACATATGTGCTGAGGAATGGAGGCAAGATTGGGAAATTACAGCGTGCTCTTTGGATTTCCAAGGGGCAAGATATTGAGTACAGGCATTCCTTTTCACACTCACAAACACTGGAGTGCACTCTCGCACAATGGAGATCAATCTTAACCCCCAAAGGCCCCTTTGTCTCTCTGAAGCACTTATTAAATGCATCTGTGTTTCTGCTGGCAGCTCAGAGTCATCTAGAAGGGGAGCACAATGGAATGTCAGTCAGTATTTGTTACTGTCAGAGTCTTCTTGCAGTCTACCCCGTGTTTATTGTCTTTTGGGAGCCCATTTTATCCATTTTCTGTGTGCAAAGCCATTAATCTTCCTCCTGGCTTGGGTGCTATAAGTTGCTGACAGCCGGGGTCCTGGCTTCTTGGGCTCCTGGGTAGGAGCACCTCCCAGCTTCCCTGTGACAGAGCTTTGATTAGAGAGACTGAAGAGCTTGGCAACCCTTAAAGAAGCCAGAGGAGGGGGTTGCAGGTGTCTGTGGTCACAGAAGGTACTGGGATTGGTGGAAAAGGTCAGCCTGATTTTGAATCATCTACAGTGCACCCTGACACCAAAATATACTCACTTCCATGCAGAGTCACTTGATAAAGAGGCTAATGAAGTGGAAAGATGTCAACAGAGCTGAGCAGGCCAGGCTCTCGGGATGCCTGTGCCATGATTCAACCTCCTGTTGCCATGGATACCAGGGAGGCTTGGCTTCTTTCTTCCTCTGTTTCCTTTTGGAAAGTCTCTCCTTGGTAACCTTGACCCTTTCACATTGGCAGGCAGAGATAAGGAATTCCATTTTCCCTTATCTGGTCATGGTTGGCTGGTAGACTCTGATGGGTCTGTGATGGGGGAGGGGTGCTGGCCAGGGGCTCTGGAGTGCCTTAATTCAAATGCATGAAGTAGAGGGTGGGAGGCAATAGAAAGAGAACAGTTAATTAAGGTTGATATTGCAGAGAAGGTTGTTTTCTGAATAATAAATTCTGCAGACTTCAAAAACAAGTGCAATTAAAAGAGTGCAGAAAGGAGAGGCGGTTGAAGGGCAGAGGAGGAACAATTTGGTCACGGGATAGTTTTGGGGAGTGTGAAGTGGGGGACAGAGGCAGATAAGAGGCCCTCACCATGTGGAGATCTTAATAATACTTCAAATAAATACTGTGCTCAATGAGAGCTTAAGTCTGTGCTGCGCATACAAATGCCTTTGTCTTAAGAGACAGAGTCAGTGATGTTCCGAGCAAATGGAGACTTTGATCCTGATAGGAGACTTGACCTTATGTTGATAAAAAGGCATCTTTTTTCCAATTTAAGCTTAGAAATCTTATCTCTGGGTAGATCTTTCTCAATGATATTGAACATCACTTCCCAGTTCATGTATCCACTGTGTTCTCTGGGCCTTCTAGAAAACATAGTCCCTGGGCCAGTTAAGGCTTGCCGCTCTTGGGGATGGTTACCCATTCTTGAGTGAGACAGTGGTGAATGGCCAACAAAATGTGGCACCCCTGACTCACTTGTCAATATTATGGTTAGTATACATTCTTAAAGAAAAATGGAGTCTGGCTTCATTAAATGTCTTTGCTGTATAGGAATCTTAACCAAGCCACCAGAAGGCAGGAACAGCATGTTCCTTTAAAAATTGTTATAATAAGGGTAAAAAAAAAAAACTTAGCACCTTTTTCCCTCTATATTGTGATATGGAAATGAAGTATCCTCCAAGGTTCTATGTTGAAAGCCTGGTCCCCAGTATGATGTTTGGAGGTAGGGTTTAGGGGAAGTGATTGGACCATGAGTGCTTAGTCTAGCCATTGAATTAATTAATTTGTGGGTGCACAGTTTGATAGTGTTATTGGGAGATGATAGAAACTAGAAGGTGGAACCAGGAATATCAAAAGGGGTTTCCATTTTCCTGGTACATCTTCCTCTCTGTCTCTGTCTTCTGGTTGTTATGAGATAAACAGAACAGCATTCCCCTACTGCTGTTCTCTCTCTCTCCATACTCTATATTGTTGTCTGGAAATGAAGTATCCTCACTTGTAGTGAGCAGACTGATAAAATGCTGGCTAGGATCACATTGTCCTATCCAGTTGAACAAACAAAGACTTGGGGGAGCATTAGTAGCAAAAGAGATTTTGCCTACCTTCACACAGTATTTGTAGAGATTTCCTGATGTGATTCTTCAGTAAAAATACCGGCCAGCTGTCGACAAGATGTTCTCATTGGTGTAACAGTGGCACAAATGTCGTGTGTGTGTGTGTGTATGTGTGTGTGTGTGTGTGTGTGTGTGTGTGTGTGTGTAGAGGGGGTTAGCTGATAGGGTTTAAGAAGAGGGAGTCTGTTACTATTATTTTGCTAAATACTATTTTACTGTTTGCTAAGTAGTTTAACCTTCTAAGTACTTCTTCCTATACCCTTAAGTTACAGTATAGCTCTCAGCTCTTATTCAAAGGAGTTAGTTTTTTGCAGTGAATGGTAGTTAAAATGAAGACTCTTAACTAGCTGAGGTCCACAGAGCAACTGTGGAGTGATCAGCCATAAATGGGACATGCATATCACAACTCCTCACTGACAAGGCTCAGGGAACACTGGGGTTGGGCTGGGGGATTGGGTAGAAACTTCGTAGAAGCCAGAGGTCCAGGTTTCTTTGTTTTGGAGGATAATGTTTTTTTTTTTTGGGGGGGGGATATCAATATAATGCTGAGCTCATGAACTCACACCTGAGACTGCCTGCACAAGTCCTGTACAAGATCAAGCAAAACAACATTCCAACACAGATAGGGGAGGTATAGTGAGAATTTTTTGTCTCTTTAAAAACCCAGTTATGTTATATGAGTATGTTTTGTTTTAATCCCAGGTGTGGGATATGAGACTGCTTTACAGTAGGTGATTATGATTTACCTCATGCACTAGCAGAGGTGTAATCTTTGCCAGATGCAGATGGTTTCATTCTGGGTTCTCTGGAAAGGGTATAAATGAGAGAGCCCTGAGCAGGCCTGGGGAGACTGCTGCTCCCTCTCTAGCTCCCTGTGCTACTCCACCTGCTGCTCCTCCTGCTTCTCCTTCTGCTGCTTCTTCTGCTGTTGCTGCTCTCCTCTTGCTGCTTTTCCTTCTGCTCCTCCTCCTAGTTGCTGTTGTTTCAGTTTGTCAAGTGTTCATGAGCAAAGAGAAGAAGAAGAAGAAGAAGAAGAAGAAGAAGAAGAAGAAGAAGAGGAGGAGGAGGAGGAGGAGGAGGAGGAGGGGAGGAGGAGGAGGAGGAGGAGGAGGAGGAAATTTGATATATCTTGACAATGAAGACTGGACTTGCCCTTAATCAGCAAAAAGTAGTCTATTTTGTTGGGTGATTGTGGTCTACACCTTATTTCCCCTCTACCCTTTTTTTTCCTCCTACCTAGTATTGGAGGGTTGGAAGGGATTAGAGTGGAATAAGAGGTAGAGGTATAAGAACCCAATAAAATAGTCAACAGAACAAAACTAAGCAAACCAAAACAACAACAGCAAAAACAGAAACACCATCAGGGAGGGCCTTACCAAACTTAACTGTTAGTTGAGGAGTTATTAGCAGTTGATGAATGCTTGGGGAGGAAATGTTAGTATTTTTTGAGAATTTGGCTCATGGTAGGTTTCCCAGGTGCCAGTAGAAGGCACTACACTCATGTACACACAGGCAACACTGATTGTACTCAGTGGGTTCTAAAAATAAGAGGCCAGGAAGACAGGAAGTTGAGAAGAAAATGTGTGTCTGGTAGGAGTTAGGAGAGTAGGGGATTGAAATACTCTATGCTGTGTACATTTTAGAAATTGTGAAAGATATAAATAAAACAAAATAACAACATAAGAAGCATGCTCAAAAAATCATACCACTTTTATAAATGAGATATAATATGGTTATCCAGAAGAATGAAGAAATGATAGAATAATATGGAAAATGTTTCAGCTTTTATCCTTAAGTGAAGAGCAGGAGCCCAGCAATCTGTCTTTTATTTTAACTTATACTAGCAAAATGGATAAAAATGAAGAGCATACATGCTGACATTTGTTGGAGTTTCTATGGGACTTAAAATATGCCCTATGTGTTCAAGTGTTGGGATGGTTGATGTCCAGTTGGCAGCACTGTTTCAGGAGGTTGTGGAACCTTTAGGGGATAGACCTAATTAAAGTAAGTGGATTTCTGGAGAGCTGGTTTTGAGCTTTGTAGAACTATGCCCTTCTAGTCTTGATTCTATTTCCTAATCTGCTTGGATGTAAGCTAGCAGCTGTATGCTCCTTGTGAGGATGACCATGGACCACTCTTGCTACTGTGAAAGACTTTATCTCCCCAGTCTGTGAGACAAAATAAATCCTTCTTTCCTTAAGTTCCTTTTGTCTTGCAAATAATACAGAATACTGGTACTAAGAAGAGACTCTCAGTGGGAAGAATGTGGAAGACTTTGGAATGCAAGTTGGAGAAGCCCTAGAATCCTACACACAGAGTTTGAGGGGCACCTCCAATGGAGTTCAGAAGACCAGCATGCAGATAGAGGTATTGAGAATGAAGGCTGAGCTCACGAGGTTACAGAGGGGAATAAGGGCTGGCTGGGAAACTTGACTAGAGGCTACTCATGCTACATTCTGATAAAGAACCTGCTTGCCTGCATCCTGATAACTTGAGTGATGCTGAATTCAAAAGTAACAGACTGATTTATTTGGGAGAGAAAATTTCAAGATGATATAGTACCCAGGCTATAGCATGGTTACTGCTTCTTACTTTGGGTGAGATTTGTAGTACAAATTCAAAGTAGAAATGCACAAGAAGTATATGGGTTGGTGAAGAGTTTCAACTTGTAGACAAGGGAGGGTTAGACAAGCATCTGCAATTTTCAGAAACCACGGGCAAATGAGAAACCATGAGCTTTGCCCTGGGACAATTGGAAAAAGACAAGATGAGAGCTTCGGGGTATAACAATACAAACTCTTTTGAAAAACATCCCATTTGGAAAGGGATTGGCTGAACAAAGAACTTCCCAACATCCTGCTCAAGCAGGGAAGTCTAGGGAAGTGTTTTCCTAGGTTCAGCTTCAAGGGCATGCGTAGACTGTGGCAGCCATCATCCAGTGGGACCAGATTACATTCCCAATTTGGCAGTAGAGATTGGTATCATCTCAGTGCTGGTGGGGCAACTTGCCCCAAGGCTCCAGGAGCCATTAAAACAAGACAACATGAACAAAAATCTGACAGAGGGGCTGGAGATGTAGTTCAATTGGTACAGAGCCTGGTTACCATGCATGAGTTATGGGTTCCCTGCATGGAACTCCAGAGCTGCTAGGTGTGAAGCTGTGAAGGTGAAGCCAATGTTGCAATGGATTCAAAGATATCAGAGATGCTAGAAAAGTAGAACATCCACTAAGGGAAGCTGTGAAAACCAAGTGGAGCTTAAGCCTGCTGAAGACTAGATGGTGCCACTAAATGCCCTTATGTTTGGACGTGGAGCTCTGGGGTTTGGTGTTTGACCTGTTTTTTGTTTTCCTTCCTTCCCGGTTTTTGGCAGAATCTCATGTAGTCCAGGCTGGTCTCAAACTCACCATCTAACTGCGGTGACCTTGAGTTTCTGCTCTGTTTCCTCCTCAATGTCCAATGGGGTCATGACCTACAGGTTGATAACTTCTGATGAGATCAGAAGCATGTACCACCATGCCTGATTTACATGGTACTCTGGATCAAACCCGTGACTCACATTTGCCAGGTCAGCAATGTTTCAACTGAACCACATCCCCAGCCCCTTTCCTGGGTTTTTGTCTTGCTTTAGTCTGATCTTTCTCTGCTGTTCTATCCTCCTATTCTTCTCTTTGGGAATGGTGATGTTTACATAGTGGCACTGTGTACTGAAAACATATAGCCTTTTCTTTTAATAAGACCTCATAACTATGAGTTTGTGATACACCGGACTTTTTTGAAGAATGTTGTATTAAAGACTATGGATTGTTTGAAGTTACAATGAATATATTTTCTATCATGAGCTGGCTGTTAGCTGATGGTGGTAGAAGCTGAATTTTATGGTTTAAATGTTACAATGTTCCCAACATGCTCCTTTCCTTTCTCAATGCTTGGTTCTGTCCTGTGATGCCTTTTCTGTGTGAAAACCTTTAGGAAGTGGGTCTAGCTGAAGGAACCAGGTCTCCGTGGGGCAGGCCATAGGGTTAAAGCCTGGACCACATGCCATGCTCTCTTATGGAGTTCCCAGTGAACAGCCTTACATTCCAGCCACCCTAGCCACAGGTCACACTAGTTGTCATGTCTTTGATGCTATACTTAACCATATCTCTTCAGCATGTGGGCCGGAATAAATTCTTTCACACCTAAGACGCTTCTTGTCAGCTATTTGGTTATGAGACAAATAAAAAGAGACTGAACCACTGCATCTCAGTGGCCAGTGGAGCCTTAGGCACAGAGGTGTGTATGTGAAGCAACCTAAGATGACCTAGGGGAAAGTAAACACAATAGTGTTATGGGTTCAATACGAAATGTCTGCCATAGGTTCTCGTATAGAAGGCTTGGTCTCCAGTATGTGAAGCTGTTTTGATTAATGATGGACATTTTAGGGGAGGAGCCCTAGCTGGATGATACAGGTTAGTAGTTGCATGTCTCTGAGGGGTATCTTGTTCCTGACTCCATTCCTTCCTCTCACTACCTGTCTACCAGAAACTGACTAGCTTTTTTTCACCATGGTATTTCTGCCCTGTCACAGGCCTAAAAGCGATGGAGCCATCCCACTTTGTCCTGAAATCTCTGAGGCTATGACTCAAAGTAAACCTTTCCCACCTGAGCTGTTTCTCTTAGGTATTTGTTACAGTGATGAAAACCACCTCCAATCTGAGGAACAACCTAAAGGTGTCTTGCGTTTTGAATTAACATTCCCAGCTTACAAAACAATGTCAGAAGAGTGGAGATCTTATTGGCTCAAGGTATTTGAGCATAAACTCAAACTTATCCTTGGTTGAATATTAATTAAGATATGTAGATATGGGACTGGAGAGGTGGCATAGGACAGTTAGTGTGTGTGTTTTCTCAACTTTCCTAATGCTATGACCCTTTAACATAGTTCCTTATGTTGTGTTGACTCCCAGTCATAAAATTATTTTTGTTGCTACTTAAAAACCATAATTATGCTATTATTATGAGTCATGATATTAATATCTGATACATAGAATATCTGTTATGCGACCCTTGTGAAAGGGTCATTCAATGTCCAGTGGGGTCATGACCTACAGGTTGATAACTTCTGGCACAGAATGTAAAAATCTCCTGAACTTTCCAGGTAGATGTTCAGTCCCCTTTCTCCAAGTACTAGGAGGCAGAGGTAAGTATGCCCCAGGGAAGCTTGCTGGCTAGACTAGCTGAAACAGCAAATTCAGTGAGAGACTCTGCTTCAGTACATAAGGTGGTGAGTGACTGAGCAAGATACCCACTGTCAACCTTGGGCATCCTCACACACATGCAGATATATGCACATGAACCCCTACACACAGAGGCAAACATACGTACACATATGCACACCTCCCTCTGACTCTGTGTGTGTGTGTGTGTGTCTGTCTGTCTGTCTGTCTGTCTCTCTCTCTCTCTCTCTTCTCTGCCTCTCTCACACACATGCACATATACAATGATATGAAGATATTAGGGTGACCTTAGGAAGCCAAGTTTTAAAAGAAATGAATCCAAGCAGGGATACCTTCAGCTGGGTGCTAGGAGGAGCCAGATTTCAATGACCTGGATCAGGAAAGTTACTGAACAAATAAATATGTAACAAAATAAATATGTAAGCAAAAAAATCAGTAACAAGAATCCTTCGGTGGGTGTGGACAGAATACAGAACTACTGAAATATGCTATCTCAGAGACATAGGACTTAATAAAAAAAAAGTATTAGCCAAAGAAGTAAATAAGAAATTTGACTCATACTCTTTAAAAAAAAGTAGTCAATAGTAATGGTCTCTGAGTTTTTCTAGAGGTTAGATTTAATAGACAAGGACTTTGAATGGGCTATTGGAAATATATTCAAAGTAATGAAAAGAAACTACATTTAAGGAATTAACAGAGGCAGAATAACAAGGATTCCGTGAGTAGAGAATCTGAAGGAAGAAAAGCAATTATTACAAATAGAGGAAACTCAGGATGTGGAAAGTATAATCATTTAAGTGAAACCTGACTGGCTAGAGGCAGTTAACTTCTCACTGCTGACACAGAATACCAGAATGAACAACTTAAAGAAGGGAGGATGGACTTTGACTTATGGTCTCAGAGGTTAAGTTCATGTTTTCTTGGTTACATTCCCATGAGCTCATGGTGAGTTTAGAGAGGAAGAGGAGAGGGTAAGGAACCAAGATAAGATACTCTCTTAAAGACTCACCTCAGACCCACTTCCTCCAACCAGGTCCTGTATCCTCTTGCCTCTATGGAATGAACTTGTCAGTAGATTAACCCATTGATGATTTCAGCACTTTGCAATATAGGCATCTGTCAGTAGTCCCGACTGCTGGGGAATCAAAACTTCAACGCACAAGTCTCCTGGTGGTAGAGAGATCCTCATATGTAAGCCACAACAAAGGAAAAAAAATGTCAGATTTCAGATTGAAGAAAGAAAAGGAAAGGCACATTTGAAAATAAATCGCTAGTTATAGACAGACTGAAGAAGAGGCAGAAAAGAGAAAAGGTACACAACCTTAGAGACTGGTGGGTCAGCACTAAGTGTGTTGCCATGCATGTAATGGTGCATCACAGAGGAGCAACGATATTCACATTAACTTACAGATTCAAGAAGCTCTTTAAGCCTGGAACAGGATATTAGGATGAAATCCACAAACAGATTTTAACTCCACTGTTTAGATGACAAAGAGAAAGCAGGAAAGAAAAGCCACTACTCACATCCAGAGAAATATTTAATGGAACCTTTGCTGATTTCTCATTAGAAACAATGGATTCTGAAAGACAGTGGAATGACATTTTCAAAGATTTTAGGGAAAAATCAGAACTAAATACAGAGTGAGTGTTAAAAAGTATGTCTAAACAAACACATATTGGAAGTAGTTGTTCTGCCAATCTATTGCATAAGAAATACCGAAACAAGTCCTTTGGGCTGCAAAGAAGAAATCAGAGATGGTAAATTGAATTAGCCGAAAGAAATGAAGAGTTGTGGCACAAACGTGAATGTTTATAAATGAAACATGCTTCAAAATGATCCATAGTTAAAAAATTGAGTAAGAACAAAAGCTGAAAGCATTTTAAACTGAAAATAACAATATGAGATATCATGGATTATAAAATGGAAATAAAGAAATACTTAGAAAAATGTGTGTGTATGTGTGTGTGGTGTGTGGTGTGTACACATGTGCACACACACATGCATGTGCACATACCATCTCATGTAAAGGCTAAAGATCAATTTTGGGTGTTTTCCATAATCCCTCTTTTATTTTTTAAGACAGGGTCTCCCACTGAACCTGGGGATTACCAATTGGCTAAATTGTCAGGCCAGCAAGCTCTAGGAATCTGCTAGTCTCCATAAATGTTGAGGTAACAGACACATGCCACCACACGTGGCACTTACATGGCTGCTGGGCTCTGAAGTCAGGTTCTCATGTCTATGTGGCAAGCACATTACCCACCAAGTCATCTCCCTAGCCTCCAACTAATAGCTTTAAAAGATAACATTAGATAGGAAATCTTAAATCAATACCACTCCAGCCTCTGTGTTATTATACTAGAGGATGTAGAGCAAACTAAATTCTAAGCATGTGGAAGGGTAAGAACTGAGCAGAATGGCAGCCAAAGGGGTAGAGAATAGAAAGGCACGGAGTAAATCAATGAGACTAAGGGCTGTTGCCAACTTGAACAGTTCTGTATTAATTTTCCATTGCTGCTGTGATAAGTGGCTACAAACAAGAGTGGTTAAAATGACAGCTTTGTCACTGTCAAATTCAGGATGTTTGGAGGTCTGTCCACAGTCTTCTTACTGCAGCAGTAAGAACCATTTACAAGGTTGCCAACCCCTTGAACCAAATGAAAATAACAATATAATATATCATGGTTTATAAGGTGAAAATAAGTTTATGATCTAGATATAAAGAGACTTTTTTATCTCTGTAATAAATGGATTATGATGGTTTGTGTATGCTTAGCCCAGGGAGTGGCACTATTTGTAGGTGTCTCACTGTGGGTGTGGGCTTTAAGACCCTCATCCTAGCTGCCTAGAAGCCAGTATTCTGCCAGCAGCCTTCAGATGAAGATGTAGGACTCTCAGCTCCTCTTGCACCATGCCTGCCTGGATGCTGCCATGCTTTAATGATGGTTGTCTGAACCTCTGAACCTGTAAGCCACCCTCAATTAGATGTTGTCCTTATAAGAGTTGCCTTGGTCGTGGTGTCTGTTCACAGCAGTAAAACCCTAAGACATGGACAGCTATTAAAAACTACAGCTGACTCTATATCCATGATGGAAGAGTGAGTGAATGCCTCCCCTCACGATCAGGGACAAGTCAAGAATGTCCACTTTTGTCACATCCATCTTGCCTCACATTTTCTGTCAATGCAATAAGGACAAAATGAATGAATACATGAATGAATGAATGAATGAATGAATGTGTCTTGATTGGCACCAAATCGTAAGGCTTAGACTTTCTTATTTCTGAACTCAATATAATGTAGCAATAATCAAGGTATTATGCTATTGTTAGAGTGATAGACATATAGATCAGTGATTCAGAAGTGAGCTTTTTATATTTGTGGTTAATCGGTTATTTTAAAATACAAAATAGTTTAATAAGAAAAAAATATGTTTTCAACACATGGTGGGACAGCTGAATATTCATCTGAAGAAAAAGTTGTGCATACTTGTATTAAACAAGTATGTTCAAATAACTGAATATGAGAAATAAGCTAATAAACGTCTGGGGGAAATCACAGGAGAGAATGTGTTGTCAGCTCGGCTACAAGTTCTCAAGTACATCAGAAGCTGAAGGCAAGAAAGACAAACAGAATGGCAAAACTGATTAAAACCTTTTGTACTCTGAGAGAGATAATTAAAGGAACTCAAGGACAAAGCACAGACTCGGAGAAAGCATTCGCAGCTAATATATTTGATAAAGGACTTTTAGCCGAAATATATAAAACACTCTTAAGACCCACTAATGAGAAGACAGGTAACTGAAAAATGAACAATATACTTAAATTGTTAATTCACCGAGTGGAAAGCATATGAAAAGGCAATTGACATTATCTCACAACAAGAAAATACAAATTAAAAAGTAGATGTGAGGCATCTGTAAAAGCCTTTTTATAGAATTTTATAGAATGACTAAAATAAAGAAAATAGGTGCTATGATTGCCCCTGCTGGTGGGAATGGGAAACCCCAAAGTCACTCTGGAAAGCGCTTTGCAATTTTGTTGTGTTTCATTTTGTTTTTCTGAGACACAGTCTTACCCTGAGGTCCAGGCTGGCCCAGCTCACCCTAAACTCAAGGCAAACCTCCTGCCTTAGCCAACAGAGTACTGGGATTGCAGACATAAATCACCACACCTGGCTTTACTTCGGCATGTCTAAAAGTTAAAAGTATAGGATGTGGTAGTTTATGTCTGTAATACCAGAGTTTGGGAGGCAGAGGCAGGAGGATTGTCCAAATTCCAGGACAGCCAGGGTACATAGTGAAACCTTGTCTTAAAAAAGGAAAATGCTATGCTGAGTGGTGGTCTTTAATCCCAGCACTCTGGAGACAGAGGCAGATGAATTACTGAGTCCCAGACCAGCCTGGTTTACAGAGCAAGTTCCAGGGACACACAGAGAAACCCTGTCTTGAAAAACCAACCAACCAACCAACCAACCAACCAACCAAACAAACAAACAAGAACACAAGAACAACCAAATCAACAACAAAAGAATAAGTTAGCCAAAAGCTTACTATATAACCCAGAATTTCTACTTCTAGGACTGGACCTAAGAGGAATGAAAACATATGCCCACACAAAGACTTTCACATGATGTTCTTAGCAACATGACCCTAAATAGTTCTTGGATGTAATCCAAGTGTCCATCTGCTGTCTTCACAAGATTTTCTGGATTCATACCATTCAACTGTTATTCCACAGTAGGAAGAACACCACTCAAATGTACTGTAGCACAGAGGAATCTCCAAAGCATTACATATATAAGGACTTCATGTCACATGATCATGTTATGAAGTACCTAGTTGAGACTAATTTTATAGGCAGAAGGACAATATTGAGTGGTTACCTCCTCTAAGGGGTGTCAGTAAAAGAACTTGAAGGGATTATTTATTTATTTTGGTGACAAATGAGAGGTAAAATTGGACTGTGGCTTCGTAACCTTCTAAAACCGTTCAAAATTATTGAATCATTTTCTCTCAGTGAAGCTCAAGTTGTATATTGCATGATATAAAAGTTTAACTTTAGTAAAGCCCACCCCACCCTCCTTTTGCTATAGGGCCTGGCTGCTAGTCTCAAGCTCTCTGTATATCTCAGACTTGCCTCAGTTTACCTGCCTTAGCCTCCTGAGTGAGTGCTGGATTATAAGCATGAACCATGCCATGTAATAGGGAGAAATTAAAAAGAATTCTACCAAGAGAACACAAGATAGTGTTACATAAACTATGTTATGTGAAAGGTGTTATCGAAGAGAAAAAATTATGCTGTAGATTCTACCGGCCAAAACTCACCAAGGCCATTCATGGGCAGTTACTATTCTATTAATTAATTTATTCACTTCACATCAATATCAACCCCCTCCCAGTACCCCATCTCTCAGATCCTCCCTTATTCCTCACTCTCCTTCTCCTTTGAGAAGGGGGGATTCCCCCCTCTGGGTATCATGCCTCACTACACCCACCCCAGGATGTACCCAGTCTTGCAGTTATTTTTACAAGTGAGATCTGTGTCAGTTTTCTATGACAAAACAAAAAAAAAAGTTGTGAGAAGACCAACTTAAGGAGGGAGTGTTTATTTTGGCTGATGTGTCCAGAGATTTCCGTCTATGACTGTGGGACCGACCTGGTGGTGCTTCTGGGCTTATGGAGAAGCAGTTTACCATGGTGGAAACATGTGGTCTATTTCATGACAACCAGAAAGCAAAGAGAGAGGGGGAAGTTTCCAGAGACAGTACATACCCTTTGGAACAAACCTCCCTACCCACTAACGGCTCATTGCCAACCAACAATCTGTCAAGTCATAATTCATCAATGGTCATTCATTCCTGAGGTCAGAGCCCCATGATCCAGTCACCACCCCTACCTTTTAACACTGCACTAGAGATGAAGATTTAAACCTGTGAACTTTTTTGAAGGGCATTTAAGCCCAGAAGATAACAAGGTATGAGAAAATTTTCATCATAAGTATTCATATTTACCTTTCATGGGTCAAGCACTGTTACATTCTGCTTATGTAGAAATGAGAAAGTCAGTAATGGTTCCTGCCATCCTAAACAATTAGGTACAGTGATGTTTACGGTGTGGTTGCTGCATATTGCAGTGTTACTTGTTTGTTATTGTGTACATGAAGTGTATACACTCCTGCCATGGCACGCGCCCTTCTACCATGTGGATACTAGGGATCAAACTCAGGTCATCATGCTAGGCAGCAAGCTGAGCCAACCCACCAGCCTTCCTATGCATTTTCATGACATAATTAACATATGTCTACTTTCATATTCTGATTTTTCTCAATATAAAACCATAAGCGTTTAATCATGGCACAAAGACCCTTCATAATTCTCATCTTCATTTGCTGCAACTTTTACCACATCCTCCCGTGTTGAATATCCAACTTGTTATCAATTCACTGGTGTTATTCACAGTGCTCCAAGAGAATTTCTTTCCAAATGGATCTTTCTTTTTTTCCTTTTCTACTAGAATCTCAGAAGAGATATTATGGGAACCAGAGTTATAAATATTAACATCTTTATGTCTGTTGCCAAATTATTTTCTGGAAAAGTGGTTTACAATTCACCAGTGAAGTAGGATTGTGTTTTCTAAGACAGTGGGCTTGGCTGGAAGGTGAGCCAAAGCCCACAAGGGTGAGACATGCCCTCAGCTTTGGTCCTGCGTATTCAACGAGCTCTCAGAAGAAATTTTGGAGCTGGACTCCTTAGTGAGAGAACTAATTTCTAGCTGATCTCTGCCAGCCTCAGGGAAACAAAAAAGTGGCCATCCCAGCAACACCAGGGCTCAGTGTGGGGGTCCCAGATGAAGACAGGTGTCAAGGACCCTGCTCTCATTCTGAGTAAGCAAGCTGAAAAGGAATGGTGGAGAATCAAGGCAAACTCACCACAGGAGAACCAATCCACAGAGAGTCAAGAGTAGATGATCCCTGTGAGGAACCCCATTTAAAGGAAACAGAAATTGAGTGGCTGAAATGGCTCCCCGAGAAGAATGCTTCCTTTAAGAGAACAAATTAGTAGGACTATAAATGTAATAAAACAAGAACTCAGAGATGAGATGATAAAGCACCTGAATGGGTTGTGAAAGGAGACGGAAGGAAAGGAGCTGAATTGAAGTTATAGAAAATAGCAAAGGGGCAGAACCGGTAGAGCTAAGACCTGAATTAATGGCGTGAAAGGGAAGCTTGAGATAACCACGCTGAATGCAGAAGCAAAAAGGTCAAATAATTAGAAAGGAGAGGAGAGACAAAGATGATTCAAGCTAAGGTAATTGGTGTCCCTGCTGCAGAGAAAGCGACAAAGAGACATGGGAAAGAATTCAGGAGATTTAAATCTTCAGCTAGGAAGGGTTCTTTGTGTGCCATGTAAAACAAATTCCGAAGGACAGACATCAAGGATTTTTCTAGGTTAAATTATTAAACTTAAGGAATAAAGAAGGAATTCTTCAGGCATGCAGATGCGAAGTCATCCTTGATAATGAGAGAGATTAAGGCATCCTCAAATACCCTATGCTAATTTTCTAAGTTGGAGGACAATAGTGCTGTATTTATAAAGTTCTGAGGTTTAGAAGCTCTAAAAAATTATAGTCAAGAAGCAGTTGGCCATGCGTGAAGGCAACAGCCAAGTAGTCCTAAAAATGAAGTAACAACTGGAGAGAAGCACTCGGGACACCTGCTTGCCTAAAACCAAAGCTCTTTGACGATGAAATCAGGTTTGGCAAGTCCATAAAAGTGGACTGTGGCTACAATGGATCCATTTATACAAAGCACTGTTGACCCAGGGCTTACCAAAAGAAAAACTGGAGACATTAACTTGATGAAGGAGATGGTTTGTTTAGTTTACAGTTTTGGAGGCTTGCCCTGGAGTGGTCCTGTAGGTTTAAATTTCTGGGGAGGTACAAAAAAAGCAACAATAGGAATGTTGGGGCAAGTGACCACTGAACAGAGACGAGAGAGAGAGAGAGAGAGAGAGAGAGAGAGAGAGACAGACACAGAGACAGACACAGAGACAGAGAGAGACAGAGAGACAGACATAGAGACAGAGAGAGGGCTCTTAAAAGGACAGATTCCTTAATGATTCCAGAGCACTCCCATTAAGCAGCACCCAATAATGCCACCTTGGTGACCAAATCTTTATATATAACCCTCTAGGTAGGTGCTCAATACCTAAATCAAGGCACAAGACAAATTATGGCCATGGAATAAAATGCTGTCATTTTAAAGTCTGGCCAAGCCAACCTGAACAGTAGACACTGAGCAGCCAAGGAGAGGAGGTGAGAAAACACAACTGTAGCCCTTATATAACTTCCCTATCCTTCCTTTCTACTTCCCTTCATTCCTCCTTCCCTTCCTCCTCCCTCCCACCCTCACCCTCCCTGCCTCCTTCCTTCCTTCTTTCCTTTCTTCCTTCCTTCCTCCTTCCCTTCCTCCCTTCGTTTGTGGTGCTGGAGATTGATGCTTGATGCAGGCCAGGCAGGCCCTCTGCCAGTGAGCTTTCTCCTCTGCTGTTTATTTTCTTTAACTTTAATGTTTAAGGTGTTAATACCTGTCAGGGGTGAGGAAGCATTAACTTGATGAACTGTAAATCTTCCCCGTTCTCTTCAGTTCCCTTCTCTTGTTACTTGCAGGGAAACAATTACCACTCGTAGACTTATCTCAGTTTGAGAAAATCCTGTCTGTTTCTCTTCTCATTTTTTTCTGCTTTCTGTTTTCTAACTTCTGACTGAGTATCAGACACGGAACGCCCTTAAATATGATCACAGAGTGTTCATAGTAATCACTTCTGATTGGTGACAAGTCTAGAAATTTGATGATTTTTGTATTTTAATGGCTTGTGTTTAAAAAATAATGGACATGAATCTTTCTCTAACATATACAATCATTCCAAAATGTCCCATAGGCTCTTATAAATCATGTGAAACAGATTATAAAAAACAAAGAAAAAAATCCCCCAAAACCTGAGCACCCCATCAACTAGACGCTGTCCCTGGCTCCCAGGAAGCAGTGCCTCTGGGTACACAGGCACTGTGTATTTCCTCCTACAGTCACTCTGGGCTTGGCTCAGTGGAATGGTCCATTTATGCACTCAGTTAAGTAGTCATTGAGCCATTTGTTTGGCTGAACGTTAATCCAGCTGTTGCTGTGAAGGTGTTTTCTCGTTGTGGTTAACATTTGGTTCATAGTTGTGGTTAACATTTGGTTCAGTAGATTCCAGGAGACCAGAGGCAGTAACATGGAGTTCACCCCCCATCTGACCACGCAAAGGCCTTCCTTAAAAGTGAACACAGAGGCCTTCCTGGGAAGAAGGAATTGGCTCAGGCAGCAATGTGGAAACTGCTGCATGAGGGATTTAAACTCAAAGACTACATACAACATGAACTCTAACTCGAGTTTCTCACTTCAGTCTCATTTTAAGAAAGTAGATTTCTTAAAATACCTTTATTTTGTGTGCTGCATATATCATACATATCATGTATGCAATAAGTGACATGTACTATATATATGCATGCACGTATGTCTGCTCGTCCTCTTACCATAATTCCATTTGGAGTCTGGAACCGCAGTGTAAGGAGGTCTGCTACCATGCTGTACATGAGATGAGCATAGAAGTAGGAACAAGGATGAGCAGATATGGGGAAGAGAGAGGAGAGAGGAGAGAAGGGAGAAGGGAAGAGAGGAAAGGGGAGAGAGGAGAGGGGGGAGAGGGGAGAGGGAAGAGGAGAGAGGAGAGAGGGAAGAGGGGAGGAGAGAGAGAGAGAGATAGAGATTAAGATACTAGTCCTCTAAGGTATCAGACTGGTGAATTAAGCCTTCCGGATCTCTAGTCCCAGTCACACTATCAGGTGATTACAGCTGCATAAGAGACCTCAGGAGATTTGCAGACCTATGTTCAACCCACAGGCAGAAGGCTGCATGCAGCTGCTTAGAGCCAAGGACAGATGTGAACACAACCTAACACAAGATTGTAAACTCACCTAGAACATTATGAGATTGTTTTCTATGTAACTGTATGTGTGTGCCTGTGCGTGTGTGCATGCATGGGTGACTCTGTGTGTGTGTGTGTGTGTGTGTGTGTGTGTGAATCAACTGCATAGTTCTCATGCATGAACTTTCTAGGCTGTGATGTATCACTGTCTCCAAAAGAGTAGCCATGCCTGACTGTGGCATGCAGAGTCCACATGTGGAAAGGAGTTAGAGGTGACTGCTCTGAGCATCTTGCTTTTGGGAGAGGTGTGACTCAGCAATAGGCAACTTAGTTACTAACTTTCCTTGCCTTTTGGGTGCATGTACTTTAAACCCTTTTAGGTATAAAAACTTCAGTAATGTTGGAATCCTGCTGGCTTTCCAGTTTTACAGCATTCTTTTCCAGTGATATTATGAGTAGCACCACATGAACCTAAAGTTTTGCTTCAGTTTTAGCAGAAATGAAGCTTTGACCTCATTCTGAGACTGCACATTGAGCTGGTTGCTAATATTTTGCCATTATAAAACAATATCATGATAAATTCTCTCCATAAATTTTCAGAACTATATCCAGGCTAAGCAGATCCTGAATTTTAGACCCATGGAAACTCTGTAAAATAATAAACAAATGTTTATTATTTTAAGCCACTAAGTAATGGGATAATTTGTTCTGTGGGTTATATGAATAGCCAACATTGGCTCCTTTGAGACCTTTTTAAAATTAAAAATCTGCCACTGATTTGGTTCCCTGTAATCCAACTCTTAGAACTAAGACACCTTCCTTTTCACACCTTGGCAGTATTTACAGGAGAGTTTAGACAATTTAAACCACATAAACTCCTGTTCGGGCAGTTTCTTCACAACAGTGTCTTCACTGCCTTATATCCTAACAAGGCGTTGGTATACACTGTACTAGAGGTAAGCCCCCCCACAAACAGGTTTTAATTTCTAAATACCCACCAGCTGTTAGGGTTTTGCCTATGAGTTGTCCCCTTCTGGCATGGTTTTGGGAGGCAATGGGGACCTTTGAGTCCTGGTGGAGGAAGTGGATTGGTCACAGGGCATGTGTCCTGGGACTAGGCCCTGCCCTGACTCTTCCCAGTCATTCTACTTTCCAGCTGCTATGATGTGAACATCTGGGCTCCACTGTGCCCTTACGCCACGATGCTTGGTCTTACCATCAAGCCATGCATGCAGCTGACCATGAACCTAACAGCTGTGAGCCCACATTCTTCCTCCTTGAAGTTGTTTGTGTTGGGCATTTTGTCACTGCACTGAAAGTTCTAAGGTGTTTTCCAGTGCCCTCTAGATGTTCTTAGGTATCTTCCAGCCCCCTCTGGATGGTCCTTGGGCATCCAGTATGATGTAGGCTGATTTCAGCCCTATCTCTTCCTCTGTCTTATCTTCCTTGAGTGAGAAGTGGAGACAGGTTGGGAGGGATGAGGCGTGTGATACCGTGGGCCTTATCTACTGTCAGATAACAATATATCCCAATACTCAATGGCTTCAAACAACTAATACCTGTTACCTTGCATGACTCTGGAGAGTCAGAAATCTGGGAATGGATTATCTCATAATTCTAGGACACCATGTTTCCTGAAATCAAAATCAAGGCTGCCAAGGGTTGTGGTATTTTGACAGCTTCCCTGGGGTTGATTGGAGGATCTGCTCCCACCCGGGCTCACTCGCATAGCTGATGGCTGGAGGCCTCCCTGCCAGAGAGCTGCTTAAGCATGTCACAGAATTGCTTCTATTCTCAGAGCAAGTGACACAGAGAGGAGACAGGACTAAACTCACTGATGCCTTTGACAACCTAGCCTTGAAAGCCATATTCTGTCGCATCTCCTGGATTCTATTGGCTGGACAGACTGACAGACCATTACTGAAACCATACTGGAGGGTGTTCTGCAGAGCTTCTCGAGGAGGATAGGGGTGAGAGGAACCATTTTAGGGGGTGGCTACCGCAGACACCATTCCTGTGCCCTTAGCTTTGGGGTTGGAACTATGACTGGGGAAGGGGAGTATTTGGAACCAGGTCACTTAGTGCAATGGAATACAGGGACACGAGGAAGCAAAATGAGACCCAGAGTGGAATGAAGGGGTCAGTGTAGGTGATTTTTGTGTATCTAACCTGAATTGTTTGTGGTTTCTATGAGGGCTCCATATACAAAGACAGATACAGGAAAAGATCTTAAGAGGGGGTCTTTGATCATTGTGCCAGCACTGAAGACACCAACATTTCTCTCCTCTGCCTCTGTACCTCAGCCTTACCCAGGTAAGTCGCTGCTGTCCATATCTGTGTCTCTTTCCCCAGTCTTGTGTTTTCCATGCCATGGCCTTTAACGGAGGCACTTTGTTTGAGAAAGCCCAGACACAGACTATGAGACAAACACGTTTAGTGCAGACAGTTCAGTGATGAGGCGATGCCATGAGATCCTTGTGGGAGACTGATGACATATGTATGCTGGTAAGAAGTAGGGAGGTGGAGTTGATGGCTCCGAGGGCAAAGGTGCTTGCTGCCAAGGTTGATGAACCACGTTCAATCCTGAGACCTGCAGGATGGAAGGAGAGAACTGATTCTTGCACGTTGCCCTCTACATATACAACATGCATGTATACACACAGACACACACACACACAGACACACAGAGGCACATGCACACCAAATAAATATTTCTTACAAAGGAGGAAGAGGAGGAGAGGAGAAGGGAGGGAGAGAGGGAGAGAGGGAGAGAGGGAGAGAGGGAGAGAGGGAGAGGGAGAGAGAGAGAGAGAGAGAGAGAGAGAGAGAGAGAGAGAGAGAGAGAGAGAGAGAGAGAGAGAGAGAATGAATAGAGGTAGTGAAATAGAAGTGGTGAAACCAGTAAATTATTCCCTGGGAGCAATTGACTGATCTTAATGAACCCTGGGAACTAGCTCAGTTTATGGGCTGTCTCACTTGTAGGGCAGGCATCTAGAAGTTCCTGGACTTTCATGCTTCTGAGGTAGGTTTCTGGAAACTTCTGGGCTGTCTTACCTGGGAGACAGACTTCTGGAAGCTTCTGGGCTATCTTACTTGTGAGGCAGACTTCTCAAAACTTCTGGGCTGTCTTACCTATGGGACAGACTTCTGGAATACTCACCCACCAATTCTGTCGGCCATTGGATGAGGGCTGCTTCTTAGGATCTGAAGCCGGAGCTGAGATTCCTTCTTATGGGGATAATTTTCTGGCAGCTGGGGGATCCCTTGAGCTCAGAGGTTTCAGATGCTGGGCCTGCTGGGGTTGGTAACTTCTCAGGAGGGACATGAAGGGCACCGTAGTATTATTTTGTGAGTACCTTTGAGATTCAAGCCAGGAAGTTCTTCCCATGACTTCTCCAAGGCCCCCACTCTTCCATCCCCCACTGAACCTCTCCTCCTTTCCTGTTACACAGAGAGCTCACTGAAGAACTTAGAGTCCTTCATTTCAGTATCACTGAGGTGCTTAGAGAAAGGCCTGGCCAGGAATCTGGTCTCCAGTGGAAACTCAGTAAGTCTGCAGTGAGGGGAATGCAAAACTGGGTGACCAGCAGAGGATTCTGCTCATCGGTTGGAAAGGAGCTGATAGCGCCCTTTGTATTCTGTGTCTAAAAACTTTATTATAAATCACTACAATTTCTGCTCTCACAGACTTGTTTTATGGGGATAATTTTCTGCGGAAGGGTTTTCCAGGTGCAGGGAAATCACTAACATGTTTATGGTGTTCTCGCAGGCAGGTCAGGCTTATTCTCTGCTAAGTAACCCCGTGGACTCCTGAAGAAAAGCTGGGAAGGGGGTATCAGGCTGCCACACAAAACTTTCTGTCCAGAAAGCCTTCCCGTGGAGTGAGGAAGCAGGGAGGGATGGCGATGTTTCTGCCCAGCCCTAGAGTTGTCGCAGATCCTTGCTGTGCTACTGTGGACAGTCACGATTTACTCAGTGTCACCGACACTTAGTATTTGGGGAAAGATGCACTGTCTCTGGGTAGAAAGCAGTGGGATAACTCGGCCGTTATTGCGGATAGTTAATTGTGTTTGTTGTCTGTGCTGCCTGGGCTTATTCGGGAGCTTTGTCACCACAGCTGTAATTTTAAATATTTTAATTAATGATACTTTGCTGTGCCTGTACCTCGAGGCTCCTTAAGCAAAATGAGCAATTAAAAAAAAAAAAGAAAGAAGAGGAAGAAGACATGAAAAGCAAATGAATGAAAATAAAAGAAAGGGCATTAAAAAAAAAGTTGTTGTTTCTGCAGTGCTTCGGGCTTGAGAAATGTATTCAGCTGCCTGCTGCAGGCAGGAGAAGCGCCTTGTTGCCTCTGCCTGTTATCTTTTGGTCCCACAGTCATCCATCTCTTGCAGCTGCTGAGTGACATGGAATATTCATAAAGCGTCACCAGAAGGACAGAAGAGGAGGGATAGGGCACAACGGAAGCCTGGAGACCCAGCAAGCATGGAGCCTCAGGCTCTTAAAAATATTTCACTATAAGTTTTAATCAGCCTGGAGTATTTCTATACTTTCCCAACACCGTGAACGCTGCTGAGAAGATACCCAAGAACTGGCCTCTACCTGTGGGCCCATCCAACGTAGTAATGGACTAATATTTCGAACAAAGAATGGAAAGTCCATAATGTTCTTTGAAATCGATGTGTAAAGGCTAAAGAAGGAGATAAGCAGGGCAGATATGTTGGCTTCAA
The DNA here is from genome assembly GCA_036184795.1 of Tokudaia tokunoshimensis. Taxonomy (NCBI): domain Eukaryota; kingdom Metazoa; phylum Chordata; class Mammalia; order Rodentia; family Muridae; genus Tokudaia; species Tokudaia tokunoshimensis. The sequence goes on from BTHU01000008.1 coordinate 102,646,711, forward strand.
TACGGTTCACTTCTATAAAATAAATGTGGAGGCTTTGTCCCCTGGGGAGCTACTGAGAGGTGGTGAGTCCCTTGAGGGCTCTATTAATATGGACAGATTGATGTTTTTTCTATAGGAATGGACTAGCTATCAGATGAGTTAGGCTGCCTTTTCTCTCTTCCAAATGTGTGTGTTTGCCCTTTTAATTTTATATCATCTTATTAAGCAGCCCAAGGCAGCTGTCTGATCATGGACTTTTTAGTCTGTACATCTGTGTGTGAAAGAAACCTTTTTCTTTCATAAATTATTTGGTCTTAACCAGTTTGTTATATAGCAATCAACTAAGACGGTAACAAAACTATAAAGGTCTAAGAGGCAAAATTCTTTTCACTCATCAACACAAAGATCCTGGCCCACATCAGGGATTCAGACTTGGGAACACACAAGCTGTATTTTTTAACTTCCGCAATGTTTTAAATGTATCTGAAAGAGCCTCTGTTGTGAAATAGAGACGCCAAACAGGAAAATGTGATTTCTAGTCTGTTTGGAGAGGTTCAGATCTGCTAACCTGAGTCTGAATGACAGCTTGGGGCTGGAGTCTGTGGCAGCCACTCTGTGATGGGAGAGATGTATGTAGTGACTTCACTGGCTATTTTCTATTCAGTGGCTTTCCAATAGATCAGCCATGGTAAAAACAGTCATCTCACAGAAGCTGACAAATGCTATGTCATTTTTTCTTGAATCCGTTGGAGAGTCAGTTGCTGAATATTTACTGGATACCATGGTGGCTACCCTTTGGGTACATGTGTCAGGGCATGGGTTTGTTGGGTTTCCTTTTCAAACTTCAGAGAGGACCACATCAGATTTCCCACCCATCCCTGTGCAGTCTCAAAACAGATGGATGTGGTCAGAAATACCAAGAAATAGATCACTTCAGATCTGTCTTAACTATTGTGTTAGGTGGCCATTTCTTTCTATTTTCTATTTTTTTTTTCACCATTGGCTACTGGGGACTGAACTGGGGTCACAGTGATATTGGAGTGACCTATGGCCATGCAGTGGTAAACCTCTTACCTCATTGGCCTGGAAATCTGCAAATGTGTCAGTAAGGAGCAGAAATAGGAGCAAGGGGTTCTGCACAGGTGGGATCATGGGATTTGTGGCAAGGTAGAGGAGTCAGACTCTCTGGGTGGGGAGGAGAGGAAGGTGCAAGGCAGATGCTTGGCTAGAATCCTCTCGCTGAGGTAGAGTTTTCTAGAGGGGGTTTGGGGAGAGGGAGGGGTGAGAGGGGAAGTAGGAATGAGGAGAAAAAGCAGGAAGGGGTATGGGTCTTGAGAGAATAGGCCTGTTTGATTACCCTTTGTCAACATGTCCTGGGAAGAAGACAGAAGCTAATTGGAGGGAGAAATCCTTGGGCATATTAAAACTAATGCCTCTTTTAATGTGATAAATATGTTGTGACGTTTCCTTTACTATCTTAAAGTAAAATAAAATGCATGGGTAATATAATTCCTGTCCCTATGACAACCAAATAACGTGTCTACAAATGGCCATACTATCCCATGGGGATTGGCACCAGTTCTAGTTGTGAATCACTGTGTTTCCTGCCCTGAATAGAAACCAGAAAGGAGCTATGGTCTATGTAGGAAACTTAGTGGAACATGTCCATTACCACAAAACACATGTCAGTATCACAAAACACAGTGGGGTATATGTGTGCATATGAGGAGGGGCAGAGGAGATGCCACACAGAATGTCTTCAAGATCATTGTGAAATGGAGGCAGCAAGGGATGTTGGAAGGTTGCTTAGTGAGAAATCAGTCCTACTGGAGCCCAGTGTTGAAAGAACGAATGGCCCAGTCTTGAGTTGCATGGTCATGGAGCATCACTTATGTTTTTTGTTTTGTTTTTTTTTTTAATTGCTGTGACAAAGTAGCTGGCAAAAAGCAACTTACGGACGGATAGGTTGATTTTGGCTTGCAGGTTTAGGGGATACAGTCCATCAAGGTGGCATGGTAGTGATAGAGGCTCCAGCTGTGGTGACCAAGAGGCACCAGGTCACCTTGCATCTGTAAATGGGATGCAAAGAGAGGTGAATGCTAGAGCTACCTTTTTCTCTTCCTATTCAGCCCAGGACCCTAGCCTATGAAATGGTGCCACTAGCACCCAAGGTGGGTCTTCCTTCATCAGTTAATTTCTCTAGAAATACCCTCAGACACACCAGGATATGTGTCTCCTAAGTGACTACAAATACAGGCAAATTGACAGGAGAGGTTAATCATCACAAATGGCCTCACCACCTAAGTTGGTGTAAGGGACATCTAAGTAGGCAGCACAGGTATTGGCAAGGTGCCTCCCCTTACTCTGTTGAAAGCTTTGTTGGAACTCAGTTTCCTTATCAGGTCATTTAACTTACTTCTGGAAAATTACTGAGAACACTCTTCATATTCTGAAGATGCACACACATGCACATGTTGTAGTTCACACACATACATGCACACATGTACACACACACACAGATAGATAGATAGATAGATAGATAGATAGATAGATAGATAGATAGATAGATAGATAGATCAGAAAATTAAGTACAATCTTTGGTGAAGGTGTAAGAAGAATCAATAATATATAAAACTCGGTCAGGAGCTCAGGGCGTGGGGCCGTATCTGACATCTGCTTTGTGACTGACTCCCCTCAGGGCCTTTCCCAGGCATGTGTACTTCAGCGAACATACGTTCACTGGCTAGATGGATGGATGGATGGGTTTCAACTAGAACAACTAGAACAGTATCCAAGAGCAAATAAGAAGGAATTAATGATCAAAATCCAACTCCTATAAATATAGTCTACATGCAATTAGTAGTTTACATTTCACCCATCTGTATAATGAAACATACTCAGTTCATTCACAGGGTGATTAAATTACTTTCTGAGAAACTTTTTCAGCTTCAAGTACCGATCAAAGAACCCTTAAGTTGTAATTAGATGAGGCAGAAGCCATTGAGCCTGCAGGAAATCTATTTACCCCATCTGGTCACTGGATGATGAAAATTAGCTGTTCCTGATATGACTTTTGTGACAATAATTAGCAACTATAAGGCAGGACCTGAGGAAGTCTATCAATTTCTCCAATTTTTGGAGTTTGGCAAAGTAAAATCAAGACTGATAGAGGGCTGGGTGTGTGGTGCTGTCTGTAACTCCAGCACTGGGGAGGCTGATCTCAAACTTGAGGCTCCCAGGGCTGCATAAAATGACCCTGTCTCAAAGAAAGAGAACATAGACAGTATTAGAATGACACATATCCTTGGGGTAGGGAAGGCTTTCTAAAGTGAACCATGGAGCATTATGACTTTAAGAGGAAAACATTGACATATTTAATGAAATAATTATTTAAAAATTTTAAATGTTGCACGCTATTATAAATAAAACCTAAAGGCAAAGATTGGGAGGAAATACCCACAATCCACATGATAGTTAAAAGTGCAACATGGACAGCAGTTGTTAGCGAGGATGTGGAGAAAGAGGAACACTCCTCCACTGCTGGTGGGATTGCAAGCTGGTACAACCACTCTGGAAAGCAGTCTGGCGGTTCCTCAGAAAACTGGGCATGACACTCCCGGAGGATCCGGCTATACCACTCCTGGGCATATACCCAGAGGATTTACCTGCATGCAATAAGGACACATGCTCCACTATGTTCATAGCAGCCTTATTTATAATAGCCAGAAGCTGGAAAGAACCCAGATGTCCCTCAATGGAGGAATGGATTCAGAAGATGTGGTATATTTACACAATGGAATACTACTCTGCAATTAAAAACAATGAATTCATGAAATTCCTAGGCAAATGGTCAGAACTTGAAAATATCATCCTTAGTGAGGTAACCCAATCACAAAAGAACACACATGGTATGCAGTCACTGATAAGTGGATATTAACCCAGAATCTCGGAATACCCTAGACACAATTCGCATATCAATAGATTTCCAAGAAGATGGAAGGAGAGACCCCTGGTCCTGGAAAGACTGGATGTAGGGGAATGCCAGGACAGAGAAGTGAGAGGAGGTTGAATGGGGAACAGAGGGAGGGAAGGGGGCTTATGGGACTTTCGGGGAGGGAGGAAACGGGAAAGGGGAAATGATTTTGAATGTAAATAAAAAAAACTTAGAAAATAAAATAAAAAAAAAGTGCAACACGGTGTCCCCAATCAATAGCCAAGAAATGGGGGAATAAACACACACATGCACACATACACACATGCTCACATGACCTCTCTCTCTCTCTCTCTCTCTCTCTCTCTCTCTCTCTCTCTCTCTCTTTCTCACACACACACACACACACACACACAAACTCAATATTTGTAAAGAATAAGAAAAGGGCTCATAGTCATTAAAAAAGAATTCAAAGGCAAAGCCACACCTGTGCAAGCAAAAATGAGAAGAAAACACTTGAAAAGATGGGTAGTCTTGTTGGAATAAGAAAACTGAATAAATGCAATGCCATCAATGGAATGGCAAAACAAAGCAAGGAAGATTGCCAAGGCTTATATAGCTATGGGCATATATAGGCTAATATAGGTATATCAAGGCTTGTATAGGTATAGCTTTGTCTATTGTTTGTATAAATGTGAATGACTATACATTGGGGAGAAGTTTTTTACACACACACACACACACATATTCTTTAATTTGATAATAAAAGTAATAAAGATGCTGAACTCTATGTAGGACTACACAAGGTAGCGGCTGTAGTGGTGAGTGGGAATAGTAAAATGGGCAGTTAGGACTGCACACACCCATCACTTCAGGGAGATTGAGTAACAGTGTATTTATAGTGGAGAATAGGAAGATATTATAAATCCACTTAAAAAGAATGACTTGGGTTTATATTACTGGCTTGAAAGCACCTACATTACAGAAGAAATGAATTGAATATTGCTGATATCCAGAAGAAGTTATGAAGACAAACACTTCAAGCTACTGACATTGGTTATATTAGAGCAGGGGTGAGTTGGAGAGAAAGGAGAAGCTATTGACTGGATATTTAACGCCATTTCTGCTTTGTCAGATTGTCATAGATAGTATATTTATGACCAATAATTTAATTGGAGTATAAGAGAAGTTACAAAAAGGGGGGAGTATTGAGGAGAAGGGAGAGAGAAAAGAAATGGAAGAAGAAAAGAAAGATAGGGTATGCATTGGCCCTTTAGACTTGAAAGCCAGCTGTGGTGTTCACGGCTGCAATTCTAGCTAAGAACTGCTGTAAGTTTGAGTCCAGCTTGGACTGCATTGTGATTTCCAGCTCAGTTTGGACTACAGTATAAAATATTCTGTCTCAAAAAAACCCAAACCAATCTCAAACCAAAGCATTTCTGACTTCAGACTTCACGGAAGAAAAGCAAAGCAAATTTTCCAGCCCCAGTAAAAAGCAGTCGTAAGTCAAAAGCGCTTGGGGGCTTACAGAGATGCTGCCGTAGAGTTTGTAGTCTTTAGCCTGACAGTGATGTTCTTGTGAGTCATAGATGTGATCCTTTTGGGTCAACGTTCCCTGGGATGGTACTTAGCCTCTTGCTCATCTCTTGAAGAATTTGTGCCTTCCATTTTTGTTTGTACATCTTACCAGTCTTGCTTGTTAAAGGATTGTGTGAAATCTTGATTGTACGAAAGAAAATGAAATAAAAGATCAGACAGGCTGAGAATGGGGGAAATAACAAACTATTATTTGTGTCCGTTGGTAGTCTGAAGGTTGTTGTACTTCATCTTCAGGCGAAGAGAATCATGAAAGATTGATTTAACCACATTCCTCTTAAGGTCAGAGGGGTTGAGACAGTCACTTTCTCTTCCAGGCTCTCCTTCTGCTCCTGGATCCTCTTCTTTATTTCTCTCTACTCCCAAGCCAATGGTTGGGCTGCTATAGAGCCTTCCAGTCAGTTCCCAGAATTTGAAACCGTTTTCAACAACGCCATCCATCTCTTCTCCCTGCAAGTGGCATTATCTCCACATCCTTAGAGATGAGTCGTCTCCTCCCTCTTTTTATCACTCTGTGCTGCAAACGTGTGGTTCCCAACACCCTGATAATGTTCTTGCTGGTCTCTCCCAATGTGAAATCACAGATAACCATTCTCCCCATGCTGCCGATGGCCTCATTGTGCACCCAGATAACCAGGAAAGGGTATCCAGTCTCCTTGCTGGCTGTGATTAAGATCTCACTGGCAAAGATACAAGTGCGATTGCCTTTATAAAATGATATCGGAGCTCATCTCATTTTACTCAGCTCAAATAGCAGCTAGCATCGTTTCTTGGGGCCCTCCCCTGTTCCAATCTGTACCGGCTTTTCAAACATGTATGCCACCACCTGCCCTGCTAGTGAGATAAGAATAAAAGTATTAGATGGCATATTAAATTGTGCAGCGTTTTTCATATTACTCATACAAATGAGATAACAGCTGCAGGATAGTTTGTTTCATTCTTGGCAGAACTCCCGATCGCGGTGCTGTTGAAACAAGGCTAGCCTGACATCTCCGTGGCGTGGGCGCTTGTCTGTGACTTCCATTCAGCAGTGCCAGGAGACTCCTCTCCCTCCAGTTCCCCTGCTCAGCCTGCTCAAGGTGAATTAATAAGGGGTAAATCATTTCTTCCCAACCGGATTGAGGCTTAATGTGATGATAACTGAAGGAGGTAACCCACAGGGTGTTCCACACATTTTAGTTAGCAAAAATCCTGCCTTTTAATGAGATTTTTGTTGCATCCAAGTAGAATCAGTAGTATTACTTAATATTTGCATTTAAATTAATTTTAATGACCCGTTTTAGCCCTATTTTAACTAATACCGAAGGAACCACAAGGCTGTTTTGCTGCTTTTGTTTGATATCTAATTAACACTGATGTGATTATAGCCATTAATATTATTTTCTGTGCATCACAGAGAAAATAATTTCCACATGTTTTCCTTTTAGAAATGCCACTAGAATAGTTCTCACAAGAGTGCACACCACAAGTATAGTTCTGGTTTTTGGTCAGCTGGCTTTGAGGGAGAGGTGGGCCTATGTCCAAAGAAGTTGGAGAGGAAAATCTGGGCATTAACAAAACTCAGAAAAGAGCTATTGGAGAGGAGTAAGGAGCATTGTTCATTCCAGCCAGGCTTCCATGAGGACAATGGAGCCAAGGATGTCCTGTCACTTTTGTCAGTGGGAACTGGAGCTAGAGAGATGGCGGAATGCTGGGTGAGACCCTGGACCATAGTACCCATGACAACAGGCTGTACACATATACAACATGTACATGGCCTGTACCCATAACAACAGACTGTACCCATGTACAACATGTACATGGCCTATACACATGATAACAGACTGCTCTAAGTTCTTGCTACTCAGTCCACAGCCATTGCCAATCTGGGGTCTGACCAGAATCGTGAAGGAGAGGAAAGGATGGCAGAAAATGTTAGGTGCCAAGTGTGACCCAGTTAAACTTCTCACCTGGACTACTGTGTCTGCCTCAGAAGAGTGACTTGAGTATGAAAGAGTTTTACCTTCACAAACAAAAACAGAAAATAATCAAATGAATAAGGTTGAGGATGCGGGGCTAACATGCTGTACTTTTAGAGGTAGCAGAGGCCCCTGACAGCTGTCAGAGAGACTTTTGCTTCAGGCTTCTATAGTAGCTAAGAATCCCAGACTTCTGAGAGATCTTATGAACAATAGTAACCCCTTCCTTCCCACTCAGTCTCTAGGTCTGCACAGGAGAGGATGACCTGGCTATCTCAGGCTGGTCCATTAGCGTTTTAGCATCCTACAATTGGGTTGACTGTCTCAAATATGGCTCCAGATGCTTTAACCATGTGGCGTCTTCTTCCGGAAACCTGTGCATGGTGCTGTGTGAGACACATGGTGGGTGACAGGCAGGCAGACAGGAAGGAGTTAATCTCCCAGTCAACCATGATTTAGTGGTGGCCTGCCAAACCTCACGGTTGAGCCTGGGAGCACGGTGAGGGAGCAGTTAATCAGACTTCGATGTCCAGGTGTGGATGGCCTGACTGGTGACCAACGATTGAACCAACTGTCTGGGACCAGCTCACATGAACTAGTCTAGGCCCAGGAGACAACCATCAATTCTTCTTCATCCTTTAATCCACATATGCTACTAACGACAACACAGCAAAAGTGAGTAGGGACTGTTTTTGTACTCTGCATTGAGGAAGCAGGAAGTTACCCCAGTATTTGGAAAGTAGCATTTTGCTCAGTCCAGATACTGACTGGCTCCCATTTCTCCAAGTTAGCTTTTGTCACCATCCTGTATGCCCACTCGTCTTACTTTTCACAAGGCTGCTCATCAGTTTGGTCCCTAGAATTCACTGGATACGCCCATGTCCATTCCCCAGTTCTCTCTGTGTCGGAGTCTGCCCTGGCTCCTTCTTCATCATTCATAGAGGCAGAATAATTATTTAAGGAGTATGCACTTTTGGATTGAACTCAACAGAGTAGCCTTCCTTCTGATGTCTTAAAGCTAAACTGTTTGTCTTTCTCTGTCTGTCTGTGGGGGGAAAGAAAGAAACAAAGGGGGAGGGAGAAGAAAGAAGACATACTTTACTTTTGACTGGCATTGGACATCCTCCCAATTAAAAACAAAAGTTGGGGGGACTGGGAAGATGTCTCAGGGGGTTAAGTACTTGCTGTATAAAAATGGGGACCTGAGTTTGGACACCTAGCACTCCATGAAAAGCTATGTGTGGCATTGCATGCCTGCACTTTCTGTACTGGGGAGGAGGAGATGAGGGCCTCTGGGGTTTGCTAGCCAGGTGGCTCTTCAGTAAGAGAACCTGTCTCAAAAAAGGGGGGGTCAAACATCAAGGGGAGGGGAGGCCCTTGGTCTTGTGGAGGTTTGATGCCCCAGCATATGGGGATGCTAGAGTGGTGAGGTGGGAATGGGTGAGTGGGTGGAGGAGCACTCTCATAGAGGCAAAGGTGGGGAGGGGAGAAGAGGAATGGGATGGGGGGGTTGTGGAGGGGTAACCAGGAAGGGGGATATCATTTGAAATGTAAACAAATGAAGTGATTTTTATAAAGGTGCAGAATGATTGAGAAACCTACCCAACATTAATCTCTTTGTGTGTTTTAATTCTATTTGAGACATGGGTTGAGCCTACTCTGTAAACATAAACATGTGGTCACCTGATCATTGATGACTCTGTATGAAGCTTAACATCTCAAAGGCTGCCATACTCATAAAAAGCAGACTGGAAAATGATACCCACTGGCCATGTCTTGAGAGTTTTGGATAGGATTAAAAAAAAAAGGTGAAAAATTGAATTCCCAGACCCGAAGTACCTAGAAGGATGTATTCCAAACTTATATTACTTGTCTGGAGTGAGAGATCCCAGCTGAGACTTTATCATAACCTGGCCAAGGACCATTGAAACCCTACAGACTCAGTATACACAAATGTAAAAGTCCTCAGCAGGAATTCCTCTATAATCCAGGGCCCTGGGGATTCCAGAGACCTGATACTCCGGAGGAAGAGGAGCTACAATGAGAAACAGACAAACCCTGTGAATCAAACCATCAGACACCAGGGCCAGGAGACATCACAAAAAAAAGGGATTCTCATTTGCAAGCAGGAGTGTAAAATTGCACTTGAGAGCAATCTGGCAGTACCTGGCACATCGGAACGTGAGCAAACACCACAGCTAGCAAGTGCCCGCATAGGTGCACGCTCTAGAAAATTCTCTTACAGGAATATAAGATAATTCCTGAGGATGTTCGTTGTCCATGTCAGAAAAAACAGATTATAATGATAATTTAAAAAGTCTGAATGGGAATAGATAAAGTGTGATTTATTCACATACTCGAATACTATCAAGTCATTAAAATGACTGAACATATCCAAGTATATAAATCTTAAAAACATGATGCTGAGTGAGGAAGCCAAGTTTCCAAAGGATAAGTGTAGCATAGAATTAATGTAAATTAAAACATACAAATCAATATTATATGTTATTTATGAACATGTGGAAAGGTAATGAAATAAAGAAAAAAGTCACACATATCATTCCAAGAAAAGGGGCTTCCTTTGGTGTGGGAGGGAAGGTGAGAAGACTTAGTTTCTATGTAGGCCTGATTCCTAAACTGTGCACTACTAAAAGTATGTGACATATGGGCACCCTGCAGATCAATACATCTTACAGTTGCTGTGAAAAGGGGAACCTTTTCCAAGTATCGTTTTTCTAAAAATCCTTTAAAGGGAGAAATAATGTATTATAGATTCCATCGGAAAAAATATATAAACTCTGTCCTAGTGTACAGTCTTCTCTCCCATTGTCTCCGTGTGAGGAGTCACGCCTTTGTATGCAAACCACTGTGGTTTCAACGTGTGGCTTGAAGGCTCCACAAAAACTCAAGTGGAAGCTTGACTCACAATGTGGAGATTCTGGTGGGCGAGGCCTTTAGGAGGTGATTTCAAGGGGGTGGGGTCTGTGTGATGGCTCAGATGGTGTGAAGACCTGATTTTAGATCCTAGCATCCATGTAAAAGTTGTAAAAGCTGAACAAATCAGCATGTGTGTGTAGCTCCAATGCTGACAGAGAGGGAAAGCGACAGACGGATCTCTGGATGGAACTCACTGGCCAGCCTGCTATAGTGAGAGACTTTGTCTTAAAAAGTAAGATGGAGAGTGACGAGGGAAGACTTCTTGATGCTAACTCCTGGACAACACACACACACACACACACACACACACACACACACACACACGCACGAGATGATGATGATGGTGGTGGTGGTGATGATGATGATGGTGATGATGATGATGATTTCATTCTTAAGGATTAATGCCTTTCTCATGATAATGAGTTTAGATCCCCTCACACTCAACACATTATCAGAACAAGGGTTCTTTTCAGGACCAGACTGTGCCTCTTATCTCACCTGGTCCCTGATCACACTCTTCACTTTACACCCCACGTTGAAGCAGCATCTGATGTGACCCCATTTTTTGGACTTGCCATCTCCCAGAAACGTGGGAGCCAAAATAGATCTTTTTTTCTTTATAAACTATCTACCTCCTGGCTATTATTGTGTTATAGTAACAGAAAATAAACCAAGGCCTCCCCTCCACCCCAAATAAAATCCCACGGTCAAAATTACACATTTAATCACTCTCAGCACACTAGGAAGGAAATGACAAGCAGACAGGAGGTAATAGCCATAATAAGAAACTTCTTTATGGAAACTAAAAATCATGACCAGAAGAGATGATGTTGTCTGCGCTAATGGATATCATGTATCAAGTCTTCCTGGTCGTGAAGAGTTCCCATTGACCAATGCAGCTGACCTTGATCTGCCTAGAGAACAGCTCCCTTATCCACTGTTCTCCTCAGCCACATGTGGGGTAGACAGCACAGTGTCTATCTATCCTGGGAGCTGTATTGACTGTCCTAATTCACTTCCTGCTGAAGGGAATTTTTGGACACTGGGGCCAGCTTTAGGTACAGCAGCAACCACAGGCTTTTATTACTAGGACTTGAGCTATGATCAATTAACCAGTCGGTTAGCTTTCCAGAACCTTCAAGGGATATTAACCAAAGCCAGAGGTCTTATGGAGTCATGGTCCACAAAATTTGTCCCTGCTTTTATAGTGTCTGTCTCTTAGCAACAGGCTCAAGTGCCTTGGGCCTACTCCTGGCTGTTTCATTTTGCCTTCCCCAGCAGTGGTCAAGGCAAAGGCAATGGGGAGGTGATGCTCCCCACCACCCTGGGGCTCCCACTGTGGGAGAAGTTGTATCTTTGGAGCAGCAAGTGAACTGTGGGTATTGGAAGGGGCTGGCCTGTTAGGATCACTCCTCGTTCCTAGTTCTTTCTCAGTCACCTCTGTCTATCACGTTCCTATCTCTATTCACTAATTTTAGCTTTGGGAAACACACTGATTTGACTCAGCCTTCTTAGATTTCTGGCCACTACCCCTTAGTAAGGCGCTCCCATTATCTTCACTTCTGGTTTTAGTTTGGCAAGCCTGTATAGAAATGACATTACTTGCTTCAACGTGATGATATACTTTTATCTAAACTGAGTACTAAGGTATGGCAGTCGACCGTTTAGCAGTTCTGCAGAATCCATAAGATGCATTACCAGGGCTGGGGCATCACTCAGTAATAGAGCAAGTGATTAGCATCAAAGCTCTGAGTTTGACCCCCCCCAGCACCACCCAAATTAAAAAACCAACCAACCTAACAAATCCACAAGTGACAAACAAACATCTCACAGGCTCATCCACGTGGAGATAAAGTCTTTAGTTGACCTTGGTCCATCTAATCCAACCACTTCAGTATAGGCCTGCAGATCGGTCACTCATAGTACCCATCTCACTTCTAATATTGATTTACAAACCAGCTATTAGGAAGCAGTCCAGGGAAAGTATTGCACTACCCAGCCAGTAAGTACAAGAGATCTGTCTGGGTTCTGTTTACCCCAGAAAAATAGCAACTCAAGGGAGAAAGGGCTTATTTGGTTGACATTTTCAGGTTGTAATCCATCATTGGGAGAAAGTCGGGGTGGCTGGAACACAGAGCAGCCTGTCACATCCAGTCAAGAGTAGAGAGAACGAATGCACGCGTGCTTACGCCTCAGCCTGCTTTCTCCTGTTTCATCCAACTCCCGATCTGCTGCCTAGGGAATGGATCCCCCCTCCACACATGCATGACCACAGGCCAACCTAATTCAAGTAATTCCCCAGGGAGACTCTCTTCCCAGGTGATTATAGATTATGTCAAGTTGACAGTGAAAGATAGCCATTGCAGTGGCTTTAGGTGGTGCTGAACCCAAGGGTTCAAACAGCATCGTCAAGCCCTTGTGTATTTTTGGTTTGCCTCTTTCTGGCTTCATTTCAGGCAGACTCTCCGAACAGTGGGAGGAAGGTAAACAGAATCTGCCCGTCTGTGTTCTCCTCTCTACCATCCTCAGAAAACCGGAAGTCTTGACTGATTGTTCCTTTAGAAGATTCAGCAAGGCTTGCACTGGCCCAGCCTGGCCACGCCCACTTCTGAATGAACCAACGGGGTCCTCTGAAGGGCAGTTTGGATCCATGGCATATAGAGTATATCAGGATCACACAAAACCGCTGTGGGCACAAGGAACCCGGGAAAGAGATTCAAAGAGATTCTGGATGAAGACAAAAGTCTTGGAACAGGTATTGTTAGCTGCATGGTTTCTTTGTAAGAGTCAGTGAGTAGTTTATATTTATACTAATAATCAAAATGTCATCAAGCGGACACCCAAAGTAAAAGTGTTTAACTTTTAACGCAATTGCTCTCAGACTGGTATCCATGGATTGGGAATACACATACACTTTTATTTTAATGAGGATTCACCCATCCATTATTCATGACTGGGTAGTACATTAGCGTGTTCAGGTATAGTGCTGGTTCCCAGTGTTTCTAAATAAGATCTCTTTTGACAGCCCTGCATTGTATGGACCTCCCACAGAGCTGTAATTACACGTGTAGTGCATTAAGAGAAAAAACGTGACAAAAATTATGACGGGCGCAGTATGTCATTGAAGACAGTACCCTGGTAACACTTTGAAAAAACAGCAGTTGGCATGGATGCTCGACCTGGGCCTTAATAAGGCTGCAGAAATTGCCTGGTCACGTGTGGCTTTTCCTGTCCTTATGAGATAGTCCTTGCAAGAATTGGATCTACAGGTCGGGGAACACAGGAGCAGTGAGTAATTAAGTCTGTGATCCAATCCTGGCTTTACCTCTCGTGAGCAGTTTGACCTTGGGTGACTTACTTAACTTCTTTCAGTCTACAGGTTCCTTAAATGGGACTGAAAATGAGTCCACCTGTTATTTCCCCTGAGGTTGCTGTGGGGATTTGAAACATTGTAGGTAGAGCACTTTCACTGTGTGGGGGCCATTCCGCAGGTTTTCTCTAGTGTGATTACTTCTGTAAGTCTCCTTGAAGGAAGGGCATCATATCTTACACAGCTGTGAATAGTCGGCTGTCAGATGTGGGGGGCGGGGATTTGTGCTCGGACCCTTCACAGTACAGAAGTGTGTTTGTTCAGGTCCCTCGTGTAGCACGGTATATTTGTTCATTACCTATGCACATCCTCATGCATACTTTGAATCATCTCCAGATTACTTATAATAACTCACACAATCTAAATATTATACAAATATTTGTTATGCTCTATTGCTTAGGGCATAATAACAAGGGAAGATCTGTACAGGGTGAGTTCAGGAGCAGTTTGTTTTGTGTAAACCTCTGCAGGGGCAGAAGAGCTTTTCTGAGGCAGTGTCTTACACTGTAGCTCCAGCTCAACTGTGAAGCTTAGGCTGACTGCAAACTCATGGCAGTCCTCCTGCCTCAGCCTCCCAGAGTATTCAGGACTGAAGTCCTGACTGTACTTCTAGTGCCTAGCAAGATTCTTTTTTCCTCATTAATTAATTCACTTTACAGTTTGATGGAAGCTATCATCCCTCCTCTTCTCCTAGTCCCACCCTCCCACCCCTTCCCTAGTCTCCCCTCCTCTTCTACTCAGAAAAGGGGAATCCCCTGTCCCATTGGTCCCAATCCATCCTGCTTTATCAAGTCACAGGACTAGGTGCATTCTTTCCCACTGAGGCCAGACAGAGCAGTCCAGCTATGGGAAACAGATCTAAAGACCTAACAAGATTCTTGCAAGATATGTTTATTATGTAAATAAAGAGAATATTGAAAAATTCAATTCAGTGATATACAGAAATTGCCTAGTACAAGTGACCACAGCATGGCTGGTCCACAGCAAAGGATCCTTGGTTCGTCTTTTCATCATCCCAGGTGAGATGTAGCCTAGCCTAATTCTCCCCAAACTTTAGAGTGTTTAAGAATCACCTGAGGAGCTAAATGAACAGATGACAACCCCTGTGATGTTTCTGATTCTGGATGCTTGTGGGTAGGGCTAAAAAATTGCATCTCTACCAGACTCCCAGGTGGCCTGGACCAACAGCTATCAACCTTGGATACAAATTAGAAACAAGGCAGAACCTCTTAAAAATCATAATGACCCGGCTGTGTGCTTTGAGAGGGTGATGGATTGATCTAGTGTGGTGCTTGGGCAGCAGTGCTGGCTGTTGCTTTAAAGCCATGTCTTCCTAATACATAGCCAGAGGTACAGATGGCCAGTCCTCTCCCTAGACTTACACCTTACCCCCAAACTGGGGGCATCATCAGTTGTTTGTGGTCAGCTGGTGGCCCTGTATCCGATGGGAAATGACTGACTCCAGTTAGCTTGGTTTTGTATATTTATGAACTGGTTCTGTAGCTATGAAATGCTAAAAGTCAGTTAGCAAATTGAGATTCTTCACAGGTGCAATATTATTTTTCCAGGGCCAAGGAGTGCTTGAAGATTGTATGTGTACCCATCTTATGTGTGACAGGCTTGCTGCTTGCTTCTCTCTCTCTCTCTCTCTCTCTCTCTCTCTTTCTCTCTCTCCCCCTCCCTCTCTCTCCCTCTCTCTCTCTGTCTCTCCTTCCTCCCTGCCTCTCTTCTAGAGTTGTGGCATTTCTTCATTTATTTACCCTCAAGAATTGGATGACAACCCAATTTAGCTTCCATCACTTTCCAGTTGTCCCTGACATCATTCTATAATCAAGGGGCTCACTCAGTGGGTGATGGAGGATGGGGAGAGATAGGTGAGGCCTGCTTTTCACATTCATAAATCAACTACCTCTTTGGGGCTACAAAATCATCTCGAGACTCTAAGTCTGTGGTTGTGGGCTCATTAAAAACAAACCGTGATTAGACAAGAAAAAGAGGTCAAAGGGATACAAATTGGAAAGGAAGAAGTCAAACTATCACTATTTGCAGACGATATGATAGTATACATAAGCGACCCAAAGAACTCCACCAGAGAACTCCTACAGCTGATAAACGACTTCAGCAAAGTGGCCGGATATAAAATCAACTCAAGCAAGTCAGAAGCCTTCCTATACTCAAAGGATAAGCAGGCTGAGAAAGAAGTAAGAGAAATAATACCCTTTACGATAGCCACAAACCATATTAAGTATCTTGGCGTGACGCTAACCAAACAAGTGAAAGATCTGTATGACAAGAACTTCAAGTCTCTGAAGAAAGAAATTGAAGAAGACCTCGGAAGATGGAAAAATCTGCCATGCTCATGGATTGGCAGGATTAATATAGTAAAAATGAGCATCTTACCAAAAGTAATACACAGATTCAATGCAATCCCCATCAAAATCCCAACTCAATTCTTCATAGAGTTAGAAAGAGCAATTCAAAAATTCATCTGGAATAACAGAAAACCCAGAATAGCTAAAACTATTCTCAAGAGTAAAAGAACCTCTGGGGGAATCAGTATCCCGGACCTCAAGCTGTACTACAGAGCAATAGTGTTAAAAACTGCATGGTATTGGTACAGTAACAGACATGTAGATCAATGGAACAGAATTGAAGACCCAGAAATGAATCCACACTCCTATGGTCACTTGATCTTTGACAAAGGAGCTAAAACCATCCAGTGGAAAAAAGATAGCCTTTTCAACAAATGGTGCTGGCTCAGCTGGAGGTCAACATGCAGAAGAATGCAAATTGACCCATCCTTATCTCCTTGCACTAAGCTCAATTCTAAGTGGATCAAAGATCTCCACATAAAACCAGACACACTGAAACTAATAGAAGGGAAACTAGGGAAGAACCTTGAACATATGGGCACAGGGGAGAATTTCCTGAACAGAACTCCAATAGCTTATACTCTAAGATCAAGAATAGACAAATGGGACCTCATTAAATTACAAAGTTTTTGCAAGGCAAAAGACACCGTCAAAAAGACAAAGCGGCAACCAACTAACTGGGAAATGATCTTTACCAACCTTACATCCGACAGAGGGCTAATATCCAAGATATACAAAGAACTCAAGAAGTTAAACTCCAGAGAGGCAAGTAACCCTATTAAAAAATGGGGTACAGAGCTCCACAAAGAGTTCTCACCTGAAGAATATCTAATGGCTGAGAAGCACCTAAAGAGATGTTCATCATCCTTAGTCATTAGGGAAATGCAAATCAAAACAACCCTGAGATTCCATCTCACACCAGTCAGGATGGCTAAGATCAAAAACACAGGAGACAGCAGTTGTTGGCGAGGATGTGGAGAAAGAGGAACACTCCTCCACTGCTGGTGGAATTGCAGGCTGGTACAACCACTCTGGAAAGCAGTCTGGCGGCTCCTCAGAAAACTGGGCATGACACTTCCGGAGGATCCGGCTATACCACTCCTGGGCATATACCCAGAGACTTTACCTGCATGCAATAAGGACACATGCTCCACTATATTCATAGCAGCCTTATTTATAATAGCCAGAAGCTGGAAAGAACCCAGATGTCCCTCAACGGAGGAATGGATTCAGAAGATGTGGTATATTTACACAATGGAATACTACTCTGCAATTAAAAACAATGAATTCACGAAATTCCTAGGCAAATGGTCAGAACTTGAAAATATCATCCTTAGTGAGGTAACCCAATCACAAAAGATCACACATGGTATGAAGTCACTGATAAGGGGATATTGACCCAGAATCTCAGAATACCCTAGACACAATCAGCATATCAATAGATTTCTAAAAAGATGGAAGGAGAGACCCCTGGTCCTGGAAAGACTGGATGTAGGGGAACGCCAGGACAGAGTAATGAGAGGGGGTTGAACGGAGAAAAGAGGGAGGGAAGGGGGCTTATGGGACTTTCGGGGAGGGAGGAAACGGGAAAGGGGAAGTGATTTGGAATGTAAATTAAAAAAATAAAATAAAATTAAATTAAAAAAAAAAAAAAAAACAAACCGTGATCCCAAGCATGTCTATGTGTTTCTCTCCTCCTTGGTGCCTGTGGCTGGAGCTTCTATATTTTTTTCCCTTGTGAACTTTAATACGTGTTTAATGCGAATCTTAATGATTTGATTACAGTGGCATAATTACATAATTGGAATGTATTGTGCATGCTGGCAGGAAGGAGTCTTGAAGGTGCTGGGTGAGTGACGTTACACAAACAGAATAATAATGATGGGGAGAAACAGCACAAGACTAATGAGAAAATGATTACAATATCTTGGAAGAGATGGACACCATGGAAATGAGAAGATGCCATTTCTTCTTGTTAATGGTTGGGATTTATTTCCCATTAGAGGCAGGGGGTTCTAAGGACCATTGGAAAGAGGTAGGGTCAGATGGTCGGTTTGGCAGACTACTTTGAAGATGTAGTAACAGTTCCGAGTCCTGTGTGTCTGGGGATAACACAGGCCAGACTCATCAGCCAGCTCTGATTCACTGCTTCTTAAGGTCATTAAGGCAGAAAGCAAACTCGGTTCTCTTCCTCGACAGGGTTTTTGCCTTGGAATGTTTTATGTGGCACATTTGCATATCACTGGAACATTGAGAGCCCCATTAATGTGGAGAAGAGCCTCTTTCCCCTCCCCAGTGCAATTCCACCATCTCTCGATGGTAACAGATTGCTACTGTGGAGGAATGGCACCCAGATGGTCATTTTGTGCTCCCAGTTAATGACCACCATTACTGTGTCACTTGTGCTAGAGAAACATGTCTACCTGCTTAAGGCCCTTACCCTGGTAATTGGTCTGTGCCATCCTTACTTGATGTTTACAGTGTGTGGCTATAATCACAGTGATTATTTCTCTAACCTATTTGTACTATTAACATAAAACACAGCCACTCACTGGCTCAACAAACACTAACATTTATTAAATATCTGTGTAAGCTCTAGTTGCTGTGTATAATTCACATAATAGAAGGTTTAATATTTGTGGTCTAGAAACAAAAGTCTAGACAAGGTATTCGTGAGAAGTTCAGTGTAGCAGATCATTATGTGGCTCATCAGAGAAATGATCCAAGACATTTCTGCAACAACTACATGTTCTTTATTCCATCATCTTAAAAATAATGAGCTCTAATGGCTAAGGGGAAGGGGCAGAATATTGTTGTGAATCTGATGAAGATCCTGCCTTTGGGGAAATTTCAGAGGGCAAATTGGAAGAATCTATTGCAGTAACTGATAGACACATTCCCTCACATAGTGGTTTCAGGTCTTGGTTTGTACTCCAGATGGATATTCATTCATTCATTCATTCATGTGAATGGAAAGTGTGTATGCAATTACGGTGATTGCAGTGATGTCTATAATATCACCACTGCAAACAATCTAATGGCCCACTCACAGGGAAGAATCTATATCTGTGGAATATAAAGCCATACTGTTGAGGAATTTTGTCCTGTGATCATGGTGTGGCCAAAATCAGAGCAACTGCACAAAACTGGACCCAATGTCATTCTGTCATGGAATAGGAGAGGACTCATGAGTCTGCACATAAGCTCCTGTTCTGTTCCAAGGTTATATAGGAGGTTTATAATTCTCTCTCTCTCTCTCTCTCTCTCTCTCTCTCTCTCTCTCTCTCTCTCTCTCTCTCTCTCTCTCTCTCTTTCCTGCCTGCCTGCCATTGATATCTTCAGTGAATAGACATTTGCTAAGTTTTGCAATAAATACTGTTAGAAACTATATGGAGATAAAAAAGAATTGAGTAGATCCTTAGGATGCCCTTTGGACAGCAGAAGTGGCAAGTAACCATACACAATATCTTATTTCTTAAATAAAATAAAAAGCAAAGGGAAAAGAAAGAGAACAAAGTCAATCAATCAATTCACCCATCAATCATCAACAAACAAATCACAACAGCAAGGACTAGACATTTAGGTGACTAAAATCAAATTAAAACCTCTACACAGGTTTAAGAAGAGCTGGAACTGAGGATGTTTACAAAATGCAAGCTTAATTCTGATAGTCTCTCTTTTTAAAATTGGAAATAGATCCTTCTATTATACAATACATCTTGACCAGTTTCCCTTTTCTTTATTCCCCACAGCTCCCCTCTCCTTTAGACCCACTCCCCCTCCATTCCCCTTCAGAAAAGAACAGGCCTCCAAGAAACAACAACCAAACCAAACCAAACCAAACCAAACCAAACCAAACCAAACCAGACCAGACCAGACCAGACCCAAACAAAGCAAGATGCAAACAGACAAGGTGAAAACTCTCCTATTGAGGCTGAACAAGGCATCCCAATAGGAGGAAAAGAGTCCCTAGAGCAGGCAAAAGAGTCAGAGACACACCAGCTTTCACTGTTAGGAGTCATAACATATTTGCAAAGAGCTTGATGTAGACCCTTGTAGGCCCTGTGCTCTCCTCTTCAGCCTCTATGAGCCCATGTGAACCCTGCTTAGTTGATTCTGTGGCCCATGTTCTCCTAGTGTCCTCCACCACCTCTGACTCCTGCAATCTTTTCTTCCTCTCTTCCTTGGGGTTCTCTGAGCTCTAAGGGGAGGGACCCAATGGAGACCTCCAGTTTAGACTCTGTCTGCACACTGTCTGGCTGTGGGTCTTTGTATCTGCTCTCATCTGCTGCTGGAGGATGCCCCTCTGATGACAACTGGACGAGGTACCAACCTATGAGTAGAGCAGAATATCATTAGGAATAATTTCATTGATTTTTTTCTAGTCATATTTGTTTCTATCCTATATCTCTGGGCTATCCAGTCTACTGTTCCTGGCCATCCATAAAGGAACTGTACTTTGCTTATTTACTTTAGCAGTAAATGGCACAGAAAAATAGGTAGATAAAATCCTATGCAGATTCCTAGTGTTCAGGACACAGTGGGAGTTAAGTTCATGTTTATTAAAAAGTCAATAAAAGTAAAGAAAGAGAATGAGAGAAGTATTTGAGGCCAGAATCACCAGGGTAACCATCAATGGGGAGATGTGTTTGAACTAGTCTCTCAAGAACAGAAGTCAGGAATGTGGAGGGAAGGATTATCAAGCAGGTTCCAGTGTGGCTTTGGGTGGCAAAAGTCCAAAACCTCCATCATGCTCTCTGTCACTAAAGAATTCCTTTCTCTGCCATCTGTCCACTTGTTATGTCTTTATCATGCCTTATTATATTTTTCACAGTTCCTAAAAGAACGTTAATCAAAACAATGAGGGCAGCCATTCTTGCTTGGTTACCCATCATGGAAGACATGTTCTCTCTTCTTTCATCCTCTGCTGTTTCTTTTATTTGTTCAGAAAATTGGTGCTGGATTTTTCTCAAATACTTTTTCCTATGTCTATAATTACGTGTAATTTTTTGGGGGTATTCTGTTAGTGTGGTAAAAAATAATTATTTATTTTGCTCATCTCGGCACTTTCCATTTCTATCTTTCAGCCTAGATATTTTCAACTCATGTCTTTCAACTAATCCTTCCCGGGCCAAGGTGGAAGATTGAAACCCATCTTCAGAATGAGTTTACTCCCTGCATGAATTGGCCTTTGTGGGGCTTCTCTTTGTGTACCTCAGCTAAAAGGAGCTTCCTCTTTGGGGCATGCTGGGATTTAATCTCCTCTCTACTCCCTACAGTTGCTCTGCTTATCTCTATAGCCCCTGGTAGCTCTCTTCTGCCCAGCTTACATTGTCAAAGACCTAGCAAAGCTTTGAGTAGAAAATTGGTGCCCCATGCTGACTTCAACCCTGCCTTTGTTTCCTCTCTGCACTTCTGGCATTGATGTCCTGTCTGCTTTGGGAGTCCTGAGCTCTGATTTTCTCCCCATATCCATGACACCAGCATAAAGACTCCTGAGCTTCTCAGTTCTTGGCAGTGACTTCAGCTTTGACTTTGGCCATCATTTAAGAATGTCAGGTTAGTTATTTAGAATTCCTTTTGCCTAAGATAGTGGTCTCTTAATTACAAGATTTGGAGGAGGGGTGCTGGAAATCAACCTAGAAACTCCAGTATGCTAACCACAGGCTGTACTATTAAATCACATTCCCGGCCTCAGATGATCAGGGTCTGCCATCTAAAGTGAGTTCAAGATAAAGCCTGTAATGTGGAATGAAACCCAGATCAGAAAGTCTTCCTGTAATATAGTCCAGTTAAAGTTTGTAGTGACCATAGCTACAATTAGCCCCAGGGTGCTAGTTATGTTTTATGGTGGTGAACAGGATACCTCACATAAAGCATGGAAGGATTTAATTTGACTTAGTTTTAGAGGGTTCAGTCTGTAATCACTTGTCCCAGATATTTGGGTCAAACTTCATGGTGGTGTTTATGGTAGAGGAGAGCTCATTCTATCACAGTGACCATGAAGCAGAGAGAGAAATTTAGGAAGGAGCCAAGTCAAGATACAGACTCTAAGGACATGCTTCCACCACCTGATCCTCCCACCCCAACTAGACCCAAGCCAGCTTCTGACCTGTCATCACTTTCTAATAATGCCTTCATAGTATGAATCTATTATGGGATAAATCCACTTACTAGGTCAAAGCCCTCATAATGAAGTATCTCTACAAACACTCTTACAGACAGTCAGTAGTGTGATTCACTGATTGCTTAGGCAATACTTTTGTGTGTGGAGGCGTGTGTGTGTGTGTGTGTGTGCATGTGTGTGGAGGCCAAAAGTCAGAGTTGAGTGTTCTTCCTTAGAAGAAGTTGTGCACCTTGTGTTTTGGGACAATCTTATTGGAACCTTGGTCTTGCCAATTACAAGTATACACACACCACCGCACCCAGATTGTTCTGTGAATCCTGGGGTGGAATTCAGGTCCTATGCCTTTATGACAGCACTTTACTGATTGATATATCTACCCAGCTTACTCCTTAGGTAATTCCTAATCCAATCAGGTTTGTGATCAATATTAATCATCATAGTTAGCCAGGCTGTCTTCAAAGTAAGTGCTTTCAAGCCTTTCTTAGAGACCAGGTCTTGGATGATGCTCCCTGAGGAAACCACTGATTGGAAAAGAGAACTTGCTTCACAGTTGCTCCTGTTGACGTTTGCCTAGCATCTCAATGGGGCTCTGATCCCTCTAGTTTTCAAAGCAAAGCTTGGGTATATCTTGGCAAACTCCATTTTTTTTTTTTTTGCTGGAGGAACACATATATGGTTCAAGGTGCATCCTCATAGGAGGAATTGACAATGAGGAACTGATGATTGTATGAGGAACTCACATATATTTCTCGTATATGTGAGTGCTGGATTTTAGCTGACTTATCGTTTTCTGAATCACAAGTACTTAACTCAGTCCTTGGGCCCTCAGATGCTTTCTATTAATTCTGACTTATTATGTGGGCTCCTCCGTGGATCACATGTAGAAGGGTGAGTGAGTGTGAACCTGGTCACAAGAATGCCTGCAAACCCAGTTGGCTAAGAACGTCTACCATAGTTGAGGAGTAAATTGCTTTCATATGTGGTTGTAGAAGTTAGGGTGAGAGATGAAGGGGTTGATCTACATATTCTAAAATAGAGAAACGTAGAGTGACAACATTGGCTGCACAACATCCCAGGAACTCAGCTCTGAGAATGACTTTCTTAAGAACTGGGAGAACAACCCTGAGCCTGGGTGACTTTCAGGGGTCAGAGCTATTGCAAGAGGGTTAAGCTGTTCTCCGGCCTCAGCTCTTAAATTTTCTTATCATCTTAAAAACACCTTGGGATGACCTGTAGCCTACTTCCTTTGAAAGGTTCGCCATTCTCCTAGGAGACATGCAAGACCCACGTGAACCTGAGCCGTTCACCTATTGGGCTGAGCATGGGAGGATGAAGAAACAACTCTAGTGTTGAATGTCACAAGATGTTGAGAGCTCACGGAAGGAGAGCTTGGAAAAGAGAGCAACACTTTTCTCTGCTGCTGGTGGAGGTAGTGACGGACTCTGGTAGTTTCTCTGGGTGAGCATGAAAAGGTCTAAATTAAAGGATCACTGACAAATGTTGTCCTAAAGAGTAAGTGTTTCTCTGGGATGTGGCAAAAGGGGACCCCTTACACATGGTTGTGAGTGTAATTCAGCCAGTCATTATAGACATCAGTACAGAATTTCCTCAAAGAACTAAAGACGCAGGAGCCATGTGACAGCCCTGCTACTCCTAGGTATTTATTGTGGCACTATTCACAATAGCTAAGGCATAGAATCAGCCTAGATATCCATCAGAGTGTATGTATGTGTGTGTGTGTATGTGTGTGTGTGTGTGTGTGTGTGAGTGTGTATGTATGTATATTTCTGTTTGCTATGTCAGCCTTATTTGTGATATCTATTTTAAATGGAAATTGATAAAAATCCAAGCTTTGGAAGCTAGGCTTGCTTTTAACTTCTAAAATTTATCCTCAGACCCCAAAGAATGTGACCACCTAAAGGAGTGTTAGCATTAATAAGCACTTGAGAAGAATGGGTAGTGGCATTTACCTAGTGCTGCTCTGTGCCAGGTGTGTATGAGATGCTCTGTGTGCACTGTCTTGTTAAACAAGCTGAGGTCTTTGACATGTATGCTTTCTGCCTGTACCATCTTGCTGCATGCTTGTCTTAAATATTGCCTTTAAAGAGCTCGGCGCTCTGCTCTTTTCAAACACGTGTTTCAGATACATGCCTATAAAATTGTAAGCTGGCTTCTGCTGTTGTCTTTCTGTCCCCCACTGAGCCTGGTGTGGACTGGAGGACTCTGCACACTGAATGAATGCTTGATGAATGAACGGATCTCCGTGGAAATGAAGCTGACAGTGACAGAGAACCCCATCCTCCTGCCTCCAGCTCTCTGGCGCTGCTGATCCCAATTAGGTTGTGTCTGCAAAGATAAGCACACTGAGAGGGAGCTCAGCCAAGTGTTTTTGCAGCCACATTCTACCCAGCCTTGCTGTTTGGAGCCACCATGAAAAAGTTACCCCATTCACATGGAAATGACACTTAAACCAGGAAGACAGTTAAAGAACAATAAATTTGGAGCCTGTTGTTGAACACTTCGGTGGTTTTTATTGCCTTAAACTTGGCCATCAGGTGGGGAACAAAGATGGCTTCTTTAATCAGGCAAGCCGCTATTTCATCTTATTTGTCCCGTCTGAGTGGAGGTGAGGGCGGAGAATCCAGGAGGTTCTAGATGGTTCTGACTGTCAGCCTGATTTGGGTCACGGCATACATGAAGCTCTGCAGCATGGCAGTTCTCCTTGCTGCCTCTCACCATCCACTCATTCCTGCTTCTGCCTCTTTGGATCCCCTCTCTCTCCCTCAACACAGCTGCATGGAAAGCCTGCACAGTCGCACATATTCAGAGAAGTCCCTTTGTTTGGATTATCTTTCTTCCTCTCCATCCCAATGATGGTTGATTTTGGTGTCATCTGGGCAAGAGCATAGTAGTTAGTTATGCAGTGAGACAGGAGTCTAGGTGGTACTATGTAGATCAAGCTAACATCCACAACACATTGACTTTAAAGGGAGTTTGCCCTTGAGAATATGGTTGTGCTGCATCCAATCAAGCCTTGAGAGTAAAATGAGGTTTCCTTGAGAAAGAAGAAAGTATCAGAACATGGGTTAGCAGCGTCCCTTGATAAGGTTTCCAGACTGTCTCATAGATTTCATCAGATGGATTTTGGACTTTGCTAGCCTACACAAATGCATGAGCCAATTCCTTGAGTAATTCTGTGTTATGCTTGGTTGTGTTTATCTGGTAGACTTCTTTCTGTTTGATTGGCAGTGTGGGTACCACACTCACTGAAAACACCCTATTTCTCCTGTCCTGTTAGAGCTGGGGAAATGTTCCTTTTTCCATGGCAATCTCTATTCCTCACATGGCCTGCCTCATACCAATTTATTGGTAGCCTCTACCAGAATAACCTATAAATCTTTGTGCTCTCAGTATAAGGCCTGTGCAGGTGGGCACTTGACATGTGAATATGGACTGTGTGCGTGTGTGTGTGCGTGCGTGTGTGTGTGTGTGTGTGTGTGTGTGTGTGTGTGTGTGTCTGTCTGTCTGTCTGTCTGCCTGACTGTTTTTTTAGGGGTGACTCTTCTGATTAGCCTCTAGTCCTGAGATTGCCTCTACTGTTGAAAGCAATGCTTTGCCATGGGTCCTCACATAGCTCAGAAAAGCTTCAACTGGAATCCTCTTGGGCTCGAGGGCTGTCTATTTCTGTGACCTTTCAATTTATCCTGAATACATGGAAACACTAGAGAAAGGTTTTGAGAGTAAATATACACCAATTGTTGAATATAATCCAATAAAACAGAACTCAAGCTCCACTTCCATGCTGCCCAGTCCTCTTCCCCAGGGGCAGCCTTCTATTAAACTCTCTGTGGCTGAGCAATGTATATTCTGAACATACTCACAAGCACCCACCCTTGTGAACAGCAATCACATCAGGAAATAAAGTATTTGCAGTAGCACAAGGCCCCTCTGCATTTTCCCTTCTAGTCACTAACTCAATCACCTTTGCCAAACACAACTTCCACTCTGACTCTAAACTATATGCTTGTGGATAGTCAAAAAGTCCAGTGCTGGGAACATGGCTCAGGGCAAACATGAAGACCTGAGTTTGGTCTCCAGCACCCATGTCAAAAAGCCAGGTGTGGCAGTGCACACTTGCAATCCCTGGGCTTGGCAGGTAGAGATAGGAAGACCTTTCCAGCTTGCTGGATAGTTAGTTAGTATAGCTAAACCAATAAGATCCAGGTTCAGTGAGGGACCCTGTATAAATATAAGGTGGACAGTGGTTGAGAAAGACACCTAATGCCAACCTTTAACCTTCACATGTACATATGTACATATACTTTCACACACATGTATACTCAGATACACACAGAGTCCTCCAAATATCAGTCAGAGAGGTTAGCTCAAAATATAACTTAGGAACAAAGTCCTATTGAATATAACTAATTAATATGCTTATGTCTATATATTTTGACTTACAAATTTAGATGAGCTTTTGGCTCTTCTAATTCACTTTTTATTCCCCCTTGTATTCTCCACCCTTCTGCCTCTTCTCAGAGCTATAGTATGTACAGGTGCATGTGCATTATTATTTTGTAGGATAAATTACATATAATTTTATTTATAGAATAAATAAAATATACAGATATAAATTAGTTGAGTAAAATATAGGAGCCGTCTTTGTCAATAGTAATAGGTAATAGCAGGCACTTACTGAATACTGACCACATGTCAGTTCTTCAATGGCATGAACTCATTTAATTCCTATTCAACTGCCTAAGAAGACATCTCCGTTTTACAGAAGAGGAAAAGATGAAGTTCCCATCCATTAGCCAAGGTCAGGACTTACACTCGGACACTCTGACTTTGGCTTCAAGCTCTTAGTCTGCTGTAATTTTAAACAATGCACTTCTTTCTTTCTTTCTTCATTGTCTTTGTCCAGTACCTCGGAGAATAATTCCAGCTATAAGCCTTTCAAGAACAACTGCAGGTAAAGTAAGTGTGTTCTTAGAAAATCCATTTGCTTCACTCTTCATGATTTTAAACTAAATATTAGTTAAAAATGACAGTGATATATGAGCCTAATGCTTCCATTATGAAAATGACTCTAAAACTTTTGCACAATCCTACACTTAGAAACTTGCTTTTATTTTGTCCTGTTTCTAGCTTATAATTTCTTGTAAAAGCATGTTGAATCTACTTTGGGCTCTGTAAGATTTCTAGCAATATTTGAAAATAAGCAATACAATTCTAATTTGACCTTATTTATTCATATTTGGTGACCCCAAGTGGGAGAGGCCCTGATGGAAATGTTCTAGCTTAGGGAACAACCTAGCTCCCAGTACGGTTATCATTCCTCAGAGACCATATGTGAAATCGATACTGCAAATGTGACTCAGCACCTGAACACTTGGAAGAAGAGGCAACCAACACTCTACATGCCTGTGTGCCCAATTCCCCCAGCAGCCTCACCAGCCATAGCCTTCTCCAGCTTTCATCTGCGTGGCTCCCATACAGGCAGTGCTATCTATGCTCCTTCTTATTGAGGATCAGATTACCCAACATTTCTTTGCCTCAGTCTCACAACCAGGGCTTGTCCTAGCCACCAAAGCTTATGCACTACCCTTTGTAATTTTCCCATCCTAGTCTGTCCTTGCTGGGATGTTGGGATGTCATCATGACTGTGACCCAGACTTAGGAGGCAGGTGCTACAAAGGAGGCCTGCTGTGCAGATCAAGTGCCTTGACTTTGGACTCTGAGACTTATGTGTGGTATGGGTAACTTCCGTAGTCTTGTTGAGTCTTAGTTTTCACATCTGTAAAAATAAAGCTGATGGTGACTTGTCAGGATGTTAAATTTAAATTAGACAGTGTTACGGCACACTGTAGACTTCTGGCAAGTATTAGAGAAAAGCACAGAGTGGGGGTCTCACTCAACTAGGGAGGAGGTGTGGGAAATTCTTCCTGTAGGAAACCAAAGTTAATGGAATTCTAAAAAATAAAAGATATAATTACTGGCCGGATGCTTGTGTGCATGGTTGGAAAGCAGATGTTACAACCCAAGGCGAGGAAAGACAATGAGAAAAATAAATAATCTCTAATCAAAGCAGCTGAACCCAGGGCTGTGGGTTGGAGGTTAAGAGTGTACAGCAATAGAACATAGATGGGTTTGGAGGAACAGCTAGAACTCTGACATGTGAGAGTTAGAGAAGCTGGAAGTGCTCATCGAGTTGTTACTTGTGACAAAACAGGTTACATGTTTATGTGGAGTCATGAGACAGCAGAATTAGAGGAAGTTTGGAAATGGCTTTATTTTACTGATAGAAGAAATGAAAAATTGAAAGCCCATAGAGGTCTGGTTGTCCATATTGGCCCTGTAGGTTCAGTTGTCCATATCGGCCCTGTAGGTTCAGTTGTCCATATCGGCCCTGTAGGTTCAGTTGTCCATATTGGCCCTGTAGGTTCAGTTGTCCATATCGGCCCTGTAGGTTCAGTTGTCCATATCGGCCCTGTAGGTTCAGTTGTCCATATTGGCCCTGTTCATTAGTGGCAGTGTATGAGTCACAGGCTCTTGACTCCTTATGTAGTGGACAGGTCCTGCCTGGTCCAGAATGTACCTCCCATCCTCACCCAAACTCTTTGCACTCCCAGAGTAAACATGTAGTTTACAGAGAGTCCTGCCTACCTATGTCCTGTATTCTTCTTTTCGTGTTTCTTCTATTTTTATTAGAATAGTATCTTAGCATTGATTTTAAAAGTCAAATCAGGCCAGTGGACTTGTAACGAAGCAAAGCTGTGCAGATGATTCCCAGAGCAGGAAGTATCTGTAGCTTTATGATGCTTCGTATCCTCCCAGAATGGGGTTGCCTGGGAGAAGATCTGAATGGCAGCATGGCATTATAGTACATCATCCCTCAGACTGGATTTCCGGTGCCCAAAGCCTGGCTATGCCCTTTCTAGCCAGGTGATATCCATCCTTATGGTGGGCTCTCCGCACTGTGCAAGGTGCTTCGAAACAGCCTTGTAGGAATACCGAGGCTGCAACAGGAAGGAACTAAGATGCAAACATAGAGAAAGAGCCTCTTGACTGGATAAGTGGAGAGAGTGGTTTATCCTCACTTGGGGACAGATGAACCGGAGGTCAGCTTCTAGCATTACCCGCATTCTGGCAGGGATGGTTTAGAGGAGCTGATTTAACCCCTCTGAATCTCAGTGTTGTGGCTGAATATGATGTGATAGCAAGTGGTTCTTTCTCTGAGACATCCTGAGGACTGAATAAGACAAATGGATGAGAGGAGCCAGTGGCAAGGGAATCCATGGCAAGGTGGAGAGACCAGAAAGGGAGCTATCCGTAGCCAGCTTTTGAGAAATTCCTAGAGGATATAAAGCAGATGGGATCAGATTGCAGAAACATAGGGGCAGGAAAAAGCCATATCTCCAAACACAGATGATGCAAAAACACTGTAGAAGTGGTAGAAATTCCAGAAATATTTAATCATAGACTTCAAATAGGGAAAGCAGGGAAGGGGCTTTGGGGACAGACTGTAGGCTAATTACCAAAGCTTTGTATTTTGGGCACTTGAACCTGCCAGTTCCCCCCTGAGCACAGAGTTTGGTGGTGGTTAGAATCAGAAAGAAGCCCACAGAAGGAGAAGCATCCCAGAGAGGCAGAGCAGAGCCAGGAGGAAGTCCAAACAGCCCGGAAGGACAAGAAAGGAAAGAAATAAAGAATGGAAAAGAGATAAAAGGAGGTTCTGGCTGTGAATTTGTCCCCAGAACAAATTCTCAGTACATCTGAAGCAGAGTCCTGACCCAGGGACCTGGTGAGCAGTTGGGTCACAAGAGGGCTCAGAGCCCTCTTTGAGGAGCAGGAAGCTCCGTCTCTACCCTCAATTCAACCCAGACAGCCGGAGTAAGGACTTACATAGACTCAAACAAACAGGAGTTGAAAAATCAAGTGCAAATAATAGTTAAGAATGCCCAAACAGTCAAGAAGTACATCATTAAAAAGAAGATCTAGTCAAAAATTATATTGGTTTAGGAAAAATGGCAGAAATCAACAAATAATATTAGCATCTGTAGAATGGAGAAATAACTTTAAGGTAAGTGTAATTAAAATTCAGCTTTTGAAGGGCTAGGACACCATTAGACAAGAGCAAATTATGAGAAAAAGGATCCTAATAAGGAGTCAATGATCACCAAATGCTTTTGGACTTTTAATAGGTGTTTGAAACAGCAGAATGGACGCTGATAAAGGAAAAAAAATCACCGGACTTGAGAGACAGCTCAGTGGTTAACAGCACTTGCTACTCTTGCAGAGAAACAGAGTTTAGTTCTCAGTACCCACATCAGGGAGCTCACAGTCGCATGTAACTCCAGCTCCAGGGGACCCATCACCTTCTTCTGGCCCATAGAAGAAGGCCCACACCTGCACATACTACATACACTGTACACACCTCACCCACCCACATTTAGGCACACTCACACATAAATAAAAATAAGTAAATTAAAAATAATAATCAGTTCACACAGTGGAGAATAAGAGAGAGGGTAAACAAGAAGGACAAAGGGATGCAGAAGAGAAGAAATGAAGTATGAAGATCTATAGGAATCCCCACGTTTTCAGACTGAAACAGACCAGACATAAAACATAGATGACTGAAAACCTTAGTATTGTTGAAATAGAACCACAAGAATAAAAGAAAATACCAGACATGTTCAGAAAGAACAAGTTACTCATGAGGAACAGGAATCAAGTGGGCATTCTGCTTCTTTGGCAATCCTGGAAGCTCAAAATCATGTGAAAGGTGGTTTTTGTTTTTAAGGGATATCATTTTGAAGCTACAGTTCTATATTGTGTTGGTGCCTGCACTATCTGCATCATCCCTTGGCCTACCTCTGAAGATGTTTCCATATGAGATCACTCGTCTTCTGGTAACAACGTTCCTCATCCATCTTTCCCTCAAGTGGTTTATCTTTTTCCAGGCTCCCAGATCTTCTCTGATGACTGTCCTAGAGTCTGGAGTTGGGGCAAGTTCCTGATTCTGTGGACACTCTACCAATTCAGCCAATGGGTGATAGAAACTGTGGAACACCTCGTTTGGGTTCCTGGACTTTCCCACATCTTGGTAATAACTCCTGGAGGTCATACTACATTCTGGAGGGCTCAACCTATTGGCACTTTCTTAAAAACACACTGAGAATTCATGCTCTCATTCTGGATTCTTGGGTCTTTCAAACCCACGTCTCAGGAATGACTTCTGGAGGGAATCAAACATGGAGTTCTTCTACTTAGCTACATTTAAGTGTGGGTAGAATGCTAAGGCATGCACAGACATGCTCAGACATGCAAGGACTAGATATCTTTTCACACACGGATCATCTCTGTTCCCTCACACCCACAGACTGAATAAGCCCTGCCCTTACATACCCTGGCACTATTCAGAGAAGGGAAAGGGGGAGGGAAGAAGGGAGTGGTAGTTTGAATATGCTTGACCCAGGGAGTGACACTATTGGGAGGTGTGGCCTTCTTGGAGTAGATGTGACCTTGTTGGAGGAAGTGTGTCTCTGTGGAAGTAGGCTTTGCTATCCTTCTCCTAGCTGCCTGGAAGACAGCAAACTTTTCCTGTTCTCCTTCTGAACAAGATGTAGAACTCAGCTTCTCCAGTGTCTTGACTGGATGCTTCCATGCTTCCTATCTTGATGATAATGGACTGAACCTCTGAACCTGTAAGCCAGCCCCAATTAAATGTTTTCCTTTATAAGAGTTGCCTTGGTTGAGGTGTCTCTTCACAGAAATGGAAACCCTAACTAAGACAAAATGTTAGATGGAACTTATACCTCTGAAACTGAATCATTCACAAGAGACTGTTGCTAGTGGAACACACTTTGATTTTTCTTCAACTCTCCCACCTGAAGTCAGAAGACTTTTCGAGTGCTGAGGGAATGTTTCTCTAAGGGTTTGCTGTTAGCCTGTTGGCCCCAAAATGTCTTCATATAGGACTGTGTAAGGCAGCAGTTCTCCACTTGTGGGTCATGACCCCTGGTGTGTGTGGGGCACTGAATGACCCTTTCACAGGGGTTATTTAAGACCATCTGTATATCAGATATATACATTGCAATTTATAGCAAAATTATAGTTATGAAGTACCAATGAAAGTTAATTTTATGGTTGGGGGTCACCACAACATGAGGAATTGTATTAAGGGGTCACAGCACTAGCAAGTTTGAGAACCATTGGTTTTAGGCATTGCAGGATATTTAGGATCTCTATTCCCTGTCATTAAAGACTGGAAGCACCTCCCAGTCATTGCAACAATAAGAACTCTAGCCACCCAAAGGGAGACAAGATCTCTAGGAAGCTACTGTTAAATGAAATGAAAAGGTTAAACGCTTTTTAACACTTGAGAAGGGTGTACATAGATTTATACCTGTCTGGGTCATTTCCTGCTGCAGGGTGAGTTTTCAACATCCTCCATCCCTCAGTATCGTGGCATAATTGAAAACTGGACATGTGCTGTGGAATGGAAGAGTGATGGTGGACACAGGCATAGGATTAGAGCTGTAAAGTCCATAGGAAGGAGGATGCTATGAACTGGGTGTCTCCCTCCAAATTCATTCATTGGAAACTTAATCTCTAGTACAACAGTGTTGGAGGTGGGGTTTGATGGTAGGGGTCGAGACTTTAGAGCGTGTGGAAGCTCCCTGGTTCTCTTTCCTTCTGTAGTCTTAGTTCACGTAGTTCTTTTGCTGTCTATCACATGGTGATGGAAACTAACCGTGTATTGGTACCTTGATTTTGATCTTCTCTGGAACAGTGTGAAATATGTTTCTGGTTTTTTTTGTGGATTGTCCAGTCTCAAGAACTAGGTTATAGGTAGACAAAACCAACTAAAGGAAGGGAGAGGAATGACAAGCTGCTCTCCCCTGGGGAGTGAGTTCCACACAATGATCTGCTTGCTGGCCTGCTTGGGCAAGTGCTGAAGGATGCTGACCTGAAGTCCACACATAAGATTCTCCCTTTGAGTTTCTGGAGAGGGGCCAGAAACGGCTCACTACTCAAAAGAGTGGACTCCAGGATTCTCCTGAGTCACCCATGCTTACCCTCATCCTTTTTATGTCCCAAAGTACATAGGCATCATACAGAGTTAGAAGGCCCAGAACCAAGGCAGGTAAAACCGCTCAGCTCCTCCTGCTTACAACGGGCCACCTCTTCCCTTCCCAAGGACTCACACCTATAATTTATGGGGATGACAGGTGATCTAGTAACCTGGAAAAGGAGAGTACAACAAAGATGCAGACTCCTTAACAATCACAATCTAGAGAGGAAAATAGGACAAGTGGGTTCCTGTCCCATGCTAGTAGAAACTAAGGGATTCATTCATTCATTCATTCATTCTTTGTGTTTTGTGCCACTTAGCTTGTCACAAGGAATGTCACCTCACTTCAGCTCTGGAAATACTTATCCTAAACACTATTCTCCCATCTACCCAGCACCATGTGTAACCTCCCCCAGCTATAACTCTAGGCTTCTCTGTGGTCTTCTGATCCTTTGGAGATGAGCTCTTTCTGAGTACACACCTAAGGACAAGGCCCCATCAAATATCCTTTGCACCATCTGCATTAGTTGCGAGACGTCCTCCTGGAATACTGGTATGGCCTCTACGGGGTAGTTGCTCTGACAGGAGCACTTTGATTCTGCCCTAGCTCTGCAGTACCAGGTCTTCTCATTGTAACCACCACTGATGCTCTCTGAGCCTGTCCAATTTCCTGGAGAGGGGTGAGTGGGTGGATGGGGGACTGATGCTTACTCTAAGTGTAGAGAAGCAAGCTGGAACTGAAGTCAAATCTGAGTCCAGCACAATCCCTCCTTAGTAACATGACTGTGGGTAACATTAGTTACCTAAACCCATTGCCAAAGATCAGTGGAGTGTAGATTCCTCACCAATAACACACTTTTATGCATTTTATATGAGTTAATGTGACACTATAATAAGGTGATCAATGAAAAAAAATCGTCAGATAAGTTACAGGATGCCCAGCTAAAGTTGAATTCAGATAAAGAACATACTACTCACCGGGACAATGAGTCCTAGATGTTGCATGAAGCACACTTGCACTAAGCTAATGGGTTACTTATTTGAAGTTTAAATGTAATTGATGTTTACGTAGGCTAACCCTGCAAACTCTATCCATTAAGTAGAACAGGGGTGAAGATAACTAGCCCTTATTGAAAGTTGTGCCATGGCATAGCACAGATCTAATTTCATCCTCACATCTGGGCAAGGAAACATTAGCTCTGTTTTTACAGATGTGAGAACAAGAACTCAGTGAGATGGAGGAACCTGCCCAACAATGCACACCATCAGACCTCCAAGTCCAGAGTCGAACCCATGTGCATGCTCAGTCCCTACACTGGACTGCCTCTGTGGCACCTACTTATAAACCTGGGGCTCAATTCCCATCATGTTCCCCAACACTTAAAAAGGCGGGCAGGATGGCAAACCTTCATTCAGTTCAATACATGGGCAACAGTGGCTGTGAGGTCCAGCCCGGAGACTAAGGCAACAGCATGTTGTGCAGTCATCTGGCCTTAAATATAAAAGGGGACACAGACGTGGCTGGTACGAGATCTACTTACTGGGCACTAAGTGGGTATTGGCCCTCAGGCCAGTTGGTAGAATTTGCTATGTATACATCTGAGATATTTGTGTTTTTGTTTTTTTTTCTTTCAGGTCTTTAGATCCCAAGTCACCCTAGTCATCTCACGTACTGCCTCTGGGCACAAGCTAACAGTATTAAAATTGTTATTTACATATGCTCATCTCTCCTATTAAAGCCCAAAGACTGCACAGCAAGTGTCTAGGGATTACAGGTGCTGGTTTGTTTACTCTTGTGTCCTCAGCATAGAACAGAGAGCCTGCTTTGTAGCAGATGACCAATCAGTATTTGCTAAACAAATGAAAGGATTACTGTGGATGAGGCCTGAGACTTGACATTCGTCCTTGGGGAAAATAGAGGAAGAGAAGTCATGTAATAGAGGAAAACAGAGGAAGAAGGAATCATTTTAAAGCAGTAACTGGGGCAGCTGAGGACCCCATTCTGTCTTGAATGAGGCTGGGAAATTATAGCTTCCAGCTGTATTCCTTTCCATGAGACTGTAGACAGTGTAGACTACACAGAAAAGGGTGATTTCTCTAGACTGCAGAGGAGAGTACACAGCCAGAAGGGAGAGAGTCTCATCTGGGAACATCATGACCACCGTACTTTACAAAGGGTTATGTGTGGTGGTGATCATGATAGGGGAGAAAGGACGATAGCCATAACAATCTTCCCTTTACTTAAGGGGATAGGAGAAGTACGAGGAGGTACGTTCTGATTATGAGAGGTAAGTTCACTGTCTTCAGCTAAGCTCATTCCCTTATCTTCCAGATTTTAATAAAAACGTATTCATGTATTCATTGAACAGATTTTTTTTGTTCTTCTCTCATGCAATTATAAGTATTGTAAACTATTGTGACACACTGTTTTCCTTGCAGTTGGCATTTGGGATGTTTTCAGTAACGATTATTTTAGCTAACTGGAAAGCTAGCCTTTTGATGGTTTCAAAACACAGTCACAAATTCTTTGATGCTCCATTCATTCTCTGGTTCTGTGTTGCTTCCATTTTAGTCTGGTTGCTCTGAGTATGCAGTACAAGGGGCAGAGATGCCCTGAGCTGACATATGAGAGCTACTGCTGCTCTAGATCCTTTGGGCTGGGCATAGGACTTGAGGTCAACAGTTCTAGTTGAGTTCAGCTTATATGTATATACATATATATGTATATACACATATATACATATATACATGTATATACATATATATGTGCATATATATACATGTATATATATATATGCACATACACGAGTGTGTGTGTGTGTGTGTGTGTGTGTGTGTGTAGTCCAAGAATAGAGATGTTGCTCAGTCTGCAAGGTTGGATGTCTCAGCTGGTCCTTCAGTAAACACTGCAATCCCAAAGAAGTAGTACCAGTGAAGGAATGGACTTGATAGCAAGTTGAGAGCAACCAGGCAAAGAACAAAAGTTTTTTTTTCTTTCCTTGTTGCATGCCCTTATACAGGCTTTCAGAAGAAGGTATGACCCACATTAAAAGTGTGTGTTCCTGCCTCAAGACCCAGATTAAAGGCAGATGTCTTCCCATATCAAGATCTGGATTAGAAGTAGATTTTCCTACTTCAAATTAAGCACACACACAAAAAAATCCTCTGTGGTGTGCCTTCCATTTTTGGATTTTGGTTAATTGCAGATGTAGTCAAGTTGATGACCAAGAATAGCTGTCACACCATCCATCTACAACAGTGTGCAAGGCCTGTGAGTGGACCAGATCACTTCTTTACCATCTGATGCTGAGTGATCCGACTGTGTCTTATGGAGCTAAAGGATCAACCAGAGAGCCATGCTTAAATCCCTACTAATTGAAAGCGTTACACATACCAAATTGGAGCTTATTTCAAATTATTAAGTTTCAGGGACTATTGTTGAAGTACTTAAATTTTAGGTGTTTGCCTAAAAACGTGAGATGACAATTTTGGTTCCTGTTTTCTTTGCTGTGGTGGGCATGGAGGTTGATCACATGAATCCTCAAGAGACCTTCTTCAGGGAGCAGAGTTGGGTGTCTCTGCTGAGCTTATAGTCTAGGTAGACAGGATGCACTCTTTCATGATGCAGCATATGTGTAGAGTAAGTAACTTCCATTTGGTGGTGTGCCATCAGTTAGGAAGACACATATATCCAGAACCCAAGGTGTGACAGCAGACGTGGCCTTGCTTACAATCCTCCAACAAGTAGATAGAGATTTTGTGCTTTAAGTTTTGAAAATTACAGACATTGTAAGATTTAAGGCCTTATCTGTGGAAGTGCACTCTAGTCAGGGAATATGAAGACTCTACTGACCTACAGTTAAGCTGTGGTCAGGGCAGTCTGACTCTCCTTGTACTTATAGATCCTCAGATTGGAAGAAGAGGCCTATTGTCAGGAGTAGCTTACTCTGAGTAGCAGAAAGTCTGCTTGTTGACTGTTGAAACAGATAGGAGTGCTTGTGAACCCCTAGTGATGTTCTTAGGTGCTTCCTACAATAACTGTTAATGGACATGTGAAGCAACTCTACCAAGACACATATATGACTACTAATAAATCATGCATCTCTGGAATATAAGTTTGTATCAAGCTATTATATAAATAATAAGATTCTCCAAGGTAATAGTTGAGTCTGTGGGGACTTCAGAATGTATAATGTCCTGGTCCAGTGTGCAACTCTCTCAGCATCATTCACTTCCAAGCTACCATAACAGTGGTTTCCTAAGGTCTGGGCACTTCCAGCCCAAAGTTATAGATTCTAGTCCTAAGTTCCACAATTCTTCCCCCCAAAACATGATCATGTATAGCAATATTCTGGTACCAATCTATGTTCTAGTTTGCTTTCTTTTGCTATGATAAAACACTGACAAGAAACAACTTATGGGAAGAAAATGTTTATTTAGCTTATAGTTGAGAGCATGGTTCATCATTGAGGGAAGCCAAAGTAGAATTTCAAGGCAAAAGCCATGGAAGAATGATGCTTGCTGACATTCTTCCAAGGTTAGTATTTAGATGCCTCTCTAACATAGCCCAGGCCCACCTGCCCAGCGATGGTACTGCTGACAATGAGCTAAGCTCTCCTGTATCAATTGGCAATCAAGAAAATGCTCCCCCATCCATGTCCACAGGTCAATCTGATCAAGACAATTGTTCAATTGTGGTTCACTCTTCTTGAGCATGTCAAGTGGGCAACAAAAACAGCCAGGACATACAGTACAGGAGGAAGAGGATGTTTCTACAGTAAATCTGAGAGGGAGCATGAGATAGGTAGTCCTTGACCATGAATAGGGAGAAGCATATGTGTAGTTAAGTGATACGACATAGTGGTTATGGGATATGCTATTTAGATTTCCTTGCGTAAACCCAGTCTAGAGTCACAGGTGATTGACAGTCTCTAAGTAGTACCCTTGAATTAACTCCAAGCTTCTCCACTGCTCCTAGACAATGTATGAGTAAAACAGGCTCTCTCCTATCCAACACAGAAATGTAATTTAGAAAAGTCCTTTAGAAAAGTAACTATGCAACAATGTCAGCCCACTTCTGTACATAATGGGCTTCTTCTGAAGGACAGTGCTGTTTTAAGATTCTCAGGATGAGAAGAGATTTTCCTAGACATATTTCATGGCTTGGGATACCTCTCACTTAGCACTTCCTCTGTTTTCTCTTAATGCAGGTTCTAGGACCTGCATCATATTTTGAACACTCTACCTTCTTTTACTTCTGTACCCCTTTATCCTTCATAAGTAATTCCTGCATAAATCTTTGACACACCTAAGTCAATCCTGATGTCTGCTTCATGGAGGATTTGCACTGATATATACTGTGTTGGTAGATTGTTTTATAACTACCACTGAAGTATTTTCTGATGATGTGGTGGCTGATATAAACTTCAAAAGCAGACTGAAAGAACTGGCTGCATTGGGATTGACATTCATGTTCCTTCATCAAAGCTTCTTACCATTCTAATGTCTTAAATCTTCCTCTACTCTAACTAGTAAGAAGTTTTTGTGTGTATATGTATGTGGTTTATGTGTGTGTGCATACACGTGTGTATGTGTACATGTGTAAGTGCCTATGTATGTGTTCACATGTGTGAGTTCCTATGTACCTGTATGTGTGTGTTCATGTGTGTGGGTACATTTACAAGTGCATGTGTGCATTCATGCTTGAAGTGTCTTTATGGGTCACTCCTCTTTATTTGCTGATCTGGGAGCTCACCAATTATGGCTGGTCTAGCTAGTCAGTTTTTCTGAAGATCCCTGTATCTCTATAATCCCTCCTAAATTTGGGGGTTATAGATAGCTATGAAACCCAGCTTTGGAATGAGCTCTGGGGTTCCAAATCCTGGAATTCACAAGCTTAGACAGAAAACACTTTATACAGTGAGACATCTCTCCATTTCTTTGGACCTTTAACTGATAGATTTAACCTGCTTGTGTCTTTAATAATTCTTGGTATGTTTGGCTTTTTTCCTATTCTGTGTTGTGCTTTTTATTATAATGACCTTTACTGGCATCCTTGCTTTCTGTTCTCATTTGATCATTTTTTTCTAAATTCCTGTCCCCCACAAAACCTTTCCAGTTGTATTCATTTGTTTGTTTCTTTGTTTTGTCGTGGTGGTTATTTCTAAATTTCAACACACATTTTGACTTAACAAAGCCTTAAAAGTATCAGGACTTTTGCCTTTTTCCATAAAACAAAACAAACCAAAACCAAAAACCAAACCAAACCAAACCAAACCAACCAACCAAACAAAAAATCCAGCATAGAATGCTGAGCCCATCACTTCATGGCGAGGTTCCATACTGTTCAGAACTGTGGTTCCACTGGCTTCTAACTTGTCCCATTGCTACGAGTCTTATTATTTCAAACTGTTAATGCAAATTTGGCTTTATGGCCATGGTTATTGATTTCTTTGCTTACTATTCCTTTTTATGTCACACTTCTTGCAGATTTAATCTCATATTCCTTTAGCTTTCCTTCCAGAGAGAGTCTAGAAGGGGAAACCTCTCTAATTTATTCTCATTTATTTCTTCATTTGTGAATGGAAGTTTAAAGACATGCAAGAAGATCCTGATAACAGGGAACTGATTTGATTTTACAGTTAATGTCATTATTTAATGTTATTACAAACTGATATGTCTACAGCTAACCACGTGGTTTCCTTGTTGGACACAGGGTCGCTAATGGACACTTAAACAAAACTACTGCACAACCACAAGCCATTAATCACTCTTCACCTACTATGCTATAACCTCATGAACGTCAATTACAGCTTATTCTTAATTTAGTCTTCTCTCCCTGTGATTATGGAGATATCTCACCAGAAAGTTTTATTTACTTCTTGTGAATACCCCATCCCGAATAAAGGTCTCGGTTTTTCAGACATTTCTTAAAATTACTCAACCTCCACACCTGATTTTCATTATCTTCATCAAACACACCATTTCTCCCAATTGTTCCTACCTAACATGGCCAACACTTATCTGTTAGTACCAACAATAAACGCAACTTGTTCAAATTCAGATGCATCACTGACTGTCTTTGAAGGCCACTGACAAGGTTTAACTTGGTCCAAATCTTGGGGTGAGCATTATTTTCTTCTAGCACGTTGAAAATGATTTTCCTATTCAAATCTCTATTGCTATGTCTTGGAAATGCTGTCAGTGTACAGCTTGCTCCTGGGGAAAACTTCTGTCTCACTGGTCTTAAGATTGTCTTTGCTCTACAATTCCCTGTGATATTTTAGTCTGGAGATTTATTTTTAATTTTGACTGAGATATATTTTTCTCTTTAAGTCTGAAGTATAAATGCAATTTCATCAGGTCTAAAAAATTTTAATCCATGATCTTTTTGAATTCCAACTTTCTATAGTCATTTTTTTTTCAAATATGATGTCTTTGGGAAGTGTATTAGACCCTCTCTTCCCATCTGTCACCACTTCTAATGTTTCTATTTACTAATTTCTCTTGTGCTAGCTTTTTAGATTTGTCTTCCAGATTTCTATGTTAGATTTCCAGCATTTCTATGTTTAATTTGTTACTTAAAATACTAGTTTAAATAATATTAATTTATAGGAGTTACCTTAATTTTTTCTAAGATATTTTTTAACATCTTTTTAAAAATTCCTACTTTGAGTACACTCTAGCTGTCCTCAGACACACCAGAAGAGGGCCTCAGAACCCATCACAGATGGTTGTGAGCCACCATGTGTTTGCTGGGAATTAAACTTGGTCACATGTAAGAATCACCCAGGTGGTATTGGTTTCGAAGGCATGAAGGTGTCATGCAGAGTATTCTTCACAATGGCATTTAGGAATAGTAAAGTATATCTGGTGAATTTGGAGGTATATGGTGTGCTATTTTGAAAATATATAGGGGGGCTGAAGAAATGGCTCAGCGGTTAAGAACACTGACTGCTCTTCCAAAGGTCCGGAGTTCAAATCCCAGCAACCACATGGTGGCTTATAACCATCTCTAATGAAACCTGATGCCCTCTTCTGGAGTGTCTGAAGACAGCTACAGTGTACTTACATATAATAATAAAAAAATAAATCTTTAAAAAAGAAAGAAAAAAAAGAAAAGAAAATATATAGGGGATTATGTTTACATGATTGGATGAATCTCAGAAGAGACTTTGAACTTTGGACTATTGAATTTGTAGCGCATATATTTTGCATTATGCTATGTTTAAGTGTGGTCCCCAGTGATATGGGGACCAGCAAGTGGAATGTAGT
This sequence comes from Tokudaia tokunoshimensis, assembly GCA_036184795.1. Classification (NCBI taxonomy): domain Eukaryota; kingdom Metazoa; phylum Chordata; class Mammalia; order Rodentia; family Muridae; genus Tokudaia; species Tokudaia tokunoshimensis. Next base: position 102,688,335 of record BTHU01000008.1, read on the forward strand.
AGTTTGAATATGCTTGGCCCAGGGAGTAGCACTCTCAGGAGGTGTGGCCTTGTTGGAGGAAGTACATCAGTGTAGGGGTGGACATTAAATTTGCACCCAGTGCTGAAGAGACCCTCCTATTAGCTCCCTGGAAGAGCCTCTTCCTGGCTGCCATTGGATAAAGATACAGAACTCTCAGGTCCTTTTTCAGCACTGTGTCTGCCTGCATGCCACCATGCTTCCTGCTATGATGAAAATGGACTAAACATCTGAAACCATAAGACAGCTCCAATGAGACTTTTGCTTTTATAAGGAAAAAAAATCCCTACTTAAGAGTTCTTTTGTGTCTCTGATTATTTCAGACATGCTTGTTCTACTGGTAAATGGCCAACCACATTGGGGAACAGAGACTTAAAATTTATTTAATATGGTTGCATTATTTTATAAATGAAGACTCATAGCTCACAACCCTTTTATTTATGTTAGCAACTCATCTAATTCTGCTGTGCTCTCATTTCTTCTGATTTTTGACAACTGTGGCTCATTCCGTGTGTCAGCTCATGTTTGCTGGATTTACATGTAGATCTTGACAGCATCTTCCTTGCAGTGTGAACTGATGGTATCTTCCTCCCTGCAAATTCTTCGAGAAGAAAGCATTTCTATTCTCTCCAGTGCAGGTTTTGAGTTACCAGTCTGCTCAGGTTTGATATGTCTCTCAACAGGTATATTTCATAATACTTGGAAGAAAGTGTATTTTTTCAAGGTTATAATGTCAAGTTGGTCATAACTTATGCACTTGGTTTCTTTTCTTGCTCTTATTTGAAAACACTCCATTGTCTTCAAACTTCTATTATGTCTGGAGCAAAATCAGATGTCTATCTCGTTGGTTTCCCTTTGACAGTAACACATCTTTCTTTTCTAGCTGTTCTAACTATAATCTTTCTCTTCACCCTTCCTTTTTTCACTTCCTCCCTCTTTGCTTGTTCCCTCCTTTCCTTTTCACCACTTTCCCTCTCTTTGTTCTTTCATTTTTTCAAAAGTATGATATGTTTTGTCTGAATGTAATTTTCATTGACATTTTTGTGTAGAACTTGGCCTTTTTCTGCTATTCTAAATAGTAAATGACTCATGTACTTAGAATTAGAATATTAATTTGCTCATTATCTTAAATATACATTTTAATGTATTACAATATATAATATGTATAAATATAATATATAATTTAATATACCATATAAATAAAATTATAGTGTCATGCATTTTTCAAGGTATTCAGCATTTAGAGAAGAGAATGATGAACATGTTGGCTCACAGCAAGATTCAGTTCATGTCAGAAGGCACAAGTTTTAGTTTTTCTCTTTCCCCACCATTGGCATAAAACTTGAACATATATGTAGTGAGACCTTGTATGGGTTGCTCTGTAGTACATTGAAATCAACCTACTATTGCCCTAGTATGTGAGAGGACATTCTGAATCACACATGCTGAAGGCCATTTGAAGATGCTTCACATCTTATAATTACCTTTCCTCTGAGAATGGATTGAAAAAAATTAAGAGCATGCCTCCAGAGGCCATGTCTATCATATATGGCTCTAGATGATCTCATTTCTGTTTACCAGATGAAGTCAGTATCTAGTAACAGAGAAAGAACTAAAAAGAAAAAAAATGTCTGTATGTAAAAAAAGCAGAGAGAATCTGCTTCCCTCCTTTAGACAAAGTGACTCAGTAGAGTTATTTAAAACCTTGTCTGCAAATTATTTTGACACTGTAACCACTGAGAAATAGAGTATATTTCTACTCCCCTTGAACCTGAGTGGGAGTACAGTATGCCTTTAAACCAGCAGGACAGAGGAGATATTATACATTTTTCAATAGTAGGTAGTAAAAGGTACAACTTCAATTTGCCAGCTAGAAAATTTCACTTGAGCCTTGAACTACAAAGTTAGAAGCTCCATTACTTGAGGATAGCCTCTCTATGACAGGCTTAGAGAGTTCATGCATAGATCTTCTTACAGACATCCCAGCTTAGGTCCTGGATGACAGCTAACATCAGACACCCAAGAAGGCGAGTGAGTGAACTTAGATAATTCTGGTGTCTAACCATCAAGTGGAATCTTCCCCATCCACTAAATCTTCCCCACTGAGGCTCCAACACTATGAAGCAGAGCAATTCCTACTCTGTTCCCTATCCAACTCCCAGTCTACATTATACACAAACACGGAGAAGCATTTGATGTAAGCTGTTATGTAATACAATGGTAACTTGGATATTCAATAACCTTGCAATAAGTCTTCCTATGACATAGACTGCTGTGAGTTAGGCTTGCATCCTTTTCAACCGTCTAAGACCTGCACAGCAAGATAGTGAAATGACATCATCGTAGAAATAGCCTTGGTTACTTTTAATTAAGAAAACACATATCTTTAGCTACTTTAATATTAACAACATATAATTCCCACTCACCCAATAACTTGTGTTATCTCTTGGTGTATAGTAATGTTGCGAACTAGTGTCTTAAAGAAGAGACAGGGAAAGAAGTTTGGTGGAGACTAGGAGCTGGGAAAACCTGACCCGATCTTGGAGGCCTGAAAGGGAGCTGTGTATTTGTTGCCCAAGCATTTGGTGCACCAAGTTCTTGCCACCAGACCACTTGACTTATGTTAAACTCATTCTTCTGTCCTGCCCTGCTGCCTCCAGCTCTACCAGGAGGCATTGCCAAGAGCCCTCCAGTTCTACCAGGAGGCGTGCCAAGAGCCCTCCAGTTCTACCAGGAGGCGTGCCAAGAGCCCTCCAGAGCTACTCATTACTTTGCTGGGTAACCAAATCCTTGCATGTAGCTCTTGTTGCTTCAATGATTTCCAAGTTGTTTTTAGCTCTGATCCTTCCTTATCCAGAAAGAAGACTTATTAGAGAAAAAGATCATGCCATCTCTCTTTCTCCCATTGTGTAAAGCCAGTTTCCAAGCCCTTGATGGCATCCTCCAATCAGGATAGATTTCTTAGGAGAATATGCCATTACTCACCCACTGCACCTTTGAGTCTAGCCAGTAATTGAGAACCGGATTGCATGGATTGTTCATTATAATGGAATGGAACTTAGAGAACTATAAGTTTCCCCAATGCCTTAGTTCATTGCAATATATGCTTTCTAATCTATATAATAACATTTTGAACTACTACAGTCAGAGTTTAAAGATTTATTTATTTATTGTATGTAAGTACACTGTAGCTGTCTTCAGATACACCAGAAGAGGGCATCAGATCTCGTTACAGATGTCTGTGGCCACCATGTGGTTGCTGAGGTTTGCACTCAGGACCTCTGGAAGAGCAGTCAGTGCTCTTAACCACTGAGCAATCTCACCAGCTCCTATAGTCAGATTTTGAACCTAATAGTACAGTGCCTGCTGCAAAACCTTCAGTGTGACCCTGAGCTGCCCATAGGCACAAAGAGGGAGTCAGTAAGGCTTCACCTCAGAAATGCTCAACAAACAGTTCTACCTTTAGCCTGCTTCCCCCATCCCCTCTGTCTTCTTCATAGCTTCTGTCTCTAATTTGTACTTTCAGTGTTGCTATGGTCCATTGGTAGCTACTTCTTTGTTCTGTATTTTATGTAATTTTCTTTTTATTTCTACAACTTTTTCTAGGTACCCATGTCCTGTTTCATACTTCTTAGAGAGGTAAAACCACAAGCATTGGGGATATATTTTGACTCAATACTTATGTAAGTATAAGCAAACAACATGTGACAGCCTTCCCCAACACCCATACATACACATGCACACAAGACACAAGCACATGAGCATACCCCACACATGTGCACAACTACACATAGAATTCAGATAGTATATCTGATTGGGACGTGATATTTTTACATGGAGGAAGAGACCTCAGTAGTGTTGATGGGCTTCATTGGTCTTGGAAGTAAAAGCCTGTAGAGAGATGTTGAGACACAAATATTCTCAGCTGAGATCCCTTCAGACTTCGGAAGTTCTCAGGTTCTACACTATAGGAACAAATCACCACTTGGCACAAGTTCCCAGCTCTGCCCCATTGTGAGTGGTAAGGATGGTATGGGAAACAGAAAGAAGCTGTACCTCAGCTTCTAAGGATGAGGGTTCTAGCACATAGATACTGTGAAGAACTGAATCCATGCACCTTGAGTTGGAAGTTTGGCCACCCCTTGAAGAGGTGTTAGAGGACTGTTAAAAAACACACAAGTTCTGTGCACCAGTTTGCTTTTGTTTCTGTGATTAACAGCATTACCAAAGCAACTTTGGGAGGGAAGAGTTTATTTGGCCTACAGGTCACAGTCTACCATGGGAAGAAGTCAAGGTAGGAATTGAAGGCAGGAACCATGAAGCGGGAGGCCCCTGCCAGTGGCTCACTTGCTTGTTTTCTTATACAACCCAGGACCACCTGCCCAGGATGGCACCACCCATAGAAGGCTGGTCCCTCCCACATCAATTATTAGTCAAGTAAATGCCCCACAGACATTTCCTCAGGTCAATCTGAAGGAGACAATTTCTCAATTAAGGTTTCCCCTTTCCAGGACTCATTGGTTTGATTTAGTTTGAGAAAAATGAATCAGCACAGGTTGCAGAGGAAAGGAGGAGGACTTTCTCTAGGGCTTCAGGCATTGGAGCAGACCAAGGGCAAAACAGGGAAGAAAAGTGATCATGACATAGGATGGAGGAAATGCCTGGAACTGGGAGCAGAAATCTCCCAAGGCTGCTGAGCAGTGAACCATGAGGGTCAAAGAGCTGGGTCTCTGGGAGTCTGGCCACCCAGAGGACTCCCACATCTTTTCCACCAAGGGCCCTTTTCTGCAACCAGAGGATTCTCTCCACTTATATCACACACACACACACACACACACACACACACACACACACACACACACAGATGAAAAGTCATGGCTCAAGTTCATAGCTCTGTAGCAATTTGCAGATTCCTCATGTTGGGTCATTGCAAGATCCTCTTAAGAGTGGAAAGGTCAGATGTTTATCTACAACTCAAGAAAAGAAGCAGAGGCCAGGCACATGAGCAGATGCCTTATATAAACTGGCTAGTATAAGTATCATAAGTATTAATCAATGGATGAACTGCAATTCATTTAGAAAGATAAAAGCAATAAATACTTACACATCAGTAACTAAAATTTTAAGCTAATCTGTTTCTTAGCATAAAAATTGACTTTCTAAACAAGTTTATTTACCAAGAGAAGTGAAGACTTGTTTTCATACATGAAAAGATTGTTTTTTTGATTACTTCAAGGTCTATTGACTTAAAGCAGGTAACCTTGAAAGATACATCCACATTTACATATGTCTGAGAATGTTAGAGCATTTACTGTAGAACATTGAACTTATTTCTTTCAACTTATAATTTGATTGCTATAGAAAGTTATTTTATTTACCAACCTTGTAATAATTGACCTATGACCCTGGCTTTATTGATCAATTTATAACAAACTCAGTCAGTATAAAAGACTCTCTTAGAATCGGGAAAATACTCAAGGGTTTTTCTTTTTGAAAACATTATCTTTTGAGTTAAAAGTAGTGACAACTGATAGGTTAATTTTCAAATACACAAAACCTTGAATTTTCCTCTCTAAATTCTGGGCTCAAGAATTTGCCACCCACTCTTCAGGCTCATTCTTACAAGTCTTCAGGTTTGACAAGGACACTGGTGTGTCTTGAAGGTTTTATCACCTCTACTTCAGGATGTCCCTACCCATAATGACATTCTCTGCTTATCTTTACCACTTTCTTTATGAGTTTAGATTGAGCAATTTCCAAAGGGTGCTGTCTTAGTCATCTTTATATGCTGTACCTAAGGGCTGATGGCCAATAGATACTGAACTGAACTCTAATGGACACAGTATGGGAAATTCCTTTTCCCATCCCAGTCAAACTGTCTGAAAATCACAGCTTCTGGGCCTGAAGAGTATGTGTGTGTGTGTGTGTGTGTGTGTGTGTGTGTGTGTGTGTGTGTGTGCGTGCGCGCGCACATGTGTATGTATTTCTGTGTGTATGTAAGTGTGTCTGTGTGTGTGCATGTGTGTGGCTGTGTGTGAATATGTATGTGTGTGCATGTGTGTGTATGATGTGCGTGTGTGTGTGTGTGTACAGGAGATGGGGGAAGGGAATGAAAGGAATACAGGTAAGTTTGTTACTTTCCTCTGAGTTCTTTGATAAACTACGTGTACTGGACCCTGGACACCGAGTAGCATTCATGCCTGCCAAGAGGAACTCCTTAATCTTACAATTTACACCAGGCACATTGGTTGTTCCCAACAGGTCTCCATACTGCCTACCATCTATGGACTGCTGACTACTTCAGGTGACTGACTGAATATTCAGCTTTTGCTAACTAGAAAACAACACTAACTGGTAACGCCTTCACAAATACAATCTACAATCAGACTCAAGCCATTCATTTCCCCCTCTTCTCCCATCTAACATGCCGTCAGTGACTAATATGCCCTTCTTCTTCCTGCTCCAATTTGTCTTTCTGTGGAGCTACTAATGAACAGGAGATGCCAGAGGAGGCTGTTAGGGAAGACTGGGGGCTGAGGGTTGGGAGAAGGGAAAGAAATGGAGAATGGGGAGGGGCCAGCAGTCAAGGGCGTGGGTACTCTACAAACCAGGTCATTCATCTTGCATGTCCCTGAGTGGGTGTCCCAATTACTTAAGACATTTTAGGTTCAAAGATCTGTCAAGACACTTTTTTTCTGAAGGACCTGCTGGATGCCCTATATCTGTCTTGTTTCTCAGCGGGAGATAATGACGGACGGTGCATAAATCTTTGCAGAGTGCCAATTAATGCTGGGATGGCGTCTTTGAAGTGTTGTAAGGACTGATTCCTCAGGCTGGTTTCTGCTTAGAAGCCAGGGCAAGGCTGCTCTGTTGGCTGTGTGAACTCCAATTGGCTGAGAGTTGGGCTGGAGAAATGAGGTTTTTGCGGGTGACTGGTTTGGCATGCAAGCCTGCCCTGTCAATGGCAGGGGAAGTCGTGCTGGGTTTTAGTTAAAGTTCTGGGGAAAGACCCTATTAATCAAGAGCCTAATCAACTGGCTCTGGGATATGGTGGTGACGGCGACTATATAATTTATTATTCTATCTAGGACACTTTGAGAGAGAAAAAAGAGTGTTGTTAATATGTGTCTAGAGAACAAGTGTAAATCGGTAGTGTCCCAGGCATCCCAGGACATGTGGTTACACTTAGGTGATATATTAACTTTACCAATTAATTCTCAGAAGCTTGTGTGATAGGTTTACTCCACATATATTCTTCTGAGGAAAATGGGTTGCACTGGATTATCACTCCTTGTAGAGAACACATAGCATATGGTACTTAGTAATCCAATGCTTTGAAAGAACAAAGGTTTGGATGTATGACCTGGGTTTGCTTCCTTCTTACATTTACTAGCTGACCTCATCCACTCGCTGCCCATCATGATTGGTAGGGACTGTCCATCTTTAGCTCTTTAGATCTCGTGGTTTGGGAATTCTACTGGTCTCAGATAGACTAGAACAGTGATTATCATTGTGGGAATCTCCCTGAGCGTGGACTGTATGCATGGAGAACTCTAAGGCATTCAATTTAGGATTCTTCCACAAGGTGGGTTATCAAATTAGAACACTGATGGAGAGCTGGTGCTGGGAGTATCAGAGTGAAGGGCATCAGAGGCGGGGGAAGGGAGGTCTCCAGGAGATTGCCATGAAAAGAAGAGCTGGCACAAACATCACAGTTTTTCAGCAGAGTATGATGGAATAATAATCAAATGTAGACAGAATCAAGTTCAATATGTGCTTCCACCAACAGAGACAAAATATCTACCTTTTGGTGTATCCATGTCAGATTTTGTTACTACATATTCTTTTGATCTTAGCCATTCTGACTTGGACACCATGAAATACCAAAGTAGTTTTAATTTACGGTTCCCTGGTGGTTAAAGATGTTGAGCATTAAAAACAAAAGCTTCCTGGCTATTTGTATCTTTTCTTTTAAGAACACTGTAGTTCTATGCCCTATTGTTTAGTTGGGTTGTTTGTTTACTTATTTAGTTCTTTGTATATTCTAGACACTAACCAATGGGTTACCTCTTTACCCTAGTGATAGTGCTCTTTGCCATACATTTTAGGTTGCTGAGGCCTATTTCATTTAATTGTTGGTCTTAATACCTGTGCTATGGAAATTCTGTTTGGAAAGTCCTGTACTGTGCAAAGGAGTTCAAGCATATTCCTCTCCTTTTCCTCTGTCAGATTCAGTGAGTCAGGTCTCATGTTGAGGTCCTTGATGTATTTGGAGTCATATTTTGTGCAGGTGAGGGATCTAATTTCATTCTTACACAAGAACTAAGCCAAAATAAATTTATTCTTCTATAAGTTGCCTTGGTTATGGTGTTCTATCATAGTGATAGAAAAGTAATTAATACAGTCCTCAATTCTTTTCCCATAATCACTGTGTCTATTTAATATCAGTACCATGCTGTTTTTATTGTAATAGCTCTAGTATAATTTGAAATCCTGGATGGTAGTACCTCCAACAGTTCTTTGTTATTCAATATTGTTTTGGCTATCCTGGGTCTTTTGTGTTTTTACATGTAATTTAAGATTTTTTAAAAAATTTCTGTGAAGAATTTCATTGGGAGTTTGATGAAGATCTCACTGACTCTGTAGATTGTTTTTGATAGGAAGATCAGTTTTACAGTATTAATCCTACCAATCCATGAGCATATGAGGTCTTTTTATCTTCTGACATCTACTTCAGTTTCTTTTTTCAGTGTCTTAAAATTTTTATTGTGCACATCTTTCACTTTCTTGCCTAGATTTATTCCAAGATATTTTATTTGAAGCTATTGTGACTGGGATTACTTCCCTACTTTCTTTCTCTGTATGTTTGTCATTTGCATACAGAAAGGTTACTGATTTTGTGTGTTAATTTTTTATTCTGCTATTTTGCTGAACATATTCATTAGCTGTAGGAGATTTGTGGTGAAACCCTTGGAGTTTTTTTTTGTGCATAGAACCAGATCATCTTCAAATAAGGATGCTGGGACTTCTTCCTTTCTTCCCTGTGTCCCATCTATCTCCTTCACTTGTCTTATTTCTCCAATTAAGACATCAGGTATTATATTGAGCAGGATGGGAGGAATGGACATTCTTGTCTTGTACCTGATTTTAGTGAAAATACTCTGAGCTTTTCCCTATTTAGCAGAATACTGGCCGTGGGCTTGCTGTAAACTGCCTTTTTTAGATGGGCTATGCCTCTTGTATTCCTAGATTCTCTGAAACATTTATCATGAAAGGATGTTAGATATTGTTAAAGGTTTTTTGTGCATCTAATGAAATGATCTTGCGGTTTCTGTCAGAGCAGAGTGATCCCAAACATGGCCAGGGGAATTGCCATGGCAGCTGGAGTGGAGGCCACTGAGAAGCACAGACAACAACATCAGTTACATGTGGGACGTGGCCCCTCAGTCTTTGAGGCCACGAATGAGACCCAAGAGGAGGGCTGAGTTGATGCCACTTGGGAAAGGGCTCCAAAAAGCAAGTGGGCCAGGGACCAGCTACTACAATGACATCCAGTTGTTGGGTTCAGGGTATAAATGAAGTTTTTCAGAGTGGCCTGCTGAGTGGCTATTTTGTAAAATCAAACCCCTTCTCCTTTACATGTTATCCTTCCATATACAGCATCTTTCCTGTCCTTATAGACATGCTGTTTTACTACAAAAAATCTGTTTAGAAAAGTGATGAAGAAAGAGAGAGTGCAACTGTGGAAACAACATCAAGACCACAGCAGCCACCACAAACGATGATGCCAGGGAGAGACGCTGGTGAAGCGCATTCAAATAACCCTGACTACTCTTGTCCATCTGTCTGTCTAATATATCTGTCTATTCATCTACATATCTATAATCTATCTATATATCTATCAAGTAATCTATTTCTATCATCTATGTATGTGTGTATGTATGTATGTATGTATGTATGTATGTGTATGTATCCATCCATCCATCTATCTGTCTGTCTGTCTATCTATCATATGTATGTATGTATGTATGTATGTATGTATGTATCTATCTATCTATCTATCTATCTATCTATCTATCTATCTATCGAACATCTATCTGTAGAACGAATCTCTTGTGTATTGTATGGAAGCATCACCTGTCAATAAACAGCTGATGGCATATTAGCTAAGGAAGGAAATTAAAGTGAGAGCCTAGGTAGGTGGAGAGGAATCTAGGAAAGAGTCAAGGGTGACAGATTTTCCCCAAACAAAAGGAGGCAGGCACATAAAATGTGGTTACATCTATCTACTGATCTATGTATCTTCATAGTCATCATCTAGTACCAGGATTATCTATTCTCTCTTTCTCTCTCTCTCCTTCCCTCCCTCCCTTCCTCCCTCTCTATTTTTCTCTCTCTCCCTCCCTCCAAGTCCTCTCAGTGAGAACTTGCACATCCTTCCAAATCAGTACTACCATGCAGGGGCCAAGTGATCATCACAAGAGTCTATGGGATATGGGAGAAGTTTATATTTAAACCACAACAAAACCTCTGTTTTAATATCCTGTCAAATTTCTGACCAGGCTGAGAAATTCTCACAAGGACACATCCTTTAGTGAGTTCTCAGTGGTTGAAACTCTGACTCCTCTTTTTCCCATTGTCCAGAAACCTACTTCTCTGACACTATAAATTAATATCCACATTTAGTTGCTTAATTCCTGATGTAGAATTATACACCTTCTAAAAGAATTTTCTTCCCATCTTTTTTAGTGAATTCCAGAAGCAGCTTTATTTGACTATGAGCTGAGGGACAGTTCAGAGATACCAATGGGACAGCTGTAGCCTGGTGACACTCTGGGTCCAGTGGAGCCCTGGAGAGCACTAGAGAAATCTTGACTTATAGAAGCACTCAGGTGGTGTTACACTGTTGGGTGCAGCAACTGCTTTTTCCCACAGAAAATCCTCAAAACCATTCTTGCTCAGATGAGGACCACAGGGGCCACCACATCCTAGGAAGCAACAGCAGCAGCAGCCCTGCTGTAGCTCAATGTGTAATTATAAGGCTGCTCATGCTCGGGGCCACCTGAAGCCACAGTGGCCATGATGAGTGTGGGAAGCCTGGGGTCCTGGCCTTGTTTTTCCCATTTTTTCACTTTTCTATCTTTTCCTGTTTCCCACCTCACCATAGTGCTGATTTCTAAGGAGGGCACTGTTAGTGAGAAGAAATATGAGCAGCAAGAACAAGGTCATCTGCTCAGATAGATATGACCTTCTGGGTAAAGGCTATTGGCCGTGAGAATACACTTGAGGGTTCCAGATATCTCTAGAGGGATGGAAGAGCTTCTGTACAAACCAAAACAGGTCAGGATTTCCCACTGCATCCTCAGGACGTGAAAAGGAGGGGTGGGGGAGAAAGAGGGAGAGTATCCAGGGCTTTGGTGATGGATAGACCACTGAGACTTTCCTTAGCTATTTTCAGTTTTTACACTTGCCAAATAAATCGATAGTTCTTAACTTTCTTGTTTATTATAAACCTGCTTAAAACCCCCTGAAATCTGATATGTGCCCCCAGAAGAGTACACAGTTCTCGTTCTCTCTCTCTCTCTCTCTCTCTCTCTCTCTCTCTCTCTCTCTCTCTCTCTCTCTCTCTCTCAACTTTTTTCCTGTGTAATTTAGGGGATTGAAAATCTTAGAGAATCCGTCATGACTTTTTTTCCCTTTTAACCACCAGCATTTGGTGGTACATAAATTCATTCTGAATTTCATCTTCTCTGATTCTCCTATAAAGGGTGGGAAACAGAGTAGGAAAGGGCTGGTGATTGGTGGGAGTAGACTTGTAGAGTATAACTTGGATATGGAGGCCAGCATCTTCAGCCAGAACCCTGAGTGTCTGGCTCAGGCAGCAGTACTAGCTCCAAATGAGCTACTGGAGTATACGAATTCAGATTAATGACAGCAATAAACCATTTTTAGATTCTTTGGGTGTGGGGTCAGCAGGTGTGTAGAGAAGGCAGCATTCTCTGCCAATTTGGGGGGAAGAATACCTTGGAGACTGGGCATAGGTTGCACCTAAGCTAGTTGTAGGGAGACTGGGTTCAGTTATAGACTTTTCTGCCTAGATCTGGGGGCTGGTGTGAGCCCTGCATAGTGTGCTTATGGAAGTGGGTCTCTGGGCTCATTTGCTTTTCATTGGGAATGACTCCTGGGAGGGCAGGAGAGGACCTAGGACTCTTACAATGCTGTCATCATCACAACCATGGATTGATTGAACTTGTGTGATAATCAATGAGGTAGACCAAGTTAAAAAAAAATGGGTCAAATTAAAATAGAACTTGCATTAGTTGCTGTGACCAAATGCCTGACCAGAAGTAACTTGAAGTAGGAAGGGGATAAAGTTCAACACACCGTGAAGGATCAGGAGGCAGCTGGGTAGACTGCCTCTGCAGTTGGCAAACAGAGAGTAAACAGAAGTAGAGTCATGCTATAAAGCCGTATGCCCTGCCCTCTTCATCTCCCACTTCCTCAGATGAGGTCCCCTTCCTAAAGCTTTCATAGCCTCTCAAAGCAGCCCATCAGCTGGAGACTAAGAGAGTGAGCACTCCTTGAGCCCACGGGGGCCAGAGGGGGTGGTGGAGAACATTTCACATTCAGATCACATGAGACCCTCCATTTTCCTGTTTTGTAGAACTGTTGATCAGGTTTGGAAAAGTTCTCACAAGGCTATTGTACCCCTTTGTTAAGTTTTCAGGAGTGGAGACTCTGACTCCTTCCCCCCTTTTTGAAAACATGGAAAGAGGTAAACCACATTTTGCTGCCTTCCAGTGGCACGATAGCCAATTCTTATTCTTCCTGGTTGGCCTAGAAGCATCCACCTGTCTAAGGAGCCAGTACTGGAACTGACAAAGGAGTAGGGTCAGGAGAATTGCCATGTTTCTCAGGCTGGCCAGGAAGCCAGTGTAGAAAAGTTAGGGTCAAAACCAAGATCAAGGGTCAATGTCAGGTCATCAAGGATAGACACAGCCATGGGGACCTGAAGACAGGGCCTGAGCTAGACTCTGTAATAGAAGGCTGCAGTACTGATATGGGACCAGGACTTCAGCTGGCCAGCTGACTTCTCAGAGCCTCAGTTTCCTCAAGGGCAAGATGGCACTAATAACGTCTGCCTGCAAGTGCTTGTTAGAATGAAATCTAATCTCGAACAGCTTAATGTCTCCATGGCACAAAGGAGCCGCTGTAGTTAACAGTAGGTCATTATCACCATGTGGCAGCCTCCGCACAAGGTCTTTGGGTAGGCTGGGGGAACGATGGTTATGAAAATGAGTAAAGAATACTCTCAGTTCTCAATTTGCTCATCGCTTCACAATTATCCTAGAAGTCAGACTGTGATGAGTGTTGTAATAAATGAAATGGCTGTTGCTGAGTTTCTTCTGTGACCCCGTAATTGCTCACTTGTGGAATACCTCTCAAGTGACCGAAACCCTCCCAGACAAAGATATTATAGAACCATGCTTCCAATTAACGTCCCCTAACTTGAATTACAAAGGTGAGCTAGAATTTCTCAGGGTCGCTGCTGACTGCATCTCAGGTAACTGAACTAAAGAGTCTGCACAATGACATCCTTTAAGGCTGTTTTGAAAGATATAGGAATATGTGTGAAGGATGGACCTTTCTTTCTATGTGCCATTGAACCACAGTGGGGGAAAAGAAAACAGAGGACCACAGAACTGAAGAGGAATTCTGTTTTCTTTCTGATTTTTCTTTTATTGATGAATACAAAGCACCTACCCATTCACTTTCATAATTACAGCAGGTCTTTGAGCAAGTTCAACAGATGAGAAAACAACACCCCCCTCTATGTATATAGAATCAGTTAGTCATGGAAATACATAAGGCAAGGAGAAGCAGAGAGAAAACAACCAGGCAGGGCCAGAGATAGGGATGTAAAGATTGACAGATCACAAGGGCTGGGTGATGCAAAGAAGGGACTCTGGCAGGAAGCACAGACAAGGCAGGGTACAGCTGTGTGTGTGTGTGTGTGTGTGTGTGTGTGTGTCTGTCAGTGTGCCTATGTATGCATGTGTGTGTGCATGTATGTGTGTCTGTGTGTTCGTGTGTGTGTCTGTGTGTGCATTGAATGAGAATTGGAAGAATAAGAAGAGTGAGAACATTCAAAGTCATATATACTAGAGTTAGGGTCAGCTGTTTCTGTAAAGGTCAGCAGTAAATACTTAGGCTTTGTGGACCAGTTTCTATTGCAATTATTCAGCTAGGCCAGAGATCTATAGACAATGCTTAATGAATGGGCACAGTGTGTGCTAATAAAACTTTATTTATAAAGACAGTTGGCAGCCTAGCCTTAGCCCATGGACCATCATTTATGAACCTTACTTTAATCATGCTTTAAAAATAAACAGCTATGTCTCTCCTGGGTTGTCAAGGCTGTGATTCTCTCAGGTAGCTCTGAATAGCTTTGTAACTTCTGGAAATATCATGGTTTCTTGGGGGCCCATTAGTTTCTTTCCTTCTAGACCAAAAAACCTGGCACTATTTCTATCAGAGAAAAGGAGGAGCCTCATAGGATTGCTTCATCTTGATTGGCTGTAAGGTGGATGAATAGTGAATGCCATTTAGACAAAGTCAACCAACCAAGTATAGGGTTGTTGACCTTTCTTATGACTTTTCTGGGTTCCAGGCAAACATCACCCTCTAGCCCTGTCTTTTATTTAAACACACAATGATTCTGACCTCTGGCATTTCAAACATCTGCTATTTAAAAATGTGACTTGTATGCCCTGTGATGCCTGTATTGCTGCAGTATTGGAAAGAAAGAAATACATTAAAACACATGGTGGATTCATCAAGGAAAGCCCTGGGAGGGAGGAGGCAAGAAGAGAGCAGAAGTGAAGAAGGAAAGAAGACCCCCCAGCAGTTGTTTATCTTTGTGCTCTTCCTTGAGGGGGCTGGGGTATCTGTGGGGATGGGCAGCCTGCTCAGGGCGGCTGTGAGACAGAACAGATGTGGGCTGACCTCATGGTCATTGCTAGTTCCAGCTGACTAGAATGTTCAACATTCCTGATGTTTAGATTTATATAACACCATTCCCCTGCAGAGTTCAAGGCACTTTATATTCTATATTGAGAAAATTCTATTAATTGTCTGGAGATCTGGGGCATCATCCTGGCTTTGCTAGGTATTTGGGGATGGCTAAGCCTCTGAGTATCCCAGGGAGGACACTGTGCACAGAGGGATTGGAAAAGCAATGCAAAAACAAAGGAAGCATGGTTCTTTACTGCAGTGTGGCCTCCCATCCTCTGTAACTGACCAATGGTCATAGCTACAGTGAGTGTGTGCACACGTGAGCATGTGTGTGTGTGTGTGTGTGTACATGTTTGCACGCATGTGTGTGTGTGCCTGTATGCCTCTGTATGCATTCATGTGTGTGTGTGCCTGTGTGCCTGTATGTGTGTGTGTGCCTGTGTGCCTGTGTGTGTGCCTATGTGTATGTGTGCCTCTGTGTGTGCCTCTGTGTGTGTGTGTCTCTGTGTGTGTGTGTGTGTGTGTGTGTGTATGTGATATAGTCTACCATCTGTCCTTCATCTACCATTACCATCCGCAGGTTCTGGTAGTACAACAGAGTCCTGTTTCACCTCTTTACCTCTCTTTGGGCCAACCTTCTGTCTTCTTCTCTTTCTCTCATCCTCTGTTCTTCTTCATATGCATTCTGTGAATCTATCCATTTTTCCAGCTCTAATCTATTACCTCCACACAGTTTGGCTGACATTTCTAGCCTTGACTCTGTGTGGGATTTGTAGTGCCAGGTGATGTTTTCTTCAGTCTGCCTTATCCTCTCAATCATGATATGCCTACCTAAAGCCAACTCACCATAGGCCTTTCTTTCTCTGCACCCTCTATTAGGACGATCTCAGTCACTGCCTGCTTAATATCACACATTTGCCCCTTGTCAGAGGAGCCTCTTAGTGGTAGACTTTATGGCACATGATTGCTACATCCATCCTTATTGAACTCTTCATAACCTTTGGCCAAAATATATGGTGAGCTCTGGACTCAGTGAGAGATTCTGCCTCAAAAGATAAGGCAGAAAATGAGAATAGAATACTCTCAGTGTCTGTCAGCCTCTGGCCTCCATATACATGTGCACACAGGTATATATGCGTGCACATGTGCACATATATTACACACACACACACACACACACACTCACACTTGAGGGTCAGACTGATGAAAGGTAATTGGGTAATAGGGGCACTGTACTCACTGATAAAGGTCTCACTGGACTGGGTTATCTAAAGAATGATATGGGTTAGGGGTATTTGTCAAGTCTCTTGAATCTCCTATCTGCAGGTGCTGCTTGCCACCCTCACAGTTCTTCTGTGACAACATCAGCCATGGAAATCTTACCATGACTGAGTGCATACCAGGGTCATGCTCAGGGACCTTCAGAACTGTGGGTGTATAAGTTTCTTATAGAAGATCTATAAAGGATTTAATCTAAAATACTTTATTGTAGCAATGCAAGATACCACACACATACACCCAGAAAGAGCCAAGTGCAAAAGTTAGAGTTGCTTCCTTCTGGCCTGGTGCCCTCTTCAAGACTATCTTTTGGGTCAGAACTACCTACCTAGGATGTGGCATGGTATTTTGTAGGTTTTTGTGTCTTTTGTAGGGTCTAGCAAGGTTAGGCACACCTAACGGTTAGGCACATCTTATGGATGTTTTGATGCTTGGTTGTCAATTTTTTAAGTGGAGAATTATACTTAAAGAGCATAAATAGCTGCACAATAAGCAACAGACATCACCAGTAGTGTTACCGGGCATAAGAAATAGCTGAAAAGGAACCACTCTAGCCCCTTAGGCAGAGTACTTAGGATTCTCCAGAGGAACAAAGAATAGCACATAAAATGCCATAGTTTGTGTGTATACATGGAAATATATATTTATGTAAATGAGGGACTTATTTTAAGAACTAGGCTTATATGGTTATATGAACTTGTAAACTCTAAGAGTTTACAAGTAACTTGTAAACTCTCTAAACTTTAAGAGCTATAGAGCAGGCTAGCAAGTGAAAATTGAAGCTTTGAGTTCCACACACAGCAGGACAACAAACAGCTTCTTATGTTGCAAATCCAAGGGAATTTCCTTCTTTTTGAGAAACCACAATCTTCATTATTATAGCTTTCCCCTGACTGGATGGGTCTCATCTACACCACACAGGGTCATCTGCCTTATTCGAACAATTTTAATTGAAACATTAATAATATTCCCTGTTTGTGTGTTTGTGGAGGGATGGGTGTGGTTATGGGTGTATGTAATGTAGTATATGCACATATGCCTGCCTGTGCCTGTGTGGGCCAGAGATCAATAGCAGGTGTCTTCTCAGTTGATCCTCACATTATTTATTTATTTATTTATTTGAGACAGAATATCTCACTGAATCTAGAATTCACCAATTTGGCAAAGACCAGCTGGCCAGCAAATCTCAGGGATCTTCTTGTCTCTGCTTCCCCAGTGCCAGAATTACAGTTATATATCACTAGGCCTGGTTTTGTACTTGGGAGCTGGGAATCTGAATTCAGGTCTTTTTTTTTTTTTCTGAATTCAGGTCCTAACACTTGCCTGACAAGCACTTTCCTGACTGGGTGTCTTCGTTAGGGTTTCCACTGCTGTGAAGAGACACCATGACTATGGCAACTCTTATAAGGGAAAATATTTCATGGGAGTGGACTTTCAGTTTCAGAGGTTTAGTTCATTATTGTCATGGCAGGAAGCATGGAGGCATGCAAGCAGATAGGAGGATGAAGAGTAGCTGAGATTTCTACATCCAAATCATTAGGCAGCAGGAAGAAATAGTAAGCCTTGGCTTGACTTGGCTGTCTGAAACCTCAAATCCCATTCCAGAGACATACTCTATCCATACCTACTCCAACAAGGCCACACCTCCTAATCCTTTCAAAAAGGTGCCACTCCCTATGAGCCTATGGGGACTATTCTTACTCAAATCACTACACTGAGCTATCTCCCTTATTCCTGATAGCATCTTGAAAGTATCTGTATGGTAATTTAACAAAGAACAGTGTTGTGTTATGTGAGCCAACCTCTTTATACCTAAGATAAGACACTGATGAAAGACCTAAGAATTCCACCCAAGGCAGTAAACCAATGATTTTCCTGGAGTTGCTTGCAGGAACAAAGGTGAGAGGTGAGTTCCAGGCCATGTGTGACCCAGACAGCTGCATCATTGAAAAGCACCCCCCCCAGATGAGGAGGAAAATCTCCTTGGTGAAATTTCCTGTATAACTTGTAGGCAGCTCCAGCAAAGAGTCTCCTTGTTCCTGGCAATTGTTTATTCCTACAGCCTCTTGAAGGAGCTTTGTGAATTTGGTAGTATTTTGAGCTTCTCAGTCTGATGAGCTCCAGGAGACATTATTCCAATTAGGAGAAATGGCTATGCACCTATCAAACATCTCATGCCAATAGGTGCTATACCACATGCTGTGCGTGAGTGGTTAATCTTCCCAATGACTCCACTTGAGAGTTGTCAATGGATTATTCTCACTAATGCATAACACAACTGAGTTACTGAGAGGCTGAGAAAATCCACACAGCTAGTTGGCTGCAGAACTGGGCTTTGAACCCAGGCAGTCTGGATCCAGAATCTGAGCTTTTAACCAATACACAGCATCATCCCTCTAGTTGACCTCACAAGGCTATGTTGGGAATGAATCAGGAAATTGGTTTGCAAACACTCCATAGACCCTGAAGATCTATATGCCGCTAAGGCGATGCTCCTATTAGCAGTTTCCCCCTTTAGTTCTTCTAAGAGCAACCCTCTGGGATGGAGTGTCATAGCTGTATTCCATCTGGAAGACCCCCACAATGCCGTCAAGTCCACAGCAAACTCGGCTGACAGGCGATGAATCCTGGAGCAGTGAAATGAATCAAGGATGTGCAAACAAACCACAGCCTGATGATATCTCAGTTGAGCATCCCATGGTGTGCACTGATGAAAGAAGTCAACCTTTGTCCTTCTTATCTTTGTGAGAAGAATCAGAAGATCAGCCCCGAGCGGTTCATATTTACCTGGTCCTGTTCCTTGATCAGTTTCTTTAGAACTAAAACACTACCCATGCTTCTATTTTTCTGTGCACAAATGTTTGAAATAGTCAGGGCAGCAGATCTCCCTGGTGATAGGAGCCACAAGTGTAGCTCTGAGCTGCTGGGCATGAGAATGTGAGTCTGTACAATTGTTCCCAGCAATAAGAGAAAAGGAGATACCTGCTGTTCTTGGAAGGCCTCCTATGATAGTGCTTGCTACTCCAAGTTGACCATATAGAGCCTATGTGTGGATTCCTAGACCTACTGCTTCAAACTTTAATCTGACCAAATGAGTGCCTAAAAGTTTATCTGTCTGTCTATCTGTCTGTCTGTGAGTCTGTCTACCCTCCAGCCTGCCAGCCCATCCATCCATTCATCCATCCATCCATCCATCCATCCATCCATCCATCCATCCATCCATCCATCCATCCATCCATCCATCCATCTAGCTACCTAGCTAGCTAGCTACCTATCTACCTACCTACCTGCCTACCTACCTACCTATATATCTATCATCTATCTATCCATCTATGAATCTATATTTCTGTGTGCGCACACACACATGCTAGAATGTCTGGCATATACACAATACACTTGCATAGGTCAGAGTATAACTATGGAATCTGTTTTCACCTGTCACTTTGTTCCATCTGGGATGGAACACAGGTCAACAGGCTTGGCAGCAAGCATATCTACCAATTGAGCTATCTTGTTGGTCCCAAATGATTGCTTTTAATGCCAGGGATTGAGGGAGCAAAGAGAACGTAGGGAGGGATTTGAGGACCTTTGTTGAAAGCCTTCACTTTGGTTTTTTTAACTGTTCTTTCAGTCATGTTTTCCCAGGTGTTTCCTTCAGTCTGATAGCCAGCCCTAGGAGTCCTGTCTCTGGCTGAGAAAATTGGTGATCTTTATAGAATTGAGTCCCCTGGACACATGGCCTATTACCTGGACATTTCATCCCAGACAGAATCTTCACTATCTTTGCTATCTCTTACTAGACAGGCTTAATCCTGTATGGTGACATTACTGGGTATCAACAAAGATGTCTATCCTTGCCTTCCTAGGGCCATTTCCTGCTGTCCATAGTCTGATATGCTGCATAATATTCCAATGGTACACCTGCTTCCAAATGTGAAGTGTCTGTTCTGGGTTTACACCCAATAAGTAAATGCCCTGGCAAAAGCCTATTTTTGGCCTGACCTGCATAACCTATGGCTTTCCCAGCATCCTTTACTTCCTTTGACTTGCACTACCAATTGCCAAACATCCACGATCTTCTTCACTGACAACTCCTATGTCAGCAAGGGGTGAGACTATGTGTCCAATTACCAATATTCCTTGAAGTGATATGTGGCCTTGTATCCCGGGTCTAGCTAATGAAGTGGGAGCCAAGTCTTGGCTGATACTTCCAGAAATGCTTTTGAACTCTGTCAGATCACCTGCTGTGAAAGCGATGTCCCCTGACTTTCTTGTGACCATGAGGATGAAAATCACAAGTTAAAACTGGGATGTCTGGGTAGTCACAACAGTGCTGTTTCCAGGTTTCTTACAGCTTGGGGAATGTCCTAGTGCCTGCAGCCAAGTAGAATCAAAATGGCCACAAGTACTCTCCCAAAAGACCCTTTTTGTCCATAATGATTAGTTCCAGACTGGTCTCCCTTACCTGCTTCCTTGTCTTTCCTCTTCACTCTTCCTTCCAGCTCGGATGGGTCAGAGGTGTGGCTTCCCTGAGGTTTCTGTTCTTTAGAGCTGAGAAGACTTCCGGTCTTTCTCCACCACCGTTTTTGTTGCTGGTTGCCTTAGGATTCAGGAGGCAATCTGCGGATGTTGGTGTACATACAGGATGTCTGTATTCATGAAGAGAAGGAGGTCTTAGTTACATGAACAGCAGCTTTTCCTGCTGTTGCTTTTTACCCAGCAATAGAAGGACAAGGGAAGGAGTGATTTTTAATTAGCTAAAATTTGAATTTTAAAAAATTGTCCTTTCTGTCTTAAGTGGTTTATGGACTAGGTTTGGCCATAAATTAATGGTTGCTCATGCACAAGTAAATATCTGGTCCTTTGGACCCTTCTCTTCTCTCCCATTTCTTCTTTGATGTATTTATATATATGCTCCATGTACATGCCTGGTACCTATGGATGTCAGAAATGGGCATCAAATTCCCTGAAACTGGAGTTATGGATGGCTGAGAGCCATCAATCTGGGAACTCTGAAAGAGCAGCAAGTGTTCTTGACCACTGAGCCATCTCTCCAGCCCTCAACACCATTCTTAATACTAACTGGAGAAGGGATCCTGACCCTGTGACTGCTACTCTTTTGAGTGTTTGCACATTTTGAGTCTAAAACACTTCACAGTGTTATTGGAGACAATGCTCATGCGAGCTATTCCTGCAAGTCCTACTGGCATTTCCTGTGCTTCTTCTAAGAGTCTCAGGACTTCTCTTTAGGTTTGCATGGAAGCTACGCCTTTGGTTACCAGAAAGTCCTTTTTGTGGTTTGTGACCAAGGCAGAAGTTGCTTGGGCAGGCCAAAGGAAATAAATGAAGGAGTAATGGCATTCTTTTTCTCCAACTGGCTTCTTTTCATCTTCCTTTCTAATCCTCCTAAACCCCTATAACAAAGGGTCTGTGTCTACTGTCCAGAGCCTAGGTAGGGAGATAGATGAGTGGGGGCAGAAGCTCCTCAGAGGCAGCACATTCTGAAGATCGGCAAAGAGGAGGTGTGAGAGGCAACTTCTTGGAAGGAGACGGCAGAGCTGTAATTAAATTTTCTGATCTTGTTAGCCAATTTCTTCACTCACTGCCCCTGAACCAGGGAATAGGGAGGGAGGAAGGACACTGTTGCGTCAGTGGCGGCGGGGAGGGAAATGAGCTTTTCACGGATTATTGGGTTAGTTCCACCTCTCCCACTTCTCAATTTATTTGTCTGCATGTTCTCCAGAGCTGAAAAGGTTCCGAGTCCTTTTTCCATTTTCTTTTAATTAGATCTGATTTTGGAGTCTGAGAACTTGGGAGGGGCTCCGGTTACAAAAGGAGGAGGGGTGAGAGCAGGTGGAGGGTCCTCCAGCCATTAGATCTTTCAGAACTCTTTGTCAGGATTGGAGATGCCTAGGATAGGTTTTAGCTTCCTTTTTGTTTCCCGGTCTCCCTCTTTCCCTTTAGTAGGAGTAGGAGAGGCCCCCTCTCTCTCCACAGTAGTATTGAACTGCCACCTTTTCCCACCTTGCCATCTGATGGTTGAAAATCATGAACATTCCTCTAAATTGTCAATAAAATATACATTTGTTAGGTCCTTTCCTTGATGTTCCTCTTGGGCAGGCTGGACTGTGGACCAGGAAAGTCAGTTGTAATTTCTCTGTATGAGAAGGAATACTGTGTCCTGTCCATTTTGAATTGAAAGAGAAGGGGGAAAGCAAAACAAAACCAAAACAAACAAACAAACAAACAAACAACAGATCTGGCCACAGGAGAGAGGCAAAGGAAGTGGCAGTAACTAAGTTGGTCATTATTTAAAATCCCTGGTGACCAGAGCGGGGTGTGATGGCACATGCCTGTCATTTTAGTGTTTGAGAGGCTGAGGCAGGAGGATTACTGCAAGTTCAAAACAAACCCGGACTTTTAAAGAAGAGCTTGTCTAAAAACAGCAAAAGGAGATAAAAGTAAAGAATTATCAGGGACTACATCCTGGGGTCAAGGGCATTTATGGTACCAGTTGATAAAGCTTCCGAAGAGACAAGAGCTCATTTCTTTGCTGAAGCTGAATGTGCCTCTAACAGCAGAGACTGTGCCAGGTTAACTAGCACCAGAGTGGGGTGAGGTGCTGTATCTGCGTACTGTTTTTGTCTGCCAAGACCTTCTGTAGGCCTGATGCATCAAAGACATTTGTCTTACAATTTATCCAGGGCAAGAGGCATTCTCCAAAGTTCTGCTGGACCCTGTAAGATTTATAGTGCTATGGGCATGCACAGCATGGTCTGATTTAAAAGATGGGCTATGCAATAGTTATAAAGAACACTCAGGAAGCCCCATGGGAACTTCAAATAAATGGATGATGGTTTTTCAGAGATGTTGAGCTGAGGTTACAACTCTTCCGCTGACCAGAAGATACAGGTCAAGATATATTCCGTGATTGTAGGCCGAGGAGAAGGATGCAAATCCAAGCCCAAATTGAAAGCCAGAAGGCACAAACTGAATTGTAGGGTTTGCTTTGAAGTCAGGCTACTTCCCACATGCATGAATTGAAGGAGACTATTCCAGGGAACGTCTAGAGGGAATAGATATGTGACATTCTGCTGGTAGCTCATAGGCTTTTGAGAGCCTAGGAGAGGTCTGATGTGGCCTGCCATGTAAATGCCAACTTGTCACAAGAGAGGATAACATGTGACTCTGAAGTTATCATGCCAGGCTTGAGTCTGGTGGGTGTCTGAGGATAAAATGTGATTTTCTAGGAAGTCAGGAGGATCACAGAAGCCATTTGGCATGGGTCTTGGTGGGTTGAAGAAAGCTGAGACTTGAGGCTCTGGGGAAGAAGGAAGGGTAGTATGGAGTCTGTAAGAATGACCCGGAAGGAGAAAAGGCTGTAAAAGGTGGGGACTAGGAGGAAGTTTAGCTTGAGGTATGTGATGGATTACAGCAGGAGAAAGGACTTGAAAGATAAGACCAAGCCTTACCACAGGCACTCCCCAGGTACCCCCAAATGTGGAAATCATATTTGTATTCTAGGGGCTGAAGGCTGAGGAGCAGGAAATCGGGGTAACAAGGAAGGGACGGTGATTTCTCTGATCCTGCTTCTCTGTAAAGTTCTCAATAAAGAGGGCATCTGATAGATCATATGCAGAGTCCCGAGTCTCACCTGACAAAGACAGCAAATGGCTCACAGGTTCTGTCTGTGTAATTAGTGACTCTTACTTTCCTCTTCTCACTTTGGGGAAAGGGAAGGAAGGAGATAGAGAGGTAGGTATGCAAATTAAGGAGGCTCTGGATTCCATGGGTTCACATTTGTTTTTAAATTCCAAACAGAACAATTCTGTTGTTGTTGTTGTTGTTACTGTTACATTTGTTGGCAAAGGGATGCTGCCTAAGTTCCTTTGCTGAAAGACAGCAGAGGGAATGCTGGGAAGCCGTCAGATGTGAACAAGATCTTCCATTGTGGTGGGAACCTCTGATGAGCGTAACCTAAGGCAGTCAAGCAGACCAAGTGTAGAATAGCCCTTTGTCTTGGCCTCAGGATCTGTGCCTTGAAGACTTTTCTGGCTGTCTCGGCTCAATCCTCCTCGCTAGCTGCTCTCTCTTTCCTGAGAGTGAGAGAAAATGACAAGGTGCCCATTCCTAAGACTTAAATTGCAGAACCACAGCGAGAGAAAGAGTCTTCAGCTATTTTATTAAAAAAAAAGTGTTCCTAGTACTTTAAAGTACAGTAGGAAAACTGGGGCAGTGAAATCCACCTAGGCTGGTTATGCAACCAGTGTGCGAGGCAGGAATATGTAATATCCAATATTAATAAAAAGGGCTAAACCTTCTCCAAAGTATTTATCCCATGAGGGGTTGCTCTTGCCCTACAGCCTCCATAGTTACAAGTGAAATTTTAGAGTTGGAAACTAAGTGGACTGGAGACTTGGGCATGAGCAAGCCAGAGGCAGCGCAGGGGGTGCTACAAGGTCTCTCATATTGGTTTGGTTCTGTATGATCCTTTCCTGACTGGACCACTATGTTGCCAACATTCTGAAGGTGAGAATCATTTGTGTCTGTGTGATAGCCTCCTCCAGGTGAGTGGTCGGATACACCTTTTCCTCCCTGTTGCTCTCTGCTCCTAGACCAAGATCAGACACAGGAGTCCAGAATTTCCTTCTGGGTCAGACCCTGGCCATGGAGGAAGGGCTGAGCAGAGCCTCAGAGCTTCCTGCTCCTGGCTACGAACCTTCACAGTATCAGCCCCCAGAAAGTTGAGGAAAACTCATTGAAACCAGCATGTGGAACTGTCTATTGTGGATAGAAAGAATTTATGACGGACATTAAGCGGAGTGAAGGCATGGGAAGAGCAGGAGTGATTCCTGAACAAATATTGAACCTGTAGTTTCTGACTTCCGACTGAGAGATCACACAAACAGGGTTCAAGGAACCCTGAGCTAATAAACACACATCAGGCTCTCATCAGAACAGATGCAAGAATGAGGATTTATACAGTGAAATGGAGCACACGCAACTCTTTCATTAGGGATGGGGAAATCAAATTTTAATGGCAATGTCTAGTTAGAAGTTTTTCTATTGCTCATCAATTCAGCCCTCATTCTCAATATTAATAACTCGGCTAAGCACCTGGAAAGAGGCTTTTCTCTGCCAAGCTAATACATTTTCTATGAAACCACACTTGATTGATTATGTCTCTGTAAGTGTGACCACATGAGAAGCAGCCCTGGAAACATGAGTCTAATGCAATGGGTAGAAAACAAAGAGAACTGAGGAAGAACAAATACTATTTTTGAATTGTTTATGACAATGCTAAGAAAAACAAAATCAAAACAGAAAGCAGGAGAAGCAGGATTGTTGGTAGGGTCTAACAAAAAGTCACAAAAGTATTTTATTCACGTTAGATACGCATTTTGAGAGGGGAGATAATTTGAATTGAATTCCAGCAAAATATTCTTATCTAGCAAGGAAATGATAATAAATAAACCTACCACTCAAAGTCGAAAACAAGTGAACTTCTTTGTTCTCTAGTCAAATCTATGGGTACAGGAATCAGAGTGCTGAAAAGTGCTAAAACCCAGTGTTTAGATTCCTAAGTATTGGAGGTACGTGGAGGTCAAGTGGTTGTGCCCATGATGGAAGATTGTGTGTGTTCTACAGAACCTGTTTGAGTTGGAAGAGACTGCAAGCCCCAGAAATCAGCTTTGATTATAAATGAGCAAGGAAGGACCACAGTGGCCCACAGTAATGACTTTTATGTTTCTTGGGTATGACTACCAGCCTTTGGGTGTCATTATAGTTACTGGGTGCCTGGAGTGCCACATACAGTGCCATGGCCCGAGGATACAGAGATGAGAAAAGACAAGGTTGTTGATCGTTGGGAGAAGCCCCTTAAGACAGTGAGGAAAGGCCTTGGCATTGTTCATTTGCACTTTATGTGAGGGAGTAAGAATAAGTTGTGATTTTCAGATGGAGAAGGTGGCGTGTATGCCCAGAGTCTTAGCATTGGTTTTCCATTTGTGTGTGATCATGTGGGAAGGCACCAATGCATTGTGTGTATGAATCCTGATTTACCAGTTACTTTGGGATGGACAGAGAAAGGTGAAATGATCTTATCAGGTCAAGGTGATGAGACCTCCAGAGAGAAGCAGAATATGACTGACGAATGACTTGACTTCTTTTTGTTTTGTTTTTAATTTGTCATCTTCATCATCACACTATTATCACCGTCATCAGTGGTAGAAGTCTAGTATTTTATCATCATTGTTTGGAGGTGAGCTGCGCATGTCAAATTGTATATCAGGAGGTCAGAGGACAACTCTGTGGAGCTACTT
Source organism: Tokudaia tokunoshimensis (assembly GCA_036184795.1). Lineage (NCBI taxonomy): Eukaryota > Metazoa > Chordata > Mammalia > Rodentia > Muridae > Tokudaia > Tokudaia tokunoshimensis. The sequence continues at coordinate 102,714,968 of BTHU01000008.1, forward strand.
CTCTCTTTACACATTTACATGGTTCTGGGGATTAAACTTAGACCACCAGGCTTGTGTGGCAAGTACTTTACCTGCTGAGGGATGGTAGTTTTATATACACATCTATGTATCATAGGCATGCATAGAAAAATGACCAATATGTCTGATTTTATCTTACCCTGTCTCCTATCACACATGTCCTAGTAGGAAATGGAGTCCCTTTTGTACTTTTAGTCACTGTCTCCATTTCTTTTACATAAAGCAATCTGTCTTGAGGACAAGGTTTCTTCAATTCTCCAAGGGATAGGTCTCATGTATGCTGGCTTCAGAACAGTGTGTGTATGTGTGTGATTGTTTTCCCCTTTGTGTTTAGTTATGACAGACATGTTCATTTCCTTCCTGTGAATCTTAACTACAACACAACAGATTCCTTTTGGGTATGGTTGGAAACATTCTGACTTTCATCTTCCAGATAAATATTTTGAAGATGGATACAGACAATCTTTAAATGCTGCTCTTAGAAATATTTCCCCTCAAGCTGAATTTATAACATATTAGATTAAATAAACATTTTAAATACACAGATGTTGACTGTTGTCTGAACAATGTCAAATTAAAATGGCCCACATGTGGGTTGCAAATAATCTATGTGCATGATCTGGTCTCAGTGCTGGTCCCAACAGCAGGCAGACTAACCCATCCATCCATAACTCATTTTAACATGACATGTAAATTTGTTCTTTCCTGGTCTTTAGAGGGAACTCTGAGTAAATTAATAACTATTTTATGTTATGGGCTATATGTTATGTGTTATCATATATTCATGTAGGTATGTGACTGTGCTCATGTCTGCATGTGCATGTAGAGGCCAGAGGATGATATAGGATGCCTTCCTTGAATGTCCTCTACCTTCTTTAAAATTATCTTTACACTTTTATTATTTAGTGTGCATGTGCATATGTGTAAGTATTCACATGTCATGGTATATATGCTAAAGCACCATTTCTCCTCTTATAGCTACTGTATGAGTCCAGAGGATTGAACTTAGGTCTTCATCAGTCTTGGTACAGGTGCCTTTACCCACTGAACCATCTTGCTGGCCCCACACTATTATTATTATTATTATTACTATTACTATTATTATCATTAATCTTGAGACAAGATTTGTCACCAAACCTGGCAATTTGCTAAACTGGCCAGGCAATAGCTTCGGGGATCCACTTGTCTCCACTCAGTTTCTTCATAGCTGGGTGACAAGGACATGGTTGCCTGCTGCATGCCCAGCTTTTCTGTGGGTATTGGATCCTCACGTTTGCATGGTGAGTGCTTTATAAACTTCCCAAACCATCTCCCTGACATCAAATCTCCCAGTTTCTTCAGGGTCACTCTCTGATCATAGAAATGTCCTTTGGTTAGTTCCAGTATTGGGGTTTCATTTCAACAATGAAAATGTCCTATCCAGTGCCATTGGCCCACGGCTTTAGATTCATATCAAGTTTAAAGCGCCTCTTCCTTTGAACACCTCCATCCTGATTTGGACCCGGAAACTTGGATCAAAGGAAGAAATAGCAACTGTTGCCTCTTTCCTTGGATCACTCTCAAGATGGACAGAGTGTTTTTATTCTTTTTATTCTTTTAATTTTTTGCCTCTGTTAGCTTTGGACTTGGCCCATGGAGTGATGGTGGTTAAGACGCAGCTTGGTGAGTGCCTGGAGGTTTGACTTTTACTCTTGTGAATGCGGTGACAAGGCCGTACCTCAGGTAGCCATCCTCCTTTCAGCCAAAGCACAAACAGAACAGTTTAATGATAGCTTAGTGCGACCTGCAGAAGCACCAAGTGTCATCATTGCAACATGAGGATAATTGTCATTTGATGTTCTTTATTTTCCTCCCCTTGAAACCTCACGGGAAATTGGGACAAAATTAGTTTCATCTCTACATCTTGATGGATAATACGTATTTTCAACCATGAAACCAAGAGAAGGCACAGAGCCACACTGGGCTGTAATTTATGCAAAGCACTTTGCACAGTGTTTAGCACATGGTAAGCACTCAATAAATAGAAAATTATTGTAGCTATTAGTATTATTAGTTGATATTTTTCTTGTCGGAATTGAAATACCCTAAGACTTCAAAATTACTGTTTTTGAATAAAGGGGATGCCTGTGTGGCTCCTGGCTTTGAGAACTATTCTAAGCAGCATAGATGCTATTGATTGTGCTTCTCACTGGATATTAATCTGGGACTCAGAAATGCGAGGTGGAGGTTGAGAGCCTACTGCATTCTACTCTCTTCTTTAAGAGCTTGTGTGCTCTATGCGGAGGCTCTTTATTCTGGGTATTCATTAAGTCCCTGTCCTGGGTACTTTCCTTTTGTTCCTTCAAATCTTCTCTCCCCCTTTTCCAATCTTGCTCATTCCCTTTGGAGATCAAAGACAGAAGGAGGGAGGAATCAGGCTGTTTACTTCCCTGGCTTCTTCCCTAGTGATCTTCACTCCTCTTTGTCCCTCTCCAAAAGGCTAAGGCTCCTGTCAGGCAGCTCTTTTCACAGGGCTACCCAGAGGAGGTATTGTGTTTCTGTGACCACTCCCTCCTCTGCCCTTCCAGTTTTGGGAGCCCTAATAGCTGCTTGCTGCTGCTAGTCACAGGCCCCTGAGCTGTCTCTTCTGATTTTGCTCAGTGAGGCTTCTCAATCATTACAGCCAGAGTTCCACTCTTCTGTTCAGGCTGCATGCTGGACCGTGCTGTCCATCAGAAGTACAATTTGAGCTATATGCACATTCTTAAGTTTTCTGGTAGGCACATTATTAAAACTCAGGAAAGCCCTCATTTACACCTACGAGCTTATTAAGAGGACCACACAGCTAGAAATGAGCGGCCAAATAAAGAGACAAGAACTGTGGGGTTCAAAAAACTCTCAAGTAAAAGAGTTCTGTCCTGTGGCACTGGGGCTTGCTACCTTCTCAGCGCTTGACTTCATTCGCCAACCTGCTAACTCTCCTGTAAGAATTTCTGTAGACCTTAACCCTCAACAGCAATTCCTCTCCCTGAAGTCTGAGGTGGAGTTGAATGTCTTAATTCTCTAGTCTCTAGATCTTTCTGGTGAACCCTCCAACCTCCACAACAAGTGGCTCTCCTCTAAGTCATATTATTAGTGTGACTTCATATTATTAGTGTTAGGATGTAGAGCCAAGACGGACAGAACAGTAACTGATTTTGAATTTTGTTTTGTTTTGTTTTCCAGTCTGGATTTACTCACTCTATCTACATCTTTCTTTGTCTCTGTCTGTCTCTGTCTCTCTGTCTGCCTCTGTCTCTGTCTGTCTCTGTCTCTCTGTCTCTGTCTCTCTGTCTCTGTCTGTCTCTGTCTCTCTGTCTTTGTCTCTCTGTCTGTCTTTGTCTGTCTGTCTCTGTCTTTGTCTGTCTGTCTCTGTCTCTGTCTGTCTCTCTGTCTCTGTCTCTCTGTCTGTCTCTGTCTCTCTGTCTGCCTCTGTCTCTCTGTCTCGCTGTCCCTGTCTCTCTCTGCTTCCTGTGTGAGCATGAGATGTGACCAGCCAGCTGCATACTTCTGCTGCCATGTCTATTCATCATAATGAACTGTACCCCCTTTTCACCCAAAGAGGCAGAAAAGTGACTAATGCGATGTTCCTCCTGACACGACATAGAGAGCAGGACACAGCATCATTTCTGTGATATTTCTGCCCAAAGTATGTAGCTTGGATTTAATGATGTGGAAACTTCAGACTGATCAGAATTTGAGGGAGTTTCACAAAACAAGTGGCCTGCGATTGTCAAAGATGCTGATGCTGGGATGAACAGAGACAAAGAAAGGCAGGATTAATGTGTACTCAAACTCACTTTGGCAAGGAGGAGGTGAATGGGCTGATCCAAGGCCCTCTGGGAAGCAGGCCTAGTGAAAGGTTCCGGGATAACCTGCTCAGGGACACCAGTTCAAACCCTATGCCATTTGTTGAATCAGTCCCTAGGGTGGCAATGAAAGTCCCAGCCATCCTTCTCAGAGGACAATCTGAACACAGACTCACAGAGTCCTCTGCCTTACATCCCCCTCCCACTAACAAACCCCTCTCCATCCTTCCAGAGCACTGATGAGGTTGTGTGCAACCAAGTGTAGAAACCTCCAGGTGTAGAAACCAAACTTTTGTCTCAGTGTCTTTGTGCTGGCTGCTTCCTCTGTCTGGAACATTCTTCCCCAGATGTCTACAATAGCATTCGAGCCTAACCTTCAATCTTTATATTCTAGTAATAACATGCCAAGCAAAATTCAGACCCCACTAACTCTGCTGTGTTTTTCCTTATAACAGTTCTGACACCTGGCGTGCCTCTGTTCTTACTGATTTGTCATTCTGTCATCTTTAGAAGATGGAGTGTCACATTTCTTTCCTCACAGTGATAGGTTTAGAGACAGTCATGTGATCCAGTTATCACTAATAAACAGAAATGAGATTTTCCTGGAATCTTGATAAACAAACACCTTCCTCCTTACAGTTGATCATGAGCATGTGTCATATGTGAACTACGTCAGAAACAGACACATTGATATTTCCATAACACTAGAATTTATTGAATATACCAGCTGTGTCAGCTTGACTGCAATTCACCATGTGCTCCTGATTTGGTTGGAGAATGTGGCCATTAGCTATCCCAGGTTTGTGTATTCCTCTCTTAATTACTATTATAATTCTCAGACCACATATTATACTTCCTAAAACAATATGGATATTGTAGGATAACTGAAAAAGGACTAAAGAAGCTGTAGGATCAAAGCTCCTTTGGGGGCAGAGGCAGACGATGCACTGCTAACGGCTTGGTAAAATAGTACCAGACTCAGCTAAGAGCTGTTAGAAGGTGCAAGGCCAGGCTTCATGGAAGTGAAAATAGAAGCCTGGCTTCCCTGGGGATTCCAATGTATCTGATGAGTTAAACTCAAACAAGACGATGAAGAGTTGAAAGGTCACCAGGACCAACCCCCAGAAGCATCACTTGAGCTTCGTGAATGGCTCAAAGTGGGCGAAACCAGCCCCGCCCAGATGTACTGTGAGCTGGCACTGCCTCTTCTTCAGTGGGTTTTACCTGCTTTTCTATAAGAAGCACCTGAAGAAATCCTCCTTGAGATGTAGAGAAACTTTTTGTTTCTTATTTGTCTTCTGCTTTTGCTTATAGGAAAGATTGTTGATCCAAGAGTATAAATAGCTGGTTGCATGTTCTGCGCTATAGTGTATTGGCCTTTGTGAGTTGTTTGGTGTCAGCCAGGCTCAACATGCCCTTTTGCAGGGCTGGTGAGATGGAGGTCTAGTCCTAGGAATGAGGTAAAGATATAGGACTTGGGGCTTCATTAAAGCCTTCGTGAGTGATGTAATGGGAGGCCTCAAGTGGCCTTCTCTGTGGAAATCTAGAAGATGTAGCACCTACCATGATCTGTGAGTGATGTGTGCCTGCTGCCAGACTGTTGCTTTTACTCAGGTCAGCTGTATGGGATATACTGAGTTCTTTACCCCAAACAGCACCCATGACATTTGCAATAGGACATTGCAGGTCTTCCTCTGAAGACATAGAGTATTTTCTTCTCATGAATGCGGACTGAATTATATTGTCCTTAGTTCAAATTGAATGAGGTATGTGGAAGGGACAGTGCCCCTGTTTGAAGCTTCAAGGTCTTGCTTGCTTTTATTCTACCTAAGATCTTGAATGAGTTCAGCATAGTCTCTGGTAGAGGAGACTGAAGGGACTCTGGTTAGCTGGAGTGTGGGGAGCATGTCTCTGGCAGGACTTGCCCTTCTTCCATTTATTCCTTCTCCTCTGCCTTATTAAAAAAAAAAAACCATGAGATTACATTTCTAAAGCTAGCTAGCAAGATCTATTCCTTTATTTGGCCACTTCCTCCTCCTGAGGCTGAACACCAAGTATTGAAGTCCAGCAATCAAGAGCTCCCTTTGGCTCACCTAATTAACATCCCTAGTTAAAATTAAACACCTCATCCTAACATGGGGTTCTGTCTTTGCCTTTATAAACTTCCATTTATAAAGTGGGCCAGTCTCCCCACTAACCACACACATCTCCCGTCCTTGTCTCGTATCTCTACCCCCTGTTTCCCTGTGGCAACTAGATCTCTTTTGGGCTGAGAACTTGGTCTTGAGGGTTCTGAGCTGATACTTTCTCTTACAGAGACACCATATAATTGAAGGTCCAGTAGACCCAACCAAGTTCATTAAACACCAGTCTCTGGTGAACTGAGTATCCCCAGACTGAGAGATGCCAGTCTGAATCACCTTCCCAAACACAGATGACCGAACATGCAGAAACGAGTCATTTATATCCAGGAGATATGTTCAAGGGGCCTACAGATTCATGAAAAAAAAATAGTAAATGTGTATGGTTTCAAGTTACTGTGTTTAGGGAGTAGTTTGATATGGAGTGAGTGATGGCTAACTAAAACCTGTGATTCCAGCTGGTATTGTCTGAGACTTTCATTCTCTTGTGTTGGGTAAGATTTTGAGATCTGCATTTTTAAAAAGTTTCAGTGTTGTTGCTCATACCAGTTGTGGGAGAAATTAGTCACTCTGACCCTGCTTGGAAGTTTGCAGGTATATTACACACACAAGGCCTAATGTTTTTTTAGCTGTCCCTCCGCAAGTTGTCCTGGGCTCCGTTTTAAAATAGTCAATCTATTGTAGTAGTGTCAGGCAACTCTGGTGCAAGGAAGTCCTGAGGAGTGGGCAGAATAGAAGCTCAGGAGTACCTGCATCTGGAAATAAAAGAGCATCAGTGTTTTTAGATACTCAATTTGAACTCTATTAAATGAAACACAGGCCATCTGAGAGAGGTGTTTGTTCTGGATTCAGCTGTGTTCTGTTCAGAGAATGGCCTGTGGGGACAGATCTGTCACCAGCACACAGGTGTCTAGTTTAAGACAGAAAACTCCCTCCAGCCTGTTTGGGAGCTAGCTGATTTTGTAATTGAAGGCAAATCTGACCTGAGCCTCCCTCTGCTCAGCAAAGAAACCTCCTTGGCCTGGCCTTTATGGTTATTCATTACTGACAGCACCCACATTTCCGAGTAAAAGCAATTCTTGCTCCTTTTAATCCCTTCCATCTGGTCCCATGGGAGACTACAGTGTGGTGTCAGGGTTCCTCACATCATAGACATCAACAAGCAAACAGTAAGCAAACGGAATTACTTCACATGGCTCGCAGGTCTTTTCCAGTGGTAGCTTGCTTCATCTTGAGATAGTTCTCCCATGCAAAGATTCTTTACATATGAGAGACTGAAAAAAAGCAAACCATTTAAAGGCTCCAGTTATTTTGGCATTGATCTAGGACCTACAGCCAATGCAATTATAATAAGAAGAAATAAGTATCAATATTAGTAAGGAGAAAAAAATCATTATATATGGTTGATACTATCACATACAAACTAAGAACTGGTGAAAAATTATTAGAAATAATAAAAATAAAATCTCATTAGGATGGCTTGCTATAGCAGTCAATGTATAAAAATCAATAGTTACTTATCTTCAACTTTTTATTATGAAGTATATCACAGTACAAAAGCATATATGTGCACATATACAGTTTAAAATATATATGCAGTTAAAATTAAGGAGTCATGAATACCTCTTGATCATCTGTTATGCTCCCTTTGGAGATATCTGTTATTAGTCATTGCCTCTCCATTTGCTTTTGGAAAGTCACAATTTCATGTATCCACAAGGATCATATTTTTAATTTTGCTAATCTTAAGTTGCCTCTGTCATTCATCATTGTGCTTCTGAATCATCAATATTTAGCATATAGCTATAGTTTATTCATTTTTTTGTTCAATGGTATTTTTATATGAATGTGTGTGTGGTGTGTGTATCAAAATTCAAACACGTTTCTGTATATATATAAAAACATTTAAAATTCAAGCGTATAGAATATAGATACATTTATATGCCTATACACACTCAAATGTATGCACTGTCCTGTTGTCCTATGTGGGCTCACAGATATGTTCTTACCTAGATGCCATCATGACCCTTTCCCTTATTTTTCTATTCAAGTTTCAGCTTTTACAGTCAGGTTTTTAATTTATTTAGAAATGCATTTTGTATGTTAGTATGAACTGATGTCTAGTTTCTGTCTTTTTACTAGGGCCAAACTGTTGTCCCAGCTCTTTGTATTGAAAGACCAGTCTCTCTCCACTGAGTTACAGCATTCTGCCTGTAATGAAGTGTGTGCCCACACTGGGTGTGCCTGGGTGTCTGCCTTGTTTCCTTAGTTCATGGCTTTCTGCGTCAGCTCTGTACTGCAGCAATGATCACGCTTTCACAGGAGACATTGAAGTTTAATTCTTGTTGGGTATGTCTTAGCTATTCCTGCTTATTTGTAGTTTCACATGAACTTTAGAAGCACCCCCAAACACACATACACATATGTGCATGCATGTGTGTGCATCCACGCATACCATATAAACACACATATGCAACACACATAGCACACACAAACAAACATACAACACACACAAAGCACACACAAAACACATACACAAAACACACACACCACACCACACACACACACACACACACCACACATACACACATATACACATACCATACACATACACACACACACACACACATTGGGGAAAACTAACTGGCAACTTTATCATGTTGATGCTTCCAAATTGAATATGTCTTTTTATTTACTTTAATTTTATTTACTGTCTTTCAGTAAAGTTTTATAATTTTTTTTCCACAGATGTTTTGACACATTTTGCCAGATAGGTGGTTTTTATTGTGACTCTATAAATTGCTTGATATCATGTATAAATTTCATGTTTATCGCTTTATTGCTGGGATACAAAATACAATTTATTTTGTAAATTGTTTTTAAACTATACAGTTAACAGACTTGGTTTCATATAAATTCATTTTTAAAACCTCTGCCAACTAATTAAAGAATCTATATTTCCTCAAATACGCATCTATGAATAATTGAGTATGTTTTTAGGTTGCAAAATAACTCTGAAATACCAAGGGTCTGTATCCTGTAAACCACATTACATGTCCACAATTTAAAGACAATTACAAAAAATAACTTCAGATAAAAGCAGCTTGGCATTTAAAAAACCTTCACAGCACTTCTGTTGTGATCTGTATATAAAATGCCCTCAACAGACTCATGCTTTAAAAGCCTAGTCCCCAGATGGTGGTGCTATCTTAAGAGACTGCAGAAACTTGAGTAGATGAAGACTAGCTGGAGGAAGTACTCTTGTGGGTGAGTTCTTGGGGATACCTTTTCTCTGGCCCTTTCATGCCTCAAGCATTCTGTTTCCTGCCTACAGTGAGGTCAACTCCTCTGGCACTAATGCTGACTGCCATGATAGTCTGCCCAAGAGCACGGGGTCTAGTGATTATGAATGGGTCTTCTGAAACTGTGAGCCAAGATAAAGTCTTCCTCCCTGAAGTTGCTTATGTTATGGCCACAGCCACAAAAGTTAATTAACATGGAGTATTGGTATTAGAGAAATAAGGTCTTTGCTGCTGCCATTTCAGAAAAATGTGTTTCTTAAGTTTTGGGTTAGAAGTGGGGCTGGAAAAGAAAAGCAGAGGAGAGAAAAGCTAGGGATGCTGAAGGAAGAGTTTAAGGGTTCATCACGGTGCTATTAGAACTTCCAGTAAGACATGTGGACATTAAAGATTGTTTCTAAAGGCTTCAGGAGAGAGCAAGAGTTCTAGAGGCCATTCATGCTATGTTATGGCACAGAATATGTCTACAACTTTCCTGTGTCCTGAAATTCTGAGCGAGGCCGAATTTAGACATAATGGACTAATGGGATCCAGACCTCTAATGTGGTTATTAGTGGCAGGTTTTAGTCAGGTTAATAGTTAAAATTGCAAATAAAAATCAGGGCAGAATTTAAAAAAAAAACTTGCAGTTTGGCTAGAAAAAGAAACATATGTCCAGTTGGGGTACCGAAAAAAAACATGACTCCTGCAAAGATTAGCATCATTACAAAGAAGTCCAGTGCTTTTCATTAGGGCAATAGGAAAGATACCTAGGGACATTTCAGCAATGGGCCAGACTGTCCATCAAAGGACCAAGATCAGATGTGCTTGCAGAAGACAGTGCCAGGGTACCTGCACACCCAGGGATGCCTCCCTCAATCTCAGTGCTTCCCTCATCTCAGCCCCACAGGTACTAGAGATTACTAAAGCTATAGTCTAACAGGATCCAGATATTGGCTAAGCATTTCAGCCTTTTACACCATGTGCACAATATTGAACTTATATGCAGGAGTTACAGAATTTGGTGGAGGTTTCCATCAAACTATTAAAGAAAGGGCCAGGTAACATGTGGCAGGGCCAGAGTTCTTCTAGAAAAATCACCAAGATACATGTGAAAGGAAAGCCTAAGATACAGTGGAAATTTCAGAATATTGAATGTGCCACAAATGTATAGTGCCTGCTAAAGAAAGCTAGGAAACTGGAGTGTAGCCAGTCTCCAAACTAGATAGGGCATGTGGGCTGCAAACAGCAAGGCTACAGGGCAGGGTGGCCTCAAATAATTCGTGCTCATATTGTGATGATTTATGACTGGATACTGGATACTGCTTTTTGTCCTGATGGATTTGGGGGCTTTGGTCTTGCTTTGTTCTCATCTGTTATTCTGTGTCCCCATTTCTCCCTTTACCAAGACAATGTTTGCTCTGTGTTAGGTTGTCTTAGAAGTATGGAATTTGGGGCTCTGAAAAGTCTTGAGTGTCAGAAAAAGACTTAAATTTGGACTTTTAAGCACTGTTAGAACTGTCACATCATTGACTCTTAAAGGTAGATGAAATAATATAGTTTGTATTATGAGATGGTCACAAGTGTTCAGGGGTCACAAGGGTAATCCTGAGGTTTAAATATTTAATTGTCCCTAACAGGCTAATAATGGTGGTGTTTGGTATCCAACTGGCGGTGATACTTAAGGAGACTGTGGAAACATTGGGAGGTGGGATCTCACCAGATGTATGTCAGTAGGGATGTCATTGAAAATTATACTAGATGCTTAGCTGGCTTCTCTTTCAGTGTTTCTTGTCTGACATGAAGTGAGCTTCTCTGTTCTTCCACACCTTCAAGCAGATGAAATTACATTTCTGAAAACATAATAAAAGTATATCCCTCTTCCTATAAGTATTTCTGTCAGGTATGTAGTCACAGCTATGAGAAAAGGAGCTAACAACTTACAAACCCATCAGAGAACATACCACAGAAAGAAGTTAAACTGAATTTCAGAGTACAATGATAAAAATACTATGTATCAAAAGCTCATGGGATAGCTTGGACAGTGCTCCAGAAGAAATGATGTAATTGTTCTATTCAGTGTTCACTAAATTTTATACTAGAAAAGACTGCGATTTGACGAACTAAGAGTCAAAGTTAAGAATTTAAAGGAAAGAACAAATAGTATGAAGAGATAATATGATTAGAAGCAAAACTAAAGAAACAGAAAATACATTTATGATAAAGAAGATCAATCATCTTAAAACTTGGTTCTTTAGCTGGGAAGTGGTGGCGCACACCTTTAATCCCAGTTACCCAGGAGGCAGAAGCTGGCAAAATTTTGAGTTCAAGGTCAGCCTGGTCTACAGTGTGAGTTCCAGGACAGCCAGGGCTACACAAAGAGAAACCCTGTCTCAACAAAAACAAAAATAATAAAAACAAAACAAACAAATGAATAAAACTTTGGTTCTTTGAAGTGGATATAAAGATTGATAAAAAGCACATATATGTAAGCCAAATGAATTTAGAAATGAATAAAACATCAAATGACGGGTAGAAATGAAACAAGAGGAACAAATAGATGACAATTCTAATATTAAACTTTCTAATGGGTATAGAAAATATATCTCAAGAAAACTGGCTTAATTAAAACAGGAAATAATCTCTTTACCAAGCAAAACACATACATCCAGACAGTTTTACAAGTGATTTTTTTAAAAAAAGGTGTGTGTGAGGGGGGAGGGGTGTATCCCACAATCCTCTGCCTTCTAAGCCTTGAGATTACATGTGTGTGCACCATGCTTTCCTACAGGTAAATTCTTATGATTATTTACATGTGTATATGTATATGGTATATATGAAAGTCTGTGTGTTCACCTGTGTGTGGGCACGTGGGTATGCTGGTGTGGATGAGTGTAAATGTATGTGTGCATGGAGAGCACATATTGTTACTAGTGTTTTCCTTGGTTGCTCTCCACTTTATTTACTGTGCCAGAGTCTCTTACTGAATTTAGAGCACATTCACTTGACTAGTCTAGTTTGGCCTAGGGATCCCCCATCTTTGCCTATGAAGCATTAGGATTATTGGCGTGCCACTCTATCTGCCCAGATTTTTATGTGGATGCAGGGGATCTGAGTTCTGGCCTCGCACGTGTATGGCAAAATCTTTATCTGCTAAGATATTCTCAGCCCAGAGTCTTAGAAATTCCTCCCCCTCTTTTATTGAAAATAGTCTTTTCTCATACAATATATCCTGATTACAGTTTCCCCTCTCTCTGTTCCTTCCAGTTCTTCCCCATCTCCTCTCCATTCAGATCCATTCCCTTCCTGTCTCTCATTTGAGAAGAGCAGGCTTCTAAGAGGTAACAAGATATGACAAAAGAAAATATAGTAAGATAAGACAAAAGCATCACATAGCACCCAACAGAAGGAAACGAACACAAGAGTCAGAGACCCTGTTCACATAATAGTGTGAGTCCCATAAAAATACCAAACTGGAAGCTGTAACATAGACCCAGAGGACCTGGTGCAGACTTGTGCACGCCCTTTGCCTAATGCTTCAGCCTCTGTGAGTTCATCTGAGCTTTAGCCATGTTGATTTGGAGGGTCTTATTCTCCTGGTGTCCTCCACTCCCTGCTTCTGGCTCTCACACATCCTCCATCTCCTCATCCTCCAATAAATTCTTCAGTAACAGACAAGGTAACACTATCAAAACAGTAGCCTGCTCAGAGCTCAATTGATAATACTAAAGTAATTAGTTCCAAAATTTGACAGGTTAATAAAAGTAGAGTGAATTGCAGCTTGATCAGTTTGTGAACTAGGACCAACAAAACAAAACAAAGCCCCAAATTAAACTGTTGGTGGTTTGAGTCCATGTGACACATCAAAATGCCATAGATAATGGAAAAAGGGTGACCTTCCTGGAATTCAAGGTCGGTTTGATGTTTGAAATTTCATCGATGAATTTATCCCATTAGCAGTGGAGAAGAGTGTTCAGTCCTCAGAACTCCCGTTGGGGGAAGAGAAAAGACTCCTGGACGTTGTTTCCTGTCAGCAGCACGTGCTATGGCACGTGTGCACCTACACGCATGCGCACATCACACACATCCTTCACAACAATAATAAACACAATTCAAAATTAAAGGAGCAAATACAAGACAATAAGTCAAGACAGAGAAACCATTTAATGGAACTTAAAGTCCGTTTTTCATAAATTTTAAGTGAATGAGCAAAAAAGAAATTTTGTTCCTGAATGGTACACAGGTTTAATTTACAAAAATCTAATAATAATTGGTATTCTTCATCTTCCAAAATAATAAAAAGTGTTCAAAGAATTTAATTTCAACTTACTTCCTATAAATGATGTTTGTTAATTTACATATTTTTAAGAATTTTAAGACTTTATTATTTTTGTATATTCCTTCAGAAATAACCTTTACTTTTGTACTGAAAACTTTCATTTTTTTCCTAAGTGAAAAATGGCTGGTGATGAATTCTGACAATTTTTCCCTCTAAATCTTTTACTTTTTACTTTTGCTTTCCAGGGTTATTTTTATTGGAATTCTAGATTGATAGTTTCCCCCCACCCCTCAAAGATTTTTAAGCAATCAGTCAGCTAAATTTTGGCTTCCAGTGTTTCTTGTTGAGAAATTAACTTTCAGATTTATTGTTGCTCCTTAGAACTTTTCTCTAACATTTTTTTACAGTCAAGTTGAAGATTTTCTTGTCTTTGTGATATTTTTAGGATGCATGCAATGCTTCCTTCTCTCCTTGCTTCTGTCTGTAGTCTTGAACCTACTGATTGATGAGTCTCAGATACTGTGGGAAGTTCTCAGCCATTGTCTCTTAAAATATTACTGTCTTTCAAGGGTACATGTTGCATCTTGAGATTCCATTCAAATACAAGTTGGACTCACACAATCTTCAAGGGAAAGTATAAAATATGTTTTACCATTTAGTGGTTGGCCTTATGCATTGATATTAGGATCTAAGTCATGCTTGGATAGTTGGATGTGCCTATGTGGAAGTCTCTGGAAGAGACTGACATTTGAATTGACCAAGTGAAGATCTGTCATTGTCGATGTGGTCACACATCTATTATCCTGACTATTGACTGCCCCAGTAGAATAGAAACAACTACTTGTCTTCTGAAAGCAAGACTTGCACTAGTGTCTCTTTATGTTGACCTTGAACTTAATCTCTAGCCATCCTCCAGTTCTCAGCCCTTTTGGCTCAGTTTAATTGCATCACTGGCTTCTTAAGTGTCCTGGTTTGCTTTCTATTGTTGTGATAAAGCAAAGCTCAAGGCAGGACTCTGGAGGCAGAAGCTGAGGGAGATACCCTGGGAGAGCCCTGCTTATTCTGCTCTCCAGGTCTCGCTCAGTTTGCTTTCTTATATAGCCCAGACCACCTGCCCTGGGCTAGCACCACCCACAGTGGGCTAGGTGCTCCTACATCAATCACCAACCAAGAAAATGCCCCTGTAGACATGACAATAGGCCAATCTTAAAGAGGTCTTTTCTCCGCTGAAGTTTCTTCTTCCTAGAGGACCAAGATTTATGTCAAGCTGACAAAAATTGACCATCACACTTAGACTGAGGTGGTATTTCAAGGGACATCTTAGCCTTTATAATCACACATGCCATTTTTTTCACAATAAATCTGTACATACAAACATGGGGATTTGTGGGAATAAGATTTAAATAAAATAGCCCTATCACTTGATTATAGCCCCCCCACACACACATCTTCTTACAGTTCAATTGGTTCTTTTTCTAGACAAAACCTTGAAAAGTATATACCTTTTTTTCTGTTTTCCCCTATTATTTGTCTATTTTATTCTGGAATATTTTCTCCTCACTTGACTTCCAAGTCCACAATGTTCTCTTCAGATGTTTCCCTTCTACAAATGAATCTATCTAACAAGTGGTGTATTTGTGTTATTTTGTTCCACTTTTCAGCATTAGAATTTTCATTTTATACTTTAATAGTTTCTAATCCCCCAATTCCCCATCTTGTCTTTAACCTCTGTCCAATTTAACCTCTGTCAGATAACGCCACCCTAGAATCCTTCATTAGTCTGACTAGGAAGCATCAATGCTAAGGACTAGGCTCACCTTGGAACCTCTATGAGACCTTGATACTTCTTCTAGACTCTTGGAAGAAGGTTGTAGTATTCTACTTTCCTACCATACACATTTATTACTTTGATAATTAGAAAGTCCACATTGAAAACTAAGTAAGACCTACATGTTTAGACATAGCTTCCTAGATAGGTTTACAAAGTAAGTTATAGAATAATATGCATATAGAAATATTAATATCACCAATGTTTCTTATGTGCAACTATATGCCAAGAACTCTTCTAAGGGTTTTATTTACTTTTGGTATAGTGTGTGTGTGTGTGTGTGTGTGTGTGTGTGTGTGTATGTATTCATGTCTGCCAAGTCACATGACACATGCACATGTTTGTTTGGAGGCCCAAATGATGTTGAGTGTCTTCCTTGATTGATCTCCACCTTACTTTCTGAGACAGGGTCTCTTACTGAGCCTGGAGCTCATCTGTTCATCTTGGCTGACCTGCTACTGTGTTCTAGGGGCCACTTACCTCTATCTCTCACTGGTGTGGAGGATGTGCATTTCTACCCTTGCTTTTATGGAGTGCTAGGGACCCAGCCTCAGGTTCTTATGCTTGTACAACAGTCAGTCACTTTTATCAACTCAGCCTTCTTCCCAGCCCCATCTGATAGTTTAAAATCTTCGAGAAATTTATTTCTCAAAGAACCTAAGGAGGTGATTATTGTTATCAGCTCCATTTTAAAGGTGGGAGGAGACAAGGAGTTTATGAACTTACTGACAGCGACCTTCCTAGTATAAAGTAGTCAAAGGATTGATGTGACTACAGAACTCAGGTAAAAACAACTGTTTTCTTTACATGTAACAGATAGCACACCACACCAAAAACTGGCCCAAAGTACACAGCTAGCCATAAGAATAGTTTCTTAAAGGCTTCAAGGATGATCCTGACTCCTCTCTTTGTTCTGTATCTGTGCTGTCCAATATGGTAGCCACTAGACTTATATGTATTTCAGTTTCTATTAATTAAAATTATATAAAGATGAAAATCAGTCCCTCAGGCAGATTCTTCTCAAGTACACTCAGTAGCCACAGGTGGCTAATGACTATATTATTGAATAGGGGAGATAAGGACATTTTCATTGCTACAGGTTTATTGGGATGCATGCTTCTGTAGAGTTTTATAGAGGTTTGATTTTTTATAGTAATTATGCACTCATGATTTACTTTGCAATTAAGTAGAAAGGATCAGTGACAGAATGGAAGCCATTCACCCACAATTCCTTATTCCCATCATTGGCCATATCTCTTATTTGTCTTTCTGAACTAGTCGAGGAGTCTTGGTTCCCTCACAATTGTTCTCTACGGTACTTGTAAAACAACACAATACTTTAACCCGAGAAAAGCTTCTTCAGCAAGGCCATTATGAGTTTCCTGGAAAATGGAGTGGCAACTCCATCAGGTTATATTTTTCTTGACGGTTTGGAAGCATTTTAAAATGGGCATTAGTGAAATTATACCTTTTCAAAAGATATTCTTGGAAGCATGTTGGCAAACTATTCAAATTTATTTCGCTTTACTAAATTCAAGATCATTGATTGTAAATTTTTTAAAATTGTGGAACTGCTTTAAAAGTACTATTTCTATTCAAGGGATGGAATTCTAGAAACTTTGACCTAGAAAGAATGTGTTCATCCATAAATGGTCAGGGTAATTCCAACTTCATCTTTGTCCTTTTTTCTTAAGAAACATTTTTATTATTTATTTAAAATTTATTTATTTCATATGTGCATGTTTTGCTTACATGTATGTTTGTGCACCACATGTGTGCCTTTTACTGGCAGAATCCACAACAGGGTGTCAGGTCTCCTGGAACAGAAGTTATGAATTACTGTGAGCAACTATGTGGATGCTGGGAACTAAACTCAGGTCCTCTGGAGGAGCAGTGCTTCTAACCACTCAGCCACTTCTCCAGCCCCTTCATCTTTAGCTTTGATGACCATTAACAGCTGAAAATACTTAACGCTAACTTGACTAAATTTCTTATGTTTGAGATTTATTTTCTTTTTCTTTTCTTTTTTTTTCTATATTCTTTATTTACATTCCAAATGATTTCACCTTTCCCGGTTCCCCCCTCCCTGAAAGTCCCATAAGCCTTCTACTCTCCCCCTGTTCCCCAGTCACCCCCTCCCAATTCTCTGTCCTGGTATTCCCCTACACTGCTTCATAGAGTCTTTCCAGGACCAAGGGCCTCTCCTTCCTTCTTCTTGGGAATCAATTGATATGTGAATTGTGTCTTGGGTATTCCAAGCTTTTGGACTAATATCCACTTATCAGTGACTGCATATCATGTGTATTCTTTTGTGATTGGGTTGTCTCACTTAGGATGATATTTTCCAGTTCCACCCATTTGCCTAAGAATTTCATGAATTCATTGTTTTTAATTGCTGAGTAGTATTCCATTGTGTAAATATACTACATTTTCTGTATCCATTCCTCCATTGAGGAACATCTGGGTTCTTTCCAGCTTCTGGCTATTATAAATAGGGCTGCTATGAACATAGTGGAGCATGTGTCCTTATTGCATGCTGGGGAGTCCTCTGGGTATATGCCCAGGAGTGGTATAGCAGGGTCCTCCAGGAGTGTCATGCCCAGTTTTCTGAGGAACCACCAGATTGATTTCCAGAGTGGTTGAACCAGCTTGCAATCCCACCAGCAGTGGAGGAGTGTTCCTTTTTCTCCACATCTTTGCCAACACCTGCTGTCTCCTGAGTTTTTGGTCATAGTCATTCTGACTGGTGTGAGGTGAAATCTCAGGGTTGTATTGATTTGCATTTCCCGAATGACTAAGGATGTTGAACATTTCTTTAGGTGCTTCTCAGCCATTCGATATTCTTCAGGTGAGAACTCTTTGTTTAGCTCTGTACCCTACTTTTTAGTAGGGTTATTAGGCTCTCTGGAGTCTAACTTCTTGAGTTCTTTGTATACATTGGATAATAGCCCTCTGTCAGATGTAGGGTTGGTAAAGATCTTTTCCCAATTTGTTGGTTGCCATTTTGTCCTATTGACAGTGTCCTTTGCCTTACAGAAACTTTGTAATTTTATGAGGTCCCATTTGTCAATTCTTGATCTTAGAGCAAAAGCTGGTGTTCTGTTCAGAAAATTATCCCCTGTGCCCATGTGCTCAAGGCTCTTCCCCAGTTTCTTTTCTATTAGTTTCAGTGTGTCTGGTTTTATGTGAAGGTCCTTGATCCACTTGGAGTTGAGCTTAGTACAAGGAGATAAGAATGGATCCATTTGCATTCTTCTGCATGCTGACCTCCAGTTGAGCCAGCACCATTTGTTGAAAAGGCTATCTATTTTCCACTGGATGGTTTTAGCTCCTTTGCAAAGATCAAGTGACCATAGGAGTGTGGGTTCATTTTTGGGTCTTCAATTCTATTCCATTGATCTACATGCCTGTCACTGTACCAATACCATGCAGTTTTTAACACTATTGCTCTGTAGTACAGCTTGAGGTCCGGGATACTGATTCCCCCAGAAGTTCTTTTACTGTTGAGCTATCCTGGGTTTTTTGTTATTCCAGATGAATTTGAGAATTGCTCTTTCTAACTCTATGAAAGATTGAGGTGGAATTTTGATGGGGATTGCATTCAATCTGTATATTGCTTTTGGCATGATGGCCATTTTTACTAGATTAATCCTGCCAATCCACGAGCATGGAAGATTTTTCCATCTTCTGAAGTCTTCTTGATTTCCTTCTTCAGAGACTTGAAGTTCTTGTCATACAGATCTTTCACTTGTTTGGTTAGAGTCACACCAAGATACTTTATATTGTTTATAGCTATTGTGAAGGGTGTCATTTCCCTAATTCCTTTCTCAGCCAGCTTATCCTTTGAGTATAGGAAGGCTACTGATTTGCTTGAGTTGATTTTATATCTGGCCACTTTGCTGAAGTTGTTTATCAGCTGTAGGAGTTCTCTGCTGGAGTTTTTTGGGTCACTTAAGTATACTATCATATCACCTGCAAATAGTGATAGTTTGACTTCTTCCTTTCCAATTTGTATCCTTTTGACCTACTTATGTTGTCTAATTGCTCTAGCTAGAACTTCAAGTATTATATTGAAAAGATATGGAGAGAGAGGGCAGCCTTGTCTAGTCCCTGATTTTAGTGGGATTGCTTCAAGTTTCTCTCCATTTACTTTGATGTTGGCTACAGGTTTGCTGTAAATTGCTTTTACTATGTTTAGATATGGACCTTGAATTCCTGATCTTTCTAAGACTTTTAGCATGAAAGGATGCTGAATTTTGTCAAAATCTTTTTCAGCATCTAATGAAATGACCATGCGGTTTTTTTCTTTGAGATTGTTTATATAGAGGATTACATTGATGGATTTCCATATATTGAACCATGTCTTTGTGTAGGTATGTGCATATGAGTGCAGGTGCCCATAGGGACCAGAAGATGATGTCAGCTCATCTAGAACTGGATGTACAGGTGGTTGTGAGCCACCTAATGTGAGTTCCGGGAACAGATCCAGGGATCTCCACAGAATATTATGTGCTGTTAGACTCTGAGCATCTCCCTTCACCCTTGGCTAAACTTCTAAGCATTCACGTTCTCCAAGGAATGAGAGTGGACGGACCTAGCTCCTACAGGTATCAGGACTAGAACTAGAATTGGGAGGAAGCACCTGAACTACCAAGTTTAGTTCCAGCCACAACATGACATTTCCCACGATCTCCAAGCAGCAATGGACTCAAAGTTTAAATGGCCCAGGGTTCTGGCCTGTTTGTTGGAAAGGAAACTAATAGGATGACTGCTGATTCTGAAATCCTGGGGCTTTGTGTGCTCTATCTTCAGCTTAGGCACAACATCAAACAACACCTCATCAGCGGCTCGTTTCTCCAGCTTCCTGGAGTTACTCTCTCTCTGGAGACCAGGGCTGGCTCTACTCCACACTGTTCCTGCTTATGATGCAGGAAAAACAGTCTCTATTTGGGACATTGTTGGTCATGAAACAACAGTAAAGGGAAAGATACCCAGTGAAGGGAAAGATACCCAGGCTACACCACGTTCTTGCATTAATAAAGCACATGTGAATCACTTCCATTCACATCTCAGTGGGCAAGGCTGGTCATGTGGTCAAATCTGATGCCAATGGGCTGGTCATATGGTCAAATCTGATGCCAACTGGGTGGGAACCATCCTCCTCCTGTTGGCCTGGGCAGCATATGCTTGATGGCAATAATTACACTCGGCACATAAATTTGAAAGGAAGAAATGTTCCAGTGTAAGCTGAAATGGGTTGTGATGAAGATACAGTCTCAGGGACTCAAATGCTGCCTCCTTCTTCCTCCTCCCCTTTCTCTCTTCCTTATGTGTTTGTTTTTCTTTCCTCCCTTCCACTAAGTGTGTTCAGCTTTAAGACCTGAGTTTAGGCCTCAAATATCAATATGAACTTTGTTCTAGACAAACTCTCACCTGAATAACAGAAAAAGAAAAGAGGAAAGAAGCGTGCAGTTATAATTAGCCGTGTCAGGATGGGTGATGGGAAATGCCATGTTTTCTGAGTAGGAAACCATTTAGCCCAGAGCTATAGGGAGATCTGAGTGGTTCATGGGAGAGACTTTTTACTCTCAAAATGGGAGTCCAAAAGGCAGGAAGGTCCTGATGGAGGCAACAGAATTCAAGAAGGAACAGGTCTACTTGAAGACTCCAGTCCAGTCGGGATGGAGCCTGGACTGGAGAAAGAAGGACTTAAAAGGAGGAAGATGAATACGGCCTTAAGCAGTGACATCATGAAGAGATGTACCACACGGGCTGTTCCATTAGGCTTGTCTGGTACTAATTTGGGGCCATCTTAGCACCTTCAGAGAAACTACCATGAGTGCTGTGTGGAATAAAGTTTGGTGGGAAAGAGAAAGGAGTGAAATTTATAATTTTTGCACCAACTACTTTTTTGAAAGCTGGAAGATTGAGTATAAGTGCTTGCTTTTTATCACACATAGGACACTGAGAGATCCAGGAGGGGAGATGGATGTAGACGGGAGAGGAACTGACACAACACCAAAGAGGTTGGGAAGTCTACAGAAGTGACAAACTTCTGAGAAAACACAGTGAAGTCTAAGCACGCTGCTTCTTTTCTCCCCACCCCCTCTCTCCCCTCCCTCTCTGTGCCAGCAAGAAGGCAGGCATCTGTAAACTAGGAAAGAAACCCGGCCAGAAGCTAGCCACCTGGTACCCTCATCTGGGGCTCAAAGCCAGCACAGGGTAAGGAATGTTTGTCATTCAAACAACCCTGTTTCTAGTGTTTTGTTACAGTGGTTGATCAGACTAAGATATCCAATATAACAAGAAAGCATTGGGAACACAGGATACACATTTTCAGACATGTATGAATCTCAGAGAATGGACCTCTTATCTTTTGGCCCTTGGTCAATAGTGGAGTCTATGCTTCTTTGAAAATACAGTAAATAGGGGACTGCAAGGAATGGTGGGTAGAATCATTGGCAGTCAGAAGTTCCACAGCACCAATGGAAGATGGAGAAGACCGTATGTATGGTGAAGACCAGTCTCAGCTGAGGCTCATGATTAGAGAGTCACCTGCCCGTGATGCACATTTATGTACCTGGGGAAAGAGTTTGCTGAATTTATGATGAAGAATTTGAAGCAAGCACATGAACAGACCAGGAAGTTATAAATGCAGATATAAGCAAGGTGCACAGCGAAGAGTTGCCCTCACAGCACACTGCCGGGCTCAGCCAAGACAGAGTAGAGCCATGGTGATGAAAACTCTAAGCACTGATCTCCAGGCCCACGTCCATATTGGTTGGACGGAATGGTTGACAGGAGTTTGCAAATACTTTGCATAGAGCCAGATAAATGTTTTGGGCTTCTGTTGCAACCACTTATGCCATTGCATGAACAAGTGTGTGTGGCTAGCCTTTGGGAGTTTGCAATTTGCTACATGAACACAAGCTTTGTGGGTGTTTGATGTCTTTAACCCAAGACTTGTAGAAGTTGTGTATAATAACTAAATTAAAACTTTGTGTGGGAAGCACACAACTGTTTGTTTAGATGATTAAGAAATATGAGGTCACTGAATGTACTGGAGGAGGGAAGCTAAGGACACTGAACCACGGGCTAAGTTTTCTATCCCTCCTTCCAACTCCAGGTGGAGACTTGTGTACACAGGCAGATGTATGAATGAAGGTTATATATCCAGCAGCAGCTGCTGCTGCTGGCCATGGTGATGATAGTGATAGTGGTAATGGTGATGGTGGGGATGATGATGAAGATGATGATGGACACACCTGATGTTAACTCCCCATTGCTGGCTTTGAATCAGTGGTGTCCTGGTGATTAGTCCAAACTAGGGGTGGGTTTTATAGGCCAGTTGTCCCCAAAGCCCTGTTAGTATGCCCAGATGGATGGGTGGTATGCATGTCAGGCTGGGAGGTCCCTTCAGAGCAGAGTTGGGTAGCCCAGAGGCAGCATGGTAGGTTAAACAGGCCTAGGATCAGAGTGAGGCTCTTAGACCCATACCTAAGCCAGGCTCAGACAAGAACAACGGGGCTGTCGAGGAGATTTGTGAGGCTGAAGTCTTCCCAAGGCTCTGAATCACAGCAGAGGGCTCACAGCAAATTAATGAAGCTCATTTTGACTGGAACCATCGTTTGTGAATCATCATGTCTGTGCTCATTAAATAAATTGTCAGTGTCTTCCCAGGCATTATGGATGCATTAGAAATTAGAGCTCTTCATAAATAATGGTTCTGCTTGTGTTTAAAGGGAGAAAGGATCAGGGAATAGGATGAAGAGAAGGAGGAGGAGGAAGAAGAAGAGGAGGAGGAGGAGTGGGGTGGGGAAGGAGTGGTAGGCCACAGCTCCTGTCTTGGGAAAAGGCAGGAGTACAGGGTCCTCCTGAGGAGAGTGTGGTATGAGGTTGGCAGTGCCTCCAGGCAGACACACTAGTTCTTCCAGATATGTCTCTTTCATTAAGTGGAAGAGGACACTAATAAGACAGGGTCTAATACCCTATACCTGTCTCTGTCAGTCTGTTCTCTACAGGTCTGAGTCAGTGGTCATGTGGTTTGTGGTCATGATGGGTGTAGAATTTTCTCCTGTAGCTCCTGTTGGAGTCAGCAGCCCATGATTAGCCTCTTAGGCATGATTGGCACAGCCTAACTATACTCTCCAAGCACCATGCCCAGATTTATCTGTCTGTCTGTCTGTCTGTCTATGTATGTATGTGCATATACATCTTTGTGAGTGTGTGCACACATGTGTACATCTTTTGAACAAATGCAGGCAACCACTCTTGACCACTGAGCCATCTCTCCAGTTTCTCTCCCTTCTACTTTCCAGGGTCTGTGAAGAATGCCAAGGTGGCTGACCTACTTACTCTGTAGATGTCTTGCAGCATGGCAGCTTCTCAAGCCAGATTCACTAGAGGAGCTGCCATTGATGGGGTTTACACACATTTCAACTAGCGGACTTCACTGAAGCCTCTTCAAGCTCTTCACCTTCAGTGCCCATAGAACAAGTATTGGGAATTCTGGGAGACATAGGCCAAGGAAAGGAAATGAATTGTTTTCCTTTTTAGGGTTCAGGGTTAAGCATGGGGGTGGCAAGGCTGGTAGAACCACCACAGTCTCTTCCACATGCAACTGCCCAAGTGTTACTGGGCTCCTGGGTTACTCTGTGCCCAAGTGTCCACTTACTCCTGTGCTGATGATACACCTATGCTTATGGAGTTCACAGCTAGGATGTATCTGTGTGTGTGTGTGTGTGTGTGTGTGTGTGTGTGCGTGTGCGCGTGTGCTTGCGCTTGCATCTGTGTTTGAGTTATTACGCATCTGTTAATATGTGTGTGAGAGAGCTAGGATGTTTTTGTGTATTGTGCACACACATGTGTATGCATTTACATGTGTGCATGTGTGTATGTGTGTGCTTGAGTTTGAGTTTGAGTTAGGATGCATTTGTTGATGTGTGTGAACTAGGATGTTCTTTGTGTATGTGCACACAAATGTGTGTGTACATGAGTGCACGTGTGTGTGTATATATGTGTGTGTGTGTGTGTGTGTTGTGTGCAACAGGAAACAGCCAAGCAAAGGAGTAGGTCAGATGAAATCAAATGGTGACGGCTCAGTGAAGTCGATAACGTAGGCTGGGTGACAGAATGACAGGAGAGGGTGAGTAGGCAACACTGTCACTTCTGAAAGAGACACGTAGACCAAATGACAGGGACCATTTATGGAAGTGCCAACCAAGGAAGGCCCAGGAACAGAAAGCTAGTGCAGAGACTTGGGTGTGAGGGTGGCCCTAGGACTCGATCTGTATACCTTTATGAGCTGGTCTGCTTGTTAAGTGGAGTGTAAACCTTCGCACTGAGTTGGGATCCTTCCTGTGATCCTGGCATGGCTGAGCTGTAATCTACTTTCACTCTCCCATCGTTCCAAGTAAAACTCTCTCCTTCGAGTGGAGTACTTTGGTAAAACTTGGGAAAAGAAAGTTACCCCTCAAATAAGGTCTCTGTGTGTTCATAAAGCCACTGGACGATAGTCACCCTTATAAGGGATCCTTCACTGTGGGGAGGGAAGAGCATTCAGACTAACAGCAGACATTTCAGCCAGGACAGAGGGCCACAGTGCTGTGCCTCATGGTTTACCATGTTAAAATACAGATTTCCTGTAAGCAGGTCTCTGACAGGGCTTGGGTATTTTTCTTATCTAACTCCCACGTGACATCACTTCTGCTGGTTCCCGGACCACACTGTGAATGGGGGTCATATTATTTCACCCCCAAATATCTTTGGCATGAGTGCTGTTTTGAGCTGGAGCCAATTGAGAAATGACAGACATTGAGGGAGCTCTCTGTTCCTCCCCCTAATTGCCTAAAAGCAGAGTATAAATTTCCCTTTGTGAAGGTGGCATATGTGTCTTTCTCTTTTGTGCCAGCATGAGGCAGGTGACTCTTGTCATTTGGGACGGAGGGCGGGCACTGAGATAAGTCTATATCAAACAAAGCTTATCAATGACTCCTGTCTGCCACCTCTTTCCCCATATATTTTCCTTCCCACAATTTACAATCCCCCAAACCTCAGTCTCTTTCCATTTTCTACTTCTTTATAATTTATCACCCTTTGTTAATATATATGCCTCCAAGTCTAATTGTTTTATTTTAAGTTTTCTATTTCTTCTCTTTGAAGTCTCACAAAATAAATGTTAACATTAAAAAAATTTTGTATGCTTTACTTCCACTAATTTATTTTTGTTCTTTTAGCTCTCAGAACATAATAGGGCAGAAGGAAAACTTTTTTTTTTCCTTCCAGTTCATTTGTTCTGAAGTCTGTTGGTTACCTGGTGCGTGCTCTTAAGAAGATGAAAGAAATTTCCAAGGAAGTTGACAAGTCATATTTTTAATGAGATTTTGGAAATTTAGATACATCAAAATCTGATATTCTTGATCTCTAGCCAGTGTGTGTTAACGAATGTTTTAGAACTGTCTATCTGAGAACAAAGGTCCCAGTTCATGGGGCTGTTTGTTTGTTGTATTGTAAATCCCTCATTGGGTGACTTGCAGATTCCAACATGAGATTGCTTAATGGAGACACAGATAAAAACATATGCAAAAGATAACCCCAGGTACACAGAAAATAGTAAAATATTGCCAACTCATTAAGAATCTAATATTTACTTCCTTTGTCTTTTAAACTTGTTTTTTTGAAAATTTCATAGGTGTTCACAATATATCTTGATGATGTATCCATATATATTGGCACAATATAAATCACACACAATGTAACTCTCCGCACTCCCCCTAGCTCTCCCTACAGGTCAACTTCATGTCCCTTAAAAACAACAACAACAACAACAAAAAAAAAAAAACCCCAAAACCTCACAGAGTCCAGTTAGCATTCCCCATATGTACATGAGTCATCCACTAAGATATGGGCAACCTACTAGGGTCACCCCACCAAAAAAAAATGTTCTTCCTCCACCAGCATCCATCAACTACCAATAGCTCCTCAGTTCGGGGTAGGGTGTCCAAGCCTCACCAACATTCATGTTTGTAGGTGTAAAGTTTTTGTGTACTATGTAAAGATTATCCTCGTGTTATTCAAATGATGATTTCTCTGCCCTCAACATATTGTTGCAATCTGGACATGGCATTATACTGCTCGTTTCAAATATCTCCTGTTTCAAGTTTGTGCAAACACCATTTATTCTCTGCCTTGTCAAAAAAGCTGATCAGCTAATGACTGGGCAGAGGAGAGAATAGGGCAGGGCTTCTGTCAGTCAGGAGAGAGGAAGAGAGGCGTGGTTATGAGGAGAGTGGGAGGAAACATACTAGAAGAACATACCTGAAGCCCAAAGAGCAGGACCAATATTAAAATGCAAATATCTTTAGGGATTTTGGCTGGAGGGTAGCCAGATTAGCCTAGAGGATTAGAATAGATCAATGGTTGCCCAGATTTTGTGTTATAAAGCTTGATTGCATATATGAACTCACAGCAACAGTCACATCATGTCCAAAGGACAACATTGTGCAGGACCCCTCTCTAGCCTCCAGTTCTTAAATTCTGTCTGCACTCTTTCCTGTGATGCCCTTTGATCCTTTTAGGGAGGGGTGATGCAGATGAACTATCTGTGGCTGATTGTTACTCAGAGTAACAATCTCAGCACTTTGAAGAGTTATGAGTGTCTACATTAACCACTGTCTACTACAGTAAGAAGTTTCTCTGACCAAAACTTAGAGGAGCATAGATCAATGATATAAACGTAAATACTTAGAAGGTCTTAACAACATGATCATTTAGCAAAGCAATACCAATGTGTTCCCCCATTGCATCTCTGACTCACTAGACAGGGGTTTTGACCAAGTTTATAGTACCTGACATTAATTCCCTCCTACAGGAGACACTTTTAACCCAATCAGGAGAGCAGTTGGTTACCCCATAAACAATCTAGCTACTATTGTTCTGATCTTGTATCTTTCTTGGCAAGTCAGTACTGTAGCATTTTAGGACTTTATATCTTACTACAGAGATACTTAAACTTCCATGACCACTGTGGCTTTCATCACAATACTCAGGAAATGGAATCAATCTGGATGTCTGTCAATATGAGTAGATAATCAAAATGTGATACACAGTAGAATATTACTCCACTGTAAAGTTAAACAAAATAATGAAATCTGCAGCTAAATGGATGGAACTGTAATATATATATTTGATATATACATATATTGATATATAACATACATATGTTCACACACACACACACACACATATATATATATATATATATATACATACACATATATGAGAGAGATCAGGAGAAAGATTATATAGAACTCAGAATAAATTCTTTACAAATTCTGTAATTTTATTTTATTTTGTTTTTAACTCCTTGCTGTTTCAAAGCATTTTCTAAGAATTCCATAAAGTTTGGCAACTTCCTCCTCTGACTGATTTATAGTATGAGTCTCAGATAGAGGTTTCCAGAGGAAGGGTGAAAATTCCTTGAACAGGTTCACCACCTCCCCCTCAAGGATCTTCTAGCTCTACCCTACCTCCTTTTCTTACTGTAGCTGGGTTTTTGGTCTTTAGAATCTGATCCATTTTATGAATTCTTCCAGTCAAGTGCTGGTGACTGACAGCAGGGATGTTACAGATGCAGGTGGCAATGAAGATGAGGATGTGATTCACGTGGGGTGGATGGAGAAAAGGCATTGCCCGGGGCACTTCTAGCCTTGAGGCCTTTACCAACTCTTTGTTTTGCTTTTTGGAGACAGGATCACACTAGGTAGCTCAGCTTGGACTCTAACTCACTCTGTAGTCCAGGCTGACCTGGAATTGAGTATGTAGTCAAGGATGCCCTAAACTCAAGATTCTCTTGTGTTAATCTCCCTGATTCTAGAGTCATAGGTGTGTTCCTACCTGATCACTATCTATATCTATCTGTATCTGTATCTATATCTTTAATCCTGTCTATCTATCTATCTATCTATCTATCTATCTATCTATCTATCTATCATCTACTTATCTATTCATTCTCAAATCTCATTCTTCATTTTCTCAAATCTTTCTGAGGTGTGTAAACAACCTGAGACCCAGAAAGGAAATGGTATTTGTTTAAGGTTGCACATTAGGAAGTTCTGGAATGGAGGCCGAAATCCAGTGATCTCTGATGTCAAATAAGTCCACTGGGCAAAGCCTCTTTAGATGCACTGAGAAGCAGTGGGTTATTGAGTAAAACTGTTTTTCTTGAGGCATCCACAGATTTTGCCCATTACCTTTTAGGTTTGAGAAATTGATCACCATTTAAATATTTTTTCCATTTATGGAAACTTTTGTAATGTTTTCTTTTCCCTCTGTAGCTGTTTTTAGTTTTACTTTTTTAACCTTAATGGTATCATTAATTTATATCCTAAGCATTACATTGGATTTTTCCATTTATATAATTATGCTTAGAATTGCCAAATGCTCATTTTTGTTCTTGTTCTGTGGGGGTTTCTTATTAAGACCTCCTTCCTTATTTCATAGGCTCACTGCCATTCCCTTTGCATTCTGGGAGTCTCCTCGTTCAATATCCTCCTCTGCATTTCTCCTCCTTGACTCAGGTTACTTCTTTGGGGGCAATGGAAGCCTTCTTGGCTGTTTGGCGGTCTTTGTCAGCTGGTAATTAAGGACAGGAGTTTTCCTGGGGTCCCAGGCCCAATTGATATATCTACAACACAATTCATCTATCTTGGGCTCAAAAAGTTACGGAGGAGGGGACAGAAAGATTCTGAGAGCCAGAAGACCGGGGTGTCTGTGGTGAATCCCATTAGTGGGGAATGAGAAGGACAGAGCGGACAGCAGTGACACATCATTGCATCTTCTATGTATGACGGAAGTGGTAGCTGTGGAACTGCAACTATACAGGTGCCTGAACAAGATCTGAAAAGTGAAAACATATAGACACACACACACAGACACACATCCACAAACACACACAGACACACACCCACAAATGCACACACACACACACACACACACATCCACAAAGATACACACATCCACACTCATCCACAAATATACAGACATACAAACATAAACACACACACAAATATACACATTCACAAATACACACACAGGCACAAGCACACACACAAATATATATATATATATATATATACACACACATCCACAAGCACATCCACAAAGATATACACATCCACACACATCCACAAATATACACAGACATACAAACATAAACATACACACACAAATATACATATTCACAAATACACAGGCACAAGCACACACACAAATATATATATACATACACACATCCACAAGCACATACACAGACACACACATCCACAAATACACAAACAAACACAATACACGAACACACACAAAGACATACGCACACACACACGCGCACACACAGTGGGACACTGGGGAGAAGCTGTGCTTTTGTGGCTCTGTGTGAAACGTGGATTTCATTGCAGTAGAAAGTGGACTTAGTTCTCAGTGTCGGCAGGTTTGTTTTACTTGCTGTTCCAACCAGAGAGACAAATGTCAACCTTGCGCTCAGTATCCTCAGCCAGTCTTCTGCCTTCTGGTAACTCTGCCTATAAAGAGACTCCTGACTCAGTATGTGTTCCTATGTCCTCTGTTCACTGTAGCTGCCCTGCCCTCTCCTGTGGGCCCTCAGACAACATGTTCTTTGGGGAACTCTTCCAGAGGCAAACTTACTGCTTTCTGCTATGGTGGAGATTGGGGCGCGGGATCTCCAGATATTTTCTGTAACTCTTCTCAGTCCATCTCTGCGTTGTCTTATTTATGCTGTAGAAGGAGCTAGTGCCTTCCGTTCTGACCCTGACTGGGACTGTGTTGGGACATCAGTGACTGTAAATCTGATGTGTCACTGTTGTTCCCTCTCTTTCTCATTCCCCACTAATGGGATTCTCCAAGCTCTGAGGGGTGGCTCAGACTCTCTCTCTTTCTAGTATTCCAAACACCATTCTCATCTCCAGGTTCCCCAAAGCCTTCCCATTCTGGAAATTTCCAGCACCGGTCCAGTTAAGTCACCCTGCACTTATGCTGGTTTTAAAATGAACTTCTATAGCTTGCAATCCAGCGACTTAACTAATGCACAGGGTAAGTAGGGCTATTTGATCAAACAGATAGTCTAATGTGGTTTTGATCTTTTTATACAGAATAAGTAATGCTAGATTGCCATAGAAGTCCCTAGAAGTGGGGACAGGGGTCTCTAGTTGTCCTCTTCCTTGGATGGATGGTCATCAGCTCTCCCCCGACAAGCCCACATGTCTTCCTGGGCTCAATTCACAGCCAAAGCCTTCTGTATCCCACTCCCTAAGTACTTGTCTGACTCCACATTCCCATTTCATTGCCATCCTGTTTAACCATTGTGCTAATGTGAGAGTAGCTCATCTTTCTGGTTGATCTCTTTTTGCACTGCAAAGGTATAGACCTGGTGCATGATAGAAAATGGAATGGGGATTTGTTTTTCTAGTCCTTAGCTTTCTAGCCCAGACTTGGGCCATTTACTCTACACTCTCTCTCTTTGAATATCTTCAAAGAACCCAGATGTCCCTCAACGGAGGAATGGATTCAGAAGATGTGGTATATCTACACAATGGAATACTTCTCTGCAATTAAAAACAATGAATTTACGAAATTCCTAGGCAAATGGTCAGAACTTGAAAATATCATCCTTAGTGAGGTAACCCAAGCACAAAAGAACACACATGGTATGCAGTCACTGATAAGGGGATATTAACCCAGAATCTCGGAATACCCTAGACACAATTTGCATATCAATAGATTTCCAAGAAGATGGAAGGAGAGACCCCTGGTCCTGGAAAGACTGGATGTAGGGGAATGCCAGGACAGAGAAGTGAGAGGGGGTTAAATGGGGAAAAGAGGGAGGGAAGGGGGGCTATGGTACTTTCGGGGAGGGAGGAAACGGGAAAAGGGAAATGATTTGGAATGTAAATAAAAAAACTTAGAAAATAAAAAAAATAAAAGCTAAAAAGATAAAAAATATATTCATTGCATATGCAGTTACATAAGGACATTTTATCTAATTACATTTTATAAAATTTAATACATACAATTGTATGTTGAGCATATTACTCTATACCCTCCTGCCTCTCCATTCTTACTTCTTACTCTCCCTCCCTCTTTGTTCCTGTAAACCTAGCTTCTACATTCATGTCATATATATATATATATATATATATATATATATATATGATTTTATGTATGTATATGAAATCAAGGACTGTAAATGAGAAAACATATATTTGTTTTTTATGAGATTGGTTTAAGTCACTTAATATGATTATTTCCAGTTGGATCAATTTTACCGATAATTGACTCTTTCGTAGGCCAAATATAAACACACACATACAACCCCCCCGTATTTTTCTTATTCCTCTGTCCGTGGACATCAGTTTTGGTCTGATAACTTAGCTAATTGTGAAAAGCTCTGAAGTAAATCTTGATATGGCATGATCATTCTAAAATTAAAATACTGTCATTTACACGTTACTTTGCTCAATACTTTTAGACTCTTATTCTTTCCAACATGCTCTAAGGGAGGCAATGCTTTGCCCACTTGATCTGTGAAAGAATCGAAGTTCGAACAGGTCATATTCTAAGGATGATTTTATTTGTTTATTTATTTATTTATTTATTTTGTGAGTGGCAGACCTAGGATTTGAACCCAGGCTATTCAAGCTTTCCTGGTCACACTCAGCCGTCTGTGGTAGCCTGCTTGTCACTGTTTGTTCTACATCCTGCCTGCCGCAGTTCAGGTTCTGATTGCTTCATCAGTGAGCAAAGCAGGGAGGGAGTATATAGATTATATCCACATAGGACTTGGTAAGTTTCAAACCTTTGGACCAGTCTCTCTCTAGCCTAAGACAGGATCTCAAATGACACGATGAGACAGAGCTGCCACAGCCAAGTGCCTCACACAGAGAGTACAGCAGGAGCTAGCCGGCAGAGTCATTTCCAATGGTACGAGGAGCAGCTTATGAAATGGTGAAGAAACTGGGATGGATCTTGGGTGCTCGTCTGAAGAATGAGATCTATTAGCACAGTTCTCCTGATGAGCTCAGGCATGGAAAGCACATTGTTGGAATTATTTAAAAATGAACTATCAGAGCTCTTTGGGGACCAATCCTGTGCTGAAGGGGGCCGGGCGGGGGGAGTTGGACAGGATACCTTAATAGGTCATTTTAGTCTGCGAATTCAGTAAAAACTACTGCTCTCATGGTACATTGAGATTTTCTGATGGGTCTCAGTATCTAAGCACCGGAAGTTTCTAGGTGGAAGTGAGCTTGAGTGATATCAGTGCTTTGGATAACTGGGAACGTTCATTGCGGATTTGTTTCTTTACATTCTTCAGTGAGGTTCCTGTGGGCAGTCTTGGGAAGATGGTGTCCTGCCCACCGTACCCTCTGGTTGGCAGAACTGCGGAAGCAGTGTCCATCCCTGCCTGACTTTAAGTGCTGCCACTTGAGTTCATGTCTGTGGTCCCCAGCCAAGGCCCCAGGGCAGCTGGGAACAGTGACATATGCTAAATTGTCTGGTTCCTGAGGAGCCTGAGCAGGCCCGCTGAGAGGCCCATAAAATCCTGCCTGCAATTCCCTGTCTCCATATGCTCCACTAGGTGTTTGCTAGGATTCGGGCTGGTGGGTACAGAGGGAGCCTGGCTAATGGCATTGTTTGCTGAGTTAATTGTTCTGTTTGATCTGAGGCTCCTCTAGGAAGCTCAGGGAAATGAGGTGTTTGGTCAGGGTTTTCCTCAGGAGCAAAGTTTACCTCACAATCTGAAAGAAGAAAATTACAAGAAAAAGGAAAGGTTGTCCAGAAGGCAGGAAGAAAGACTCTGCATAGGGCTCTGCAGGGCTGAGGTACCGTGCCCTGGGAACAAGTAGCCTAAACAGTAGGGAGGGCCTGCAAGCCTATTAAAGCTTGTTCCTCACTGGCTGACAAATGAAGGCAAGAGTAATACATCTCATAACTCTCCTTGTTTATGATGGTTACAATATTTATTTCCAAAGAAACAATCCCATAGGATGCAACAAAGGGTGCCTATGATATAAGCCAATTGTGACAAAATGTCAGACATTACACTGGATGGGGGGAGGGGCGATGATCACGCTCAACCCCTAGCATAATTTGGCTAGGAAAACAAAGTACTAAATTAGCTGGGGATATTAGAAATACAACGAAAACATAAACAGAAATACCCAGGAGCCCTGATTTTCACTGCGTAATGAAGGGATATATGCCTGATTAGGAGGAGAGAAAAATTATTTCCTGGCCTTAAATTCTGAGGAGGCATATTGAAGGAATAATTTTTCTCTATCACCAACACCCCATGGGGTTGTTTTAAATAAGTAAAATTATTGAGGAAAAAAATGTATTTTCTAAAATGTAGCACAAAGGCTACACACATGGCAGTCCCATTACTGTGCGTGACAGGTCCTTCGATAGCAATTTTGTCTTTGGAACACCTTCCTGGGGCAAGGAGGCGGGCCTTGGAGTGTCTGGAGTTCCAGTACAGACTGAATTCCTTCAGCAAATTTAACTTTGTTTTCAGACTAAGTGGTTGGGGGTCAGGGAGCTGAAGGCTTCTGTACGGATGCTAAGAGGAGGAAGGGAAGCTGGAGACAGGCAGGCAGCTCATTTGAGACCTTAGCTTATTTGTGCTTGCTCTGAGAAATCTGTGGTTTCACTTACAACCTACCCAACTCCCGTCAGTTCTCTTTGCTTTCTTATCATTTGTCCCGAATGCATGGGTGCCAATAAGTCCTTTGCAGTTTTATCAAATCATAGGCCAGGAATCTTTGAGATGCCCTCTTAAGGAGGCCCTAAGGTCTAGTGTGTGGGGTGATAGAGCCACCAGGCTGAATCACTATCTTAGGCTCCATCCTGTAATTTTAAGATTGAGGGATGCGCCAGGCAGTGGTGGCGCATGCCTTTAATCCCAGCACTTGGGAGGCAGAGGCAGGAGGATTTCTGAGTTTGAGGCCAGCCTGGTCTATAGAGTGAGTTTCAGGACAGTCAGGGCTATACAGAGAAACCTTGTCTTGAAAAAAACCCAAAAAGAAAAAAGATTGAGGGACAAGGGGGCTAAACAGGAACTTTAGACAAGAATTCAATAGCAATGTCATTACAGCATCATGTCCTACACATAACTACATTCTCAGTCTTTAGCAGGGTTAGCAGAGAGCCTCTACCTAGTGTGACTTACCTTCAATACTTAAAACTATGAGATTCCAACCATTTTCAGGTTCATGTCTCTGGAGGCATCTAGTGTGTTAAAAAGATGAGATACTCCTGTCCTGGGCTTCACTGAATGTCTACCAGGTACCATCTTACTGATGTTCATCCTTCATTCTGTCCATGACCGTGGGAGCTGGGTCACCATGCATGCATCTGACTCCCGGGTGCTCCTACATCATTCACCTTGACCAGAGCTGTTGATTCAGGGATGTATTTTGTATGTCAAAGAGAGGGAATGTAGCACAAAAATATGCTTGTTGGGACTACTGGGCTAGAGATATTCTTCTTTCTGGTTAGTTCGGGCAGAAAGGATGAAGTCACCCTGTAGCTGTAGAGGTCATTCATCAACCACCAGGATGGCGTTCTGAAGTCACTATGGAGGCAGAAGTGAACAGTGGAAAGAAATGGCATTCTTACAGCAAGGTTTAAGATCCTGGTTCAAGAGATTGCTAAAGTCATACCTTCTCTCTAGGATATCTATCTATCTATCCCTATCTATGTATCTATGTCTATGTATCTATGTATCTATGTCTATGTATCTATGTCTATGTATCTATGTATCTATCTATGTATCTCTGTATCTATGTATCTATGCATCTATGTATGTATATATGTATGTATGTATATATGTATCTATATCTGTCTGTCTGTCTGTCTATCTTTTCTCTGCTGTGATGTCTTCATCTATAAAACAGCAATGCTTGTAAATGTTTCACTGTGTTATTGTGAAGGCTAAATTAGAAAATTTACCACATAATGACGATGTATAGTATAGACTAACTGTGAAATGTCTCTCACAGGCTCGAGTGTCTCCTGCTTGGTTGCTAGCTTGTGGTCTTGCTTTGGGTGGCTATGGAAGCTTTGGGACATGGGTTCCAGCTGGCACATAGGCTAGTGGGGTGGGTGTCGATGGTTCTAGCTGGGCCTTGCATTCTTCTTTACTCTCTGCTTCCTAGTCTGCCAAGGTGTGAAGAATCGCCTCACACTACCGTGAACTCCACCCAGATGGACTGAACCCATGAGCAGGAATGACTCTTTCCTCCTTGAAGTTGCTTGTGTGCTGGGTCCTCATCAATGAGAGAAGCAGCTAATACAGTAAGTGCTCAGGAAGGGGTAGTCTCCACCCACGCTTCTCCTACCTTTCCAACTCATGGGACTTCAAATCCTTTATGAGTACAGACAGACCAAATGATGTTGGCACTTATTTGGTATACCAGGTGCTCCCTGCACTGGGTGGTGATGGGCTCCCTCCCCTTCTTCATGCTGCCCTGAACCATGCCCCCCTGGCACCAAGCTGGCAGCATCTTTATTAGTTCCTCTACTGCACACACCTCCTGTCTTTGAAACTTTTGTTTGTTTCCATGTGGGACAATGAGGACCCAGATGACAAAGATGGTGCCCAGAATTTCCCAAGCAGCTGCCATGCTGCAGGACAGGGATGGTGCTAGGCATATATACAGGCCATTGCACTGAAGGCCTCAGAGCTGACCCTGAGTTGGGAAACACCTGAGGTTCTAAGCCTTTTCTTCCAGAAAGATCAGAGTATGCCAAATGCTGCTTTAACCGGGGGGGGGGGATTTATTAGATGATGTAGCCACAAGATTAGGGGTAGAGTAAGTGTTAAGCATACAATGACGATTTTCTCCAGAGTCAGGAATGTGTAGCTCTATGTTCTCTCTGCTTTTCTTCGTGGATGGATGTTGCATCAAGAGACACTTGCAGCTTGGGTATCTCTCTTTGTCTATAATTCCACAGGAGAGTGCGTTCCTAGAATCCTGTCCACATCAATAGCTGATGCCCAGCAGCCTGGGGTGGGTTACAATCTCATCTATGCACCAATCACTGACCAAGGAATGTGAGATTGGCTGTTCTCATTCCAAACAGTATGGCAGGAGTGTGAAAAATGATGTTGTCACAAAGGGGAGGAGGATGCCACAGATGCACGAGAGAGGGACTCTTCCTGACCTATGGCAGTTTGGTGGACTGTACACAGGCCCCTGAGAACCTACATCAGTGCTCAGAGATCCTCTCAATCGCCCAGGTAGTGTTTTATGTCTTCCACCTTGCAGAGACTCTTGAGACAGGGTTTGCATAAGACACACCCAGAGCTGGCTGGAACTGGTTGTGTAGAGAGGGGCAGAGGCTTCAGTCGCCACCTTTCTCTTTCCTGTGTCACTTCTCTTTGTGCATTAAGAAGTCAGGGCATCTGGTGGAGATCCTGGCTGCTTCTCATTGTGCTGTTGTGCAGATGGCAGGGCCCCAGCATCCCTCGCATTCTGAGATCTATGTGTCCTGCTTCTCAGAAACAGAGGTGATCTTTAGGGAGGGGGTTCACCTACAACCCTGGACTCCTCCTCAAAAAACCTACGTATCAATATGATTCTGTAAAATGTCTTCTGAAGTCTTTCCCGAGGATGCCTGGAGGTGGGATTGTGCGGCGTACAGGCCGAGCAGCACCTCTCTCTGTGTGATATCAAGGTCCCGACCTCATTCAGAGAGCAGGCAGTTTTTTCTTGGACTTCAGGGCAGATGGCATGTGGTTTTCTGTGGCTCTCCTTGCAGTTTCATCTTCAGGGCCTACAGTGGTTCACAGGCTTCTGATGTTGTCTGTGTGGTACCCAGGCCCTCATCAAAGCCTGCTTCCTTTGCCCTGTGCTCACAGCTCATTGTCCAATAGCTTGTGTATGAGAGATTGGGCATCAGGGTTTGAGAACACAGTCCCCCAGTGCTTTCTTCATTTGTGACCTCATCTCCAGTCACAATACCACACATAGGAGACCAGGGATCACAGGCAAGTGCTCAGCCACACACCACCTCTTTCTGCCAGTTCTCTAGGACTTTAGAGAAACTGCATACTCTTTAGTATTGACCGTGAGGAGAACAGCTGCATATGCCTGAGTTTGGTGACAGCACAGGTCATGAATGGCAGGCCTGACCCTGCTGTCAGGACACTGACAGCCCCTATGAACATAGGGCAGGTGGTGAGAGAGCAGCAGAGCTTACATTGACATCATCATTGCCTTAGGGGCTGACTGTAACATCCAGGACTCTGTTTCACACCCCCAATGCAAGGGGAAGACGGTCCTCTTATTTCCCACAGGGGTGCCACTAATCTCCCTGAAGTTACTCTTTTTTTTTTTTTGGTTTTTCGAGGCAGGGCTTCTCTGTGTAGCCCTGGCTGTCCTGGAACTCACTCTGTAGACCAGGCTGGCTTCGAACTCAGAAATCCGCCTGCCTCTGCCTCCCAAGTGCTGGGATTAAAGGCGTGCACCACCACCGCCCACCTGAAGTTACTCTTATGATATTGCTTGCTTGTTTATTTTGAGACCGAGTTTCCATCCATAGACCAGGTTGGCCCTGATCTCATAATCTTCCTGCCTCTGCTTCCCTAGCCCTGGGATTGCAGGTGTGCACCACCTCACCCAGTAAACATTTGGTTTTAAGCTTTTCCATTTACCCTTGCAATGCCTTGAAGCCTTCTATTGGCTACCCTGTTCTTTCTCTTCTCTCACCTCTGGGTTTTTGTGCTATCTTTTTCCTTCCACGAGTCTGTCCCTGGGTCTCCGTCCCTGGGTCTCCTCCCCTAAACTCACCAAGTTTTCCCTGTAGCAATGTCTTGATTCCCCAGATTGAACTCTTGTTTGGAACAGCCCTAGGCTATCTCTGACTCAAATGTCCGGTCACACTGTCACTTCTCTTCTGAGAGCCATTGAGGTCTCAGTGACCCTTTCTCAGACCTTGCCATCAAGGCAACTGTCCCCTCTGCTGTTCCTCCATAACCACCGTGTCCTCAGAGTTTGGCTTTGGGTATTCTGCTGGCACTCAGTGACACTTGACTGCCACTCACCCCTTCTTGGTCCTCTCTTCCTTCCCTTTCCCCACCTCTTCTGTGAGTGACTGTTCTGCATGAGGCCGCCCTTCTCTGTGTCTAAGCCATTGACTATCACAAACCTTCACTTGATTCTCAGTCTTCTATTTCTTCCTTCTCAACTTCTCCATAATGTCCATCCCCACACACGTGTGCAAACAGGCCTTGTCCCAACCTCTCAATACTGGCCAAACTGCAGCTGACATGGCAGATTCTGTGAGCCATCCCAAGCATGCTTTTTCTTGATTGCACACATCTTGTGCGTTATCCCAGAGTCAAAGCGAAGTCCTGTACTGCCCACAGACTTGTTGGGAAGGAAATTCTGGGGTCTGACCAGCGGTCAGTAGGTCTGGGGGCACTCCTCTGAGGTCTGTATTTTGGCAGAAGTTTCTAGATGAGTCCCACACAGTTGAAGTCTGGCACCCGATGCTCTTGCTGGGCCTTCAGGACCGTCTGTACTCGGGCAGCACCTGAGGAGAGGACAAACATTCTGTTCCACCCGGTTCTGTCTGAGATCGTCATTTCAGGATCTGGAACAGTGGGCGCTTGGATCTGCATTTAAAAAAGCTTCTGGACATTTATGTTTTGGAATGAAGATGCAGAGCCTTGCTGGAACCAGGCCCAACAGCTGGAGCTACTGAAGGCCTTGTGCAAAGCCCCCCAGCCCCCAACTCCACTGGTCACTTGCCTTTTCTTCTACCTTCCTGTATCTGCCCCAACCTTATTCCTCTGTCAAATTCCCAGCCTGACCATTGTTTCCTCCATTAACTTTCCCAAGAAGATAGTGATCTGGTGATCTGGTATTTCAGCGAATACCTGTGAAGGGTATTACATACCTGTAATCCCGGCACTCAGAGGCAGATGCAGAAGACAGTGAATTCAAGACGGCCCTGGGATCTGTAGTGAGACTCTGCAGTTCCCCTAAATGCAAGCCAAACAAAAATTTTAAAAATAAACATGTACACACTCTGTAAACTCTCAAGCATTTGTTACTATGGTTATATTATAATATGCTAATCTTTTGAATCTGCTACTAGTCATGTCTAGCATTTTTATGGGATGCTGACTGTGACTGGCACCATTTAAATGCTTTAAGTGGATTAAGCTGTTTAATCTTCTCGGAAAACTATAGAAGAGGAAACTGAATTGGGGCACAGAGAGGCTAATTAACTTTCCCAAGGTCACATACCTAGTAAGAGACAAAGCTAGGACTTGATTTCTGGCCATCTTGGCTTTAGATTTCATGTATTAACCTAAAATTCTAATGTCTCAATATATAATTATACATGAAATAAAATAGCTATGTGAATATCATATGTGTACAATAGTACCCTCTGGTTCTTATAGTACTTCATAGGATGAGTGTTTGAGTTTTGAGATAACTTTGTGAGGCAGAAGTTGACCCCATATTCACAATAGGAAGGACAAGGCTAGATAGAGTGTATGTTCCTCACCTAGGACATAGACCAATAGGGTGCTGGAACTGGAGTCTCAGGATAGTGGTTGATTCAAATCCAGGTATGGGCAAGGCTGCCTCTCTCTCTGTCTGTGTCTCTGTCTCTGTCTGTGTCTCTGTCTCTCTGTCTCTGTCTCTGTCTCTCTGTCTCTGTCTTTGTCTCTCTCTCTCTCTTTCTCTCTCTCTCTCTGTGTGTGTGTGTGTATGTGTGTGTGTGTGTGTGTGTATGTGTGTGTGTGTGTGTGTGTGTGTGTGTGTGCACGCACATGGAAGAGGGTGGGGAAAGGGCTTTCCTTCTTGAGTGTGGTCCTACAGCCTATAGCCAGTCTGTAGCTTGGCATAGATCAGTTATGTTGGGTAGGGAAGAAGAAAGTGGGCCAAAATGTCTTGGTCTTGGTTGGCCAAAACTATGGCCATCTGGTCTTGCCGGGAATATGGCAGATGGGGGTGTCTCAGTTCCCAGCCAGTCCTGGGGCATCACCCAGAGGGTGGGGAAGGTGCCAGGAGAGGACTATCTAGTGGTTTAGGCAGCAAAGGGATTCTTGAGAGAGCAAGGACACAGTAGGAGGAGTGGGAACCAGTGGACCATGCCAAGGCCTCTGGCTAGGGCCACAGCATATGTACCTTGGTGAAGACCATGGACTAAGAAAACACCATGCACAGTTCAGTTTTGGTGACTCTGTATCCCAGTGCAGTGGAGCACTCCCGCTGTTCTAACAGGGCTGTGGTGAGGGCTGTACTAATTCATACTCATGATGACTGAACACCACTCCCAGCATTCCAGGCACAACAGCATGACTACTGTGTGGACTCTCAAAGGTTAGTTGCTGTGGTCATCTAGCAAGTGCACAGTCTATACCAGTTCTACTTTATTGTGGTGATTCCCCATTTGAGGCCACACAAGCCTCTCAAATGACAGCTTGTCCTCTATCCTCCAGAGTTTTCTGAGTACTTCACACATACTAAGTACTCAGTAAATATTTGCTGGAGGAATAAATCACTTTCTTTGGAGGGTAATGTACCCAAGTGCAGGATGAGCCACATGGAAAGCCAATTCTATAAACAACCTCTCAGAAGTGCTGAATAGCTATTCGCCTTTTCCTGGACAGATGTGCCACAACCCCACTGAGAAGAACGTGCTTCTTTATTGTGCTTAGAGGACTGTCCAAACATCACAGCTGTTGCCTATGACAAATGCTGCTAAGGCAGGGCTAGCCCTGCATTCTAAGGTATGAACTGAGAGCCAGGCTTGCCTCTGCTGATGACAACAGGTCCTTAGTATAAGGTCAGATGGATGCACTGCATCCAGGCTTTCCAGGCACCAGCTGCATCATTTAGTTAGGACCCCGTTGCTACAGCTGCAAATTCAGGTGCCCAGAGCTATGCCTTTTCTCTGTACTTACTTCCTTTTTTGCCTGCCTAGTATCTATGCATTGTGGTCAGTCCCCTTTACTCTCATGCTACCCATTTCTCTCTTCCTGCTCTGTCTCTGTCTCTGTCTTCCTCTGTCCCTCCCTTCCTCTTTCTTTCTCCCTCCCTTCCTCCCTCCCTCCCTTCCTCCCCTCCCCTCTCTCTCTCTGTGAGAGAGTGTGATTGTATGAGTATGTGTGAGTGTGAGTATGAGAGTGTGTGTGTGTGTGTGTGTGTGTGTGTGAATGTGTACCACATGCATGCAATGCCCTCAGAAGAAAGCATTGGGTCCCAGTTCCATGAAACTGCAGTTATATGTAGTTGTTAGCTGCCTTCTGTGGTCCTCTACAAGAGCAGTAAGTGCTCCAAACTTACTAAGTCATCTCTCCAGACCCTCATTGCTAATTTCCTGGAAGTGAGGCAGCTTAGGGTTTTTCACTCCAGATCCAGGGATTTGGTAGAGATGCTGGCTTTGAGTCTTGGTTTTTCTCCTTAGTGGCTGTGCGCCTTCAGGAAAGAGGCTTGACTTCTCTGTGTTTTAAAACTTTATCTTCAGAGCAGGGTTAATAGTAGCACTAATTTCATAGGGTGGCTGTGAAGCTTAAGATTGTCCTTGACACTTGGTAAGCACTTTGTAAAACATTCCTTACATACTGATCACCCACGGAAGGAGCTAGTATTGGGAGAATAGAAAGCATGCTGGAGGAACCCACACCTCTGCCTGGAAGGTGGAGAGAGTCACTATGTCCCATCCTGCCACTCACTCTTTAGAGACACCTGGCTGTACAACCTCAGAGGCCATGGCAAACACTGGTCAAGGCTAAGATAAAGAGTATCTACCTTCTTGGAGGGGATGAAGGTAGTTGGCAGGGTGACATCACAAGGATATCACGTAATGTTTCTGTTATGGGACACAAAGGTTTACTAGGCAGAGGTCAATGATGATGTAATATTTGAAGAATGAGCCAGGGATGTTCCCTGGCCTTCCAACTGGCCCTTTTCCCAGCCAGTGAAGGCGGGTGTGAGGTTATTCTTAATGTGAATGTTTCATAACACAAAAAAAAAGAGAAACAAGATCCACATTACGTAGGGTTTCAAAGGTGTATTTCCCAGGAGTCTGGAAGGAACTTAGGACATGGTGGGGCTATTGAAAACTAGCCAGGCCTGCTGAGAATCCCATCAGGAGTTG
The DNA here is from genome assembly GCA_036184795.1 of Tokudaia tokunoshimensis. NCBI lineage: Eukaryota > Metazoa > Chordata > Mammalia > Rodentia > Muridae > Tokudaia > Tokudaia tokunoshimensis. Next base: position 102,757,531 of record BTHU01000008.1, read on the forward strand.
GGTGGGAACTCGAGGGAAGAGTGCAGAGTGTGCAGGTGTGCAGGGATCTTCGTGGTGTTGTGAAGACATGCTGCAGGGCTCCCTTTTCTAGAAAGAACCTGCCATTCAGCTGGGGGAAGTGCAGTTGGTACACAGTCTGTGGCAATAGCTAGTGGTGTGCCCAGGCTCCTGTATTTCGGGGTAGCTCCCACCAACACAGATGGAGCACCGTTGGAGTCCCAGGACTCAGCTCTTGTGCCCTTTGCCAGACTCTTCCTGTGAACAGCTGTTGGTCTGCAGTTTCAGAATGGGTTGGAGGAGAGTTTGTTAAATCTTCACAGCTGCCTGCAGCTTTTGTCCCACCGTATCTCCCCTTCAACAAACCTCTTACAGGCCTGACTTTAGTTCACTCTCTGCTTCTCAGGTCTCCAAAAAGGCTCAGCTCAAAGATGAAACTCTGACATCCCTGCCCAGGAAGGTGGATTAGGGCAATCGAAGGCAGAAAGAATGTATTCTCCATAGCTGAGCAGAGTTTTGTTAAGGCAGGCAAAATTCTCTAGGAGAAATGACTTCTGGTTTCTCCTGGCATTCAGGGACCTGATTTCTGAGTATCTCTTAGCCTGGTATGGTCTAGTGTTGAAAGGGTCAGGGTACAAGCTGAGAGCATCATTAGAACCACAGAGGCCTGAGGCCAGGAATGAGGATTGACTGAAGCCATCTGCATGAACCAGACCAGATGGCCTTAAGGACATTAGCCAACACCAGCAAGGAAACAGGAAGACTTCTCCCACTGCCACCGTTTAATGCCATCTCAAAGCCATGCTGGGAAGTAACAAAGATTGTTTCTATCTCAAAATGCTAATGATATTTTAGAGAAATAAAAATAAGATTTTTTTTTTGGTCCACCTGAGCTTGTAGCATGGGACTTAAATGGCAATATCTGTGGGGCCAGGGGCTCCTGGAGGTCAATGGTGCACACGCCTGCTCCCATGGCAGTGCACAGGTCCTTTCCAAAGAGCGCTGAGTCCTGTCTGCTGGCCCTGGAGAGGTCTCCCATGTGAGGCTGAAGAGCTGTGGGGAGGTGGCAGCTGCTGGGATGCTGTCACACATGGCAGATTGCAGAAAGGCAAGCTGAGAGCCAGAGCTGCGGGAGGCTCAAGGACACAGCAGCAGGACCTGAAGGGATGCGACTCTATTCATGAATGCAGGCGGTGGGAAGTCAGGTCGCAGAGCAGGTTGGGAGGGAAGCAACTTCAGCACGTCCTGCAGGTTGGCCCCAGGAAAGCAAGGATGAAGCTACCACAGACAGGAAGGATGTGAGGCCCTGGCCAGTTCTGTGGCTTTTCCTCCAACTGCATCTGGATGCAGGATTGAGGGTGCGTGTTCATCTCCCAATCCCTCGACCAGAGCAGCATTGTGGAGCCCTCAACTTCCCTGTGAGAGTTTGGATCTAAGAATGATAGACCAATGCATGAGCTGTTGTCTTCCAATTTTTACTTCTCTTTGTCACATGCATCCCCTCCTGCCTTTCCTTCTGTTGCCCCTGTTTGCCCCACTACTCTCTCTCATTTCAAAGGTAAAAATCTAAGTATCCTCAGCCAGGTGTCTAGGAGCTCCCTCCATCTCCTACTGAAATGATACAGTGCCCCTCTTCCCATGAGTCCCACCACTGCCTGACCCTGAGCGAGCACTTGCTCAGGTCTTCTCCATTGCCTTCATCTTTCAAATGTCCTCTGTTTTTGTCAGGATCCCCTGCAGCTTTCTCTCCTCCATGCTTCTATCTGCCTTTCTATCTTCTTCCCCAATGCTCCCAAACCCTGCTCCCAAATACCTAAGTCTAACCTGCTTCCCATCACGAACTCTGCCCTACAGAACACCAAAGAATCACCCTTACCTCTCCTATTTGCTACACCTCATTGTACTCCTCAAATTTTTTTAATCTAAAATAAAATTAACAAGAATATGATAATCATCAAGCACTAACCTCTGTTTACCACTGGGGGGAAGCCTCCCAAATCTGAGTATTTATGATTTCCAAATTGATTTTAAGAGGGGAATTCTCACAACAGGGATAAAGTCACCTTCATGAGGAATTGGTATGCACCTGGTCATTTTTTGCTAGTCCCATTTGCAAACACTCATCCCAAGTGGGGAGAAGAGATTTCCTTTGCATTTATGCTGCACTGTGCTGGCTATTTGTAACATCTGCAGAGACATCTGGATAATTTCATTTTCATAAGCATGGAGATGTTTGTGGCTGTTTAGATAAGTTCAAGACGAGGGAGGAAGACGCATTACCACAAGCTCATGGAGAAACAATTTGTATGAGCAGCAAGGGAGGATTTTCAATGAGGTTCTTCTGGAAAGACTGGCCGGGGATGGGTGAGGGCCTGGGGTCTGACTCTGGATGCCGGTACCAGAAGGAGGCACACTGGATCCAGTTTTGATCCATTGTGCCGGATGTTAAGAATCCTTAGGTGTTGGTGATCGCCCAGTTGGTAAACTGTTTGCTGTGAAAACATGAAGACCTGAGTTTGAATCCTCAGCACCCATGCAAAATGCCAGACACAGTGGCATATGCCTGTAATTCCAGTCCGGAGTGGGGGGGGGGTGGTAGAGGCAGACAGATCTCTGGAACCTGCTCGTCAACCAATCTAGCCAAATCCATAAGCTCCATGTTCACTGAGAGACCCTGTCTCAAAGGTGAGGAGCAATCTAGAAGATACCTGATGTTGACTTCTGGCTTCCATATGCACAGGTATACCTATGTATGTGCTTGCACACACATACACACACACACACACACACAGAGAGAGAGAGAGAGAGAGAGAGAGAGAGAGAGAGAGAGAGAGAGAGAGAATTCTCAGTCTGCGTTCTGGGCATGGAACTGAGTGAAAAGGGGAGGGTTCTGCAAGGTAACCCTGCTCCTGACCAGGAAGTGGTAGGACGCACAGGGTTTCCCCACACAGGCACCATGAGCCTGGTTTCTTTTAGAAGGGTGCTGTTTGGTGATGTATAAAGTGTCAGGAATTTATAGATGGACAAATCTGAGTTTAAATGAGGTTCAGCTTCTTCAGGGAATAGTTTAGGACAAGGCACTTCATCTTTTGGATTATAAGGTTTGGTTTCATTGCTTCTAAAATGAGATTCACAATGTCCCCCCCTCCCCCCCACACACATATTCGTGGAAGCTCAAAAAAGACCCAGTCTTTGGGAATAGAACTTGGTCTCCCATGGGGTTTCTTTGGGGATTCTTGATCCCCACAACACGTAGCATATAGGTGGCCTGAAGGGAAGGAGGCTCTCTGAGAAGAGCTGGGCACCATAAGAGTCCATCCAGGCAGGGGATACTGAGCCTCTGGCTCTGACAAAACTTTCATATTTGGAAACCAGAACCTTCTAGCAGTTCTGCCAGGAGACCTGCTGGGTTCCTAGATAGAACTGTCTAGTTCCTTGCCTATTAGTGTGCTGTTTGTCAGTGTGAGGCCAAGGTAGCAGAATCCAGCGACAGCTTCCACCTCCTGACTGCCAGGAAAGGCAGCCACTTCACCTGTGCCTACTCTGCAGCCAGGTCTGAGGCAGCCAGCTCACACTTGCCGCCAGAGAGTTTGGGAGCAGGACTAGGAATCGATAGGCTGCAGCATTTCCCAGCACTGGTCAGTGAAAGCTGTCGTCGCTCATTTCGATGAGAAGAAGATGCCACTGTGGGTCTCCGGTTACAGCATCCTGAGTCTCCACTCGGATGCTTCACATGGCATAGCTTTGATCCAGGAAAGTTAAATTTGAAAAATCCATAGTTTAAATCTAGAGTGTTGATTCCCTTTTTAATTATAAAACTAGAATAATCCCTGCAGGGAAAATGACCCCAAGGCATAATAAAAACACATTAAAAATGTAGTAAACCCAGAGAAGCTAATCTAATTAAAATTAAAAAAAAATCACCCTTCAATAAAATATCAATGAAATTATTCAATGTTACGGGAGTCAATATTGAAAAACTCAAACTCTCTCATGTGTGGCTGGATGACATAGGCTTGAATGTCAGCCTCGCTAACTCTTTCCATCTTCCCCCAGGTTGGAAAAGGAGCTGGATCCATCCTGGTCCCCTGCCTCTACTGGAACCCACCACCCCTGTTCCCAAACTGCTGTAGCCTGAATTCAAGCTGAGTTAGAGACTCTGAGCTCCACGAGCAACTTTTGTTCCAGTTTTCTCGGTCTCTTTTTGGTCTTCCAATCTTTGAGCTCGGCCCTCGTGTATGGAGACCAGATCGCTGCAGAGGCTCGAGCATCTACACTGCCCTTTGTACTGCAATCGGTTCACCAGCATCAGAGAAACTCCTACTGTGGGTACAGAGGTCAGAGAAACTCCTACTGTGGGTGCAGAGGACTCACTCCACTAAGGCTTCAAATTTTTCTCTCTCTATAGCACCATGCATTGTTGTCTCCAGAAGGGGCAGAAAGGCGAGGCAAACCGGAGAGGAAGAAACTAACTTCTTGAAACGTACTCCCAAGCAATGAAGCTGGCCCGCATGGAGAGGTGTTGGAGAGAGGACGAGCTGCCAGGGTGCAGACAGGTGGAGAGGAAGGGAGGCAGGGAAGAGGGAAGAAACAGAAACGTTCACCTTAAAGCCCGGTATGGTTTGGAAGCCGAGCTGTAGCACATGCACAATAAATGTTCCTTCTCACCCACGGTCCCTTCTTGCTCATCTTTTACTTTCTTCCAAGTCTCGAGACTGAAGGCTTCCACTTCCCCTCGGACTTTTGTTTCTGTTCTGACACAAGGTCATTCCTTCACTGACCTCGGAATGCTGAGCCTTATGGGCTCACTTATTCCTGTCTTGATTCATGTGTTGTGATGGATGGCACCAGTCACTTGGTATATCAAACTCTTTCTTTTGCTTTCTTTTCATTTTTACAAGTTAGTACATTTCCCCTTCTCTTACAAGCAACTAACTACTCTCCTATTATTGAAACGTGGTGCTTCTAAAACTCCATGCAAACTCTCTTGTCTCCATCCTCCCTGTTTACCTCTTCTGTGCTTGTGCCTTTTGCTAGCAACCATAGGCTGCATCTCTAAACTCAGTCTCTTTCCTGAGCTCTGAGTTATTATAAATGTCCTTCCAATATGTTTTGACATTGGAAAACTGCTTTTCCTCTGGGCTTAATCCTCTGTGTTAGAACATGGAAGGTCAATAATCTCTATCAATAACATAGGGATGGAGAAAGAGAGAGAGAGAGAGAGAGAGAGAGAGAGAGAGAGAGAGAGAGAGAGAGAGAGAGAGAGAGAGAGAGAGAGAATGAGCAATGGAGTAAACAAGAGGGATTACACTATGATTGTTTCTAAAGCCATAGAATGTCAGAGTATAAATTGCATCTATATTTTAAGCAGATGTCTGTGGGTCTTGTGGCTCTTTTAATACCCATTCCAAGTAATTCAGATCTATATGTATTTTGAGACAGGTCCTCACTCTGAAACCTACGCTGGCCTAGAACTCAGTAGGCAGACCAGGCTGACCTCAAACTTGTGACAATTCTCCTGGATTAGCTTTTAGGTGTGAACCACCAGAATTGGCTGAGATAGCCTTTTATTCAAGCAAGAGAAGGAATGAAAAAAACAAAAAACAAAAACAAAAAAACAAAGGAAGAGGCTAAGGAATTCTGTGAAGGATTTACTGCAAATGTGTCATTGCACTTAGGTGGTGGTGTGGACAAGACAGATGGCCATCTCTGTAGACAGAGTTGCATTAGTTGGCTCCACATGCAAAGAACAAGTGCAGAGAAATAGACCAGACCACAGCACAGCCGAACATAGAGACAGGAAAAAGGTTGTCCTAGAAGATGCTGCAGGCAAATGCCTTGAGTTTCTTAAATAGAAAGTGACAAGCACCAGCCTCAAAAAATAATGTTTAATTACAGTTAAATTGCAGATGCCTATTGCCCCAAAGGAGTCATTACAGGAATGAAAAGGAAAACCACATCTTGGAGAGATATTGGAAATAAAAAGTATCTGGCCAAGGATTCAAATGGGGATATGAAAATAATAATGGTTTATACCAACAAATCACCTGCAACATTGACAATAACATGCAACAGTGAGATAGCTCACTGGGAAATGGTCAAACGATATGACCAGGTAAGTCACCAAAGAAGCCTTTCATACTATTTTGTTTTCTGGTTCTGGGATTTGAACCCAAGGCCACAAGCTTGCTGGACAAGTGCTCCATGACTAGGCTATCCCCCAGCCACAAAGAAGTTTTCCAAGTGCTCAATAAACATGTGTAAATTTACCACCTTAGTCTGATTAGACTGCTATAGTAAAAACACACAAAGACCAGGTGGCTTATCCACAGAAACCTTGAAGATTTCTGGGAGCTGGAAGTCAGAGGCCACTGGGCAGGAAGGTCAGATGTCTGGTCCTGATCTCTTGTACATAGGTGGGAATATCACCAATTCTTCCCTGGCTGGAAAGAGTAAGGGAGTCTTTTGGATGAAGGCACATATTGCCATCTTTCACAGGTCCTACCTTCAAAAACTGTCATCTGAGGGTTCTGATTTCAACATTTAGCTTACTGCAGAGTCTCTACATTAATACACCCTAGGGAAATCCTAGCTAACACTGTAATTAGAACCTACCACAAATCCATTATGAATGAATGAAATTAAGGAGACCAGCAGGTCCAGTGAGGACGGTGATGTGGAGCAGTTGGAGCCTTTAACATGCTGCTGGGAGTGTAAATTGTTTCTACCACTTTAAAAACCATCTAATACCTATTAAAGCTAAACCTACATTTCTTCTATAACTCAGAATACACTCCTGGGTATAGAAACAAGGAAAATGGCTCATAAGCCCACTGAAACATAGGTATGAAAATGTTCACAGCAGCATCCGTTGCAATGGCATAAACCTGGAGACAATCCACATGTCAATCAAAAGCAGGATAAAAGGTGTAGAATGCCACTCAGATGACAGAAGAACAGACTGTTGTGTTTTGACATAGTACGGATGGGCCTGACAGACAAAATGTTGAGACAAAACCAGGACCAAGGACCATACTGTGCATGGGTCAGTTTATACCATGATCCCCAAAGGCAAATAATTTATAATGATGGGGGTGTCATAATTTTGGGTGCCTTTGGTAGGCTTCTGAGGGGAGACTATGTGAGGGAACCTTCTTAGATGTGGTAAATTGCCTATATGACAATCTGGGAGCTAAGGAGGCATGTGTGTGTGTATGTGTGTATGTGTGTGTGTGTATATGTGTGTGTGTTTTAAAATTTGTTGAACTGACACAAAATCTTTATACTCGGTCAATCAAAACATTGAAGAATAACTATTTAGTCCCATGGAATAGATGGTGCTGGTAAAAAGCAATGGTAGGAATACTGGTAGTATTGACATGCTGCCTGGAGCTTTGATGTTAAATCGGAGCAGGGCAGGAATAAGAGCTGATGGTGGAAGGGAAGCTGTCATTCATATATATATATACATACATACATACATATATATGCTTTAAGACACATTGACTGAATTGGGTTTCTTGGCCACTGTAGCTGTGATAGGTGCCTGATGTCAGAGGGTGAAGGCCAGCAGATCTAAGGGCACAATGAGGGACAGCCTCAGAATGAACTGCCAGTACCCCTATCAGGCAGACAGGCAGACAGCAGAATGCCAGGAGCAGTGAGTTTGGAAAGGTTACGATGACTGTGTAAGGGATCTACCTCTTGTTTTGTTTTTCTGGCAGGGTTGGAGATTGAACCTACAGCCTCAAGCATGGGAGGCAAACACTGCCACTGAGGCACAGTATCAACCCTCAAGCCCAACTGTTTACATGTATTGTGAATGCCGACTTGGATCCTCATCCTCGTGTCTGTGCAACTAGCTCCCAGCCTTTCTTGTTCCATAGTTTGGAATGCAAAGGGCTCTTGTGGCAGTGGATTTTCCTGAAAGGCTAATTCAGTCTCTGTATTGGAAGCAGTAGACATGGGGACCCTGGCCGTGGGTCAGAAGCTGCTCTTGTGACATTCAAGTCTCCCAAGGCATGTGACAAAGGACTGATGACAAGTTCTGAATGCTAATCAAATGCATATTACTGTCTTGAGCAAAGGATATGAAATAGGACTTTAATGGACACTTTCCGGTTTATGAGGCTATCCTACATGCCTATGCTGTTCAAGTCTTCAGAATCATGGAAATAAATCTCGATTTGTTTTAAAAAATAAACCTTAGGAAATTATACTGATGAATACAAAGATGAATAATTTGAAACAAATTGCTGAAGTACTAAGATTAGAAAGAATATAGGATGAGATTTCAAAAAAAATGATCCAATTGTCTTAGGGCCTCATGACTCATAGCTCATCGTGCAGTTATTCTCTGAAGATAAATACTTCTCCAGCTAGATAAGCGAAGGCACCTGACAGGGGGGACAGCACGGCTTTTGGGAGAAATAACACATGTACGCTTACTGACACACCCAGTTCACACTAGTCTGGGCTTCGCTCTCACATACCAGTAAGATTTTTTTGTAAATAGTTTTATTTCTATAAAAGCAAAATTATTGTCAGACAAGCCCCCTTTGTAACCTATAAAAATCACCCCACCGTTCCTGGTTGGGTTCAAAACCACAACAGGGGAATATGTTTAGTCTGTTTCTGCTTAGAGAGACCTCTATCATGGTGTCATAAAAATCCCTTATACAGTTCCTCACATTTCCATGTTCATATTCTCACATGGGACCAGTCCCAGGAGGCAGAAGGAACTTTCCCACCAACAGGAAGGTAATGAGAGGGATGTATATGGTACTGCTTCCATTGCTTGGGCATTGTTAGGATGGAATAAAGTGGCTCCCTCGCTTCAAAGATGTCCATTTCCATTTAACAGCTGAGAAGAGGCTCAGTCTGTTTAAGAATTAACAGTATCTCTATAATGAATTCTACGATTTAAAGCAACAGAAAGTGGGGAGGAGGCAAAAGAGAATTGATGACTATTAGCTGTTTTGCAGATATGTCTCTGTAAGGGAGAAGGCTGAGCATGGGAAGTGGCTCTGATTGGGGAAAATGCACAGGAAGAGACCATTGTAAGGGATGCATTAAATATTCTTCATTTCTTCCTGCCAGCAGAACTGGAGTAAATGGGTCATGCAAGCAAAGTGAATGTAAAGCCCTTTCCTTGAAGACATACACTTTAATGTGGGACCAAGGCACAGGCTGCTCTCATCTGAGGTTCAGCAGAGCCCAATGTTCTCTTCATTTCTGCTGAGGTGGCTGCCTGGTGCTGAGCAGACTGCAGACTCTGCTTTCAGGCAAGACGTCCAAGTCTGATAAGCACCCCCCCCCCCACCTACCCAGAATAACTCTGAGAAATCCCAAGAGCTACTCATGCTTCCAAGGCTACCAATTCCTGGGAGGGTTGATTTTGTATGTAGTCTGACTGGATCATGGGGTGTTCATGTGTGTGTCCGTGTGACTGTTCCTTGATGAGATTAGTCCTTTAAGTGTTGGACTTAGTATAGTATATTGCCCTCCAGGGTACAAAGGCATCATCCAACTCACTGAAGACATAAATAGAACAAAAACAAACAAACATGGAGAAGTTAGGAAAGAACTCTTTTCTTGCTCATCTGTGAACTGAGATGTCAGCCTTTGGACTGGGCGTTCAACATCCCTTTCCGCCACTACTCCCCACATCCACCTCCTGTCTTCAAGATTTCAGGTTTCAACTGCAATCGTATTGCTAACTTCACTAGATGTTCATCCTGCAGATAGCAGGATAGTACTTGGCCTCCATAACTACATGAATCAGTTCTTTATACTATCTCTTTCTTCCTCTGTCCTTCCCTACTCTATGGGTTCTATCTTTCTGCAGAGTTCCAATTAATGTATCACTGTAGCTTCAGTCTGACCTCTGTAGGTGAACTGGGCATTTGGATTCAGTAGTTAAACTTTTTTCTCTCAAAAGAAATATCCTCTGCCTATAGACACCCCATGACTCCCAAAAGAAAAAACATGATTGTCTGGGTAGATGGCTCAATGGATAAAATGCTTGCCAGGCAAACATAAGGACCTGAGTTCAGATTCCTGGCACCTGTGTAAAACTTGGGTATGGGTACACACCCCACAACCCCAGTGTTGGAGGTCACAAACACAAATGAATCCTGGGAGTTTCATGGCTGGCCAGAAAATTCCTTCAGTGAGAGACCCTGTCTCAAAAAGATAAGGTGGAGAAGCAATCAAGGAAGCCATTATAATGTCAACATCTAAAGTTCAAAATGTATCTACATGAGAAAAACACATGTATACCTACTGGCACACCAAACACATTCACATACCCATATGTATACACAGAATCAGGCAGGGCTTAGGTGGGATAAGGTAGGGGGAGATGGTGGACTGGGATGGGGTTGGGGGACAGGGCAGTGAAAACTTTTTCAAACTTTCTGCTCTAATCTTGAGGTTCTTGTTCAGTTCTGTGGACTGAGATGTCAACCTTTGCCTTTGTACTAGATGTTTTTTAAAAAATATGTATTTTTATTTTGTATACATTGGTGTTTTAACTACATGTATGCCTATTTAAGGGTGTTGCATCCCCTGGAACAAGAGTTACAGACAGTTTTGAGCTGCCATGTGGGTGCTGGGAATTGAACCTGGGTCCTCTGGAAGAGCAGCCAGTGCTCTTAACCACTAAACTATCTCTCCAGTCCTCAGTACTAGGTCTTACACTGTCTCCCTGGCCATTCCTCACCTCCCCCTCTTGGCCAGAAAGCCATTGCATTGAGACCCCATCTCCAGCTGCCTACTTTGGATGGAAGAATTTGATGATTACATCTGTCCATAATTTAATGAATTTTTTTTTCTGCCTTTAACCTTATGACTCAAGAATTATCATGAAGTCTTCCTAGCTTTCTGTCAGTCACATATTGATAAATATGCCTACTCTCTCCAGGAGCCATTCAGGAAAGATGGTATACAGCACAGCTATGTCCCAGAGACAGGTTCCTGGAGACCTTCCTCTATGTGAAAGGGATTCCTCCTCTGAGTCATGTTGTGGAGAGGCCTGGCATTGTTCTTGTGAACCAATTCCCTAAAGAATAAAGGAGCCAATCACTGGGCAAGTAGGCGGGACTTCTGGTTGGACAGAAGAAGAGAGGAAGTAGGAGAGAGGGAGTTCCTTTTTGAACCGGGACAGCAGAGGGGTAAGATGCAGCTGCTAGAGTTTCCTAGTATCATGGCAGATCCTTGTGGATCTGCCACCAGAGGGATCAGATTTTAATAAGGCTTACAAGATTAGGATTTAGTTGTTGCACCCAGAGATTGAGTTACCATTGTTTCTGAACTAAGTTTGTGTTGTGTTTTCCTTTACACTGTAGCTCATCTGGGTTCAAGAGAGAAAGGTATGGCGGCCAAGTGTGGGTTTGCCTGAGATGTTCCACAAAGGCCGTGGGGGATTTGAAGCACAGGGTTAGCGTGGTAGCAACCCTCCACTAGGAACCTATAGAGCTGGGTAGAGAGGTTTCAGGAGCTCTGGACCAGTGAATCTCCACAAGATAAAACCAGGTCGACCATTGCTCACCAGTGCATGGCTGCCCAGGCTGCCGGGGCAGAGAGTTAGAGGCACAAGCATGGGAATGTGTTGGTTCTACTTTTTTAGTATTTCACACAACAGGGCCATACTCAATTGTGGCTGCCCAACCTTCATTTCCCCATATTTCCCAGACGTTTTTTCCTGGATTCTCAAAGAGCTCAGAATGCATTGGCATTGCTTTGTTTCTCCATCAAGAGAATGATACTCCATCCATATAGACTTGCCTTTTGAGCTTTCCTTAATTTTAGTGTTTCATTGATGACCTCTGTCTTGATAGCACATGGGATAGCAATCAGGCTCACCATGCTTTGCTGCTGCCCCAGAGGCTGGTGACTAGTCAGTTCCTTAGCCGTCTTCATTGTTTCTGGCTCCTGTTGGAAGTCCTGGCTATGTTCTGGTTGGTTCCCACACCTAACACCTTACCTTCCTAGCAACTCCAGAAGAAAACTGTCAAATCACCCCGCACTTCTACCCCCATTTTACACTAAATTTTGCTTCTAAGGAAACTGAGATTCAATGTGATTCTAACTTTCCCGGCACTGCTGAGTTGATCAGTTAGCTATATTATGGCTTAAAGCAGACCAACACGTTCCAAATCTATACCATGGTGCCTTCGTTTTCTCTTTACTTTGTTTTAAGTCTAGTTTTGGGGTCTGGTCTTCATGTCCTTCCAGGGCCTCTGGGTGTGATTTATTAGCTCTTGTATATCTGAGATTGAAGGATAGAGGTAGCTGTTATTCTGGCTTTTCATTCTCTTTGTCTTGAGGTCTTCTAGGTGAGTAAGCATGTAGTCTGAAGTCTGACTAAAGATGCTAACTGCAGTTTCTGGGAGGAGGTATCCTTGGGGCTAGTTTCTGAGAAGCCTGGAACTAAGACTGAAAAAGACTGTCTAACCTGCCATAGATTCTAGGAGCCCCTACTAGCTTTCTGACACCTGCCTCTTTCTGGTGGCCTTGCCCTTCTATGGAAATGTTCATGTCAAGAGCTACTGCTGCCTATTGCAGCCTTAGCAGGACTCCTTCTCTAGCCAAATCAGTGACTGAAATTATTCATAGCCTTCCTCTGAGGAGATGAAAACCACTTTTGGTTTTCTTAGTGATTTCCAGAGCCACAGCATATTTTACTGCTGGGAGGACAGATGCCTGCTCAAGTGTCTGATGAAGACACTTAAGCTTTATTGTTATTTGACATTCATTAGGGAACCATCTTCCGTAGGCAAAATACAAGACGTTTCTTCAGACCGGAGCCATAAAAAGACTAATGGTGGGTCATAGGCCAGATGGTACAGGAACAAGATGAACTGAGCCCACGGGCCATCCCAGCTCATGTCTACCCTGCCTTTGACAGCAGTGAGAAGTGTGGAGAAGAAGGAAACAGATATGATTCAGGGCACCAGCAACATAGCCAAAGGATGACATCGCAGAAATATAGACCCACACGTGTTGCAAGGTCAGCGACCGTGTTGCCCAATGCCTCTTGGTAGACAAGGCTCTGAAGAACTGTTTGTTAAATTAATGATTAAATTCCCTCTACCTCGAATAATGTTTACTTGGTACTGATTATATGTTGGCAAACTCCTTGAAGTCTTATAGCAACTCACAGAAGGCTACTGCTTGCTTTATTCCATGTTTCAGAATGATAAGGATGAAAATAGAAATGTTACCAAGGACATATGCCTCATTAATAGTGCCAGGGGGATTGAGTCTCCTATCTATAATCATTTCCTTATGCCTCTAGAATCCTAAATACAGGTACCTTTTACTTCTAAAGTAGTGTGTAGAAAGTATTCAATGAGGAAAAATATACCAATGATAGATATTTTTGTACCTATACCTATTTTATAATAATACATGATTATAGGGTGGGAAAGTACAACACAAATTCTTCTTGCCTTTGCTAGATGAATCATGAGATTCCTTTCCTGTTTTCTGACTGACTTCTGAGGTACTAAATGAACACTGGAGAAGCCAGAGGGAGGGAGCAGAGGCCTGTGAGCACCAACCATCCTGTACCAGGTAGGCAAGCCTCACTTAGATGCAGGAAGGAAGAAATGGGGCTAGCTTGATCCAGGGGTTTGAAAACATAGCCACCAGGATGGAAGATGGCAGTGAAGATGCCCTCCTGATTAAACACCTCTGATTCTGCTAGTGATATCTCCTTGGAAAGCTCTTCTTTTTGACAAATGAGGTCATGGATTTTGCAATAGTAACAAAAAAAATACTATTTATCAGATTCATATAACAATGGGGCAGTTTATCTTAAGAACAAGGGTTTCACAATGTCTCTAGACATCTTCATGGGGGAAGCTAATATTTTCTACAGAAACTCCTGTGTTGTCTAACCTATACTTTGGACTCTGTTTTCCTTCCCCATCTTACCAGTCCCCATATCTTTTCCACAAGTTTATTCTATGTGCTTTTTAAAAAATGAGAGCGTCTCATTCATGTTGAGAATTTCATGTTGGGCTTCTAAAGCTACTTATTTTATTAGAAAGAAGCATAGGAAAACACCCTCACCAGAACTTGTTCAGGGATGATGTTGTAGTCTTCCTGACACTCACTTAATTCCGTCTGGAGGCTATGTCTTGATGAGTTTTCCTACTGGAGTTCTACCTGGATGTTTGTGAGGGATTCCTGTGTTTGGGGGGGGGTACAAACTTCACATCATAAAACATGGGGATCACCTGCTGCTCCCTAACCATAAAGCCATGTTGTCAAATTAAAGAAATAAACCAGGCAGATGTGAGTGAACCCAGAGCCCCAGCATGGTTTCATTTTAATGCTAACTGTCCTATTTGGAGCAAGAGTAATTAGAAAACCAGCAGCAAGTTAGGGGAAAAGAATTGCCGAGGTTTATAATTACTTGGGGTAGAAAGAGAATATAGGATCCATTTACTGAAAGTCTCATTAAATTCTCCATTAGGAGATTCAAGCTGCAGCTATCACAGACAGGGAAGAAGGGAGGGGGCATCTTTGAAGGAAGATAGGGTAAGTTCAGTGGTCACCCTAGTCTTGCCGTAGTATGCCTGAGGTTCTAGTCTAATCATACTGTGCATGTCTGCCTGCTTAGGTCAGGGAAGATTCACAGTAAATGTACTTGTCCGTTTATTCACCCATCCATCTCTCACACTTCCTTCTGGGGTCCCTCTTGAAAGTCCCCAATAACAAGCACTATCTCATTTTTCTCCTTTCTTGATGTATGTGTGTGTGTGTGTGTTTTTAAATGCTTTCTAGATTTGGACATATATTTCTCTCTTTGGTGATATAGTTTCCTTCTATGGACATCTAGTTACAGGTTGAACTGTATATAAACTCTTAACTGCCTCCCCCAGTACATCAGAATATGACCTTGTTTAGAAATGACGTGGCTGATAATGTACTATTATGATAAGAGCTTATTAGATTAGTATGGTCGTAATCCAGCATGTCTTGTGTCCTTTTAAGAGGAGACACGGGGATATAGGCACAAGAGAGAGGAGTGTCATAGGATGATGGGGGTGGAGATAGAAATGCTGTTATCACCTGTCAAGAGCGACTACCAGAGGATACAGGCTTGATCAGTGCATATTTCAAAAGGGATGTGGCCCTACTAACGCCTTGAATTTTCTTCTATAGCCTCTGTCTGGTGACAATACATTTCTGTTGCTTTGAGTCACCTCTTCTATGATAACTTGTGGCTAAGATACAAATGGACACCCTTTATAACAAATGCCCAGTGAAGGACTGGGGGTTGGAGGTCAGTATCAGACTCTGGAGGAGTAAAAACAAGTAAGGTAAGATTCCTGCTCTTTGAGTGGCATATAGTTTTGGTGGGAGAAGAGATAACCATAGTTACTACTCATCTGTGGAAGATATGAATGGATATGATAACTGAGGAGCAGAAAGTATAAATGAAACGTGCCTGGTGAGACTATGTATCATAAAACAACAAAAAAAATGAATAGGAATCCTATCTCTTATTCTGTGGCTAAAAATCAGCTTCTCCATGGTTAGCCTTGGCCCCTCAGCTCCTCTTCAGGGTCCATTCCTTTTATAATTCTCTCACTCAATTTTGAATCCCTACTATGCCATATTTACCATAATAAGAATTGGACATCTGGACATACAGTAGCTGCCCAAGATAACATCTATCTTGCAATCCAGTATAAAGACAAAAGTGTCAACTGCCGTCTGTGTAATTCATATTCAATTATGATAAATGTGAGGAAGGGAAAGGTCAGGTGACTGTCAGTGTGAATGAGGAGAAGAGTTGGAAAGAAGCCCATTTTGCAAAGATAGAAGGTCAGGATCTTTCGGAAGGAGGGAGTGAGCATGTGCAATGAAGCTCTTTGTTAAGTTAAAGGAATTGAAAAAGAGACCAGGGTGAATGGTAAAGAGAGCTGAGAGAAGCAGATTGATGTAGGTAATTCAGAACATCAGGCCATAAAAGATTACAGATATATTCCAAAGGCAGTACAAAACTATTTAAATGTTAAACATGGGAAGGATTCTGGTTTAAATTTAATTGTATGAATTGCCTAACAGGAAGAAGGGAGTCAGGAACCAATATTGGAGACAAAGAGAGGTGTGGCTATAGAGATGGAGATACATGCATGGAGCTAGGTTTGGAGGTAAAGTCAGCAGAGCTGGTTTGTACACTGGGGAGACTGCACACTGAGAGTGAAGGATGCACAAAGTGTTATCCCAATGATAACTGAGGTAAAGACGTCTAGAGAAGGAAGGGGTGGGGAGGTGTTATTTTTAGTTCAGTTTTTGAGCATGAGGGTTTTGAGATTCTTGCAAGCTTTCTGGATATAGATTCAAGCATGATGCTGAATATATGGGTTTGGATCTCTGAGGAAATATCTAGGTTGACTTTATATTGTGTGTAGAGTCAGAGGAATGGATGAGACCCTTGGTGACTGGACAAGGAGAAGGGAGAGACACTGACATCTATAGGTTAGATAGAAGAGAAATCAGTCAAGGAGGAAGAGATCCAACTGCCAGAGGACAAGTTGTTTCAAGAATGGAGTGTCAGGGACTAGAGAGATGGCTTGGAGGTTATGTGTTTGGGATGTAAGCATGGTGGGCTGAGCTCATATCCCCAGCACCCATGTGAGATCTGGGTGCAATAGTGCTTGCCTTTAACCCCTATGCTGGGAGGCAGAGACAGGCAAGTCTTTGGAGCTGGCTAGCCAGAAAAGCCAGTCAGTCTGTGAGTTGCAGGTTCAGTGAGAGACCCTATTTCAAACAATAAGGTGAAGTACAATAGAAGAAAATATTTAACATCAACTTCTGGCCTCCTTACACACACACACACACACACACACACACACACACACACACACACACTCACACACACTCACACACACACACACACACACTTGGATGGGGGGGGAAGTGAGGGGGGGATGTTGAGATGACTAAGTCAGGAAAGCAATTGCCTCAAAAGCATGAGGACTTGAGTTGTGTTTAGACACTCAGGACCTCCACAAAAAGCCAGACGTGATGGCATATGCCTGGAATCTCAGCAATGGAGAGATGTGAAGATCCTTGGAAACTGTTGGCCAACTAGACTGGCCTGAGTGATGAAGTCCCAGGCCAATGAGAGACCCTTTTTCTCTTAAACAAAAGGACCCATACCTGAGGCTACCATGTGGCCTTCACAGATGCACTACACACACACACACACATACACACACACACACACACACACACACACACATATGCACACGCACGCACACTCATGTGAGAAAATACTGAGATACTGAGATGGAGCTTCAAATGTCTGTGGACTCTGGCAGTACAGTAACTCTTGGCCTTCACAATGGCTGCTACTTCTACTCCTACCTTGCCACACTTTCCATGTTGCTGTTGATTCTACGATCACTGTTCCTGCACTAGGTAGACAGACAATTCTTTTGGTCCCTGCAACAACTCCATCAGGTAGAGATGGTTCTCATTACCATCCTGATTATATAGAAAAGGACATGGGCTCATGGAACTCAATCAAGCGCCTCGCTCCTGGTCTTCTGTCTTTTGTGTGCCCTCGGTATCGTGTTTCTGTTAGGAAATTAGGAAAGTTCAGAGCTGAAAGAGACCTTTGAAATGTTCTAGGATTCATTCACATTTTTAATTGGAGAAACTAGTCTTAGAAGCGGGAGTAATTCCTGCTTATTTACTATCTCCTAAAATTCATTGTGAAAGGTATATAACCTATTTCTCATACAATTAGCTATACAAGAACCATGTGAGAGTTTTCCAATGAAGAAACTCATGCCCTGGACAGAGAGGACTTGGTGTATGCATTGCTCGTAAACAATGGAGTGAGGGCATGAATCCGGGACCAGCTGGCCCCAACACTATTGACTTCCTGTGACTTAGCAACCTTCCAAGATTGTGAAAAACAAAACAGGAACTAGACGCAGACTTCCTATGTTTGGCCCCCTCTGATAGACTGTCCAAAAGCCCCACCCATCTGTTTGTTATATAGGGAGTTTAGACTTCTGCCTTCTTCATCTGTCCAGATTGTACAAATTGGGTATGCCATACATATGAGCAGATACTTAATATTGTCCAATATTATCCTGAAGTTCCTGCTCCATCTTAACTGGCGACGCTCTCAGATACCCCATCTTACCGTTTTGGTCCTCATCTGTAAGCTCTAATCTTTGCTTTCAGCCAGCCTGCCTCCTGCCTCCCTCATTTCCAGGCGTAGATGGTTCCTCATTATAGCTCCTATTTGCTTAAGATCAACTTTAAGTTCCTTTTATCTTTACTCTGAGCTTCCTTTTTTTTTTTTTTTTTTAAATCATCCTGGGACTTTGATTGGTTGTTGTTTGATGCTTTTTTTCTCAAAGGCTGCCTGACAAAGTCTTTTGGGGGCTTTTTGCGGCCCTGTTCAATTAGAGCTCCGGCTTGAGCCAGCCGTCTGCTTTCTGATTTGAGGTCACTCAGTGTGTACAGTTAGACTCTTAACTCATACGTTTCTTTACTCTTGTCTTATTAAGTCCACTTCCTTCAGAAACAGAGCTTTAACTTTTCTCCTACAGAGAAATACATCTTTAATTATCGTTGTAAGGACGCCTTCTTGGAGACTTACAGTGACAACTAGGCAGTTGATACATAATACATGAGAAAAGCAGCATAATGGGAGAAATCATCTCTTTTGCCTCCAGGTTTCAGTTTGTCATGGCAGGAAAGGTGTGGCAGAGCAGCCGACGTCATGGAAGATAGGAAGCAGGGAGATGTGGAAAGGCCAGCCATAACCTTCAAAAGCAGCCTCTCCTTCTTCCACCTACCCCTCCCTCAGCTCCTAAAGTTTCTAGAGCCTCTCCAAATAGTGGCACCATCTGGGAAACAGCTGTTTACACACATGAGCCTGTGGGGGACATTAGAGTCAAACCATAACATCAGTCTAGGTAGCAAAGGCACACTGGCTGTGCTGTCCCTCGGGCCCCTGGGGGAGGGGTAGATGGAGTGACATGTACAACCTTGGGGATGCTACTCTGTCCTTTTTCCATTCTTATTTTCCATCCGTTCTTCTCTTTGCTCTTCTCCCTTTAAAAAGGATTTATCTCTATTTTATGTGTATGAGTGTGTGCCTGCATCTGTGCAAGTGCGCCATGTGTTTGCAGGGCCCACAGAGGCCAAGGAGAGAGTGCTGGATCACCTGGAATGGAAGTCGGGATGGCTGTGCGCTGACATGTGGGTGCTGTAAATTGAACCTGGGTTTTCTGCAAGAGCGGTGTTTTAACCACTGAGCCACCTCTCCAGCCCCTAGTCTTCATTTCTATTCTCCTTTTGTTAGCTTTCTCCAATGTACAGCCTCATTTCTCTAGTCTCTCCTCATCCTTGCCAACTCTCTGTGAAACTATTAAAAGGAGATATTATAATAGGCAGTGAACAACTCTTAGAGAGACGGTTGCCCTGGTGAAAGAAGGAAAGAAAGGGCTGAGATTCTGGCAGGGACTAATTTCTTCTTCTGTCAGCCCCTACATCTAATGTAAAGTAAGTGCTACTCATATGAGGAGCCATATTTTTTTCCTTAAACCTCTGCCTTGCCCTCTTAAGTATAGCAAAGAAATTCCTATTCTGTAAATTCACTTACATTTGGTTACACTTCTTGCCAGCTAACACCATGGCCATATTATGCTAACCCCTTGCCTGCCTGGATTATGTCACAAAGAATTTTTCATTAGCTCGACAAGAGAGAGCTTAGGGCCCAAATTTGCTTTTCTCCAATTCCTGGATGGAGGAAGGGGTAGGGGGGTGTGCATAATGAAGTTTCATTTTATCATGCCATATAACTCAAAGTTGGTGTAAATACAATGAAATCCTTTCAAACAACACACTGTGAATGTTGGGCCAGCGCAAGATAATGAGGACTTAGAAAAGAAATCCAGGCCCTATGTTCAAGAAGCTTAGATTTCACCAAGAAAAAAAAACAAAACAAAGAAAAACAAAAGCTGTTAGAGCTCCCAGCAGGATCTGCACATAGGCTCAGGAGTGTCAGGCCAAGGAATGGGGAAACATTCTTCAATCAAGCTCTCTCCGTTGATTTACATATGACTCTGAAGCACAGGACTTGACTCTTACTTATGGTTAGGTTCAGACATCCGCACACATTCTTATTCGGGCCCCAGGGGGAACTTGTGTAGGTGCTGGGTGCCCCAGAGCCTGAATGTGGAAGAACCATGTTTTTCATGTAAGGGCAAGGCTATCCTTGAACCTATCTCAACCTGCCCTCCATCCAGGACTGTTCTGGCTTTGTCTCCCCTAGCCTTGTGTGTGTGTGTGTGTGTGTGTGTGTGTGTGTGTGTGTGTGTGTGTATGCGTGCACATGTGTTTGTATGTGTGCAGGATAATGTAGCAAAAAAAATACGCTTTGCTCTTCTCATATTACAACTTCAGCTACCAGCGATGTGAATGGCAGGGACACTAAAGTTCTGCAGAACTACAGATACAATGCTAATGGCTTCGTGCCAGTGCTTTCATGAGAGTAAGGCAGGTGAAATGCTCCATCTCAGTTAAGAGATGGAGAAGACTTAGCCAAGAAACAGGTAAGTAACAAAGAAGAGGGGGTTCAGAGCCTGATAGGACTGATGGCTATGTGTTGTTTGCAAAGAAACCCTTGGAAGTTTCCAACTTGTCCATGAAGCTGATGCTAAGAAAACCAAGGCCACTGCACCGCAACAGCATGCTTGTGCATGCACACATCGAACTGGCAAGTTTATGCACACGTGCACCTCCTAAACTCAGAACCACAGCTGACAAAGGTGAGTCCCTGGAAAAATAAGACTTGGCATGAAAATTGTATTTAGCTTTTATACAGCATAGCAGAGAAGAGAGAAATATTTGCCCATCAGCACAGGGAGAATTAAAGGAACGTTGACATGTAAAAGTGGATGAATGACTCTGTACATTTTAGGTTGCTTGCTGCACTATCATAAAAACATGAAATTAATAAGATAAGCTTCTGTGGAGAAGAGAAACAAAAGAATGAAAAACTGGTCTTTAAGAGTCAACTAAATATCCCTCTGGCTATGGTATATTATTTAGAAATGAAAGTGGATTTTTGTTTTGTTTTGTTTTTCTTCTTTACCACTGGAAAAATATGGGACCAACATAATCACAAGGCCAGTGTGGGGTTTTGTCAGTGACAGCAGTTGCAGCTAAAGCTGCTCTTGGGGGTCAAGGAGAGAGGTGCCAAGGATGGTGCATAGCTATACACTATGGTTTGCTATTGGGCTAGGTCCTCAGTGGGCCAAGAGGGATGGACTATAGAGTAAGATATTGTAGCCCGGACTAAACAGGAGACAATTAACTTCCCAGTGTAAAAGTGATAAAAACCAGAAGGAATGAAGAGGCCACCCACTTTATTAGTGGTACTATTCGTGAGATCAGGTCTATGTTAACATGACATCTGCACATACTGGATCTATGGGAACTCAGGTATGTAAATCAATGTAAACAATATATATCTAAAAGACTAAGATTCAGAAGGACATCACAAATGTAATCTAAGCCAACAGGGGAAGACACACTCCTAAAATAAGTTTTGGAGCAAGAAGGCTAGGCCCTGTGGGCCAGACTGGTCTGGTGAGGATTACTGGGAAGGATAGACTAGGTAGAATTTGGGGGTTAGGGTGCTCTTGTAAAATGATAAGGTGGTAAAAGACAGTGTCTAATGAGAAGAAAGAGGCTTTTTGTTTCAACCCTGACATAGAAAAAAATTGGAAGTCAACATTTCCATCCGTATGGTGTAAGAAAAAAAAATCTAGATACACCAAAATCAATTTCTTGGAATTACAAAGAACTGTGGTCCTAGTATATCTGGATTTCTTTTCCTGTTGCTGTAGTAAAGTACTCAGGAAGGGGGAAAGGGTTAATTTTGGTGACAGTCCCAGGTTCAGACCATTATGGCAAGAAGCCAAAGCAGCAGGAGGTGAAGGCAGCTGGTCATGTTCTGTCCATATCCGAAGAGAGAAATGGATACATGCACATTGCTGTTGGGCTTCCTAAGTTACACTTCCTAGGGAATAGAGCCACCCAGAGTTGTATTTTCTTGTTTCAACTAACACAATCGGAATATTTTCTCACAAATATGCACAAAGGCCAACCTAATTAAAACAGTCTTACATTGAGACTCCATTTTCAGGTGATTCTAGATTCTGTCAGTTGGTAATTTATACTAGCCATCACTCACGTAGGAAAAACTAAATCTCCAAATTTAGCGATAGAAAATCTACAAATGGAATAGTTACTAATCAGAAAAGCTATTAGAACTCAAGCTTCTAGGGAGATCAATGGGGTGAATAGCTGTAGGCTTTGTATGTATGAATGTATGTATGAATGTATGAATGTATGTATGTATGTATGTATGTATATTGAAGTAAAACCGAGACCCCTGGAATCTATAATCTTAGAGATTCTCCTCCATTTGTGATTTTTCTCTCTAGTAATCCCACTATAGATTTACACTAAATACAGAAAAGATCTGCTGTGGTCTTGCCAGGGGAAAGGGAACTTAGTCACTGAGTCACTGAGCAGCACATTGGAGCATTCTGTGGACCAGAGGCCCACACTCCAGAGAAAGGGCTGTGTTCAAACAAGAACTGAAGCTTTATGCCAGGTATGGAAGAGAAACTTTCCTCTAGCCTTCATATCTCACCCTCGGTGGAAGAAGAGTCATCAAGAGACAGAAACCAGGGGAATGGATTTGCAATACTGCATGCAGCCAGGAGCTGCAGGGGAGAACCAGGAGCTGCAGGGGAGGAGGGAAGCTGAGCTATGCTGTTGGGGGAGAGTCAGAAACACATGAGAAGTCCAAGATATGGCCTCACACTGAAAGACGAGGAGTTAATGGAAAGACTGTGGATTGCTCCTCTGCCCCAACACTTACCACCATACCAGCAAGTCCTGAATGTGAAAACAGTGAAAGGGCAACAAGACACAGACTCCTTGTGGGAATCAAAGTACAGGGAGGTCCCTAGGACAAGTGGGGAGACAAAAGCAAGAGCACTTGTGACATTTCAGTTCCTGGCATCTATAAGAAAAAAAGACATTCAACTGAGATCCCTAGTTACACTGAAACCATTCTCCACATCAAAGGTCTGATGATCTCTGTTTCCTTTGTGTGATACATCTTGTTCAATTATACAAATGAAGTTACAAAATGTGCCCAACATGAAGACACAAAATAATCATGAGTACATCTATGGGATAGATGCCCGAAATACCTGAGACATAAGATAACTATGATTAATTTTAAAGTTGTCTAATGGAAAATTAGACAGAATACAAAGGTAGGCAATTAAGCAAAAAGATAGAAGGAATCAAAAGGAAACCCTAGAAGTCAAAATCATGGAGAAGTAGTGAATTGCTTCAGGTGGTAACTGAACTCAATGTGACTGAAGAAAGAATCAGTGAAACTGAATACAGGCTAATGGAAACTTCTCAAAATGAAATGTAAAGGGAAAACTAAGAAATACAGAATTAAATATCCAATGCTGCAAGTTAATACCAAAAATATAATGTACATAACATTGGAAAACATGGAAGAAAAATAAGTATTTTAGGTATTAATGACCCTGAACCTTCCAGAATTATAGTCACCAAACCAAACCAGGGATATAGTGGATTGAGAAATATCAAATTCCAACCTCGGGAAACAAAAGAAAAAAGAGAAGATCTTGAAGGAAGCAGAAAACAACACAACAAAATTATTGCAAAGTTTAAAGGATAAAAACTTGAGTGGACTGCCTGCCGGAAATCATGAAAATGAGAAGTGGATAGGGTGGAATATTTAAAGTGTTTAAAGAAAAGTTCTACCAATGTAGATGTCTCTGTCCAGTGAACTTATACTTTGCAAATGGTATTAAAGTATCCTCAATCCTGACATCATAGATGTTGGAGGAAAAATAAAGGATTACTATATGCCATTTTATGCCCAGAAATGTAGTTATTTAGATAAGATGGATCAATTATTTGTTTTATTCTGTTTTGTGCTAACAAAACATAATGTCTGTGTCTTGGCTATCTATGAGGAATAGGAATTTGATTTCTTACAGTTATGGATGCTAAGAACCAACTGCTGATGAACGGGTTTCCATGTCCTTATATGGCAGAAGGCAGAGGGGTCCAAAAGGGATGAACTCTGATCTCACATACCACAGAGCAGTACAATGAAAGGCATTTGGGATTGTGAGGATTCCATCCTCAAAGTCTCAGCACCCTTCACTAGTCCCCACCTCCCAACACTGAGGGCCGGGGGCTAGGGTTACAACATACTAATTTTGAGACACACATTCAGACTGTACCATATATCATGCTTCAAAGTTATCCAAACACACACATAGAGAAATAATATTAATAGGCTTGTATCTAGAAAGAAAATTGACTCAATACATAATGATCTTACAAAAGAGAAAACAATATTAGGTGACTATTACCTAATATTTTAGGAAGGGATGATACAAATGCTCCACAATTGCCTCTAGAAATGTTATTGGAAGTAACATTTCTTACCTCACTTAGTCAGGCAAACATTTTCTTAGTACCAATACCAGGTAACAGAGCATAAGAAAGTAAAACTACAGATCATTTCTCAGGAATCCAATGCAAAAGTTCTTAACAAAATATCATGGAATCCATCACTAATAGGTAAAAGGAGGTATACACCATGACCAAATGGGGCTTGTTCTCACATGAAAATTCAAGGTGCAGTCAATATTCAGAAATTAATAAAACCAATTATATAAAAAGGATGGGAAAGAAAAATAATGTGATTATATTAATAGATATAAAAAAAATCCAACACCCACTTACAACCTAGTGATGGAGGGAACATTCTTGGCTTGATAAAATAATGTATGAGAATCCTTTTTAGCATGATTCCTTAAGGAAGAGATGTGACTTCTCCACCTTGTAATATCTCACTGTGACTCTTATCTGCTGGAGAAAGGCAAGAACAGTTGTAAAGAAGACAAAGAAGTCTATTAACATTCAATAAGATTATTTATAAAGAACATACACAAGAATTAAGAAACTCCAGAAAATAAAGAAACTCCAGTAAGATAATGAAAACCAGTAAAAATTCTGAAGTCATATTTTCCATATTATATCCCCAATGAACAAGCAGAAATGAGCTTAAAAAAAATTACCACTTACTGAGGTACTCTTCCAAAAAGCACATAGCTATGACTGCAGCACAGCATGTCCAGAGTCTGTACATAAAACAAAACAAAACAAAAAAAACCACAGCAAACCTGTGACAAAAGAAATCAAAGGTGATCTGAATAATTGCAGAGATAGGCGGTGTTTATGGATTGAAACACCACACACTTCAGATGTCAGTTCTTCCCAAATTGCCTATAGATTCAATGTCATTCCAGTCAATATTCCAGTGGAGCATTCTGTAGATATCAGAAAACTGATCCTCAAGCCTGTACGGAGAAGCAACAGACCCAGAACAGTCAACTCGATATTGAAGATTAGACTTGGGATCTATGCTGATTAATCTTAAATGTCAGCTGGTCATAATCTAGGATCATTGGGCAGAGAATCTCAGTAGAAGAATTATCTTGGTCAGATAGGCTCATGAGATGTCTGTAGGGGATTGTCTTGATTTTTGATTGATACAGGAAGACCCAGCCCACTCTGAGTGGAACTAGTCCCTGGGCTGGGCCCTGGACTATAGAAGAGTTAGAGAAAGCTGCAAAGGAAAAAAAGCAAGCAGGCAGCATGGCTGTGTTTGTTTCTCTCTGCTCTGGACTATGGATGTGTTGTGACTCAAGCTCCTGACCCTGTGACTTCCGTGATCAGAGGGCCTGACACCTGGACTTGTAACCTAAATAACCCCTCTCCTTCATATGTTGCTTTTGGTCCAGATATTTCATCATAGCAACAGAAGTGCAACCAAAACAGAGATTTTTTTTTCATTGCCTGGTTACAAGATTTACTAAAAAATTACAGGATTTCACTGTGGGCAGGGCAAATAAAGAGACACATTGCGGGGGGCGGGGGATACGATAGAGCCTGAAAGCAGGATCCCTCCCCACCCCACCAAACAAAAACAAACAAACAAATAAACGAACTGATACTGCACGAGGGAGTGATGGCAACTCAACAAAGGATGGTGCCTGAGCACTGAACAAAGGTGTAAACCTTTCACCATGACAAAGCTGTCCTCAAAACGGAGCACAGACCTACATGTAAGCACAAACCAGAAGCCTGCAAAAGAAGAGCCTAGAGAAATACCTAGGTGACCTTATATTGGGCGATACGTTTTCAGGTAAAATTCCAAAAGCACGATTCATAAAATAGAAAATTGACAAGCTGAGCCTTATTAACATAAAGTGTTTTAGACTTGCAAGATGATCAGTGGGCTAAAGTGCTCACCACCAATCTGGTGACATGAGAATGTCTCTCATAAACTCAGATATCTGAATGCTTGGCCTCCAGTTGATGGTACCTTTTGGGAGTTTAGGAGGTTTGACTGTGTTGGAGGGAATATGTCCCTGGACATGACTTTGGGAGTTTAAGATTTGTCTATTTTGCGTTCCTTATCCCTGCTTCCGGCTTGTGGTTTAGGATGTGAACTCTCGGCTTGCTGCTCCGGTTGGCGTGCCTGCCTGCTGCCATATTTGGTTGGCGATAGTAGTTGACTTTTATCCCTTCAGACCCAGAAGTAAATAAGTCCTTCTTTCTGTAAGTTGCCCTAGTCATGATGTTTTATCACAGCAGCAGACCAGTAACTAATATAGTTCCTCACATCCATATAAAAAGCCAGGTGTGGTAGCATGAGCTTGTAAACCCAGAACTAAAATATGTGAGTTTTTGGGATATTGGTGGCCAGTCAGCCTAGACTAATCAGAGAATCTCAGGTTCTGTGTAAAAACAAAAACAAAATCAACCCTTCCCCCAAAAAACAGAAAACAAAAAAACCTAAAGTGGGCAGCTCCTTAGGAATAACATCTGAGGCTGACATCTGGCCTCTACACACATTTATGTGTGCACTCCTCAAAAACTGCACATATATACCACATACAAAAAAACACACTAAAATTTAATTTCTGTAAAAGATTCGTTAAAAGCTACCAACTGAAAATAAATATTTATGAAAGGTGCATCTGATAAAAAGACTTCCATAAAAACTCTATACGTAACTCTTGGAAAGTAGCTCTTGAAAATAAGTCAGTTAAAGAGAGACAGAAGTTCTGAACAGAGACCCACCAGAGAAGAGATATAGATGGCAATTAGAAACTGAAAAAGCAAATGTTTATATCATTTGCTGCTAGGGGATTTCAGTTTAAAACAAAACCGAGATGTTCCTGCATACACTCCTAAAATATTGAAGGTAATGTTCAGTGGGGATGTGTGTTAGGGTGTTACTGCTGTGAACAGACACCATGACCAAGGCAGCTCTTATAAGGTCAACATTTAATTTGTAATCAAGGCTGGCTTACATGTTCAGAGATTCAGTTCATTATCATCAAGGAGAATGGCAGTGTCCAGGCAGGCATGGTACAGGAGCGGCTGAGAGTTCAACAATTTGTTGGAATATTAAAGCCACACCACAGTGACACACTTCCTGCAACAAGGCCATACCTACTCCAATTAGGCCACACCTCCTAATAGTGCCACTTTCTGGGCCAAGCATATTCAAACCACCACAGCATGTAAAGCATGGAGTATCATTCACTGATGGTGGGGGTGTGAAGTGGTGTAGTCACACTCAAGACAGCTTGGCAGTTCTAACAAAACTAAACAGCCTTTCTGTATCGTTCAGTAGCTATAGTCAGGCTCTCATCCCACTGATTTAAAGTGTAATGCACAGAAAAGCCTTTGCACAAAAAATGCATGGTAGTTTTATTCTTAATTGTCCCAAATTGGAAGCAACTGAGATGATTTTCAATTGGTGAAAGAACTGACAACCTACAGTACTTCCTTCCACACAAAGGAAAAGCATTCAATGATAAACAGGTATGAGCTATAATGCCACAGAGAGACATGGGGTAACTCTACATGCATACTGTCAAGTGGAAAAACCCTGTTAGAAAACACATGTTCAGTTCCAAGTCTTTCATGCTTTGGAAAAGGCAAAACTATGGAATCAGTGAACAGACTCTGTGCTGTCAGGGGAAGGGGAAGAAGAAGGGGAAGGAGAAGGAAGAGCCCTGAGCAGGTGCTATTTGTGGAATTACTTTGGGTTGATTAAGCTATTTTGTATGATGATGTAATGGGGTGTGCATGCATCATACATTTGCCAAAATCTACAGAACTTCACAGTACAATGAGTGAGCCTTAACATATGTACATGTAAACAACCATTTAGGATGATTCTAGGACTGTATGTAGACTATGTGGACAGACAGACAGACAGACAGACAGACAGACAGACAGACAGACAGACAGACAGACAGACAGAGATCTGACCAATTCCTGGTGGCACAGGTTAACAATTCAGAAACTATTGTACATGTATTCTACAACAGGAGACCAAAATGAATGGACATTGGGAACTGGATTTCCATGCATGATGTGGAAGATTATAGACAGACAAGGAAGGGAAGTTAGAAGAATCCTGATGGTGCTAGCAAGTAGGAGACATTGATTTATGAACTCATATTTCACTTAATATAGATACAGATGGATTCATGTAAAATATTTGCAGATATGTATATATCAATGGGTCAGCAGCACATATATTTTCTCATCTGTCTGCCGAGAAAGTTTAGTTTCATTAGCATTCAAGTCACAACGCACATATTCAGAGCCAGATCCTTGTCTCAGATATATTCTCTCTTAGAAAGGACCAGTGATCTTGGAGAAATGATATATTGTATGGTGGGGGAAGGGAACATAAGAATGATCCTGGAGCATCAGATAATGCCAAAAAAGTTAGAGAATTATTCAAACATACTCAATGACAGGGTTTGTCAAGGGGCCACTGGAGTCGGCTGCAAGAACTCCTAATGGCTAACACAGGAACAAAGAACTCGAGGAAACAGAGTGACTGGATCATATCAACATGCATAAAATAAACACCTGTCAGTGCTCAGATAAATAAGTGACTGATGAAGTGGAGGGACTTAATGTGCTCCACTCCCATGTGTAAGAATGCCAAATAACTTCTGTAGCTCTCTTACTTTTAAGGAGATGAAGTGTAACTCCCTACTCCTTGAGTATGAATAGTTATTTTCATCCAAACAATACAGAAGTGAAAGGCCTAAAAGGATAACCTCATGGTCAAGAATTTACAAACTCTAGCCCAGAGTTAACCCATGTTAACATCAGTAAGAAACCTTGGTTGAAAGCTTGTACTCTTATTTCTTTTTATTTATTCACTTTACATCCCACTCACTGTCCCCATACTGGACACCCCCTCTCACAATCCTTCTCCCACCCACTTCCCCTTCTCCTGTGAGAGGCTGCAGGCCTCCTCTAGGTATCCCCCCCCCGCCACCCTGGCATGTCAAGTCTCTTTGGGCTAGGGACATCCTCTCCCACTAAAGCCAGACAAGGCATCCCTGCTAGTAGAACATATCCCACATACAGACAACTTTTGGGATAGTCCCTGCTCCAGTTGTTTAGGATCCACATGAAGACCAAGCAGCACATCTGCTACATATGTGCAGGGAGACCTAGGTCCAGCCCTGTGTATGCTCTTTGGTTGGTGGTTTAGTTTCCGAGAGCCTCAAGGGTCCAGGTTAGTTGACGCCATTCATCTTTCTATGGAGTTCCTATTTGTTGGGAGCCCTCAAGTCTTCCTCCAAATCTTCCATGAAAGTCCCCAGGTTCCATCTACTGTTGGCTGTGGATCTCTGAATCCTTCTGAGACGGCTGCTGGATGGAGCCTCTCAGAGGACAGCCACGCTAGATTCCTGTCTGCAAGCATAACAAACTATGATTAATAGTGTCAAGGATTGGTGCTCACCCATAGGATGGCGATCCCAAAAATTCTACCAGAGAACTGCTACAGCAGGGAGGAAAGATTGTGGGAGGGGGTAACAGGGAGGAGGACAGTGAGTAGGATGTAAAGTGAATAAATAAAAGTAAACTATGAATAAAAAAATAAATAAATAAATAGAGTTTGGGGGGTTGCTTATGTATACTATCATATCATCTTAAATAGCAATACTTTGACTTTTTGCTTTCCAATTTGAATCCCCTTGATCTCCTTTAGTTGTCTTATTGTTCTGACTAGAACTTGAAGTACTATATTGAATAGATATGTAGAGAGTTGGCAGCCTGTTCTTGTCTCTCATTTTAGTGGAATTGCTTTAAATTTCTCTCTATTTAGTTTGATGTTGGCTATTGGCTTGCTGTATATCGCTTTGATTATGTTTAGGTTTGTGCCTTATATCCTTGATCTCGCTAATACTTTTAACATAAGGGGGATGTTGGGTTTTGTCAAATGCTTTTTCAACATCTAATGAGATTATCATATGATTTTTTTCTTTCAGTTTGTTTATATGGAGAATTACATTGATGAATTTTCATATATTAAACCATCCCTGCATCCCTGGGATGAAGGCTACTTGAACACAATGGATGATGTTTTTGATGTGTTCCTGAATTCAGTTTGCAAGCATTTTATTGAGTAGTTTTACATCAATGTTCATAAGAGAAATCAGTTGAAATTCTCTTTCTTTATTGAGTCTTTGTGTGGCTTAGGTATCAGGGTGACTGTGACTTCATAGAATGAGTTTGGAAGTATTCCTTCTGTTTCTATTTTGTGGAATAGTTTGAGGAATATTAGTATTAGTTCTTCTTTGAATATCTGATACAATTTTACACTAAAACTATCTGGCCCTGGGCTTTATTCTGTTTGGGAGACTTTTAATGACCTTTTATTACCTTAGGGTTTATAGGACTGTGGAAATAGTTTATCTGATCTTGATTTAACTTGGACAAGTGGTGTCTAGAAATTGGCCACTTCATTAAGATTTTCCAGTTTTGTGGAGTATAGACTTTTGAAGTAAGACCTAATGATTCTTTGAATTTTCTCAGTGTCTGTTGTCATGTCTCCCTTTTCATTTCTGATTTCGTTTATTTGGATAATGTCTCTCTGTCTTTAGATCAGTTTGGCTAAGGGTTTGTTTGTCTTATTGATTTTTTATATGTTATACTTTATTTTTATACTAATTGGTTATTTTATTTATTCATATTTCAAATGTTGTTCCCTTTCCCAGTCTCCCCTCTGCAAACCTCCCATCCCATCCTCCCTCCCCTTTGCCTCTAAGAGGCACTCACTTACACCTCACCCCTTGAGAATCCCCCTACACTGGAGCAACAAACTTCCACAGGAACAAGGGTTTCCCCTCCCATTGATGCCAGATAAGGCAATACTCTGCTACATATGTAGCTGGAGCCATGGACCCATCCATGTATACTCTTTGGTTGGTGGTTTAGTCCCTGGAAGCTCTGGGGTATCTGGTTAGTTGATATTGTTGTTCTTCCTATGAGATTGCAATCCCCTTCAGCACCTTCAGTCTTTTTGCCTAACTCTTCAATTGGGATCCCCAGGATGAGTCCAATAGTTGGCTGTGATTATCTGCATTTGTTTTATTCAGATGCTGGTGGGGTCTCTCAGAGGACACCCATACTAGGCTCCTTTGTGGGAGCACTTCTTAGCATAAGCAATAGTTTCAGGACTTGGTGTCTGCAGATGGGATGGATCCCAAGATGGGGCAGTCTCTGGATGGCCTTTCTTTCAGTCTCTGCTCCATATTTTGTCCCTGAATTTCCTTTAGACCGGAACAATTCAGGGTTAAAGATTTTTGAGATGGATAGATGGCCCCATCCCTCTACTGGGGGCCATGCCTATCTACTGAAGGTGATCTCTTCAGATTCTATCTCCCCTCTGTTAGGTGTTTCAGCTAATGTAATCCCCTTTGGGTCCTGGGGACCTCTCGCTTCCCTGGCATCTAGGATTTTCTAGTGGTTTCCCCCTTCCCCATCTTACACTGCTACATACTTCTTAAAGAACCAGCTCTTGGTTTCGTTGATTCTTTGCATTGTTTCCTTTTGTTTCTAACTGATTGATTTCAGCCCTGATTGATTATTTCCTGCAATCTACTCCTTTTCACCGAGCTTGTTTCTTCTTTCTCTTCTCTTCCTCCTCTTCATTCTCTTCTTCCTTCTCCTCCTTCTCTTTCTTCTTTCAAGAGTTTTCAGGTGTACTTTTAAATGGCTGGCATGAGAACTTTCTGATTTCTTTATGGAGGCACTTAGTGCTCTAAACATTCCTCTTAACATTGCTTTCATTGTGTCCCATAAATTTGGGCATGCTGTGCCTTCATTTTCATTGAATTCTAGAAAATCTTTAATGTATTTATTTCTTCCAGATCATCAAGTAGAAAGTTGTTCAATTTCCATAAGTACATAGGCTTTCTGGTGTTTCAGTTGTTGTAGTCCATCTTTAATCAATGGTGGTCTGATAAGATACAAGGTGTTATTTCAATTTTCTTGTATCTGTTGAGGCTTGCCTTGCGACTGACTGACTATATGATCAGTGTTGGAGAAGGATCCATGAGGTACTGAGAAAAAGGTATATTCTTTTGTGTTTGGGTAAAATATTCTATAGGTGTCTATTAGGTCCATTTGATTCTTAATGTCTATTTCATTATTTCTCTCTAAAGTTTTTGTCTGGATGCCCTATCAATTGGTGAGAGTGAGGTTTTGGAACCTCCCACTATTAATGTGTGGGGTTTGATGTACAATTTATGTTTTAGTAATATTTCCTTTACAAATGTGGGTACCCTTGTGTTTGTGGCATAGATGTTCAGAATTGAGATATGATCTTGGTATATTTTTCCTTTGATGAGTATGAAGTCTCCTTCCTTGTGGCTTTTGATTAGCTTCAGTTGAAAGTCTATTTTATTAGCTATTACAATGGCTACTCCAGCTTGCTTCTTGGGTTCATTTGATTAGAAAACTTTTTCTAGCCTTTACTTGAGAGAATGCCTATCTTTATTGATAAGATATGTTTATTGTATGCAGCAGAATGATGGATGCTGTTTTCGAATCCATTCTGTTAGCCTTTGGTTTTTTATTAGGGATTGAGTTCATTGATGTTAAGAGATATTAATGACCAGTGATTTGCTAATTCCTGATATTTTGATGATTGTGGTATGAGAGAGAGAGAGAGAGAGAGAGAGAGAGAGAGAGAGAGAGAGAGAGAGAGGTGTTTCTCTTGTTTTTGCTGGTATGGAATTACTAATTTCCTGTGTTTTCTTGGCTGTAGTTATCCTCCTTGAGTTGGAGTTTTCCGTTTAGTATTTTCTATTGGGATTTGTGGATAGATATTGTTTAAATTTGGATTTGTCCTGAAATATCTTGTTTTCTCCATCTATGGCAATTGATATTTCTGCTGGGTATAGTAGTCTAGGTTAGCATGTGTGGTTTCTCAAAGGTTGTAAGATATCTGTCTAGGCCCTTCTAGCTTTTAACGTTTATCTTGAGAAGTCAGGCAATTCTGATAGGTCTACCTTTGTATGTTACCTGACATTTTTCCCTTGTCACTTTTAATATTCTTTCTTTGTTCGGTAGATTTTGTGTTTCGATTATTATGTGCTGGAGGGATTTTTTTCTGGTTCAGTCTAATTGGTGTTCTATAAGCTTCTTCTATGTTTATAGGCATCTCTTTCTTTAGGTTGGGAAAGTTTTCCTCTATGATTTTGTTGAAAATATTTTCTGGGCCTTGGAACTGGGACTTTTTACCTTCTTCTATTTCATTTTCAGGGCTTCCACAGTTTTTCACCTGTTGAATTGTGTTTTTCTGTATATCTTTAAGGGATTTATTTGTTTCCTCTTTAAAGACCTCTACCTGATTGATTATATTTTCCTGTATTTCTTTAAGGGAATTTATTCATTTCCTCTTTAAAGGCCTCTATCGTTTTTAGAAAATTGGATTAAAAGTCATTTTCTTGCGCTTCAGTTATGTTAGGATATCCAGGGCTTGCTGTAGTAGGGTAGCTATGCTCTGAAGGTGTCATATTGCCCTGGCTTTTGTTGATTATGTTCTTTTGAGTGTCTTTAGCCATCTGGATGGCTCTGGATCCTGGGTGCTCCTGTTGTAGGTATTGGGAAGTTAACCTCAATGGTCCTGGCATGGCAGGCCTCTGATGGGTATCCTTGGTCTGTATGGTTCAGGATCTGCAGGTCTGATGAAGGTGGGCAGAGAGGAGGCAGTAGAATGGAGGTCTGCTGGGGATAGCAGGAAGCTCAGGGAAACTTGGGGTTCCCCAGTGGACTCAGCAAGCAGAGAAGATGGGCCTGATGAAGGTGGGCAGAGAGGTGGCAGGAGAGTTGAAAGCTTATACGCTTGTTATAATGTAGCAAGCATGGCACTCTGCCTCCACCAAGATCACCCTACCCTCCAGCAAATTCTGCAGTCCTAGTCTGATCACTGGAAAAACATCAGACAACCTAAACTAAAGTATATTCAGGAAAAATATTTCTTTGATTTGGATAACAGGTTTCAACAGCTGAATTTTACAGATGAGAAAAAAAAAACACTTGGAAAGTTTAGCTGTCAACTTTTTAAAGTCCCACAAGCAAGACATAGTAGTGCTGATATTCAAACACCAATGTTCTGCTTTCTAAAACCCAATATTAAGCCACTAGCACATAGACTTTCTATAAGTGCCACTGCTGGAAGTGGCTTTCCCCACATGCTATTGGACCTTTCAAGACTTTCTGGGAACCACCTCCTCTTCTAAGTCTGGGATCAAGTGGAATCACCAAAAGACAAGAGAAGCCTGCTTTTCTTCAGTATCTCTCGCTACCCAGAGATCTATATTTCATAGTAGAAGTCTCACCAGCCCAGCACATCATTGTAGCAGACACAGAGGTACTGACCTGCTTCAGCTGGGCAAGGGGAAGCAGCTTTTTCCCTGACAGTGGCGGGTAGAACTTACGATAAAGTAAGAAACATCTCACACAGCTATGTTGCATGTTTACCTGAGGCTTTAGATGCTCAACACAGTGAGGTCTGGAGTGTGAGTGCACAAGGGAAAGGCCAATAGTCATGGTCTCGGGTAAGCAAGTGAGCTCCTATCTGAAAAAACTGTGGACTGTTTATAGATCTTGATTGTCTTTGGGTGTTTTATCCCTGCAACTCGCATTACAAGGAGCAGACTCAACTGTTGAGGGGAGGGGCGCATACCAAGAAATTCAAGATCTCAGAGCCCATGGGAATGATGTCCTTATCATTCACCCCAAGGGGGAAAAATGCCTCTGGGAACATCACCATCCTTAGCATGGCCAGAGAGACAGGGAGCAGTTAGTTCAGTGTTGGACTACCCAGATGCCCCCTGCCAACTTCATTCAGAGTCAGTAGGTCATTTTCAAGATTGTGATGAACCAGGGCTTAGTCCTGTGCTGAGACCTGCAGGGTACTGTTAACAATCCAATTTTCAATTGCATCAGATACATTGTTTCCTGAAGACATTATCACTCTTCCTTGGCAAATGTTATTGCCTATGGGTGTTCGGGATTAACTTCTAAGCTATGGCAATAACATATTTATGATGGGATTTGCTTGTATTTTTACTGTATCTTGGGATAGAATTGGTGAAATGCTACATTTACATGTCATCTTGATCCTCCCGACTCCTTTTCAAGGTTTTATTTATTTGTTTATTTATATGCTTGTATGAGTATGTATATACATGTTTGTGTGTGCTTCCTGGTACATATGCCTGACTTGCACACAGAGGCCAGAAGGTGTCAGGTGTCCTCTTCCATCAGTTTTCTCCTGTTCCTCCCAGCCGGGGTCTCTTTCTAAACCCAGGTCTCTTTTCAAGTCTGGAAACCAGCAAGTCCCAGCAATCCCTCTTGCCTTCACCATCCTCAAAGGGGTCAAAAGCATTTTTATGGAATGTCTGGCTTATTATATGGGTGTTGGGATCTGGGCTCTGGTCCTCATAATTGTGGAATAAGCTGTGCTGGTTGGTTTTATGTCAGTTTGACACCTTAATTGAGACAAGGCCCCACACAGACTGAGCTGTAGACAAGACTGACAAGCACTTTCTTGGTAGGTGATTGATGTAGAAATGCCAACCTTGCTTTGTGCGGTTCCACTTCTTGGATGATGGTTTTGAGTGCTAAAAGAAAGAAGTCTAAGCAAGTCACAAAGGACAAGATATAAGCAGCATCCATCCATAGCTTCTACTTCAGTTCTTGCCTCCAGGTTCCTGCCTTGAGTTTCTGCCCTCACTTCTTTGGTTGATGGACTACAAGCTGTAGGAAGAAATGAACCCTTTCCTCCACAAGCTGTCTATGCTCATGGTGTTTTATCACAACAATAGAAAACCCAAATAAGACGCAAGTGCTCTTGACTGCTGAACCATTTCTCTGAAGTTCTCTGGACTTTGGAAGAAATGGAACATACAAGATACTGGGTGAAAAGGTTGAAGATGTTTCCTTATCTCAAGGGGAATGATGGGTCAGGTTCCATTTCTTAAAGAAGACACATCAAGACTACTGTGCATGTTGTAGAGTAGAAAGGAAAGCACATGGAGGAAGCAATATTTCGGTACACATTTTGGAATTGTCCCTATGACAACAGGAGGTAGAAAATTAAGTTCACTAGAATTTGGAATTTTCTGCATCAACAAGGGATGGACTTGGAAGAAAGAGAAGAAATAGCATGTTACATTTTATGGTCCAGTGTGGGCGTTCTCTGTTCGCTAGGCATTGTGTTCTCTGGATTACACAGTGATCACCTGCTACATATTGTTTAACATGGCCTGGCAGGCTTGGCTGGATAATGTGAGCCATTATTTAAGATGGGAAATAGGATAGCAATGACTCCTTGGCCTCCTGCCTGATGGTGTAGTTGAACTTCCAGCTATATCTTGGCATGGCTGGCAAATTGGAGGAGCTCTCCTGCCAGAGCTGTGTTTGATGGAGATCGACGAGCATCCTGTGTGAATGCACCCCAGTGGGAGAAGGAGCCAGGCGCAGTCCACGTGTCCAGAACAAAAGCCCTGCGTGTTGGCAGTCAGGCATCATGTTTTCTCCTAGCCCAGTACTCATTGGACTCAGCCATTCATCCAAAACACTTTTACGCAGACATTAATATGTAACAGTCACAGTGTGGTATGTAGATGCAGCAGTGAGCAGGACAGAGACAATGCCTGCTCTTACTCCGTGAACATTAGGAGGCCAAAAGTAAACCTGAAAGAGCCAGGGCTTTAAACAGCT
Source organism: Tokudaia tokunoshimensis (assembly GCA_036184795.1). Lineage (NCBI taxonomy): Eukaryota > Metazoa > Chordata > Mammalia > Rodentia > Muridae > Tokudaia > Tokudaia tokunoshimensis. The sequence goes on from BTHU01000008.1 coordinate 102,794,785, forward strand.
TGGCAGACACTGGAGCATAGGCAATTCACTTCCTCCAACGCAGGTGTTAGGTAGAGAATGGCCCTGTCATTCACAACCAGCCACACTGGTATTTTGGTACCACCTAGACTCTGATGTATGTCAGTGGTACTTTCTGAGGAAGGAGGAAAGGGAGAGTCTACCTGACATAGTTGAGATCTCCAGATCCTGAGGAGCAGAAGCAGAGACTATGATATCTCCGAGAGCAGTGACAGAGACTACAATGATGAGCAGAGTTGTTGAAGGCAATACAGCTAGCAGAGAGGAGATGGAGAAGCAGCAGATTCTGCAATGCCCCAGAAACTGGGGTAAAGAGGAGGGATACCTGTGCTCAGAGAGTTTGTCCCATCAGTTCGTCCCATCAACATGTTTTTGAAATATACATAATCTTAGTCAGGTCCCTCCCTCCAGCTTCCCCCAACTCCAACATATCTATCTCCCTCTCAACCCCATACTTTAAAAACCCCTCTAAGTCTTATTAGTACTACCCATATGTACATGTGGGGTTATCAGCCCATGGAGCATGGACAATCTACTAATGGTTGCCCACAGTCAAGAAAAAGCAACCCGATCACAGGCAGCTACCAACCATCCTTAGCTCCTCAGCTAGATGAAGGACATCAGGAATTTCTCCCTGCTTTGTGCTGGAAATTTTGACTGGCTTGGCCTTTTGCAGTCATTTTGCAGGTAACAGTAGTTGCTATCAGTTTGTTCATGTAAAAACCATGTCCTGTCCAGAGCTCTCCTTTCACAGTGCCCACCCTCATCTTCTGGCTCTTAAACTATTTTAATCCACTCTTCCCTTATGCTCCTTGATATATACCTCAATCTCATCTATTCATCTATCTATCCATCTATCTATCCATCCATCTATCTATCTATCTATCTATCTATCTATCTATCTATCTATCTATCTATCTATCTATCTATCTATCTATCTATCTATCTACCTATCTATCATCTGTCTTTACCATCTATATCTGAGCACTCACAGTTGTTTATACTCATCACCCCAAGCAATTATGAGTCTCTGCATTAACCACTACCCTCTATACCAAGAAGGTTCTCTGTTCAAACTTGAGAGCAGCACAAATCTATAGATACAGACATAAATATTTGAAAGGAGTTTGACAATATGACCAGTTAGCAAACAAACAAACAAACAACAAACCATGAATGTGTTTTCCTCGGGGGTCTACAGCTTCCCTAGTCATTTTGTTTTTACCATATTTGTAGTACTAAGCATGCATTCCCTCATGTGGCTTCAAGTCCAATCAAGGGAGCAGATAGTAATCCCCATACTTTTAAGATTCCATGGAACCAAGCAGGGGTACTGAAGTATATTTTCAGGACAGAAATCCTTTTGTCTGTTTGTCCATTTTCTCTTGAAATGGGCTCATACACCTCCAGGATGCGAAATGGGGTAACTGCATGTAATAATTATATGAAAACATCACTAATAGCAGTGTCCTCCACCCTACTGCCACCATCACCATCATTGACAATATTATTGAATCCTTATCTGCATCCTAGAACTGGGATGTTAACCTTAAATACAATTTAAAAGAATCAGAAGGGGCCAAGATAACCTGATTTAGGCCAGATTTATCCTTCTGAAACAGCAAATCATAAACAAAATATATGAAATAATGGTTTTAAATAAGAGGACAGTGATCCCTAAACGATGAGGACATTTTAAAGTGTGCCTATGATTACCCCAACTCATCAGAAAAACTACATCTTCAAAGTTATGTGATTTACCTAAAACCACACACTTTATAAGGGTGACCCAAGATTCTTAATGCTACCTTATGTTTTTCAGTGTCACTAGATGGCTAAGAACATCATTCGGGAAAAGATTGCATTTTTCAGTCTCCCTTCTCCTCTCTTTCTCCGTGGCCAATATACATAGTACCTGGTACTTAGTAACATCTGATGTATTATTAGCTTATTAATTATTTTTAAATAAATTTCAATCTCCCCTTCCCTTCTTGACTATTAGAAAGTAAGTAGGTCTTTTTTCCTTCGTGCTCTTTGTATGCCTTTCCTCCTATCTACCACCTCTGTACATTTTTGTTTCTTGTTTAGCTGAGCAAGTATTGACAAACTTCAATTGATTTTACCAATCAATGAGGCTGGGCATGGTGGAACACACCCAGATACTATGTGAGCAGAAAATATTAGTTATATCTGATGACCTCAGTTCTTTAGCAATATAGGTACAATGATAATTCTAGGAAATATAGAGTAGACAGGCCTTAAGAAAACATTATTAGAACCTTAAAAATGACTATCTCCAAAAAGCCAACTGAAAAATTCTGTGTCATCCAGAAATGTTTTTGAGAGCCTTCAAGGAGGTTCTAACTTCTGAAGTCATGAGGCAATCTGCTGGGGTCCAGGAAAGCATCAAGTTGTATTGATGAGTCTCAGAGCCACCGGGGAGAAGAATGCATGGCTGGGGAAGTGTCTCTTGCCATGCTACCTCTTGAGCAGGAAACCAGTGGAACCCCGAAGTATACGATAGGGAAATTTGACTAAAGGAGTCAGATGATCTTGAGACCACAGTCTCCTGTAGGCTTTCCAGGACAGCAAGAGATCCTTATACCATTGTTGAGTAGAAGATAGCAGCCTTTTCTTGCTTGGAGCGCATGGAATAACCTCACCTGGGGCAGCCACCTGTTTTAATTAGGGTCTCCATTGCTGTGAACAGACACCATGACCAAAGCAAGTCTTAAAAAGAAAAACATTTAATTAAGGCTGGCTTACAGGCTCAGAGGTTCAGTCCATTATCATCATAGTGGGAAGCATGGCAGCATCCAGGCAGATATAGTGCTGGAATTGCTGAGAATTCTACATCTTGATCCAAAGGCAGTCAGGAAGAATTTTCTTTCAACTTTGGATGGAGCTTTAGCATAGACCCCAAAACCCACCCCCACAGTGATACCCTTCCTCCAACAAGGTCACACCTATTGAAACAAGGCCACACTTCCCAATATGTCACTTCCCATGGGCCTAACATATTCAAATCACCACATTACCCCATTCCCCAGGGACCGATTTACCATCATGGTCTTTGGACTTGGAAGATGCTTAGCACAGCAGCCTCAGGACTTTTCAGTCTTGGCTTTCTTATAGCTTTTCCCTGATCATTTCTATATTCCCAAGGCCATTAAGAAAGTGTCACCCAGTTTTTGCTAGTTCGTGTTGTTCTGATTTCTAGTTATGACAGATCTAAATGGCTATTGAGTCAGTCTCACTCAGGGAAAGCAGAGTTGTGTATTGTTGGCAGTCGAAGTATACCTTTGACAAAGCTGGGCTGATAGACACATAATTATCTCAGTCTCAATACTGAACTAATATGACACAGGCTTCTATTTTTCCAAACTGGAACAATGCAGCTGCTCCTCTGTATTTCTTTTTCCCTGCAGTCAGGCCCCAGGGATTAGGACAAGGAAAGCTTTGCGAGCAATACGCACTTAATGATATGCAGTTTAATGCCAAAGTCTTCTAGTGCCCTGAACAGCAGGAAAGAGAATGTTCATTTTTGCCCACTCCAGATTCTTCCATGCAGGATTGAAGAATGACTGACAGAAAACTAAAGCAATATGCTCATGCCCATGAAAATGACCATAACTGGACTTAACAGAACCATCAGAAGAAGTGATAGGTTGGATCTATAGGCCCAAGTGGCCCCCAATTATAGAAGCATACACAGAACCCAAGCCCCCCCCATTGTAGTATTCCCCTCTTATCTTTTCTCAACTTCCATGTCATGATATGGAAGAAGCTACTTGATGCCACCACCTCCTCATTTGTACAGTCTTCCTGGAGGGGCAACCCTGGCTTGTTTTCTCTGACATGAGAATATAGGCAATAATGAATCAGAGTAATCTATAGAAGCCCTTCCTATGACAGACCTCCACCTCGGCTGATGTTAAGCCAATGTGTGCTCTTTCTCACTGTCCTTGTACTTTTCAATTCCATGGTAGCCACCTTATTTAGTGTGCTTGCTTATGTCTGCTTATCACTGAAGCATTTTAACATACACATACTTGTGCACATGAACACACACACACACACACACACACACACATACACACACTTTAATTTCCTTTTATTCTTCACTGATTTGAGTATTGCAAAAGAAAAGTCCAAACATAGACCCAAGTTTGGATAATGATAGAATTTTCCGAGTTCTCTATAGAGAGGAAAATAGGATTTATAAGACACAAAAGGGCAATATAAAATATTCACTGTGCAGAACTCTTCAACTAATTCCTCTAGTTGAGTGAAGAAGTACAAACACTGATAGGGCATCTCTTGGATAACAGAAGAAATAACTCAAAGGGAAGGACTCTATCACTTTAGGATCTTTTAGTTTAAGTATTATTGCTATGGCTTAGTAGTAGAGTACTTGCCTTGTAGGCATGAGCTCCTACAGTCATTCCCAGTCTTTCTAAAAATAAAATTAAAAGATCCTACAGTATAGTTAAGTAGGGACTGGGGATGCATGAAAATAGGAACACACTGGAATCATGCATAAAGCATCTGATGCAGGGATGCAAATGGAGCCCTCACTAAATATATCAGCAGGGCAGTGACTCTTGAACAAGGTCCTCAAGATGCATCAAGTGGGCAAATTGGAAGAATGGAATATGACAGTTCTGGGAAAGAACATTATGTCTGCCAGGAAATGCAAGTACATCATTCTCCTGGAGTTCAAACATCAATGAAAGTAAAGAAGCTGGAGAAACAGCTAGATTCAGTCCATGGTTGGCATGAATTATTTGAAGGGCAGGCCAGTGGTTCCCAAAGTGCCCCTGGACTGATGACACCACAGCATGGAAGGGCTTGTTAGTACTACAAACGCTCAGACCCAACCCCAGCAAATGAACAGTGAACCCTGGAGTTGAACCTAGAACCTAGAAATCTTAGTTTTAACTCTCTCCAGGAGATTTGGATGCATTCAGAAGCTAAAATAACAGCTTCAGGGAATGAGGAGCTATGTCAGGCTCTGAAGACAGGGAACCTGGTGCTTTGAGAAGAACTTGCAGCTGTGTACAAACTGGAATGGAAGGAACAAGACCCATTACAGGTCACCAATAGGGAGACTATTGAAATAGTTCTGATGAGAAATTAAGGCCTGAGAAGGCCAGAAATGAAGGGACTAGAGAGAAGGAGGGTGAGAGATTGGAGGTGGGAAGGGCAGACGTTGAGGTCATCTGGACATAGAAGATGAGAGGATGTATCTGGACCAGGGGGCCTTTGCTACTGTAACTAAGGTGGCATTAAAGTGACCTTTTATGATCATGGAATCCAACTGGGAGAGATGCTGTCTCCAGGCACATCAGTACCCACAGAGATGCTCATTAGCTGCATCTTCCCTTTGGCCTTCTCATGGTGAAGATGTCTTTTTCTGAGCCATCAGAACTGCTGATGTGGAGAGATTACTGTATTGTGCAATGTGCATGCAGAAAATATCTCAGGACCAGCCCTGCTGATGAAAAGAATGGAAGGAGGCAGAGCATGGGATGGGTTGGCATTGTAATGCTATGGTATGTCATCTTTCTGTTAACTTTTGATTGCCTTGAATTTTCCTGGTATTTGTATGAGAGCATACTTATATTTGTATGAGAGCATAGAGGTGAACTGGAGTGAGTTACATGGTTGTCAGTATTTCATTAATACCTATGTTTATATCATCTCAGCTTCTATGTATTTAGATGCTGACACAAAATACAGATAAGAAAGTCAGATCTCTTTCTGTTCAGGAGATTGTTCACTTCCAGACTTAACACTTTTTCAGAAGGTTCTAAACTCCAGGCTGCAAACCACAGAGTGCGACTGTGCCACTCTGATATTTTAACAAGTACCTAAAGGTCACATTAACATATTGCTCTATTCCACCAAATGTTCCCTTGTAGGTTGACCTGTCTGCTAAGCAATAGTTCTCAACCTTTAGGTCATGACCTCTTTGGGTGTCACATATCATATATCTTCCATATCAGATATTTACATTACAATTCATAACATTAGCAAAATTACAGTTATAAAATAGAAATGAAATAATTTTATGGTTGGGGGTCACCACAACATGAGGAACTGTATTAAAGGGTCACAGCATTAGCAAGGTTGAGAACCACTGTACTAAAGGATATATTTAAATCCAAACCCCAGTATATGTAATTATGACCTTATTTGAAAATAGTCTTTATAGATATGATCAAGTAAGTGCAGAGAAAGCCATGTTAGACTAAAGTCAGCCCTGAGTCAATGATTAGTTTTTATTTAAAGAAAAAAATTAGGTTCAGACCCAGGGAGGAAGTCACTAGATCATGGTAGCAGGGTTTAGAGTGATATACAGCCAAAAGGCTAGGAACACCCAGGATGACTCCACCAGGAAGAAAAACAAAGGTTCTCTCTGGGGCCTTTGGTGAAAGTCTTGGTAACATTTTGGTTTGGGGTTTCTAATCTTCAAGACCAGGAGACAATATAGCTCTGTCATTTAAACTAAGACAGTCAACTTATAGTAACTAGTGCTTGAAACTAAAGTAACCAACATGTCCTTCAAACCTTTAATAACTGTAAAATCTACAATTCTAGCACCAGAAGTACCGAGGCAAAGACAGCAACAGGCCCCACAAGATGAGTTGAAACTAGACAGACATTGATATTAGGGGAGCCAGAGAGATAGGCGAGAAGCCTCCAGTGTATAAGGCATAAAGAAAATAGATCACATTCTTTTATCAGGCTGCCTTAAAGTGCAATAGACTGCCATCTCAGATGTGAGGGAAAATTCGCCATAATTTCCAAGGAAAATAAGGACAGTCAGATAACCCTCCTATCCCCTGACAGCCTATCAGCAAATGAGAGATGGAGAATAATAGAAAAGACAGAGAGGATATAAAACGGGCCCCAGACATGGAGCTTTGCTGGATTAACTCCAGCGGCATTTGTGTATGTTGTCATGTCAATAAAATTACTGAAATTGAAACCCGAAATTGAACAGAGTGTGAAAGAAAGGAGATATTACTCAAGGGATCTAGGCAGTAAATATTCACATTAAGAGGAGGTGATATCATGGAAAGTTTCTGTGCTTTGTGATGCCATTGAAGTCCAAACAAAGAGGGTATAATTTCATTATTTCCCTCTCTGCCATTCTCTGCCTCACAGAGCTCTTGGCTGTAATGAAATTGGGCTCCTGAGAAGTGAAATCAGAGTTCAAAGATGCATCAGTAGGTTGGAGCACACATTCATTTGTTCACAAGCCTTGCGGGGCTGCTTTCTCTCAGTTAGGAGCCACATACTTTCCTTACACACCAACAGGACCTGATGTGAAGAACGGGAGGTGAATTTCCCATTCTTGGACAAAGGGAGAAGGCTGACTCTGAGAGCGACTGAGGTTAGCTTAACCGTGTAGCTAGAATTCCACTTCGTTTTGCACCTCTGCTTTTCAGCCATGGAATGTTTCCTTTTGGTACACTCTCCATCCTGGAGATTCTCATCACATTCCCAGCTCAGTCTATCTATATATGGAGCCCTTGCTCCATATAAGGGGTTTCCATACCCTCTGTTTCATCTATTATCTTAGGTAAAGTCTAATCTGTGCCGTTCCTTCTATGGAGTCTGAGAACCATGTAGGGTGGTTTGTCCCCCTTTGAAGTCCAAAATTCTTTAGCAGTGACTGTAGGCCCAACAAGAAGACTGACACCCAATGCCTGATGAGGAAAGTATTGGGAATTCTGGGGCTGGCCTGTTCATAGAGTAGGATTCTGATTCAAAAAAAAATAGAGACAGGGTTTCCCAACAGCTTCAAAAACTGCCTATGTTTCCCCTTAGGGATTATTCTTTATTGAAAGAATTGGAACCTGCTTTAAGTTCTCACATTCTTATAAAAACAAATCAAAAGGAAACAAAACACAGCATCTAATTCATCACTGGATCCCTCTAGGAAAGTCAACCTGTTGTTGTCAACCTGGGGAGGAGTCCTGCTTTGTCTTTCCTGGGAGGTTATCTGTATGCTGAGTGCCAGGTAATTTAGCTGAAATTTTACAAGTGATGGAAGGCAGTTTCTATTATGGTCCTTGTTTATAAATGGAAACCAACCTTGGAAATGTTAGCAATTGTTTTGTTGCTTACCAAGTTTGCAGGCTTAGTATTGGAACCCAAGTGTCTGCACATCTCTCCCAAGCCAAGAGAACTGCCGTGACACATTGCCACTAACAAACTGCAGTTTTCAAGAACCTATGGAATGTTGAGTCTGGCAACTATCTTGAGCCATGTGCTCTACTATATCAAATGGCATGGGTGGGGGTAACTTATAAACAACAGTAATGTCTTTCTCATGGTTTGGATAGATAGGACTTTCAAGGTCAGGGTGGTGCTGGCAGAGAGCCATTCTCCTGGCCTGTAGATGACACTTCTTGACATGGCTTTATGTAATGGAAAAAGAGTGACAGATCTCTGTGGTCTTCTAAACAAGGTCACTACTCCCATACCCAATGGCTCTGACCACATGTCCCAACTATTTCCAAATAGGTCCCACTTCTTCATGTTATCTCTTTTGTGGTTAAGATTTCAAAATAGGAATTTTGGAAGACAAAGCATGCAGACAACAGTGATAATCAAAGCAACTCTCTAGACAACGCACAAACCCTCAGTGCTGATTTGGTTTGTATAGATCCCACCTACTTACATTTAACTCATATTTGGTTGCTATTTGTAGTTTGTCTGTGTGCAACCTCAACCATTCAGTCATTCTAGTGCTTTCCTCTGGTACCACATAAATATCCCTGTGCTTTGACAACTGATGGAACATTTGAGGATAGGATTTGCCTCTCTAAACCTTTGCTTTTTATTTAGCTCCTGAACAAGACTTCGTCTATGATGATTTCCAAAGGTTTTTCATTCCTTAGAACATACAAAAGTTTGTTAAGGACTCTTTGTATTTTTGAAGAACAGAATTTGGACGCAATATTGTAGGTATGGTTTGGCTAGGCTAGGAAATAGCAAAGAGATGCTTTTATATCCTGATTTTTCACATTTGTATACTGGTACTCAATGTGGTATTGACTAAGTTGCATCCACAGTTAGATTGGACTCTACTCTGGGTTATGATTTGTGATGACCCAGGGAACCACCCCCAACACACACCATCAACAGACACAGCAATTTTATGAGCATAAGACATGTAAAAAATGTTAGCCCTTTGTGTATCCCATTGGCCAATGTTTGTAAAGACATAAACATACTACTTGACTCAAATTGAACTCATTAAAACCCAGCGATCGAATTGTGTTGCTGTCCAGATACTTCCCCATGGCTATTTTCCAAGGACTTTGTGTAAATCTGTAAGTGAAAAACTCTTATCAGCTCCAAAAACATTGGTTAAGCAAACACTATACAGGAAGTGCATTTTGGATACAGGCTGTAGTTTTCCATGATTCTTCCAGTTTAGTGGTAAGAATTGCTGAGACCCCTAGAAACCAGTCAGAAATGTGCTGTCTCCAGTTCTCCCTCCCTTCACTTCTTTCCAAGGAGCAAATGACATTTTGCTTCGCATCTGCAGGGTGATGTCTTCAGAGTCAGCTGCTCTGCTGGGTCTAGCTGGTGACATCTAGTCAGTTTTCCTTAATGTACTTCCGTGAAGTTTGGGCAAGTGTACTAGGTTCTATTTTGGTCAAGATGTGGTCTCAGTCTGTCTGAAAAGAACAAGAAATAGCAATAGTTGATCAGTTACTCATTCTCCCAACATCCCAATAAAGTCGATGATATAATTCCCACTAGCAAGTGTGGTTGCTATGCTTGTAGACCCAGCACTTGGGAGGTAGAAGCAGAAGGACCAGGAGTTCCCAACCAGCTGCAGAATGGGTTTGAGGCTAGCCTGAGCTACATGAGACTCTGTTTCAGAAATTAAAAACCACATACCTGTTCATTAAAAACAAAACAAAACAAACCCCAGTCCTCCTGTCCTAAGCCCCTTGCAAACCCATAACCTAGTTTCTGTCATTGGAATCTTAATTACTCTACAACTTTTGTATAAACAGAAATTATATGACACCTATCTTTTTGTCATCATCTTGTTTCACCCAGCACAATGTACTTTAGGTTTATTCATGCTGCAGCTTATTTCAGCATTTCCCGTTTTCTTTAAAAAAAGACTGTATAATATTTCATGATATGGATATACCACAGTCTACTTACCCCTTCATGTATTAACAGATACTTGGATTGCTTTCATATTTTAGATATTATTAAAATATCAGTGTTAAATATATATAAAAATATCCCCCAAAGACCCTGTTCATTATTATTTGGGGTACAATTGCTAGAACAGATAATAATTATTTATTTAAACTTTTGCGTGTGAGTATAGGTTTATACAGACCCACAGTATTCAATCTGACCAAAAGCAGGAAAGAAAAAATATTTGACTAGGATAAAGACTTCAGATAAATCTTGGACCCTGGTGTTATAATCAGGAACTCCAGCCCATGAATGACACACTGTTTTTACTACTCAGTGGCCAAATCTTTACATAGTGCAACGTTAACTCATGTTAGTACTAGATTAAGGTTCTCCAGTGAGGTCTGGAGGGCCTAGGGGACCTCTGTTTAAACAGAACCATATAAAACATGGAACAAAAATACTTACAAGTGGAGAAAAGATACAGTTTATTTTTTTTTTAAAGAAAACAGGAAATGCTGAAATAAGCTGCAGCATGAATAAACCTAAAGGACATTGTGCTGGGTAAAACAAACTGATGACAAAAAGACAGGTGTCATATAATTTCTGTTTATACAAAAGTTGTAGAGTAATTAAGATTCCAACCTGTACAACCTGTGTGGGGAGATGGTAAGAGTGGACCAGTTAAGGCTTCTTGGAAATCTTGAATCTTACAACTTTGTTTGGGGGGTGGGGGTGGGGAGGGCCTTGATGACAATGGATCAAACATTTCTTTTATGCCTAATGGAACTCCAGCATCTTGTTTATTTCTTCCTCCCTTATTACAAATTACTATCAGAGAATGCCAAGCATATATATAGAGAAGAAAATGGTGACTGTCTAGATGTCCAACACCCACACCACCAAATATGAGTTCACAGGCAATCTTCTTCCTGATCCACACTCAGTTACTAGTCTTGCCCCCACAGGACCTCCCTTGCTTTCAAGTAAATTCCAGTCAAAGCATCATCAATTTATCTTTAAGTACTTCCCGCTATATCTTTCAAAGTTAGAAATATAACTTTGTTCAGTTAAAACTATAATCAAAGCATCATTCAATATTCATTATTAGAACAGCTAACCCTCCACAATAGCATCAATATTTTCAGTATTTTTGGCTCATTTTACTCTTTCTATGTTTTATGGTGTGATTTTTTATCTGCCCTCACCTTGTAGTTGTTGGTACAGCTCCCAAGTTTCTTAACCCAAATGTCCTCCTCCGTCTCCTCACCCTTTCTCACTTTTTAAATGTAGGCATTGAGGAAACAGTTGTTTTTCTTAAACACTGTCCGGGCTTTGCTAATTGGATCCCATGGTGTCATTTAATGAGTTCCTCTGTTCCTTTAAATTGGTAGTTAGAGCTAAGGGCTTGATTAAATCAGATTTTATTTCTTTATGTTTTTAGCAACTGCTGCATGGTAGAGTCTGTGCTCTCACCAGGAGGATTGTGATGTCCAGAGCCTCTGTGATGTCACACTGCCTAGGTCCATGGCTTCATCTGTAGTTACTAAATCCTTACTTCTTTATTGCATCATCTTGTCTTCACCTAACAGTTTATATAATAATATACCAAAACAATACCTTATCAATTTGGTTACTCCGAAATGCAGCTCTCTTAGAACAGAAAGGTAAATACTTTATACTTATCCCATCTTTTATATTTATTTATTTATTTGATTGGATATTTTGTTTATTTACATTTCAAATATTTCCCCCTTTCCGGGTCTCCCCTATGGAAACCCCTTATTTCATCCCTCTTCCCCCCTGCCTCTATAAGGGTGCTCTTACACCTGCCCGCCCACTCCTGTCTTGCCGCTCTGGCATACCCCTACACTGGGCAATCGAACACCCTCAGGCCCAATGGCCTCTTCCCCCACTGATGTACAACAAGGCCGTCCTCTGCCACATATGGGGTCAGCACTGTGGGTCGCTCTATGTGTATTCTTTGGTTGGTGGTTCATTCCCGGGAATTCTGGCGGGGGGGGAGGGTCTGGCCTGTTGACCCTGTTGCTCCATCATGGGGCTGCAAACCCCCTCAGCTCTTTCAGTTCCTTCTCCAGCTCCTCCATCCAGGACCCCGAGCTCAGTCCAATAGTTGGCTGCAAGCTTCTGCCTTTGTCAGGCTCTGGCAGAGCCTCTCAGGAGACAGCCATATCAGGTTTCCATTAGCATGCACTTCCTGGCATCCACAGTAATGTCCGGGTTTGGTGTCTGTATATGGGATGGATTCCCAGGTGGGGCAGTCTCTGGATGACTTTTTCTTCAGTCTCTGCTCCACACTTTGTCTCCATATTTCCTCCTGTGAGTATTTTGTTCACCCCTCAACAGAGGAATGGATACAGAAAATGTGGTACATTTATACAATGGAGTACTACTCAGCTATTAAAAACAATGACTTCATGAAATTCGCAGGCAAACAGATGGAACTTGAAAATATCATCCCGAGTGAGGTAACTCAGGCACAAAAGAACAAACATGGTTTGTACTCACTAATAAAGTGGATATTAGCCCCAAAGTTCGTAATGCCCAGGGTTCAATTCACAGACCATATGAAGCCTAAGAAGAAGGAAGACCAAAATGTGAATGCTTCGATGCCTTTTAGAAGGGTGAACAAAACACTTATCCCATCTTTACCAGTTTTCAGAATAATGAACCATTTCCTAATTCCCCATTAGTGATTAGTAGTAAACTGATTTTACTTTTTCGCTGATGTTATTTCATTAATTTAGGTTTGGGTTTGTGCATTGAAACATATCACACAGTTATCAGTCCATTAAAATGTATCCTTATTGATGACTGATTGTCTTACTTTTGGATATGGTAAATCATAGGAGTCCTTTCATCTTAAATTCCCAGTCCATTTGAAAGAAAGAAAGGTAACCAACCCTCTATTGGTTGTTAATTACCACCTTGAGTTTGACTATGATTTTCAGGCTCATCTTTCGTGTTTGCTCTTTCAGAACTGAACTACATCATTTTTTTTTCAAGGAGAGTTCTTTGGGGAAAAATATTTAGGGACCACAATCTGGACCTCAGTGTTGCAATGTGTGACTGAAATAGTCTGGTCTAAGCTTCTAAATACATGGAGCCAGGATAAAACTCAAAGTATTTCCAAAAATAAAATTCATGAGTTCATACTGAGACTAGAAATTACAGCTCAGGATTACAGGGTTCCTACTGAATCTTGCTGATCTTCTACCTGTAATAATTTCTCTAATATTAAAATTACAGTGCTCAAGATGGTAACTGTACTTTTTGTATGCTTTCTGTTTGGGTATTTTTTGGTTTAGTGATTTGTTTGTTTAGATTTTTGGTCTCTCTTCTAAGAGAGAGAGAAAGAGAGAGAGACAGAGACAGACAGACAGAGAGAGAGAGAGAGAGAGAGAGAGAGAGAGAGAGAGAGAGAGAGAGAGAGAGAGAGAGAGAGAGAGCCAAGAGCAAGAGAGAGAAAAATAGATGAAGTTGAATGGGTGGGAAAGTGGGGAGAACCTGGGAGAAGGTAGGGGGAAGGGAAGGAACATGATCAAAATATATCGTGTAAAATTAAAAAATAATAATAGTGGAAACACACACACACACACACACACAAATGTCAACATGTCAACACTATAAAAACCAAGCGATGGAATCCACAATATAATTGGATAAATACAACTCATAATATTTTTATAGTTTCTTTTCCTTTTCTTTAAGTTGTGTTCTGTTTAGGACTGATGGGCTTTAAAGCTTCTTGGAATAATTTACCTGTGTTTTTTGCCACTAAGTCGAGGTGACTTTTTTCTTCACTTTGCTTCAGATTTTTAGAACTTAGTATTTACAGAAATATTTTGTAAATTTTGACTTTGGTTTATAATAATATTTTAGCCAATTTGGGCAGTTCTAACAAAATATAGGCCATGGCTTCCTAAGTTTTTCTACTCTCAATCTCCTTTTTGATGATATAAGACAGGTAGGTATATAAAATAGATATATAAACCAAATGTATAGTGGTATGAGCATAAATAATAAATACATTTATTTTAAAAGTTCTTTGATATTTATATAATTGTATCATTGTTGCAATGTAATACTGCCAGAGTACACACTGACATGCATAAAGCCAAATAGAAAACCTTACTTTCTTTTTTGGGGGGGGTTATTTTCTAAGTTTTTTTTTATTTACATTCCAAATCATTTCCCCTTTCCCATTTCCTCCCTCCCCGAAAGTCCCATAAGCCCCCTTCCCTCCCTCTTTTCTCCATTCAACCCCCTCTCGTTTCTCTGTCCTGGCGTTCCCCTACATCCAGTCTTTCCAGGACCAGAGGTCTCTCCTTCCATCTACTTAGAAATCTATTGATATGCGAATTGTGTCTAGGGTATTCCGAGATTCTGGGTTAATATCCCCTTATCAGTGACTGCATACCATGTGTGTTCTTTTGTGATTGGGTTACCTCACTAAGGATGATATTTTCAAGTTCTGACCATTTGCCTAGGAATTTCATGAATTCATTGTTTTTAATTGCAGAGTAGTATTCCATTGTGTAGATATACCACATCGTCTGAATCCATTCCTCCATTGAGGACATCTGGGTTCTTTCCAGCTTCTGGCTATTATAAATAAGGCTGCTATGAACATAGTGGAGCATGTGTCCTTATTGCATGCAGGTAAAGCCTCTGGGTATATGCCCAGGAGTGGTATAGCCGGATCCTCCGGGAGTGTCATGCCCAGTTTTCTGAGGAACCGCCAGACTGCTTTCCAGAGTGGTTGTACCAGCCTGCAATTCCACCAGCAGTGGAGGAGTGTTCCTCTTTCTCCACATCTTTGCCAACAACTGCTGTCTCCTGTGTTTTTGATCTTAGCCATTCTGACTGGTGTGAGATGGAATCTCAGGGTTGTTTTGATTTGATGACTAAGGATGATGAACATCTCTTTAGGTGCTTCTCAGCCATTAGATATTCTTCAGGTGAGAACTCTTTGTTTAGCTCTGTACCCCATTTTTTAATAGGGTTACTTGCCTCTCTGGAGTTTAACTTCTTGAGTTCTTTGTATATATTGGATATTATCCCTCTGTTGGATGTAGGGTTCGTAAAGATCATTTCCCAGTTAGTTGGTTGCCGTTTTGTCTTTTTGACAGTGTCTTTTGCCTTGCAAAAACTTTGTAATTTAATGAGGTCCCATTTGTCTATTCTTGATCTTAGAGCATAAGCAATTGGAGTTCTGTTCAGGAAATTCACCCCTGTGCCCATATGTTCAAGGTTCTTCCCTAGTTTCCTTTCTATTAGTTTCAGTGTGGAGGTCCTTGATCCACTTGGAATTGAGCTTAGTGCAAAGAGATAAGAATGGGTCAATTTGCATTCTTCTGCATGTTGACCTCCAGTTGAGCCAGCACCATTTGTTGAAAAGGCTATCTTTTTTCCACTGGATGGTTTTAGCTCCTTTGTCAAAGATCAAGTGACCATAGGAGTGTGGATTCATTTCTGGGTCTTCCATTCTGTTCCATTGATCTACATGCCTGTCACTGTACCAATACCATGCGGTTTTTAACACTCTTGCTCTGTAGTACAGCTTGAGGTCCGGGGGTACTGATTCCCCTAGAGGTTCTTTTACTCTTGAGAATAGTTTTAGCTATTCTGGGTTTTCTGTTATTCCAGATGAATTTTTGAATTGCTCTTTCTAACTCTATGAAGCATTGAGTTGGGATTTTGATGGGGATTGCATTGAATCTGTATATTGTTTTTAATTGCAGAGTAGTATTCCATTGTGTAGATATACCACATCGTCTGAATCCATTCCTCCATTGAGGACATCTGGGTTCTTTCCAGCTTCTGGCTATTATAAATAAGGCTGCTATGAACATAGTGGAGCATGTGTCCTTATTGCATGCAATACAATAGACAAATGTACAATATACAAATTGTACAATATACATTTTTACTATATTAATCCTGCCAATCCACGAGCATGGCAGATTTTTCCATCTTCTGAGGTCTTCTTCAATTTCTTTCTTCAGAGACTTGAAGTTCTTGTCATACAGATCTTTCACTTGTTTGGTTAGAGTCACGCCAAGATACTTTATATGGTTTGTGGCTATCATGAAGGGTATCATTTCTCTTACTTCTTTCTCAGCCTGCTTATCCTTTGAGTATAGGAAGGCTACTGACTTGCTTGAGTTGATTTTATATCCAGCCACTTTGCTGAAGTCGTTTATCAGCTGTAGGAGTTCTCTGGTGGAGTTCTTTGGGTCGCTTACGTATACTATCATATCGTCTGCAAATAGTGATAGTTTGACTTCTTCCTTTCCAATTTGTATCCCTTTGACCTCTTTTTGTTGTCTAATTGCTCTAGCTAGAACTTCAAGTACTATATTGAAAAGATATGGAGAGAGAGGGCAGCCTTGTCTAGTCCCTGATTTTAGTGGGATTGCTTCAAGTTTCTCTCCATTTAGATTGATGTTGGCTACCGGTTTGCTGTAAATTGCTTTTACTATGTTTAGATATGGGCCTCGAATTCCTGATCTTTCCAAGACCTTTAGCACGAAAGGATGCTGATTTTTGTCAAATGCTTTCTCAGCATCCAATGAGATGACCATGTGGTTTTTTTCTTTGAGATTGTTTATATAGTGGATTACATTGATGGATTTCCTTATATTGAACCAACCCTGCATCCCTGGGATGAAGCCTACTTGATCGTAGTGAATGATCATTTTGATGTGTTCTTGGATTCGGTTGGCAAGAATTTTATTGAGTATTTTTGCATCAATATTCATAAGAGAGATTGGCCTGAGATTCTCTTTCTTTGTCGGATCTTTTTTGTGCTCTTGGTATTAGTGTAATTGTGGCTTCATAGAACGAGTTGGGTAGTGTTCCTTCTGTTTCTATTTTGTGGAACAGTTTGAAGAGTATTGGTGTTAGGTCTTCTTTGAAGGTCTGATAGAATTCTGCACTAAAACCATCTGGACCTGTGCTTTTTTTGATTGGAAGACTTCCAATGACAACTTCTATTTCTTCAGGGGTTATAGGACGGTTTAGATGGTCTATTTGATCCTGATTTAATTTTGGTATTTGGTATCTGTCAAGGAAATTGTCCATTTCCTCGAGATTTTCTAGTTGTGTTGAATACAGAAAACCTTACTTTCATTGCCCAATGCATGGAGAACTCACCCAAATTATGCCACCCTGAGCCTTGCCATTCTTGGCTTTTTACGTGTAAAACCACATCCTAGTTTGAAATACCTCAATTAGCAAGAGCAATTAGCAATAACTGGAGATACAGAAACCAGAAAGACATGGCTAGTATATATAGGTGCCTTCCTAGAACTACGGTCTGTGATGAATTAGGTCTTTGTTCTCATTTGATGGGTGTTGGGATCCACATACTGGGCTCTTAGGTCAGAATGGTGCCTTTGTACCTTTAACGTGGTGTCAGTTGTGCTGAGATCTGGGGGTCTGTTACACCATTTATTAAACACAAAAGAAAGTCCACACACCAATAAAAAGGGTATGCTTGTTTGTTTTTCCATAGGAATTAAATATAGCTGAATATTTGATACTATAGGATGCACAGACTATATAAACATCTTTCAGAATTAATCAATATTTTGATTTTATAACCACCAATGCTGACAACTCTGCTTATATAAATACAAAATAACAGTACTATATTTGGGCCATTTGAGAAACTGTTGGAAATTCTGTTTTAATCACAGCCAAATTTTTTAAATTTTTTTTATGAAAAACAAGTCATCAATTCAAACAACAGTTTTAACAATTAAGCATTCTAATATAATGTAACCCAAAGATATAGCAGGTTGGAGGTTACATGTTGAGGAATGTAGCTAAGTAGAATAATATTGAGTGTCCTTGTTTTCAATAATTAAACTATTAGGTTTTTATAAATGTAGGAAAATTTGTATGCACAGTAAAAACACTGACATTAGTAACATATAATAAATAGTACAAAATTTAAGCTGAAATATTTCAAAAAGTATTTTTAAAATAATATTATTTATTTCTTCTTTAAAAAAAATAAAATAAAATTTCATACACATATATAGGTATTTTGATCTTATCTATCCCCGACTACCTCCCTCTAAAACATCTCAGGACCAATTAACCCATCCCTCTTCTTTCTTCTTCTTCTTCTTCTTCTTCTTCTTCTTCTTCTTCTTCTTCTTCTTCTTCTTCTTCTTCTTCTTGTTATTACTACTACTATGACGACGACGACGACGATGACGACGACGACTACTACTACTACTACTACCTAAGCCCAATCAGTGCTGTTCATATGCTTATAGTGTTGGCATCCACTGGGATGTGAGCAACCTATCATCAGCCACATCCTTTAAAAAAGTGACTGAGCCATCCCTCAGTAACCAACATCTTCCCATAGATCTCACTCTACAGGTGTGGTCTCAGGGTCTTCTTTCCCATCCCATGCTAGAATTTTGATTGGCTTGATCTTCCATAGGTCTTGTGCAGGGAAAGAGAACTGCTGTGAATCCATCTGTTCATCAGCCATGTCATGTCCAAATGGCAGTATTGCGTAGCTACGACCCGCATCCTCTAGCTCTTACATCCTTTCTTGTTGCAGGATATTTGATCACACTGTGAACCCTGAGATTGTGTTATTTATTCAAAAAAAAAATCCTGTTTCTAGTTGTGGTGTGGCTCAACCCTTAGCACACACCTTTAATCCCTCTGGCTGGAATACAGACAACAGAAATGCCCTTAGTACACATCTTTAATCCCAAACAATGAGGGCAAAGTTAGTTTGTAGAAGGAAGCAGCCAAGTGATGTCTAATTGAATGGCAGACAAAGTGATGAATCAGAGAAAGATTTGACAGAATAGGATGTGCCTATGTCTCACAAGAAGAGAGAGGAAAGGGAAGCTACTTAAGAGAACATTGCAGAAAAAGAAAGGAGGCAGTTTTATCAGGAGAACTTTACACATACAGGGTGTAGAAAGAACAAGCTAGACACAGGTAAAGACAGAAGGAGCCAGAGAATGAGAAAGAATGAGATGATTAGAATAGAATGCTAAAATTAGGATGATCCCAAGCAGAACAGTCCAGTCAGAAACTGAGAGAAGTTGGATTGAATCCGTCAACTTGGAGAGGAGTTTGAACCAGAACAGCTGAGTTTGACAACATGATTACTTATTGAAACAACACCAGTAGGTTTTGCTAAGTGGTCATAGTCTTTTGATCAGGTTTACAGTATCAGACACAAAATCTCTCCTCTGGATCAGACCTCAAATTCAATGAGGAAAATAGTTGGCTACTATAACTCTTATGGTATAAGTGGGCATAACTTATCTGTCAGGTTGGCATCATAGCTTGGAGGCTCCCGTATTGTGTAAGACTATTGACATCTTTCTTCCCTCCTCAGTTTCTATATCACCTTCTAGGAAAGCCAGTCAGAGGGAAAGAATTAGTTTCTGGCCACATTGAGGCCAATTTCCCCATGTCCTGTAACCAAAATAGATATTGTCCTCAGCAATAAGATCTTACCATTTAGTTATGGAGAACAACCAAGAACAATAGTCATTATCCATGTTGTTTTAGATGCTACTGGGTGTCCCCAAGCAAATTCTAGAGTATTCTATACCTGGCACTGAGACTTAATGGCCATGTCTTCTGGGAACAGTATTGTTCACCATGAAGGGTACACAGTTAAACTTCTCTTTTAATATTATATTTTAAATGACCTTATAAACTAGTGACATTTCATAAGACTTCCTCATATATCCTTAGTTTGGGATAATCCACCTTTAGTTCCCTGGTCCCCTGTTTTCCTGCCCTCTTTACCCCTGACCCATCTTCACATAAACCTTTACCCCTGATAACTCATTCCCAGTTTTTTCATGTCACCTGTGTTCTATTTTCTCCATTAATTATGTGTTCTATTTGGTTTGCAAGATCATGACTTTCTATATAGCTTCTTCATATGCCCTCTAGTTTGGTTAGGCTCTCCACCGCCCTCATTTCCCAACCCTTATCCCTCACATTTTGAGCCTATCCATCTCCCAGTCTTCCCTGTTCTTTCCTCTCACCTTCATTTTCCAACTCCCTCCCTAAGTGCATTCCCCACACAACAGTCCATTTCATGTCTCTTGGCTTCCACATGTACTTTCAATTACAAACAACACAAAAGATGTGAAGCTAGGATCCCCGTAAGAGAGAACATGTGGCATTTGTCTTCTGGGGCTCGAGTGACCTCTCTCAGTATGATTTATTTTCTAGCTCCATTCATTTACATTTAAGTTTCAAGATTCTGCTTTCCTCTATAACTAACTTTTATTCCCGTGTGTATATGTACAATATTTTCCTTATCCGTTTATCAGTTGATGGACATTCAGGTTGATTCTATTCCCTAGTTATGGGGAATAGAGTTACAATGAATGTGGATGTGTAAGTATCTCTGTAAAAAGATGTCCTTAGGGTATGTACTCAGGAGCCTTAGGTATGGATAATATAATATCCATATGATATGATAACTTTGTTTCTATTTTTTAAAGAGACCTTTAGACTGACTTCCAAGGTGGATTCACTACCTTACATTGTCACCAGCAGTGTATAAACTGTCCCGTTCCCCATATCCTCTCCAGCATGTGTAGTTATTTCTGTTCCTGATAACCGTTACTCTAATTGGTGTGAGATGGAATCTTAAAGTACTTCCAAGCTACATTTTCTTGATAGCCAAGGATGTACAGTTTTTAAAGTGTTATTAGGCATTTGGATTTCTTATTTTGAGAATTTTCCATTCCATTCCATGGCCTGTTTTTTAAAATGTTTTTCTTCATGTTTAGATCTTCGAGTTCTTTATATATTAGACACCATTCCTTTGTTGAAGTTTTTTTCCTATTCTTTAGGCTGCCTTTTGACTCAGTTGACAGATTCATTTACTGTACACATGTCATGAAGTATTTTTTGATGCCGTATGGAATGATGGCATATGCGGTGCAAAGTGTGCATTCTGTGTGTTCATAACCAGGACTGCAGTGAAATCAAACCATGCAACCTGGGTGAGATGTGTGAGGAACACCTCAGGTTCATTAAGTGCTTGAATTTGAATTAATATCTGTATTGCATATTCAAAAATCTTTTACTTAGGGTTGGGAGCGTGCCACTGAAGAAAACTAGTTTTTCCTCCCTCAGCAGCCATTGAACCACTTAGAACTCTTCACTTGGGGTAAGGACTAATGAGAGCTTCCTCCTTCTATGTGGGCATGAGGATTAAGAGGATCTCTGTAGGTCCTGAGTAGGTAACCATATTGTCAAGCCCCCAGTAATAAGCAGGTAGTCCTAAATGTATGCACATGTAAGCAACACTAATAAGGCATGTGCACACACACAGGCGCTTGCGCGTGTGCACACACACACACACACACACACACACACACACACACACATTTAAAATAATCATTTACTTTTGCCAATACTGTCACGATGCCCTCATTCAGATGTGTGACCCCAGTGTCCCTGCATTGACTTTGAGGCTTATAAACTGAAGTGTTTCTATTGCTGTGAGGTGACACCATAACCACAACAATTCTTACAGTTTGTCTTAAAATTTTTTATTTGGTCCGGATTTATAATTTCAGAGGTTTAGTCCATTATCATTATGGCAGAATCAGGCAGCATGTAGGCAGATATGGAGGTGCTGGAGGAGCTGAGAGTTCTACAACTGGATCCCCAGACAGCAAGGAGTGAATTGAGACACACTTCCTCCAAAAACAACACAGCTACTCCAACAAGGCCACACCTCCTAATAGGGCCATTCCCCATGGACCAAGCATACACACACACACACACACACACACACACACACACACACAGACACGCACGAGTCTATGGGGCCATTCTTATTCAAACCACCACATAAAGATATCCTTTCTTCCAGCTCTGGAGGCTGGAATTGAGCATCATATTGCCAGCGTGGTTAGCTCTGGTGAGGGCCTTTATTTGGAGTCTAGATGGCAATCTTCTCATTACATCACATCTCTGTGGTAGAAGACAGGGTGCTTTCTGTGGTCTTTAGTAGGCACATTAGTCCCCTCCACAGAGGCTTCCACCTCAAGATCTAAGGTTCTCTTCCTCCTCCTCCCCCTCCCCCTCCCCCACTCCCTTCCCCTCCTCTTCCTCCTCCTTCTCCTCCTCCTAACACTGTCAGGGTTAGGATTCTATAGCATTCATCCATTACAGCTCATATTTCTTCTTCATACTAAAACTCATCAGGAACTGTGGTTTCTTCTACCAGGCTCTCGATTTGTTCTGTGAAGTCTATGTGGTTACTCTGTGCCTTGCAAGATTCTATCACCCTTCAATCTACCTTAAATTAGCACAAACATGGGAGGTTTGCACAAATGAACTGCCTGTGGGTAACAGGTAGGGATTATTGGCAATCACTTAAAATTGAATAGCAGACATTGTACTCCAAATATAACTGTGCCCCAAGTAGGCCCTGGCCTGCTGCTGTCTTTCTTCCCCCTGAGTCTATTCTTTCCACGTTCTGGCTCTCATGGCACAAACCACAAACTCCCAGTTATTCATTTTAGTGTTTTTTTCTCCAGAATAAATAGATTTATTGGAACTGGCATCTGAAGAAAAAGTAATGCTTGATACATCACAGCAGGTTGAGGGAGGTGATAAGGAAGCTGATATTCAGATATCATTGTTAGGCAAATCTGTCTCTTCCCCAGCAGATTCCCCTTAAGTTCTGAGCTCTTCTGGGAAAGCCGTTTTACCATCCCTAAAACAGTCTATCAAGCTACCTTTATTTTTAAAAACAACGGAACTATTTTCTTCATCTGTCTCATTCATTTCAACCACTACTTTTACAAATGGAGGGAAATGCCATGCTAGACTAATCTTACATTTATGCTTCCGAGCTAGCGCTAAATGTTCCATATTTTCTAGTTACTGCCATTCTGTACCTAGTAGTGACAGCAAGGGGGAACAGAATAGGCTTGTGTCCTTTTCTAATTCTTCCTCATCAGTTAAGGCCTTTTGACAGGAAGCCTCAGGCTTGGCAGTAGGATTTCTCCTCATCTATCTGCACACAGTAACACAGTAAAGAACCAAAGGTGTGCTGGAGAACTAGGCTGGCAAGACTTCCTGCCCACAGGCCTGGGGCAGGAAGAGAGGGCTGTCTGCGAGCTTGGTTACATGGCTTCTCTGAATATTCTCTCCCCCTTTATCTTTTGTCTCATAGTCCTAGCCCTACACCTGGGGTTATGTGGTTAGATCCACAGCAGGCTTATCTGCAGAGAGTGTGGGTGTCAGGGGAGTAGTGGGTGCCCAGAGCAGAGGTTTCATATCCTGGCTATTCTGACTGCAGCCCAAAGTAAAGGGCATACCTGAGAGAAAGCAAGATTTCCAGGAGTGGCTCTTGCAAGTGTATGCAGTGGTGTGTGTGTGTGTGTGTGTGTGTGTGTGTGTGTGTGTGTGAGTGAGTGTATTTGTGAGCATGCATGTATGTGATTATGTGTGTAGGTTTGTGTGAATACACGTGTGTTTGTGTGCCTGCATGTGTATGTTTGTGTGTGTGCGTGTGCTTGTTAGAAAAAAGGATTCACAGAATTTTAGCTTTCCAGAAAAGCAGAGTTGGGATACATGGACTCCTTAAGGCACCGCCCCAAGCTGCAGGTTCTAGGGTTAATCAGCTCAGAATGCCTCGCTAACTCTGTGTCTTGACTTTCTTCAGCATTCTCTTCTCTTCTCATCATTCTCTTAACCAGAGAAGTTAATCTCCTCCTTCCAGCCTAAACCAGGCATTGATTTAGATTTCCATATCTAAACATTCTGAGGAATGTCTTATTAGCAGAAAAATGTGTACCCAGGGTCTTCATATGTCCAAAACAAGAATAGGCTTAGAACAGTTACACATATATGTGTAACTGTCCAGCATCCAGGTTCGTCTGCCTATCCTTTTTCTGCCTTCCACACTCAGACCTTGAGTGTATGGGACTTTTTTTGTTTGTTTTTAAATTTGTTAATTTGTTTTATGTGAATAGAGGTTAGAGGACAACTTGTGGGCATCGGTTTCCTCTTCACAATACAGGTTCTAGGGACATGGAGCCTTGTCAGCAAGTACCACTACCTGCTTGAGCCACCCATCTATCTGGTCTCAATTCTCTCTCTCTCTCTCTCTCTCTCTCTCTCTCTCTCTCTCTCTCTCTCTCTCTCTTTGAAATATCAGAAAAGGAAAGAACTTATGCGCAGTACAGACAGTAAGTTAGACTCAATGAGTTTTTCTCTTTCCATGCTTCCTTCTGCTCCCTTTCTAAAAAGATGATCTCCCTGTGTCTGCCTGAAACAATGTAGTGGAGCTGTCTCAGCTCTGCTGAGGTCTTTTATCCCATCCTCAAGGTCTTGCTGGTTTCTGCAAATAGGGACAAAAAGAATTCAGAACCTTGAAAAATCTAATAGTTTATTGCTATTGGTAACTGGAAGCACCCTCAAAATTAAATACAAAGATAATTATGGTTTGAATAAAGTACATTTTAAATAGGTAATTGATTAACACTTTTTCCCTCTGTGTATGATGCGTCAGTACTCCTCCTGTGTGAGGTGTGGAGGGAAGAGACTCTGGCCTGGATCCATGTTTTCTAGCTACTCTTTGCACTATCCCTTGGTAGCCCACACTCCTAAGGCAGCAGGTGTTCAGCCACATTTTGGATCTGTTATTCTCCAGTCTTCCGAGAGGTCACAAGTCAGACCCACAGACTTCAGCCATCGCCTTCCTGGCCCAAACACTCTGGGCAGATTTACCATGTGTATCCCTTGACTTTTCCTTGGTGGAGTGCTTTGCATATTCATATTCATATTTGCTTATAGCTCAGCTAGGGAACAGAGACCTTGAGGAATTCAGGACCCATCTTATTAGTCTTTCCCCAGTCTCTCTACCTCAATTTCCAAAAGGACAAGTCAGTTCTAATGGGATAGAGGTAGCCTGGCTGGGAGTAATGCATGAGTACGTGGGGAAACCATCACTCTCAACCTATATTTGCAACCATCCTGAGAGTCTAACCTGGGATGTGCTGACCCCTCACTGCATGCCTACTTTCCATATTCTGCCGCCCCACCCCCCACCCCCATGAAAGCATTAGTAAGCATCATGTCTACTCATTATTTGAAAATTTCTGTAGAACACTACTTTCAACGAGAGGGCTTGAGGAAGTGTTGTGTCTTGGCTTCTCCCACCTGAGTGCTCAGAGCATCATTTGCCAGTCTTTAGGCTAACTGTGGACATCAGACGTCATCTTGAGTGTCCTATGCCATCCTCTCTTGCTGCCGAGTCCACACATCTAAGGCTCCTCTTGTCTGAGTTTCCCACTGCTGGGTTTGAGTCAGAGTTTAGCTCTGGGCTTCTGGGACGCTTTGTAGGACCCAACAGCTTTTTGACCATCCATATTTTGTGTATTTTTGAGACTCCAATCAGTGTAAATATCCGGCATGCTTAAACATATTCATGGTACTCTATGATAGAGTATTTCAAACAAGCCCTGACAAGGAGACCCTGTGGCAGATGAGTCATCCTGTCTAGTCACTGGCATGTAACAATCACAAACAAACAGCACTCTGATGCTGTGGTTGTTCCTCTTGTTTCTGAAAATCTTAAGTGGGTTACCACTTCTTGATTGTGTGTAGTTAACAGTGAGCCAAATGTCACCATCTGTGACTACATTTTACCCATAAAACTGATTCAAACCTGTGATACTATAATCTTCATGCCATGTCATAAATCAAGAATAAGGAAACAGGACCCTGGTGCACCATATCCTACCCAAACATAGATTGTCTTATAAAATTTTCAGTGTAGACAAAATCCCATTAGAACAAACCAGTTCTCTGAACTGATCACTTTATTTGCATTGAAATTAGCATAATATTACATTTATGGAGGTGATATCTATAGAATTAGCATGGATGCTGACAATTACTGGAAAAATAAAGTTGAATTCCTTCATCTATAACCTGAAGATGAATGTTAAAAGACAGGGCATTAGAAATATATTGTTATCATAATAGAGGGCAGTGGAGACTATCATGAAATTGCAAACAAATTGTTTTGCAGGTGAAATCCCAGAAACCCACCATGATGGACAGCAGAACTTTCTGGTAAGCAAGTCAGGGAATGAGGGGTTTTTGTAGACATTAGCTGGGAAAGCTTCTATGGGCCTTGGGGCTTTTCCTCATCAGAGATGTTCTTATACAATGGTAGATAAACGCTCCTTAGGAGCACTCTATAAGCAGAGATGATACTGCTACTCCACTGTGTTTTCTCCTTTGCTATAGTTTGGGGACTGTATACTGGAAAATGCATAAATAATCCACATTCCTGCAGCATCCAAACATCAAGACCTGACCCTGATCAAATAGAATTGCCAGCAAGCCTTCCCGAGTAGATCTTGCAAACAAGGACAGATGTTCTTTCTTTCAACCCACCTTTATTGCACACCTACTTAGCATTGACTCTGCTCTTATTGACATGACTTCTTAGCTGGGCTTTAGGCACATCAATGAAGATTTATAACCATGTGGGCGGGGCTGTGAAGATTTAAACACTGGATGCCATGGTAACATAAAATAGGGGCCTTGACCTTGCCTGGCCAGCAGGGGAAATCTGAGTAGCCAGAATCCATGAGGTCAACTCCTTCTCAGCTTCTAAAGACCATGTCTGCTTTTACAAATGGAGTACGGAGAAAGGTACAAGAGAGGTCATTCACAATTCTGTCATTCATAAATTTTCCCGAACCTTTTTGTATTTCCTGGCAGCATCACCTCTTGGGGGTGATGAATTCCAACGAGTTCCAATCCATTTATTACTTACTGAGAGAGAAAGTGCTTCCTTTTATGTCTGGAACTAAACCCGGATCACTTTTGGCAGGATATCCCAAGTCACAGACTTGGGGATTTGGTAAGTCTATGGCTGTGGACCCACAAAGTTTTGTGATTCCTCACCTCTCAGCCTGTCAAACACACCCAGTTTATCTGCCCATCTCAGAGTCTTTACCTCTTGTGTCTTTTTAGAATGTAGCATCCAGATCATCCCTCAACCATCGTGCTTCATAGAAAAATCAAGATTATTTTCTGTAAGGGAAAGAAAGACTTCTGCTTACAGGATATGATCATGTGGTGTGAGAACACAAGGTATCTCGCTGAGACACTATATGGAGAATGTTTCCAGGCCCTTGTCTAGGGATGACCATGGATTAGCGCAGAAGAGTAGGAGTGAGTGAGCAGATATCCTGTGCTAGTGGGGTCCCTGTTCTGATCACTATTGAGGCTCTGGACCTTTTATGTGATGCAGAGAAAGGGAGTTTCTAGATGGAGTTCATTGAGGTAGAACGATTCCTCCTAAATATAGGTGGTACCATTGCACAGGCTAGGGTCCCAGGCTTAATAAACAGGAGAAAGCCAACTGAACACCGTGATCCATCTTTCTGCTTCCTGACTATGGATGCAATGGGACTATTCACCTCATTCCTCTGCTGCTGTACCTTCCCTGTCATGATGGACTGTACCCTTGAACCATGAGCCAGTTGAATGTCTTTCATCAAGTATTTTATCACAAAAAATTAAGAAAGTAACTAACGTACTGCCTTATGGACCTAGTTGATTATTTAGCTATTTTTGAGACAAGGACTTCTACTTTGCTCAGGCTAGACCGGAAATCTTATAACCTCAGCCTCCCAGTGCTCTTCCCCGTTTTTCCATGATACATTAATAATTATTCTTTGTATTGGGGTATTGTCAATTGCCCTTTGCATTCACTGCATCTCATGGACACTGTGCATGCCAGAGGATTCTCTGAAAACATTGATTGAAGTAGTTGCTCAACAGTCAGCCAAATGGATATAAATTTGGCCAGCGAATCTCCATGGGACGGGCCAACTGTTTCCAGTGTAGGTTATCACAAATATTTCTATTTTTAAAATGTTGTTTCGACCTCCCAGGACAAGTCTGATTGTTCCCTGTTCACTACATATGATTGGAACTCTTTGTCTAGCCCAGTGGTCTCCAAACTGAGGTGTGCTCGCTCCAATTTGTGATGTAGCATCAAATGGAGAAACAGAAGCTCCTTAGTTTTTGCCACTTCCTGTCTTATACCTTCACAGTTTCAATCAGTGCACTGTTCCAACGTAGCTGTGTGTTCAGGTGTTATGGTGGGAACCTGGAATGTCAAGCTCAAAATGCCAAGTTTTACATACTTCATCTCTAGTGTGGCTCATAATTTAGAGGATGTGAGGCCTCTGAGAGGTAAGGCTCGACAGGCAGAAGTGGGCACTTGAAAAGTGTACCAACCTCTGTCTCAGCCGAAGTTGTCTGTACCCTGGCCCAAGCCAACTGATGTTGCTCCAGCTCCTGCTGCTCCAGACCCAGATATTCCCAGTGCCTTATCTACCAAGATGGCCTGAGAACCTCTGAAACCATTGAGCCAGAACGAATCTTTCCTCCCTTAAGCTGTTTTTGACAGATGGTTTGTCCTGGAAACCAGGAAAGTAACTAATAAGACACGCAACTGCTATTAAGTTCCCCTAATCAAAGGACATGGACAGCGGCATCCTTTTTAACTGCAGTTGGTAGTGGTAGTGGTGGTGGTGGTGGTGGTGGTGGTGGTGGTGGTGGTGGTGGTGGTGGTGGTGATCACTGATCTGCATCACTCAGAGACGTTGCAAAGCTTTTTTCTCCTGGAGTTTTCCTGAAGTCTTGAGATTTTTAGAAAATGAAGGCATTCAGGTACTCCTAATTTCCTGCTGGGTCTTCTTGATCCCTTTCAGCAATGGGGTAGCTTTGGCCATTGGAAGTATGTGTGTGTGGGGTGGGGGGGAGGGCATGAGTTTGTGCATGCATGTGTGCATGCGTGTGTGTGTGTGCGCGTGCGCGCGCGCACACGCGCTCACATGTGCGAGTGTGTGGTGTAGGGTGGCTTTCTCTGAATAGTCAGGGATAATGCTTCTGTAGCTTCCTTGAGCACTCTCTTCCTTCTTTCTTCAGTTCCTGCTTCCTTCCCTAGTTTCAAGGAGCCCACTTTTATTGCACCTTCTGAATGCTTGCTTGGTTCCTTTACCCTTTTACAATGCTATCTTTTTTAAAGCTTCCCCCACCAACATAAATAGAAATAAAAAGCATTCCTTTAAATAATGCCATGGTCCTTTTAACTTTATAATTTGTATATGTTTTAATATCCACACTTTCAACATGTATAATTTGGTGAATCATGATGTGTGGAAACTCCCACGAACCCATCACAATAACATGGATGTATTTCCCAAATGCTCCCCGAGAAGGGGTGTAGCCTGCCTCACCTACTTCCATCACTCACAGGTTAATAGAGGTACTTTATATCATTACAAAGTGGTCTGCCTTTTCTAAAGTTTATATAAATAGGGCTACTATGTGTCATTTATCTTCTGACTGGCTCCACGGAGTCAGCGTAATTATCCCGAAATCGATCAGTGTTGTTTTATCAACGGCTCATCCCTTATCGCGGCTGACTATCAGTGCACGGCTGTATCATAATTTGTTCATTCACTTGCCTGCCAATAGACATCTGAGTTGTTTCCATTTGGGGGCTTTTATGAATGAAATTGCTCTGAGGACTTGCTCACAAGTCTTTGTATGGGTGTACGCTTCGTTTTTCTTTGGAAAATATCTAGAAGTACGGGTGGGTCATAATAGATGAATTTTTAATTTTTAAATAGATTTTTATCTGTGTCAACTAGGTGTTTGTGTGTATGTGTGTATTTGTGTATGTACATATATACATGGGTTCAGATGCCTAAGGAGGCCAGAGTTGGAGTCACAGGTGGTTGGGAGCCTCCAGATGTAGGTTCTGGGAACCAAGCAGAGGTCCTCTGGTATGTGTCCTTAACTAATCACTATTCAGCCTGAGTATTTAAATTTTTTTTTTATCCAAAATAGTTTTACTTTTTTTGTCTATTAAATATAATTTTTTTATTTTCCATATTTTTTTATTTACATTCCAAATGATTTCCCCTTTCCCGTTTCCTCCCTCCCGAAAGTCCCATAAGCCCCCTTTCCTCCCCCTGTTCCCCATTCAACCCCCTCTTGCTTCTCTGTCCTGGCGTTCCCCTACATCCAGTCTTTCCAGGACCAGGGGTCTCTCCTTCCATCTTCTTGGAAATCTATTGACATGTGAATTGTGTCTTGGGTATTCCGAGATTCTGGGTTAATATCCCCTTATCAGTGACTGCATAGTTTTTCAAGGCAGTGATATCATGTTACACCCTACCTGTGTTGGGGAGAGAATGTCGTTGGGTTCCTGTCTTCCTCACGACTTGGCATGGGTAGGTGTTTCTATTTTTAGATACTCTCACAGACCTGTGGAAATAGAAGTGGAGCATATAAAATCCAAAAACCCTAAATCTGAAATGCTTCAAAAATCTGAAGCCCTTTGAGAAGCTATCTGATGCCTCAAATGGAAAATTCCCCATCTTGGCTCTTGTGATGAGCTGTGGCTAAAAGAGGCACACCAGAAAAATGAGGGGCATGGGAAACGGGAGTGAACTTCATATTCAGACTTGGGTCACTTCTCTAAGAGTTCTCATCACATATTCTCAAACATTCCAAACTCCAAAATGATATGAAATCTGAAATGCTGGGTACTAGTCATTTGAGTAAGGGATTTCCAACCAGTATTTCATTACTTTTCTTTGTCCAAAGACAAATTATGCTAATCTGTCTTTCCTTCTTTCTCTGTCTATCTCTGACTCTGTCTCGATCTCTGTTTCTCTGCCTCTGTCTGTCTCTGTCTCTCCCACCTCTCTCTGTGTCTGTCTCTGTTCTGTCTCTCTGTCTCTCTCTGTCTCTCTGTCTCTCCCCCCCCTCCCCTCTCTGTGGTCTAGAGGTTGATACCAGGTGTCTTCTTCAGTCACTTTCTACCTTACTTTTTTAAGTCAGGGTCCCTCATTGAATTTGGAGCTCACTGGTTGGCAAGGCTGTCTGGTTGGCCAGGGTGTCTTGTCAGTGAGCTTCAGGGATCACTGTTTCTGCCACCCCAATACTGAGTCTGTAGGCTCGCATCCCCTGCCTGGCTTTGTATATGGTTGCCTGGGGTCTGGTCTCAGGTACTTGTGTTTGCTTGTCAAGTACTGAACTGGCTGAGCCTTTCCCTAATCCCGTGTCAAGCATCACTTTAAGGAAACTCACCTAACCATGTGCCTGTCTTTGTTGATGTTTTTAAAAATGTTCTGCCCATGTATAATCATTGACCTTATTTCTCTCATTGTTTTTGAGAGTTCTTTACATATTCATTGTCTCTGGCCTATGATAGTTTGGCTTACAAGTTCTTGAGCATTGTAAGGTTAAACCTTGTTATTCTTCTGGATTAATAGCACAGGATAGGGGCAGCAATACTCTCTTTGATGCTGCACAGGGACATTGAGCTATGCACAGCTCCCAGTCAGTCCCATGATCCCGAGGATGAACCATAGTATACCGTGTGGCTAAGTCCTGATAGTTGATAGGTAGGATGTAGTTTTCTCTGAGGGGTTTTCACCACTTTGTAGGTTTGTTGGGACAAGAACCTTTCATTTAGATATTATCAAATTATCATAAAGTGGAGGCATGGCAATTATTCGAGTGGTAAATGATTTCAGAGCTTCTGTGTTAGCCTCATGTGATGGCAGTTCATCAACACTGTTGTAGACTGTTGATATTCTGGACACATGTTTCCCATCTGATATACACTTTGCAAATATTTTCTCCCAGCTGCATCTTGTGTTTTGATTCTCTTAGCGTCTTTTGAAGAATAGATTTAATTTTGGCAAAATACAATTTAGCATTTGTTTTTGCTTTTGGATTGGGCTTTTAGGGTCATGTCTAAGACTATTATCTAATTCGATATCACAGATGAGACCTTTTTGCTGTTTTATCTTAGAATTCTTTTGCTGTGGTGCATTCCAGGCCCATGATTTCTTTTTTCTGATCTTCTCCTTGGATATGGTGATCCTTTCTGCACTTGAGTGTCCACTTGTCTTAAGACTGTTTTGGAAAGGTATTCTCTGCTCTGAGAGAGAAAAAGAGTGATTCTCCATCCTTCTTGACAACTGGTTGTCCCTATGTGTGGGGTCTGTTCTAGCTACCTGTTGTGGTTTATAGATACAGTGTCTACCTTTTGGCCAGTTTCATGCTGTCTTGTTTGCTTTGGCTTTGTTATAATTCTTAAAATTGGGTAATGTTAGTTCTCCATTTTGCTCTTTTTCAACATTGTTTTAATTATTGTTGGCAATTAGAATTTCCATATTCATTTCTGTAATAAGTTTGTTAATTTGTCCAGAAAAGCCTGCTGAGATTTGACAGGAATTAGGTTGAATCAATAAGTCAATTTAGGCGATTTAACATCCTAGCTACACTGATCTGAGTCCTGTGCACAGGACACCATGCAACTTATTTAGGTCATCTTTGATGTCTCTCAGTGCTCAAAATCCTCTTTCCATTGAATAAGTCAGATGTAAAGTCATTTTAGTGAGCTTTATCCCTAGCTAGATCACATTTTGAATGCTATTTTAAGTGACACACCTTTTTAATTTTAATTTATGATTGTTCATTGCTAGTGTATAGAGATAAAATTGATTTTTTTAGTGTATTGATCTTATGTGGTGGAACTTTTCTGAGCACACACATCAGTTCTAATAGCTTTTTCTTTGGGGAAACCCATTGACTTTTCTGTGTAAATGATTGTATTATCTGTGAACAAATATGGTTTTAATTCTTTCTTGTGCCTTTATTTTTCCTTTGTGATTTACTGAATTGGCTAAAACTTTTAGGAATGTTGAATGAATACAGTGAGACTAAATATCTTTCCTTTATTGTCTATCTGAAGTAGGACATTCAATCTTTTACAATTGTGATGTTCACTGTAGAGTTTTCATGTCTGCCCTGATTACATTAAGGGGTTTCTTTCTGTTCCTAGTTTGCCAAAAGATTTTTGGCTTTGTTATAATCAAGAATGGAGATTTAGCTTTTTCAGGTGTTTTTTCTGCACCAAGCAGAATGACATTTTCTTCTTTTTATCTTATTGATGTAAATTACATTGAAGTTTTTAAATTACTTATAATATAATTACATTATTTCCCCCTTTTCTTTCATATATGCCTCCTTTCTTTCTTTCAGATTCATTGTCTCTTTTTCCATTAACTGTTGTTATATACATATATGTACATGCATGCATATATAGATATATAAATACATATATGCACATGTAAATACATATATACACATATGCATTTCTATTATATATGCATATACATATATAGTCCTAAATCTCTAAATATAACCTATTCAAGCTACTCAGCTATATGTTACTTTGTATGTATGTTTTCAGGGCTGACCATTTGACATGGGATACTCAGTTGATGTGCTCTTGCCCAAGGAAGATCATTGAGTTTTTAAATACTAGATCACCAAGCCTTCCTGGAATAGATACTGCTCAGTTGTGATAGATTGTCCTTTTTGAGTAATTTTGAATTTGACTCTCTAAAAGTCTGCTTGAAACATTTGTATCTATGTACACAGAGCTATTACTTAGAGGGTTTCCTCTTATAATAACTTTGCCTATATTTAGTATTAAGGTAGTGCTGGGCTCATGCAAAGAGTTGGGAAGTTTTGATTCCTTATTATTTTTCCCTTAACTGGCAGCATTCACCAGGGAAGCCATTCAGCCTTGAAATTTCTTTTTTTTTTTTTTTTTTTTTTGGTTTTTCAAGACAGGGTTTTTCTGTGTAGCCCTGGCTGTCCTGGAACTCACTCTGTAGATGAGGCTGGCCTCAAACTCAGAAATCCACCTGCCTCTGCCTCCCAGGTGCTGGGATTATAGGTGTGTGCCACGACTGCCCAGCATTGGAATTTCTTCATAGAAAAGTTTAAACAGCAAATTTAGTTATTTAATACAAGGATATCTGCTCAGGTTATTTTTCCTAAGCAATATTTGATAGTATATAAGAGTTTTGAATACTCTAAGCTGTCAAATTTACTATCGTAAAGATAGTCCTAATACATACTACATTTTCAATAGCTATCAATTTACATCTATCATTCCTGGAAATTCCAACTTGAATTTCCCTTTCTTTGCTGGTTAATCTGGCTACAGGTTTTTAGATGTGCCTAGAATGCTGGATTTTAGTTTTACTTTTTTATGTTTATTTTTGTTGGTATCTGTTATTATTTCATATCTTTTGAATGCATTCAGTTTACTTCTTTGTCTTTTCTAGATTCTTGGTGTGGAAACTGAAGTCACTGAACTGAGGCCTTTAGAGCTATCATCCTCCCCCAGAATGCAGCATTAGCTGCATCCTACAAATAGGAAGTGTTGTATTTTTATTTACTTTATACTTTGTAGTCACGACTTTGATTTCTTCTTCAATTGATCAATTATTTGAAAGTATACTATTTACTTTTCAAGTATATATTGATTTTTTTTCAAGCTCTTTCTGGTACTGATTTTTTACTACATTTTGACCAGAAGATGAGCTTTGTTCAAATTCAATTCTTTTAAATCTGTGGAGACTTGTTTTCTTTCACAGAGCATAGTTTATTTTGGTGAATGTTTCTTTTCAGTGAAACTTGAAAGAACTGCTTTCTGATGCATTGGATGTAGGGTATTCTATCAGACTGTCAATCAGGTCAAGTCAGTTGATACTGTTTCAGTTTTATGTTCCTTAATGATTTTCTGTCTCCTTGTTCCATCAATTATTAAGAGAAAAGATTTAAAATCTCTTAACAAATGTATGACTCTGTTTATACTAATAGTTCTCTCAGTTTTTATTTTATGATGTTTACTTTGTGTTTGGAACTGGAAAGGTGTTTAGGATTGTTTACATCCTGCTGATGAGCTGACCTCCTTTTCCCTTTGTTAGTCTTAACTGGGTAATGAATATCTGGGTATTAGCATAGATATTATTGGGTTTTGTTCTGGGCAACATTTAAGTTACATAGAAACATCTTAGTCATGTTGGTTCTTGCTGGATTTCCCTTCAAACAAAGGCTGTGTTTAGTCTGGGCATGATTAGTTCTCATCACTACCGCAAAGCTTTCTGAGTGTTCTCCCTCCTGTCCCAAGACATATGATGGTTTTTTTCTTATCTTTTGAACAGGCTCTTTCCCTAGCTCTATGTGAATACCAGCACTATGTTTAATTCTCTGCTGTTTCCTCTTTGGGGCTTTGGGGCTGATAGCTCCCTCACAGGCAAGCAAAGTGCAATCCTTACAGATCTCCCACTCTCCCAGGCTTCCAGCTCTGTAGTGTAAGCTCAAGAAGTTCATTGGTTCTTCTCGTGTCTCCCTTCTGGTTTCATAGTTGGGAAACATTCTCAAAGCAGCAATCTGGAACTATAATAAAATTCTCCTCACTTGTTGACCTCCTCTCTACACCATTATTCAGATTCCCATTGAGTCCCAATAGACAATATCTTGAATACAAAGTCTTATTATTTATTTTGTGTTAGACTGGTTTTTTGAGACAGGTTCATTCAATGTAGCTCAGGCTGGCCTGGAACTTACAGCCCTCTGGTCTTCTAAGTTCTGGAATTATAGGTACATATCATTATGCCTGACTTTGGTAAGCTTTTAATGTATGATTATAAGAAGTGAGATGGACTACATTTTCTTTGATCTAGAAAAAGGTGCTTGCTATCTGTCTATCTGTCTTCCCTTTGTGGTTTAACTACGGATACCACTCCCCTCCACTTTCTCTTTCACCATGACTCTACAGATCTCTCTGCAGGTTCTTCTTATAGGAAGACTTAGCTAAACTCAGACCTCAGGTGCAGTGTATATATTGCAAGTAGGCAGAGCTTAGCAGCATGAAATACGGAGAATTAACATTCTCCCTTGACAGTTACAGCGATGCTATCTTAGGTCTCTGGAGATCTTTGTTTCTGAGACTCTTGATGCTGTTTGTTATACGGCATGTTATCACAATAACTAACAGCTACACGGTGCTTGGTAAATGCTACTATACTATTTTCTAAAAGGGTTATGATTATATTAATGTTTACACTATATATGTCTTGACAAACTGAGCTCTATCTTCATGGAGTTTTAACTTTTGAAAGCAAATACACTGAATAGTGTTTTGGTTACTGCTTTGTTTCTCAGAACCATCGTGAATTTGCCAAGCACCTGTGAGCCATGGTTGCATGAAACATTAATGTGTCTCATTTCCCTTCTAGTGAATGAAAGAGATTAAAGCCCTCCATGGCAGCTGCTTGTAGAAGAAGCCAAACACCAAAGTTAACAGAGGCAGCGGACCACATAGCCCTAGGGGCTATGTCTCAAACAGTCATCTATTTCTTGTTTAACTCCTCCTACATTTGCAACCTTGTGTTTCTGATGGGCAAATTTCTGGTGCATAACATATGCCAATCGTTGCATCAAGAAATAAAAAAAAAAAGCCAGCTCGATGCCACCATGGCCCTCTTCATGCTGTGGTCTAGTCTCTGTCCTCTTGGTTGACTGCCAGCTCAGAATTCACATACTTACTTGGTTACTATGTTGTTCTCTGCATCTCTCCCAGCCTATTAAGGACCCTACTCAAAGAATGTGTCAGCTAGTACACGGAAACACAACAATAGCAAGTCCTGCTGTGAGATGGAGGGAGAACCAACTGACCTTTCTTATCCCTGGGCTCAGGTCCTGTACCATGTGCTCCTTTCCATCAACAAAGCTGAGTACAACCATGCTTTCTTTATTTGCTAGGTAATATGTCTGCCATGTAAATATTTCTATTCTTGTCCATCGCCTACTTATCTCTTGAGGTCTTGACTTAAAAAAATCAATTTGTATGAATTCTTTATGTAGCAGAGATATCAAACTCTTTCTGCACTGTGTGCTGTGTACTTCTTTGTCTGATATTTGTTGCTTTGGCGTTTGCTCTACAGAAGATGTGTGCTCTTAGTGTAAGTTCTAGGGCCACATTTAAATGTGTGTGCTTTTATCTTTACATGGTCTGTAATATGTTTTCTCAGGCAAACTAAGTCTGACTATAGAATGCTTAGATTAGCCGCCAAGGATGTGTTCAGGGGAAAGAAGAAATTGGATCACTCTGTGAGAGGAATGGCTAATGACACTTTGTCCCTGATGAGATTGTGTCCCACTCTTCATTTATGGATTCTAAAATATTTATTGCACATCTACTCTATGCCAGGCTCTTCTTCCTAGGATATTCTGAACCCTTATTTAATGGTCACTGAGATTTAATTGAGGTTTGATGAGATGGATGAATGGTAAACAATATCAATAAAGTTGAGTATTACCTTCACTACATTCTTATTATCTTTAAGATCTATAGAGACAATCTTGTGAGAGCAGAGCATACTTAGTCCCTACCCTTCAGATATTCACAGAAGATTGGAGAAGGCAGACAAACAAAATACAATTAAAATGGAGTGTGTCAGGAGCTGGGAGGGAAGGTTATATGGCTTGGGAGACTTGAAAAGACAAAGCTAGGTTTAAGGGAAAGGCACAGCTTCATGGAGTAGTAATGTCCAAATGGAAACATGAAGTCTATGTAGAATGGCTGAGAGGGGAGGGTCGATGGTCACTGTGTTCTTGGAAAGATGGCAGCTCATCTTTGAAATGAAGAGAGGAACCTGTGTTGAGAAGAACCAGATGTTACCATGGTCGGTCCTTGCATTATCTGACGTGCTCACTCCTTCCATCTTCCCTTCCTTTGTACATTTATTAGGACAATGGTAGTAGTTGGTCCTTTCCTTCTGCACCTGGTTTCTCCAGATCTAAGGATCTAACTCAGGTTGTCAGGCTTAGTGGCAAGCGTCCTTACCTGATTAGCCATCTCACTGAACCTCTCCCTTCTTTTCTAAACCTTTGTAAAATATACAACCACCAGCAAAACACTAGTGCAAAGGAGATTGGCTTGAGAATCAAGACAGTGAATTTTCAAGTCTTCTGTTGTGTTCTAGCATTGTGGCTTTGATGAGTTGATCCTACCTGGGCCTGTTTCCTGTTCTGTGAAAGCAGAGACCAGGCAATTCCAGGACCTATCATGAGTTATAGAAGCTGTACGGACTCTCTTGAGCACAACTGTCCAATGGCCATTTATCATGTCTGTGACCCAAGCTTGCAGGAGGCACCTAAACCTGAGAATACTCACAAATAGCTAGAGTCCAGGAAGAGATTTTCCCCCAAAGTTAGCAAACCAAATTCCCCAGCTAGATTCTGCCTAGTCCCTGCTTCCAAGCCGTCAAGCATAACCCTGTAGGCTATCGATTTCCACAGAAGCAGTCAAGCTGGTGAGTGAGAGCTTCTGGAAGGTACTTGGGAACTCGGTGGGGGTTTGGGGGGGGAGGTTTCTAGCCAGTGCCTAGTATATTATGGGCCCTCAGTTAATACTCATTGAAGTTTCATTGACATTTGATGAGATGGATGAACCATACAATATGTCAATAAAGTTAAGTATTACCCTAACCACATTCTTAAAGTTATTAAAAGTGTCAAGGGCAGGGTGATTTATTTCTTCATTCTATGGAAACATTGCAAAGACACTATGTCTAAAAAAACCACGCAGGGCTTAAATGATAATGATTTATCTTTCTGCTTCCCCCTCAGCATTTAGTGTCAGAGACCATTTCTGATGCCATTGTCTCGTGAAGGTCTTTGGCCATTTGACACCATTTTTTTTTTCTTGGCCCTAAGAGCTTTGGGAGATTGCTGTCTGGGTTAGAGGCTCAGAAGCTGATGTAAAGTCAGTCCCTAGCCACCTCCTGTCTGCAGCTGATCTCTGGCAGCTGCGTAAGTGTGACCCTTTACATTTGACGCCATTGCCCTTGAGTAATGGGTACTTTAGTATGTGTGCATGTGGGGGGAAGGGGGCTGACCAAAGCTCAGACCCCAAGTTAAGAGATGAAAACCATAGCCCCCCCCTGTCATAGTCTCGTGGGAGGCTATAAACACCAGTGACCACTGTAGCTAGAATTATCTGCTCTGGGAATTTGTTGTCAATGTGAAATCATTTGGCATAGTCTGGTATGCAGTGGGGCTCCTGGTGTGGCCAGCCTTGGGTTCCCAGGGTATCTTGGCCACAGGACTCTAAGGGCATGAGAATCCTGAACCTCAATGTGGGTCTTTTAACATCTAAGATGCACATGCCAGGCGGACAGAGCTGTACAGATACTACCTAACAGCGCACTCAGACAAAAACCTGGAAAACCCTATTTTACTGCCTGAACTAACAATGTGATTAAAAACCGCGTGCAGAATGACAACAGCTGAAACAATAACCAACCTTCCAGCCTTGCAGCCTCAGCA
The DNA here is from genome assembly GCA_036184795.1 of Tokudaia tokunoshimensis. Lineage (NCBI taxonomy): Eukaryota > Metazoa > Chordata > Mammalia > Rodentia > Muridae > Tokudaia > Tokudaia tokunoshimensis. Next base: position 102,834,298 of record BTHU01000008.1, read on the forward strand.
AGGCTAAACCCGTAAGACACCCCGCCCCCCCCGCCGCCCCCCCCCCGGCTGCTCATAGGCGCCCCCTCTTTCAAGGAGTCTGCTTTCTGAAAGCTTCAACCAAAGGCTTTGTGTGAACCCTCCTCCTACCTCCTTTCTCCAGCATCCGCCAGGACCATCTCCACGTTCTGTTCAGTTCTTGGCCTCCAGGGGGCACCAAAGCTTGCACATAGCGAGGTGGAGGCTCGGCTCCTTCAGACAAAAGAGTTGGATTTTGGATGCCAATTTGTCTTAACATTGTATAAGGTCTGTCTCAAGCTGAGGAGACCATCTACAGACCTGAATTGGGATGAGCGTCTTCTGGCTGTTTTGTTACTTAGCCAGGGGATGCCGGTGGTCTACAACACAAACTGGGCTGGTTTTTTGTGTGTGTCAGAGTCCACCTTATCCAGGTGAGCGGCTGGGAGATCGGTCCTTGGAATAAGATCTTTAAGGCAAGCGGCTTCTCCTCTTTTCGCCCCTTGCTGTGTAGGAGCCGCCTTCAGCAATGAGACAAAAGGTCCAGAGGATCGAGGTAGAGAACACCGGGAGATGTAAGCAACAGGAAGGAAAGAAAGGATGCTAGCTAAGGGCAAAATCAAGGAGACAGAGAGAAGCTAATATATGGTGATTGTTTTAAGCATTGTTATGGGTTTTTGGAGCAAAACACAATTTGTAGGAAGCAAACTTCCCCAAATGTGAGTACTTAATAAAGAAGAAAACAGAAGGATTGATAATGGAAATTAGGCTAATGAATAAACAAGCTGCTTAAAAAATGGGCTCCTCTCGCAGTCCGTTATTTTTAACTTAGTGGCAATTTGCATACTAGTTAATTTGCATATATTAAATACTGCTCCCCTTCTCCTTCCCACCTCCTCCACTTCAGAATAACATTTCATTACGGTGCTGCTGGGCCTGAGGACTCGTAGGCTCCAGAGAGTTTATTAATTTATCCAACACATGCTGTGTACATTTTTATCACTCGCTGCACAGTGGACCTGGTATCTTTGAAGTCATTAACAAGACAGGGGTGTTCTGCTCGAGGTATTCAAAAGACAGCTGAGAAAAGCCAGCCTGCAAAAAGGAAAATAAATGTACCAGCAGAACAGGGGAAGATCATGTTTGGCATCTGCCCTTTCTAGGAAGACAAAACTGCGCAGCTGATGATTCCCTCATCTGTATCGGGGAGCCTCCAGATTGCTTCTCTTGCTTATTTATTTTAATTTCTAGAAAAGAAATAGAACTGTTACCCAGTGGGTCACAGGTGCCCCCAAAGACCTAGCCCCACATGACATTTCCCCTGGTGCTGTCCATCTGGATACATGGCTCTAGGGGGCCTCCAGCTCTCCTGCTGACTAGATGGGCAGGGTAATGAAGACTGGGCACCTTCTTTATGTGTCTGCTGTCACTGTCTGAGGCTACCTGGCTCATCTTTGGACTGGATGTTCTCCTCATCGCCCTATCCTGGGGCCCCTTCCCATAACTGTTCCTTTTCTTGTATCTTCTGCTATATCTTAAGCTCAGTTGCTTCTGCAGTCCGTCATGCTGTGACTCATTCTCCCACGAGAATAGAAGGACATCCACAATTTGAGGGCTTCCTTCTAAAGTCTCACTGCTATTTTCCATTGTCACTTTCTCAGGTTAGATATTTGTCCCAGTTCTGCCAACTCTTATGCTTCAGTTGAAGAGAGACCTGTGTATGTGCTTAGGGCTGGGAAGGTTTTTTTTTTCCCAGATGCCAATGAAAACTGAAGTTAAACAGTGTCCAATCATTCTCTCATTAAATATTTATTGAATGCCTACTGTGTGCCAGCCAACCAGGAACTGGAGACATGGATGGAACTTGCATCCCAGGGGCAAAGACAGACAACACACACATAACTGATAAATAATTGATACTGTTTGGGACTGATAAGTGTTAAGCCAGGGGGTAAGATGGCAGAGCAGTGAGTGTCAGAGAGAGGGGGCCTTTCTTTAGCCAAGGCACTTAGGGTTAGCCTCTAAGAGGACATGCTCTGTGAGGTGTAAGAGAGGAGACCTAGAGAGAGGTAGAACTGATTCAAGAACTGAATCCATCTTGCTGTATGGTTTAGTGCTTATTCAGATCTTCATTTAGTGACTTTACATTCTGCCAAAATAATCTACCAATCCCAATGTGCTTGTCACCACTTAGTCCCAAGGTATAAGCTGGCAGATAGCTCTGCGTCTAAGCAGCAGGGAATCTTAGGGTCCTCCCTCTATTGAAATGACAGGTTGTGCAGGGTAGGTAAGGCTCCTTCAGTCTATCCTGAGGAACAGAGTCCTCTGGAAGAGACAGTGAAGCCCAATGGTTAGCTAGACACTCGGCGTGAGTCAAGTGACCTCCCTGTCCTTCAGTTATTTGTAGAGTAAATGAAATGTAGAAAGATTGATATCTATAACAGGCTCAATAAATATGCCCAAGTATGGCAATAGTGTTGGAAAATTTTTATGTGTTATAGTATACTTCTATAGAATAGAAAATAGTCCAAGAATGGTCTCTGAGTCCATGATGGCTTCAGTCAGAGAACCAGGCAGCCTCTGGCTTCCCACTTGTTCCACTAGCTTCCTAGCAGCATTGTCCTTGAGCAAGCTATCTAATCTGATTATGACGCGGTTTGCTCATTTGTAAGATGAAGATAATAACAGTGTTTCCCCTACGTGCTATTATGGGGATTAATGCAACAATATCTGTGAAACATTGAAGCCACACATGTGAGATGCTACAGTTAATACTATTGCACTGACCTGGCCTGTGGCAATAAGTAGCTTGAGTCCTGTGATTAACAAGAGCTGGTTGCATTCTTCATGCCGAATCTGCTATCACTTTTGATTGCTTACTTATTCCCCGACTGTCATCTCAATGCCATTTCCCTCTACAGCTGCCTCTGCCAGAGTCCGAGTCAATGTTTTCTCTCTCCAGTGTAACTGCGGTGGCTCCAGCTTGTCTCCCTGCTTCTGTTCCTGCCACTGCTAAGCCCTTCCTCAGTTGCTTGGCAAACAGGCCATTGCTCTAGACCATTCAGTAGCCTTCCAAAGTTGTCTGTTCACCTCTATAATAAAATCACACTCTTGGCCCAGCCTGTAAAGCTTTCCCTGCTCTTGTCCTCCTATGTCTCTAACTTTGGGTCCTTACTTCACTCTGTGCCTGCCACAGTCCCACCAAACCTGCTAATCTATTCATAAGCAAACCAAACTGTGCAGCCTTCAGGTCTTCAGATGGAAGATTTCTTCAGCCTCTAATGTTCCCCCCGCCCCCTGTGGGCTTTGCTTGGCTGGGAAATCAATGAGGGACTTTATTTGACTATGAATAAGAGAATATCCTAACAATTGTGACTTCCATATATACTAGTTTATACTTTGGTTATTTGGATAGAAGTCTATAAAGGGTCTACTTCATCATTGCCTCAAAACAAGGGGGATAAAGTCCTTAAGACTGCCTTTGGTTTTCTTTCATGGTTGCAAGAAAGCTGCCATGATCCCAGCCATCTTATTTATCTTTTATGCAAGAAAAATGGAGTTCAAAGAAGGTACTGAAAGACAGTCCTAGTGTGCAGAAGATGGCTCAATAGGTAAGGTACTTGCTGTGTAAACCATGAGCACCTCAGCTCAGATCCCCCCTCCTTGATTTCACAAAGGACAGGCATGACCTATCATGGATCTATAAAGTTAGGGCTGGGTGAGGGAGTGGAGACAGGCAGTATTCTAGATACTTTTAATTATCAACTTGATGAAGCCTAGAGAAATCTGTGAGGTAAGCCTTGATTGAGGAATTGTCTAGATCAAACTGGCCCATGGGCATGTCTGTGAGGGATTGCCTGGATTATCGATGGATGTGGCAGGATTTTATCTGCTGTGGGCAGTACCACTCCTCTGGCAGAAGGTTCTGGACTGTAGAATAAACTCAGCTAACCATAAACCGGTGAACAAGTGCAGGGCAGTGAACAGTGCCATAAGACAGAAGAACTGGTAAGGTAGTAGCCAAGTTCAGAACCCCAATAAAACTCATAATTGAGAACAGCAGGAGTTTCAACTAGCTCCCAACCAGATTCATGTTCTGGAGCATGTGACCACAACACTCCTCTAAAAGGACCATGACAAGCATTCACTTAGCATAGAGCCTAGAGTTCTCCATGCTAATGTGTTATCCAGGGGCCCCAAGTGTTAATCCAATGAGCATTCCTTCCTGCAAAAGGTATTTAATCTCTGGTTCACCCTGAGTAAGTCCTATCATCTTCATCCACCATAAATAAACAGTTTGGGCAAGCAAGGACTGACTCCTACATCAAGGACCACCACGGGGGTTGGGGGAGGCCTTCATCATACAGAACAGTGCCTAAGTCTCCCATGGAAGGTTTCTCCCTTCCAGCAACTCCGCACGCCTGGCGCTCACTAGGAGCTAAGCCAGGTTCACCGCCCCCCCCACGCCCCAGCCCTCCATCCTGGCTCATTGCAGACCTGTGGGTTCTTGTTCCCAGCTCCTCATGGTCTCCAGCAGTGTCTGGGTACACAGGAGGTTGCCCCCCCTCAACTCCCATCAGTTCCCAGTGGTGTCTGGGTGCACAGGAGTCTGAGAACCAAAGCCTCTACCCAGAGAAACACCGGCTGGGACCTCTAGCTTAGACTGCATTTTGCTTCCCCTGAGCACCATGTTGGCATCCCATGAGCCCAGCTCCCCAGAAGCAAGGTGGAAAAGCAGACCCACAACCATGGTTCTTGCCCTTAGGTTCCTGTTTTGACTTCCTGGCCTGACTGCTCTCAGTGATGGACTGTGGCCTAGAAGCCACTTAAACCCTTTTCTCTGTAAGTTGCATTTGGTCAGATTGTTTCATCACGGGCAACAGAAAGCTAGAACAGGCAAGTCGGGAAGCTCTCTGGTCAGCCTGTCTAACTAAAACACCAAGCTCCGGGTTCCGGGAGAGAGAGACTCTTATTGAAAAAAAAGTCATAGAAGACATCTGGAAAGTCAACTGCTGATCATACACGCACACAAGCACATCTGCACGCACACTTGCACACACACACACACACACACAAACACACACACACACACACACACGGAGGGGAGAGGGGAGCCTTTATATTACGGAAGTAATGATTTCTTTTAAATCACTTGTTCTAAGATATTTCCTATCCAATCACATTGAGGCAGTGAGAGGCCAGTGATTGGAGGGGAGAGAGGAGGAGGAGCTGGGGCGGGGGGGGGTGGGGGAGAGAGAGAGAGAGAGAGGATACTCATGAGTGCGTGGGGGATGGGGGGCAGAAGAAGCGCTTAGGAGGAGAGGCGCTGGAGATCGGAGCTATGGCAGCAGACATTAATTTATCCAAAGGTTAGAATATTGGGATAGAACGTTTACAATAATTGATTGGCTTTGTTATTACTGTATTGGCATCTTGAACTTGTGTTTTAAGTATATTTCAATCTAATTGGCAAATTAATTGAGTGTTAAGAGTCTGTTCTACCGGGTAATTTGGGGAACCACGGTTGGGGAACCATAGGAACTGGCAGCCCCCGTGGGTAGGGTGACATGTGTGAAATGTGGGTCCGCCGATGGTGGCGGGAGAACATAGCTGAGATGCTGAGAAAGCTACCTGGAAGAGATTGGCTCAGCAGCGACAGTGAGAGCCACGCGCCCTGAGCGAGACCCTGTGGAGACCTGGTGGGTGTCAGGCGAGGCAAGAGAGACACTGAGAGTGGCCAAGACCTCTCTTGAGAGTCCAAGGCAGTGACCAGATTGAGAGCTCGACCAAAGAGTTAGATCACCGCAGCCATAGACCTGAGATTAACACAGCTGCGATGGCAAAAACCGTGCTGAGGGGGCTGGTTGTTTGTCCTGTAGTTATGGTGGGCACGGGAACATGTTGGGTCGTTTTTTGATTAATCCCATTATAATCACAACGTACATATCATTAGCCAGAATTGTAGGCTTAGGTATTTCAAAACCTACTTTAACAAGGGTTCTCCAATGTTTCAACCTCCTTCTAGCCCACTGTCCAAAGGTAGAGGAGAAAAGATGGTTAAATAGGACAAAGGGATACAAACCTGTTTAGAAGTAGTTCTTTGGAGGTGATTCCAATCTTTGCTGTCAGGATACCAGTAGTCCAGTTCAGTAGTGTCAGGATGCCAACAGTCCAGTTCAAAAGTGTCACCAAACAAGAATCAGCAGCAGTGGCATGATCCAGCAGAAACAGCCAGGCCTCCACCAATTGGCACAAGTCCGAGGAAGTGGTCAGACTCAGCCAAAAATGCCAGAAGTTCTCTGCAGTGCCTCTCTCTACGAAATGAAGATCTGCAAAAAAACAGGACCAAAAAAGCATTGCACAGCTAGCAATACAAGCTCCCCATCGCTGTCTTCTGGGTCCTACTTATATCATGTGTCAGCCCACAGGTCTGCTTCATCAAAACATCACATGACACAACCAGAAATTTCCACTTCACAGAACACTGTCACACTGACTACCCCTTGAACCCAAGAAGCCTGGTCTATGTGTGCTTTAGGAAGACACATTAGGGTGGTATAACTCTGACCAAACAAAATTGTTGCTGAGTACATTGTGTCCTTAAATGAAACAAAGAAGTGGAAATGTGGCAGGTAGCTAGGAGATACTGTGGCTGACTTGTAAGTTTGTAGGTTTTGGTTCACTATTTCCTTCTTTTCTGAAAATGTTATTTAATCATAACCCCTCCTCTATCACATTATCTTCTGTCATAAACCTCTGTTTCCTACTCACTTTTCTCCTACTGTGATCACTTAGTTCTTTGCTTACTTATGTAGAAGAGCAGAGACTTTATGTGCTTGGCTTGTCACTCAAGCCTTAGAACTCAGCTCAGAGCTGAACATGACTTGACTCTCAATAAACTCTCTAAATGAACCAATAGATGAATGAATATAGGATCTCTCCAGGAGGGTGGGAAATTCTGTTTCTTTCCTAGATAATCCCAATCCAGAGGAGTCCTCACAGAATGGAACTGTTAAATAAAAATGAACACAAGGAGTCAATGATAATATTTTGTCAGATTATCATATGACTAAATATGGTTTCCTCTTTTGTGATGTTCAGATATCTAGAGACAATGCTCACCGAGTACCCCCTGTGCCATCATCTGTAATAAAATTAACACGGATGGTCTCACCTCCTTCTTCATTTTCTTCCTCTGCCTATGCCTCTTTCCAACTGGCCAAGTACTTTCTTTAGCACCACATGCACAAAAAGAAAGAAAGAATGGTTTGCACCGGAAAATAGCTAAAGTAACTCTTTGGCCACTGTTCCTTACTACTGACTAAAGCTAAGCTAACATCTCGCCACAGCCTGGAGTCTTCCTACTGAATTCCTCTCAAGGCACACCTTATCTTGTTTGTGCTCTACAGGTCTACTTGTGTGCTTGAACCCTCTAACTAGACCGCATTATCTGGTCAGGATCATCTAGTACTCAAGACTGCTTATGGTAAATGATTCTTCCATTTGACTCCTTAGTTTTTCCTCTTAACTTTGAGGTAAGCTGCATGCACAGATTGTATAATACTTTGGAGGTGCTAGAGAGACTGTTTAGTCAATAAAGTGTTTGTTGCACATTGCTGATGACCTGGGTTTGGATTCCAAGGACCCACCTAAGAATCTGGGAATGGAAGCAAGGGGAAGCTACAAAAAGAGAATCCATGCACTCCCTGGCCAGCCAGGCTAGCCAAGTTGGAGTACTATAGGTTCAGAGAGAGAGACCCTGTCTCAAAAGGTAAGGTGGAGAGTGATTGAAGAAGACACTTGATATTGATCTATAGACCATAATGCATGTGCATCCATGTGCACATATGTGCATGTGAATCTACACACACACAGGAACATACACACACATAACACACGCACACACGCGCACACACACACACACACACACACACACAAAGTATAAGGCTGAGGTAAAAATTCTTCATTGTATAGAACTTCCTCTAGATTATTTAACCATTAATCATCATTTCTAAATTTACTCAACCAGTTATAAATCCACTGAATGATATTATCATGAGGTTTGTTTCTCTGTAATCTATTTAGAACATTATAGGATAACTCCACCAAAATCCTTACTTGAATGAGCAGACAGTGCACTTATGTGTCTCCTTAGGTCTCTATCAAGGTTGTAACACCAATAAGCATATCTAAAGTGACTTGTTGTCGGTGTGTCTGTATTGATACAAAGGAATACACTTCCTAATCTAGGGACTCATATTCCCTTTATTACACAATCAGCCCAAGGAGTTTTTGGGGTACCATGTTTTTTTTTCCAAAATTAGGCCTAGCCCTCTTTCTAAAATATAGCAAATAAAGGAGAATGGGATAAATGAGAGTAAGATGAACATCTGTAGAAATAACTTAGATTAGGCATTAATAATAGTGCCCCAACCAGAAATTGTGCTAAAATGCTAAAACTGGCTATGATGTCACATGTGCAGATTATTAATAACCTGGCTATAGCCAGATAATTTTTCTTTATAGACCAAGAGACTAGAGGACAAATGAGGTCATATAATAACCAGAGGATTATAAATGTGAAGTCAAACTTTAGATTTCTTTGTGAAACCTGCTTCTTCTCAGACTTAGTGACATGTGATTCTGGAGTAGTCTTTTCTCTCTGAGATCTCAAAGAGGGACTAAGACCATTTTCCGTCCTGGCTCAAGGAGTCATTGTGACTACTCATATAAAATGCAGTGTACACAACAGTGAGATGCTATTATTGCTGCTTCCAGAGGAGTTTGTGTCTCCAAGTGGGAGCCATGACTGTCAGATATATGATTGCGGCTATAAATTCTGTGGGATGTTGGAAAGGCATACTGTTTTGGGTTGATCATAGTTTCTAATTGGGTGTCACCTTTCATGAGCCAAGCAGCTGCCAAATCTGATTGCCTCTGATTTAGGTTCTTGGAACCGATCAACATATTGTTTTGTTAGCAACTATCTATCTGAGGATCAAGATGTCTTCTGTGTGATAGCATTTGCAATCCAGCAGCTGTCGGGGATTTGGTGGGGGGGGGCTACCTCTGTAAGCTCATATGGGACTCACACACAGGTTTCTTTGGATGCACTAACATGGTAACAAACTTGAAAGGGGGTTCAGTGACTCCCCACTGCCTCGAGTACCCAGTAATAAATTAAGAAAATATGACTTGAGTTCTTTCTACACAAATCTGCCTCTGTTTATAAATTAACTAGAATGTACAGAAGCAAAAATGAGGTTGAAGACAATACATCACCTTAATATCTGGAATCTATCCAGTACCTTCTGTTTCTTCATCTATACCTCTGAATATATAAACACCTGTCCACCACCTACCCAATTATCTACTCTTTCATCTTTCCATCCATCCATCCATCTATACATCCATCCCTCTGTCCATCCATCCATCCATTATCCATACATACATCCATCAACCACACATCTGTCTACCTTTTCATCTATCCATCCACCTGCCCATCTGCACACCATCGCTTTGTCCACCCATTCTTTCATACACAACTAACTATTCAGTGATTCAAAAGTCAGTGAGACCTACATTTTTACCTCAAAGAGTTTACAGTTTAGTAGGAGACAAATTATATATGGTTCATGTTTGTTTGAAAACCGATTTCATCTGAGATGTTTACATTCCTCAATAGTTGCTCAAACAAGCTTTCATCCTGTACTCTCCATCCTGGAGTCTATTTCTAGGATCCTGGGTGAGAGACATGGGTCTCCCCTTCCCCAGATTCCTCATTTGTACCCTATCCAAAGGATGGTTGTGTCATTTCTCTTGATATGAGTGACTGAAAGAAGGCAATATTGATCTTATTTTTAAGAGATCCCTCCACAAGCTCTGGGTCATCTTCTAAATTTTGAGACTCTAGAGCTTAGTAGACCTTTTCAAGCTCTGTATCCCAAAATATTTTTCATTGGGTATTCATGGAGGTGTGCCTTGAAAAAAGTGGTGGCCAAACACACACACAGAATTAGAGAGTACAACTGTGCAATGCCCAGACATATCTAAAGTAAAAGCATTACTTAAGAAACATGCCACAGTGTAATTAAGTTGGGATGCGCATTCCTATAGGCTAATGTGTCTGATGAGCATTTGGTACTTTCTGGATGGAGGTGGAGCCTCACTGAAGGAACTGGATGGTTTGAGGTGGGACCTGAGGTTTTGCAGCCTGCTCTAACATCCTGTCAGCTCTCTGTTTCCTGGATACAGATTCAATGTGACCAGCCACTTCCCACTCATGATGCCACAGCCTTTCCCCTGCGTTTGACTGTTCTCTCAGAATATGGGCCTAAATAAATCACTCCTCCTTAACCTGTTACTCCAACTAATGCAGAACAGTTGCTCTTTGCCTTGGAGGGTTTGTTTGGGGCAGAAGTATCCACTGGTATAAGGCTAGACCAATGTACATGTGGGATGATGCTCTTAACACTAGAATTGGAAATGTATGTGGCTCAGTGCCCAGTCAACATAAACAATGAAACAAGCAGGCAAAGACCATGGGGGTCTGGAAATAAAGCCACAGGGAGCTGCTACTTCAGTGATCCAGACAGAAGGCTGCCACCACAGGAGTGCTGGCCCCATGGCCAGACCTCACATTTCATAAGGTATCTGTGGTTCTAATTCACTTTTAGAAAATACTATGCCCAGGAAAGCAAAATATATCTGGGAGCTGTATGTGGCCTATAGGCTGCGGTTGTCTGTTTCTGTTCTGAGCCACTGTGTGTGCCTGAGGGAATGTCTGAGGCAGAAACAGTGAGCCGGGTCCCATGTTCATCTCTGTGGAGGATTGTCCCATGATGGGCCACTGGGGGTGGGGAGGGGGTGCAGAAGGGGTGTCTATGTAGTCTGAAGAAGGGCTTGAGAACAGACAGTGTAAAATATGCTTCTAAATGTGTCTTGTGTCTTGGCCACTTGCCTGTCTGTGGACTGGGGAAAATCTGCAGGTTTTAAGAGCGAAATCTTATTTGCAAATGTACTTATTCCTTAAATTCCTTCTTAAAACATCACTGTATGTTATTTAATCTTTGCGAAATCCTTCAAGGATTCCCAACTGTACACAAGAGAACAGTTGCCAGTTAAGCCCCTCCTTATTAAGACCACACATTCAATTCTTTCATTCAGGTGGGAATTTCTATGTGTGATATATACACAAATAATTTACAAATAATTATCAAAAATGTGTGGTGTGTGTGTGTGTGTGTCTGTGTGTGTCTTTGTATGTGTGTCTCTCAGTGTATGTGTGTGTGTGGGCGTGGTGTGTGTGTGTGTGTGTGTTCGTGCACGCAAAGCCCTCTATCAGGTGCTGTAGGCTACTTGGCTGTCCTCTGCAAGCTTGTCCTAGAAGACACAGTTAAGCCACTTCTGGGTTCCTGGACTACAAAACCTGTAAGGTAGCAAACCACTGCTTTTAAAATTTAGTAAGGGAATTTTGTTGCGCACCAATAGATCACTGGCACAGAGCTGCTTCTTGCTGGGAGAAGCCTTCCATAGCTACACAACCTAAAACAGGCCCCTGTCACCATCTCTCTTCAAACCTGGCTTGTTTTCTTTCACAGTGTCTATCTTTTAGACATCATCACTTGATACATATCTGTTTGTATGTTTCCTTCTCTCCACTAGAATATGAAGTCTCAGGAGGGAACAAAGCTTTCTTTTCTTTAATATTGTGTTCCCTGGTGTTTAAAATAGTGCCTGGCATTGTGTTAAAAAAGAATTTGTGAAGGAATATGTAACTGATTTTTATGAAGGGAGGAGAGCATCAGTCATGCAGATCCAAGCATAGGGAAGGCTCACAAATATGACTTTGTGTGTGTGAGTGCATGTGCCCAAGTGTGTGTGTGTGTGTGTGTGTGTGTGTGTGTGTGTGTGTGTGTAAGTTACAAGCCAGCCTATTTATAGCAGTGTCGCACATTCCCTCTTCACACCTAAAAGTTTTGTGTATGTTTTGGGAAACACCTGAAAAGATGCACATCAAAGTGTTGATCGAGACATTCTCTGAATGATGAGATTACTGGGCCATATTGTCATCTTAAACATTTTCATAATTAATAAATATACAACAATCATTTAGGACTCATAAAAGCTCAGTGAAGACATGCTACAGCGCTGTCGACCTTGGTCAGCCCCTTGCTCTCGGATTCCAACACTGGTCTCTGGGTAGCTCTCAGGGGAGGCAGACCACTGCAGCTCTGCACACAGCCAGTGGTCAGAACCCACCTCCAGCAGCCTCCTTCAGTCAGACTTCAGTCTCTGAGAGGCAGGCAGGAAGCACTTGTCTCTCTCTCTCTCATGACAGACTGTCTGAAACCTAGCATGTTTGCTGTGAACATTTCTTGGCAATAATCACAGAATAGGAGATTGGAGGTTGAAATGAAATAGAAAGACAACCTGGCAAAAATAGCTGTTTCTGCAGCTCAGCCTCAAGGGGATCGAGTTCACTGTGGTACTGGCAGGTAGAGCCTAGAGCGCTCAATCTCTCAGTGCATGGAGGTGACGCTAAAGCTAAGATTTGGGGAAGGCCTGGTGGAGCCATGGACATGCATGTGGCACTGTCCTTGTGTGCTCTGAGTATGTCAGGGCAAGAAGGGATCAGTGATATCACAGCCAAAGCTTCTAGGTTCCCTGTCAATTCAGGGCCAGTGTGGGGAGAGGGGAGGCAGCTCCATCATCCCTCCCTATTGTACCAGCTACTCTTTTCCTTGCTGAGACAATATCTGACTAAAGGAAGCTTATGGGAAGGGAAGAAGGGATTGTTTAGGCTCACAGTTTGAGGGAATACATTATGAATAGGAAGTATTGGCGGCAGGAAGCTCCTTGGTCACAGGAGAATGAAGTCCAGGCTCCTCGCCTCTGAGCCTCCCCATGAAACCGGAAGCAGAAGGAGTAGATGACCCTGTGTTCCTGCTATGGAACTTCAAGACCTGCCTCCTGTAACCCACTTCCTCTATGGAGGCCTCACCTTCTAAAGGTTATAACAACCTTCTAAACCAGTACCAATCTGGGGACCTCGTCTTCAAACATGAGCCTCTGGGGAACGGTTTACATTCAAGCCACAGCATCTATTCAGCTCGGCTTGCACCTTTTCATCATCTCTCTGGGTATAAAGGCCACCACCCATCCATCTGTGTTCCACATGGCTCCAAGTTATTGTGTTCATTGACTGAGATAGAAGGTGAACCTCTAAGAGCATGGTCTTTCAACTCATCCCAGGAGTTTGACAGCACAGGTCCAGTGGTGCGGTCAGCTGGACCACTATTTCCTCTCTCTAAAATGTGCCTCGATAGAGAATCTGATACAGCAGAAGGGATTGTGACCACCTGCCAGTCTGAATTTCCATAAATGGGACCTTTCATGCTTCTCACCTTTGTTCGCAGTAAGGCGTTCTTACTATTTTTTTAAATGCCATTTTAGCTATAAAATATTTCAAACACATCACTGTGGCTTGATGTTATGAACTTAATTCCCAATGCAGTAGCCTTGAGACAGAGGGCCCTCAAGAAGCGATTGGGTCATGAGGGCTGTGCCTTCGGAAAGGGCTTAAGGTCACAATGGAGAGTGAAGTTTAGTAGCAGGAGGGGTGTGACTGTACAAGTGAGTTTAGTCCTCTGTCAGCCTTCCTCTTGCTTTGGCCTGGGAATAATGCAGCCAGGAGGCCCTTGCCAGAAATTGGCACCCTATTATTGGATGTCCCAGCCTGGAGAGGCATGAAGAGCACACTCCATGATAATTACAGTTTCTGTATTCTGTTATCATGGCACCATGTGGACTGAGACACAGAACAGTGTCTATATTCTGAGGATTAAAAGGACCGTGAACCCACCTCCTGAATTTAAGGCCATGCTATTTTTGCTATACTCATTTCATCCCTTTTGAGAAATTAAATATTTACAAAACTATAAGTCCCCTTTTATTTCTAATTCTTTGTTTGTCATAATTCCTCCTGAGAGGTAAATACTATTCTATTTCCCTCTGCATTACATAGTTCTGTTGTATCTATTGTATATTCTTAAAAAGGAAGTGCCCCAGACAGTGTATGGAGCCTCATTTCTCTGTGACTCTGAGTTATTATTCTCATGTTGATTCAACATGGCGACCTAATTGAATTTTGATTACTAAAGGCTGTGAATTTGTTATCATCTGTCTCCATCACGGCTGCTCCCTCATTTCTTCCCTTCCATTTGGTTCCCTCAGTTTATCAGACTCCTAAATGACCAACACAATGACTTCTCATGTTCATTTCCATCTTGGCCATTACTATGAAGGTTAGACATCTTTCCATGGATTTTCTTTTCTTTTCCTTCACAGATTTTTCTCTTTCACCAATTGCTTGTTTCTTACACTGTGGTGAATTTGTTTGTGAGAGCAAACACATTTCAGTAGTAATGACTATTAAAATATTGTGGGTTCATTATATTGGGCTGAGACAAGTGTCACTGGCTTTGGTCAACGGGACCAGAAAATGTGAGGCTTCACAGGTCTCATGAAATTAACAAATGCTTGTGTGTGCGTATGTGCCAGTCCTTATATCTCTGCAACCTGCATCTTGTTGTCTAGGCTAGCCTGCAGATTGACCAGAGACAACAGCCTACTTCCCTCAACAGTCCTGACTACAAACAGGAGAACAAGCCCTTAGAGGCTTTGATAAACAAAGGAGCCATTTCTTCTCAGCTCAGTCTAAGTTGCTAACCCACCAAACCACAGACAGCTATCTTTTTAAGTTGTTAAGTAAAAGTATTTTTCACCCAGAGACACTTTTCCCAGGGTCTCTTGGTTGGTTTCTTTTCCTTGGTGCCTTACTTTGCTTTATGTCTCCCCTCTCCCCTTCCATATCCTCTCCTCCCCTCCCCTTCTCTTTTTTCTTTTTCCCTCCCTTCCCCTCCCCTTGTCTTTCCATCTTCCGCTTCCTGTTTCTTCCCTTACCTTTTCTTCTCTTCTTCCTTCCCTTCTTGGCTTTTTGAGACAAGGTATCATTGTCTTACTATGGAGCCCAGGCTGTAGTTGTACGTATGAGTCCCTTGTCTCTGTCCCTTCAGTGCTGGGATTACATGACCACTCACTATACCTGCCACTCACTGACTTTAAATACATCTTATGTGACTCTGAATACATTTATAAGTATACATCATTAGCTGTGCTCACTGTCATTTTGGAGATAAGGACATGAGGATTAAAGAAGCTTGTAGACCTAGTGAAGATCATGCAACCAGTATGAACCAGTATGCAGGGCAAAATCTGAGTCTCTAGTTGCCTGCCTGCCTGCTTGCTGCACTCATGTTCTTCAGCCAGGTCTCTCCACATCCCTTGAAGGTTGAATTAAGTCACTCAGTCCCTGGGGATTCTTTAGGACCAGGCACTATGTAATTCTCATCCCGAAATCTTTTATTTTAACCTCTGATTTTGGACTTTCCATTTTCTGTAGGGAACTTGGAAAATCCTACCAGCTCATGGCATCCAGGGTTAGAATTTCAATTCTGAGCTCAGGATATCTCAGGGAAATTTTCCATTGGCTTTGGTAGGAGTCTGTATGCCACAGAATCTAGAGAATACTACTGAGGTTTTTCTTTCCAGAGGACTGGATACTAGCATAGTAAGTTCTGGGCTGTCTTGATTTGCCATTCCTCCTATCTGGTTAGATCTGTCCCCTTTGATTGCTTGTTAGCATGGGCTTTGAACATGATATGGTCACAAACCACTAACACGCACCTCTCTACTTCCCATCCACATATGGGCTAAATACATCCTCTGTATTAACTATGTGGTAAGGGCTGGCATAACAGTAAATACTGTTCTTCAGGTTAATTCATTTGAACCATTAGTCAACATCTTTATTCCTCTATAAATAGATAACATTAGTTGAGATTTTACTAGGTACTGGGAGTATGTTAAATCCTTTATGTAAATTGAGATATTGTCACACACACACACACACACACACACACACACACACACACACACAGCCACATTCTTAGAGATACAGACGGAAGGCAGAAGACTGTTGAGCTATGCTCTTTAGGAGTTGATACAATTGGCTGCTAGCTGACCTGACATCTAGACCAAGTTTTCTATGTTGCCTTTACCCAACCTTCAATCCCACTCTCTGCCCTTGATCTGTTCCAGGAAGGTACAACAGGGGGAGTCTGGGTTCTCTGAACAATGGGATCCAACTGGCAGTAGGGAGACATTGGAAGTTTTCAAGTGGAAGAGCAAGGTTTTTCACATCGTGCTTGAAATGCTGTGCTAGGCTAGTATAAGACAGGTTGGCCCAAGTAGAAAAAAAAAGCCAAGGGCAGAAAAACCCTTGAGGCTTTCTAACCATCATTTAGTGCTTGATTGTATCTATAGATATGGAACTCCTCCTCTATATGGGGTGTTTGCTCCAGCTAGATCAGCCTTTTGCCGACTTGGCCAAGTCACCTAGGCTCTGCTCACATTATTTCCTAGGACAGGGATACATTTTATTATGTGTTTTATTTATAATAAAACATTTAAAAATAATTACAGGTAGATTTTTATTACAGAGCTCTCCCTCAGCATCCATTCCCTTAAATGCTCATCATCTGGTTTATATTCTTCCGGTTTAATTGTTTCCCACATATTTATTATGTCTCGACTGTGCGCCTTTAGGTTCCTCAAGGGCATGGATTGCATCTTATACCTGGGCATGCCCTGCAGGGCTGAGACCATCAGAGCCCCAGAATGCTCTTGGGATATAAGAATACATAATTAACTCTTCTTGCTCTCCCCCACAGGCAAGCTCACTGACAGTAGGTGCCTTGAGTAATATAATTAGGGATCTCCAAAATAAAACTATGTTATGGAACTCCTTAAATGGTGTACGAAAAAGTAGAAAAGACAGCCAATTAGTATCTAGGAGTGCCCATGATTTCTACATAATACAAGAAGTCACTTATTGCATCCTCTTGACTTCGGTTCCTGGTTGCAGTCTTTCCCCCAGAATCCTTAATTGTTTCATCCTAAAGAAAGCAGAGAGAAGCCCCATTCGTAACCAAGATTGCGATTTGAGAATATGGCTAGAGAATCCAGAATGAGGACCCAGAACAAAGCTATTGAACATGACTTCTGCTATGTGCAAGTATTCTACTAACCACAGCTTGCTGAGGTCTTCATGACAAAATGTTGTACATACTTTGTTATCCCTCCTGCAAGAAGAAAAAGCTGAGATCTTAAAGGGCACACACAGGGGCCATATAACTTGGCTAACAGTACACAGGTGGCAAGAGAGTAAAGAATTCAAAGCTACCTCTTTCTTACTCTAAAAACAAGGCATTATTGTTTACACAGGGGGCTAGCTTGTTGTGATCATAAAAAGAGAAAGAGGTTAGAAAATATGGTATACTGAGGTGTGGGGGAAGGGTGTTCCCCAGCGGGCCCATGCCGAGGCATCACTTCCCCTAGGAACCAGACACACACCGGCATAGTATAAAGTTTATTCAGGGCATGGGGAGGGGAGTTAAGAAGGTAGTGGAGGTAGAGAAAGGCAGAGAGAGGGAGAGAGTAGAGAAGCAGAGGCCAGCCATGACCACGTGGAGAAAGGGGGGAGGGGAGGAGAGCCCAAGAGGGGCAAGAGAGAAGCTGAGAATGAGAGAGTTAAGAGAGAGATAAGAGAGGAATAAGAGAGAGAGGAGGGGGTGAACAGCCCCCTTTATAGTAGGCCAGGCCTACCTGGCTGTTGCCAGGTAACTGTAGGGAGGGGCATACCTGGCTGTTGCCAGGTAATTGTGGGGTGGAGCTTAGACAGAACTCTAACATAGCCTGGTAATATAAATGTGTGAATTGCATCAAGTATCTACTATAAGAAATTGGCAAGTCCTGCTTAAAAATGCCCACTTTTAAACTTTAAAACTGTTGGCAAACAAAACAAAACAAAAAGTAACCCCCCTCACACACACACATAAAAAACAAAACCCAAAACAAAACAAAAACCACCACCAACAAAAAACAACCAACCAACACGAAGACAAAGACTTTCCCAGCCCAACGTTACCTGATTGATCATCATTTACGGTTCTTATTTTAATAAGGGCTCTGTACCTGGGCAGGCGCTGGAAACATGGGCGCCTCTGGTACTTCTTCTCTAATGGCTGCTATTAGCTGGTAAGGCCAGCCTGGAGCCCCAGCTAACACTTGAGGAGAGACAACATACTGTGCAGAAGCTGTGAGAGCAGAGAGAGGTCACCTAGGGAGCCAATTAGGTAGCTCTCCTAAAGAAACAGGAGCTGGAGTACCAGCTAACAGGCTTTTGCAAAGAGAGAGAAAGAGGTTCAGGAGTAGGCAGGGTATGTGTGGCCAGAAATCTGAATGCACAGTAAGTTAAGTCTGCCAATACACCAGTGAAGGATGGATTGGTAAGAAAGAAAGTAGGTGGCTAGCCCTAGAATAGCTAAGGGTTGGGAGTAGATGATGGTGGAGCTGTGTGTGCAGTTTACGGATGGCTTCTCTGTCTGGGAGGTCAGAGGAAATCTTTTACTTCCTTTCCATTGTGTCTTTGTTTGTGAGTTTGGAGATAAGCAGTAGTTAGTTGTTCATGGTAAGCAAGGCATGTTTTATGATGTTAAACATTCAAGTCAGGTGTGGTGACTCAAGCCTTTGGGAAGCTGAGGCAGGAGGATTGCTGTGGGCTTCAGGTTAGCTTGGATTACAGAGTGAGACTTCGACTCAAGCAAGTAAAGGAGACTCATATTAATTGCATTGGTGCGATGTAGCCACAGATGCAACACCTGTGAAATATAACATTGATTCTTGGCACAGTCAACTTACAGGCATTGCATATAAATGCAATCTATAGTTGACATTGTTTATATAAAGTATTTATTAGCTTTAACTAAAGCTTTGAAAAATTAGATTAAAATTAAGGTACTTATTTATTTGCTTTTTCTAGATAAGGTTTCACTTTGCCATGTAGGGCTGATTCAAACTGGCTATGTAGCCCATGTTGGCCACAAACTTCCAATCCTCCTGCCTCAGACTCCAGAGTGCTGAGATGACAGGAATGAATTAAGGTGATTTAAATAATTGTTTTAAATGTTATATTAATTTAAACATATATTTTATCCATTCAGTGTAATGGGTAATTTTGAATATTTGGGGGAAATCAAAGGAGAAAGGATTCACAAATTCATTTATGAAATTAATGTTACTTTATTAAAGTTAGTCAAGAGTACCACAGGGAAAGAAAACCACAGACATGTATCTCTGATGAGAATAGTCCACAGAAACATTCTCACAAAGTGAATTTAATAATACATTAAAAGGGTCATTCCCTGTGACCATGAGGTTCACCCTGGCATGTTGGGATGGCTCAGCATACATAAGTAACACCACATTAGCAAAGTAAGGGGAGAAATTATATGAGCATTTGAGAAGATCCTGAAAAGGCATTTGACAGAATGCAATATTACTTTCTGATAAAAAAAAGAACTCTGTAATAATTAGATGTGCCTTCCACATGATGAAGTCCATATATCATAAGTACAAGTTGATGTCATTCTGAAAAGTGAAAAGGTAAACTCTCATTCTATGTCACAGACAATGAAAAGATGTCCAGAAATGTCCCTTCCATTCAGTATGGTTCTAGATGTAAGAATGAGGAGCAATTCGATAAGAAAAAAAGCAGAAATATTTAGGTCAAAGAGGAAGAAGTAAAAACCTGTTTGCAGGTCATGTGATCATCTATGTATAATGTCACAGTCCCATGTAAAACAGTATCAAACACAATAAGAAATTTAGTAGTAAAGTTAAGGAGGTGTAAGATGCCTTTATCTGAAAGCTAAGAAACATTGATTAGAGAAATAGAAGATGAAAAACAAATTGAAAGATATCTCATTTTTATGAAATGGAAGTAATAATTTTCAGTGAATACCCATACTATTTAAAGTGAACTACACGTTCAATGCAAAATCTTTTAAGACTCTTAGGATATTTCCCTAGGAAAATGGCCTTAAGATTTGTTTTGAGCTACAAAAGATAAATCATCATGAAGGCATCATGCTTTATATTTCATGGAGATATGCCATCATCCAAACAGGGTGGTGTTTAAAAGGCAACTTAAGAAGAGATGCACCAACCAAGGGAACAGGATCAAGAGCTCAGAACACATGTACATTTTGTTTATCTTGTTCAAAGGCTCTTAGATCACACAACGATAAATAAAATGTTCAATAATTGGCATCAGGGAACCTATGTCCATACGCAGAAGAATGGAATTGGACTATTATCTCACACTGGACACAAAACTCAATCCAAGAAGGAGTGAAGACTTAAACCTTATATCCCAGGCTATAAAAATTCTAGAAGAACACACAGGAAAATCTCTTTGACATTGGTCTCTAAAAATTCCCCTGACTGGATTCCAAAAGCACAGGCAACAGATCCAAAAACAAACAGGTGAGATTATATCAAATCACTTTGTGCCCAGCAGAGGACACAAATCAGGAGAACAAAAAGACAAACCACCAAATACAAGAAAGCATTTGTCACTCAATTATCCAATGAGGTTATTATCCAAAATATATTGTATACTGGTGCAATTCAATAAGACAAAAGCCCACAATCAAATAAATTGATTTAAAATGGCCCTAAGTGTATCTAAAGAAGATATACAAATATCAAACACGTGCAAAAATAAAATGACCTTGACATAACTATCCTGGCAAAATAAGAATAATAATCACCATGAGATATGTCATGGTGGAGAAATAAAGATAATAAATGACAAGCATGTCAGGGGGCTGGAGGAGAGGGAACACAGGTATACTGCAGGGGAACGTAGTAATTGGTCCAGGCACTGTGCACAGCATTATGGAGGCTCTCCCCAGACAAACAAAACTCAAACTATGTTATGATCTACTAATCCCACTTCTGGGCTATCTATCCAATGGAAATGACATCACTGCCTTAAAGAAGTGTCTGCATTCTCAAGTCCATTGTAATACTCTCCACAATAGCTGAGATGGAAAATACCAATGATAGTCTTATGAGCAGATGAGCCCATGAAGACATTCTGAGATGTGTAAAAACGTTTGTATATGCACACACACTATGAAACATGTACAAAGAGATATTATTCTGTGAGCTGGAGAGATGACTCAGCGGTTAAGAGCACTGACTGCTCTTCCAAAGGTCCTGAGTTCAAATCCCAACAACCACATGGTGGCTCATAACCATCCAAAACATGATCTGACTCCTTCTTCTGGAGTGTCTGAAGACAGCTATAGTGTAGTTACATATAATAAATAAACATTTAAAAAAAGATATTATTCAGCTTTGAAAGGAAGAGGATCTTGAGGTGCATGAGAACATGCATAGACTTGGAGGAAATGAAAAGTGAAACAAGCTAGGCACAGGAAGACAACTGTGTAGGGCACATATGGGCATTTAAAGTGAAGCCCATAGGAGCAGGGGTAGATTGGGCCTGAGGTAGGAGAAATGGGATAGATGTTGATCAAGTATGTAGACTTTTACTTACAAGTTGAGCAAGTTTTAATATATAACCCACAGCACAATGCCTCCAATTAATAGCAACAGATACGCTTAAAATTGGCCAAGAAAATAGATGTTTTCCAACAACAAATGAGTTCACTGAGTGATATAATGTATATGCTGATTAGCATGATTGTGGTGATTAACTTCTACAGTGTGTACGTGTATTAAAAAGTCAACACGTTGCATACTTTAACTATCAATGACTTTCTGTCATTGCCTCAGTAAAAGCTGAAAACAAAACTCAGTTTTTTTTTTTCTCATCGTTTCCTAGTCATTGAACTAGGAAAACATGGTGTAACTTCACTTAAATCCAAGGTCGTTAATAATCGTCTAGAAACAGGAATAATAGCACTAGCTGGCTCTAAGCATATAATTAGTTCATGTAAAACAGTCATCGTGCAAGAAGCATGAAATAAATGGTAGCCACCACCACATGTTCCTCCTCACTGACATGTTATGTACACTATGCATCTCACACACTTCCCACTGTCTGAGACACTTTCCACACTCATTTCAACTCTCTCCCGATTATTCTGAACCCCGAGTTCAGATCAGTTGCATACTCTACTGCATATGCCTGTGTGTGCCCCGATTCAGTGTTTTACCTAGCTGAGGTGTATAACAAGCAAAAATGGTTATGGAATGGATGATTTTCCTCTGCTTAAGATCTCATGGAAAGGAACATCTCAAAGGAGGAGGGACATTTCCTGGCAAGAAGATGAATTTGACTAATAGGCTTTTTGGGCCTCTTAAGAACATTAGTGTTGAAAGCCAGATTCAGGCTTTCTCTGTTCTCAGACCTGCGTGACAACATGATTTTGGTTTGGGGGAAATGCAAGAAACGAGGGCCAAAATATTCAAGCTATAAGTGGGCCCCATATCATGGATGAAGCCTCTGACCTTGGTCTTTGTCTCAGTCTAGCTCCCGGGGCATTTGGGTCAGTGCCTAGCTGAGTCTCTGTTGGAGAGCTGGTCCCCATCTGGAATGGAATTAAAATCCCCAATATTTGACTAGCAGGATATCTCATACCTTGCCAAAAGCCAAAACAAATGAAAGACAGCAACAAAAGTTGGCTGTGGTCCTGGATCTAAGTTGGGTCACTTAGGGCCTTGCCAGGGGAATGGGATTGGGGTGCGGGTGAGACGGCTATGATTAGATGATTGGATAGTGAGGCATGACAGACCCGCCATCCACAGAGCTCTGTACTGTGACATTATGAAAACTGGTGCCAGGGACATGTGCTCCCTCTCTTGCTACCTAATCAGCAATTATGATCTGCCCTGCCTTCTCAGAGGGACTCTGGACATCAGCCACCTGCTGCAGGACACAGCTTCAGAGCTGGGCTGGGAGCCATTGGCCTTCTTGCCACTAGACTTAAGCTGCAGGGCAAGGTGCCGTGAGTGCCTCCCCAGGCAGCCATGGAGGAGCTGGTAGTTGCTGGTTTAAGAATTTAAGCTGAAATGGAATCTGTAACACTAGAATTTGAAGCAATAATCTTGGACATTCTGGGTTCTGTTTTCAGACGGTCTAGAATCAGCCAGCTTTGTGACCAAGATCAAATCGGTCTCATGCCTCCCCTACTATAGGAGCTAGACAAGATCCTTCCTTGACTCTCACATTTTTCTAGGGGGAGATACTGCATAGGCTTTAATATCTCATCCCATTTTAGCATTTTATTAGCGTATCTAACTCATCCCTGTGGCGCAGAGTCTAGAAGAGTATCTGGTACATAGTGGTCTTTCAACAATGACATGCGTTAAGTACTTTTTGACCATCAGATACTGTGCTAAGCACTTCGCCAGGATTAGTCCCTCAGTAAATCCCCACAGACTCACAGAGGATGGGGAATGGAAAATGGGGGTGAGCCATTCATTCACTTACCCAAGACCATCCAGCTAGCTCAGATGTGTATGCATGTAATACATGCATATATGTGTGTTTGTGGGTACATGTGTGTGCACAGGCATGTAGATGCTGGAGAACACGCCCCACTGTCATTCTCAGGAACACCATCCATCTTCTTGGAAACAAGTTCTTTCATTGGCTTGGAGCATACTTGGTGAGGCAAGGCTGGCAGCCCTGCAAGCCCAGGGATCCTCTTTGTCTCTGTCTCCCCGTCACCAGAGGTATATGTTCTCACTACAATACCAAGCTTGTGTTAGATGGGATTGGGGGATTGAACTCTGGCCCCCATGCTTGCAAAGGAAATGCCTTACTGACAGAGCCATCTCTGCTCCACCTGAAAACAGTTCTTTTCTTGCTCTCAAGTTCATGGTTCTTATCACTGCACTGTCCCGTGACAAGTAACAAAGAGAAACACAAACATTATTTATTCAGATAGTCCAGATTTGGTGTTAAATAGTTTAGCATGAAGAACACCTCGATTGATCTTTGTGTTATTGGTGATTAGGCCATCTCAAGTGCCACCGAGAGGGAGGAAGCCAAGCCAGCAAGTCAGCACACTGCCTGACAAAACCTAATGAAGCGTCCCAGCAGCACTGGTTAGTCAAGATTTCCCTCCTGGCCCTTTTGGGGGAAATACCACCTTTAAGGCTCTCTTTGTTTCATCCAAGGAATTGGCAGGGTCCTGATCTTTCAATGTAGGTGGTTGATTGGGGGAAAAATATGGCTAGGCTGTTTCAGAAGCAGGACTCCATAGTGGGCTGAATATTAGGGCTGGGCATTCACTTCTTCACCCTGAGTCGACTGAGTCCCGTCTTCTGCTCCTTCAGAATAAGGAGATGAGCAGGAGAGAGGGAACAGGTACAGGTGTAAATATGGAACCACAGGCAGCTTAGCCCCAGCACAGGCCTCTGTGAACTGGCAAAGAAAACGTGGTGGGTTTAGCCCCCAAATAGGGAGCAAAAGTGGCCAGAGGCTAGATGAGCCTATGAAAGGAGAACAGAGATTCAGCCAGGCTTGCTGGGATGTAGGTAAAAGTGACCTTCAGGAGTGTGCCTGTCATTGCGTGTTCATTAGGAGTCTGGATGGCAAGCAGGGTAACAGACTCGGGGGTACAGACCTGAGCGTGGTGGACACTGTCGTAAGTTTCCTCTTACAATCTCAATATTCTTCCTGTGGCAATCGGGCCTTGATGTAATCAAGAGTGGTATCTTCACCTCGGGGTGTCTAAGGTTCTTGACCAAAGCAATCAGGTTGAATTATCTCATTCCTACCAGCCCACAATGACTAAGTAAGGACCACCCAACTCAAGCTATAGTAGAAAGGGTCAGAAACCTCCAAGTGAGGCTATTAGCTAATCAACTATATTAGCCACCTTTTTTGTTGATGAGACAAGATTCCTGACAAATGAAACTTAAGGAAGAACCATTTCTTTATCAATTGGCTCACAGTTTGAAGGTACAGTCCATCACAGTAGGGAAGGCATGGGAGAGACAATCCCTCTAGCTCTTGTGGCAGGAGCAGTAGCCGCTGGTGTGTCTGCATCATGAAGTCAGAGAATGACTGTAAAGTGCAGCCTCTGGCTTTCTCCTTTTGATTCAGGCCAGGACCTCATCATTGGGATGCGTGGGAAGACCACCATGTTGAGGGTGGGTCTTCCCACCTCAGTTAAAACTGAGAGAACATGCCCACAGACATGGGCAGAGTGTTTCTGCTAAGATAGTCTAAAGCCAGTCAAGCTGACCCTGAATAAGCATCACACCATTGCAGACAAGTGGGGTTTTACAGGTGGGTGAGTTGGTGTGTTACGGAATTATCCTCATTTAGAGATTTCATGTTTGATGGTTTCAGTTGCCCATTGTCAACTGTGGTAAGAATGTACTAAATGGAAAATTGCAGAAGTAGATTGTTGAGAAGTCTTAAATACGTTTTATCCCGATAGATTGTTAAAGTTTTTATCATAACATTCACTGTCGGTTTCTGTTGTGCTCATTTCTAAATTGAACTTACACACATAGGTGTGGGTGTTTAGGAAAAAGAACATAGTATATGTGTGTGAACAGGTATAAAGATGGATATGACTGAAAACCTAGGAAGGAATCCAAGAGTCAAATTGCTGCTGAGTAAGGAGGGGTGGTGGCAGAAGGGATTTGTGAGACATGGAAGATGGAAAGAGACTTTGGGGAAGCTGTCTTGGGGTACCAGGGAAAAGGGGGAGTGGAGGACAGGAGGAAGGAGACAAACTGCTCCAAATGCCATAAAGTTTCTAACACTTTACATGCTAATTTAAAAATCAGAGAAAATTTAAAATAACTAACAAACAAAAATATAGCATACATCTATCTGTGGTGTCAGATATCCACTGAGGATCCTGGTAACATTTTTCACTATTAAGTAGAGACTGCTGAATTGAAACTACTAGTCACTCATGCAGGGACCTAGAGTAACAGAGCTATGGGCGACTCAGGGACATGGTTTAAGGCCCGAGTTGTGCAGCATCTAGGGGTGATTCAGGTAGGTGAGAAAATGCTTCTGTTTGCTGAGTCTATGGAGATGAAGTTTGGGGTCACTTGCATGGAAAACTCACCCTTTTCCTGACTTTTACCTGCTATTTTGTACCCATTTGCCATGGACCAGATCCCTCTACTGTGTGAGTTGGGTCAACATAAAAGTGAACTTCAAACCTGCATTTGACAGCACCCACTTGAGAGGAAAGACCTTCCTCACGCCCTTTGCCTAAGTCACTATCACCTGTAGTCAGTGTGAAATCAGCTTTTATAAAGATAAGGACACTTTCTGCCATTCCTCATCTCTGTATCTATGACAGGTGACATTTAGTGACATCCTGGATGGCATTTTATGGTAAGATATTTAATAGATTTTTTCCCCATTAAACTGAGTTGTGGGCAGATATTTTGCATTAGGATAATTTCCTTTGCCAGGTTTACTCTTTAGGACACACACATGCAGTCGGTCCTCCCTGTGCTCCTGTGAGAAGAGGGGGGAGATATCAGCAGTCGTGGCTCTCTCTGAGCAGTACCTCTGAAGGGCACCTCTCAATTCTAATGGCTGTTGCAAATCCATGCATTGGAATTGCTGAGATCACTGGATGAGCAAACCCTTCCCCAAGCATTGATTCAGGAGCTCCTCCATCCTGTTGTCGAGTGGTGGGATGTGAAGAGTTATTTTGTTAATGGAGGAGCTGGTGGTGGTGCAGCACTTGAGAATGTGGACAGCATTTGGAGCTCAAAGGCCTTTCATGACTGTTTACTATGAGAACTTTGCTTGAATCTCTGCTCAATTTAGCCTTACTGTGCAGATAACCACACAGTCAGCAAGCTGTACTGGTCTTTGGGATCATAACATTACCCAGGAGTTCAGGGGATTTGATCTCTGGGTGGTTGGGTGGGGTAATAATCTACACCAGTCTACACAAAGGGAGGTCTGAAGACCTCAACCCCGGCACCATCCAGGAACTGATGGGAAACTCAGGTTCTTGGACCTCACACCAGCACTGCTGTGTCAGAATTCCCCAGGTGATTTATATGCACAATACAGCTTGAGAAGTGCTGGCCTATACCTACTGACTCGGGTCCTGCCTTCAATCCAGTGTTTAATGAGCACCCACTGTGTTCCAGCATTGTGCTGAGTATCACAGAAATAAAGATGAATAATGCATGGACTTTTCTAAAGGACTGCTCACAGCTTATTTACTTCTTATTCTCTCTGCAGTCTCTCTTCAATCCTTGGCATTCTGGCTTTTGCCCTAGCTCTTCACTGAAATGCTTCCTTTGAAGACCACTAATGACCTGCTTGTTGTCAAATTCAATTTTCTCCTCTTGGTAGCATTTAGTGCTTCTGAGCAACACCTACCACTTAAAGGCCATCCTCTCTGGGTTTTGCTGACACGGGGCCATTCTGGCTCCTCTTGCCTTCCCTTCCTCTCTCCTCAACTCTTCTACCGGCTTCTTTTGTCTTAAAGGGCTCTTTCCTCCCCTTCTAAGTAGGTTGCCCTCTCCCAGATCTGTGGCACAAATTGTTTTTATTATAGAGGCTTTGACCCTCAAGGAACTCCAGAGACATTGAAAGAGTGACCTTTCTTTCTCATAGTCTATGCAGAAAAGCTGTGGGCAGGGTCTCTGAAATGGGGTGGGGCTTTCACAGTGGCTGGCACTAGTTATGTTTGCCGCTGTACCGTTTGCCAAGCTGGGTGACTTAGCACAAAGGTATTGTCTTATTGTTTTGTGGGTCTCATAGAACTGTAAACCATAGATTTAGAAGGCCCTGTGGTTTTGTTGTTGTTCTTGGTGGTGGTGGTAGAGGAGGTAGTGGTGGTGGTTTGGTGGTTTTCTTTGTTTCTGAAGGTTATAGGAGAGAATCTATTCCATTGTCTCTTCAAGTTTCTAGAGACTGCTACCAGTTTTGATCCTGAACACGTCTTCCACCTTCAAGGCCAGCCAAAGTAAGCCTCCTCTTCATATGAAATATGAAACAGCCTTTGTTCTGTACAGTTTGGAAAGGTTCTTAGGAAATTAAGTGACTAGATTGGGTTTACCTGGATCACCTAGGAGAATTTCCTGGCTGAAGGTTCTCAAATAAATTTTCAGACCCTTTTTGTACAGACACACATTCACAGTTGCCAGCAACTGGGATGAGTGCATCTGTGGAACCCATTGCTTTGCCACGACCATGTGAGTAGAGGAGAGGTTAGAGGAAGGAATTGAGGGAGTGTCACACATTTCCTACCTGACCAAGATGGACTCAAGACAAAATGAGTTAATACTGTATCTCGGAACTAGAAAGATGGAGAGGTGGAACTGGGATGGGAAATAGAGAAGGGAGCTCAGTTTCTACCACTCTTCTTTTACTGACAGCTCGTAAATCGATCCCATGCCAAGCAACCAAGCAGTGCCTCCTAATGAACAAGTTCAAGGCTAACCTCGTCATTTCCCCAACCCATCTCTTGGTTTTTCCTGTCTCTGGTGAGATTGCTGTTAACTTGTTACTCAAGGCAAAGGCTTCATTCACGAGGCTCTTTATCCATCATCCAAACACGGCAGGTGGCTGACTGGTCAGGTCCTCATCGCCTGTCTCTCAAGCACACTCACAGGCCACTGGCCGGTGCCTGTTCTCTCCTCTCACCTTACTTAGTCGAAGCCTTGAGTCATCCTCTGTGACTTCGTTACTGAGTTCACCCTTCTTTCACTTCTGAAGCTGGATGACCTTCCCCAGGGAAACTTTGAAGCCTGAAGACTTCAAAGACTGCCCACGGCTTCAGGATCAATGCAAACTTGGCATGGTTTTCAAAGCCAGTTTAACCGTTATTTCCATAGCTTGCCTAATTTGTGCTAAAATTCATTTTGCACTTTATGCTGAGCCTCATTGATTCTTTCCATCCTCTACCCAGGTCCTTCTATACTTTCTTACCTTCACTCTTTCCACTGGACTTGGTAATACCTCCCTCTTCGGACATCTGCAGCCCCTGTGCATGTTGGGTTGGCAGCACCCAGCCCACTGTCATGGTTCTCCTATCTAGGCTCACAGGGTGGTGTTGGGTTAGTGGTTCTTTATCGCTGCACAATTATCCATGTTTTTATTACTAACAAAGTTCTATTGTGGCTTATAACTGTGCCGATTTTCCATGAATCCATACCATTGTTCACTTAGAAGATTAGTGTCACTTCTCCTTATCCATACTCTGCCATTGGTTCATGTAGCGCCTGACTTCCTCTAGGTGCTCATTCAAAGTAGATGAGTATCACTTTGTATTCAAGTCTGAGAGCTAAGAAATGAACTGCCATCTACCAACTCCAGGGAGAGGCTTGGTCCATGCTTTACACTCCGAAGTGTCTGTCTCACTTGGTCATTGAACGAGGCATAGACTCTAATCTTAGGAAAGGCCAGAGGGAAAGCTGAGAAGCAGTGATCTCTGGGTTTCCTTTTCATGTGGAGATTCTGTACAGTTATGCTCACAGAGAAAGCTGATGCTGCGTTCTGAGCACCATTGTTCAGAATCCATCTGAGATGCATCCACTGTGCCCCCTGTGGCTTTCTATTTGGAGGCATTTAACTTTTATTACTTTTCTTTGTTCATTTAGTTGATCAATATTGTCTCCCATGTGCCAAGCTACAGAAGAGAAGGGGATCAGAGAGGCTTCTGTTCTCACAGAGTCAAAGTCACGAGGATGGGGCAGCATGGGTAGCAGCTATAATGATAACTTGCCAAGGTTCATGTGGTACAAAAGAACATATCATGGCACAAAAATGCCACGATGCAGGGGTGAGCATCACAAGCTTGAACTGGATTCTGAGTGTCAAAAAGATGCAGAGGACCTTCTGCATGAAGTTCCTTTCTATTTGGCCCCAGAAGTGGGAGGAGCAGAATTTAATGACTGGTGACAGAAGGAGAAAGAGCGAGGGAAGGTAAGACCCACACATTGGAACTCAGGAGAGGTGCGTGTCAAAAGAAGGGATTTTTATTTAAATCAGAAATGAGATTTGTTTACTGCCTGTACAGCTCGCCTGGGCCCAGCCCAGATGTGCCTGTGAAGTGCATGATGGCCTTGCATGCTGCACAGTCTGTACCTGGAAGGCTCTTCCAAGGTTATTCTACCAAGGAAGACCCTTATCTGGAGAGACATGAGAATTTATAGTCCCGGGGCTTTCACTTGGTCCTCTGCTTGGTCACCATGGCAACAGTTGCTCCTGCTGCTCTGGGCTTGGCTTCCCTGGAGGTAGCCCTGTAATGATAATGTATCATCCTCATGCTGCTAAGAACAAAGCCTGCTGAAATTCCAGCCTCAGTTAAAATGAGAGGCCTGTCTCCAGGAGATAGCAGCTGCTCTGACGAGGGGGGTGGGGTGGGATCCGAGTTAGAAGGAAGATTTCTCATGAAGATGCTGTTGGGTAGATGCAGGTCTTCACATGATAACTGTTCTGGTGATAGGGAAGCTGATTCCTGGCTCAGCTCTTCCCAGATGTCCCACAAAGTCTTCATTATTCATAGAGAGAGAGAGAGAGAGAAGGCTCTGGCCCAGAAGTGTGGCACCGGCCTGAGGGCATATCTCAACCTACGTTCAGACTTACCAGTTATTCCTCTGTAAAAGAATGATGAGATCCATGGAAATGTTAACCAAGGACCTGCTGGTGAGGGAACTACAGGGAAAGGCAGGAAGGTACCACACTTTCAGCATAGAAGGCTAGAGAAGGCTACCATCGTCTATCAAGCTGCATGGTTCTTTCCTGTGATTACTCTAATTGTCTGTCTACCCATCCCAGATGATCACACACTGAGTTTTGAGAGAGGAACAGTGTCCAGATTTGAAGTCAAGCTCCAAGAAAGTTTTGGGCCTCACACGTTTTCTATTCTTGAACTTCGTTCAGATTTGTACTTTAAAGACACCAATCTCTCTACAACTCTCCACATCCACATTTTGTTTAACCAGGTGACAATAGGCTTTTGTTCCCCACTTATGCCACCTCTCTAGCTTACAGCCATCTTAATCTCATAGGCTAGTCATTTTGGTCTTGCTTGTTGTTTGCAGTGGGTGAAAGATTAAGAACACTCGTTCTTACTGGGTCAAATTTTGTGAAGTAAAACTAATAAAAGTACAGAGGGGGAAGTTTCTGAACGCAGCTAAGTGTATTTCATTTCACACGTGTGATAAAGATCTGTACTCACAGCACTGTCGATATTTATCTCCTGTTCTCTCCTAGTCACTGAGTATGTTTATCCATCTTTCTTAGGGTCCCATTAGAAAACTTGCTAGGGTTTAGAGAATGAATATACTCAATGTTCATGTGCATTGACAAACACTGTTACAGTGGTCATATCAATTTACCTGCCTATCAGTAGTTTCTGAAAATTCCAGTTCCTCCAGAACCTTGCCAACACTTGATATTGTCAGTCACAGCTATTTTAGCCATCCTATCGAGTAGATCATAGTAGATATTAGTTTGAATTTTCTACCTACTACTAACATTTAATAATTTTCCATGTTTGTTGGCCATTTGTATACTGGATATTTTCTTCAAATGTCTTGTTTATATTTTGCTGAGTTGTATATTTAAGAATTTAAGTAAACAAATATTTATATGGAACCAGTTTGGATTGGGTGGAGATACTTAAGTCTGTAGATGATTAAATCTTTGTCTGCCATCTGCCTTGGCTATTTTCTTTTCAAATATTATTTCTACCTCATTCTCTCTGCCCTTTTTCTTTTGGCATTTTGACTACACATATATTAAGATTTTTAAAATCTTGTTCTGTATACTCCATCCTCTGTGTGTGTGTGTTTGCATATGTGTGTGTGTGTGTGTGTGTGTGTGTGTGTGTGTGTGTGTGTGTGTGTGTACCTGTCTGCCTGGGTGTCTGTGTGTGGTGTGGTATATATTTTCAAAAGTGCAAATGCAAACAGAGGTTAGAGCAAGATGTTGAACTTGCTCCACTATCACTCTCTCTCCCTGATTTCCTTGTGTGACTATCACTGAACTGGAAATTTATCCTTTCTGCCTGGTAGTAAGCTCCCTGGATCAACCTCTCTGATCTCCAGTGTTAAGTTTACAGACACACACCACTATGCTCTGCTTTTTATGTAGGTCCTGAGGATTTGAACTCCTATCCTTATGCTTGCAGAACAGGAGCTCTTACCCACTGAGTCATCTCTCCAGCTCCCGCCTCATTCTTTTCTATATTTATCATTTGTCCCTTATGTTTTAATTTGTATATTTTAGTTTTTCTGCCTTTTCCAATCCATCAACCCTTTCTTCTGCTACATCTAACACATTAAAGCCGTACACCTAATAACTGAGTTCAGTCACTGCGCTTACCAGCCTTAAAATTTCCATTTGATTCTTTTAAAGATAAATTCTGAAAAATTCTCCACTTGACATCAATTTTTTGAATATATTAATGCCAATTATTTAAAACTGAATATAATACTTTCATAAGCCCGGATTTGTGACTTGAGCTTAAGAATTTCAAAATGAAACAGTAGACCCATTCCTATTGTTTCTCAGTAGATTTTGATAATTCCATCCTGACTTCTGTCATGCCGGGTTTATATTTTATGGGATATTGTACAAATGTACGTGAGAAATTGCAGAGTTTCTGCTCAATGCCATTTTCTTCCACAGAGGATTACGTTTTCTTCTGGCCAGTAGATAAGGGAAGTTTATCTTTAATAATGGATGAAAATATTTCAGGGCTTGGTTTCATGTTTGGAGGGCTCATATATTCTTGATTGCCTCCAAACCCAAGGCAGAACAGTTTAGATGTCTCAGCTGAAAACACGCATTGCTTATCAGGGATCAGGGCTCCTTCTCGTTGGCAGCCCTTCATAAACAAGCGTCAGTACACGAAACAGCATTTGATCACCACACGTCAGCTTGCACACGTATTCCTCCAAGGATGGCTAAGCAACCCTCATCTGCAGGAAACATGGCTTCTGGGAAATCGTCACACACTTAGGAATTAAACCTCCACACATAGGAATTGCATTTCCACTCACTTCAGTGGGACCATCTCTAACCTCCCCTCCCTCCCCTCCTTTATATAACCTCCCTTCCTTTATATAATTTGAATAAAAATACTTTATACAGTATTTCAATTGCACAAATATCCAATTGCATCCAAGTCCATGGATTGCTTAACATAATGCTTCAAAGAAATATTTGTATATTAATGAAATCCAATTTAGTTTTATGGTTCATGTTTTTCTATCATAATGTAACCCTAGGTGATTTCACTCATTGCATTCTAAAATTTTACAATTTTCTCTTTTATAGTCAGGTCTCTGGTGCACCTTGAATTAATGTTTATATACTATATGAATTGAGGGATCAAGACTCATTGCTCGAGTATGGGCATCTAGTTCTCCTAAGATCTCCTACTAAACTTTATTATTTTGCATTGAACTATCTCACTCCTTTGTTTGCCACTAATCATCAGTCTGGGTGGGGTGTGTAGGGAGAGGTTCTTGCTATATTTTGGCTAAACTCTTGGCCCACAGAACTTTCAAGAATATGAAAATACAAAGACTAGCTTTTAATCAGCTATGCATGGCTGGTTAGGAAGTAATAGGTAAATAAACAGATAGAGAGCCAATCCGGTCTCTAGAATATAAAGGCCTCCTGCTAATAGTGCCCACATTTATGCATCAAGCTTACAATTCTCTCCTGAGCTTCAGATTCAAACGTTCAGTTATTTTCTTTCTTTCTTTCTTGGAAAAAGTATCTTTCTTTCTGTATTAGCATATTTTAATTACACCAAATAATGGATGTCACTGTACCACTGTCATGCATACATATGACTTCCTGTGATCACATTCACCCCTTGTTGTCCTCTCTTGTCTTTCCTGCCCCTCCTTTCTTTTCCCAGACTCCCTTCAACTTTCCTATCTTTTTTCTTAATGTCTGGGTTCACATATAAGAAAATATGAAATATTTGTGTTCATGAGTCTCACTTCATAATCAAGCTCCTGTTTTTTCAATAGCCACATTTACTCTCCAACAGATATGACATATTTATATTTAGTGGTGTTAGATTTCTGACCACTCCATCCTCTTCACTCTGACATATCCGAATCCTAGACTTCTCATCTTAATGAGTGACATAAGCATACACTTTATCTTTTCTCCCCATTCAGTTCATTTGAGATTCTACAGTTCTCTACCATCATTTCCTGAACTCTGATGTTCCCATTTCTGCAAGCATCTCTATGTGGTCACCATGTTAGAGATAAACCTTCCTAGTCTCTCCGGCTCAATGGTTGATTGCTCTAACGTATGTCAGGGAGGCTTCCCACCCAGTTCAAAATGCTTTGGAGGTTCTGCAGTTCTTAACAAGATAAAATGCTAAGTCCTTGCAGTCACACATAGGGAACTCCATAAACTGGACCCCGTTTGGCCTGAGCCCAACCTTTGTTTCCATCCGCACTGCTCAGTTACTCAGAATCGTTGTGCTCCCTGAACAAACCCACTCACACCACTGTCTCTGTTCATGCTGTTCCTTTGACCAGGGCACATCCTTCTT
This sequence comes from Tokudaia tokunoshimensis, assembly GCA_036184795.1. Classification (NCBI taxonomy): domain Eukaryota; kingdom Metazoa; phylum Chordata; class Mammalia; order Rodentia; family Muridae; genus Tokudaia; species Tokudaia tokunoshimensis. Next base: position 102,868,776 of record BTHU01000008.1, read on the forward strand.
CCACTTCTCTTACAGCATGCCTTGAAAGCATTCCATCCTTCCAGACCCTGCTCTAACAATCCTTCTTATTGCCGTGCCACCTCCAACTTTTGCAGCTGCAAGCTACTCACGTACGTCCAAGTGAGTCATATATTCTTAGAACACACTTAGAAATTAAAAGGGGGGAAATAAATGAGCTGTTCTACCACCAACTACCACCTTCCTGATACCTAGCTTTCAGTTTGTCTTCTTATCTTGTGTTTCCTCCCTGTATCTAGTTAATATTGTGTGTGTGTACATATCTATTTGTAATTATAAGCTCCATGAATGTTTGTTTTAATGTGATCAATACAGTAAGTCATTATCAAGAGGGTGAAAAAAACCCTTAGAACAGTACAGAAGTTCAACAGAAGGAAGCAGCTAAGTGCTATGTGCCATCTTTGTGATGAAGCCACTAGACCCATGGGAATGATCATATTCATGGACCAGAAGGAACAATATTGTCAATATATTCCTTTTTCTCTTAATAGGACTATGGGGTTGAGAAAAAAACCTCAAAAGTCCGGAAGTCTTTTTTGCTGAAATTGATGAGTTGATTCAAGAATTTACATAGGAAGGCTGAGAACCTAGATTCATCAAAACATCTGAAAGAATCCACAATCTCATTACTGTATTTCAATACTTGCTATAAAGCTATAGCAATAAAAAATATGGTACTGAGATACAAATAACATAAATAAATATTAATAAATCTGAAGGGAACATGAAGAAAGAACCTCTCCCCACCCCCCACCCAGACCGATGGTTAGTTTCAAACAAAGGAGTGAGATAGTTCAATGCAAAATAATAAAGTTTAGTAGGAGATCTTAGGAGAACTAGATACCCATACTCGAGCAATGAGTCTTGACCCTCAATTCATATAGTATATAACCATTAATTCAAGGTGCACCAGAGACCTGACTATAAAAGAGAAAACTGTAAAATTTTAGAATGCAATGAGAGAAATCACCTAGGGTTACATTATGGTAGAAAAACATGAACCATAAAACCAAATTGGATTTCATTAATATACAAATATTTCTTTGAAACATTATGTTAAGCAATCCATGGACTTGGATGCAATTGGATATTTGTGCAATTGAAATACTGTATAAAGTATTTTTATTCAAATTATATAAAGAGCTCTTACTATTGAATTCTAAGAAGACAATCTGATTTGAAAATGGGTAAAAGTGGCTGAGTGTGGTGGCAAACACTTGTAACCATAGCATTCATGAGGCTGAGGCAGGAGGATATCCAATCTGAAGCTAGCTTAGATGATATAATGTGATACCATCTCAAAACTATTTAAATATATTTCACCAGAGAAACACATGGAAGTATGCTTAACATGTTTAGCCATTCTAAATTAAAACCACAGGGGACCCCAACCAAGGTCAGAATTCCTAAAATTGATGGGGTCATAAAAACTGACCCCATGAGGTGTTGATGAGGATTCAGAGCAACTGGAATGCTTTCCATTGCTGGATAAGTTAAATAACTGTCTAGCCACTTTGGAAAGCAATTGGGTGATGTCTTAGTTAATTAAATTAATGAAAATTGAATGACCTAGCAATCCTAGTTCTTGATACTTGTTCAACAAACTTTGAAAACACATAGACTTTTATGAGCATGCTTATTACACCTTTCTTCATAGGAGCTTCACATTAGAAACCACCAGTAATGTCCATCACTCACAAATGGAATTGACACCACACCTGAGATACTGGGAAAGAAAAAGAAAACTATTGTCTATTCATAATGTCATCAATGAACTTGCAAGGATTACGGCAGGTGAAAGATTCAAGATACACCAAGTGTGTGATTCAACTTGCATGAAATTGTCACCCGCATCTGACAGTGACTATGAAGATGTAGAAAGGATGTTTTGTGGTAATGTGATGTGACCTGAACATCTGCTAAATTTGTTTCCCTTGAGCCAGAAGTGGCAGTGCATGTCTTTAATCCCAGAACTTGGGAGGCAGAGGCAGGCAGATCTCTATGAGTTCTAGGTCAGCCTGGTCTGCATAGCCAGCTCCAACTGGGCTAGAGCTACACAGTGATACTTTGTCTCAAATAAATAAATAAACAAACAAACAAATAGTAAAAAATAGGATTTCACCATGCACTTAAAATTGGTGCATTTTGTAGATCAAAAAGTATACTTTAATAAAGCTGAAAAACCCCATTCAAGAATAATAAAAGCTATGCATACAAATGTGAACCAATAGGAGACTAATAGAGTCCTATACCAGCATAATTTCCCCTTCCTTGATTTTTCTGTGCATTTTAGTTTTGCCTTTATTGTGAAACTGTTAGCTTGGGTGCTGCTTTAGTTACTTATCTCACTGTTGTCCAACAAAAGCAAAAATCAGAAAGGGTTTATTTGGACTCACAATTTGATGGAGAAGACACTGTGGCTAGCTAGAGTCCCTCTTGCCGTGTGAGCTGGAGCATGAGACAGCTGCTCACCTTGTGTCTTTTCTTTTTCATTCAGTTGGGAACCAAAGTCTGTGGATTGGTGCTGCTCACAGACACACCCAGAGTTGTGTCTCCTAGGTGACTCCAAATCCAGTTGAGTTGACAATGAAGATGAATGATCACGTGACTACTTCTTCCAGACTTTTTCACTCATCCATTTAGTCCCCAAGACCCAGCCAGGACCTAATGTAGAACACACTTTCTGTAAATCTTCTGTCTACCCATTCAATCAAAAGCTATTTATTGAAACAAATGTTTAATGATTGTCAGATCAATAACCACTATGGTATCTGACATACATCATAGCTCATTTCTTCCAGTTTGATGGGAGTCTGTTCCTTGCAGACTCTTTGACGCTTGGTGGGAATCTATAAGGATACAAATAGTTTTGCTTATGCTAGTCCCATCCTAAAGGCTTTATGAATACTAGCATAATCTATATAACTATAGAGGAGAGATAATATTATCATTATTCCCTTTATATAGAAGTGGCTATTTAGACACAGAGATGTTATAGCACTTTAGGTAAGTAATGTTGACAGGATTTGAATTCAAGAAGTCCAGATTCAAGGCTCAAATAGAATGAGTCCTGCTAGGGAAACTTGTCCCAGACATGTGAGCTGTGAATACTCTAATACCTCATCCTACTGCCTTCTACTTGCATGGTGTTTATAGCACTGGTTCTTCTTACGTTCTGGCCTCTGGCCCTCCTCCTCCTCCACCTCTTTCCCCCTAAACTTCCCCTCCTCCTCCTCCTTCCCTTTCCCTCCCTGCTCCCCCACCTCCTCTTCCATGTCTCTGTTCTCTGAAACATTTCCCTTTCCATGAGAGAACTGGGATATGAGACTATGTGCATTTTCTGGCTTAAGTTCAGAACCCAGTCTGGGGACCTACCTCAATAGGTAGCCTTAGTTGGCATAACTAATCTCCCACAGCCTGGCCATCTCCCTGGGTCTATTCCAAGAACTTGTGTCAGGTGGCTATTGCTGTCTGTTTAATGAAGTCTGCAACCCCATTACCTACTGCTGAACAGACCTGTTCCATGGAGGGTAACCGCAGCCCTAGGCTAGATTGATGCTGAGGCTGTCTGTATAGCAACTGGAGAAGCTTTGCCCTCTTCCTGCCTCCTCTGAAATGGGAGAATATATACCATGAACCCAGCAGACCCCTGACCAGGGCACAGGTGAGAGTGAAGAGAGCCTGGGGTTACTAAGCTCTGTACCTTGCATTTGTCAGCTTGGGGAGACAGTTTAAGTGTTGCTGGATTTACAATCCTAATGAGCCCATATAAAAGACACACAATCCAGATATTTTATTTGTAAGCCATATGCCTAGATTGGGCAGATCTAGAGCTATACTAACTTATTTCCCAGCTATAAGGCCCCTTTTTACTTGCCGTTTCTCTTGGCCATACAATTCTGGTCCATGGTGGCTTCCTCCTCCACCATCTTCTCCCACCCCCTCCCTACCTGCAACTCCCTCTTGAGCCTCTAGTCCCACCTTGCCTCTCCACTGCCAAATCACAGGCTCTAGCCTTTTACTGACAAGTTAAATTGGGGAGAAGGTTCACATGGCCTCACTTGAGTGTGTAATGGTCTTTTCCTTGTGGGAAGGGGCACCTATTAAGGATCAGTATTTAGCATTAGTATACAAGCAGCATTAGGCCAGCCTCCTACAAAGAGTGTGCTAGGAAGATTCTGTGAGAGAGAATTATACAGCATTTACGCTTGTCCTTTAGGTAAAGCTTCCATGTGCACTGAAAGAAACCACACTCCTCTCTACCTCATTGCAAGCATTTGCCTCTTGCTTCTACCACCCAACACTGAGTGTTTGTGTTTGGCAGTGAGTGGGTGTTGGTGGGAGGCTTGAGTGTGGTATTGACAACCTTGGAGTCTAATAATGGAGCTGGAAGACTCAGTGATGCCCAATTCAAATTAGTCACGAGTAATCGTCGGCATGCCAGGAGTAGGGAATCCCTGCCGTTTAGTGAAGTAAAGTGTTACAAACAACAGCTAAGGGTGGATGTGTGTCTCAAGTTGTGGGAGTGCTAATTTTAAGGTTTTTTTGTTCCAGAAAAGGATTATAGAAATGTAAAACAAAAATATTTCGACTTGAAAAATACTTCGTAATTATATGTCATAAAATAATTAGGTCATGGCAAATTAGCACAAATGTTTACAGCAAAATTGCCATGTAAAACATTATCGGTAATATTATGCTAATTGCTTCAGAAGCAAAAGCTGATTATGTTTCGGCAGGATTAAAATTTGCCACGTTTGCATGTCTCCTCAGCTTCACCCATTTTCCATGTGAGCACCAAACCTATGATTACTATATAAATCAAACTGCCCATTTGAAGAGGGACCTTCCTTCCAAATACCAAGCCAGTCCATGAACGAAAGGGAGACTCCTGAGTGGGAACTTACCCATCTTGTGGGGGTGAAGCAAGGTGGACAGCCAAATGATGTGTTTGGAGGAGCAGACCCGGAACACCAGATCCTGCTGGAGTGGAACCTCAAGGAATCTCCCAAGCCTTAATGTGCATCCGAATCTGTTAAAATACAGCTGTAATCAGCACATCTGGAATAAGCCCAGGGATTCTGCAGTCCTAACAAGATTTCAGGAATGCTAGCATATCTAGTCTGTGGACCACACTTTGAGTGATCTTCTCTGGGGTTGGAAATTCAAATGTCTTTGGAACAAATGTTAAACAACAAAAAAAGATTGAGGTGGGAGAGTCAGAAATGGCAGACCCTGTATTGAACAAGAGGATGAGCTATCCAGTTAAAGGAATCCTAGGGCAACTGAGGGAAGAGGAGAGAAAAGATGGAGGAAGGACCATCCTGCTGTCTGGGTGTGTGAGCCCAAGATTCCAATTTTATGGACTCAATCCTAAATCAGCTTGAACAGAAATAACTTGTTTCAGGTCCATATCTGACTAGGCATCTAGGACCTGGCTTCCTCTGCCCCTCAAGGAACCACATTGGACTGGGAAATGAACCCAGCATTATTAGAGGCACACATGTCTCTGGCCTTTGCTCAACTGGGTCCCTCTAAGGAGACAAAGGCCTCCTTTTTTTGTGCAGCAGAATACTAGGGATGATTCGTGAAGCTCCCACTGTCTTCTGTTGCAGCAGAGGAGTTCATATGTGTTCAGACAGTGGCAGACATCTTCCCTCTCATGCTGCCTTGATATCCTGGAAGGAATCTAACCAGATCATTTTCTCTCTGAGCCTCTGTTTATCATAAAATTGAACTACATAAAACATCAGCTGCCATGCTGGGAAGAAATGTCTTTCTAATCATCGAAGGGCTAAGCCCTCTCTTGATCTAAATATCAGAGGAGACCCTGGCACTCTGTCTGGGCGGAGCTCACAGAAGTTCACTTTTGGAAAGACTCAGTTCTGCAGAGAAGCCTGATAGCCTCATAGCAGGCACATGGCATGGGCTGGGTTTCTACCGTTTTGACATAGCTACAGCATATACAGTCTAATGCACAGTTCTGTGCGCCTCCATGATATCTGCCTGAGATTTCTGAGTCTTGCCCTTGAGCTGCAGAGGATGCCATGTTTCCCCCAATTCATGAGGTCTGTGAGTACTTACAGAGATCATCACTTCACGGTTGCCCCTTCTGTGTTGTGCACTGGGTGTGGTTGTTCTCAAAAGGTTGTCTTATGTCACCTTTCTAACACAGGAGGTTCTCTTATTTGCACATTCCACATGATTGAACCGAGGCCTGGCTAAGCAACAGTCAGGGCCTTGGCTCTAGGTCACACCCGTGTCACCATCTGTCTCTGCTGCTGTTAGTCCTCACCCGTGGGTCTGTAGGTGCCCAGTACTCTGTGTCTGTCCTTGTAGTCCCTCTGTGTAGTGCAGCACCTGGCATGAAGTATGTGTTAAGAATGCATGAATCTTCTTTTATGCTGGGCCCCTTTTCTTTTTTCTGAGAATGACTCCTGACATCTTGCAAAGGACAGGCCTTTGTGTAAAAAAGGATGTTTATGTCCCAAGATCCACTTCTTCAGAGTACTCTGCTGTGCAGAGTTTCCAGAAGAGCTAGGAGCCTGCCTACCACTTCCTCTTAGTTTTTACATTTAGGGCATAAGAGTCACAAAATAGTCCAACTGCTTCACATTATCTCCTTCTGCTCAAAATCATAACCCTAGAGATTATGTTAGTCTTTATTATTTATTGTATGCCTGGGGGAATTTTCATTTTAACCAAGACACTGGTTCGATTGTAAAATGGCAAGGAGTAGTTTTGTAAGGAGATCTTGGTATAGCAAGCTTATTAAAACACGAATGTAGGGAGCAGCTTGGAAGAACAAAGGGAAATATTTGGGGAGAAGAATTGTTTCCAGAAACTGGAAAGAAATTTTGGAATCTGGGGGAGAGAAAGGAAGGGGAGGTAAGACAGATAGAAAAGGAATGTTTAAAAACTAAAATTGATCACCAAATTGGATGTAAATGGAGAAAACAAATGTGCAGTCATGGGTAGGAAAGCACACGGAACGTAGAAATGAAATATGATCAATTTATCTTCATTTGAAACAGAACGAGAACTGGGCCCCTCTCTAGCAAGCTCCCCAGTGTATGTGAGCCCTCAACTGCAGTGTTTGACTGTTTTCTCTGTAGAGCTATTGATATTCCAAAGCCTTGCTCTAGAGACAAAGCCTGCTCTGCAGCCTAGCCAAGCTGCTTCTGAAGGGAGGGGGTGCCCACGCTGTATGACCTTTGGCTGTACACCTCTGCTTTCTCTCCTCAGACCTCTTCCATACAAATAGTGTCTAGAGCTGTGTCATGTGTCAACACTGTCCCCCTTCTAAGGGCTGTCCTGAGCTGAAAGGACAGCTCCTTTTCTCCTTGCCTCCTCTTCCTGCTTGGGCATCCATGGATGATGTAGGTCCCCTAATGGCTTCTACTAGACATCTTGACTGTGCTGGCATGATTTATGGGGGTCAGATGGGGCCTGGCCCTGGGTGCCTCTGCAGGGGCTTCCTCCTGGGGTGTACTTAGAAGAAGGAGTTAAGCAGAGTCATTTATGCTCAGAGAGCAAGAAAGCTTCTTCCAAAGGACTCTGAGTGACTCAAGTCTCATCAGTAAATCCATATTCAGAGGCTGCATGTCAGGCTGCTGGGATGACAGCCGACCAACGCCCAGCCTCTTGGATGCAGTTTAAACCAGCAGTCAAGGCTGAGACAACAGCAGGCAATTTGTTTTCCTCAAGCCTCTGTTTTAAAACGAAGAAGGCAGATTTCCTGAATTCTTGGGTTTTCATGGAGAAATGAATTGAGCAATGAAGGCTCGTGGGAATTCGAAATGCATTTTCATATTATGTAATTTTACAGAGGATGCCACTGAGTGCTGTCTTTTTGCTCTCTCTGGGGGTTGGTGTTTTCAGCATATCTTTCAGCACGCTTCAGAAAAACCTCATCTCCAACACATGGACGAGCATGTGCATACACACCAGTATCTCCCAACACACTGGGGACCCTGAAGTTCTCTCCTTCCACTCCCAGTCTGAGAGCACCTAAGCCCCATCCATGGACCAGGTGCCATCCTTGCCTCCCTCCACGTGGCTGAGTGTGCCCAGTTCTCAGAGTCAGTGATTTCACTTCTTCCACCAGCCCAGGGGCAAAAGTACTTCTGTCACTGTTAACCTTGTGGTGGGCAACATAATATAGGTACTTTTAATGTTGTGATCAAATCCCCAATAAGAAGCAACTTAATGGTAGAAGAGTCTGTTTAGTTCACAGCTTCAGGGGATACAGTCCACCACAGAGGGGAAGGCTTGGTACCACATGCCTCCCGAAAGGCAGGAGTGTGTAGCTGGGACTCCTCCCCACCCCACATCTTGGTGGTACAGGAAGCAGAAAGTTGACAGGAAGAGAGGACACCTTTAGGGAAACTTCTAAACCCCCTCCCAGGATTCACTTTCTACAGCAGGACTCCACAATCTAAGGGTCTCTCAAACTTGCAAAATAATGTTGTTCAGTGAGATCAAATGTTTAACTACGAGCCCAAGGGGGACTTTCATATCATAACCTTAACAATGCCCCATCTCACCTCCATGTTTATCTCCAGGATCTGTACAGTTCTTTTCTTACACGGCAGAGAGATCTTGCAGGTGTGACTGAAGATCTTTATATGGGGAGATCACTATAGCTTTTCTCCGTGGATTCAGTGTTATCACAAGGAAACAGGAAAGTCAGAGTAAGAGGATGCAGGGCAGTGGAAGCAGAGGTCAAATGTTGGTTGCAGGGCTACAGATCATGGAGTGAGGTTAACCCAGATAAACTGGAAAATATATCAGCCTGTGCATACCCTGGTTTTAGTTCATCAAGACCCACTGTGGACTTCTGACCTCCAGATCTATGGCAGACTAAATCCACATGTTCTTAGCCACTAAATTTGTGGGAATTTGTTATAGCAATGATTTTAAAACAAAACAAAACAAAAAACTGTCTTAGGGTTTCTATTGCTGTCCAGAGACACCATGACCACAACAACTGTTATAAAAAAAAATTTAATTGAGGCTGGCTTACAGTTTCAGAGGTTTAGTCCATTGTTATGGCTGGCAGCATAGTGGTGTGTAGGCAGACAAAGTGCTGGAGAAGCAGCTGAGAGTTCTACGTCTTTATCCGCAGGTAAAGGAAGGAGACTGTGTGCCACACTGGGCATAACTTGAGCATAGGAGACCTCAAAGCCCTCCCACCCCACAGTGACGTGACATATTTCCTCCAACAAGGCTATACCTCCTAATAATTTCACTCCCAAAAGAGGGAGGGAAGGGGGCTTATGGGACTTTCGGGGAGGGAGGAAACGAGAAAAGGGAAATGATTTGGAATGTAAATAAAAAAAACCTTAGAAAATAAAATTAAAAAAAAAGAAACAATACAACATAAAAAAAAATTTCACTCCCTATGGGCCAAGCATTCAAACACATGAATCTATGGGTGGGAGCATACCTCTTTAAACCACCACACTAGTATAATTACTTCATGAAATACAACTTGCTACACCGCCTGTGGGACAGACATGGGAACATCCCACTTTTTGTTATATATACAGCCATGAGAAAGTGGTATCTATGTCTGCTTATAGCTCACAGTGTTTGGGCAGCAATGGACGGGAGGAACAGGTAGGGGTCTAAGACTGGAGGGAATGCTAAACATCTTTGGTAGAACTGAGGCAGAAAGCAGTGAACATTCCAGGATTTACCAATTATCATTAGTGCCGAGCACAGGGACTGAACAGGTCACTTCTATATGGCAATGAAGGGCCAGGGCAGGAGTCACATGTGTTAACCTGTTAGTGCAGCAAACACAGCCCAGAGTGGCAAGTTGGGCACTGCAAAATGAGAGGTGGTAAAACTGGTCCTGACATGTATATAGTTCATAGGACATGTTGGTAACCAGCATCATTTGTGGTACCTGGTAAATGCATAATTCTGGGGTGCTGTCTCGGGGTATCTAAGGAACCTATCTATCATTTGGAGAAACTTTCTGTAACACTTCTGTTGTAGTGGGAAGGGTGTCTTCTGTCTTTCCAGTTCCAGATGAATGCTAGTCTCTATAGCTCAGTCTCTGTCCCCCTCAGTGATCATCCATTCCCATCTTGTCTCAGAGAAGCCCACTGGGTACCATCTGATTTGTCCTGGTGCTCATTAAATCGTCGCTGCCTTCATTATAGGGCCCCCATTCAGTTTTTTGCACCAGCCTTAATGTCCCAAATGGCAGATGTGGTGAGGTTGAAGCATGGCGCCCAGGAAGCTTAGAGTTTGACAGTGCCTATGTCCATGTCACAGAGACTCAGAACTGACCCTCGGTTCTCAGTTCCCTCTAGTTTTCCCATTCTTTTGTCACCATTTCAAACTAGACTGTGGGCCCAGGGTAGATGAATCATTCTATCTCTACAGGAAGGGGCTTTGGGTGTATTTTAACCATTTTCAGTTACTACACTAGTAGGAAGTCTTACATTTATTCTCACTTAAAAAATGTCTAACAATCACCTCTGTCTATCTATCTATCTATCTATCTATCTATCTATCTATCTATCTATCTATCTATCTATCTATCTATCTACCTGTCTATCTATCTATCTATCTATCTATCTATCTATCTATCTATCTATCTATCTATCTATCAATCATCTATTTACTGATCTATCAATTATCTATCGTATTTTATCTATTATTTATCTACCATACATTCATCTATTTTAGATCTTGACATTCATGAAACAAGGCATCAAGGCTAAGAGTACTGGTTTTTCCTGGTATCATATGCCTATAATACCAGCACTCAGCAGCTGAGGCAAGAGAATCTTAAGTTTGAGGTCAGCCTGGGCTGCACACTGAAGTTCTTTCTAAAACAAATAATTATAAGGAAAACTTGTTTGTTTCTTATTGACTTTGAGTAACTTTCTTAAAATCCCTGCACCTCTGTTTCCCCACATGCAGAACACAGATAATAATAGGAACTGGCACATATGTTTATGCCAAGATGAAACGAGCTAATTGGTGTAAAAATTTTAGAACAGCACCTGGTGAGTTATATGTGTCTGATAAATGTTGGGAGTTACTATTATTGGTACTTACCTTTAAAAAATATTTACTTGAGAAAAAGAAAAATTTCAATAATCCACCCAAGTTTAATTGAGGTCATTCTGTAAAATTCAAACTGTTTGTCTAGCATCCTTTCTTTAGTGAAGAAACCATAGAGAAAAGTTCATAAAAAGGAGCAGGGGATCATGGAGAGGCCCAAGCTGCCCGAGCTGGACAGCTGAGAGAAGCCAAAGGGAGGAGCGGCCCCTGGGATGCTAATTCACGCACCATCTGTTTGCCGATTTCTGTTCACTGTCCCTGTTTTCAGGAGCTAGATGTCTGAGCAGGCAACACTGAGGGCCCTGCAGACAGGTGGCCCCAGACCTTCACACCAGAGTTTTCAATTACCATGGCAGTCAATGGAAGAGAGTGGAGGGCGAAAATGAAAATGGAATATTTGGTTAGCGCTCTGACAAGCCATGAATCAAAACCAAGTGAAATTGCTCTGGGGTCTCTCGGCCTGTCAGCCTCCGCCATGCATTCTGCTTGCCCCTTAGCTGTGTAATTCCCATGCAGGCAACACTGTTTGCAGTTCTCATGGAAGGCAGGCCCTCTGCCCTGTGGCTGGGCCCTTCCCAGGTGCACCCCTCAGGCCCACACAGACAATCTGCCTCACTGCTTCCATAAGAACACTACTGTCCGGCTGTGGCACACAACTGCTGTTTCTGATCCCCCTCTACACTCTGGGGGTCCTCAATATTTTCCCACTCTCTGATATGGGGAGCCCTCACAGGGGTTCTGTATGACATATATCTGCTGAAGGTCAAGGCTAAAGGGGCCTCTAATCAGCAGGAGACAGAAAAGGGGATAGAGATTGTCTTATGCATCTAGAGCAGGGGGCCTTTTCTGCCATCCTCCTCCCATACAGCTCCAACTGATTTAATACCCATCAGGTCAGAAGCAGAGTGTGCTGGACAGAGAGCCCATAAATATCCGGGTTTGATTGAACATACAAGTTAAGGGATGCTTGGCAAATATGCAGGACTCTATTTGATAAAGCCCAGCCTCACTCACTGAAGGCTTCAGCATCCAGGGTGTGCAGAGACATCTTCCTCTGCTTAACTCTCAAAACTTGTCTATCTATTGTGGAATGTCTGCTGATCATGGTCTGAGAGTCTGCTGAACTAGCGAAGAGTCAGGATAGCAAGATGAGAATTTTACAGAATGGCCTCTATCAAACCTGGGTGGCTTTTAAGTTTTTCTTTTTCTCAAACAAATATTTCTTTAAGGCAAGCACCAGTAATAATAATCTGCCAGGACTCACACAGGGAATCGAAGCACAAGATACCAGGAAGATGAGCCACAGGTGCTAAGGGGTCCTTGTAGAGGATTCTTGAATTAAGGGGTCCCCTGGGTGATCGGTTACCCAGAGGGAAGTCAAGGCAAGGCTTATAGTTGTACAGGTTGGTCACTGCCAAGGACAAAAGGAGAAGATGATCCTGTTCCCTGTCCATTCATGTCCTGGTTTGGGTACATCTGCCCAGATTAAGAGAGCCTGATTTGTAGAGGCATCAGTGGGTCAGAGGTAAAGAGGTCAGATGGTCAGCACTAGGCTGCAGAGCAAAGAAAAGCAAGGAGCCCTTTACCATTGCCGCTGTAGATCAGGTCTGGCGTCACCAAAAGAGAGTCAGACACATCTGTGTTAAGTCTGAGAACCCAAGAATTAGATTACAAGGGGCTCATCGAGGCCCAGACTGTGAATGGGGACAGAAAGCTGAGTAAGACAAACCCATTTTCAGATCCTGGTCTGTGACTAGTTCCCCAGCAAGGTCAATGCTGTGGCTATAAACTTGATACTATACCAGTGTCTGCTTGGCTGTCTGTCTCTCCGTCCCAAAGGCATCTTCATTAGGGTAGCACATGACTTGGGGCTCAAGTCATTCTGGCAATGTCTGAGGCTGGTCAGGATCACTGGGTTAAAGTTTAGAGAGGTAGCTTTGTGTGGAGGTGAACCTCTGCCATCGCAAGCTTCCAAGTGCCTGTTTCTGAGCCTGAAGGGGGGTCTCCTTGTGTTGGGGGCAGGGCAGATTGGGCTAAAGGTTCCAAGGTCTCTTCCAGCTCCTCACAGAATCTGTGATATGTCAGCCTGGTGGATTCCTGCCTTGTCAAAGGGAACTGACTGCAGAGAAGGTTGAATTCAGCGACTGATAAAGGACTTGAGATTTCAGCTATATTTATTTTACTCTCTTCTCCTGGATCCCTCCCCACCCCAATGTCAGATCCATTCCATAGATACTAGAGCCAATTGCATAGCCAAGGGTTGGAGGGGATCATGGTGCCTAGTACACAGATAGAAACTGTCAAAAACCCCAGTACAGAAGGACAGACAATCTTGGCAGCAAGGGGGATGAGACATAGGGTGGCTCCTCTTGGAGAAGGATCTCAGTGCAGGACCTCCAGTGCTATTTTGCCAGGCTCTGAAGCAAGATCAAAGTCCAGCACAGGCTTTTCAGGCTGAGTCAGCAAGCTATCAGTCAGCATCCATGTTAATTGATCAAAAGATTGTGTTGTTCCAATTTTCCTATAAAATGGTGAATTTCTATCCCACTGGCTTGGCTGGTCCACACACCCAACCAATTGCTGTGACTAGGGGGATGGGATGCATAGAGTGTCTAGATCTTAGACATGTACGGAAGATAGGAAGGGTCTCTCTCTCTCTCTCTCTCTCTCTCTCTCTCTCTCTCTCTCTCTCTCTCTCTCTCAACCTCACAGGTTTCTGGTCATGGAGTAGCAGAGGATATTATAATAGATAATTGCAGTGGGGTGTATCTATATAGACCACATCCAGTTTCTTCCCTGAACCTGCACGTTGACTTTGCTTGAGAAAACCATCTCCAGCTCTCAGTGCCAGGGACTGCACAGATTATACTGTGCCATATCCCACACAGCATGAGCTCAATGGTGGGTGGAAGAAAGGACTGGCCTTGACTGCTATATCAACTTCCTCACTCAGTGCCTTGGGGCTTAATCATACATAGTTAGTTCCAGAGAAGTGTCCAAGGGGCACCACTGGCCTCTGATCAGAGACTCCCAAGTGTTGTCATTTCATCTCATGGGAGACAGGGGCAGAAACACTGGTTTCTGAGGCAGATAGATACTTAAAAGGTACATTAAGTTTAGAGAGCTTGGATATTTTTACTCTCATAGACTCAGATAAATAGTGATGGACCAAGGCATCAATCAAAGGTGCTTTGGTGATAATGGTCCCCAGAGAGTTGGGACCTCTCTTCCAATTGCAATACTGAGAGTAGACAGCACTCATCTGAACAATGTTATAATCAGACATGAAATGGCAAAACTCAGCAGTAATGTAGTCTGCTGTATACCCTGTTCTGCTTTTCTGTTTAGCTAAAACTCAGTAGTATTTTCCTGGCTCTTCTGCACACATCTACCAAACAGACTTAAGGCAAAATGCTTTAGATATGGGGTTGAGCTAAGAGCTAAAACGTAATGATAATACAAAAGAAATAATCATTGTAATACCGTCATTCTGTAAATGCTTTGTGTAAGTCATCTATTTAATGCTCTAGGGAACCACCCAGAAGGCTTAATACAACTGATTTACCAGACAAACTTTTATTCTTGTTCATGCACAAGGGTCACAGATGGAGTGACCCAGGTCCTCTTGGCTTTGACGCTGTGCTTTCTCCTGGCTCTTCGCAGTGCATGCTTATCCCACAGCAGAGGACTGATAACCAGCCTTGTCCATGAAGCTGCATTTTATCAAGGGACCATAGGTGGTTTCAGGAGATGAGGGATCCCCAAATAACCCCCAGGAGCATCCTAGAACAGGAAACAGCTACCACTTGAAGAAAATGGAGACTCCCAGGCTCAGGGCCACCATTTCCGATTTTTACTTTCTTTGGGACAGTGTGATTCTATATTTGCTTTAAATGATAAAGGAGCCTTCACTGATAAAACAGATGAACTTTGTTTGATTTGGAAATATTTTTCTTTAAAGTTCAAATTATGATATTTACTTATTATAATCCAGATTGTAAGAAGAATGAGGTTGTTTAGATTAACATGGTCTTTGGAATTAGTTTCCTTGGAGGAATGTTTGCCGTCAGAGAATCACTCTCTGTGTTTTCTTTATGTCTGAATTTTGTTGGTTGACAAAAATAAAAACACCCTCTCCCAATCTTCCCAGCTAAATAGCTATGTATTAACTGCTAAAGGCATGGCTGAAGATGCTGGGTTTCTCTTATATCTCACAGACACAGAGGCTTGGGACAGAAGTGACAAGATGCTTTTGTTCCAAAATTGAATCTCTCAGTGTCTAAGAACAGGCTGCCTTGCTTAATTAGTGGATGTACAGATGGAAAGGACTTGATGAATGGGTTCTGTCCCTGGCTTAAAATCACAACTATGTGGTAGAAAACATTTTGTAAATTTATGTTGTAACATTATAAGATATTTAGCAACACCATCAAAAAAACCTCCATGGGTCTGTCTCTGTCCCAGTCACACAAAAATCTCAAAGCAATCTAATTAATTTCATTTATTCCTCATTTCAAATTTTCTTTATTCATTCCAAAGATTTTTGTTGATTGCTTATAGTATGCCAGCTCTGGTCCAGGTACTTTGAGGGTAGCAATAAACAGAGCGGTCCTTGCTCTCTTAGAGACTGAAATTGAGGAGAAGGGAAGAAGAAAAAAAAAGAACAGAGAAAGTCATCAATAATCCCACAGACATAGGATGGCTTTTTACAGGACATGATGTGATCTTATGAGAGGCAGGTGTGTTTAGGTGTGAATATTACTGATACCTAAGCAATGGGCACACGAGCTGTGATGGGAAGATGTCCCAACTTAGGAGACTGTCTCAAGAAGCATTTTAATGTATTATTAATTAATTTAATTATTTTGAGACACACTTATTTGTTTGTTCACTGTTTATTATTTGTTATCGGGGCATATATGAGGAGGCCAGAGGACAGCTTGCAGGAGTCAGTTCTCTCTTTCCAACACAAGAGCCCTGGGGATGGAACTCAGGTTGTTAAGTTTGGTGGCAAGTGTCTTTACTCACTAAGTCATGTTTCAGGAATAAATACTGTTTAAAAGCTTAGCGGAGGTGTTGCAGAACATGTTAAAAGTCGAACCTGCATGTTCCCGCACTTGTGCCGCTGCCTCTACAGCCTGGCTGGCCATACCCTGGCAGGTAATGACCAACCTGATCTTATCTCATGGAGACTCTGACTGAGAACTCCATGGTCTCTCCACCCAGCTCAATATGGCGGGTCACTACCAAGCCAGCCCCATGCTTCAAAACCCCCACGACCTTTGTGACGCACATCAGGCAAACACTTGCTTTGCCATCGTACCTTTCTCTCTTCAACCCAGATGAACTGGCTTATGAAGGAAAATGCAACACAAACTTAGTTCAGAAACAATGGTAACTCAATTGCTGGGTGTAACAACTAAAATCCTAACTTGTAAGCCTTATTAAATCTAAATCCTCCGGTGGTGAATCCTGATGGATCTGCCATGGAAACAGGGAGACACGCGTAGCTACATCTTGTCCTCACACTATCCCTGTCCAAAATACCTAACTCTTTCTGCTTCCTCTCATCCCCTCTCCAACCCGGAAGTCCTGCCTACTCACCCAGTGATTGGCTCCTTTATTCATTATGGGATTGGTTCACAAGAAGTCACCTGAGTATGACTCCCTTGTCCTCAGCCCCTCCCAGGAGCATGGAATTGCCATCAACACACAAGCAACCCCAGGGCTATCCACAACAAGGATGGATAAGGTTGGGTACATACAATGCACACCAGGGGCTTTAGGACAAGAAACAGGTCTACTATGGCCCCCAGCATGAAGAAATGTGGTCCTGGGAATGAGGAGAAAGGGCCTTAGGGATTGATTGAGCAGGATAGTGCATGGGGAAATGTGGGGGTGGTGTTGTCATTTAAATGTCAAAGACTAAGTTCCTCTAAGACAAAACAAGGCAAACATCTCCAAGAAGACCTAACTCCAGTTCATGTTGCCCACTGGGCTTGGGAGTAAGCCCTGGGTGTCACAGGTACCGAGAGTGACAGCTGTACTTGACTTTTCTGGCTCATTAGATAGAACAGGTATATATATACTTGTTCACTTCCCCACTTCACATTTGGAGCATTGATGCTTCAAACTCTGCTGTGCTGGGGACATTTACACTAAGCATCCCAGGCTACAGATCAGAGTGCAGGCTGTCCCACACTGGGTGGATTGGGACAGACCCTCTGTGGACTTTGTCTTGGAATAAAGTTCACACGTGAAGTTTTCAAGTTGGAAACTGCTTCACATAGATGTCCTGGGCCAATGGGCTTTGCCTCCCACCCCACCCCCTACCTCACCTCCAACCCCCCCCCCCCCGCCATGGGTCACAGAGCTAGAAAGGATGCACAGGTTCACTCAAGGAAGAGGGGGAAAGCACTGTGAACAGCCTGAGGAGGCTCAGGGGATAGTTCTGCTGTCTGCTGCGTGGTTCCCCTGATCATTTGTGCTTCAGTTACTCAATCTGTCTGAAATCCCAGCAATGTAAATAAAGGCAGAAGGAAGCAATCAGCCACTTCTACATGACTGAGAATCTGTTTCCTGTGGGAGTGGAGGCGGGAACTAGATAATTTTGGAGCATGCAGCTTGGGGGTTGGAGGTACTGCAGTAGTTAAGGGCAGGGTGTGTCCTCAGGTTTCCAGCAACCAGAAAGGACTCAAAGCCAATATAAAAGCCAAAACTAAGTAAGCCACACAGTTTCAAAAGGCCAGTCCTGCTCCCAGAAAAGGGGAACTTCTTTATCCTTCCTGCTAGCTCATCATTCTAGAAAGTAGATCAGTATTTTTACCATTCAAGTTTGGAAAGTTTTTGAGGGATGTATTTTAGTTGCAAATCAGCTTTAGAGAGCACAGTTAACAACTACCTTCAACCCTCTGTTCAATGAGAATATTTCAGAAGTTTCATGGAGGCCAAGGTACGTTTACTAGTCTCGAGATAACTACAGGAATGTCTCCTCATAATTTTGGGCTCCTCTCTTCTAAGTAGAAACTTCTTATCATTTAGAATACTGTGTTCAGGGTATCTTTTAGAATATTGTGTTCATGGTCACCCCTGTCAAATAGTTAATGATGTGAGAGCAAGTCCCCAGTGCTGATGGTCACTTGGCACTCAATAAACACTTTAATATAAAGACAGCTAAGCATCTGCACACAGCCAGGCTAGGATCACTGGGCTCCTCATAGATACATCAGTTTTAGATGGTCCCTCAGGGGGTCCTCTGCTGTTGGCAATTTATTACTGCATGGAAAGCCTACTGCAGAATTTAGTGGTTTAAAGCAATAATCATTTTTATTGGGTCTCATTTGGAAAAGTGGATATGCAGGTAGGGTTTGGTTTGTTTGTTTCTCTGCCTGTAGCATGGAACTAGGCCACTTACGGTTTTCAGCTACTCAATGGTGATTCCTGAGGATTCAGGACATGAACCTGATTGACATTGGGTGAGTGAAGACTGGACTCAGCAGTCCTTGGAAATATGGGACTTCTTCCCTCACTTGTAGCTTCCTTGAGAGCTAAGGACACATAAGAACCTGGAAGAAGTTTTATTGCTTTTTTTTTTGACCTTGCTTGGAAGGAAGGCAGCATCTTTCCTGATTCCTTTAGTTTGTAGAAGCCAGTCATCAGGACACCACAGGGGTCAATGGATGTAAGGAGACTATTTCTTGGTAGAGTATAGTAAGATCCCATTGTGAAAGAGCCCATGGGATGTGTGATACAATGTGGTTATCCTTTGGAAAAAGTGGCTTGTCATGCCTCAGACTAAAACTAGTATCTTTGCCTGTTGGCTGCTATATTATACGAAACAGTAGCCAGAAGTGTTGACTGACAGGAGTTTCTGTTAAATTAAACAAATGAGACTGAGCTTTAGCTCAGGACTGGATTAATTTCAACTTCATCTTCATCCTCTCAAGTAGGATAAATGGCGAAATCCGAATCCCAACCCTACAGTACCCCCAGCCGGTTGTCAGTCATCTTGAGAGTTGTCATAAACATTCTACAATATTAACATTAATTAAATGATAAATATTTACCATTTATGCCTTTGAGGATTTCAACATTGTTACAGCTGCAATCAGACAAGCTATGACAGGGTAACAGTCTCAACTTTTGATGGAAAATAAAACAAAAAAAACCCAATCACAGATGTGTTGTGTCCTCCATGTGTGTATGGGTAGAAGTCATAGGAGTGACTTTTTTTTCCAGGCTTGGGGTGAGCATTTGGGCAAGTTTCTCTACAGGAAACTAGTTACATCTCTTTAATTGAATTTGTTTTTCCTCTGAGAATTGACATTTTCTCCCTCTTGCTAAATGGCTTCTGTGCAGGCTGTTGCTATTCCATTGTCTCTCCCCCACAAGCAGAGATCGGGCTCCTTGTACGTGTGCTGTTGAATGTGCCTGCTGCTGTCGCTGGTTGACACTGTGCAGCTGTGTGCCCTGTTCCTGGGGGCCATTAATAAATCGTATTTGATGATTTGATGACATAACCTTTAGATCTGAAATTGCAGTTGTACTGGGCTGTCAGGAAAGGCTCTTTTTGTCATACATTGCCTGGACTTATTAGAAAACATGTATTGCTCTTTGGTTTCCTAAGAAGACTTGCTGGTGTTTTTAAATAATTCTTTGTGCAGACATATTTGGAATCAACTTAACTGTCCCAGTTGTCTTGATTAAGCTTTTTCCTTCCTTCTTTCAAAATTCATGTAAAGGTGTTTGACATTAAAAAAAAAAAAGAACAGATTGAATATTTGAACATTTAAAGATCTGGGCATTTTTGGTAGTAATTTCGTTTTTTGTAAATGTAAATTTTCCTCAAAGGTTTAACAAATAAAAATAGTTGCAGATATCTGTGTTGAACCACTCTGTGTGGCCCAGCAGCCTAAATTTGGGAACATTCTGAACTTCCTTTGTTCTCACTTCTCTCTCATCAATACATCCTTTCTAGATGCCATTTGCCCATATCTGAGGTACATATTGGAACCTTCCCAAGGACACTACTTGATGTTAACTTACTGATTGGGTCTGTGAGATAAGGAAGCCAGGCCAGTAGGGTCTTTTCAGGCCAAGAGAGCTGTGACATGCTAGTCATTTAGCCAATGGCTCTCTGTGAGCTGAGATCTCAGAGAGAAAGTGACATTCAGGAAAAAAATAGAAAGAGGGAAAGGTCTTCCCATTCTGGGAAATGTGGTGTATTTACCAAGACCCTGAACCCAGGCCCACGAAGAGCAAACCTCTTCCAGTCCCTTTGCCAGATAAAACTGCTCTACTCTTCAACACTACCATCAGCTGCACACTGGGTTTTCTCTTCATTCGTGGACCTGAGTCTCCTGATAGCATCTTCACCTTTCTGTTCTTGAGGGGAAAGAACGTAAGAAAATGAACATCTGCTATATTTCTCCTATCTCAGTTCTCAGTTCTCTCTCTCTCTCTCTCTCTCTCTCTCTCTCTCTCTCTCTCTCTCTCTCTCTCTCTCTCTGTGTGTGTGTGTGTGTGTGTGTGTGTGTGTGTGTGTGCGCGCGCGCGCGCGTGCATGTTTGCATGTTTAAGGGATCTCAAAAACATTCTATAATGATCTCAGTTTCAAGAAAAGCAAAGGAGTATCTGACTTTGCAAATGTTTGTGTCTTGGATGCTGTTAATGCTAATTGTCAATAGACAGTCAGTGACAAGAAAATAAAAGGTGAAAACAGAGGCTACAGTGTCCATTGTGAGCACTCTGTATGGTTCTTTTATTTAGTTCAATGACTCACTCTCCCCTGAGGTGGATCTCTCCTTTCCCCCTCATACTTTTCCTAATAGTCCCTTTGCTCTGGTTGCTATCTCACTCCTCTCCATGCTTACTGCAATCTCTGTCTCACAAGAAACACCCAAACAAAACCAAAAGACAAGCAATGAGAGAGAATGCCTTCCCTCCCCCTCCACTCATAATAACATACTTCAAAGAAAACACTTTTGACTTTTCTGATTTTACCTCTTACTCCATCTAAATAATATGCTTTGACTCCATCCCTTGCTGTCTCGGTGCTAAGTGACACTTTAAGTGTATTTATTGATTTCCCATTATAAAAAAAAAAAATAAGTTTCACTTGCTTTCTGCCCCTTCTTATTTTCAAATTTTATTTGCCCTGTGTTTAGCTCTTCCATATACTATTTTCAAAATTCAGAAATACAAGTCTGTCTTCATCTCCTGGTTTATCTATTTAGCTCTGGACTCTTGACTTATAGAGGGGAGATTTCTAGCCCTCCTCTGTCCCCACCTTCTGTTCTGTATTTCAGCAGAATATGCCTGGACTTTTGTGTTGTTAAGTTCATGATATGGGTAGAATTAGCTTTCCACATTTTGTTTTGATTGATTCAAAAATTCAAATACCCATAAATACTACTTATGTTATTTTGTGTATGTTTTAATTAGGAGTCATTTGGTGGGAATAAATCCACACAAGAGCAGAAGTCATTATCTCCAAAGCTGCATGTCTTCCAGAGGATTTGAAAGTGTCTACACACACACACACACACACACACACACACACACACACACACATGCAAGCATGCTCACGTGCACACACATGCACATATACAAATCCACACATGTGCACACTCACACACATGTGCATACACGTACACATGCATAACACACAACATACTTTATACTGAGTTTAATTATTTCTTATATAGTATTTTTTTAATTCTAGAATTTCTAATTTAACATTACGTAGTACTTTGTAGGGCCAACTGCATGTGGTTTCCAGTGGTAACTGGACACCCAAGAGCATGGGAACCCCAGCTTTGGCCTCCCATATCTTAGGCTGAGTTTTTCCCACCCCTAAGTGGTGTATCAGCAGTTTCCTCGAGCCCAGCGCCCCACAGCAGCACAGGGTAAATACAGTCTAACTTCTCAGCATTTTGTCTGCCTGGCATTTCCACACCCCAGCGGTGGGACAAGATGCGGAACCACAGTTGGTATTGTTGTGTGTCTCCAGATGTTGGGAAATGTTTCTAAGCCCCAGAGATGGAGTTCTTCCATGAAGAAGGACGCCGCTGAAATCCATTCATGTTCAGTTTACAAGCAGTTGACTCCTCTCTGTTGTTGGGTCATCGTCTGTTTTTCAGACGTGCCATAGTTCACTTATCTACCCACTTCTTAAGAGACTTTGTGTTATTTCCAGGGTTTACTCAATTAAAATATAGCTACTATAAAGATCTTCACACATATATACAGATATAAAGATAACTTAAGTGGAATTATAATATATCGGGGGAAATAATAGTAAGACTATATTGCTGAAGATAACATAAAACATGGAAAAATCAAATTGATAGGGATCTGAACAGTTCATACCTGTGGGCTAGCTTTTATAGTGCAGAAAGATGCTATGCCTACTACCAGGAGTTAGAAGTAATCAATAGGCGTGCCTAGCTGTGAACTTTGCAAGCTACAGTGATGCCTGGCCTGGTAAGTTATTCTCATTTGTGTAATAATGGTACAAATGTTATAGGAGTAATCAGCTTCTTTTAAATTAAACTTAAGGCCTATTCCACAAGATTTAACTCATACTTGGTACTGTCAACTGGACCAAGATCCATGGCTGAGCAGGTCACAGGCCTTGGGGAATAACCTACAGCTATTATTCTACTAAATGAACATTGTATTCAACTTTCCCTAAATACCTACCTTTATGTCTATAGACTAGTGTCAGTTTCAGTTCTTATCAGAAAAGCTTCTACTTGTAGTAGATGGTAATTAATGCAGAAACTCACAATGGGTCAAAGTGAAGACCACAAACAAACAACAACAACAACAAACAACAACAAAACCTCCAAACCTACGAAGGGCTCAGTCCTAAATGGGATTATTTAGGACATAAAACTCCATAGTTTCTGTATAGCAGTCCTTACTACCAGGTGTCAGGAATCACTGTGGAGGGAGGGGTGCAATGACTGTAAGAGCTAGAGGTGGCTTAGAACTGCTGTAAAACAGTGTGTTCCAGACATGGCAAGGATAACCCCAAATGTAAACTCACAGCAATTATGAGTAAGTGTATGAGGCCTGTATTCACAACGTCAAACCAGTCAAATTCCCACCATGGATGGGCAGGAGCTAATGAAGTCCTTCCCCCAATTTGAGGAGCTATAGACAATTGAAGGTTGCTAGGAGAAAGACAGTCCTTTCTCTTCAGGGGTACAGCCTTGGATGGGCATTTTATGTCCCAGTAGTTGGCCTTGAACTCATGCAATGACTGGCAGCAATAAGTGATCTCTGTGGATTTTAAAAATGTACATGAAGTTGGGTAGGAAAAGTGGTGAGATAGCTTAAGGGAGGTGTTGGAAGGGACAGCCTGTAGGATGGATTTTATTAAAACTTGTTATATGCATTATGCAACTATCAAACAATAAAAAGGGAAAAAGCTAAGAAAAATTGTGTTTGGAGATTTTGTAAGCACGATTTTAACCAAGTATTTAGGAGAGAGGCTGGTGTGCCCAACGATGGGTATAACTTTATAAGGAACTCCCACAGTGCTTTCTGAGATCATACTGGGTTAGGGCCTACCTATAAGATCCCATTTTTACCTTAATTACTTCTTGAGAGGTGGTTCCTTCGTGTTCATGTGTCTTTTGAAGTTTAGGGGGCAACCCTTCACCATGTAAATTTGAGAAAAGAGTTTATCTCTTAACCACCTCTATTTGCTTTCTGTGCTGCATCCTGTCTGCTTCTTTGAAAACTTACTTATATGTAATTCATATTCCATAAAGTCAGCCCCCTTAAAGACTAAAATGCAATGGATTCTAGTATAGTCACAATTAGGCAACTGTTTCAACAATCTCAATTCTGTTTGTTAGTAATCCTTCCTCATTTTGCCACCTCCCCCAGTACTATATAGCCATTAGTCTAATTCTAATTTTTATTTCCATATTTCCACAAACATAGAACAGTCCTTATATGTGGAATTATAAAGTATGTGATCTTCAAGTTTCATGCATATTATTGCAAATTTGTGCATTTGCCTCCTTTATTTCTGAATACTAACCCATTGTGTGGTTATACCACGTATCATATAGCAGGTGATAGACAACGTGAGTTGTTTTTACCATGTGGTTATTATGATTGATGTTATTAGCAAATAACTGGCAGTGAAATTGCTGCATCAAACAGTACATCTATATTTAACAACTTGAGAATTTGTCAGAATGTTTCCTAAACTTTGGTGCCATTTTGCATTCTCATTATCAGGGCCCATACACTTTAAGGTGGTCACTTCTTTCATGGGACATGTTAGTTTCTTCCTTTTTGATTCCAGGAACAGTAATGGCCATGAAATGGCTTCTCAGTATGATACTGATGCACAGTTTCCCCTTGAATACTGATGTCAGAAACACCCCCTCATCTGTGTGTGTTATGTGTGTGTGTGCATAGATGGGAAGGCACTTGCCAGTGGGAATCCTGGTGCAGAGCAGAAGCTGATAACAGAATGTCTCTGTCAATCATTTCTTTTGAAAGAGAATCTCTCATAAAATTGGAATATACCATTTAATTAGCTAGGTGGGTTAGCAAGTTCCAGGGCTCCTCTCGTGTCTATACTGCCCATCCCTCAGTGCTGAGATTATAGACTGGGTTCTGCTATGTGTAGTTGTGTGAGGATCTGAACTCAGGTCCTAATGATTAGGATGAAGCACTTTATTCACTGAGCCCTCACATCTTTTCACGTCTTCTACTAATATGGTATCTATTTATTGGCTGATAGCTCAAATTAGCTGTGCATTTGTAGAATATTTCCCATTTGCTCATGGTAAGTAACCATTTCTTTGTATTCAGCTTGATAATATTTTGTTGGGAACCTTTTGTTTTTATTTATAAAGAACATAAGCCAATAGTTTTCTTTTTCAGCTTGTCTTCGATATCATGGGAGTATTGGCCTTGTAGAACAAGTTATGAAGTCTATCTGTTCTTTTGGGTTGGAGAGGTTTGATACTAATTGTCTATCATCTCTTTGATTAGGTTTATTACTAAAATCATTTGAAAATGTTCTTTGTAGTTGGATTTCAAATTATTAATTCATTATCTTTTAAATTTTGACATTTATGCAGTGTGTGTCCGTGTATGTGTGTGTCCGTGTGAGTCCGTGTGTGTGGTGTGTGTACACATGACATGGTGCATGTTTGCAGGTCAGGGACTACTTGTGGGAGTCACTTTCTTCCTTCTGCCATGTGGGTCCTGGGAATTGAACTCAGGTTGTCAGACTTATCAACAATCACTTTTACCTGCTAAGCCATCTCACTGGCTCTAATTTATTTACTTTACTTATTAGAGCACTACTCAAACCATCTAGTTCTTATTACACAGCATTGTGTGTCTTTCTCGGAATCCATCCATCTTGTCTGAGTTCCCTAATTCGTTGGCATCCAGCTTATAGCGTTCATTTTCTCTCTGAATGTTTTGGTGTGCCTTGTCGACATTTCCCCAATCACACTTGCTTTTAGCAGCGGAGTCTTCTCTCATGTCCCCTGGTCAGCCTGTCAATATTGTTGATTGTTTCAAAGCACCGACTTTTACTGTCATTGATTTTCTTTGTTCTCTTCTATTAATTCCATTAATTCCTCTTGCCCTCTTGTTTTCTTCCTTTAGCTTGTTCTGGGTGTCTTTGCTTTTCTCTCCCAGTTTCTTTTGTAGGAAGGTTAGGGCATTGATTTCCCATCTTCTGTCTTTACAATTTACTGCTATAAATTGTTAGACATGGGCATTTGGTGTTGTAAACTGTTAGAGTGTCTCCTAAATTTTGGATTGTTTGTTTTTGCTTTCATTCATTTTCTAATTTCTTTTTCTCGTTTCTCATTTCTTCTCTTTATTGTTTTGAAATATGTGTGATTTGAGTTCCCACTTTATAAAAAACTTAAAGCAAATATTGACTCAGAATTTTTTCTGTATAGCCCAGGCTGGTCCCAGACTCATGATCCTTTCGCCTCAGCCTCCCAAGTGCTGGGCTTGGTATCACATTTGGCTGTAATTACTTTTATTTTGTTTAACTGTAGTCAAATAAAAAAGTAAATAATTTCAGTATTTTAAAATCATCTTGTGGTAATTGTTCTGAGACAAAATCCTATTCTGTGTCCCAGGTTGGCCGGGAACTCACTTTGTACCCCAGGATGGCCTAGACTCACAGCAATTCTTTTCCTCTCAAGTGCTATGAGTACAGTGTGGGTTTCTGTGCTACTCTTTCATCAGTTTACAAATTCTTGGAGCATTTGGCCTGCTCTGGAAGGGCTGAGCCCCAGAGAAGACTCTCTGTCATGCTTATGTTGGGTACAATGTTCTTTGATGTCTATTAGGCCCATTGGCTTATCAACTCTCTATTCTTGGTTGCTTTTTTGCTTCTTTGCTTGGTCTGCTATTGAAAGACCCTCATTGATGCCTTCATGAATATGCCTTTGCTGCATTTCATCTCTTCAGTGTTTATGCTTGCTTCCAGAGCTTGAGACAGTCTTGTCGAGTGACGCTTATTTCTAACAGTACGATATTGATAGAATTCACTGGGTTTTGTGAAATGCTTTCTCTCTGTATTGACCTCATCAGGTAGCCTTTCTGGCCTTTATTTTCCCACCAAATGTTCCCCCTTGGAATTCAGCTAAGTCGTGATGCATTTCTGTGCGTTCCTAGAAGAGTAATGACATTTCAGTATTTTTCACATCTAAACCATGAATGTTATTGCTCAAAAAGATTTTCTTTCTCAGATTGTCCTTGTCTGAATTTGAGGTCAAACTTATAGTAGCCTCATAAAATGAGTTGTGAAAATGTGTGTGTATTTTTCATATGTATGCAAACACATGTACATGTGAGTAGATGCCAACATTAGGCATCTTTCTCTACTGATCAGAAATTTTTCTCTACTAATTTCCAACTTATTTTTCAGGAGAGGGATGCTCCTTAACCTTGAACTCATTAATTCATCTGGGCTTGCTGGCCAACAAGACCCTAGAATCTTCTCTTTTCAGCTTCTATACTGCTGAGATGGTAGGCATGTATGGCTATACCAGGCTTTTTATGTTGGTACTGGCTGAGGTTTCAACTCAAATCTTTATAATTGTACGACAACCAACCATCTTCCCAGTCTCCATGAAAATATTTTTTGGATAGTGTTTTATTTTTCTTGATTATTTTTCCATTTTCTTCATATTCTATTTCTGATATTTCTTGTTTCATTATTTGATCTTCTTTTTGCAATTTATTAGTTGAGAGTTTATACTGTTTTTTGATCATATTTACCTCCTCTCCCAACTCTTTCCAGATCCACCCCATTTCCCTACCCAATGACTTTATGTACTAATTTTCTTTTTAAAGTCATCAAGATCAACTTGTACTCTCTGAACATTCTTGGACATGTTGTCTTCTACCAGAGTGTGGTCAACTTACTTGAAGCCATACTCTTTGAGAAACACATCTCTCCCACTAACAAGTTCCAGCAGCTCCATGGCTGGGGTGGGGGAGGGGCGGACATTTCATACTTAACTCCCATCTCCATGGGAGATTGGTCTTGCATGACTTACACAAGTCTTATGCAACTTGTCCTAACTGCTGTGACTTCATATATGCAGCTGCCTAGACATATTTTCCTTGATGTCATCTACTGCCTCTGTTCTTAGTTTTTTTTTGCTTTCTCTTCTCTAATGACCCATGAACTTTGTGATGAGGAGTACATGTGCTCCATTTAGTGCTGAGCATTTGATGGTCTTTTATTCTCAGTACTTTTGCCAGTTGTGGGACTCTGTATTATTACAATCTACCATAAAGAAAAGCTTCTTATATGAAGTTTGAGAGATACATTGGTCTATATTTATAATAATAATGCAGTAAGAGACAATGTAGTACTATTATCCATTTAACAGAATATTAACAGTAGATTCTCCTTTAGAGCTTATGACCTGTCCAGTCATAGATTCTTTCTCAAGAATGGTGTCTTGTGGAGCAGAACTTAAACCTGATCAGAAGATCATTGGTTACTGCTATGATGCTTATGCCACTACTGTACTAGGAGACATGTCTTTTGCAAGACCAGTCATTACAGTAGCTCAGAGTTCACATCTGTGTATGATTGATTATTATATTTCTCTTCCTGCATCTTACATTATACTTCCAGCACCGTGAAATCTAGCCAGTAGGGATGAAGCTTCAGAGTCAGTACCAGCTCAATTTTCTACATTGTTTGACTCAAACATACAATATCTTCCATAATAGTTTGATTGCCTAATAATATTATTAAACCTCCAATCCTAACACTCATTTTATTTCTTGGTCTCATTAATTTAAATATTTTTCCATGTTTTGAAAACTTTATTGCAAGCCCACATTGGAAGGGTTTTGTTTGTAGGAAACATATGTAGCTTGTATAGAAGTTACATTGGCCTATGTGGAGTTCTAATAAATGTTTACATTCCAGCTGGTGTGAGTATATAAGTGTCCTGAGGCCATTTTTATATGTGTTTGCAATGTCAGGAGGTCCTGCAGAATGCTTAAATTTGGTCCCTAAAATCATGTCACAATTGGCCCAGGAGTCACTGTGTTCCTACCGAGAGACCAGACCAGGACAGACAAACTTCCTTTCATCTTTACTGTGCTTTTATTCTGATGTTTTAGAATATACCCTTTGTAAGGATGTATAAACCTTTTGGAAATCTGGTTTTTGTGAAGAAGTTTCTGTTCTATTTCTCATCATAAGAAGGATCAAGACCTCATTTCATTTCCCTGTAAGGTCATTAAAATCAATCCTCTGGTTACTGAAAACGAAAGTGCCCCTAGGGCTGCTGCAGGATCAGCTTAGGCGTGTAGCTATAGTTTTGCTGTTTTTGACACCTAGAATTTCCTTTCTTGAGACCATGGCTCCCCATACATGAGGATAAATATAAATATTTTATCATTTGCAAAGGGTTTTCAGGGCATATAGTTCAGCGTGTTTTCAGAAATAATAGTTGTGTCCATTTCTTTTGTGCTTTAATAAAAGAAATGTAATTCAGAAGGAGAGAGTACAAAGAAATGACTTAATCACTATATTGTAATTGCCCCTGGCAAATTTCACTGAAGAATATCTTCTGGGGAATATCCATCTAGAGACAGCAGGACTCACTGGAACATCTTTCCCTTAAAAGGAACAGAGAGGCCACAGTCTATTAATTTGTTTCCCTTAAGAAGTCTTATCTGTAAAACCCAGGACCCTGGCTCTTGCAGAAACCTAGCACTTAATTCTTTCTCATCATGAAGAAGACCCCATGCATAGTTATGGAGCCAGGCTACTTCCCCATTCTTATCAAAGAGATAGTAATGCCCGGCTTTTCTTAAGCTTACATTCTTCTCTTGCTAGTTAGTAAAACTTCATAGCAATGGCAGAAGTCACTTCCCTGTAGGCACAGAGGTAGGTCTAATATTCCAGGAGGTTCGGGTTTCATGCAATTTAATCCAGAACCATTCTACAGAAAACTGAATATAACTACTGCTAACAGGCACACTCCTTCTACATATCTGCAGAGTGACTGACGAATGGCTTTCTCAACTAATCGTTGGCTACTGAATGTTCCAGATATGAGGTGCTGTGGTTTGAGTATGGAATGTCTCCACAGTCTCTTGTGTAAAACACATGGCCTTAGCTTAATTCCCAACCAAGTTTTCAGAGGTTGTTGAAACTTTGGGAGGTAAGGTCTGAAAGAAGTCAGGGCATACCTTTGATGGTTTGTGCCTGACCCCTGGTCCCTGCCATTTCCTCTGTAGCCTGTTTACCATGTGATGAATAAGCTTTACCAAACACTCCTGCCATGTGGTTATTCTTTGCAAGAACAAGGGACTAAGTAACCATGAATTGGAATCTCTGAACCCATGTACAAAATGTCTTTAATACCTTGAGTTGTGTATGGCAGATGGTCACAGAAGAAAAAGATAAATAACATACTGCTGTAATGGTTCTTTCTGGGGGAACTGCCTGTGTGAACAAGGTCACCAAACACGAAACTGATGCTAGATAGTGATATTTGGAAACATCAGCAATGTCTGGTTTGAGCTATAGCTTCCTAGAAAGCAGGTGAGGCAAAAGATGCATTGACAAGTTTGCCTTGGAGTGTTCTGTTTAGCTGAGATGTTTTCTCAGTGAGATCTGTAGATTCCACAATTCCTTTGAGTATTCAGGTTAAGAGCAGTAAGGCTCATTAACAAGTATGATGTGAATGGTTAAACTGGCCAATGCCTTTTCCAGGTTGAATATTTTCTTTTCATTCTTTATGTATTAGTTACTTCTCTTTGCTGCAATAAAACATTTGGAAAGAAACAATCTGAGGAAGGAAGGGTTTATTACTGACTCACAATTTGATGTCACAGTCCATCGTGATGGGAAATTCATGAATGCAGCAATGTGAGGCAACTAGTCCCATTATGTCCACAGTCAGAAAACGGAGAACAGTTAATGCTTGCATCCAGTTCCCATTCTCTTTTCATGAAGTCCAGGACCTTATGCGTGGAATGGTACCATCCACTCTCAGGGTGGTTCTTCCCACTTCAACTCAGTTTAATTGGGTTTCCCAACTTCAATTACTCCAATCTAGATAATACCTCACAGACAGGCCCTGAAAACCTAGGTGATTCTAGATCATGTAAAAACACAATCAAAATTAACCACAACACCTTGTTTCTAATAATTTAATTTAATGTGGGAATGTCATTAAACTAGATTTTATGGAAACATTTGTTTTGGGGCTGAGATAAGCACATGGCCTTTGTTATGTGTATTTTCATGGCAAGCATGCATCCTGGAATTCAACTTGACAACAATAGGGCTACCCTTTCTGTGCATTTTTGTAATAGTTGTGGACTATTTGCCCTGGATAAAACATTCTGTCTTCCAGGCAAGGATGAGGCTTATAAGGCTCAGACAATGCACATGAAAATTCATAAGACTGACAAGCACCCTCCCCAAGCTTGTATCTTCAATAAACAAATGCTAGAAGAGAGACTCTTTCATGGAGTTGTCTACAAGTTGAGCAGTAGACTTTGCTGAGGATCTTGAATTGGCACACGAACCATACAAACACTGTTCTCACTTAAACAAGAATAGTTTATTGAATGCACACCCCAAGAATAATCGATTAGGACCACAAAAAAGGACTCAGGAGCCTAATTGTGGTGCCAGTCTATTCTTAGGGCAGGCTTTTTATAGGAAAAACCATGTTCAGAAGACAAGGGTGGAGGCAGTACTACATTTTGGCTCACTGGACAAGGTATTATCAGCTAACGTTTAAGCTGATTGGTCCTAAATGAGATATGAGGGGTGGTGGATGGATGGTGAACAGGGGAGTTTCAGAGCATTGAGATAACAGAGCTTGAGTATTACAACTATAGTGTTATGACCTTTCAGGAGAATTTTTCAGTGTCAGCTATGGATAATTACTTCTGGGAATTGGAGTCTGAGAATCTGAACTTAATTTCACTTTACAAGCAAAAGTGGAGACTAAATACAAAATGGCCTCAGTTATGTTAAAAGGAACAGGCCTCAACATTCCCCCCTTTGAGTTGCTCTTGTGAATTTAATTGACTCAAAATTTTCCTTTGAGGCCAGGGAGTTATATTAGGTCTGGAGGACCATAAGCTGGACAGCGGAGATGTGCTGCTTAGGGGTTTGCCAGTTGGCTTTATAGGTAGCCATTTGTCCCTTATGCCAGGGAGTTTCCTTTTGACTTAGCATTTCAGTCTATTAGGTGGGACAACGGATGATATATTCTCCTCTAACTACTTCCAGCTGACATTAGGACATTGTCATTGGGACACAGGAAGGCTGAAAGGCAATTTAAAGGCTAGACCATGGGTCGTTTATCAGAAGCATCTGATTAGCTGATCCAACTCAAAGACAGGAAGCAATCATACCAGCCAGACTGGACAACACCAGCTTTCAGTCAATCCAGAGCTCAGCAACTTGCCATCCACAGGTGATACCTGGATGGAGTCTGTCAGCCAGGTGAAGATATGCTAAGACAAATATAGACTAGTGACAGAAGTTAAAATTGTCTAGTAATTGGGGAAGGTAAGGAATCCCAAGACTAAAGAGAAAAGCCCATTTTCAAGGGTAGGCGGGTGTACTTATCTCAAGTTCATTTGATCTGTGGCAGGTACATCCATGTCTTAATGGCTTTTTTAATCCTCTGAAGATTATGTGAATTTTAGCATACAAAACAATGTACATTAGTAATTCCATTGCATTGAAATCCATATTTTAGAAAAAGTAGTTAGCATGTATCTGTAAGACAACAGCAGTAGACTCATGCCTTTGAGACTTAATAAAATATATAAATTTGGATCAAAAGGCATGGGACATTCCTTGTCTCAACCCAGAGCCTAGATATATAGATTGTACCAAAATGTTTTTAGCATGATGAGAAGCATCTTTAATTCTATATTCAGAAGACAGCCAAGGGGAATTTAAAATGTTGAGCTTGTGACTGTATTGTAAGCTGCTAATGCTCCATTAGCTAATCTGAACTCCATTGATCAATGTTAAAATTCTGAACTTTGAAATAACAACAGCATGCAGGGGGAATATGAAACATTTTCCATTTTTTTATATCAGACCTTTTAACATTATAATTTGCATTTATCAACCTCAAACATTTTCCTACTCTTAAACATTTTCTTAGATTCTCAAATATTTTTTAGAAGCTTTTGAATCCTCAGACTTAATAAATGAAGGAATAGTAAAAAGTTATATTAAAATCTGTTTATTGTGTATTATGAAGCCTATGAAAAAGCAAACTGTCCTTTTAAATAAGAGACCTAGTAGTTTTAACTAACTAATGAATAAACTGATGAACTAACATAGTGGTGGATTACCTTTAAATGAAAACTTCCTATTACCATATTCACTAATTCCATCCTCACATCCAGAGCTATACGAACAGGGATTATCTGAGATTTTTTTCATAATAATTGTCCCTCCTTCATGGGCC
The DNA here is from genome assembly GCA_036184795.1 of Tokudaia tokunoshimensis. Lineage (NCBI taxonomy): Eukaryota > Metazoa > Chordata > Mammalia > Rodentia > Muridae > Tokudaia > Tokudaia tokunoshimensis. Next base: position 102,901,874 of record BTHU01000008.1, read on the forward strand.
CATGATTTGATTGCTATTGTCCATTATAATTCCTAAATAGTTTATAATAGTTTCCATCATTATTATAGTTATTTTCATTAAAATTTCCTCCTTTATTGTAACCATCATATATTAATAAAGATATTCCAATAAAACATTCAATAACTTTTAAAATGTCCCATAGCTTTATATATTTAACTATAATTTTTAAAGTTGCTTTTGCAATGTGAAAATAAAGTATCTTTTTAAGAGTGAAGTTACAGAGCATAACCATTATTTTTAGAAGACAAAACCAATATTTAATAGCTTAAACATTCCAGTGTCTCTAAAATCAATACCAAGTGCATTATTTTAATGTTATAAAGTTTGGCTGCCAGCAAGTAAAGTTCTTGTATAATAACAAGTGAAGGTGCAGCTTTAATACCCCATTGAAGAAACATTTTTAAATACTATCTTTTAGAAGTCTGGTTTTTAGGACAGGAATTACATAAAAATATTACCCCAGTTTAAAAGTATCTTTAGAGACCTGTTTCTGTAGGTTGGCTCATGCCACGTGCTGTTTCCCAGAATGGCTTTAACCCTGAATTATATGTTTTTAAGCCAACTTTCTGTTACCAATGTCACAGATTTTCCCATACATCATAACTTACAAGCCAATATTTTATACCCAAGACATGAAGAAACACAGTAAACTTATATATTTAAGACCAGCCAGACATAAATATGTAGTGGGCCAAATACATTTATATGTTTGAAACAGACAGACAAGATTTTAATTTCAAGGGAGGAGCACTTTGCTTCCCGTTGGATCCAATTCTCATGAGCACATAGATTTTGTAGCAGAACTAGCATCAGCTTTCCTACCAGAGAAGCTGAGAAACTGCTACTGCCCATGGCTTGCTGTCAGCTTGATCCAGGCAGAGGGCAGGGCTTCTCCAGCAGTCAAAGGAGGAGCACCTGTTTATCAGTCTTTGTTGTCTCAATTCAACTGGTTTTTTTTTTCCCTTAAAAATCCATGAAATGAATCAAAACTAAATCAAGGAGTAAACAGCCAGCAGATAAAGTCTTAACCATTATTTTTTCTTTTGAATATGAAACACAGAGCAACAACCAAACAACAAAACAAAACAAGGACAACCAATAAAGTTGGGAGTGAGGGAGAAAGGGAAGAGAACAGATGTCCTATCAAAGGGACCCAGATGTCCTACCAAAGGGACCCAGAACCAGAACCAGACATTCCTCCAGTGGGAACTAGAGAGGAAGCAGGACGTTTCCTGACCTCCTCTGACCCTAGGAGCTTTTGCTGCATCCAATTCTCCTCTTGGGTCTGCAAAAGTCTAGACCAAACCAGAAACAAGACCAAACCAAGAAAAACTATGTAGGTGAAGGAAACTTACCTCCTCATAGAGGGCGCTAGCTTAGTGGCATTCACTAGCAATATTGGAGGGTTGCTTGAGGGTAAGGGGCATTCCCAGCCAATGCACCAAATGTTGCAGTCCAGGAATCACCACAAAAAACACATGAACACCTATCTCACTTAAGCAAGAATGGTTATTGAATGCACACCCTTGTGGTCCCGATAGGTCAGTATTGGGGTGTGCATTCAATAAACTATTCTTGTATAACTGAAATTGGTGTTCTTATGGTTTGTGTTGTGATTCCTGAACCCCAATAGACTGGATTGATGCAATTCATGTAAAGATACTTGTTGCCAGGCCTAGCAATCTTGAGTTTGATCACTGGAATCCACATGGTAAAAGAAGAAACCCTATTCCTGAAAGTTTTCTTGACTTTCTCATGTGTACTCACACAAACAAATATAATAATGAACATTTTTTACAAATTTTAAATTAAGTATACTATACTATAGTTTATATATTTGGTACCAAGAACATTTCTTTAATTATCTAGTCTTTAAATAGTGCTAGAATTAGAAATCCAATCATCTGAGGATTTTGCTGTTGTTTTGAATGTTTGCTTGTTTTGATTTGAGACAGGGACATAGTATGTAGACCAGGTTAGCCTTGAACTCACAGTGATCCTGCTGCCCCTGCTCCCAAGTTCTGGGATTAAAGGTGTGTACTACAATCCTAGTGTACAATCACCTTTTTATATTAAATTTCTTCTGACATTTTATTCACATGGTTTTTTTTGGTCAAATAACTTGTATTTGCATTTGTAACTTGCATATAGGTAATGCCTTAACTGAATGCATTTGGCATATACCTGAACAGTTTTGTTATATTTCTAATATTTTCTAATCTGCTATTTCTTCGATTATTTTTTTATCATTTTTAGTTGTATGTGCAGGTACCTGCAGGGACCAGCAGACAGTAACTGATTAACTGATTTTTCTGGAGCTGCAGTTACAAGCAGTTGTGAGTCATTTGATGTGGATGCTCGAAACCTATCATTTGATAGGTCCACTAAGAGCAATACAGAGTCTTAACTTCTGACCTCTTTCTCCAGCCCCTACCTCAGCTATTTTTATGATTTTTTTCTTCAGCTTTAACTTTCATTCTTAGTGTTGTGTTTTCTAAAAAGATAAGGAGAGAAGGAAAATGTTTGGTGGATGTGTGGTAAGGTATGGGGTAAGGGGCTGCCTCTGCAGGGCCCATGCTGAGGCACCCCCTTCCCAATGAGGGACCAGCCACATATAGCATAGTATAGAATAGAGTTCATTCAGGGCATGGGGAGGGGGCGTTGAGAGGATAGAGACAGAGAAAGACAGAGAGAGAGAGCAGAGAAGTAGAGGCTAGCTATGAGCACATGGAAAAAGACGGGAGGGGAATGGAGAGAGAGGGGGAAAGAGCGAAAGGACAGAGTGAGAGCAAGAAGGCGAGAGAGTAAGAGAGAGAGGATGGAGCAAGCAGCCCCTTATATAGTGAGTTAGGCACACCTGGCTGTTGCTGGGTAACTGTTGGGTGGAACCTGGACAAAATCCCTGCTCGCTGTCTGGTTGGTGCATATGAAGAGTCTCTGGAGTGTCCAGGTAGGTTTTGTTGCCACTCAGATTCATGATTGTTCTTTTTTGTTCCTGGTCACTCTCTATATAGCTGAATGCACAATGCCTGTCTATTCTAATGTCTTACCAGGAGAAGCAGCTGTGATCATGTGACTGTCCACACAGTCCCCTGTCTCTCAGTCAGTCTGCATGGAGACAGTGCTCAGTTTCCTGACTCTGATATCCCCTAATGCCTTTCGCTTAAGACTGGTTAAGTCATCACTCTTGACGGTGCCGCTGCCAAAGCTGCCTCCTGATGCTGGCTTCTAAGGACCCTCAAAGACTGTTTTGTGCTTTGTTTTTATTGCCCACAGATGAATATCTCCTGCAGAGTGTGAAGGAAAATATGAACAATAATTTATTTCCTGCTCATGTTCAATTTATGCTTTGAAATTTTATAGCATAAATGTGGAATGACACTGTTGCCAACCACATTTTCTCTAACTCTGTTCAAACCATCGCATTCCTCAGGTTAAATTCTTCTCCATGCTGATGTCATCTCTGTGGCAAGCAGAGAAGATAGGAGAGGGGGCTCTAGGGAAAGCAAGAACTATTGTCCTGTCTGCCAAAGGATATCTGTCTTTCATTCAGCACGGTGAGAGGCTCACGGGGAGCAGTCTCACTACATGTGTTGGAGATGAGAGGATATGGGGAAAATTTTTGGCTTTTCAGGAGAAAAGAAAAGGTTGCCAAAGTCCTTAGGGAAGCTTGGCCTGGTCACTCCAGAGGACGACGTGTGGTGTGACATGGTGAAGAGCTGAAAGAGGGACAGGATGACAGCACAGGGGAAGAGTGCCTCTGCTCCACCACTCTCTGATGCTGTGTGCTTAAGACAGATTGAATTTGGACACGGATACATGGAAGCCAACCACAGTTGTCTATAGACAGCCAAGTCAAACAGCCAGTAAAGTCTAGAGGCCTGAACTTAGTCAATGTGAGAGTCACTTGGAATTAGAGCTATAGTGATGATTTTAGTTTCTTGATACCCCACCAAAGAAATACCTTGTTGGCTGGTAAGAATGGTCTTCTCAGCAGGCCACTCTGCAGAAACCAGCGTCTGACCACAGAGTTCCAAGGTCCCCAAAGCAATCCCATATGCTCCAGTTTCAGAGGACTTTGCAGGAAATTTTTCTCTGGTGCTCTTGAGGTGCTCTCATGTGACCAAATAGGGAGAAGGTTTCCTTCACTAACTTCATGGCAAATTTTCTCAAAGATCTTCCCTGATTTCCTGTTTCCATCTTCCTCTTAACTGTCATTATTGACATCTGGAAAAGAAGTGGTAATTGACAATTCTTCTTTCTTATCTAATTAAGAACCTGTTCTATTTACTACTGCACTCCTGGTTTTTTTTTTTTGTTGTTGTTGTTTATTTGTTTGCTTTGAGGATCTCTGTTGGGTTTGTCATTCTCAGCTATGCCCAGAGCTGGTCTTCAAATGTCATCAGAAATTCTGCAGGCACAGATCCCCATTTCCTGTGTGGTCTTTACCTAAATATGAATATCTTCTGTGGTGGTGATCTCCATACCGATAGTTGGTCTTAGTTTTGGGGTGCATGTCTATGCTAGTCCCCATAACAGAACTGACCACTCCTGCAGAAGTTCATGACTGGTCTTGGTTCTCCAACTTCACATGCAGTGTCTGGATATTCTTCCTTTGAATGCACTTCTTTTCTCTCCCACATCTTTGGAATTTCCCAATCTCTGATGTTCTTAGAGTTCAGACAACTCCCATGGGCTTAAGCTCTTGCTGAGTGCAAGGTGCCTTAGTGCCTTAGTCATATGAAAGATGCTTTGGAAGCAAATCTTACCTGCAGAAGAGCTCAAGAAATTCTACTCTGGGCCTCCTGCTGTGAAAAGCTGGCCCTGTTCTGGAGACAGGTCTGCCTGCACTTTCTGGACCTTTCTTAGAAAGCACTCAGCCCAACTAGATGAGTCCTCTCTTAGCTTTGCACAAACCACAGGGAACCAGACTCCTGTGGAGTATCACAGCAGATGGCCCAATTATACCTTTGAGCTATTGTCACTGCCCCTGACCCATGACTCTGCCTCATTCTCACCTTCTGACATTCTTTCTACTCATTCTGTCAAGTTCTCTGACATTTAAAAAAAAATGCCCTCTGAGCTTTTGATCATTAGCACACTATATTAGCATCCTGATTAAAAATTCAATGGAATCTGCATGGGGTCATTCCTGGGCCCATGGTTAGGAACAAGCAGGATAAAGAGTTTGAGGCTGCCCTAGTTATGAGGCAAAGATATGCTGGTCAACTAGAGAGGTAGCATGGCACCACTTGTCACCCAGGTCACATGACTAAGACTACAAGAGGAGTCTTGTCTAAATGTGTCCACACTAACACCCCAGGAGACACTCCAAGATTGTCCCTCTGGATGGACATGTTTATTTGGTAGGTGTGTTACATATTTTTCTTTCTTTTATGATAATTTACCCCCAATCAACTTAATGAAGGAAATATTTATTTTGGCTCATGGTCTGAGATGGTGCAGTTCATTACACTGGGGAAGCTGTGAAAATGGGAGTGGTTTTGGATTAGGGCAGCAAGAACATGAGGCGGCTAACTACTTGTTGGCAGTCAGGAAACAGCATTTGGGCCAAAATAAGGGCAACTGTAGCACTTTGCCCATGCCCCAAGGCCCTACAACTAGGTTCCACATCTCTAAGCTTCCATAACTTCCAAAATAGAACCACCAGCTCGGGACTAAGTATTCAAACTCAGGGAAATATTTAATCTATAAGCAAGATTTATCCCTAACTCCCATAGGCATATGGCCATCTTATAATGAAAAATGTATTTAGTCTAACTTCAAAGTCCCCACAGTCTTACAGTTACAGCACTATTCAAAAGCTGGAGGTCCAGAGTCTATTCTAAGACACAAGGCAGTCTCTTAAAGTAAGCCACTATAAGACAAACAACAACAATGGAAAATGCAACACAACCAACACACAGACAAATAAAAACAGCAAAAAACAAGTTACATAAAATGGCACAGTGTCAACATTCCTGACCAAAACAGAGGAATGAGAGCATAAAGAGCAGCACACATCAAGATGAAACCTAGTGGATAAATATACAACCCTATAGCTCTGAAGTCTGGCTTCTTGGTGGGGCACGTGGTTATACAATTTAGAATCGCAACAGATTTAGGTCTGCCCATGTTGATCTATTGCCTGGGGCACATAGCATTCTCTTATGCCAACTCCTCTTAATGCTTGCAGCTTTCCTTGGAAAGTATCCTATGTTTTTATAATCTCTAATGTCTTGGGTACCCATCTCACCCTTGGTAGCTTTCTGAAGCCTTGACACAAACCTTCATGACTCCCTCACTTTTGCATTTTGCCTGCTTGAAAAATCAGCACCTTGTGGATGATGCCACCAATTATGCTGGCAACTTGGGAGGCAAGTTGCCCCTCTTTGGCCATGATTTTAGCAGCCTGTCGCTTACATAGCTGAATCATGGAAAAACCTTTGCAAAGGTGTCCAGTTTGGAGCAGAGAAGCCCTGTGTAGGCTGTAGCTGCTCAGCTACTCTCCTTCAAGTTAATTTGTATTTCTACAACATGGAGACTTGGATAGATGATGTGGTGCTGTTCTCTTGGGGTTCCATTCCCACAGTCCCATGGCAAAGTGTGAAGTTTCTCGTCATCCTGCTAGTCTCTTCAGTCATCATAATTTCTTTGTTCTTATCTCCTTAGCTGGCATGTTTCAATTCAACTGGGCTCCTTTTCTTGGCAAACTAAACTTTGAAAATGATTCAGCTTCACTTTCTTCTCTCTTTGTCTCATTATTCTCCCTCTTCCCTCCATCATCCTCTTTCCCTCTCCTAATCCTTCTTCCTCTAACTCCTCTTTCTTTTACTGTGAGTCTGGCTAAGGGTATGAGCAGTAATGATGCCACAACCTGGATTTTAATAATGTCTTGGAGTGTCCTTGACCATGCAAATTTGCAAATCCATTTTGCATGTAGCGCCACTAGATTTCAGGTTGTGGTATGTATTGGGGAGCACTTTTCTCTCAGGGTAACAAGGCTGTTACCTGTTACCGTCTTAAAGTGGTAGAGCAGCTATGACAACCTGCCCTAGGTAGGCCTTCACTTGATTGGGTTTGTTGGCATTCCCTCTCAGCTGGAGGACATGGGAGGGATCATTAGTCTCCTTCCTGAGATGAAGCCACTCTCTTCTTTCTGCTGTGTGTAGTTCTGCCCTAGCTGTATGTGGTCTTATGAGGTGCTAGTGTGTGTGTGTGTGTGTGTGTGTGTGTGCACATGCGTGTGCGCAGATGGACTTCAGATGGGGACTGAAGGGGAACCTCAATCTACACAGCTTTTAAGAAGTTATTATTCATGCAGGGTGGAGCATTTTAGTGAAGTGGTTGGTTTGGAGGGCTTCAATTTTGTTAGTAACCCCTCTCCCTCACTCATAGATCTATAAATAAACTGAAAAACAAAACAAAACAAAACAAAACCTCATTTTCCCACCAAGTTGGATTTGGATGGGATACATTTTTAGATCTTTCATTGGTGCCCAAATCTGAAGTGAATAGACATTTGATCATATCTCTGTAAGCAAAGTTAATGCAGGCAAAACATAGCTAGATGTTTTGCCAAAATGCTCCATGAATGTCTGTTAGTCTGATTCCTAGAAGAGTTCCTGTGTCCTAAAGCACAGTCTTTAATGTATACCTTTAATGACCTCAGTAATTTCTGAGTAGAATGTTCCATGCCATCTATAACCTATAGATGCATAGTCTTTCACATCTTCCCACAAGTAAGTTTAAAGCATCCGAGAATCATGTTATTGAATTTATCATGGTGACAACCCCACTTCTGGCACCATTTTTATGTTAAGTACTTTTTAAAAAGTTTATTTCTGTAACAGAATGCATGGACATGGTGTAAGGAAAGAAGAACTTATTTTTGTTTCTAGTTTAAGAAGGTTCATTGCTTCATGGCAAAAAAGTAAGGCAAGGAAGAAGAAGCAATCACAACAGGAATATGAAGTAGTTGGTTACACTGTGTTGGCAGTCAGAAAGCTGAGAGCTTGGACCAGGATGTAGGATGGCTATAACCTACTAGCCATGTCCCCACAGTCCTCCATCTGCAACCTGGTCCCTGTCCAAAGGTTTTACAACCTCCCCAAACACTACTACCAGCTGGGGAACCAAGTGTTTAAACACATAAATTGGGGTGATATTCACATCATAACACTGGGCATCTCCAGACTGTCAAGATTATATTTATTTTATATTTGTATCAAATTCCATTTCATAAAGTTACCACAGATCATTTTTCTAATTTCTGTTGTTCATCTTCTTCTTCCTCTTTCTCCTTCTGTTTGTTTTATTCTTCTCCAGCTTTGGTAGATTAAAAACCAGTAAAGCCCCTTTTAAACAAATTCGATTGTATCATCAGTGTAAAGTCATAGCAGTAAAAACACTGGATCATAGAGCTTGAGCATTCCATATTTTGAAACTCTGAATTTCCCTTCAGAATGGTTAGTTTTGTTTATATTTTGGTCCATGATGCATAAAAATTACTGTGCCAAAGTCAGATTGTTAACATATCTCTGTGGATAACTTGCTAGAAAAATATGTAGAAATCTATTGGTTTATTTTGTAATTTTTCTATAGAAAAGCAATTGGCATTAAAAAAACATTTTTCTCATTATTTATGTTATATATTCATATCATATATATCCTTTTTGTCTTTGTTATTTCTATATTCTTCTATAGAAAAGCAAAGGACACTAAAAAAAAGCTGTTTTTATTATTTATATCACATATATCCATGACACACATATGCCAAATTTTGTCTTTATTACACATTTTCATTCACTAATTGGTTTAGAAGAGCCACTATAGAGTCATGATATTGCTCATTTGTCCTTTTTAATGGTTTTCTTTGTAGACCCTTTGACACCCCAGGTCCTAATTTTGATAGTACTAAGATAATTCTGTTAATTTATTTAACAGAAAATGTTTGGAAAACAGCCGTGATGAGAGGCAATGACCTTTATCATGAGATTTTTTTTTGAAAAGCATGTTCTTTTATTGAAAAAGGAAGTAAAAACATTTTATGATAAAATTGAAGATTTACATGGAAAACCTTTCTGATAAAATAAAAGAGATATATATAAAAAAACATGTTAAAATTTACAAGTTTCATGGAAAATTAAAGAGTAAAGTGGTAGACATAAAAAACATTGCTAAATTAATTGAAAAATAAAATAGCAACATTTTATGATAGAATTGAAGATTTACATAGAAAATATTTCTGATAAAATTGTAAAAAATATAGAAAAACATGTTAAAATTGAAGATTATAATGGAAAATTTTATATAGATATAATAATGGTAGGCATAAAAGTATTCCTAAGTTGATTGAAAGTGGAATTATAAACATTTTCTGATAAAGTTGAAGATTTACATGGAAAATATTTCTCATAAAATTGAAGAAATATATAGACAAACACGTTAAAATTGACTATTTCATGGAAAATTATACAGATAAAATGGTAGACATAAAAAAACCTTTCTAAATTAATTGACGGTGGAATTAAAAATATTTTGTGATAAAATCGGAGATGTACATGGAAAATATTTCTGATAAAATAGAATATATAGAAAAACATGTTAAAATTGACGATTATCATGAAAAATAATGCAGATAAAATGGTAGACATAAAAAATTACTAAATTAATTGAAAGACAAACATTTCCTGATAAAATTGAAGATTTACATGAAAATTATTTCTGGTAGTCTATGTCTTTTTATTGGGGAATTGAGTCCATTGATGTTAAGAGATATTAAGGAATAGTGATTGTTGCTTCCTGTTACTTTTGATGTTATTTTTATGTTTGTGTGGGTATCTTCTTTTGGGTTTGTTGGAAGATTACTTTCTTGCTTTTTCTAGGGTGTAGTTTCCCTCCTTGTGTTGGCATTTTCCATCTATTATCCTTTGTAGGGCTGGATTTGTGGGAAGATATTGTGTAAATTTGGTTTTATCATGGAATATCTTGGTTTCTCCATCTATGGTGATTGAGAGTTTTGCTGGGTATAGTAGTTTGGGCTGGCATTTGTGTTCTCTTAAGATCTGTATGAGATCTGCCCAGGATCTTCTGGCTTTCACTGTCTCTGATGAGAAGTCTGGTGTAATTCTGATAGGTCTGCCTTTATAAGTTACTTGCCCTTTTTCCCTTACTGCTTTTAATATTCTTTCTTTGTTTAGTACATTTGGTGTTTTGATTATTATGTGCCGGGAGGAATTTCTGGGCTGGTCCAGTCTGTTTGGAGTTCTGAAGGCTTCTTGTATGTTCGTGGCCATCTCTCTCTTTAGGTTAGGGAAGTTTTCTTCTATAATTTTGTTGAAGATATTTATTTACTGTCCCTTTAAGTTGGAAATCTTCGCTCTCTTCTATACCTATAATCCTTAGGTTTGATCTTCGCATTGTGTCCTGGGTTTCCTGGATGTTTTGGGTTAGGACCCTTTTGCATTTTGCATTTTCTTTGACTGTTGAGTCAGTGTTTTCTATGGTATCTTCAGCACCTGAGATTCTTTCTTCTATCTCTTGTATTCTGTTGTTGATGCTTGCATCTATGACTCCTGAATTCTTTCCAAGGTTTTCTATCTCCAGAATTCTCTCACTTTGTGATTTCTTTATTGTTTCTACTTCCACTTTTAGATCCTGGATGGTTTTGTTCAGTTCCTTCACTTGATTGTTTGTATTTTCCTGTAATTCTTTCAGGGATTTTTGTGTTTCCTCTTTAAGGGTTTTTACCATTGTTCTCCTGTATTTCTTTAAGGAAGTTATTTAAGTCCTTCTTGAAGCCCTCTATCAGCATCATAAGATATGATTTTAAATCCAACTCTTGCTTTTCTGGTGTGTTGGGTAATCCGGTGGGAGAACTGGGTTCTGATGTTGCCAAGTAGCCTTGGTTTCTGTTGGTAAGTTTCATGTGCTTGCCTTTTGCCATCTGGTTACCTCTGGTGCTAGTTGGTCTTGCTGTCTCTGGCTGAAGCTCATCCTTCCTGTGGGCCTGTAAGCCTGTGCCTGTACTCCTGGGAGACCAACTCTCTTCTGTCAGGGTCTGTGCACAGAAGGCTGTGGACCCGCCTGGCTCCCTGGTGCAAATGGCAGTCTGAAGATCTCTATCCCAGCTGCTCTACTGATCATAAGCCCTGTGTGCTCCTAGCTGTTCCCCTCCAGAGGGGAGGTGCAGAACTCACCTCCGTGCTCAGAAGTGAAAGTGCTGCTGGGAGATCACTCTCTCCTGGCAGGCATGCACAGAAGGCTGCGGAGGTGACCAGCTCCCTGGTGCAAATGCTCACCATGAGACTTAATTTCCAGGTGAGAGTGATGGAGTCACAAAATCAACAAATGAAACATACAAAATGCCAGGAAGCCATCAACATTAAGAAGCCATGTGAACTATTGGTCTAAAATGGCTTGAGCACCATTAAAATGGCTGACCGCTGAGTAGCACTTCCTGCCCCTGCATATGAGCTCATTGTGGTTTTTTCTAAGCTAACAGAAAAAGATGTCTGTTGCCATAGTTCAGATACCTGTGATCTCTGCTCTGAGTCTGATCAGTATTAGGGTGTGTGTTCAAGAAACCATCCCTGTATGACTGAGATTGGTGTTCGTATTGTTTGCAGAGCAACTCCTAGACCACAACAGTTACTCAGAGAAACTTTGTCTCAAAAAAAAAAAAAAACAAAAAAACCAAAAACAAACAAACAAACAAACAGAAAAAAACAGGGATGGGGAGACATGGCCCTAGAAGTCAGAATCGTTAGCACAAATGACCTACAACTAGGAACGTCCCTTAGAACTGTAACACTAATAAGAAAGTACCAGCAGGACGGCAGGCAAGGAACCATGACTGAAATCACTCATACTTACCCCTAAGTATGGCAGAAAACCTGCTGTGGGAATTTGTAGATGGTGACAACAAAACTACTTTTGCTCAATCAATCAATTATATTACATGATAGTTTCTTGTAGCTAAGCCTAACTTCTCAGTCCCCAGGCACCTCCAACCAGTCAGAACTGCAAAATCCTATGCAGTAAACATTTTATAAGGCAAATGAGTAATTTAGGATACCAGCATTCTCCAGTTCTTCTAACTATGACTGAAGTGAGAAGCAAATGTGTTCTGGTCTGTGTGCATACTTCACTCAGCTACATGAGATAACCAGCTAACACTTTTTAGACAATGTGTGTGCACTTCCAAGAAGCAATCTTGCACAAATTAGTATCTGATATCATTCACGGGAACTATCAAATAATGAATTAAAGGGTGATATGATAGAGGAATTAACAGAAATCAACTTGCAAGATCAAAGGTGTAGAGACATGGGGTAAACCCGCTCCCTTTCAAATTCCTAACTACCAGGACACTTAAAGGACTTTTCCTGGGGCTAGAGAGATGGCTCAGTGGTTAAGAGCACTGGCTGCTCTTCCAGAGGTCCTGAGTTCAATTCCCAGCAACCACATGGTGGCTAACAACCATCTGTAATGGGATCCGATGCTGCCTTCTGGTGTGTCTGAAGACAGCTAAAGCGTACTCATATAAATAAAATAAATAAATCTTTAAAAAATAAAAGACTTCCTGGAGGCAGATAAGATGGGGTAAAGGCACCTGTTGCCAACCGTGAGTCTCATCCCCAGGACTCATGGTGGAAAGAACCAGTTCCACCCACTGGCCCATATGCATACCCACAAATAAATAGAATTATCAGGTTCTGAACTTTAAAAAGAAAGAAAATAGGGGCACTGAGATGGTTTCAGCCTGTAAAGTGCATATTGTGCAAAGCTAGTAGTGTTTTTAATGTCATCTGTAACCTCATGCTTTTCCATGCATCCACTTTGTTCTCAGAAATAACAACTCAGAGACTTCTTATATATGAATAAATGCTTAGGCCAATAGCTTTGGCTCTGTTCATAACTAGCTCATATCTCAATAATCCAGTTTATTCTATTAGCATGTTGCATGGCAGGTTATCTTCTCAGTTTCATGTATCTGTCTCCTCAGAGTTTGGGATGAAATATCTTGCTCCCAGCACTTTTTCTTCCCCAACTCCACTCTCTCTGACGAATGTCCCACTTTCTAATCTTGCCCAAGCTCATCAGCCAACCAGCGTTTTATTGACAGGTGATGCTTCCATTCAGCATAAGAAATTATCTCTACTTTGTAGCCAGATTTGATTCCCAGGACTCATGCGATGGAAGGAGAGAACCAATTCTGACCTTTTCCCCTGACCTCCACACACTCTTCACGGCATTCTGTGCCCTCACACATACACACTAAATAAATAAAATGCAATTAAAAGTATTTTTGTGGGTGGGAAAGATGGCTCAGCAGTTATAAGCACTGAATGCTCTTCCAAAGGTCCTGAGTTCAATTCCCAGCAACTACATGGTGCCTCACAAGCTACTGTATTGGGATCTGATGCCCTCTTCTGGTGTGTCTGAAAACAGCTACAGTGTATTTGTCATATATATTAAATAAATAAATATGTAAATATATATATATATGTAAAAGAAGCCATGTGAAGCTGGAAAAGGGTGCAGGGTCAGTCTGAATTATTCTTATGTGTGGGAAAGCAGGGGTGGATGACCGCTTCAGAGCAGGAACTTTCATGTTGGGGATGAGTGGTGTGGTTGTAGGATCAAGTGTGCCAGGCTCCTGTGTTCCGATGGGCACAGCTACTGACAAAGCTACTCAATGTGTTGAAGGACAGCAAGAAGCCTATTATGGCTGGAGCCAGGGGAGGCCCAGGGAAGAGTGATGGGAACAGGAGCCCGGCTGCTGTGCTCACCTACTTGGAAGAGACACACAGAAAGCTTTTAGACATTGTGAATCCAGTTGTTAAACATATTCATTACCGCAGCCTAAATTACATAAAATTAAAATAAAGAACACTGGACCAAAACTCAAAGGCGAAAACAACTTGTTCCTACATCTGAGTATTACCCCCTTCTTGTTGAAGTTGACTGCAACTGTTTTATGCGTATGGCGGAAACACCACATGACCTCATGCATGCTCCATGGCTGTGCACCTAGTGACAGCAGGTTGGAAACTGCCCACAGAGAAGATACTTAAACCATGGAAAGCATCAAATTCTAAAAATGCACGGTGACTTCATTTAGTTGAAGATCTATACCAGTGACTTTTAACCTGTGGGCTGTGACCCCATTGGGGTCACATATCAGATATCTACATTATAATTTATAGCAGAAGAAAAATTACAGTTATGAAGTAACAAAGTAATTTTATGGTTGGGGGTTATCACAACATGAGGATCTGTATTAAAGGGTTGCAGCATAAGGATGGTTGAGAACCGCTGGTCTAGATCTAAAGTTATAAAGAATATGTTAAATAATTTAGATTGAATTGTATTATGCCATGCTCCTAAAACTTACATTGTGACCAGCACAAAAATTGAGACATAATCTTGCTGGAGGTACAGAGGTTCTTGTATTCACAGATAAATACTAGGAAAACATACAGGTTTGTCTCTTCAAAGGAAGAGATATATAACCTATTTTCTTGCCAGAAGACTGGGAATAGATGTCATTAATAGCCTGTTGACCTCTGTGCTATTTATAGGCTCCCCCAGACTGTTGTGTTTATCTGAATCACCCTTCCTAGATCCTTATCTTGAGCATTGTTTCTCAGTCAAGAGAACCTGTCTTTATGGGAGATGCCATATGTAAAGTACATATGGGAGATGTACTTTACAAACAGAAATGGAGGTGGTTAATAACTTGATGACCTTTGAAGCCTCTGTATGATAGAGACTACACAAGATCCTCTCCCAGACCCTTAAGATACCACATATAGTCAGTCTTTAGGACCCATTTTTTTATAGAAGAGGTCACATGTACTTTACAAAAAGTTTCTATGTAGTAACACCTTAAGCTTTATTGTGCACACCAAATTGAGTTGATTGTCACAAGGAATTGTTTTCTAAAATTCTGCTGAATTTAGATATGCCTAAAATAAACTACCTGCTGTCAGACTCTTAAAGTTTGAGCCAACACTGGTTACTGAATTGTGTTGAACCAGACTTCCTTTTGGCCTTTGAGGATCAATACTCTGAACCCACACAATCTTTGATAGTTAATCTTGATTGTCAACTCAATGTGATGTAGAATCACCATGGGAAAAATCTAGGGCCTGACTGTGAGAAATTATCTACATCAAGTTACTTGAGGTAAGAACACCCACTCTAAATGCAGGAGGTATCATTTCAAGGCCTGGGGTCCCAGACTGAATAAAGAAAGAATACATGTGAGAATCAGCATTCATTTCCATTGAATGCAGATGCAAAGGTGACCAGCTTCCTCTAACTCTAACTGCCATGACATCTCGGCCATGATGGTCTTTTCTCAAACTATTAGCTAAAATAAACCCATTCTTCCTAAATTTGCTTTTGTATTAGTCACAACAACAAGACAAGTAAGTAATACATAATGGTTACAGTTGGACCACAAGCCTTGTTCACATCATTGATGAAGAAGGTAAGTTCCTCATGTTTTTTTCATTGTTTTCATTTTCTTCTTAATCATTAATATAAAGAGCCACGTCAACCAGGAACTGTTCTCACTTATCTATTGTAGCCACAGAATTACTAAAATTACAAGTCTGAGGAACATGGTGAAGCTTATGAAATTCACTAATTATATAGAATTTACAATGAAGAATAAATACTGAATAGTTCACTGCTAATTGAAAGTTATGTGGTGCACATTTTTATGTGAAGTAAGATTTATAATAAATGTGTGTGCATGTATGTGTATATGCATACAGGTGTGTGCATGCATATGAGTGCATACTTTTTTTTTTTTTAAATTTCTGCCTATTGAGCAGTGATCAGCAGATCACTAGAGCTAGGGACAAAACTACAGAACCTTGTGGGCATTGTGCATATTTATTCTACTTGTGATTGAAAGATATCAATGGGTTCTGAGTAGAGAAAAGACATAAGTAGCTGTGATGTGTAGAAGAACCACTCTGACTGTCATAGAGAGGAATCAAAGATAGCAGAAAGGAGGGCCTTGCAGTAGCCTGTACTGAAGCCACAGAGCTTAGGTTGGGAAGGGCAGAGGAACCCTAAGCAGTAGTTGTTTTTAAGGTAATAATTTACAAGTGTGTTCATAATCTTTCCTGATAGATCTGATGGGAGGGTAAGAGGAAGAGAGATGTCAAATTATTTTGTAATTATAGAGATTAAAAATAATTTGCACAATTATTAAAATTTAAAAATGAAAATTTCTTAAAATGTTTGATGAATTTTAAAAATAACAAATAGTACATAGTAATTTAGTGCAGACCTTTGTTGATTAATATTTAAATTATGTTAAACATATCTATATCCTCATTTATGTTCTTAGTTTGTTTGTTGCATTTTGTGGGAGAGGCTTACTATGTAGCCTGGACTGACTCGAAATGCAACATTTTGCCTCTACCGCCTTTGTGCTGGGACTATAGGCATGTGCTACCATGTCTAGCTCATCGTTTATCATTTCTTTTATGATGAAAACATTCAAAATTGTTTCTTCTAGTTTCTGAAAGATACAGTACATCCTCAGTGACTCCCACCATCCTGTAGTTCTACAGCAAGTCAGAACTTGTTACTTCACATGGTGTTCAGGTTTCCCTTACTGTGATGAAATGCTCCAGGCAGTCAACTAAAAGAAGGAAAAACTTATCTGCTGCCATTGTTTCTGAATTGTGATGTGAAGAATATCCTGGCAGGAGCATATGCTGTAGCGAAGTGTTTGCCCTCACGGTGGTTTGAAACGAGAATGAGGAAAGGGGGAATACCAGTACATCTTTTATTGAAGTGTCCCCAGTGATCCATTTCCTTCAGTGAGACCCCCCTCTTGATGTTTCTCAAGCATTCTCTATGGTGTCTTTGCCTATGGACAGCACCTTTCGCATGTGGCCTTGGGTGGATATTTAAGATCCAAACCATAATCTTATCTAACCATAACTTATTCCGATCAATTACCCTTTTCTCATTCTTCCTTCTCACTCTTCCCAGCCTGATCAACAGTACCTACGATTCTTTTCACTACTTTAATGTGACCAAAATCTTTAGATTCTGTCTCCGAGTGAGGTCTAGTGATATATGTCTTTCTGTACATGGCTTACATCACTTAACATAATAGTCTCCAGGTCCACTCATGTTGCCACAAGGACTAGATTTTTCTTAATTGTCTAATAGTATTCCATGATATAAAAGCATGACATTTTCTTTATGCATTCTGAACTCTTGTGTTTTTTGAAACATTGTTCACAATAGCTAAGAAATCCAAGATGATGCCTACATGTTATCTGTTAGGATTTTGATGACAGCTGTTTAAGGACAGAGGGGCCTATTTCTGAATTAGGATAGGTGCATCTTGAATGGTAATGTTAAGGGCTTGGTCTTGAGTGCCTTTGTGATTCTCCTGAGTCAGGAGAGTGGGAAGTACCCAAGGTAAGTAAATCAGCATATGGTGTTCAAAAGCACAGAGAAAGTACTAAAAGTGACCAAAAGAAATGAAACAACCAACATATGAGAGCAACAGAGAGGAACAGGTAAGGTGGGGCTCTAGAGGGTCCCATTTTTAGGTACTATAGAGATAGGTGCCTTGCCACCTATTTCTGCACCAACAATATGTCACTTTAATTCCTGTAACTTTGGGATAGATTTTTAATGATGGATTTTAATATCAGGTGGAGTCAGCTCTTGTCATTAGTTTTCATAATTTTCCCTCTTATCTTCTGAATTTACTTATCCAGATATACTTTTTATATAGTGCTGCCTGTGTTGAAACAAGTTGATGGCTAAATTTTAAATCATTTATGATTTAATTGATACCTTTATGATATTAAGTCTTACTTTCCAAGGGAATGGTATTTCTCTCCATTTATTCAAATATACTTTTATATGCCTTTGTGAGATTTTAAAATCTTCTTTATAAAGGCTCTAAATAAATTTTGATTGGTTTATTCCTGCACATCTATATTTTCTCTGTTGTAAATTGAATACTTTCTCTTCAGTGTTCTTTTAGCCAGTTGTTGCTAATATATGGGGAAGTTACTCATTTTTGTATACCCAATTTTTACCCAGAGACCGACTAAATGCTCTTACTCATTTTGAAGGATCTTTAATTCCTCACAGCTTGCCAGAACAATAATATGATGATAATTCAAAAAATAGCAATGTTAGGTATTATTTTCAAATAAGTTCTTCTTTTGTCTTCAGGGTTGAGATAATTAGCATAGCCCAAAGTAGATGCTCTTCTGTTTTCCCAGAATCCAACAGAGAAAGCCACTCTTATTTTGATGTTAATTATGCTGTTAGCTGGGTTTTTTGAGATAAGTTGGTATTCTTAAGAATTAGTTGCATTTTTGTTAAAAAAAAAATGACAGAGGAATCTCACAAGTGGTCAAAAAGAAGAGACTACACAACTGTGGAATACTCACTTGTCTTGGTTTGGGTTTTATATCTGTCAAGAGACACTATGACCAAAGGAAAACATTTAATTAGGGCTGGCTTAGAGTTTCAGAGGTTTAGTCCATTATCATCATGGCAGGAAGCTTAGCAGCTTGCAGGCAAACATAGTTGTAATTGGAGCTAAGAGTTCTATGTGTTGAATCTGCAGGCAGCAGAAGGAGACTGTGGCACACTGGGCATAGCTTGAGCATAGGCGACTTCAAAGCCCACTCCCACAGTGACATAACAGAGTGACCTTCAACAAGGCCACACCTGTTCCAACAAGGCCATACCTCCTAATAGTGCCACTCCTTATGGGCCAACATTCAAACACATGAGTCTATGGGGACCAAACCTATTCAAACCACCACATCACATAGCCTCCCTTCATGGCTCAGGGAAGCTCATTGCAAAAGAGGGGTGGGAAGAGCCTGAGAGGGAGAGTTCAGGGAGGACTGAGATGAAACAGTGTCTTTTGGAGATAAAAGAGCTACTGGACTCATGATTCAAAGCATCTAAGGTTGCCTACGCAAGACCCACAGAAGATAAAAACTTCCAACAACACAGCATAGATCCAGAATGGGAACACAAGCCCCACACTGACAGTTGATGGCTTGGAGTGGGGAAAGAGTCAGTTTTCTTTAGGAGCTGCTCCCTGGTAAGTTACCCATGTTTCAGTGGATGGCTCTATATCCATACACATACAGAAATCACTAATTGATTATACTCCACAGATTATCAAAAAAAAAAAAAAGAAAAAGAAGAAAAGAAGATATCAATTTGGGAGAAGGATGTTGGGGGGATATAGGAAGATTAGAAGTGGGGTAGTAAGTATGATCAAGATACATTATATATGTACATGAAATTCTTAAAGAATAAATAGAATATTGTACCTTTAAAATAAAAAATACCACACAATATAGAGTCTGGGACTCATTTCTAGAATTTAGAGGTATGGCATCGTGTTCAGCACTCAACATTTGTGTCTAGCAACTTAATCCATTCCATGGTATGTAAGCCTTTGCCTAAAGATACACTCATTATACTAAAATAACATTCTCCCGTGTGCAATTGAATTTTATCAAATCCTCTTTTATCCTCCATAAAACATGAATTTTATCCTTTAGTGAAATGATATGATAGATTCTAATGTCAAATCAGTTCAGTTAGGTTATTGAAATGGTCCTTTTAATTGTACTTTAGGCAATTAAATTCTTACATTTATAGTCATAAGCAAGCATGGCTTAGAGATTATTTTGGAGTTTACTTTGTCATGAGATTATTTTTTCAAAAGCAGGCATGTTTGAGCTTAAAAATAAATCAGAAACATTCCATACACATATATGCTTTCATGTAAGATTTATACAAGTAAATGTATATGTACATATATAACATCGTGTGGCACACATTATCATTTAAGGTTTCAAATTCATTTCCTTACAAACATTTGGGGCCTAATACATTAACCTATGGTACCCAATTTGGCTTCCAGTACCCTCCAAAATTGGGCTTCCCAGCACCACTTCCCAAAATTGGACTTCCCAGTGTTCCCCAAATTGTTTATCTACTTAGTTTTTCTTCAATCCTCAGTCATTTTTTTCAGGAAAATAATTTTTAGTCTATTCTGGTTTTCTGAAATTTTTGGAGTTTTAGGTAAGATTTTTTAAAAAAAATGTATGTATATATTTTAAAAACTATGTTCATATGCACATGTAAGTGCAGGAACCTGGAAAGTCCAGAAGAGGGGGGTCCTACCTGCTGAAGTTGGAGGCCTTTGAGAAATGCCCAGTGTGCTTGGGTGTCCTGCCTGCTGGAGCTAAAGTTGCAGGCCATTGGGAGCTGTCTAGTGTGGGTCTCAGGAGCTGAACTCAGGTCCTTTGTCAGAGCAATACCAACTCTTTACCTCTGAGACGTATCTCCAGCCTTACTTTTTTCTTTTCTAAATTCACTAAGTCTGGGTATGTACCATGCTTAAGTCTAAATTTCAGTATTTCTTATTAACTTTGATTTAACAAATCTATCAGTTTTGGATTTACTTTCATCAATTGCATAGATAACTTCATACTTTCTATTTAGCTTAGGGGCTATTTTTTTTTAGATAAGTTTTTAATACCCAACAGTGAGGGGTTCAGTTGTCTTCAATTGTATTTCAAGCTTTAAGCATTTGAGAACCATTAAGTTTTCTTAAGATCACTTTGAAGTCACTCAGTGTCCTAGATCCTTCCTGCTGTATTCTAAATCCAATTAATATTTGTCTTTCTTTCACTACAAATAATATAGTTCAATAATAAGTTTCCCCTGAGAATTTCTAAGTCTTTCCCACATTTTTATTCATTTATATGATGCTGTTGGATTATTATCACCCCACTTCCCCACTATCTTCCAGATCCACCATCTCTTCCCAGCTTCATGTAACCCACCAATTTGTGCAACCAGTAAATTCATGGGGTGAGGCTATCCACTGGAACATAGGCAAGCTACTAGGGGCCACAGCTTTAAAGGAAATTGGCTTTTCCTCTCCGAGCAACTATCCACTGCCAATTACTCCTTAGTTAGGAGTGGAAGTTAGAGAGCTTCTTCCCCTCTCCATGCAGGAATGTTGACTGGCTTGACTTTGTACAGGTTTTGTGCAGGCAGCCACAGTGGCTGTTTGTTCTTGAGTACAGCAACCTGTAATTTCCAGAAGACTGTTTTGCTCTGGTCCTCGCCAACTCCCGTCTCTTACAAATCCTCCATTCCCTCTTCCATTATAGTCCCCAAGCCTCAGTGTGATATAGAGGTCCTCAGTGAGATTTGTGGCTGAGAAATCTCCTGACACTTATTCTCTACACTTTGACCTGTTGTCAGTTTCCGAGTTAACCACTTTCCACAACACAAAGAAACTTGTTGGATGTGATATGAGTACTTCATTAGTATACGAAGATGTGCATTGAGAAGAGATTTTGATACTATGCCCATTTAGCAAGATAATAGTAGTAGGTTCACCCCCCGGACATATGAGCTCCCTAATCATGAGTTCTTGGCCAGATTTACTGTAATAGGCACTTATTTTCTCCTATGGAACAGGCCTTAATTCCAAACAGAAAGCCACTGGTTAATTCTGTAACATTTGTACCAATACTGCACCCATAGCCATATCTCGTCAGGCTGGATATTATTGTAGCTCACAGAGTTCATAGCTGGGTGAGGCTGTTAATTACTCCCACCCCTGCCAGAAGCACCCTGCATAGGTCCTTCTAGTACTATGGAAGCTAGTCAGCAAGGAGGAAGCTTCTTGGCCAACACCAACTTGAATTTTTACATGTGCTGTGACCACATTGTGGGATGTTTTCAGCCATAGTGTCTTATCACCAAGTTCTGGAGGACAAACAAGAGCAGTGGTGACAGTGTGCATTGTTTGGGGTGGTCACTGGGACATCCCTATTCAGCAATTTGTGAAGAGGTATCCTGTACCTGACAATGAATTTTTTGCTTAGCTACCTATGGCTTTTGGTAGGAACATTATGCCTAGTGGGGGGTAACCCCAACTAAGTTCTTCTTTATGAATGTGGTACAGACTGCTTTTAGTCCTCTTGGGGAAGCATTACAGAAAATCCATGATCAGAATCATTTAAGCCTGACGTGGGTCATGGAAAATGACTGAATAATCTTTGCTCATGAAGAAAAAAATTCTAACATATAGACATGTACACATAGCCACAAGTGCATATACGGGAATTGCATATTTCATTACAGTGACCTATCCACATCACCAAAAGTATCTCACATCCTGATGCTTATTTGATGCCCAGTAGATATAGAGGTTGATATTTCTTGCCTCTATTGTGCTCTGTCTGTCATTTGCACTATCAGTATTTCGATAAGGTATTTTTCCATATATGATGTCTGATGACTACTGTGTTTTCACACTAAGTTTTCAGTTTAATTAACATTAAATTCACATATTTTTCATATCACTCAATTTAAATTCTTATCATTAAGGCTAAATTTCATGCTTCTTACTACTTCACTGCTTTTTTGCCCTGGTTTCTATTTTTAACCATCACCGTTACAATCATCATTTAGTATTTATTTGCTTATGCATCTTTGTCGCTCTTTCTGATTTTCAGCTTTTTATATGTCTTGTTTCAGAAAGACACTAGAATATTGTTTTAGTTTATTTATGGACAATCAAAACACCTCTGTCTAGTAACAGGAAGCTTGGTCTCTGTGCGCAGGTGGAGACAGGGACTGATTGATGTAAGGCAGTCTTCTTCAATTGCTTGTCCACCTAATATTTTGAGATACAGGATCTCATTGAACCTGGAACTCACTGGTAGGCTGGAGCCCTCAAGGGTCTCCAGTGTCCATTTCCACTCCTGGGGCTTACTGGAGTAAGCTGGTGCATTTCCTCACCCAGCTCTTACATGGTGCTTGGGATCTGAACTCATGTCCTCATGCTTGCAAGGTAAATGCCTTACCCACTGAGCCATTCCCCACCCCAGCTGTGAGAGTGCAGGTGTCTTCATCAGTTCGTGTCCTGGGGTTGATGTGCTAGTTTCTTAATCCTTAATTTAGTAGTCCCTAGTACATTTCTCAAAACATTCCTCAATCTATTTTAAGCTTTTGAAGCTTTACTTTAAAATAATGAATTTAGTGTGTTCTTCTTCAGCCTCTCCTTTCCAGCCCAGCATCACTGAGGTTTTAAAATAATAAAATGTAATTATTATTTGATATGCCAGATAGATTTTTTTCAATAATGATTTTTGACACCTGTGTTCAATTCTGTATACATTCGTAACAGTTATTCAGACTTTTCTCTCTTGTAACCCAGTTAGGATTAACTGGCAGTACTCTCCTGCAGTACTCTCTTGTCTAGATTTTTTAGTCCTTAGACGTTTAAGTTGCTTCATCCATCAGTTGGTGAACATACAGATTCTAGTAAGTCTTGCAGACTGGGTCCTTGCAAGACTCTGATAACCTTGTCTTTTATGCATTGGGCACGAATTGTTTGTTGTTGATGTTGGTTTGTTTTTAAATAATTTTACTGAATTTATTCGTTGACAGTTTCACACACGTATAGTTAGTACATGATTTCCTGTAACCTCTCCTCAACTCTCATACCCCTCCTACCCCTATCCCTCCCCTCTCCCTACAAATCCATTTCCCATTTTCAAGGAGACAGGGGCTTATGTAGCCCAGGGTGGCGAAAGCCTCTAACCTGCTATATAACCAAAGCTGCCCTTGACTTCTGGATTCCCCTGCCTTCATCCCACCTCCCCCACCGGCCCAGTTCCACAGGTTCCACACCTGTACCACCACCCCAGGGCTGACAAGTTGGTTGTGAATTAGCCTCTTCTTTCCATCAACAGTCTGCATATGAATAATTGCCTTTTGGATTTTTAGGTCTCTGAACCCTTTCATTTGCACAGAGGCTATTCATGATCAGAACAATTTTCTTCTTTTGTTGGTGACTTACGTTTTTTCTTTTCTTTTTTCTTTCCTTTCTTTACTTTCTATTTTTTCTTTTCTTTTTTCCTTTTCCTTTTTTTTTCTTTTTTTTTTTGTCACTGGAGGTTAGATGCACAGAATTTAGTTTAGTGAGATCAGACGTGCTCAAATTCCGGGCCGGGCTTTTAACATTTGCATGGCTGTGGCCAATTAACTCCTGTGCTTCTAGTTGCTAGTCTATAAAGTGAGAATGATCAGGACATTCCTTTTAACAGGTTGATATGTGAGTGTATGTGTGTGTGTGCAGGTGTAGATGCTTCTGAGTGTGTGTGTGTGTGTGTGTGTGTGTGTATGTGTGTGTGTGTGTGTGTGTGTGCAGGATGAATTACCCAAGGAGGTCAGGACCACAGCAGGATAATGGCTGAGAAGACAGTTTTATGGATGTTTCACTCTTATTGGTTCTTCTTGATTTTCTAAACTTTATTTTTAAAATTGCAACTAAAGAGAAACAGCACATACCAAAATTAACCAGATTCAAAGTCTATACAACTCAATGAACTTCTATACAGTTAGAATTGGCACTGGAATGGAAACTGTCCAGCTTTACATTAAATTTTATACTTTCACTATTGAATATAGCTTATGCAATTCTAACACCAAACTCATAGACTCCATGACAGAATTAGAAATAGTAAAACAAATAGTTTTATATCCTCCTTCATAACCCCTTTACCTGTACCCAGTCCTTCCTCATCTCCTTGTATTTAGCCTTTCTTGTTCTCTCTTTTAGTTATACTGCATCCACATATACATTTGTTTACATATATACATATACTATTAGTTAGACTCTACATGTGAGGGAGAATATATAGCCTATTTCTTCTTGAGATTGTGTGATCTCTCTTCATATTATACATTCTAAATCTACCAATTTTTTCCACAAAATTTTTAACTTCATTTTTCTTTAGAGCTAAGTAGTATTTATATATATGATATCTATATGAACCTATATATAATATATTACATGCATTATATAATATATATATATATTTCAGTATCCATTCATCTGTTGATGGACAACCAGATTAATTCAAATTCCTTGCTATAGTGAATGGATCAGCAATAACTGGACTGATTCGCCAATTCTTTTCTTCTCTTTGGTTTCTTTTGGTCATTTATTTTCATTTTGATAATTTAAAAGAATGTCATCTTGGGACTGGAGAGATTAGCATAGCAGTTAAGAGTATGTGTTGCTCTTGCAGACATTGGAGGTTCCGTTCCAAGCACTCACATGGCATATATATTGCATATATATATATATATATCACTCACATGGTAGATATATATATATATATATATATATATATATATATATATCCAATTCCAGAGGCTCCTATGCCCCTTTCTTCACCAGCCTGCACACATGTGGTGCACGTACATACATGCAGGCAAAACACCAATACACATAAAGTCACAATCAATTGCTCTTACAAAAACAAACCAAAAACCCATAAAGAATGCCGGCTCTTTCTACTGTCGCTCCTTGGTCATCTCTTCCTTCAGTTAACACAAGAGATTGCTGGCTTGTCTCCCTGAAGTTGGGTGTGGCTCATCAAGTTGACTCCCAGGGAGACAGAGCTCTCTGCTCTCTGCTCTCTGTGGAAGAGCATTCCCTAGTCTAGAGTCTCTGTGACCCCCTTCTACTTACACACAGGCTCTGCCTAGGGAGCAGGCTTCACATAACTGCTGGTCATCCACATTTCAAGGACAGGATCATATCTCTCACATTCCGTCTTGCCTTTTAAAACCTAACTGTAACCACACTCACCTAGAAAACTCTCCAGTCCCCTCTGATTTTGATACCCACCCCATGTCCTACTTCCATTCCTCACTGTACTTCCGGTCCGTTTCTGTTCTTCATTCATCTTTCCCCTCTACAGATAGCGCCTGAGGACTGAAGTGATGCTCAATTCAGCTTAACCCTTTTCATCTGACTCAGCTCTTGGCATGCAGATACACACAGCAAACCTTTGTTGGATGATTTAAGAATCAGACGCTGTGCACAGAACTGGGATTGGATTGGCCTCAAACCTTACAGTAGCCTTCTCTTCCTTAGAAGCTGCTGTTAGCTTCCTCTCTGTAAGTTAGCCACACCAGGCAAGGTACTTGGGGTCTAAGGTGACTTTCTAAACTGTATAGAATCAGTAAGTTGGAAAACAAGAATTAAACACCAGGCTTGGAAGTTTCCTTCAAAACTGGAGCAATGCCCTAGCTGATGGTTGTTAAAAGCTGGGTTTGAGGTCTCTGAGCTCAGGTGCCGAGGGCACTGCCTGCTGCCCGCCTCCAGGTCGTCCATTTCATAAGCTCTGCCAAGTTCTGACAGAAAAAGAAACGCCCGCACACTCATACTGGGGAAGGTGGAGGTGACAGGGTCTCCTCTGTAATGAGCGGTGGGCTGGACTGGGAAGGTGAAAGGTGAGTTCCCAGATGGTTCCACGGAAGATTTCAATTCTCCTACTTAATTCAGGTAGCCTGACTGTCAGAAGCAGACCAGAGCAATTAGGGCGCATGCGCCTCCCTTAGGAGGGCTTTAACAATGCCACTCAGTCCTTTGCCAGAAACTCTCCATTAGACCATCCCCAGCACAGAGGAGGCAGGGCTTTGTCCTGGGCCCTACTGTCTCCCAGGCAGGAACAATTTGCGTCTTGGTTTAGTAAAAATAATGAATCAAAACAGAGTAACTTTACCAGGATATTTAATTGGCTCCAACCCCGTGTTGAATTTTGATTCTATTTAACAGCTACTTTTAAGCTGTTAAATATATTCAAATGATTAGATTTGGGGAGTATTAAAGGGAGGGATGATGAATTAATGGCTTATTGTATAATAAGAAGCTACATTTAAGACTCATCTGCTACAGACCACTAAATAGCTGGGAGCTACTGCTAGGTCAGATTAAAACATCAGAGTCTTAGGACACAATAATGCCCATGGGTGTCTGGACATTAGGGTTGAATCCCACAGTTAGTCCATTATATCTGTGATTTGAGACATGATATTTAACTGTGTAG
Source organism: Tokudaia tokunoshimensis (assembly GCA_036184795.1). NCBI lineage: Eukaryota > Metazoa > Chordata > Mammalia > Rodentia > Muridae > Tokudaia > Tokudaia tokunoshimensis. The sequence continues at coordinate 102,928,864 of BTHU01000008.1, forward strand.
GGCCACTACATGGGGATGACAGCTGAATGATAACTGGATTTGACTGAGACTACTCCTGACCTTTGATAAGCACTCTGCAAATGAGGCTACATATTAGGAATCTATAATCTAAAAATCTGAAACTCAAACTGCTGCAGAATGACAAACTTTTGAGTTTCCTATCTTGAAGCACTTTGGTTTCTAAGCATTCCAACTGGACGTATTCAGCTGTAATTCCTTGAAAGCATGTCCAAATCTGAAGTTCTTGGATCTGAAACCAACTGGGACACAAGCATTTTGCATAAGGGATACTCAGCCTCTGATGTTACTGCTGACTTGCCAAGGTGTGGCTGAAGGGGCACATGTTTGTGTGTTTATACATAGGTGTATATGAGAATATGTTTGTGAACACATGCATGTGGAGGCCTGAAGATAATGTATGGCATTTTCTTGATCACTTTGTATTTTATTTATTGGGGTGGGGTCTCTTGCTGAACCTGGAACTTGCCAAATAGGATAGTCTTGCCAGCTTGCTCCAGGGATTCTGGGTCTCTACCTCCTGACAGGCTAGCTGCTACTGCAACCTATCTTCTTATGTGTCTGCCATTGCAACCTATCTTTTTAGGTGGCTTCTGCTGCAACCTATCTTTTTATGTGGCTTCTGCTGCAATCTATCTTTTTATGTGGCTGCCACTGCAACCTATCTTTTTATGTGTCAGCCATTGCAACCTATCTTTTTATGTGGTTTCTGCTGCAACATATCTTTTTATGTGGCTGCTGGGGATCCCAACTCTTGTCCTTAGGCTTGTACAGCAAGTGCTTGCTTTATTCATTGAGCCCTCTCCATGGCCACTGCTGATTTTTTTTTTAAATTCCAAGTTCATTATCTGACATATCTAATAATAATTTTTCATCTTAAACTTAAAAAATCTTTTACTTAAATTTTTCTTTCACCCACCAAACACATATTGATGACCCTCTACTCTGAGGAGCTAGGGATCTGTCCTCCACAGCATCTGCACCTAAACAACAGTGAAAGAGGCAGCAAAGCTGCATTGTAATCACACAGGATCTGTGACTGAGGCCTGTAGACAGAATTCTGGCTTCTTTAAAAACCCCAGTTATGTTATGTGATTGTTTTTGTTTTAATCCCAGGTGTGGGCTATGGGACTGCTTCAGATTGTCCACAGCCACCAACTACGATTGTCTCATGCTCTAGGAGGGGTTTAATTTTTGCCAGTTTCAGATAGTTTACAGTTGCGACTCTGGAGAGGGTATAAATGGGAGAACCCCAGAGGGTCTGTGGAGACTGCTGCTCCCCCTGCTGTTGCCCCCACCCCCACTGTCTATCCTTGTAGTCACCACTACTGCCACCACTGCTGCCGCCGGTATTCACTGCTGCTGCCGGGTTGCTGTTTTGCTGGAATGCTGGTTGAAGATATCCTGACCACGAAGATTAGACTTGCCCCAAGGAACCTGATTCTGCTAATTAGCAGGAATTACTCTAAAGAGGTCTATATCCCCTTTCCTCTTTAACCTTCTTTCTCTCCTACCTAGTGCTGGGGGATTGGAAGGGATTGGGGTAGAATAAAGGTTGGAAGGGTGGAAGATATAGGAGCATAATAAAGTAGACCGAAAAGTACACCAACAGAGGCCTATCTGGGATATAGTAGATTCACTGAGTATATCAAGGCCAAGATGGTGAATACTAGCTATTTGTTAAGGCCCAAGCATCAGAGGTGGAAGGATGGTAGACAATGGTGGGAGAGGCTTTCCTGGCAGTGGTGGTGGTGGTGGGTATTCAATTGCCATACAGTACATGTCTGAGGCAGAGAACAAAGGAGGGCATAGAAGGTGAGAGACTGGAGGAGGGAGAGGAGGGCAGATTAGGAAGGGTGCCCTAGGAGGGTGCCCTGTGACCTGCTGTAAGGTTGTGTTTTGCTCCATGGAAAATGGAGAATAGGCGAACGGAATTTAATAGAGTGATGCCATGGTCAGATTAATATTTTAGCAGATTTTCAAATGGAGCAGAACAAGTCAGGGAAGTGAGCAAGGGGTCAGGTTCCAAGCAAGATGCTCTGGGCCTGTCAGCTCCTATTCAGGGATGCATTTCACCAAGCTGGGCAATAAGAAGGAAGAGGCTGGAAGGGTCCTAGACTCTGGGCCATGGGATGGGAGTTAAGGAGATCATGAGCAGGAGCATTCTCAGCCATTGTAAAACCTAGGGTGAGCCACAGCATGGCCTGTAGGAGTAGAAAGTGGGTGAACAATGAACCCAGAGAGGAAAGGAGGGCATTCCAGGCTAAAGATGTCATTGATGGGGACATGGAAATCACCAGGGACAATGGTGAGCATGGGCTAAAGGATCGGAGTGGAATTTGGGTGCCAATGCTTTGGTATTTTGATACCATGGGGTCAGTAGACAACACAGAGATGAGGAGCCTTGCGTAACCATTCCTGCATCCTAGGAGAATTGAGGTGTAGGTAGAATAAGTCTTCTTCCCTTGAGGAAGCTTCCAGTCATCTTACAGTCTTCCAGTCGTCTTACAGTCTTCCAGAAAGAAGCTGGAAGTGAAATCAGAGACCGAGAACATGGGTACAGTGATGGAGAGATTAAGACCAGAGTTCAATTTTAACAACAGGGCTCTTGGGGCAGGGTAGGGGTGTGAATGGGATATGGCAGTGGTCCCAGAATTAAGGAGAAGCCAATAGTTGAAGTAGAGAAAGACATACCCTATTGACTTTGGCGCCATGGGTTTGACCTACTTCAATGCTGCTGCAGTTGACCAGCCTCAACCCCACCCCACCCTCTCAAACAGAACCTATTGTTATCTCCCTAATGCTACTCTTTCCCAGTTTATTTTCAATCCCTCAGGCCAAGTTTCATTTATTTTTATTCACTAGGCATTTGTTGAAAATTGCTTTGTGCTTTCTGTTCCTCTCTCTACTCTTCTTGTTAAACACGAGAGCTCTTCAACTCTTTGTGCATTCACTACCCAGGCTTTTGATTGGGTATTGTGAATGTCCTCATGGCTTCAATTCCCACTTGTATTGCTAGAGTTCTCTACCAACCCAGATCTTTTATTGACCTGGAGATTGCATCTCACAAATTCTCACCCTCATGTACCTAGCCACCAGGTATCCAAGCTCACTCTGAAGTGCCAAGAGTTCCCACACAGTGCATCAAGGCTACTTCTCCCAAAGCATTCTCTCTGTTCATGAATAGTATCCTGGTGCCTCCCTCCAAAGCATAAGAACAATACAAGTCCAAACTCATGCTCACTAGTATATCCATAGTGGTTAGAACAGTAGTGCCTGGGACATGGTAGGTACTCATATTCATTTAAATGAATGAATGAACAAATGAATGAATGAATAAACAAATGAATGCTTGGTGTGTTCTCTCTACCACCATGCATATTCAATCAGACCTAAGTACTCCCACTTTGGGCCTGAAAAGCATGTCTCCTTAAGACATCTAACCTTTTCTATTCATTAGTCTCCTATTTCAGTGCCCACCTTCTTGGGAAGGCGCCAGATTTCTTAGTCATGTATCAAGACAACTGTTCTAGGTTCACAGACATGTCAGTGCACACTGTGTAGGGCAGACTCCTACACACTGCCGTAAGGGGACTGTTAGAGATAACAGTTCTTTTGACCTGTGAGACTAAAGAACCCATAGACTTTCTGCCAAATACAAAATATTGTTCTCTTTAATAGCACTGTACAACTTTGAACAATAAGCTAGCCATTGGGCTTTATTGGTATTCCCACAGAGGGTTCTACACAATCTAACAGGAACACTTAAAGAACTTTCCATGATCCACTGAGCCTAGAAAGATGAAATGTGGGGGATGTGTCTTGAACCATACTACATATGAGAGAGATGAAAGGAACCAGCAGTTCCGTAAGTAAAAAAAAAATTAAAAGCGTAACTTCATTTAATTCTGCATTTTGCCCCAATTTTTTAAAAACACAAATTCTCCTTTAAGATAATTTTAATGAACAGCCAACAGAATTAACATTCTGTGAAATATTATTTAGAAACTGGAGCATTACACTCCTTGAAAGTGGGTCTCGCCTTTACCCAAAATGCATGGAATACTTTTAGAAACTACAGTTTGGCGGAATAAAAGCAGTACACATAAAGCCAGTGATCAGCTGCAGTGTGAAGAGGAGGCTGTCTGTCTGAGCCAAGTGGTTGATGTTGGATGACAGCTGGGCACCTTAGCTTCCACAAGGGACTCAGGACCAAGAAGTACAGGATGCTTCAGAGTTTCAGAAAGCATGATGGAAAGATGTCTTAGTAGATAAAAGCACTTGTTATGCAAGCCTCATAACCCAAGGTTGATAATCACAACCCATGGTGGAAGGAGAAACTAAACTCCTAAGAGCTATGCTCTGACTTTGTGAGATATGTGCACCATAGCACACATACTACACACACACACACACACACACAGAGAGAGAGAGAGAGAGAGAGAGAGAGAGAGAGAGAGAGAGAGAGAGAGAGAGAGAGAGAGACAGAGACAGAGACAGCACGTACAATAACAACAAAATCAAAAAGACAACACAACAAAAATAATTTAAATTTTATTTTATTTTTTTATTTTATTTTTTATATTTATTTATTTATTTTGTTTTTTTGAGACAGGGTTTCTCTGTGTAGCTCTAGCTGTCCTGGAACACACTTTGTAGACCAGGCTGGCCTCAAACTCAGAAATCCTCCTGCCTCTGCCTCCCAAGTGTTGAGATTAAAGGTGTGCGCCACTACTGCCCGGCATAATTTAAATTTTAAATCTTAAATAAATCACACCTGCTAACCTTTCAGAAAGAGAGTAACAGAACATCTTTCTGTCATGTTGTCAGTGATGGATTTCTTAATCTGAGGGAAAAATTCACCAGACCTTCAGGAGCTCAGCAAGAGAGGAAGTATGCTAAAAATTTCAGGCTGGACTGCACACTTACTATGCTCAAAGCACACACTGCACCCCTGCCCTATGGTTTCAGAGGACTCAGCTCTGCTAGAGTCTGTCACCAGGAAACCCTGGCTGGCCTCACTGCCCCTGCCAGACAACTGTGCTGACTCAGACATCTTGCCATAGCTCTCCCCACCCCAAGGATGCTGCTGTTTGCACAGTGCTGTGAGTCAGAGCAGCGAATGGAACTTTCAATGCTAGTGGGTTGATAGTTTCAGGGTCTCCAGTGAGATCTTTCCACAGGCCACAATTTGACAAAGTCAGCAATTTGACTATGTGTTCAATTTACACCAGAATTGTGATTCCCCCAGACTACAGAGAAGAAATTTTGGGAAGAGACATTCTAAGGGGTTATAAGCCTGATGCCTTCAGTTACTTGGTTCCTAGTGATATATGGTTGAGAGTCTAAGGTCAAATGATTAATTATACATTAGAAACTTATGAAGCCACATATTTTTTATCAAGTCTGCAATTAAGATCACACTTTTAATTTGATGTGCAAGAAATACAAATATATAGGCGTGATGAACTGTATAAGAAAATGGCACCAACAGACTCAAATATAACCACCTCTGTAAATCCCATTTAAAACAATGGAATGAGCCAAGGTACGCACCTGCTTGTCTGTGAGCAAGGGTACTGGAGCAATTCCTAAGTGGTAGGAAAAGACATTGCTCTGACAAAGCAGTGTCACCAGTAGCCAGGAGGTCAGGAGAATGGAAGCTAAAGAGACATCTGATGATGAGGTCCCACAACACAGTCAGAAAGGAGAGAGGAGTTCTGGGCTTCTGCAGCAAAGTGGGGTGCCCATAACTACAACAATTTATATGTGTCAAATGGGAAGAAAGGTTCAGAAGGTTCCCAACTCTGACAGTCCTTGGCTTATGGCCATAGCATTCTAAGACCTTCCTTGTCTTCACCTTCCCTATGCAGCTGTTAATGTTTTCCTTTGTCCAATTTTCATCTGCCTCACACTGATAAGGACACCTGTCACCAGATTTAGGGCCCACAGAGATATTCTGGGTGGACTTGAGATCCTTATTTATATTAAAACTCCCACCTTTTAAACTAACTAAAGTATTATTCATGTTTTAGAAACTGGGTAAGCACATATCTTTTGGAGAATTACATGCAAGTCACTTATTTTTGGGTATTTACTACTTTGGGGTTCTTTCATTCCTTCACGTGCACCCAGAGTCACACCCAGTGCAATTTCTTCCATGAGAAGGAATTCCTTTAAGCTAGGAATGAGTTTTTTCAGCCTTAGCGTGTCTTAGACATGCCTTAGCACTTGTCTGCAAGTGTGCAGCGTAGGCTCACAGGCTTTTGCTTCACATACTCTCAGGCATCATTCCATTGTTACCATCATACACACTCTTCCAAGGCAGAAGTCTGCTGTTGCTCTCAATTAGGTGTCTACTCATACCCCATGCTCTGTTTTTGTCCGGCTGTCTCTACAATTGTAATGGTCTTAAGCAATCTGATCACTTTTAGGTGGTATTATCTCTTCCATCTTGTTTACTTATGCTTCACGAAACACATGGGACTGTGACTCTAGATAATTCTGGAAAAAGAAATGATGGAAATACTGTCCAGGTATCCAGACTATTGACACAGCATAGCATGGACTCATCTTTAAAACAGACAAGACTAAAGGAGAGTTTGTAACTGTTATATCTGCTCTTTAGAAGCTATCTTTTCTAGTACCAGGGTATTAGTATTTTCAATCTCTCTCTGTCTCTCTGTCTCTCTCCCCCAAATATGTACATATTTATATACTTATGTATATGTATAGTCCAAATGGTCAATTTTATTGATTGGATTATTTAGATGTTTTATATTCTTTCGTTCATCTGATGAGTAGTGTACTAAAATCTCTTATTATTCCCTCTCGACTCTCTTGTTCATGTTTTATACAGATAGTTGCTGGGTTGTTTCACAAACATAAGGATCTCTTCATTGTGGAATGTGTGTAAGTTTGTAGTATGCTCTTGTTTGGCATAACACTTTCAGGACTAAACATTCCACACTGTTCTCATAGTAACAATTCCTGTTTTGTTATTGCTTTTCTGAATCTGGCAAATATTTGCCTGTGCCTTTCTTCTTCTAGTCATTTTGAATCACCATGTAAGTCTCTCTTTTGATTTTGCCTGATGAGTCAATTTGAAAAATAATCATTTTCTTTTAACTGGCAGGTGAAGCCCATTAACATTTTAATATGACTATTATGTTTTGTCTGATTCAGTCATATTATTTTATATTAGAATTTTCAAGTATGCCATATTTTTGTTACATTTGTTTTTTTTCTTGTGGCTTAAATTTTGCCTTTTAAAACTGATTTTAATAATTATAAAGGTTCATAGTTACATTTGTATTGATAGTATATAATTTCTCTCTCTCTCTCTCTCTCTCTCTCTCTCTCTCTCTCTCTCTCTCTCTGTGTGTGTGTGTGTGTGTGTGTGTGTGTGTGTGTGTGTGTGTCTCTAGGCCCACAAATGATATTTTTAATTTTGACCTATGGTGGTTTGAATATGCTTGGCCCATAGGAAGTGGCATCCTTAGGAGGTATGACCTTGTTGGAATAGATGTGGCCTTGTTAAAGGAAATGTATCACTGTGTAGGTGGGCTTTGGGGACTCGTATGTTCAGGCTCCATCCAGTGTGGAAGATGACTGCCTTCACATCAAGATGTAGAGCCTTCAGCTCCATGATGTAAACCTCTAGCACCATGTCTGCCTGTAAGCTGCTATACTTCCAGACATAATTATAATGGAATGAACTTCTCAAACTGTAATAAATGTTTCCTTTTATAAGAATTGCCTTGATCATGGTGTCTCTTTACAGCAATGAAACTCTAACCAAGACACAATTTGTTAATTAAATAATAGTTCATGAAAAAGAATCTATCCCAGAAGTAATATTGTTCAACAATTGAGCAAACTTCTCTCCATTTGAAGAATTAAATTCTTATGTCTTGGCCTAAGTGTGAAAAGAAAAATGAATACTGTCACTCTTAGAATGAAATATGTAAATTAACTTTATGACAGTGAGTGGAGGAGAAATACTTTAAATAAGAAATAAAAAGTATAAGCAAATAAATATGCTATGAAATACTATCATGATATTCAGTATTATCATACTCAAATTAAAATTTAAAATATCTTAACTAAAAATATGCGAATCCAAGCAGCAGTTCTGACCCTTTCTCCAAAGCATAGAGAAAAATCAAGTAACAGAATGGAAAATAATAAATCTAACTGGGAGGGGTGAATATTAGATGTGAAGAGCACCACCATGATAGTAAAAAATGGAATATTTAGTAATATTCTCACTTGGAAAATTATAGAGAAGCAGGAAGATACTCAATTTCACTGAATACCAGCAAAATGCATGTTGAAACCTTAAGTGAAGGTTTATAGATTTACAAGTCTATTGTCTGAGTAAAGCAGTATTTTGGAGATGTAATACAGTACTAGTTATGCCCAGTAGCAATACAGTTTGGTCTTGAGGTAGAACTATCCCCAACTTTCTGAGAGTCTGCCAAATTAATTTTCAAATTGCTAGTACAAGTTTGAACTCCCACCAACAATGGAGGAGTGTTCCCCTTGCTCCACATCCTCGCCAGCATGTGCTGTCACTTGAGATTTTTTTATCTTAGCCATTATGATTGGGTTGTTTGGTTTGTCTATTATCTTGAATACTTTATAGATTTTGGATATTAGCTGTAGGTCAAATGTAGGGTTGGTTAAATGTAGGTCTGCCATTTTGTCCTTTTTACTGTATCCTTTGCCTTATAGAAGCTTTTCAGTTTCATGAGGTCCCATTTATTAGTTGTTGATCCTAGTACCTGAGCTGTTGCTGTGTTCAAGGCTATACCACTCTTTTTCTTCTACCAGATGTAGTGTTTCTGGTTTTATGCTGACGTCTTTGATCCACTTGGATGTGAGTTTTGTGCAGGGTGATAGATATGGACCTATTTGCATTCTTCTATATGCAGATTTCCAGTTAGACCAGCACTACCTCAAGACCCAGCTATACCACCTCTGGACATACACCTAAAAGATTCTCCACCATCCCACAAGGACACTTGCTTAACTATATTCATAGCACCTTTATTTTTAGTAGTCAGAAACTGGAAACAATCTAGATATTCCTCAACTGAAGAATGGATAAAGAAAATACGGTACATTTACACAATGGACTATTACTTAGCTATTAAAAACCATGACATCATGAAATTTGCAGGTAAATGGCTGGAACTAGAAAAGATCATTCAGAGTGAGGTAACCCAGACCCAGAATGACAAACATGGTATGTACTCACTTATAAATTGATATTGGCCATAAAGTACAGAGTAATCATGATACAAGTCACAGACCCAAAAGGCTAAACAACAAGGAGGGCCCAAGGGAGGATGTTTGAATGTCACTGAGAAGGGGAAATAAAATAGAGATCTGGGGTGGGACAGGGGTGAATAGGAGGGATCAAGTGTGGGGAGGATGTTGGGAAAGAGAACTGGAATCAGTAGGGGAGTATCTCTGGGACAAACTAGAAACCTAGGACAATGGAAACTCCCAGGAATTTATGAAGGTATCCCTAGCTAAAACTTCTAGAAATAGGGCATGTGGAAGATGAAATGGTCATCTCTTACAACCAGGTGAGACTTCCAGTGGAGGGATGTAGCTATCAATCCAGCCACAAAACCTTCGACCAACAATTTTTCCTGCTTATAAGAGATGCAGGGATAAAGAGGGAGCAGAAAATGAGGGACTAGCCAGCCAAAGACTGGCTCATGAGTCACATGTCATGAGTGATGCCCACTCCTGACACTGAGAATAATAGAATAATATTCTGCTATGCTTGCAGAAGACAGGAGCCTAACACACGGAGCCTAGCATATTTGTCATCTGAGTGGCTTCACCCAGCAGCTGATGAAAGCAGATGCAGAGACCCACAGCCAAACACAAGGTCGACTTCATGGAATCTTGTGGAAGAAAAAGAGGAAAGATTGAAAGAGCCAGAGAGGTTAAGGACACTACAAGAAAATCTACAGAATCAGCCAACCTAGGCCCATAGGTGCTCACAGAGACTGAACCACCAACTAGAAAGCATGAATGGGACAGACCTAGGCCCCCTATATTGATGTAACAGATGTACAGCTTGGTCCTTATGTGGGACTTCTAACAGCAGGAGCAGGAGCTGTCGCTAATTCTGTTTCCTGCCTTTGGATCCTTTTCCCTGAACTGGGCTGCCTTGTCTAGACTCAATAGAAAAAGATGTGACCAGTCCTACTACAACTTGATATACCAAGGAGTGTTATTATTCATGGGAGGCTTCCCATTTTTGAGGAGAAAGGGAAGGGGACATAGAGGAAGGAATTGCAAGATATTTCCTATCCATTCACATTGAGGCAGTGAGAGGCCAGTGATTGGAGGGGAGAGAGGAGGAGGAGCTAAGCGAAGTGAGGGGCCAAGAGAGAAGAGAGGGAAAGGGCTCAGTGGACCAGACAAATTGTGTGGAGAAGGAGGTGCGGATACCCAGATGACTTCAGAAGTATTTCTGGTGTTTTGGAGAGGTTTGACTATTGGGATAAGATTTTATCATTGTAAATTGGCATTATGTAATTAGGAGTTTTATATACATAAAGATATTTGGTTAACTATTCAAGTTTAAGAGTCATGCTTTACTGGATACTTGGAAGGAGTGGTGCAGAGGCCTGGCGGGGCCGTACTCTTTCTTAATTATTACCCACTACAGAAGGTAAGAGGAGGGAGCTGGGAGGAGTGGAAGGGAAGCTCTAATCAGAATGTAAATTAATTAATTAATCAACCAATGAAAAAACAGTGCCAATTAAAAGCTGTTGATGACAACAATTTGGCAAAGGCCAATAAATGAATATAACCCACATGCTTACATATATATTTCTTTTTTGTAGTGGTCCTATCTATGGACATATAGGCAGAACTAACTACTGGACTTAGAGCATTGGTTCCCAACCTTCCTAATGCTGTGGCCAATTAATACAGTTTCTCATGTTGTGGTGACCCCCAACCATAAAACTACTTTGTTGGTACTTCATAACTGTAATTTTGCTACTGTTGTGAGTCATATTGTAAATATCTGATATGTGGGATATCTGAAATGTGGTCCCCAAAGGGGTTGCTACCCATAGGTTGAGAAATGCTGGCTTAACGGGTTATTTAAAAAACTAGAATATGACTTTGTGGGGTGGATATGATTGGGAAGTTATGACAGGAGTTGGAGGGTGGAAATGGGAGTAAATATGATAATATTTCATCATTTACCTCAAGAATAAAGAAAAATTCAAACAAAATGGGAAACATATATGAAAGAATATTCTTAGCATCATTTTTCAATGGAGAAAAATGGAAACAAATTCAAAGTTAATCAACAGGAAAATGGAGAAATAATTTATGAAGTTATTATACAGTAGATATCTGTAATAGCTGAATGATATAAATCTTTATGTATCTACATGACTAAATCTCAAAAACATTACTTTGAGTGACAAAGGCAACTAGTAACATATTATATAGTGTGTGAAACCAGTCACACGCACATGAAAGACGACCAACATTAGCTTACTGACATTTACGGTACACAAATACATAGCATCAAGCAGAGATCAAATGACAAACCCCCAAATGCATGCTGATGGCTAACTCTGGAGTGGTGAAGAGAAACAGAATTGTGGGGGAGCCCATTGTGTCTATAAGAGCATTTAATCTAAAAGTAATCTGAGGTAAATACGCAGACTACCAGAATCTAATATATTGGATTTAGGGACAGATGGGTATTTATCATATTATAAATTATTTATTTTATGTGTATGTGTATTTTACCTGCATGTGTGTGTCTGTGCAGTGCATGCATATAGTGCCTGCCAGAGTCAAAAGAGGGTTTCAGAACTGCTGGAACGGGAGATATAGAGGACTATTAGGAATATCCTGTTTCTCAGGAAGAACGGTCAGAGCTCTTAACCTCTGAACCATCACTCCAGCCCTCATTACCTATCTTTTATGTGTAAAATATTTTATAACTCATATGAAGATAAGTACCCTGTGGGTAGAGCATCTGACCCTAAAAAACAAAAGTAAATAAACTGAAAGAAAAGGCTGTGTGAAGCTAGAGGTCACTTTTCTTGTCTTGGGGTGGGAAAGATATCAGCTCATGGGGCAATTTCAGTATAAACCAAACTGCTTCTGCTCCAGGCAGCCTGGGTTTGTATTCTAGCTAAAAAGTTATCTACCTGTCTCTGGCCAGCTTCCATCATGGGCTTATGTTGGTCAGTTAACACTGAAAGTACTTGCTATCCTGTTACAACAATGCTAAATTCTTCATAGGTGAGTAGCTAGCGTCAACATGGATCTTTCTGGGAGAATGATACTAGCAACTGGTCTGTAATACTGGTTGGCAATAAAGTGATTTCTCTGAGCAGCCCTGGCTTCCGTACTGTGGTTTGCTTTAATTGTCAACTTGACATCACCTAGAATCACCTGGGAAGAGATTCAATGACTGACTGTCTACACTGGGTTAGCCTGCAAGCAGTTCTGGGTCAGAGGTATGTCTTCGCTAACTCATATGGGAAGACTCAGCCCCCTGTGGGTGATGCCATTCCTTAGGTAGGGGGATCCTAAAACTGTATAAGAATGGAGAAATCAAACTGAGCACATGTAAGTGCTCAAACTATTTCAAGTTTCTGTTGGCTTGACTATCCTGCAATAATGGACTTTTACTTGGAAGTAGGAACTAAAACCCTTTCTCCCTGCCCAAATTTCCTTTCATTGCTGTTATAAAATACCATGACCAAAACAACTTGGGGGAGAGAAAAGAGTTGATTTGGCTTACAGGTTCCAGTCTATCATCAAGGAAAACCAAAGCAGGAACTTAAAGTAGGAACCCTGGAGGAATGCTGTTTATTAGCTTGCTTCCCTGGGGCTTGCTCAGCTATCTCATAGGGATGACACCACCCAAAGTCAGCTTAAACCTCCTATGTCAATTAGCAATAAAGAAAATGTCTCCCAGATATGACCAGAAGCCATTCTGACCTAGGCAGTTCCTCAGCTGAGATTTCCTCTTTACTGGTGGCTCTAGATTTGTGTCAATGCTGAAGCTAACTGTGACACTCCTCGGCTATTTGTGTTCAGTAGGGTATTTAATCACAGCAACAGAAATGAAGCCAGGGCCTGCTTCACAGAGGTCTTCACAGAGGTCACTCCATTGGTCTCTTATCCTGTGAACTGCACTTTTAAGGGCTTTCATGGTCTTTGGATTCTGATTAGGTTTGGCTAGTGGGAAATATCTTCCAGAATAGTGGTTTCAAGGAGTTTCTTGCAAGGTGCCTTGGCTTGGTTGTGACCCCTGGTTAAAAGCCCCTGTTCCTATAATGTGACTTAACCTATATGACCCTCCCTCTTTACTCCAGCCATCTGGTTATCTGGTTCTCTCTCTCTCTCTCTCTCTCTCTCTCTCTCTCTCTCTCTCTCTCTCTCTCTCTCTCTCTCGCTTAGTTTCTGACTCACTGCATGTGACCAGCTCTGCAGAGGGCTACCCTAGCTTATACACTGTCTTCTGTGGTTCTCCTGTTCCCTGCCCAGTCCCTCCCAGTCAGTGCTTATGAATATACAGTCTCCTATCCACATCCTGATTGGACATTCAAGCCTGTGTCCATCACGACACACAATAGGGCTCTAATGTTGATGGCAGAGATGACATTCTCTACTTCACAAAAAGAAATTTAATCCCAAATAACTGTAAGAAGCATTGGGCAGTATAGTGTGTATGTGTGTGTGTGTGTGTGTATGTGTGTGTGTGTGTGTGTGTGTGTGTGTGTGTGAATGTATGTACAGTAAGTCCTTTCTTGGATCTGAAAAAAAGTGTACAAAAGGTAAATGCCTTCCAAACTCAGGAGTCTGAGTCCAAACAGCAGATCTTCCACCTCCTTTTCTGCTGACTGCTCCTCTGAAGAGCTCAGCTTTCTGCAGGTCTGCTCTGATGTCCTTCCCTCAACATGTCTGTGATGGTTTGTTTATGCTTGGCTCAGGGAATGGCATGATTAGAGGGTGTGGTTCTTTCCAATAGTAACCATGTTTCCCTTGCCACTGATTTTAAGAAGAAATGCTCCTTGATAGTTTTCTTCAGTTTATGGTTTCATCACACCATGCTGTGTATAGACAATTAACATGCTATAGGGGCTTGGTGTGGTTGTTAAAGTACCCAATGGTTGAGCATGGAAATTTGAAATCAGCTCCTCAGGACCCAGGTAAAAATCTGGGTATACGAACACACACCTATAACCTGGTCCTGAGAAACAGGAAGAACTCTGGGACTTGTTGGTCAGGTTGTCTTCTTGCTCAGTCATTGGTCTCCAGGTTTAGTGAGAGACCTTGTCTTCAAAATGGAATAATAGAAAAAGCAATATATAAAAGCAATAGACAAATACATTCATATACATATATACATACACATATGCATATTCATATATACATATACATGATGCCAACTTCTGGTCTCCACATATATGTGCACACACACACACACACACACACACAGAGAGAGAGAGAGAGAGAGAGAGAGAGAGAGAGAGAGAGAGAGAGATACACACACACTACCCTTGGGTCGTGTAAATTTTTCAGGGATCCTTGGGGAAGGTCTTATGAAAATGGAATACTTTATCTCCCTTTAGCCTGTTTTCTGGAGATTTCTATAAACAGAGTCCACCTAAACACTATAACTCAGCGTGGAAGCTGTCAAATGAATCATGACGTTGTTTGGGAAGAATACTGGACAAAATGAGGTACAGCAGGGTTTGTTCTCCACCTTGAATTTCACATTTCACAGCTGGCCATGAAGGCCTTCTGTCTTGCCACAGCCCCACCTCTCCACCCAGGCAGTGCCAGTAAGGGAGCTCAGAACAGAAAAGAGCTGAGGCAGGCACACGCCAGAGATCTGAGGCCTTTTAAGGATCCTACATCTAAGGAAGGGAGCTTTGCTCACACAGACAGAAGATGCGCACTCAGCAGCCCAGAGAGACATCCTAGAAGGAGGCTTTCCTTGGAATGGAGTCAGGGGGAAAGAGGCCCGGAAACCCTTCAGCTGGCTCCATGTCACCCAGACTCAGGCTGACAGAAAGTTCAAATATAGGCTGAGTTTTATGTTGGAGTTTTTTCCTTTCTTCTTTCTTATTTGTTTGTTTGTTTGTTTATTTATATGTGTGTGTGTGTGTGTGTGTGTGTGTGTGTGTGTGTGTGCCAGTGCCCTCAGTGGCCATGTGGATGTCAGAGGACAACATTGTGAAGCCAGTTCTCTCCTTTGACTTTTTATATAGTTTCAGAGATCAAACTTAGGTTGTCATGTTTATGTTTTATCCCTTGAACTATTTCAACAGGCCAGGAGAAACCTTTCTTGTCCTAATTTATTCTCTAGCTGTCCTTAGGTCTACACCTCTGCTAACCTGACATGAAGACAAAAATTTGACTTCCTCTCTCCCACTGGGAAATCCCACGGTCTTCCTTCTCAACTTCTTCCAGACTCATCGTGATCAGAATCCTGCTCTATCAGAGCATCCTACTGCCCAGGGTCCTGTATGCAGCAACATGACAGGGGAGAGGCAGCATCTCCAGGCTTTGTCCTAGGAGTCCGTGCAAACACCTGAACAGAGACTCATCACAGCTCTGCACCATGAGGTCACATACCTTTGAGTCCTCACCTGCCATCAGCCCCTGGACAGGTGTCACTTTCTGGTCCTGCACAAAAACCCTCTTCATGGAAGTCATAAACCTGCCCTGGCCATCCCTCTCTCTTGTCCACAACCTCCACAACACCCATGTCTGCAGTGGTTCTGGTTCCCTCAGGATGAAACTCAGGTTCTATAAAGAGGCGCCTCTGTAGACTAGACTACTCAGTCTTCTGTTTGAGCCCTCTCACAAGCTCTGCATCTGCTTGACTCAACATAACCTTGGTTTTGAGGAGGCAAAGGCTTTGCAACTTCTGTCCGTGCCATTCCCGGTGTCTGGACTCCTCTCCCCCCTTAAATATGTTTTTCAAGTCTCGGCCACATTCATGCTTAGAGTTTGCCTTGCTCAGTACGCTTAGCCTTGAGACCAGAAAAATGAGTCCTGAATTATAGGTCAGTTATTTGACCTCACCAGTAGACTGTTGGCCTTTGTATCCATATTCCCCACCATATTTGTGAGAAAACTCTGATCCCTGGTTCCAGTCTCTCATCCAGATCTTTGAGTGGCCCAAGAGAGTGGCATGGAGGCTCTCTGAGTTGCTCTGACCAACACCCTCTCACCTCCCTTACTTGTCCATGCATATCAAGAATTTTTTCTTCTCAAAAACATTTTTTCTATCAATATTTGATGAGGGTAATTTCAAAGACTTGTTTAGTAGGATCTGCACATAAGGAGCCCTTCTGAGTATTTATCACGCTCTGGGTATAATTACATTCAAATCCTGAGACACTGTTGCTAGGTTACCATTGCCGTAGGTTCCTCTGACTTCCATGCTTGAGGTGCTCCGCCTCTCTCTGGTGATATTAGGGGCAGGGACAGGCAGGTTAGGGCTTACCTCTAAATAAAGGTGACAGCACACTCTCTCATGCTAGAGGGATAGAATACTAGAGCAGGGGACATTTTGAACATCTTTCCTGGTGGGACTTAAGCTGTGAATCACATCAAGGGGTTGCTGCAAGCAAGATTAAAGAGGTGAGGAGGGAACGAGAAGAGGGCAGTCACCGCCTGTGAGACCCCAGGAGGAATCATCTTCAAGCCTTCTTTCTGTCTGCCTGCTCCGGAAGAAGGAAGCACTCATCCCACATCCTCTAAGGGCCCTGGGAAGAGCTCAGTTTTGTTTTTTTGTTTTGCAGCAGGAGGCTGCCCTTGTGCAAGGACACAGGCATCATCTGACAGGGAAAGCACCTGCCTTCCAGACTGAACAGCACTGGGCCTCTAATGGAAGCCCTCACAACACTGCGACAGGGAAGCCAATTCTTTTCACAGGGGCATCTGAGGCTCTCAGGTAGACCACAAGACATGTAACTGAGTAGAAATGACTGAAGTCTTGACCTGAGCTACTTTTCCTTGACGTTTTTGGGCTTTGTGGGCAGGGATGGGAAGCCCTTTATTCCATCATCACATTCACAGAGGTCTCAAATGTTGACTTTGTGTATTTTTTTTCTAAATGAATCAAATGGTACAATCATTGTCTCACTCTGTTAAACAAATCAACTTGTTAAGTGCCTATCTTTAAAGTATACCACAGCATTATGATTTTGACAATACTTTTTCAACCATCAAGGACCTTTGAATATAAGAAATAGCCTATGCCCTGGTGTACCTCTAAAAGCCTGCTTTAATTTCTCCCCACAAGAGCCTGATACCTTGCAATGGATTGTTAATCTGTGGGCGCTGTCTTTGTGGCTACACGTTGATTAATGGCTGGTCAGGGCTGAACCCATGCATTTGTGTTTAATGCTCTACTGAGTCAGCACCACTGGCCTTGGGGAAGGAAGGGGGAAAAAAAAAAGGAAGAAAATTCAGGCAGAGAAATTCAGATAGAGTGTGGCATTACATTTGCATTTCCTGACTCTGCTGCCCAATCTATTTCCCATTGGTCTTTGGAAATGTGCTAGATTGAATTGTGTTTCCTATTGCAAGTTTTAAATAAGGTGGATGATACAGTAAGCATTACTGTCTGCAGTCCCCTGGGCATAGCTGCAAATACACTTTCAAACCTCAGTGCAATTTCCCAGTCATCGCAGAGCAGTAATTGCTATTAAAAAGAATATATCCTCTTGTATGCACGCAAAATACCCTTAGCTCATCAGTGGGGAATATCGATTGTTGTCAATTTTTAATGCAAAAAATAATTAAAGACTTAGCATCTGTTCAAAATATTTACAAACAGCTTTACCATTCGTGTTTATCTTCCCAACCACGAGCAAGATCTGGAGATAATTGTTTGAGACATCAGCTGGGTTAAACACATTTTGTTTCAACATTAAAAGTTTGTAAGCTTTCATGTCAGGAGACACTGTGGGGGATGAATTTTCCCAGCGGTGGAGAACGTGTGCTAAGCTGGTTAAGACTGGTTTCCCTATGAAATGACACAGCATCCAGGGCTCTTTCTAAGTGACCCTGGGGAGCATGAAGCGGGTGCTACCTTGGTTACCTTCTGAGCTTCTCCAAATAATGTGTTTGCTATTAGCTCCTTACAAACTAGGAGGGTTTGCGTATTGTTGGATGCTGGGCCTTGATTCGATTCTTTAAAAAAAATCTCTATCTAGTGGTGGAGGACAAGACAATATCAGGTAGGAGGATGAACCTTACACCAAATAGGAACTTGCTGCCAGAGAATGGGTACAGCAGATTTGGAAGAACTGAATACAGGGGATCTAGAGATTAACAGTAGAAATCATTGCCCTCCAGCCTGATGAGACAAAAGGAACAGGAGATAGAGGGAGTAGAACTCCAGAACTGGTTCTAATTGGTCAGAGCTGAGGTCAGGATGGACACATTTTTTGGTATGCATGTCCTTATCCAAGGCAGAAAAATTCCTCAAATTTCCTCTCTTCTGGTATTTAGAACCCTAAGTCATGCATCTCCCTGTCTGGCTGTGGCTAGAAGTCAGTGGGCTAAACACTGGAAAATGTGTTTTGTAGTGTCAGGTCCTGAGCTATGGAGTAGATGAATGGGAGGCAAGGAAAGGATGGATTGGCAAACTCACCAATAACTACTGCACCAACTCAGGAGACACCATATAGTGCTAGATCAGGAAGAGAGAAATAGTGATAAGACTCAGAGGAGGGAGAGGGGACTTTCCCTGGAGAAGTCACACATGGTTCTTAGAAGAGGCATTACCTGAGATGGGCTTGTAGGATAGAAAGGATCCCATATCAAGGTTGCAGGTAGGAGATGGAAAGACAGTAACACTCACCTCTGTTGAAGGGTGCAAAGTCCAATGTGGCAGGAAGGACTATTTTGAAGTGGTAGGAGATAGAACAGGGTCCCATAGGGTGAGTAGCTAAGAGGCTAGACCTGAAATCAGGACAGGAAAAGGGCTGCTGAGAAAGCCAACCCAGAGTCAGAGGTTGGCATGAAAGATGTGCTCTCAGGCTCCATCTACATAGAAAAATAGAGGGATTGTGAGTAGACAGAAGGAGGGTGTTGGCTGGATACAGGAAGCAGAAACTGGTCAGGAAGCAATTGCCATGCTATAAACCTCAGGGCTCACCCTCGAGTAATCTAATCTCATCTAATGGAACTTGACCTTCTGAAGGTTCCACAATCCCTCCAACAGCACCATCATCTGTATACCAAACCTCCAAACATGGGAGCCTACAAAGGACACTTAACAGTCAAAGAGTAAAGTTCCACTCTTGGCCCGCATAGGCTTGTGAGTGTCTCATCATGCCAACTGCATTCGGTATAACTTTAAAAGTCATCACAGTTTTACAGTCCCATTGTCCAATCTCTCCGATAGTCACGACTGCCTTATAGGCACCCACTCTGTCCTTGTCTGCAACTGTAACTGTGTGCACATTCCTTTCTCCCTATATTTCTTCTTCTTCTTCTGCTGTCTCTCCTTGTCAGTATGGGTAAATGCAGTGAGCAACACCTCAATATGAATTCTACACTGCCTTGAAATTTTGTTAACCAAACAAACAAGCCTATTAATTTTCAATTGAATCTTGCTCAAGTTTTTAGGTCAGGCACAGAATCCAAGTCAGATTCTTTGCCAGAACATAGTTGTAGTGGTTTGAACCGCAAGGGCCCCCATAGGCTCTTGTATTTGAATGCTTAGCCAGCAGGCAGTGACACTATTTGAAAGGGATTAGGAGGTGTGATCTTGTTGGAGGAAGTGTGCCACTGATGGTGGGCTCTGAGGTTTCAAAAGCCACTCCCAGGGCCCATTACTGTTTTTTCCCTGCTGTCTTCCAATCTTGATGTAGAATTCTTAGCTACTTCTTCAGCAACATATCTGCCTATGTGCTGCCATAGCTTTACCATGATGACAATGAACTACAGCTCTGAAACTGTAAGCCCCAGTTAAAAGCTTTCTTTGAGTCGTTTTCCTATGAAACTCCTGGGGCTAGCCTCCACAGTCTCAACTCCCATTTGCCTTCTCAACTTCCATCAGAACATCCCAGGAAACTCTGTTGTCAGCATTCTGGGTTGTCTTAAGCCTCCTCTTAAGGCTTCCACTGCCCACAGAGCCAACCATTTCCACATTCCTCCTGCAAAGCAAATCCAAAAGCCTGTGAATGACATGCCAGGTTTATCACAGGCACAATCCCACTTTTCAGGACCTGTTGCCTTTATTGGCTACTTTTTGCTCATCACTGTGACCAAACACACATTGAGAAGAAACACAAGGGAGGAGATGTGTCTCCTAGCTCTTGGTTTGAGAGGCGCTAGTCCATCATTGCAGTGGGATGGGAGCAGGTGGCTCTACAGTAGAGTGCTAGTTTGTAGCAGCTGCTGGTCAAATCTAGGCAGAGTATTAATCAGATACTGAACAGGAAACAGGGACAGGCCACAAACCTCCAGGACAACCCTCCTGAGCCAGTTCTTCAAATGAGGCTTTACTCCAAAGGTCCCATAACTAGCCCCAAACAACTGCCATCAGCTTCAATCCCATGAGCCTGTGGGACAATTTCACATTTGAACCATAACAGGTGTTTTGGGGGTTTTGTTTGTTTTGTTTTGGACTCATGCTTAAAGAATTTATTTTCATCTTCTTGATAAACTGTCTCCACTTACTGAGAGGTATTGAAGGCATGCCCATCTTATGGGTTTTCAGATGGATGTATCTGAAAGCAATAGATGTTCACTTGTCCAGCTGCCCTGCAGCCTGCTGAGTTTGCTACTGGAGAATCCACACATTCACCTTCATCGATGCCACAAATTGTAGGGAATTTTAATGGTCAAGTTGCTCTGTCAGCTGCAGGGTTAGGAGCCTTGTGCTGGGGAGTCTGGAGGGATGTTGGCTGTTTCTAGGGTTTGGGGACTACAGTGAGTCCTAAATCTGAGACCAGTTTTGCACTGCAATTTTGAGTGCACTTTGAGAACTGTTTTTAGCTGTCCTATGTCTGGCTATTCAGCTCTGCGATCAAAACAGTTTCACACTTACAAAATATTGTAGAAGTGGTATAAAGAAGTCATATGAACTCTGTTTTTCATTTTTTAATTATTTTTTAAATATTATTTATTTAATTCTATATGAGTACACTGTAGCTATCTTCAGACATACCAGAAGAGGGTGTCGGATCTCATTACAGATGGTTGTGAGTCACCATGTGGTTGCTGGGAATTAAACTCAGGACCTCTGGAAGAGCAGTCAGTGTCCTTAACCACTAAGCCATCTCTCCAGCCCATCGTATGAACTCTTTTATGCTCCCAAACTTTTATGTTTGCTTTATTATGATCTCCTCTTCCTTCCCTCCCTCATCATCTCATCTATTTGCCCACCTACTCTAGCAGTAGTTTTCCATATAGTAGTCATCAGTGGACGGTTAAATGAGCAGCTAAAAGAATGGTGAGAATGAGATATTTATATAGTCTCAAGATATGTCCCCTCACTTATATAGAAGGAAGTTTCACAGTGAAGTAAGCTGGCAGATGCCACCTTCACCCAGCAATCAAAACTAACATCCTGAGTAATGGAACAAATCAACTCCAGGTGCCTCTTGATGGGGTGCACTGAGCTGGACATACTTCAGTTCCTGGCATCCGTACAAGAATACAACCTGAATTTACTCATGGGGAAACATCAGAAGAAAGCAAGCTGAGCTTTGTTCTACCAAAAAACTGGGCCATTTGCCCCGACGCCATTTTAATAACTGTTTGCAGTAATCTATCCAAATGTTTTATAAACTGCATAGTATCAAGCTAGCATAAGAGATTCCCTTTCCTCCTTGAGGCATAAAGACAGACTGAGAGGGAGCAGAGGCAGATAAGGACTGTTGGAAACAAGGACACTGGGTACAGCATTCAACAGCTAGCCATGAATGATTCCTTTGTCTATTTGATTTGTGTTCTGTGGTTGCAAAACTATGGATTGTTTATTCTTAATCTCATGGAGAAGTGCTGGTGATGCACAGTAGAGACACGGGCACAGATCCACTGTGCCCAGTACAGAGCACCCTCCCCATTATAAACTACTCTGTTGTTTTGGTGAAGCCCAGGTTCTGAAATCACTTTCTTTATAATTACAATGTGGTCAATGGAAGTGAATGATTCATTGGCATAGAATAAAATGAGATCTCAAGAACAAGGTATTCAACATTGCACGTGGTCTACCATGAACTTGGAAAAAAATGTAGGTCTTAGGTCTGACTACAGTTTTCTTTGGTCACCACAAATCTAAGAAATGAAACAAAACAAGTCAATACTTGTCCCTGGCACACCATCATTCTCATCTGGTGAAAAACCCAAAGAAGTAGGAGCTAGCACAGGTTTGAAGGTCTGGAGGTCAAATGCCCACTTCATAGACCGAAAAACTGAGAGTAGGGCAGAGTCATGGCATGACCTAGATCACTGTCAGCTGCCACTCTAACGGGGATCTTCCTGAGCTTCTCTGTCCCCTCCATTTGGGTTAACCTTGACATCTGGGGAGGTGGGAAGGCAGCTCATAATTCAGTAATTGCCTTGCAGATTTTATGGGGCCATATAACAGTGTGCTGCGCAAACTTTTATGAGTATTTATTTTACAGTGTCTATTGAAACCATTAACACTTTCATTAGCTCGAGTCAAGGACTATGAGAGTTTGGGTTCCCTACCAGGATCGATTTTGCCTGTAGATTTTACATAAAAGTTTATGAGAACATTTCATGTTCATGTTAAGGCAAGCTAACTGTCTTATAGACTCAGATGGAACTGGGGCCATGATCGTGCCTTTCAGTTCTGTGTAAGATGGAAGGAAGCAGATAGGGCTTAGCAGACCAATCAGCATGTCACCATTCCTTGAAACCCGCAACCCACCAGCAAAGCTGGTCTCTAAGTGGTCCATGGCTCCTGAGACTACAGTCTCATTTGGGTTCCACAGTCTGCCAAGTGGGTTGTAGAGGTTGAGTAACCCTCAAACTACAATAGAATTGTCTAGTTCCTTTGAAAATGCACCTAAAGGGTATAGCTGATTATACGTGATAAAATTAGAACACTGTTTTCATGTACTTTGTGGCTGTAGAATATGCTCAGGGTTGTTTATCAGATTTTTAAAACAGAAATAGTTGTGTTGTGAGCTCATGTTGTTAAGAGAGTTGCTGTGCTTGAGCGAAAGCAACAATTTGCAAGAAATAGCTTGGTAGAGAAGCCAGTACTTGGGAGTTTGTTTCTGGCTGTGTAAGTTGAGGACACGAATTATTTTGTTGACTCAGTGCTGAGACATGTCACACAGCTTGCCTGGCTCACACAAATAAGCTTTATGTGCATCTATTGACGTCCAAATGATATGCAAGGAAATGTTTTAAGCACTATGAAAACAAATGTAAGAGCGAATTGAATCTCACTTGTTAGAGATGAGACTTGTTTTATTGTTTCTTAGTTCTTTGTGAATCTTGCTGTTGTAAATGGAATATAATCTCCTCCCAGTTCATGGCCCGTTTATCATCGCCTGTGCTAGCTAGACCCCTCTCTTCCTTCCTTTATTTATTTCTTATTCCTCCATCACTTCCTCATCATCTCCTCCCCATAGGCAACTGCATTATTATTGCATTTGCTGTCTGTCTTTTTGCTTGCCTACATTTTTACAAAATGTTTACAGTTTTGCTGAATGTACTTTAATGTATGTAAATGGCATTGCGTTATATAATCTCATTTCATTTCTTACTCTTACAACTAAACAATATGTTGTTAAGACTCACTCATGTTGATATGCTTGAATTTAATCTGTTGCTTTCTAATTGCTATATAATGCTCCATTTGGATTTTTACTTGTGTAAAAGGGTAGGGGATTTGAAGAAAGAGGTCTATCTGAACATCACAGAATCAGTCTGTTAAGCCTGAGGAGAAGAGACTGGAATCAGAGGGTATACAACCTGGAAGCAATATTAATAATCTGAATAAAATGTAACCTGAGTCTGATATTGGGAATAGAAAAGAGGGTATGTGTGTAGTACTTATTTAGAAGAGAAACTTATTTAGAGGTCAAAGGTAATGTTAGAACCTTCTAGACTGAGGGATAGAATAATTTTGAGTGCCAGTGACTGAGACAGGACAATGGTAGATATGATTAAGTCAGGGAAGAAAAAGTTAAGATGGCCCCTAAATTATACACTCAACATTCATGTTTTCATTTGAACAAACACTCACTGAACATCTATTGTAGACCCAAGTGTGAACTAGTCTAATAGGAAAGTAGTCCCCAGGTGGAAAAGACAGATACTGACAGAAGGGTCATGAAAATGATCACACCATCTCAAGTTGTAATCATAGACTGTGGAACAAAGTAGGTTGGAACTCAGGAGAGTGACCTCTGGGCACACCACATTTCTGCTAAAACCTGGAGGAAATCCAGGCAAGAAGAAGGAGACAAGACATGCAGAGGGACAGCAATAAGCCATAGCCTTGAAGTAGGAGAGAACTCGGGACTATGCAGATGCACAGATTAGATTGAACAGGAACTATGAATATGTGCAACCCTTGGAGTCTCGTACCAAGATTAATGGAGTCCACTTAAAGGTGTTAAGGAGAGCTTGCCATTCTCAGCTGAGCAGACCTATCATTGTTAAGTGAAGAAGAGGTTTTAGACAGGGGCTATGGGTTTTCTTGGAGGAGGGGGGTGTATTTGTGCAGAGGAGTAGCCATGGAAGTGAGAAAGAGTTGGATCTATTGGAGGGTCTTAAAGAAATGAGGGTAGCTGAAGTATGGGAGTGAGCAGGACAAGTGAAGCAGAAAGAGAATTCAGACTGTACCAGGGTTTGAAGTTCAGGGGGATGCTATGGAGGTTCTTGGGCCATGTGATGGAAGGCTTAAAGGCCTCATTTAGGCTGCTGAGCAGAGCACTTATTGGGGGAATACAAGTCAGGGTATCATTTTCTGGATGAGGTTGACATACTTGGGTTAGTGGATGGAAGAAGATGCAGAATGAAAGAGATCGATTTAACAGGTTCTGAGGTCAAGCTGAGGAGGCTTGTGATGGATTGGAGGGGTGTGGATAGGGGTCTCTGGGTCAGGTGTAGCCAAATGAGCTCAGGATACTTGTCAGATATGCAAATGAGGGTGTCTAAACGGTCAGGATATGACAGTCTGACATGTAAGAAGTGATCTGGAGGCAGGAAGGTCACTTT
The DNA here is from genome assembly GCA_036184795.1 of Tokudaia tokunoshimensis. Taxonomy (NCBI): domain Eukaryota; kingdom Metazoa; phylum Chordata; class Mammalia; order Rodentia; family Muridae; genus Tokudaia; species Tokudaia tokunoshimensis. The sequence continues at coordinate 102,954,133 of BTHU01000008.1, forward strand.
GAGGGTCCCCTGTGCTTTGGGAAAAGGGACAACCATGAGAACAGGTGATCATCAAGGAAGACTGTGTAGGGACAGAAATTGGAAAATGCCTATTTGGAAGATAAGTTTTTATTGGAGATTTTTAAATTGTGTTATTCATTTTGAGACGTTAAAAGTGCAGAAGCAACCAAAGAAAATATGATAATCTTATCTTCCCATCATGAATATATTGGTGATGTCTACTATGTGGAAAAGAAATGAAAAATTATGTGCTCCCCTCTCCTGCCTTCCAGTGCCAAGTCTCATGAGTTCAGAGTGCCAGAATACATCTTTCAGAGCCTTTTCCCTCTGTATTTTCCTTTCCTGGTCCAGGTTGCAGAATCCCTACTCATGGCCTTCAAGACATGGTGTCTGAGAAGCCAAGGCTATATGAAAAAGATGGGTAGGAGAGAAAGGAATGGTTTCCCAGTGACTGAGCAGAGTTAGCTCCCAGGAAAGGTCCACGGCCCTGGAGTGAAGCAGCGGTTGTATCTCACTTCCTGTGTCCAAAAACCAAAGGACCTAGGTGTGCGTGGCTTAAAGAGGTCAGACTCTTAGCTTGGCCAGTTTCCCCCCAGGAGGTGGGTGCCTTAGCTAGCATTTTACTGCTGTGAACAGACACCATGACCAAGGCAACACTTATAAGGACAACATTTAGTTGGGGCTGGCTTACAGGTTCAGAGATTCAGTCCATAATCATCAAGGTGAGAGGATGGTAGAGTCCAGGCAGGCCTGGTGCAGGAAGAGCTGAGAGTTCTACATCTTCATCTGAAGGTCACTAGGAGAAGACTAGGTCCTCAGGCAGCTAGGCGGAAGGTCTTAAAGCCCATGCCCATAGTGACACACTTCCTCCAACAAGGCCACACCTCCAAATAGTGCCACTCCCTTGGCCAAGCATATTCAAACCACCACAGTAGGTAGGAGAGGAGCATGGACTTGGAGGCAGTGGGATTCCCAATAGTAATCCAGAACACATTAATTCCTTATTACCAGCAGAGCTTTCCTCATACCCTACAAAAGGCTGGTGATATAAACCCTGAGGAAGAAGGGAATGAGAGATGACTGAGGCTGGGAATCACCAAACAAACCACATGAGAGTTAAGGGTTGAAATCAAAGTAATGACCATAAATAAAGAAATGAAATATTTGTTGAATATTTGACACTATAAAAAAAGGTAAGAGGCACAATGGCTCTACTTAATGAGAGTAGACATCATGAAATCTGGGGTGGAGGAATTAAATACAGAAGTGAACCAGACCCTTCTAGAAAGAGTCAGATCAAAAGGACCCCCTTAAGAAGAGATAGGCCTCTAAAATGGAGTGGGACAGAAAGGCCTGTGAGATGAGTAGGGGCAGTTGGCTCTGTAAGAAAGGAAAATCTTGAGAGCACAGGGGACATAGGCAAGGGGCTGAGGAGAGGAGAGGATGTGACATGGGTATAGCTGTCACTCAAGAAGCTTGTTGATAAAGAGAAAAGGATAATCTTTGCAAAATGTTTTGTTTAGGGGCTAGGAGAAGAGACTTCTGGATGTTACTATCCTGAGATAAACCGAGAAATAAGAATATGAGTAAGAAAGATAGGATGGATAACGGAGGGAGGAGGAGCTTCAGTTTAAAGCATCCTGCCAGGCAAGTCCTTGGTCCTGCAGGAGGGAGACCTGTATAGCTCTCTATAGAGGGCTCCCTGGCTGCTAGAGGAGGACCTTGAAGAACAGCACAGTGGATGATCTTGTTAGTAAGATGTGTAGAGAAGTTGATTTTTAGCCCATAAAAGACTTGGCAATAGTAGAATTGTTTTAGGATCAGCCCAGGGAAAAGTGTAATCAAGAGTCATCAAGGTCAAATAAAAGAACAATAATCATGAAGTTGCCATTAGGAATACAGCCTATGTGGTGGGCATTGTGCTATTCCTGTTGCTTAAAAATTTTCATAATTAATGCATTATAAATTTTAGACATTATCTTCTCTATGCTAAGGAGCTTGAAGCTTTGCTAAAATAACAACTTCTCTAAAAAGTGTAACCTTTAATGGTCACACACAGAGGGAATCCCATATCCTGGGTTTTAGGAAGTCTTCTGGACACCACATTCAACCACTCTTCGAAATGCAGGAGAAGCACTCTGATCTCCAGACACCTGGGTGAGGGTGTACAGGGCATGGAGGTGGGGCCTCTGACCAGGTCATTCACATCAGACCTGATAGTCTGGTTGAACAGAGTGTGAAAGAACTGAAGTCCCAGGTTGAAGGTAGATTTCAGAGTTCCTCTAGGTCATTTAGAATCTGAATCCCTAAGGCTCATGGTTCACAAAGACAGAGTGTAGCGTATGAGACAGTGGGGCCCAGGACCAAGTGTGAAGAAGATCCAATATTAAGTAGTTGGTAACAGGAGAAACTTTTAAATGCCAGGGAAACCAAGTTGCTAAGAAAGCTGGGAGCGGGAATTATGTGTCAGTAGAATAAAGGGAAAAGATGAACTAGAAGCAGCTTGTGTCCAACTGGACCAGTAACTGAGGACTAAAACTTTCCCTTGGACCTGGGATGTTAAGCACTCTGGTGAAGAAAGCTAGATCTGTTTCAGGAGAGTGATGGGCTGCCAAGCCTGCCTGGTGAGAAAAGTGTGGGGCAGCACAGTGAACAGAAAGCATGTAGCATTTCCTTTCTGCAGGTTTAGTTTAAAGGATGGTGGCTGGTGTATTCGAGGTGGAAAAGGGTTAATTTTTAAGAGGAAAAACTCATGATTATTTAACCACCATTTGGGAAAGTACAGTTGGGAGGTGGTAGGGAAGAAAAGGAGTAAGTTTTCGTGTAGGTTTCCTGAGAAAATAGAAGCTGGATCAGGAGGCCTGGAGACAAGGCAGACCTGATTGGTGGGAGGGGAAAAGGCCAGGGAACAGGAGGGAGGTGGGTGGGCTGCTGCGCTTGGTAGTGGGAGGGCAAGATCACTCTGTGTAATGGACCCAGTGTTCCTTGTGAAGAAGGAGGCAGGGTTGTAAGCCAAGAGACGAAAGAGAGAGGTTGGGGGAAGTCAGAGGTTTGAGGGAGGCAAATAAGGCAGGGAGCACATCGCATCATTGACAAGAGAAAAGTGGTGTGCTTGGCGGACGGTTATAGGAACTGCCTCAGGATGATCATCATGAATCCTTGCTGAACAGATCTGCCCCATGGTGGCACATCCCCAGTAAAACCAAGCAACCATGCCCAACCCAGGGCAAGAAAAACAAACAGGTCTGGCTGGAAGTTTAGAGTTCTCATAAAAAACATGATGGAAGGATGACCATATGGTATAGATTTGATGAAGAGAGTAAACAGGGAAATGGACTGACAGGCAACCAGAAGGTTCATTGTATTAAAGGATTTCAAATTGAGATTTGAAATCCATTTGGGGGAAGTTGACCAATCCTCCTGCACAGTCCTGCTCTCTGTGCCTGTCAGTCCATCCATCCATCCACTCATCCAAACCCAAACACTACTGATCAATCTTTGTTCTGAATTCTAATCTGGGCAAACTAAAATGTTTAATTTAATCAGCTGGTAGATGGGAAATAGTGCACAGTGTGCTTTCTCCAAACTACCAAAAACAAAGGTTCTAAAGGTGTCACACCCAGGCAACTGCCCCGAGGTTAGAAACTACAGTTTTGCTGTGGTTTCGTGAAGAGTATTCTAAACTAGTAGCAGAGATATCCTGTGTGTTAGAGAGTCTATACAGTAAAGGATGCTTGCAAAGTAATACAACAAGATCTTCTCCTGTTTGAGAGATGTCAAAGCATCACTGAGACTTGTGGGAAAGGGATCCCAGAGACTCTTGTACATCCTCTGCTTAAGATAGAATCGGGACAGGGCAGGACTCTGGAAACTTCTCTGTCTGCCTCATTTGTATTTTATTTACCAAATACTATGGTTTCAGCCTGTCAGAATGCCAAAACATGCGGTCCACATGTAATACCATTATTCATACATTTTCACCTAACACTAATTTCAAAGTTATCTCTATGGCAATACAACTCTCAAATTCTCCTTGTTTAAACATGTTACATTCCCTCTACCCCCTCTCTGGTGACATGTATCCTTGGAAGGCCACCCTATAGGGTCTCCTATTTCTGTTATTTCCACCACATCTTTATTCTACCATGAAAGCCCAAGATGATTGAGTTGGCTAATGTCAAGATTACCCAAGGAGGGCTCAACCTGGGATGCTCCTGGGTCAATGGTGTTCTTCTCCAGGTGTAACTAGCTGGTAGTTCATTGGCAGTGCTCACAAACCCGTTACAATTCTTCCATAAAAAGGAAATCTTTTTAAAAGAATAACAGGATGCATTAATTAATGTCACTCCATAGGAGGTGAATGAGTTCAAGGGTTCAATGGGACCTGGAAGGAACTGGAACAGTGGGACACTGCTTGGTGCCTTTGAACGCAGCCCCTCATTAATTGCTGTTTGACCTCATTTTTTCCCCTATTCTCCAGGACCCCTTTTAACTCTCTTTCCAGCGCCTGCCTGTCCTGAGCCTGCCCCTCTGGACCATGTCCATGCATGTGCTCCTCCTGGCTGGCTTTTGCATAAGATCTCTGCTTTTTTGTCTCTCTCCAAGTCCCTTTAAGAGACAATTGACTTTTGTTTCCTTTCTTTTTGTGGTCAGAGCGCAAAGAAAATGGAAAGCTCCCGTGGTTCAGTCTGATTCCTCTTCCAATCAGGTTGTGGTTACCTAAGGACTGAGTCACCGACAGGAAGTTTCAGCTCTCTGCCCCCTACCCGCATCCTCCACTCCTCTGCCCCTCCTTTGCTGATGAATAGGCCTTCCCATGCACTGACGACAGGGCATCAGAACCTGCACAATATGCACAGTGTTGTATGCCCTTCTTCTTGGGAGTCTTTTTTTAAAGAAGCCAGGCTCTTCTGGCCTCTCCAAAATTTAAAATAAAGCTGAACTATGCCAGAGCACATGTGAACAGAGCTCCACAGCGGCTTCCCTAGATCCAAGTTACTAATTTTCTGCGACCTGCCAACATTTCCATTTCAGACTTGTGAGATTAGAAAGAACCATCTGAAAATATGTCACGTTTTTTATGTTTTCCACAAACACGCTTGGGTACAGATTGTCTAGGACTGAATTTGGTAGGACCTGAGTTATTTGTCTTTTCTCCCTGTGGGTAGTCTGTTCACTAGCAGGGAAGGAATAGATAGAGCTAACCAGCCCGTGGCCGTGTGTAACAAAGCAAAGCAAAAAACAGGAGGACAAGAAGGCAGAATACAATGAGGTATTTCTTTGTTCTAATTGCATGGAAGAAGCCATTGTGGCAGGCTAACTTGAGAGAAAAGAGGCACAAAGGGCCTGTGACTTTTGAAGATGTGGCCCCTCTGTTAAGAAATATTCTATGATATGCTTGTCTCCCCTCACTCTCCAATTCATCAATTACCTACACTTCTTCACACAGACGAATAGACACTTTCACTCACCTTCTTATCTCAACTCACATTCATTCACAGGTTCTGTCTCTTATATATGCACATGTGGGCATGCGTGCACACACACACACACACACACAAACACACATGAGAGAGAGAAAGAGAGAGGGAGAGAAACACTTTGTGTGTTGTTTCTCACACACATAAGAATCCATCTCTGAAGAAGTGTGATCCCGGGTTAAGATGTTACTCACCAGCCTAATGGAGTCAAGGCCAACTCAAATGGAATCTTTACAACATTAGGGCTTTCATGTCCTCTCTGGGATGAGGCCTTATGCTTGTGTCCATTCCCAGCAGGAAGAGAAACTCTCTTCAAGATGCCTTCCCACCATTTCAGTGTGGGACACAAAACACAAAGAGGACCTTGGAATGGTTACTGAGATAACTTTCACTCTCTGACTGTCTGGAGCAATGCTGAGGACCAGCCTGGTGTTCTCCACTGTTTGGCCATAAACACCCGAGACCTGAATCCCATTGGGATGCTGACCTTGGAGGAAGACCTATCTGTCATTGCTTCTCAGCTTTCTCAAGGCCCACAATGCACAAGGGTGCTCCTGTTTTCATGGCACTTTGCCACAGGCAGTGCACATTCATACCTATTAATTACTTCTTTTGGTTTATACAGGCTCTCTGAAAGAGGAGAGTTCAAATATACTTATTGAAATTTCTGATAAAAGGTTAAGTGACTTGCCTTCTGGTCACAGCTAATGAGGAGCAGAGGTGAGGCTGACATGGGTATTTTTGATTGACAGACCGGAGTCTCTTCTGGAGCTTTTCATTATCTCTTAACTTAAGACTGTGGGTGCTGGGGATGTACCCTTCTTAGCAAAAGGGTCCAGGTGTCTAGATGGGAGTGGGATGTTGGCTCCTTAGCTGGGTCCCCTAGGGATCATGTTATCAAGAGAATGGAATGGACTTTGTATGGCTAGGAAGCTTTGAGAAATGAAAGGACCTTTGGTTTATAAAGATGAAGTCTGACTTGGAACTCTGCGAGGCTGTGGAGTTATCCTTTACTTCTTCCATCTCAGCCTCTGCATTTGATTGTGAGGAAAATGAAGTCTCTCTGGCTAGCCCTTCCTCCTCCTCCCCTGCACAAGCCCATGTGGGTGCTCACACATTCAGTGAGGTAATATTTGGGAAATCTCTCGAGTGCATGAACTGAATCCCACAGGTATATTTGAAACCTCTCTTTAGACATGGCTGATGTCACATCCACATGTATTCTTCCCCCCAAGCAAGTCTCTCAACGATACCTGCAGTCAATAGGGTGGGAAAGTGTGTACTTTATGGCCTGGGTGAAAAAAGACTGGGTAGTTCTCAATACATGACACAGTCTACTGAGCAGAGGGGAGGGTGATTATCCCACCCAGGGTCATGAGCTTCAGCCAAAGACTGAACCAAACTCAATGGACTGATCATAGGATTCCCTTTGAGAATGGGCACCTTTCTTTACATCTGCAAGCTTTTACAACTAACTGTATCTGTCTCAGTGTCTTTCACAGGCCCTTCTCCTCCTCCATTGTCCTCCCCAGCAGTGTTCATGTCTTAAAGAAAAGGGTTTCCCCTTCAGGAGCCATGCAACATAAATGCAAAGAGGGAGATATGGCCACAAATCCCTGCACCATCTGAGAACCTGGCATGGCTGCCACTCTGCTTGGTATGGGCAGACACACTCGTGTTTCTCTTCTGTGAGAAGGACACCTGCAAGTTAAGTGATGACAGTGGTCAGCGTTACAGAAGCTTGAGGTGGAAATGAATGTCCTTTAGGGAGGACTACAGTGAGAGGAAGATTATTGTCAAGATGAGTTCTCCGGTCCAGTTTCCAGTATACAGTCCCCTATAATGAGGAGGAAGCCACGTGCCTGAGACTCACTGCATTTGTGCTCTGTGAAGGAGGCCTGAATTGACCTGTGTTCATAGAACATTTTGTAGCCATGCACTAAGGTTCTCAGTATTCTGCAACCAGTCCCACCTTTGGGATAATGTGTTCACTTCAGTGGATTCAGCATCACTGGTCATGCTATTCCTGGTCACATGTTCATCTCAAGCCTAACCCAATCACCGTTATTCCCTGAGCATGTGCTGCACTCTGCCTTGAGCTCCCATGCCTGAGCATTTGGAAATGATCAAATCCTGGGTCCTGACCTGAAGGGATCACAGTCTACAGCACAGGGATGAAGAATCCATATCTGAATTCTAATAAAGAATCCATCAGGCATCAGCCAGGGGCTGCTCAGACTGGAGGCTCTCTTCTCCAATGCCTTGTTTCTGCTTCCACAGTGAAAATCAGAGTACCTGGTAATCTTTACTCTCAATATTTTATTTTCTCCCATAGTAACCATTCCCTAACATATCAGCCACAGAGCAGCACAAGGCAGAAGCAGTCTTTTAACTCTTACCCTGCTTCTACGATTTATTACCTGTGTGACTTCTTTGAGTCTCATTTTTAACAACTGTAAAATTGAGATCCATCCTCTTTTTAGGAGGCTTTTGAAAATCAGAGCCAGGATGCATCATTGCTTAGTTCTGCCTCCGGAGCCTTGACTTTCAAAGTGTCGGGTCTCCGAAATGTGGTCACTTCTCCCCAGTGTCTCTGCAGCATCCTCTCTAGTTCTGTGAATACAACAAACAAGCCTCTTGATTTTGGTTGTTTCACACAATAAATACTGATTTCCCCTCAGATTAGAGCATGATGCAGCTTTCCTGATTGGCAAGAAGCTTTTCTTTCTATGGGGGTTTGGGGACTTGGGTGTCTGTGTCTGGCAATTCTTCAGTGTCTTGCTTTAGCATATGTGCAGAGAGAGGGGAAGACACAATGCTGCTCCTAAGTGCTCTGGCTCATAACATGTCTATGGATTTAATTCATCACACGCACGCACACACACACACACACACACACACACACAGACACACACAGAGAGAGAGAGAGAGAGAGAGAGAGAGACTCATACATGCACAATCAATGACAATATCTAATGGCAAATGGAGTTGAGATTCAAACTCCTTGTAAGACATGAAGGAGGTCTGATGATAGTCTCTCCCTTACACAATTTCTCTCTGACCATAGCAAATGTCCCCTTTGTCCTTTCTCACCCCAGTATAGGCATCTCCACCCAATGGGTATAGAAGTCTTTGTTATTTTTAAATCAGTGCTGGCGATTCATCTCAGGACCTTAAACATACAAGGCAAGGACTCTACTACTAGGCTACAATCCCAGTCTCAGAATGAGCTTTCAAAAGTGAATTAGGGATGGAGAGATGGCTCAGTTGTAAAGTGTCTGCCTTACAAGCATGAGGACCTGAGTTTGGGTCCCCAGTACCCATGTAAACGTATCTGTAACTCCATTGCTAGGGTGAGCATGAGGCAGAGACAGACAGCTCCTCGGAGCTGGCTGAGAAGCCAGTCAGGTCAGTTGGTGAGCTCCAGATTCAATGACAGACTCTGCCTTAGAAAACAAGGATGAAAGTGGTACTGGAAGACCCTCTGTGCTGGCGCCTGGCTTTCACATGCATTTGCACACAGACAAACATGGGCCTGCATGCACATAGTCACACCCATATGAACTTGGGCACACATTCGCTATGCACACATACACACTTGCAAATTAATAAATAAAAATAATACATAAAAGTCTGAATTCCTCTCCATTGTAGAATCCTTTAAATCTTCCTGTAGTCTCTTCACCATAGCTGCAAGGCTCCACAGGGCTTTGTCCTGTCTTTCTGCTCTCAGCCCGTCTTCCTCTACCTGTCACCCTCCTACCCTCCGTTCCTATAGAGCTCCTGCCCATTTCTAGAAAATGTCAGACTCATTGGTGATTTGATGGCTTTACACTAACTGTCCCTTGGGCCTGTAACAAACTTCCTTCTTCTCTTTCCTTCAGATCTTTCCTAAAGTATTGTCTCCCTAGAGAGGCTTGGCTTGATTCTTTAGGCACCCTCATCTTTTTTTATTAGTATTATTAAAAAGGACATATTGACAAATGCACAACGTAATAGAAGATAATCAAATGAACATTTTATACCATCTTCCATCTCTAGCAAGGCTTAATATAAGAACATTTTCAACTTACTTACATTGTTACTTACATTGACATGATTTGGGTCAAGTAGCTCCATATCTCTAAGCAAGGCTGGACTGGTGACTGATCTATTCTTCATCTTCAGATTTTGTCAGGCTGAGGCTACAAGGTCTGTAGAGAGAATCTGTGCAGACCATGTCAACGGGATGTGGCTCATCAATCCTTTAACTGTGAAAAGCATTTCTTGCCTTGTTTAACCTAAGAGATGAAGAAATTATAGAAACCACTCAGAGACTGTCTTGTGTCCCCGGAATGGAAGGAACTAAAACTGGGGCAGCCTGAGGCAAAGGTCTGATTGAAGCTTGTAAGCGTTCACAGAGCTGAAGGCTTTATAGTAGACAGACTACACAGCAATTTGTGTGTCTAATAACTATGAAGGAAGGGCCAGCATTCTCCCGATTACATGAGGATATAAAGAGGGGAGTCAGTATGAGCCTTGTTCAACCAGGATGCTGCGGAAATTCATGTTTTCTGGAACCAAGTGACTCAGAGTGAAGTTTCCCATGGGTCTAGTTCATACATTTCTTTCCTGTTGGGATCAAAGCTCCCATTGGACAGTGGCTTCTATATACTGGCCTTCTCAGGCAGTTCTTGGCACAGTTAACATTAGAACACAAAAGCTCATTATTCACAAGTTAGTCTGTTTGCAGGTACATGCTCAGCACCTCCCGTCTGGGAATCAACCCAGGCTGTATTCTCAGCTGATACCTGCATTCATCTTAGCAGAATGCTGGGAGAATGGGGGTCCCTTTTAACCCATGTTCTACTCCAGGAGTGAGCACATTACTGTTTATCAAGCAATAGCTACATCCTTTCTCTATCCATACCAAACCAGCACCATTGGAGAAGGACGCTTCACCACTTCATTGGCATTAAACTTGAACAAGGGACTGTGAATCAATGAACACTTTGATGTGCTAGCTCTAAGAGGCTGTTAGAAGGGCACAGGTCTGTTTCTCCTGTCTTAGGATCATCACATCCTGGTTTGACAGGTGATTCTTTAGCCTGACTCCTAGAACAAGAACATACTAGGATAGTGGTTGCCTCTGTGTAAATGAGCAATTGACTGAAATCATGGAAGAATGGAGAAATGGAAACACCATCTATTTCATCCTAGGATACTGACTACATCAACATCCACATGTGTCAGACTCCCCCTCCTAAGCTGTGACTTGTGAATGGGGTTTCGATTCTACTGTGCCATCCCTAGGCTGATATGCTTTTTGACTGACACTGCATATGATTCCCAGCACTTCTTGCATCTGAAACTTGGTATTTGTTGTCACATGTGAGAGCTCTCTGCTCCAAAACACTTCATTCTCTACTCCTTCTGAAACCACAATCGTCAGCAAGGTAGGATAGAGAAGGACATGTGAGACTCCTTTAATCTGACCTTTCTTGGTGTCCCTTTCAGAAATCTCCCTGTGAGTTTCAGAAGGACTCTTGCTTTTGTACCTCTATACAAAAGGATCTTGCTTCAGGAACAGAAAAGAAATATTTCTCAAAGTCTGTTTCAGTTAATGAAGACTAAAGCAGAGTCATCCACTGTCCCCCCTCTCCTGAAGACAGGCTGTGTGTGGCTAGAAGGCCTTGAACCTCTAAGGTAGTAAGAGTTGGGGTAGTGCAGATGAGCCAGGAGACATTCAGATACCCATAATTATGTAAAGAAGCCATCTATCCAGGCAGGGACACTACTGGGCAGACAACATTACAGTTTCTCGTCCCTTGGGCAGTCATCTGCTTTCTTCCTTTGAAGTCCTGTCTCAGTTCAGTTAATAAAACTACTCAGGTGTATCACTTCATAGTTCTAAAAGCAGTTTCCTATATCGTTTAAATCATGTAATGTTTAGACAGCATAAAAATAAATATCCCTGTTTTACAGAGGTGGAAGGAAGGGGCTCTGCATGCTGGGCATCTTAGAGAGATGATCCCTCATTGACTTCAAGGAAGCCATGGGCTCTAAAGCTCCCCAGTACACTCAAAAGACCAGACATTAAAGGAGAGCTGGGATCTCTCTTGGATCTAACACAAAACACACAGCCCCCGTCACATCAGAGCTTTGTAGAGGACTAGGGTTGGTAAATTAGTTTCACCAAGGCCGAGTAGGACGATTCTAACTCAAACACTTCCTCCTTCCTTTATCTCTCTGCAGTTTTATATTGACTGGGAAAACAACATGTAGCAATATTAAAAAGAAAGGACCAAAGGCAACGAGGAGAAAAGGAAAAACAAAGTGTGTCTTATCCAGTCACTTTAAGTCAACTGTTAAAACACCCTCATCTTTTCCTAGAACTCCATGTGCTTACCTGTCTTATGTTTCAGTCCCTAGACATCACTCTGGGTTCCTGTTTCATGGGGATTTCTCCCTGTTGCCAAGAGGTCCTCTGTGGATTAGGCTCAGGAGCTACAGACTTTCTCATTGGAATCCCAGGCCTCCTCTGCTCCCTGGAATCCCACTCAGCTTCCTCAAAGGTGGAAAGCAGACCTCAAGATGAAGGTACGATGTGTGCCCTCCGTGTATTTACAGAAATCTATTTTTATAGAACTTCACATTGAAGAATCAGACAGGAATAAATATGTGGGGATCTTTTAGTTCATCAACAGGTGAGTGTATGCAAATCTCTGCTTTAAATTGCTATAGTAGAGTCCAGGAGGAAATAGAAGGTAAAGGCTCTCTAATGCCTTCATTTTCCCAGACATTCAGTGAGGATGGCAATTTCACTTAAGTGAAAAATTCAGTAGGAATCAATTTTTCTAAATCAAATTCAAGGGTCACTGATTGTTAAGGCAACCATGGGTACGATAATGATTCTATTTATAGTTTGGCTAATATGTATGCATAATAGGAGAAAAATTATTTACAGAGATGATGAATTTAATATTGAGAATGAAGCAGATTTACAGCCTGGAAAATGTAATTGCTTTCTGATATCAATTAAAGGACTGTTTCAAAAATCAATAAGAATTTTAAAGACTAGTACAAGCCTGAATGAATGATAAGTAACTTGGAAGCAATTTTAAAATCTTAACAGCAGATGATTCTCTTGAGCACCATGAAGGACTTTATGGGCCTTTAAGAAATAAGGTAAGATTTTTGTTAAAAAAAAAAATCCATTGATTCAGAATGAAAGCGAAGCTTGCACACACCACGGAACTGCCGCTTGTGACGCTACATAAAGCCATGTTGGACATGGAGCCCTGGGAGTGATCAATCAGAGGGGATGGGAAGACTGAGAAATGGACGCCTCATAAGCTGGAGGCAGAAAATGAAATACCTTGGTAGAGTAACAAGATCAAGTTGAGGGAAGGAAAGTTGGAAAGTCCCCTGTGCCAATTCCAGATCTAAATATTTAAAGAGAGGGCATAGAAGGGATATCAGAGAATCAAAGACACCAATTTGAGCCAATCCAAAATGGTTTTGTTCATCTATTGGACAGAGGTATTGTGACAGGCTCTAAGAGATAGACATGAGTAGGGTAGAGCCTTGTCCTTGAGGAGGTGATGGACTTGAAGTTGTGTAGACAGTAATAGGGTGGTAACAAGTATTCCTCTTCATTTATGGGGACCTTACTAGGTGACAAGCAATTCATAAAGCATCTCACCCAATTGTTACAGGAGCCTACCACCCCTCTTAACATATTAAAGAGAAATGGCCAGTCCAAGATCACCTGGGTAGTAAGTATAAGCACGGGAATCAAACACAAGCATTCTGCTGGTGTTAAACAAGGTAGCACTATTTCCCGGGGGAGCGGGGAGTCGAGTCACGAATCTCTGTTATGTAGCACAGATGTAAGAGCCACAAACAGTGAAGCAAGGTATGGCAAATGCCCAGTGCCACAGGGCAGACTCAGTTCACTTTATGTAGGGCAAGCCAGGATGGTGGGGGAGCTCAGGTGATTGTGATTCCCAGGTGCAACAACATATGATCAGCACTGCTGGGCTTAGCAGAGGGTGAAGAAAGGATGCTTTACAAGGATCTATTGCATCCTAGCATGTGGGAAGAGGCAAGTGTGGGCCATGCAGTCATTCATCCCTATTTGCAGAGAACCCCCCATTTTGTCACCTTCAACCATGTGTGCCACTCCTTTTTTCCATAACTCCCTGTGGCATTTGTCTGTGGCAAAGTCCACTCATAGGTGATTCTTAACTGGGCAGCTTAAAAAGCCTAAGACTCAGTGGATGGAGTGCTTGCTCTGGAATCTGTAGGTGAGAGAATGAATGCATCCTGCCTCTTCCTAGCTTTGTATCAGTAGGCTAGTTACTTCATCTTGATGCATCTCCATTCTCCATTTCTCTAATTTTAAGGTGAGAAATATATATATATATATATATATATATATATATATATATATGTTATATATATGTTAGAGATAGGTTATATATATGTTAGAGATAGGTTATATATATATGTGTTAGAGATAGGTTATATCTCTATATAACCTATTCTATAGCCATATATATGGTGATAGATAGATAGATAGATAGATAGACAGATAGAGGTAGAGGTAGAGACAGAGACAGAGATAGAGATAGAAATAGAGATAAAGAGAGATATCTCCTACAAGTTATATAAATATAATCTATCTCTAATAGGTTGTTTTATGAACTTTAATAAATGATGTTAATCTGAGACAGGACCTTCCAGAGAATGGTGGTAAATACTTCTACATGTAACTACCCTTACAGCAATATCTGTATTTATGCCCATTCTTTAATAGTTGTGCCCAGATAATCTTACCCTCAATGATAAATCCACACAATGCACTGAAAACTGAGGCAGAGAAACACTGCATTTCACAGACTTGGAACTGAGCCCCCTAAAAGCTGACCTGGTTTAGCTTGTGGTTGGGACACAACCCTTGGTGCACGTGCTTCCTAGCACATTACATCTCATGGTATAGCACCACACCCAGCTCCAGGGGATAATTCAGTATTGAGCAAAAGCTACATATATATCCCAATTAGATACTTGATCATGGATTAAGACAAATAAAGCATAGATCCTGCACCCATCACTCTCTGCCTGTGAAAACGTAAGCAACTTTGCAAACTTGAGCATTCATTGTACCCACATCAGCACACTCTTGGGAGGACTGAGTGAGAAAACATGCATACAACTTCTAGGACAGCCCTTGCTCCATAATCAGTGTTCAAAAAGTCCATTAGTATTAATATCAAAACACTGCTAAGCTGTTCCTGATGGGTTGTGGATGCAGCCAGTGTGTTCCTTTCAATGTGGCTAAAAGTTATGTGGGCAATGGGCTGGAATTTTTAGCTAGAGAGATTGATCTACATTCAATTTTCCTCATGGGCTTGCAGAACAGGACTCCCCATTGATTCCAAACAAATTTAGATAAATTATATTGGTTCACAAATTGATCTTCTGTGAGTGTTGGCTTGGCTCCCACTGTGGTGCTACCAAGACGAGATCAGCATCATCTTAGGATAAAGGAGACATGGGAGAATCAATCCTAACATGGCTTGTAAAGAAAACTCACAAAGAAAACTATGCTGGAGAGAAGAGATACAGAGAAGAATAATGCTATTGGCTTCTGGGGGCACTGTGGGCAGGTCACCTTGGTTTCTTCTGCCTCTGGTGCTTCGTCCATGAAATGGGGATAATTATTATAAATGGGGATAACTCAAAAGTTGTTGTGACCATTAAATACATGCACATAGAAAGTGTTTTTAAGCAAGTGAATTCTGGCTACTTGTCACATGTTCTAAATAATACAGGAATCAAGTGCAGTTAGAGTTGCCCAGGGTAGGAGTGGGAAAGAAGAGCCTGGGAATTTTTGCATCATTACCCACCCTAAATGCTTTGTCCACCACCCTTAAAAAAATTAGAGCTTTTAAAGACAGTTCCTTGAAGAGCACATTTTCTGAGGGTCAGCTGAGGGCCTCGAAGCACACAGGATTCTGTGGAAATCCAAAAGGAGGAACAAGACATGTCAGGCACCACCTACACTGCAAGGAGCTCTCCTTCTAAAGGACTCTAAGCAATATGTGCTTACCTAATGTAGGGACTAGTCAGTGGCTCCAGCTCAGACAAGGGGAGACAGGGAATGGATGTATGTTCTGCATTAAACAAGAATCCATGAAGGGTGTGTGGGTGTGTGAATGTCAGAAGCATGCTCAGTGAGGCTACTGTGGTAAATTGATGGGCTGTGTGTGGGTAGGGCAAGCTGGCTGGAAACAGGTGGCTCCTCCTAAAGGACTACGCAAATAATATTGTCATCTGAGCAACATAATAGACCCATGCTAGCTGTTAAGACACTAAAATCTACCCTACATGCTGTCATGGGTTTGGGACATCCCCCTACAAGTATCCAAAACCCAGATCTAAAGATTAATGCCCAGAACTGCAGCATGATCCAGGGCTAGCCCTTGTATCACTGTAAACCAGTGTCCATTTTGACTGGACAGTGGAAGTCCATCTCAGATGCCCATGCCCTGAGGATCTTCAGGACCAAGCTGGAGAATTAATGCATTACTCAGAGACCATGTAAATCTACCAGCTGCGGCTTTCCATGAAAATTCCCTAGGCTAGGGTTGGGGACATTGTTCATTCAGTAAAATGATTACCTTGAAAGCACAAGAACTTGATTTGGATCCCTAGAACCCACATCCAAAATGCCAGACGTGGTGATGTAGGCTACTGATCCCAGTGTTGATGAAGTAGAGAGGCAGATCCCGGGGACATACTCGTCAGCCAACCTAACCTACTTGTCAAGATCCAGGCCAATGAGAGACATCATTCAAGGTGATGGCCGTGAAGAATGAAACCCAAGATCATCCTCTGGCCTTCACATGCATACTCACACATGTGTATCTGCACACACCTGCAACACATGTGCCTGCACACACACAAATGTTTCCATTTTTCTCAGCACATATATCTGGGAAATGATCCCACTGCAGTGGCATTTGCCCTGTCTAGCCTTAGTGGCTAGCATACGGTTTTGCCTCCAGGATTTCCCATGGGCTCCCTAAACCTAATGGGAAGTAACACTGATATGCAGACTAAGACCTCCAAATTAACTGAATCACTTTTCTGCTCCACTGTACCTCCTCAGATCCCAATTTTGCCACCATTGTAGTTAAGCAATGATCTTTTCCATCTTTTTAGGGAGGATATAGGTGTTCATGTTACATTTACCTCTACTTGTCTATACCCTGTGCAAACAATTATTTTATGCTGTAATTCTTTTGAATGCTCTTTTCTCCCCCCTAATCTTACACCTGACTTTCTCTCTGAATGGTCCTATCCAAGATCAGCCAGCACAACCCCCCTGGCTGAACCTTGTGCTTTGAGCCTACCTCCTGATTGATTGTCTCCTTAGAGCAAAAGAGGTTGATGAGGTGAAGGGCCCCAAGGAAGTGCCGATGCACTGGAGAAGAGTTTAGACCAATTGGAAAAGCTTCACTGAAGATAAATTGGGCATCGATTTCTGATACTTCTAATCCAAAGAAGGAAGTGTTCCCCTTTAAATATTTGGCAATTTGGGATACTTTTAGTAAGTAGCTTGGTTATATGAGAAATTTTGATTTATTAGGAAGCATTTTTAATTTGAATCTATTCCAAACATTATTGGATAAAACAACTAATTTTCCCTTCAGGTTTAAACAGATTATAGGATTCTTTGTTTTGTTTTCTGTAGCTGGTTATTTAGCAAGAAATGGATCAACTAGCACCCCATTGGGTTCTTTTTCAGACTCAAAGCACAAAAATGATACTGTTCTGTTTCTCTCTAGAAATCCAAGGAAAAGTACAAAAAGCAATCCAAGGCAGAGATTTCCAGAAAATCTGGTGGAAACCATCAAGGAGATAGCCAGAATCCATCTACCACACAAACAGGGGGCTTGGGAAGAAGATGAGGATGAGCCTTAAGGCTGTCCTTTTACACATCAACCTGGACATTTTCTAATTCTATCTTTTGCTCCCTAGGACCTCTGTTATCTTCCTGACCAGCTGCCCACTAGCGGAGTTCTTTTCATCTCAACTGAGGCTCATTTCACATTTTTTAGTATATTGACTGTGTGCCTCTAATCTACTTACAGCTCCTTGAGATCTTAGAGTTTGCATCTCAGCAAATCCTAAAAAAATGTTGTATACAACTTCATCAAATATAGTCTCTGTTGAAGAAAGCAACCCAGAGGGACTGTTGCTATACATTGCATGACTGTGGCTAAAGACCTAGATGGATGTTTTATGGCAACTAAATTATTGCAGACTGGATATAAATAAACGACTGAGAATACAAGTCTACACATATATTTCTTCAAGAAACCAACATTGATAATATGGATAGAGGCCAATGAGGCATCACTGGGTCCGAGGGTGGAAAGCCTACAAGGTCAAAGAAATGATAACAGACCCAAAATTCAGTTAGAGGCTAAACTCTGAGATCAGGCTGTCTGACAGAATCCTGATTCTTCATTCATTTCTGAGTGAAGTTAAACAGTGCAAAAATGGTGCTGAGGATAGAGGACCAAAAATATAAGAAGTAATTGTTGTAGAACGCCCTTGCAAAGAGCATCTGGGTTCAACCTGAGAGTATTCAGAAAATAGGGGCCTGTCACTAACATCACCAGGAATCTCTTTAGAAGTCTCACAAAGGCATTTCGATGTGTTTGTATTTGTCCCGTGGACTTTCTTGTGCATGGATTCAGCAGAAGCACTTCTTAATGGTGTCACAGAAGATGAAAAGGAGTCATGAGACAGACATCCTATGCTTAGACCTGCCTCAGGAGATCTCCACATTGACACTTCTCTGAGATCCACCCACCTTCCTTAAAAGCACCACCACAGCTAAAAAACTTATCACCACCTTAGAAAGTCATCTTTTGCCTCTGTGTGGCTTACACATCACCATACCCTCATTCCTAGGCAAATACTAATTTACATTATGTCATTATAAATTAGTTTGCATTTTCTAGAATTTTTATAAGTAGACCCACACATTGTGTATTCTTTTTATATGGCCTATTTTAACAAAGCATACTTATGCTGAGCTGCTGCATGCTGTGTTCACAAACAAGTTACCAATTTGTATTTCCGAGTAGAATTTCAGTGAGTGAACACACCATGTTTGTTTAGCCATTCATCTGTGGATAGAGCTTATGTTGTTTTTATTTTTTTGTTTTTGTTTGATTATTGTGTCAAATAACAGCAGCTATGAATATGTATGTGTCTTTCGGCATTTACATTTCTACCCAGATGTAGAGTGGCTGGGTCAAGAGCAGATATATATTCAACTTTCTGAAAAACTGTCTAGTTTTTGTTCCTGCTAGCAGTAGATGAGGGTTTTAGGTCCTTGATATGTTCTCCAGCACTGTCATGGTTAGTCTTTACATTTTAGATCTTCTCGAGGTCGGCTGATGGTCTTTCAGTGTGATTTTAATTTACATCACATTTCCCTGGTGACTAATGATGCTGTACATCTTCTCATGCACTTATTGCCTATTTTAATATTATCTTTTGTTCTTAACACATTTTATGGGTTTGTCTTTTTATTGAATTTTGAGAGTTCTTTGTCTAATTCAAGTTCTCCAAAATGTGTATGGTGGATATTCTACACAGTAGATGAGGGTCTTTTGCTTTGTTTTGTTTTATTGGTGATGTCCTTTCAGAAAGCAAAAAATGGATGCCCTTCAAAACTAAAAAAGGAGAATGTCTGTATGATCATGCTATATATCCCTGATACATATATACCCAAAGAACTGAAGTTGAGTTATGAGGTAGTTTGAATGGAAATGGTTCCCATGGGCCCATATATTTGAACGTTTGGTCCCCAGTTAGTAGAACTATTTGGAAAGGATTAGGAGGTGTGGCCTGTTGGAGTAGGTGTGACACTGAGCTTTGAGATTTCAAAACTCCACAGCAAGATCAGAGTCATTCTCTGTGCCTACCTGCCTGCCTGCTGCCATGCTTTCTGCCATGATGACTACAGCCTAACACTTTGAAACTGTAAACAAGGCCCCAGTTAAATTCGTTTTTTAAAAAGTGTTACTTTGATCATGGTATCTCTTCACAGCAATATATCAGTAACCAAGGAAGGTTATTATGAAGATACCTATAATCATTTTTGTTATTGAACTATTGAGAAGAGTCAAGTTGTGGAATTGACCTATACATTCATCAGTGGATGGATGAATAAAGAAAAGTTCATGTACACACACACACACACACACACACACACATTTTCAGTGCTAAAGAAGAATAAAATTGTATGGTTTGTAGGAAAGTAAACAGAAGTAAAGATCATAATGTCAAGTAAAATAAGCCAGATCTAGAGAAACAAATATCATATATTGTATGTTGTTTCTCAAATAGGGATCGTGTGTGTGTGTGTGTGTGTGTGTGTGTGTGTGTGTGTGTGTGTCTGTGTTAGGGGAGACATAAAAGTAAAAAGGGAACTATTGGAATACTACTCAGCTACTAAAAACAGGGACTTCATGGAATTTGTAGGCAAATAGATGGAACTTGAAAATATCATCCTGAGTGAGGTAACTCAGTTACAAAAGAACACACATGGTATGCACTCACTGATAAGTAGATATTAGCCCAAATTGAATACCCAAGATTCAATTCACAGATCATATGAAGCCCAAGAAGAAGGAAGACCAAAGTGTGGATGCTTCAATGCTTCTTAGAAGGGAGAACAAAATACTCACAGGAGAAAATATGGAAACAAAGTGTGGAGTAGAGACTGAAGGAAAGGCCATCCAGAGACTGAGGATTCATCCCATATACAGTCACCAAACCCAGACACTAGCTATTGTGGATGCCAGGAAGTGCTTGCCGACAGGAGCCTGATATGGCTGTCTCCTGAGAGGCTCTGCCAGAGCCTGACAAATACAGAGGCAGATGATATCGGCCAATCATTGGACTGAGCGCGGGATCCCCAATGGAAGAGCTAGGGAAAGGACTGAAAGAGCTGAGGGGTTTTGCAGCCCCAAGAAGGGAGCAATAGGGTCAACAGGCCAGAGCTCCCGGGAACTGGACCACCAACCAAAGAGTTAACATGACCTCAAAGAGTTAACATGGGGGGGGACCCATGGTTCTGGCCGCATATGTAGCAGAGAATGGACTTGATGGGCATCAGTGGGAGAAGAGGTCCTTGGTCCTGAGAGTGCTCGATGCCTCAATGTAGGGGAATGCCTGGGCAGCAAGACAGGAGTGGGTGGGTGGGTGGGGGAGCACCCCCATAGAGGCAGGGGGAGGGGGATGCAATAGGGGGATTCTGAAGGGGAGACCTGGAAAGGGGAAAGCATTTGAAATGTACATAAAGAAAATATCCAATAAAAAAGAGAAAGAAAAAATGGAAATGTGGAAGAGGAAAAGGTGGAGAAGAGAGGAGAACATAAGGGTTGAACTCAGGTACTAGGGTCACAAGGCAAAGCCTTTATTGACTGAGCTTGCCCTTTAGTCCAGATGATATATTTTGAATCAATTATTTTTGTGTGGTGTGAGGGAAAGCTCAATGTTCACTTTATTTTTTAATCACAAAAATATCTGTACTTCATTTTTGAAAGATTTCCGTTTCCTAATGAATTGCCCTAGTAATTTTGTCCAAAAAAAATCAACTACAAAATATGTTGTAAATTCTGGATCCACTTACTTATTTGTTGGTTTGGTTTTTGGTTGGTTGGCTGGTTAGTTGTTTGGGTTTTTTAAACAGGGTCTCTCTATGTAGCCTTGCCTATTCTGGAACTTGCTTTTTAGACAAGGTTGGCCTCAAACTCAGAATCTGCCTGTTCCTGCCTTCAAATGCTGTGATTAAAGGCATGGGACATTATGTCTGGATTAATATTTCTGGATTTTTTTTATTCTGCGTCTTTGGTCTATATAATCTTTCATCCATATCAAATGGTCATGTTAACTAAAATTAGGTCTTTTAAGTCTCATAGCACTGTTGTAATTAAAAATTTCTCAAGTTAGTTGATGTGCTTTTCAGTTCCACGTAATACTCAAAATGCATAAGCAGAATTAAGAATTTACATATAAATTTTATCTTCTTAATTACTACAAAAGTTTTGATTACAATTATAATGAATATGGAGAGGAATGCCAACTAATAGCACTGACCCTTCTAATCCATGAGGAAAATCATCTATTCATCCACTTATGCTGATCTCTCCGAGTTTCTCTCCACTATGTTTTATAAACCCAGCTGAACATTCTTTGGCCTCTTTGGTAGATTAATCATACATAGTGTCGTTTTGGGCACTGCTCCACATGGATTCTTTAAATTTCACTTTCCATTAGGGTGTTATTGGCATATATTAATAAAGTTTTCTTTTGCAAAATACTCTTTTAACCTATGATCTTCATTAGTTTATTCATTAATTGCAGTGATCATTTTTATTGATTCTATAGAATTTTCTACATAAATAATTACATCAACTACAGTGGAGGCAGGTCTTACATTTTAATTTTTTGTTTGTAGTTTCTTCCCCTTGTCTTAATGCAATCACTAGACCTGCTAGAAAAACAACAGACCCAGTGTGTTGAAGGTGAAAATATCCCTGATACCAGGAAAGCAACGCTTTCAGACGTTTACATTATATATGGTATTGGTTACATTTTATTTTGCTTTGTTCTTATGTATTGATGCTCAACCTGAAATGGGTTCCTTTTCAATTTTCGCACCGAGAATGTGTGTTTATTTTGTCAAACACTGTTCCAAGTCCATTAAAATCCTAGGGATCAGCTTGAGGGCATCTTTGGATAAGTACCTGCCTCTTACACCATTTTAATCTGGAGTTTTCTTTGTCACTTATGGACATAGCACTATTTAGTTTTTCTGGTTTTTTTTATGTCAATTTTGGTACATCGAATTTTTTTGGAAACAGTCCATGTGTCATATAAATTGTTAACTTGCTTCACTTAAATGTTTATACTATTTTCTTGTTCTCTTAATATTCAGAGACTCTACAGTAGAAAACCTTTTCCACGTTGAATACTAGTAGCCATATGTGTCTTTCTATATTTCTGTATATGCTTTATCTATTTAGCCAGAGCATAACAGTTTTGTTGAGATTTTTCAAATAATTAGTCCTAACTTCCTCCCCTGTACATGATTAAATCAGTTTTTATTCTGAACCTTGCTATTCTGAGCCTTCTATCTAGTTTGGGTCTATTTTGTTACTTTTCTCATTTCTTAAGTTAAATATTTAAGTCATTGGTTTCGGGCATTTTATCACAGCATAACCTTATCTGCCTGTAGCAAAGTTTGATATATTATAGCTTTGTTATCTTTTCTTTTTTTTTAAAAAAAGAATGTTGTCTCCAATGGATACTCTGTGTCTCTTGAAGTCTTAAAGCAATTATTCAAAGCTAGAATCTAAAATTAGAAATATTTTCACACCCTAAAGTGGCTTTAGAATATAGTTAGTCTCTTGAATTAAAAACAAAATATTAACCTTTGACATGATACCTTGTTTAGTTTAATGGTTGTTACTTCCTGGTCTTTAATACTTTTTCTGAGGAAAAGAATTCTATAATTGCTTCAAGTATATCCTCTGCCCATCCTCTAACCCAACCTGGCTGGAAACCCATGCCTCCAAGACCTGCATTGTCTCCTTCTAACAATTTTGAACCTTGTGTTGATTGGAACTATAGCATGGAACTGACTTTATTCTATAAAACAAAGAATCCCTTCCTTGGGCTTAATGGGATGCACACGGATTCGTGAAGTACAGATTGCTGGAAGTGTATGATGCAAATCAGGGCTCTTATAAGTCATAGGTAGCATGTGGGCTAAGAGTCAGCTGTGTGCTGGCACAGCTCTGCAACAGTAAGGTGACACGTGAATAAGTCTGTGCCTCTGTCTGTCTGTCCTACCAAGAGCTTGAGCTTTGGGGTCCTCAGAGAAGACTGTGCATATGAAAGTCCCATATATAGTCTAAAACCTGATAGGGTGGCTATGGCATGGTATGTCTCTCTGCTTTAACACCCCTATTCCTGATCTCTATTTCTCCATAAGATCCCATTTTCTATCTGCAAAGGCAAACTGAATTGGCATATAGCTTGGAGCCACTGCACAGAGACCTGTACCCAGAAGGGCTCTTGGTAACTCTGACACTCTGATCTCACCTGCTTGAATTTCTTAAAAACTTTCCACAAGGGGCTCTGCATTTTCATTTTGCACAGAGGCTTTCCAAGGTCTACAGCTTATCCTGTTTGGTCTGAAAAATTCCTTGAAGGTAGTGATTTGGCGAGTAAAGTGGGCATCACGGGCTCCTGGGAAACTGTTTACAAGTGTCGCATGTGCAACCCAGGACAAGGTGTGTTTCTACATCTCACTAAAACAAGTTCAGCAGTGCTACCCCACCCACACGCCTCCTTGCAAGGGGAAATTTTTGGAAGGCTGAGCTATATTTTGTTGGATATTCTTCATCATACACCTGCCCCAGCAACTCCCGCAATACTCATTCACATCTAGCAACCCAAGAATCAACAACTTCCATATGGTGTATCCTCTATAAATGAAAGCTCCTTTAATTAGTGATGGGACACCTCAAATAATTTCAGCAGATGCTTCCATTTCATGAAAACAGGCACATGTCTTTGCAACTGGGCAATATTGTTCTAATTATATCATAGCCTGCAGCCCAATTGGGTATGTCTCTCAGGGAGTCTGGGGGAGGGGATGTGGGTTTGGGGAGATCTAGTTTACTCACCCTCCCACATTCAGAGTCCATTTTATGTCAGTAGTTCATGATTGCTAGTTGTTTTCTGCTTGGTTTTTTTTAAATTACTTTGATTTCCAGATGCTTTATACAATCAGGATGAAGGACACAGAAAGGGTATAATCATTTAAGAGTAGGAGAGATGAGCAAAGGACTTGCGGTTCCCTTCTTTCAATAATTTTCTTTAATAGAATGGGTCCAGTGAGTCAAGGAGGTAGGATGATGATACAGAAGTTACTGTCTCTCTGACTAGTGTCCTGAGATTCTGTGAAAGAGAGGACAGAGCATTTGCTTTCATTAAAACGCCCTTAAGACAAAGAGAAGATGCACACAGTCTTTGAACAGACTAGGTTTAATTCTGGAGGTGTCAACATGGTTCCAAGCAGTAGTTGATGAGAAGACCTGGTGGGTTCATTCTACTAAGGGAAGTATCTTACCCGGATCCAGGACTCTGGTGGTGATTGTTGCCTTGGCTCCTTGGAGTTATCTTTTACTTCTGTGCATACCATTGAGTCATGCTTGTCTTTTTCATTATATAGGAATGTAAGAGATACTTTGGTCCATGAAACATAAGCAGGCAAAGACTATATGCCCCCTCCAGGGGAAAGACCTGAAGCTCCAGGCCTCCTTACTTTTGCTGTGAAGCAAGTAGTTCTTCTTAAGACACCATTTTTAGCAGAGCCTGAGGAGCCTGAGACACTGCTATGTTTGCCCATGGTGATCTTGAAGTTTTTGTTCATGCAGCATAATCTGACCTATCCTGACCAATCTACTAGTAATGAGAACCGGCCAAACTTTGTTTTCTACTGGGACTTCCCACAGGGCCACTCTGGGCTGAACCCAAGAGGGCTTCCTAGAGAGGAGTCTGGGAATGGGTAGACTGAAACACAACTGCCTGCCCATGTCAGGAACACATCTCTCATTCTGGAGAGAGAATTGTTATCCAGGAGGCTCTTAGACCATTTTAGACAAGAAAGGAACATCCCCACTATAGAGTGGGGAAAGACAGAGCAGGTTGACATCATGATAACGCAAGAAGCAGGCTAAAAGGGAATAGAGTTGGTGCCCTGAAAGAAATAAAACAAAACAAAACAGTCTCCAGGCACACCTGATAGCCTTGCTCTCCATGCTCATCAAAGGGACATCTTGTCCTTCACCAGTTGGCACTGAACTCATCCAGGCTGTGTTTAGGTGCCTAAGGTACCCTCAGATGTCCCATCTGGCAGTGAGTTCCCAAGAATAGCGTGGCCTCTGGTGGTCAAGCCTATCAGCCTGGTAAGGCTCTCTTGTTTTCTTTGTCATACTCTGACATCCTAAGGACCAAAAGCAAGCTTGGAGGGACACAGTTCCATTTCTACTTCTAGTGTCGCTCTGGAAACCACCATCAGAAGATCCCCTATTTAAAGCAAATGCCATCTAAGTTTTAAAGAACCAGCTGGCCATGACTTCAACTGGGGAGCCCATAAGGACATGCAACGATCCTTAAGTGCTTCATATTTTTTTTTTAAACCAAGGCAGGGTATAAACAAAAATGAAAGCAAATAAGAAATAAAGCAAGCTCCTTATTTCAAACGTCTCCCCCCACACGCTTCAATCTGTTTTATTACCAAGATAGTAAGAGTAATGGGGTTAAATTTAGATAAAAGCAAGGAGACATGGCAGCTTTTATTTTAAGTGGCACATAACATATTTAAATTGGTCTCTGTGTAAATACTTGGAGTCGAGTCTCAGTCCAGCCTGGGAAGCTACTCGTTTTGCCCACTGACTGCATTGCTGAGCAGATGGAGCTTTGGCATACTCTGTTGGACTACCCAATGTAAGAGTCTCATCTGCACCTACTCCATGCTGACTTAGGGGGATTGACAGATTGATGTAAAACAGAACTCAGAAGCCTCCTTCACCCAGCTCAGAGCTAAGGGATTTGATAGGTGACCTCCAGGGGTTCTTCCACCTTAAAAGAGTAACGATCTAAGATGGGGTCTATGGGCAGTAGCCTTTACAGTGCCCTGCTGCTTTGGCCTTCAGCTCCGGTCACAGCTGCCACTCTGCAGTCTGGCAGGTTGCCCTGCTCTGGAGTCCTGGTCAGCTTCCCAAAGACAGATACAAAGGGAGGAGCTCAAGGAACTAAAAATGGAAGACTTAAGATTAGAAAACTGAGTCACAGCTGTCCATTTCTGTGGGCCTTGGTTTTCATTTCTGTAAAATGGGGAGCTCAGCTTGATGATCTTTCTGGGTGCTTTCAACGAAGTGGAAGCATCAAACCAGAGAACCCTCTATGCAGATGGATGGTTCCAGCTCAGAGTCTCATCCAGTAGGTCTGAGGTGGTGCAAGCTCCTAGGTGATTCTGATGTTTCTCGTCTGGGACCACACCATGAGGACCATGTCTTCTTCTTTGTACTTCCTTATAGTTCAGATGTCAGATACAGACTCTTGATAATAGAGACAATTGATGAGTTACTGTGTTTGGATTAATGGTACTTAGCAGGGTCCTGCAGACTCCTAGGCTAGGGACTATCTTGGAGGAGGTAGGCATAGCCAAGGCAGATGGAAATCAGGGTAGTCAGGATACATGGGTGTCCCGAGGTCTCCTGAGCCAACCTTCAGGTCTGTGTGGTCACTTTGATTTTGCATACTACTGTATCCCTTATCTCTCATGTCCTTTATCCTGATGTGTGGAAAATCAATGCCTGGAAGGTATTAGAAAAGCCATCGAATTGTCCTTACCTGCCACCAGGTGACACTTGATATTGATTTAGCTTATGAAAGTGATTCACAGGTTTGCTGAAGCCTGGAAAAGATCAAATGTTATGAGCCTCATGATCCCATCTTCCATCCCTACTCTCAGCTAACACCAGAGGAGGTAATTGGGAAATAATAGACCAAAGAAGCTCTCTTCTTTGTTTGCTCACACAGAGAACAAAATACAGGGGAATCGTTTCACTGGTAGAGAGGGATCTGGTATCATTCGTTTTTATTAAGGGCAATTTCCCCTTTAAGTGCAACATTCTCTAGATGTGACCATTATAGAACAACAATTTTTAACACAACCAATAAATCAAAGAAAAAATTCGCTGCACATGGGGAGCTCTTTACAGATGTGCCAGTGATTCCATGCCAGACAGGCATTTTTTTTTATTTTTATTTTTTTTTTATTTTTTACAGAGTGAAGGGCAGGCATCTGCCAAGGAGACCTTACTGGAGTAGCTGGGTCTGTTAGAGGAGGCTCTCTCTCTCTTAAGTAGAAGAATGCTAGTGATGAGAGAGATAACTGCTCACTGTGACTTCAGGCAATTCCATCCTCTCCAAGTCTTGATTGATGGTAATAAACAATAAACTTATTTCGTGGGACTGCAACACAGGTTAAGATTGTGCAGCGGGCTAACAGCTGGTACACAGAAGAACAAGTCTTGGTTTGCTCTCGTGTTGTCACGGCATTGGAAGTGATAGCAACTAAAATATGGAACCAGCAGCAGAAAAGCAGAGTTTCCCTTTATTCCACATTGTGTAGCCTCTGATATCTCCATCTCCTTGTGGTTCATTTTCCTGGACACCACAGGAGACTACATGTCGCAGCCTCATGTTGGCAGTCTAAAGCCAACGTGACAGGATACTAGCCAATAAATGGTGAGCTGGTTGCAGGCTGGTTCCTAGACATATTTTTGCAAATCTTTCTTGGCTATATTAACCTTGAAGTTCATGAATGCCGGGTTTCTTAGCTGAATAATGGAGGAGGGCTACATGACCTGCACTACAGTTTATATATGTGTTAAGTTGATAAGCAAGCCTTCTCAGACCCTGGGGCCTGGGATTTCTTTTATGAATCCCTGTTGATAAGTCTCCTGGTAAATACAAATGCCTAGCACATGTTAAACAGCCAGTTGGAAGGATGAATAAGTAATTTGACTGCACTTAATCTTCATGGAAACATCACAAGGTCGATGGTCCCTTGTCTTGTTGGCTCACTGCTCATGCCTATAGACATGATGGCATGGATTATACAACACAGCCCAACAAAAGGGAGGAGGCAGGGTTTCTAAAGCTGGCCACTGCTTAGCTTAGAACAGGGATCCCTTTGCTTAATCATTAATGAATTATATGTTCTTAACCACCCAAGTTCCATAATGGAAACTCACTGTCAGCTCATGATCGCTATACTTTATTTCTAAAACATTCTTTTCATCATTTGTACAAGTATCCTTTATTCCTTTGTGCTGTCATATATAACATTGTGAGTGAAATGAATACTTACAGTAGAATTCTTTTGTTTAAACCTGATTAAATGCTATTTACTATTTCCTCAGTGAATGTCTTTACTATTCCCTCTATGGAATTATAGTCTTTATTGTTCTGCATTCCCCATTTCTTACTGTGATGTTTTATATTTATATTGTTTTCTGTCTTTATTCCCTTGCTGTTACAATGTATTCTTTATACAGACAAAACATCTTCTATTTGTTATTTCTCTGTTTATAAATACATTGCAGTGTCTGCAACTATGACCCACATGTGAGATATCCCAAAACATATTACATTATATTAATACAAGTAAGTCATATTATCTCCTTATCTTTGTTTTTATTTTAAGCATGGCAAATGCTTAAGCATTATCAAATGCTACCATAGTTTTGTTTAGTTGAGGTAATAGTACGTTCATATATAAATTTGAGGAATAATAAAAAGAGAGGTGTGCTCACTTCTCCAACTGGTAGCAAGACTGTGACATCACTGCCAAGACATTGCTGTTGATAAAGTCGCTTACTCACTCACATTTCCCTGCATTTCCCTGAACTGATGCATTGGAGTGCGAGTGTGTGCACCTGTGTGAATTCACACTTCTAAATGCAAGTGTTCACACCTGTGTGAATTCATTCATTGGCGTGTGAGTGTGTGCACCTATGTGAATTCATGCACTGGAGTGAGAGTGTGTGCACCTGTGTGAATACAAGCCATAATGCTATCACTTACATAGGCTCATATCCAACATCACAATCTAATACTAAATGACTCTAATACCACACAAGCCCCTTCTGCATGGCATGCTTTTCTATCCCTTGGTTTGGCACTGGACAACCTCACCTATGATCCATTTAAAACCTTTGTAATTTCAGGTTCAGGTTCAGATTCAAAGGCGGTTGGTTCAGTGGGAGCTTGCTGCTCCTGCAGAAGACCAGAACTCCGCTCTTAGCATCTGCATTAGATGACTCTCAACTTCCTGTAACTCCACCTCACAAAGATCCATTGTCTTCTTTAGACCTTTAGGGACACACACACACGTGCACACACACATACACATAATACACACACATACAAAAAACCCAAATCTTTTAAATATGCTGTTATTTCAGAAATGTTGCATAATTGAGATTACACTGTATATACTATAAAATTAACCATTTAAAATGCACAGTTCAGTATCATTTAGTACCTTTTCAGTTTGTAGCCATAATGTCGATAACAGGAAATCCTTTATTACTACAAAGGAAAAATACTATACCTATTGAGTTGCTATTCCAGTCCTATGGCCTATGACTATCACTACCTTGCTGTGTGTCTCTGTGGACTTAGCTGTCCTGGACATTTCACCTGAAAGGGTTCACAGTATGTGATCATTCATGTGGTATTCTTTGCCTTAACATAGCTTTCTGCTGCTTACCCATGCTTACCCATAACTTTATGTACCAGAATTTATGCCTTTTCAAGGCTGAATACTATTTCCATTGTACTATCATACCACATTTTTGTTTGTTGATTTATCATCCCTTGGCATTCTTGTTGCTTCTATCTCTTGGTTACCATGAGTAGTTCTGCTCTGAGCATTCACATTAAGCTTATGCCTGGCATCCATTTCCAGCTCTCTAAAATATGTATCTAAGAGTGGAATTCCAGGATTGGATCACGTGGTGATTTTCACATTTCATGAGAATGTGACGGGCTGTGTTCTATGATTGCTGCACTGTTTCAAGTTCTCACTGTTTCGAGATTGCCACCAAGGTTCTACCTTTCACCAGCGCTTGCTGTTTTCCATTTTTGTTGCACGTAACTTAATGGGCGTGAGCGGTTTATCACTGCACTTCTGTTTTGCACTTTAGTGCACTGATGGTTGGATCTGCCTCATGTGCTGTCAGTCACCAGTGCTGCTGCTTCATGGGAAGGCAGTGTTTTTGCTCATTCCTGAACTGGGTTGCTTTTATTATTGTCCTAACAGTTCCTCATACATCCTAGATGCCAGACACTTAGGTATTTCCCATTATTATTCTATTTTTTCCCTCAATATCTCTTGAAGCACTAAACATTTAATTTTTGCAAATTCCCATAACTGCTTTTTTTTCTTCTGCCTTTTGGGCATCATATCTGAGAATCCTTTACCAAAGTCATAGGGATTTGCTCCTGTACATTGTTATATAAGTAATTTTTTAGCTTTTATATTTTAGGTATTCAACCACTTAAATTTAGTTTTTATTAATTAATGGACCAGTTTGTAACTTAGTTTGTTTGCTTGTGGAAACCCAGCTTTTCTAGGACTGAAAAGGTCATTTGTTCCCCCACCCCCACCCCCATTGGATTATCTTGGCACCTATGTTTAAAAATGAATTGAAGCCGGGCAGTGGTGGCGCACGCCTTTAATCCCAGCACTTGGGAGGCAGAGGCAGGAGGATTTCTGAGTTCGAGGCCAGCCTGGTCTACAAAGTGAGTTCCAGGACAGCCAGGGCTACACAGAGAAACCCTGTCTCGAAAAATCAAAAAAAAAATGAATTGATATAGACACAAAGGTTAATCTGTGAGTCATCAGTTCTACCCCATGCATCTGAGCCCAGCCTCATGCTAGTATTGTGGTGTTGGCATTACTGGTAGTTTTGTAATAAAGCTCAAAATTGGGAGATGAATCTACTAAAACTTTCTTCTTTTTAAATACTGTTCTGGTTAATTCAGGGTGCTGTACAATTCCATATGAATATTAGAATCAGTTTTTCAATTTCTACAAAAAAGTACTATTGAGATTTTGATATAGATTGCATTGAATCTGTAGATTGCTTTGGGGACTTTTGTGATCTTAACAATATTTAGCCTTCCAGTCCATGAATACAGATGTCTTTTCATTTATTAGGTTTTATTAGATTTCTTTCAGAAATGTTTTACAGTATTCAGTATACAACTCTTGATGGTGCTTCAGCTTGGTTAAATTTATTTTGGAGTATTCTACTCTTTTTGATAGCGTCGTGAATGCTGTTGCCCTCCTTGATGTTTTTGTTTGAACTGTGCATTGATAGTGCAAAGAAATGTAATTGATTTTGTTGTCCTACACCTTGGCTGAATTTGCTTATGGTTCTTTAAAAAAGATTATATAAATAGATATAGATAGATATGAATGCATACATACATATGGGGAGTCAGAGATCCTGATAGGAATAATTTTCATTCTTTCTCAATTTAAGCACTTTTTAGTTCTTTGTCTTGCTTAAGTTCTCTGGATAAACTTTCAGTATGTGTGGATAGAATTGATAAAAGAGAGCATTTCGTGTTCTGGTTCATTATGTGGGAACAAGTTTAATCTTGAGTATGTTATCTGTGAGTTTTTTATGAATGTATTTTGTCAGGCTGAATATATTCCCTTCAAATTTCTAATTCATAAAGAGATGTTAGATTTTTATTTCTGTACCAGCTGAAATTAATGTGTTTTATTGTTCTTATTAATATGGTCAATTACATTGATATATTTGTCATTTTTTTAAGTTTATTGCTTTTGATATGGTTTTCATAGTGGTCTCTCTGAAATCTTGTTAATATATGAGCTGCAAGAATCTACTTAGTATCTATCCTGTTGCCACTATAACAACTTATCACAAAACTAGTGGTTTTTAACAGCAGGAAATTATTCTGTTGTGGTTCTGGAGGTCAGAGGCCAAAATATCACAGGGTTTCTTTCTAAGCAGAATAAGTCTCCCTTTCTTAATTCTAAAGAACTTTGCTCCATTGCAAATCCAGCTTTCTTCTCTCTGACCTCTTTCTATCCTTCTCCCCTCTTCCTCTTCTAAAGTCCCTCATAACTACACCACAGTCACTGAAATAATCCAGCATAAGTAATCTCACTTCAAGTTTCACTATCAAACCTGCAAAGCTTCCTTTATCATTTAAATAATATGCATTCCTCGGAGGGTCATTATTCCCCCCCAGTACAACCAGTATCAACACTGTGCCATTTCCATGTTATTGTGTAAAATTTCCCTGGGGATAAATGAGCAAATGCCTACCTGGATCACACAGAGAAACAACAGAACAAAGTACTGATTCTACCAAACTCCAAATTGCCACTCAATGAGTTTTTTGGGGCTAACCTATTGGATTGTGGGCAGGTGTTTAGTTTTAGGTACAGGAGCAACTCAAAGGCAATTGTATCACTAAAATGCCCATTCAAGACTGGGTAATGATTCACAAAACCCACAACCTTAGGGTTCTCAGCAAGGCTCACAGACAGCTCAACAGGTTGGATAGTTTCCTCCAGGCAGCTCGTCTGGGTTCATCTTCTCTCCAAACTGTTGATTATTGCTTCTACAACCTTGGGCATCTTGGAAGTTACAGTTCACTGCGGCTTATAAAGTTGTTTACTTCTTGAGTCTCATGAACCATCCTCCTCAACCAGAAGAGGATATGTCAATTAGGAAAGAAAATCACTTCGCAAAAACCATTGAACTATGAAAACTGACTTCTATTTAGATATCATTGTTCTTGACATTTTAAAATACCATTGTCTTGGATATCTGATGATGCTATAATTTGTGTTTCAGTCTGTATGACTCATAAAACACATGAGGAAAAATGTTGCTTGTGGTATATGCCCTGCATATCTGTTCTTCCCATTTTATCTTTAAAAACCAAAATTCCTTTGTTTTCCATTTTACTTTTGCTTAAAGAATTATCTTTTATCTAACTTTAAAAGATGTATCTGCTTGTGATGTGCTATTTTAGTTGTCTTATGAGGAGGATTATTCTTATTTTTCCTTTATCTTTAAAAGATAGTTTTGCTGGGTATAAAATCTGGCATTTGCAATTCTTTTCTCTTAATGCATTAAAAGTATTGAGCCCTTTCTTTCTGCTGCATGTCTCTCATGGCTCCAGTTGAAAGACTCATTTCTGGTAAACGGCCCTATATAGAAAAGCTATTGCCTGTCTGTTTTCAATATTTTTCTCTATTTTTGTTTATATAAATTTAATTATAATGTATTATAACACAGATTTTTCTTGGCTTATCTTTTGGATGATCTTTCTTAGCTTCTTAGATCTCTAAATTTTTAACAAATTTTGCAAGTTTTTCTTTTTGAGGAATTGTTTCTACCAATACTATTTCTCCTTACTCTTTCTCTCCAGGTTTGGAAAGTAACTCCTCAGGTTTGATGAGTATGTCTTGGACTAGACTTGTAGGCTCTTGTTTTCAGAAGCAGACTAACTCTCAAAGCCTTTGTCATTGCTGTTTTGGTTTGCTCAGTTTATTTGACAGCCCTTGAGTTTCCACTTGTTCCTCCTCAGTTGTGACCAACAAATATTACTTGATGTGTGACGGAAAGGTGCCATTATTTTCTTCACTTATTTCTTCACCTGAGTCTTTATTGTGTTTTGGGTATAGAAGATGAGTATAGAGCCTAGGGGGTTAAAGGACCTTCTGGAACCAGGCTTCTCAGTATAGCTGGGTCTCTCACTCTTTTGGCCCAGAGTCTCTGTGTAGGAGAGGCGACTCCTTGGCACATGAGGACCTTGCAGTTTTCCAGATCAGACAGCCTGCTGTGACTGAATTTCTTCTGAAGACTTCATCTACCCACTCCTCTAGCTCATCCCATAAATTGGAGGTTCCAGTTATGTCTGGTTGGGAAAGAGTGGTTCCCTGGCTTCCTATTCCTAGTAGGAGAATCTCAATCAGTTTCCCTTGGTGACTATATCCAGTCTGCCTCCTGATGGTAGAGGCACTTCTGTTTGTTCCAAATGACAGAGTGTCCCTGGGTTACTACAAATCTCCAGGTTGTGTTTGGGAATGCTGACTTTAATAACCTTTCTCTACTAGACACAGGGATGCAATCCATCTGAACTTTACTGTTTCTCTAGTCTTGAAATACAAATAGATGGACATTTTTTCTTACCACCACTTGGTTCCTTTGGGCATTTCTTGCTCCATTTCTAGGGTTTATAGGTGTATTTGGTACAGATACAAAAGGAGAAGCAAGTCCATGCCATTTGTCTGACTAGATGCCAGTTGTTTTATTGTTGTTTTATTTTATTTTGTTTTGTTTTTTTTTGGTGAAAGCACCTTCATCTTTGTTCACTGTGCTCTCTCCCACTGAAATTTAGCACATTTTGAATAATTTTCTTCTTGTACTTTTAAAAATGTTTGTACCTACACTTTCCATTTCTGTTTTCTACGTTGTAGAACATTTCCTTAATTTCCATGTGCTATATTTTTTGTTTATGGTTATTTCTCTTTTCTGCTACTTATGATTTCAGTTTTCTGATCTCAAATATTTAATCACTTCCCCATCCCTGTTTGTTCCTCTTTCATTTTTTTTTCTTGAATGACTCTAAGAACCTCAGTATGAAGTGTAATCTTTAAATTGCCTTCACTGCTTTGCTTGCATTCATTGGTCTCTTGAATTTGTTGAGATGTTTTGCTTCATTTTGTCTCTCCTTTTCATATTGTTTATTTTTCTTCAAAGCTGAGTGATTATGGATGACTTTCTAATTTATGACTGAAGAACAAAGCTGTTTGGTAGGGGTGCTGGTAAGGAACTCTTTCCATTATGTGTAAAATTCTGGGGAAATTTGTATTTGAGCACTGGTAGACAAGCAAGCTCACGATCCCCATTAATGTCTGGAAGACAAGGCCTATCCCTTGTCTTCTTCATTTATTTTATTTTTGAATGACACTATCTAGTTTTTTTATTTTTTGATTGTTTAGTGTGTGTGTGTGTGTGTGTGTGTGTGTGTGTGTGTGTGTATTCTTGTACTGAAGAAGATGGGAGGTACCCTAGTTGTTACTCTCTATTTTCCCTATAGCAACATGATGGTCCTGAAGGCTATAGTTAGAATTATATACTTCAGCCAGGAAGTTATATAAACCAACTAGGCTTTATCCTAGGACTACTATTGGAAGTAACCTTTCTGAGGGCTACTCAAGTGAATCCCACCCCAAAGCATCTCAGGACAGTCATGTACATATATTTTCTCTAAAATATGAATGACAACTAAGCCTATGTGATTTTAATGTATGAATTATTCTGGAGTTAAGAGTACAGGTTCCATAGTCTGTTTGTCTGATTATTTGTCTTGTCATGAATCACTATTTTTATCCTCTTCTTTAAGGAGATTTATGTATAATACATTCCATTAAAAAAGTCTAATCCTCCCAAAATAGTAATATGATTAAACTTCTGGCATAAAAAATATTAATCAAAAAATTAAATACTAGTGCTAGTAAACACTGGCACAAGGCAAGTAGACCCTTCCAACCTTTATTCAGCATATCATGTGGCATGAATAATGATGGTATCTTAAGATGTGATGGAGATTTGTTGCCTGAAGCTCACAACTGTCAGGGAGAGCATTTGGAATACAAATTTTCATTCATGATCATTGATGATTAACCTCACAATTTATGTGTGTTGAGATATTTGCTAATGAGCCTAAGTTATAAGTTATAAATAAATAAATTTACATAAATTGTAAATGTTGTGTTTTTTTTTAAGAATATGTATCTCATAACAATTGGAATCCACTCCTACAGACAGTTGCAACTAATGATTCTGATCGTCTCTCACGGCCAAACACAAGCTGGGAGATGTTCTGGGGTCCCCATGGGATACATTGCTTTTATACATGAGAGCCTTCTCCCTGGTGGGTTTTGAATTGCAAAAATCTCATCATATCTGTATTCTATCATCCATAAATTTTTTATCACTTTTGTTTCATTGATGACACTTTTGCTTATATTAAGTGCTGCCATGGATTTCTTTTTTTTCAAATGTGATTGACACTTCTGGGAGGACCTGTCAGAGGAAGGGGCAATGTCTTTGTGTAGCCCACTATCCCAAACTTGAAGTCAAAAAAAGATGCAATACTGACTGAAGTCCCTTTGTACACAATACTTTCCTTTTAGTTTGGTTGGTATTTAGTAAAGTAAACCCCAAACAAACAAAAACAGCATGTGTCAGGAACCAGAGGATAGTACATGCAAGCATAGGTTTCTTAAGACAGTTAAGAAGTCTTGCAGCCCAGACATGGCTGTGACACATTGTTAAGAGATAATTCAAAGCATGGTGGGAGGCGCAAACTGTTATTACCAGTAGGTAATGCTGTCTCAAGGGAAATAGTAACATGTGATTTTATTTGTGTTTGGAAGTGTGTGTTTGTGTGTGCGTGTGTGTGTGTGTGTGTGTGTGTGTGTGTGTGTATGTGTGTGTATGTGTGTGTGTCTGTGTGTGTAACAGAGAGAGAGACAGAGAGACAAAGAGACACACAGAGAGACAGAGAGAGGTGTTTACATGTGTGTGCATGTGTGGCTGTGTATGCATGTATTCATGTATGTACCTGTGGAGGTCATTGGGTGAGGTCAGATTTTTTCTCTATTGCTATATCATTCATATTTTTTGAGACAAGTTCTCTCACTGAACCTAGAGTTTACCCACTGGCTAGATTGGCCTGTCAGCAAGCCCTGCCAATGTTCCCACCACTGGACTTACAGGAAGATACCATTCTGTTCAGCTTTTCACCTAGATGCTAGGGATTCAAACTGAGTTCCTCATGCTTGAACAGCAAGTACTTTATCTGCCACCAAGCCATCCTGACCTCCTGGAAGATGTATTTCTTTCTATACATAAAAATATCCCCCACCAGTGTATGCTTAATACCAAATGAGAGCAAAGCACTTTCCATACACAGCAACCCCAACCACAATGTGAGTCACCTTCAAGCATCCTTGCTTGCTGCCATCCTTAGAGGCTCCTGTGTTTGTTTTTAATGAGAGAAGCTGTTTCTTTGTAAGAAGTACCTCCTATCGCAGGATTATATGACACTCCCCCCCTTAAATATATCAGGTAGCACATTCAAATTGAAAATGAATTTAAATTAATAGAGTTTGAGATTTCTTTTTGAAGAATTTCATGAGACCCTCTGAAACAACACAATGTCACAAACATGGGTCAGGACAGAGTAACCAGACACAGAGAATATCCTAGAGGATGATACAGTTGTCAAATAGGTTTTTTTTTTCCTTCTGCAGTGACAGGTAGCTGTGACAGCTCTGGTTTGTCAGCAGGCAGATATATGAGGATGAGGGGCATCAGAAATGAAAGATGCCAGCGAAAATAATTCCTTCTCTGGCTGGGAGGTGATGTTGCTGTCCCATCATGCAATGCCAAATACAGGATCAAAGCAAAACTCCTCAATCCAAAGGAAAAAATTCCCCCTAATAATTCCGTCATTCCTTTCCAGCTCTCTCAATATTGATTGTGTGTTCCCAGAGGGTGAACAGGAAAGGGCAAATGGAAGAGGTAAATTTGTCTAGGTCTATAAATTTCTAAAGGCCTGGAGCATCAAGGAACGAGCAGGTTTTTGGTCTTATGTTCCCAAGTAGATAGTCTAGGGAATCTGGTGACATTGGAATGGTGTCTGGGGCCCAGAATAAAAGAACCTGCCTTCCTAATTGGGTGACACCTGCCTTTGATAAGGTGATCGGCTTCTACTGAGGCCCTTTCTTACTTAAGAACGACTTAGATAAATAGCTCTCCTCAAACTTTTTGGAAATAGTTGATAACTAGGGTAATTACTCTGGGGAGTGAACCATTTGAGGATCCTATGGAGAAAAAAAGAGCCTCAAATCAAGCTACACAAGGGCATTTTCCCCTCACAAACCAACCACAATCATGGGGAAACAAGCAAATTGAAGTTGAGCTAACTCTGGCTCAAAGTCTCTGAAGTATGAAGCTTAGAACTGGTGTGAACGCACAAACTAAAGGTCTGCAGAATTAAAAAAGGTAGATTTCTGCATGGTTCCCCAAAACTTGCTCCCTTATGTTGTCAGCTGTGGCTCCACTTCCCAAGGCTTACATCAAGAGTTGTTCAAGTCTCATGACAACGAGTTTCCCAGGTTCCTTCTTTTATGTTGCCAATCCATGAGTTCTCCTCAGTCTTCTGCTGTGCATTTTGGAGACAAGGTGGACATTCACCCTAGTACTCTGAATTTTCAGAAAACCTGAAGTATATTGCCAAGTTTATATCTCCTTTGTGACTATATGCCCTGCAAGATATCAAACTAACATTTTACCTGAAAAATAAAGAGAGGGTTCTTTTTCAAAACACTACAAAGATGATATTAAAAAAATAAATGTCTAAATTCTCAGGCTTCTTGTACATACTGAAGACTGAATCCTACATTTATATGAGCTAAAAAAAAAAGTTAAGTAATCATTCTATCGCTATATCCCCTTCATCATTTTCATTTTGAGATAGCATCTTTCTAAGTTGAGTAGGCCGATATTGAGCTCATGATGTAGCCTGGAAGGCATCAACATTATGACTCTCCTACCTCCTCCCAGGTACCTGGGATTATAGGAGTGCAACACTGTGTACTGCTTATACCATTTGAGTTAATGTGAAGAAAGCTGGAATCTAAAGGCTGCAGCAGGAGGGTAAACTAGTTTCCAACCTTAATTTTTCTAAACATTCAGAAATTACTGGCCCTCATTTGCTGGGAGTGGAATACAACAGGCGTGAAATTAGGATGCTAGAAATTGTCAATTTGCACTCCTCCCCACAGTAAGTCCAAATTGCTGTTGCTTCTCTATTTTGTAAGAATACTGCAAGGGCAGAAAAGAGGGCCTCTTTCTGGGGGAACATCAGGCCCATACAAGTTCAAGGGTACCATAATGGAAGAAGCCAGTGCATGCAAGACTGTATGTGGACTGTCCCGGCCACCAGGCCCCCTTTCAATTTCAGCCATCAGAAATCTAGCAGCCAGATCTGACTTTCCAAAAAGACAAGAAGGTTCTTCTCTGGGACATCTGTCCAGTCTAGAGGGGTAGGTGAAGATAATGGAATTAAGGATTCCCCAAGAAACAAGTCAACCAGCAGTCCATATGGTCATCCTATGGCCCAGGTGACTTGAATATCCACAAGGGGGACATCTTGTGGATGTGATCAGCCATGCTTCCAGTTTCCTATCTCCATGAAACCAAAGAAAAGAGGTTACCAAGATTAGCTTTCAGAGATTGAGAATGTAGCCTTAAATACTAAAGTAAGGAATGACAAGGAAGAGATCACTGGAAAGAATGGAAGTTGACATTGATGGAAAACCTTTAGAAAGTAGAAAGATAAAAAACAGTCCCAGACTCAAGGAGAGATGGTAGATCACTTGGAGATACACCAAAAAAATAAAATTAAAGTAATAGGAATTCCCAAAATTAACCCACCTGAGTGTTCAGGAAACAGTTAGGGCTATAAACACCACCATAATCAAATTATTATTGTGTTATAAAAAATTTCATAAATGCATGTGGTTGTTCACAACTATTGGAAAACAGGCAAAGCCAAGCTCCAAAATCCTTGCAAGAGAGCCACATCAGGAGATGGTCC
Organism: Tokudaia tokunoshimensis; assembly: GCA_036184795.1. Taxonomy (NCBI): domain Eukaryota; kingdom Metazoa; phylum Chordata; class Mammalia; order Rodentia; family Muridae; genus Tokudaia; species Tokudaia tokunoshimensis. Next base: position 102,994,002 of record BTHU01000008.1, read on the forward strand.
CAAGTTCCTCTGGCTTTCTGTCTGAGGATGCTTCTATATTAGGGTCCAAAGAGGTGGATTCCCAACAGAAGCAAAGTCTCACTAAACTGGGAAACATGTCTAGCATTCACAGTAGCTGAGTGTCCTCGGGGGATGGTTACGTGTGCATCTGCTGTAGAATAGGGAGACACTAGAGTTCCTATCTATCAGGGTGAAAAATCCCTGGTGAAGCCTTGGAGTATTCAAGCCATCCCCCGAAAGGCTACGTCTCAGCTACAAGGATTGCATACTTCATAAGAGAGAAAAAGAAATGCCTTAAGGTAGACATAAAATACTTAACAAAATATTAGCTTATTGAGCCCATCCATTATGAATAAACACTGTCTGAATGATATTTACACCAAGAACACAACTGAACAATCAGCACCTTGTAGACATGTCTATGATTTTATGTCCATTATCATCCACATCATCCAAGGTTGTGGAGGCAACGTCCACTGACAGATAGATAGACACAGCACATAGAATGGGATATTTACTTATTAATAGCCTTGAAAAAGATACATTTGAAATCTTGACATTTTCCACATCAAGGATAGATTTGTCAAACCATATTTAGAAGCAGAAATACCCCATGATGCAACTTACATGAGAAGTTAAAACAAATGTATAGAAGCAGAAAGTAGGATATTAGTTACCATGGTCTAGGGAAGAGAATCCAGAAAGTGCTGGGTAAAGGGCACAAAGTTTCATCAGTCCATAGGTCTGCTGGACAGCATTGTGCTTGAATTAAACCATGCTTCTGTATATGAAGAACATTCACTAACAGGTCTTATGTTACATGTTCTTATTACAAAGTAATATATGAGAAGAGTATAAGGAAACTTTTGTAAGGCATGGATATGCTTATAGCTAGGACAGTGGCTTCATGGATGTCTACATGTCTTTAGACTTGTTGAGTTGTATACATTGCACATATCTGTACATTGCACACATACATACACTGTATACATGTAAAGCTCTTATCAAAATAATTTTATTTGTATGTATATTTTTTGTGAGATTGTATTTTAATTGCAGTGTTTCTCCCTTACCTTTTCTTCCTCAAAGACCCTCCTCTGTACCCCTTCCAACTCTCCAAATTCATGGCCTCTTTTATTCATCAGTTGTTATCACATGTATATTTATATCTGTGTATACATATTTCTAAGTACAGTATGTTGAGTCTATATGATGTAACTTGTATGTATGTTTTCAGGGGTGCCCTTTTGCCATTGATCACCTAATCAGAGTACTCTTCCTTGGGAAGAACCATAGTCCCAGCTTTACTCAGTTGCCTGTAGCTCTTTTTGTAGGGTTGGGGCCTCCTAGGCTTTCCTCATGTAGTTACACCTATGCTCAAGGAATATTGCAAAAGAGAGGGCAGAAAGAGAGTAAGAGCCAGAGGATCAGGGCTATACCGTTAGGTTGTATACGTGTATGTTTCAGTCTATGTTAGTGTATGCATATGTGCAGAGATGCCAGTAGAGGACAGAAAATGTTGTTAGATCCCTTGAACCTGGAGTTACAAAGTAGTTATGAGTTACTTGATGTGGGTGCTGGGAATTGAACTCTGGTCCTCTGGAACAATAGCAAGTGTTCTTAGCCCTGGTATCATCTCTATAGATTCAATATATGGTTGCTTATGTACACACTAGAGATTTAAAATGCCACAGTAGAGTGGCATTTAAAAAAACATGAATAAAAGGGAAAGTAATTATTTCAACAAATACAGAAAAATGACAAAATCAAATACTTATTGATGATTTTAAAAGCCTTTCAGAATTAAGAAGGAATCATGTCAATATTATTTTTAAAACCTCTGCCCTTTCCTCAACTCTATAGCTAATATTACATTTTATGGCACAGTACTGAGTTTTTCTTCTGTGAAGCTTCAGTTATTCACTCTTGTCACTTCTACCAAGTTTGGTGTGGGAGGTTGCTGGGTAACAAATTCCTTCCAGGCAGGAGACCCAGGAGACTTGAACAGGAAGAACTAACAAATTTCAGGAAGTTCCTGAAACTAGCAAAAGCCATATGTCCCTTTCCCAAGCTGTCTCTAATCTATTGAGCAGCCTACAAGTCCTGCAGGGATCTCAAAGGTTGCAGCTCCTAAGCTTTACCATTCAATCTGGGATGCCTATGTAGCCATATGACAGTCTTTGAACAGTTCCTGCTGCTGTAAGTAACCCTTCACAAGTGCGTATTGGTTTGTCAGGTTAGACTTTGATAGAATTACACTCTGGTCTTTTGTTTCCCTGTCTTGAGTAAGTAAATGTTTATTCATATTTTCCAAGGAAAAGTCTCACAGATCTGAGATTCTAGCCTTTGTAAGTTATAGAAGTAAATCCTCACAGATTGTCAATAAGAAAAGTAAACTGTGATTATTCACAAGCAGTATTTTGTATCCATGTGAAATCTTAAGGAATTTATACACCAAAACAAAACACTGTTACAGGATTTAAGTTATGAATTTGGTAAGGTACCTATATCTTATGTCATCAAATATTCCATCTACACACAACAAACAATTGGAACATAAAATAATCATACAGTATGTGTAACACAGTCCAAACATCAATGGTAGATAGCACAAAAACAGAAAATAAGATACATAGATGATAGGTAATAGATTTGATAGATAAAACAGATTATGGGATCAGAGAGAAAAATGACCACAGAAACACACATGAACTTTCCCCCTGAACAGAGCAATGTCTGTTTCATCTAACTTTTTATCATCATGATAAATGATGTTCTGTCTACACAGTTGCCCAAACCAGAAACCAGGAAGTCATTTCTAACCCTACTTCTCCCTCAAGCATCGCACCCAAACAATCACCAACTTCTGTTAATCCTTCCTTCAAAGACAGTTTTAATCTGCCCACTTCTCTCCCTCTGAGCTGCAATCACCCTGGTCCAAGCCATTATCATTTCTCACTGGGACTGCCTCCTAAATCCTTTCCCCAAATCCAATACATTTTGCACAGAGCAATCACAGTGATGTTTTCAGAAAGTGTACCGGATGATGCCTCCTTCTGCTTAACATCCTTCAAAGGTTTTCAATTGCCTTGACCACCACTGAAGCTATGACCTCAGGCAGGAACAGGAAGCTCTCAGCCTATACCTCCTACCCTGCTTCAGTCTCCTGCCTGTGACCTGCAAGACCAGTGGACGAAAGATGGGGAAAAACAAAACCTGCAGTCATTGATCTCTTTTGTCACCCAGTGCTCCAAGATTCAAAACAGCACAGCTTGTGAGAAATGGAGATAAAGGTATATGGGCCCGGGGTCCTTTAGCTTCTGAGGTCAAGGAAGGCCTATCTTTGTGGGGGACCATTGACTGAGTCCTGGAGGACAAGAAAGAAGAACTCTAAGAAGTGTAGTGGTGTAGGGTCTGCAGCAGAGACCAGCACAGGCAGGAAGAGAGGTAGTGAGGAAGAAGACAGGAAGAGCCTGGTAGTTACGGGTAAAGAAAAGGAGGTAACACAGAGCTTCTTTTCAAGATGGAGAAAAGGGCTTTTCAGAGAGTATGCAGGGAGGAAGCATCTGGACCAAGAAGTGGTCTCAGAACATGGAAGCAGGGAGATGATAACCAGACGCCTCAGCTTTGTAACTACATAGGACACCAACGTGAGGACCAACAAAGCTAAGGTGGGCACACTGACCTCTGGTTAACACACCCCACAGGCCGCCCACACCTCTCTTCAATACGGAGTGTGAAACAAGAGGACAGTCAGGAGGACAAGTAACAGTCTCTCCTCCCAAACCTTGATTCCTAGTGAGGAAGCAGAAATCTCAAACCTGGTCATGAGCAGACAGCCCAGGATCGCCTAGTGACACGATTAAAGATTGGACAGAGGAGACAGGAGACACGGCAAGCCACAGCTGAGGGCAGAGATGAGTAATCTCTTTGCCTGTGCCCTGCAAAAATTAGACAGCTCCATCAGCTAGTTAGACTTGGAGAGCCGTGGGTCAGACAGTCAGTCTCCATAGCTAGCGCAGTTCACAGCTTACCTCCACAGCAGGCTTGTTCTCCTACAAAACTGTCCTTAGAGGGGGAAGGTTCCACGCAGCACTGTGTGTGCTTGTCTTTATTCCTTCCCTGGAAGTGATGTAGAATAAGAATCAGGTGGATACACCATCTCCTACTTTTCTATAATTTCACACAGGAAGGCAAGCGGCCAGGGCAGGGTAATTACCCCTGGCCTTCCCATCTGTGCTGGAGAGAAGCCTGGCACACGGCCACCCATGCTCTGATCTGTGCTCCAGGCAAAAGTTCTCCTGACAAGCGAACTGACACTTCCATTGCTCTCATGCCAGCAAGAGGCACAACTTTAATTAAATGGGTTGCTTAAAACTGTGGCAGAAGATCTGGGACTCAGACAACCCTTCTTCTGCCCTTCTTCCGTATGACGTCACCCTGCTCGCTGGTGCTCTTTCTCTGTTCCTTGGGACTAATCTTCCCTTGGCAGCTGCCTTTCTCTGGCTTCCGACCACTGAGATTTCTTTCACTTGTGTCTTCAAAGCCCTTTGCAAAAAAAAAAAAAAGTCTGAGGCCAGAGCCAGTGGGAGGTGTGGGAGGAAAAGAGATCTTTCTCTACGGGTCATCTCCTTGAATTCCAGCTGACCCTCTCCGCCCAACCCCTTGGTGCTGTCTGATGTATGTGTTTCCTAAGAGCAGAAAAAGTGAACACTCTACTGAGCTTTGGACTTTAGCTAAGAAGCATCCAATTTGATCACAGTCTATAGGAATAGATAGGAACTATGGGAAAAATAAGACACATCTCTCAGAAACCTCCTTGTATGACAGCCAAAGGAGCCTGGAAAGACTCTCAGGGCAGAGATGAGGCAAACTTGTTACCTCCAGAACCTTGGGGCCTTCAGTCGTAGACTGTTTTCTCATCAGGATGCTGGGGGTGGGGGTGGGGGTGGGGGAAGACAGTCACATTTCCAAATAGGTTTGTCCAGTTTCCAGTGGGCTGACTGCTGGTGGGGGGGGTGAGGTGGGTAGGGGATGTCACAGCCAGACATGCCTAAATCATAGTCTACTATTTGAAGTCTGAGCTTTGTTTATCTTTGAATTCAGTTATTTTATATAAAAGAGTCTTACTAGGCAAGCTGACTCCTGCCTCTGATCTCAGCATTCATTGGGAATGTTGAGGTTGGTGAACTGGTGTGAGTTTGAGACCAACCTGCCCTACATAGTGAGTTCCAGGCCAGCCTGTGCTACATAGTGAAATCATTTCGATAACAATAAATAATCAAGGCCTGAGAAAATTCCCGAGGGGGTACAGTGCTTGCTTTGCAAGCATGAGGACCTGTGTTTGTTTGATCCCTAGGACCCACCTAAGAAATGTTGGACATGGTCGAGCACAGTTCCAGCCACAGTGCTGAGGAGACAGAGAACGGGCAGATCCCTGCAACCCACTAGCTTACTGACCTAGCTTACTGCGCAAGAGCCAGCAATAGACCTCATCACAGTAAAAGTAAGCAAAGCAAAACAAGGTGGATAGTGCCTGAGGAATGACAGCTAAGGTTGTCTTCCAGTTTCTAAACATGAGTGCACAGACATAGATGCATGCCTGCAAACAGACACATCATCATCATCATCATCATAATAATAATAATAATAATAATAATAATAATAATTCCTTGCTTAGAAATGTCAGATATATTTTCCAGTTCTGACCATTTGCCTAGGAATTTCGTGAATTCATTGTTTTTAATTGCAGAGTAGTATTCCATTGTGTAAATATACCACATCTTCTGAATCCATTCCTCTGTTGAGGGACATCTGGGTTCTTTCCAGCTTCTGGCAATTATAAATAAGGCTGCTATGAACATAGTGGAGCATGTGTCCTTATTGCATGCAGGGGAAGTAAGGTAACCCAATCACAAAAGAACACACATGGCATGCAGTCACTGATAAGGGGATATTAACCCAGAATCTCAGAATACCCAAGACACAATTCACATATCAATAGATTTCCAAGAAGATGGAAGGAGATACCCCTGGTCCTGGAAAGACTGGATGTAGGGGAATACCAGGACAGAGAAGCAAGAGGGGGTTGAATGGGGAACAGAGGGAAGGAAGGGGGCTTATGGGATTTTCGGGGAGGGAGGAAACAGGAAAGGGGAAATCATTTGGAATGTAAATAAAAAAACTTAGAAAATAATAATAATAATAAAAAGAAATGTCAGATATAATATTGTGGTTCTGCATTGGTCCCTTGAAACTGTCCTTAGCATATTTAAAGAAAAAGAAGGAAAAAAATATACTAAATAACCTGAGTGTGTGTGATAGCTGGGTGTCAGAGATGGATAGGGGATGGTGCTATATCTGGTGACTTGTTCTCAGTAGGAAATTTATCAGGACAGGGAGAATGTTTAATCAGAGGAAGAATCAGATGAATCAGGCTCATTATATACACCTGCAACGGACGCTGAAGGGGCAGGGAAAAAGCAGGCCTTTCTCTACCCCTAACAGTTTTTAATTTTTAAAGGCATTAAAATTCTTTTAAAATAAATGAAGAGTTCTGAAGGTTTTTAAAATAACTGTTCCTTGACTAAGAGTTGGATTGAGAACGTCATTTTTTTTTTCTGGAAATTTCTCCCAGTCTTTGAAGTACTCCCAACTATGTTCTCCCTTCAGAGGGAAAATGGTTGTTTTGAAAGTTGCCTTTTAAGCAGCAACGTTGTTTTCCTCTGCTGAGAGCAGCTCTTGTGCACTTCAAAAGCAGAGCATGGCGGCTTTCTCCACCCTGTTTCTCCCCTTTGAAGTGAATGTGGGGGCAGTGACTGTCTCCTAATCACACTCTCAACATTTCCATGCCACTTTACAGTGTTCAAAGCTCTTTCGTAACCATTATCTTATCTGATCCTCTCCACAACCCCTGAGGTAAGCAAGGGAGGTATCCAACCCCATTTCACAGATTAGAAACTGGGGCTCTCAGAGGTGGAAGTTTGTCTCAAAGTGACAGGACCCCCAGAATAGAGATGGAGAGAGCAGTGTAAACCTTCTGTGGCTTCCTGGTGGGATCTTCCTGACAAACCACAACTTGCTTCCTCTAGCATTGGGAGGACTGGGGACCAGGAAGTCAGTGTAGTAGGCATCCTGTGTGTGCTCTGAGCCACCCTGCACTCTCTTCCAGAGAGAGTGAACTCACTCTTAAGCCTTAATAATGCATCAAAATAAAGGGCCACAATGAAGCCCAGCATTGGCAGATTGTGTCCCTTCATCCTACACACTCCAGAAATGCCAACAGCTGTGGTTCCTTCTCTCCTCACCTCTGTGCTTATGAGAAGCACAGGCCTAGGCCCCTGGCTCAGAGGCTACTGTCCCAGCTAAGCCTGCTGGGTTTTCCAGTTAATCATCTTTAAGCTTATGCTAAATCTGTCCACAGCTTAGCCCTTCCTCCATCCCCAGCTGTACCTTATACCTGGTAACTTCTCCTGAGACCTTGGCACCTTGGCAGAGAACTGAATGAGTCTGATGTCCCAGGGTGAGGGAGTGGGAACACCGGGATGGGGGCAACCCCAAGTTCTGACATTTCTCTCTCCAGACTGGGGAGTCAGAGAGGTTTCCAAGGAAAGAAAGACCCAATCTGGTTTCCTGAATCGAGTAGGTGTTAGTCAGGCAAAGATGGCTTGAAAGGGCAGGGAGAGAGGCCTGTCTTGGAGAAGAGGCATGGAGAAAATCCAGAGAGTAGGAAAGGATCCTTAGGGGGGGAGGGAGGGCTAAAAGTCTCTCACTGTGACTAGAACACAGGTTTGGGGAGAAAAGAAGGGTTAATAGATGAGGCCATGCCATGAGGGCTTAGTCATAAAGGAATGAATTTAAAATCTTGGACTTTTTCCCGAAGGCAATGTGGAGCCTTTAATAAGGGTTTTCAAGCAGGAGAATGTCAGGCTCAAATTTGCATTTTAGAAAGATCATCCTAGTTGCAGTCTAGAGAATCCAGCAAAAATAGACAGAGAGACCCAGTCTGTGCTACGGGCCTGCTCTAGACACGGATGATTTGAGAAACAGACCAGAAACAGACTAGTCCCCCATTCTCTGTCCTCTTATTCAGCAGGGCCACCAGAATCCTAAATTCTTTGCCTGGATTTTTTTTTTTAAATTCCCCACAGCCATGCCATTGGAGAGCTAAGATCTGAGGATATTTCATTTATACAAGGGACATCCATTTGGAAAAATATTCCATTTTTATCAAGTCAAAATTAACTATACTGTCCAGCAAGTATCCAATATCTTTTATTCAAGATGTTTCTCAAAATGGAACTCTGCTTTGCTTAGTACCAAGAAAAATAGTCTGTAATTTTTCTATATGCAAAGCAAGGATTGTTGGGAAAGCTTACAATGATCAAATCAGTGAAGATCCTGGACCCTCTAAGGCACTAAATGAAGTGATCTATACATAATTTTAATGATGAGGTATTATAGTATAGATGTTGAATTTGCCCAAACGTCCATTTGATAAATGCTTGGAACCCACTATGGTGCTATTGAGGGGAACCCTTGAGAGGTGGGGCTTATTGGATGGTCCATTGTCACTGGTGCACTTCTAGTCACTCTCTGTTTCTGGGTTCATGATATAAATCTTTTTGTCCTGCAACAACATGCCTTGCAAAATGTGCAAAATGGTGGAATACCAGAGTTTTGATTGAGACCTCTAGGGCCATTAACTAAAATGAACCTTTCATGTTAAAACATTAATTGCTTTTGGTAGTTTGTTATAATAAAGAGAAACCAACTGATACAGGGAGGCAGTGACCTTGGAGATAGGTGAACATGCGTTCAAGTCCCAGCTGCCCTACTCTCTAGCCCAGGAACTGTGGACAAGAAGCTTAATTTCAGTCAGCTTTGCATTGTCCTTTTAGATTATTGGGCAGCAGGTCAGTCTTTACTTCTTGTTCATAAATTTTGGAAATCAACTCTTCCTCCACCAGGACGGAGTGGTGAATGGAGAGGGAGAACTACAGAAAGCACTTGCCACTTTGGAGACAACGGAATCAATATCAATACCTTTCTTCTACCAAACTAGACTTCATTTCATCAGAGCTTGAGGATTATGTAAATTTGATTTTCTTTTTCTGCTTTCTTTTTTTTTTAAGTATCAGGAAACTCAGAGCTAATTCAAAGCTTAACAGCAGTCTGCAAGTATCTATTACTGTTAATTTATTGTCTGTTTTTGTGTGTGTGTGGGGGGGGTATTATTATTGCTGTAGCTTGAGACAGGGTCTTGCTACATTACCCAGGTTGTCCTGGAATTCACAATCTTCCTGGTTCTGCCTCCTTGAGAAGATAACATCTCAAGTGTTGGCTTGAAACGTTGAAGTTCATATTAGGCTTACTTAGGAATATTATTTGGTTATGAGCATTGTGATAAGCAGATACAGCTACAGAACTTGATATGACTATAGGGAGTTGTCTTTTGTTCTAGTCTTTGATCATAAGTATAAAATTTAGCATTGGCTGTAAGTACAATGGTGGGCAGGGCGAAGTTGTGGATGGCCTCTGACAGAGCAACTCATGAGTCTTGGAACTGGTCCTACTATTAGAGAGAGAGTGTTCTCTGAAGCAGTGCATTGAGTAGGTACCAAACACAGCAGGGCATTCAAGCTCTCACTAAGGGAGCATATGATTGTCAAAATGTAAATGTTTTGAAACAGTGCTGGTATTAACTTAATGGGGGCTCTCCTATCTCAGCTCCATTCTCTTCCATGTTCGAGCTTTATGCCGCCACTCAAGTTCCAGTGAAGATGTGTGCTGCGCAGGCCTACAGATGTTCAGGATCCGCCTCCAGCTTCTTCCTGCCCTTGTCTGAGAATGTGTAAGGGAGCCTTTGTGCAGCTCATTCATTTTAATTGAATTATGTTATAGTGCCTCTTTATTCCTTCCTCATTGTAACTAGTGTGATTTGATATTCTGACTAGCTAAAACTATCTCGGGCTCACCTCTAGAATTAGGGATGGGTCATTCTGTCTCACTTGAATAGACTGAAAATGGCAAAAGGGTGGTTTAAAACTTAATGACATTTTTCCCAGAAGGAGATGAGTGCATGCTGTGTGGAAAATGAATAAGTAAAGGCGTTCTGGGGCCACGCCAGGATCAGTTCCTGCCTTCAAAAGTGTGCTTTCATACTCTGCTCTCTGATGGTGGGACCGAGACTGTACTTTCCTTGCGAGACAGCTTTCTATTAAATTCTGCCACTGGGAAGCACTGGGAAGGCTAGAGAAAAGGGAATCTGGGCATTTTTTACTTTGGGATGTTCTATCATTTTCTTTCCAATAACAATGGATGATTTGCATCTGCCTCCAGCTCCCTTTATCCTTCTCAGTACCATTTTTTTTTGGCCTCCAGTTCTCCATGTTCATTAGTTGTAGACATGCCTAGAGTTAGGCTACCCACATCCTGGAGGGCAGGTGCAAAGTCTCTCCAGAGGGAAGTGGTTACTCCAGAATAATGGCTGAATTAGGCCAATTCACATAATCACAAATCTAGAAAACTGTCTTCCGAAGGATTAATAGTGTGGCAGACCAAAGAGGATTGTCTACAGCAGTGGGTCAGACTGAATTAATTGACATTGTTGCTTAGTTAGCTGACTAGAACCTAAGCTCAGAGATATTGATGTATTCAGAGACCACTGCCAAGATACAGTATAGAAGGAAAGGTAACAATGCTTCAGAAAATAATGATGTTGCAGTAGGTTTGTCTCCTCCAAATTCTACACCCAATCCCACCAAGCCCACTGAGAGAGTTGTAGCTTCACTCCCTGTGTTGAGAAGGACTTTGGTGAGGGGAGCACTAGGAATCTTAAATGGCTGTTGTAACCACCCATGGGCCTGGAGATGGTCCCACTGGTGAAGATGACAGAATTCTGAAGTGGCAGAAAACAGGCCACAGGAACAAACTGCTGGGATAAGGTGACCATAACCACTGCAAGTGAGCAGAATGAATAAAGTGGCCATCTTTAATCTTTGGTAACGGCTTGTTGACCATAGAAAAGACATAGATACAGGGGGAAAAAGCTAGAGTCTAGTGGTCAGAGACCTGGATTGAGATTCCAAAATGGGAAGTCTTGATACTCATCCTAGTTTTGAGGAAAGTGCCACTTCACAGGCCCAGACCCCTTTGGTTCTGCTGAGATCAGTCCTTGGAGCACTATCACCAAGTATGTCTCTATATCTTCATGAAATGGCTCTGAAGCTCTTTACTAGGGATGACTTACACAGGAGAAACTGATGCCCAGAGTGTTCAAGAATTGCCAGATGCTGGCCTCAAGTCTACATAATTCATTTCAGATCCAAATACCACAGTAGTCTACTGGCAAAGCAAATGCTTATGAAGACTTGAGGATAAATTAGGCCCAGTGCAGCCACAGTAATCCCACTGGGTTTATTGATCCTCATTATGCTTATTTGCAAGTTCTTTAATGCATAATTAGAACAGACTACTCAGCAACTAATAGAACCACCGCATTTGCTCCTGGAGTTAAGAATTAAGGGTTTAGAGTCAGAAAGCCTTAAATAGAAGCTTCTAAAACTTATTCTCCTTTATGGACCAATAATCTAAAAGCAAGGCAATACTGTAGAAGAAACAACACAGACTAAAGCCTGGTTGTCCGCCATATCCCATTTTAAATTGTTTGTTGGTTTGTGCAGAAGGCAAATGGACAGACCTTGGAGAATGACTATAAAACTCTACAAATTTAATCAGAAGCTCACAATCATTATAGCTATTCTTTCAGAAATAAAATCTCACACGATGAAAATGGTCATAACCTGTGGGAATTGCTCCACCACTATTGTGTAAGACTTTGTCATTAACTAAGGACCGTGATAAGCAGTTCGCTTTCACTGGCAGGGTATACAGTGCACCCTCATTGTTGCCGGCTCTTCGGTGAGCTTTGGATTCCACAAACAACGCATCAGTCACCTACTGATGTTCTTGTAGTGCTGAGGACCTTAGATATTTTTGAAAGATATATTAGTGCCCGGGGATCCGAGTAGATCCCATAAAATTTTGGAAACTTATTGTCTCTGTGGCATGTCCAGGGGGCCTATGATCTAGAGCCCACTTTTGAGGACTCTGTGGAGTTGTATAATTGAATGGGGTGGGGTCATTAAAACTTTGACAGCAGTAAAAATTTTATGAACATCCAATAAACAAAGCTTAATTCAAAATCAAACACACAATAAATCCGTGGTGTTTCTAGCGGTGCTTATCCTGGACCGTCACGGGACTTCACTTGTGCACTTTGTACTGTGTTCAGGACATGCCCCTGACTTCTGCCTGAAATGATCAGCTTGAATTTGAGACTGTTATATAGTATAAACTCTTGTTCTTTTATTGTTCATGATAAGGTTGGTTTTTTTTGTTGTTGATTTTTTTTTTTTCTGTTACAGAAACACAGTGGTTTGAGAATGGAAAACAAAGACCCAAGTGTCAGATTTGTAAATCTTTGGATTGACTTCAGTTTAATTTTTAAAATTACTGCTAAGTTGTTGACTCAAGTTGTGTAAAGATATCATTCAAAAGCTTTTGACAGGAGATTAGGACGGGATTTCCAACAATCTCTGAAATTACCAGAGACATTCTTTAGCTATTTTGTACTATGTATTTGTGTGATGCTGTGTTCCTCACATTGACAATTATAATATCAAAATAACAGTTAAATCTGTAAAATGTTGAAGGTGGTCTATGCCCTATCAGCTATTTAGCCAAGATTTAATTCTTTACATAAAAATGAAAAAGCAAAACTATCACATTAAGGTGCAAATTCTACCTCCAATAAATGGTAAAAATTATATGAATAAGCCAAAGAAGTGTTTTAAGATAAATGTCTTTATGATTCATTACCAGTTTGATTTGTTTAACTATTTAATTCATGTAAAGTGAGAAGGAAAGGTTCAAGAAGTTGTGATCTGGATCCTATGGGGAATGAACTAGGAGATCATATGGAATATGTCTGTTGAAGTGAAACACCATCTCCCACTAAGAAGATAAAATATTTCTGGGGCAACCTTAAATTTTGGAAGCAACAAAGACTGCACCAGGGCATTAGAGAGTGGTGTGAATGGAGCTCTGAGAAAGGAAACTTCTTGTCCCCTCTTGTCTGCATTGCAGCTCCTGGCCAAGCTCCACTAGACTTGCTTCCTGTGATCCAGAAGCACTCAAGAGTTTTCTCAAAGTCCACATGTTTTCTGAACACTCATGTGTTTTCCCAGTGAGAGTCACAGTGGGGAGAGTTAGGATTCTGGAGGGAAACTTGTTTTCTACATAGAGCTTTTCTCATTCTATTTCTCCCAATACTCTCAAACTTGATTTGTGATGCTCTTCTTGAATGGAATATGTGGGTACCCTTGATGTCATAAGGGTCTGTATGTATAAAAGCAGATATATCCACAGGATGTAGACTGCTATAATTTACTATCTTGGGAGTTTATCAGTGTTTACCAAATGTTCTAGATCTTCTCTCCACAATGGCCTTTTGTGTTTGAAAGTGGGCCAGCTTTTCTCCATTAGTTTGGCCCCTGGTCTTTATTAGTTGGATCATCTATATTGCACAGTTGCAAGGCAGCTGCTGAAGTCTACAACACTATTCATAGTTAAAGCAAGAAAAGATTGTGTGTGTGTGTGTGTGTGTGTGTGTGTGTGTGTGTGCATGTGTATGTAGCTGTATTTCCTATCAATCACAAAACAGACTTTCAGAAAATTGCTACTTAAACCCCACTGACTATAACTGTAGAGCAACAATCTCTAGCCACAATAGAAGATGGGAAACAACTTAACTCCTCTTCTTAGGTAGTAAAAAGTAGCCAAAGAGAGGGAGTTGAGATGACTGCTGTGTCCACCAACCAGCAGTATCTGAAACAGGCATAGCTAGTGACTCCTGGTTCTTGATAACAGAAATTACCTTGTGCAACCCTGCCGGAGCATACTATGTCAACATTACACAGTAGATACTGGCCATCTTTTTCTGATTCAGTCAAAAAATACAAATTCACATTATCTAAAACTATTAGGAGATATTTAGGGCACAAATACTTTTTGTATGTAGTAATTTTGCAATAAAGGAATTTCCTTGCAGTCCAGTTTTTGCATTTAAAAGTTTCTGAAGGAGAGTTCCAACAATTTTAAGGTTGTACTAATTGGACCAGGTTTGATTTTTGTCTTTGATTTAAACAGTTGATGATAAGATTGATACATGCTTCCATGTCTTGTGTCTTGGGTTATCTTTTCTGGCATTTTTCAGTTAGGGGTGACAGAATTCATGTGGTACTATTTTAGATTGAGGTTCATAAGCCTGCAGTTTATCAAAAACAAAGTTGGCATCAACTATAGTTTCATTCAGTGGAATGATGGATCTTAAATTTGGGGGTAAAGAGATTAACTTTTCAAAGTTCATGAGATGTACTGGGGTAGGGCGTATACTTGTCTAATTAAGTGGGGAAATATTTTCTACGTGGGGAAAGTATTTTCTGAAGACTGGAGCCTGTAATTGAATGCATTTTCAAAGAAATGATAGAACTGGAGTCCATCCCAAACGGGGTAGAGCAACATTTGTTGGGATGCGGGAGTTGACTCTATCTTCAATCTGTCATGGAATGGTATTGGATTTCCAAGACTTTCTTGGGCATCCTAAATTACCACTGTTTTGGAAGGCTTGCCACAAACCACCCTTTGTATGTATTTGTGGCAATATTTTAGTAGAAGTTTTAAAACTGAAATAAAAAATCCATGTGTAGCAGAGCACAAATCATAAATGCCTCACAATTTAGACACATGGTTGTCGTCTCTGCCATGATAAAACACAGAATATTAGTGGTGTCTCAGAAGCCACCTCCACATTCCCTGTCAACACTCTTCCCTCCAGGGTGACCATTATCCTGATTTTTTAATGGCGTAGCTGTAACTCACTTGCTTTCAAAACGCATATGAATGGAATTACAGAGCATATAGTCCTTTGTGCTTGGCTTCTTTCACTTTGTACTGTAGTGACGGGATTCATCCATGTCTAGCATAGAGTGTACCTATTTTTCTCATTGATGCACAATATCCCATTGTATGGATACATCAAAGCTACTTTATTCCTTCTTCTGTCCTGGTCATCTGAGTATTGTCAATTTCAGGCCAGCATGCACAGTATCACTATGAATAGCCTTTTTTAAATTTTTAATATTTTATTGAAAATAGATTCTTCTCTCTTACAATAATACATCCTGACCACAGTTTCCCCTCCTTCTACTCTGCTCAGCACCTCTACACTTTTCATCTCCCCCAGTTGCACTCCCTTTCTGTTTCCTCTTCAGAAAAGAGCAGACGTCT
The DNA here is from genome assembly GCA_036184795.1 of Tokudaia tokunoshimensis. NCBI lineage: Eukaryota > Metazoa > Chordata > Mammalia > Rodentia > Muridae > Tokudaia > Tokudaia tokunoshimensis. Next base: position 103,009,353 of record BTHU01000008.1, read on the forward strand.
AAGAGAGGACAAACAGAACAAACAAGAACAAACAGAACAAAACAAGATGCAGTAAGACAAGGCAGAAGCCCTCATGCTGAGGCTGGACAAGGCAATCCAATAGGAACGTGTCAGACATATGCCCATTCCCACTGTTAGGAGTCCCACAAAAGCATTAAGCTAACAGCCATAACCTGTATGCAGAGGACCTGCAAACTCATGCAGACCCCATGCTTACTGCTTCAGCCTTTATGAGCCCACAAGAGCCCTGCTTAGTTGACTCTGTGGGCCATGTTCTCCTCTTCCATTTTCTCTGACTCCTACATTTTTTTTCTCTCCTCTTCCACAAGGATCTCCAATCTCTGAGGGGAGGCACCCAATGGAGACTTCCAATTTAGATTCTTTCCTCCTCCTATTTGCTGCAGGGGGAAGCCTGGACAAGACACCTATCTATGTGTATAGCAGAATATCATTAGGAATCATTTAATTGATTTTTCTTTTCTCTTCTTTTGCCTAGTCTTCAGTTTCTGGTCATTCAGGACATGGGCTTCCCCTCCAGCATGGACCTAAAGCCAAATATCTATTGGCCACTCCCATAAGTTTTGTGCCAACGTTGCCCCAGCAAATCTTGCAGGCAGGACAGATTCTAAGTTGATGTTTTTGTGGTTGGGTTAGTGTCCAGTTTTCTCCTTTGGTAATCTGCAAAGTACCTTCTCATGCCAGAGACTAGACACCAGGGGTAAGGACTCCACATAGGCACCAGCTGGACCTTTCTGTGTCCAATGAGCTGTTTGGAAGTAGCCCTCAGCAATGGGGTCCTGCTGTCAGTTTTCAGAGAGCAACACCCTGTCCTAGCAGCAGCCTAAATTGTTTAGGAATCTCCATGGGACATCCTTTGTAATAATTCAACTATATGTAACCCAGTTCCGCCACTAGAAGTCTTGGCTTGTAGCGGTTATTAATAAAATGGTACCGCCCCGCCAGGCCTCTGCACCAAGTCCCGCCGGGTCCAGCTCAGGGCAACTCTTATTGTCTCTTTCTTCCAATCTCTTTCAGCTAGCTCTCACAGCATCCCAGCTGTGTTTCCTCTCTGCCATAGACTCTGTAATCAGCAGGAATCCCGCACTACCGCCCTACACGCAGATACCTGGTAAAGCATGACTCTTAAACTTGAACAGTTAACCACATATATTTATGTATATAAAACTCCCAATTACATAATACCAATTCACAATGATAAGATCTTACCCCAATATTTCTAACCTCTCCAAAACACCAGAAATGCATCTGAAGCCATTTGGATATCCCCGTCTCCAGCTCTGCCTCCGTGGTCCACCTAGCCTCTCTCTCTCTCTCTCCCTCCCCTCACTTCTCTTTGCTCCTCCTCCTCTCTGCCCTCCAATCACTGGCCTCTCACTGCCTCAATGTGAATGGATAGGAAATATCTTGCAACATTGGCTGTCTACAAAAGACAGTCAGTTCAGATTCCATATCCTTCATTACTAGGACTCCACACTGGGGTTACCCTTATAGATTCCAGGAAGTCTCCACTAAACTAAATTTCCACACACCCCTAGTGCTCTCCAATTCTGTCTCTCCCTGAACTCTCCCTTCATCCCTCCTCTAACCTGATCCTACTGGCTCTCATCCCCACCCCACCCCCTGTCTATGTCCATTCACAAAATTAATTTCATTTTCCCTTCCCAGGGAGATACGTGCATTCCCCAACCCCACAGGGTCCTCCTCCTTATTTAATCTCTCTGGGTCTGGAGGTTGTAGCTTGATTACCATTTGCTTAACAGCTAATACCTACTTATAAGTCTACACATACCATATTTGTCTTTCTGGGTCTGTGTTGCCTCACTCAGGGTAATTTTTTTTCTAGTTCCATCCATTTGCCTGCAAATTTCATGATGTCATTTTTTAAACAGCTCAATAATATTCCATTATATAAATATGCCACATTTTCCTATTCTTCAGATGAAGGACATCCAGGTTGTTTCCATTTTCTGGCTATTATAAATAAAGCCACAATGAACATAGTTGAGCAATTTTCCTTGTGGTAGGATGGAGCATTCTTTGAGAGTATGCCCAAGAGTGGTGTATTTGAGTCTTGAGGTAGATTGATTGCCAATTATCTGAGGATCTACTATATTTATTTCCATAGTGGATATACAAGTTTACACTCCCACCACCAATGGAGACATGTTCCTCTGGATCCACATCCTGAGGACAGCATGACAGCGTGAGCTGTCACTTTTTTTTTTTTTATTGATCTTAGCTATTCTGACAGGTATAAGATGAAGTCTCAGAGTTGTTTTGATTTATATTTCCCTAATGGTTAAGGATGTTAAACATTTCTTTAAGTGTTTCTCAGTCATTTGAGATTCTTCTATTGAGAATTCTCTATTTAGATTTGTATCTAACCTTTTAATTGGATTATTTGGGTTTTTGATATCTAGTTTTTTGAGTTCTTTATATATTTTGGATATTAGACCTCTATAGGATGTGGAGTTGGTAAAAATGTTTTCCCATTTTGTAGGCTGCCCCTTGTCCTATTGGCAGTGTCTTTTGCCTTATAGAAGCATTTCAATTTCATGAGGTCCAATTTATTAATTGTTGATCTTAGTGCCTGTGCTATCTGTTCCAAAATTGTCTCCTGTGTCAATGCATTCAGGCTGTTACCCATTTTGTCTTCTATCAGGTTCAGTGTATCTGGTTTTATACTGAAATCTTTTCTTAAACATGAGTTTTGGTAGAGGTTGGTCACATTTCTACAGAATTGCTGCATATATGTATGCATATATGTTATCCTTCTAAGTTTTTTTCAAATTGGGATGAGCTAGAGTTATCTAGGAAGAGGAGTCTCATTTGAGAAAATGCCTCCATCAGATGGCCTGTAGTCAAGTCCATGGGGGAATTTTTTGATTAATGTTTGAGATGGGAGTGCTAGCCCGTAGGGTGTGATGTCACCCTTGGGCAGGCAGAGCAAACCTTGAAGAAGAGGTCAGTAAGCAGCATTCTTCATGGCCTTTGATTCAGTCTTCCTTTTGCCTCTGATCCTGCCTTCAGGTTCCTGCTTTGAGTTCATGGCTCAGCCTCCTTCAGTAATGGACTATAAACTGAAAGTTGAAACAAACCCTTTTCTCCTCAAGTTGCTTTTGGCTGTGGTGTTTTACTTCAGCATTAGGAAGCAAACTAGAATATACACATTGCCATATATCCTATATGGCATATATTATTATTATTATTATTATTATTATTATTATTATTCAGAATAAGCTGCTGTCATCTCTAGAAGTTGGGTCATCCTCTAGAAGTGTTTGGAGCTCTTACAATTGCTGGGGAAGAAGAAGAGAAGTGGGCTGGTTAAAAGCATTCTTGGTATTCTAAGTGACTCCTTAATAGTCCGTGTTGCTCATCTTCCTATGCTCTTAGATGCGCCATGAAAATTCTCATGTAGAAAGCTCCTTTATTCAGCTGCTTGTATTCAACATAGATATCTACTGTGTGCTGGGCACTCTTAATTTTTTCATCTATCTTCTCAATTAAGGCTCATACAAGGCTGCAAGTTTTGTCCCATTTAAAGGTGGTAAAATCCATGGCCAGAAAGTGAAATTGCAATGGAAATCCTGAGCTGAAAACCACTCTGCTTATTTCTTTCAGTCATGCAATGTTGTTTCCCAACCTACTCTGACACCTGGCTTTGGCAAATTTAGACTTCACTGCAAATGGGAGAATACAGTGACATTCTTCTTCCTACTTGCTCTTCTCGGGCAGCAGAGGCAGTGTGAGAAGACTTGGTGACACTTCTCAGCTAACACAAAAGCTTTGAGACTATTAGCAAATCTATAAAGCAACATCAGGGAACAACCCTGATGAGGCTCTATAAAGCAGGTGATGTGGATAGAGCTTTACTGAGGAGCAAGTGCAAGCTCCCAAGGCTCTCTGTACCCAGCGTTGATCAGATGCTGTCCTGAGCACACAGGGACAGCCATTTGTTGAGTAAGTGTTCTGAACGATTTTCACATCAAGATGCCAGGCCCGCAGGTTGCAGAGGGGTGAACAATGTGCTATCTTTCCCCAGAGGATTTTGTAATCTACTGGAGAAGGCAGGCGGCTAAACAAATAATTACTAAGGTACCTTGACAGAAATATGGGACAGATGAGGCACAAAAAAGTGGTCAGTTCCCTTGGGGGGAAAGGTCTGAAGACAGAGTTAAGAGGGCTCTAAAGAGGATGTTTCTAAAGACATAAACAGTGAGAGGCATGAGAGTCAGGTGCAAAGGAACAATGACATTGGATAACAGAGATCAGATGAGGGACTCCACTCCATACATGAAGACAGGAGACCATTAGTGAGTTCCTGGAGAGGACCCTAACTGTTTCTAGTCAGCACTATTCCCATAAGTCAATGTTAGTTCCAGAAAGAGGTTAGATCGGTGTTGGGAGCCAACCTTTCTTTGTGGCAAAATGGACATTTGGTCACAATGGATAGAGCTGATATCCACCCTCAGCCCAGGGATCTCTAGAAACCCAGGACTTCTGGGCACAGACCTCTTCCTTGGATGGCTTTTGTAAAACTCCTGCAGGCTGAGCAATAGGAGCCTTCTGAGTATCTGTCCTCCAAAGTATAGTGCTCCCCAGGGGCCAGTTCTTCCTGAACTGTGTCTGAGGGCTGCCTATTGTCAGTGCAGTGAGTGTTCACACTCCCAGCTAGGAGGAAATGTGATGCCATCAGAGAACTCAAAAAATGGTTCAGTCCTCCCTAGAGAGGCAAAGCAATGAAAGGTTCCCCTCTGAAGCTTCCCTCTTGCCAAGTGTTTATCAAGGGCTGAGTTTATTCTACCCAGTTTAAAACAGAAAACGGAATCATTCCTTCCAAATATTTCCTAGTGTGACTGGAGAACAGAGGTCCTGACCTTGTGCCATCCTTCTAGGGGGAAGGCCCCACCCCTTCCTGGCCTCTACAATGCCCAGGAACCCTGGAAGAAACAGCAGGAGATTCTGAAGGCTGACAAAGGAGTTCCTGCTACCAAGGTCACAGTTAGTGGTTCAAGAGTCTCCAGTCTCAGAGCAGCAACCTACCCTTCTAGAGAAGGCATGGTCTGTACTCTCCTGTTTCATGAACATAGTGGAAAGATGTCCCAGGACAAAGAGAAATTGGATAGAGAGGTGGTGGGTTTTCTATACTGACACCTGTTTCTTCTGCTGCTGGCCCTGGTAACAGGTCCAGACTCTTCTCAGAACTGGACATGTGTCTCAAGATAGCCCCATCACATATGCTAGCCTGAGAATTATAAAACTGTGATGAAAGGGACAGGAATAACTGACATGTGTCATCTGAGAAGGTAACACAGCTGACGTGAATACAACAGCCTTGTCCCCAAGAGTTCCAAGGCAAGCCTCCCAGGCCTCAATCCTGTGAGTTCCCTCGGGAGTCTCTGATTAATTACATACAGACTCCCCCTCCTTGGGGATTTGCTATTTCTCTCCCTGCTTAAAGTCAGCCTGAAATGATTTCTGTTGTTGCAGCAGAATCTCAGCTGATATAGAAATTGGTTCCAGAAATTAGTTGTAGGCAGCAAGCCCTCGGGGTATGTGGAATTGGTCATGGCCCAAATGGAATGTGTAAGCACAGGGATGCAGAGCAGATACAGCAGTTCTGTATTGTGTTTACCTGAGCTGACACCACCTCCGTGAGGGGACAGCCTTGAAACTGCAGCCATGCACTACAAAAGGGAGGGATAAGGCGAGAGGAAGGAAGCATCCGATAGCCTAAAGCAGGCGGCCTCCCAAACATACCATACATAATCTTCCATTGCTTGTGAGTAACCCTGCTAATTATTTAGTCTTAGACATGGGTAGGTGGGACTTGTGACATCAAGATAGGGTATCTGTGAGCGCTGATACTCAAACCCTTCTGAAATACTTCCCTCATCTCTGTGCCCTATAGAAGTGATGCTGACTGTTCCCCTCTCACCGTTCCCTGAGTAAGCCAGATTTGAACTCTATATGGCCTGGGGGGGCAAAATGAATAATCGAGATAAGGATGTGAAAGTTACCCTGGAAATAATTGCAGGTCCATTGTCTGGGAAAATGTAGGGAGCATACATTTTTGAGAAATAATGAGGGCACAAAATAACCTTAAATGAGTCAGGATCATTGTTATGAGCATTTCCATCAGACACGGCACCTACTTGGACCAGAAGCTAAATCCCAACAATCTGACACATGCATTAATAAAAATCTCTGCTGAACTGTCCCGTGCTGTATGACACCAGAAAGCGAGAATGCACTTGAGAAATGAGGAGACAAAAATTCAAAGGCCCATGTGCTTACTGTTTCCATTGAAAAGGCTTAAACAGATGCCTATTTTCCACTGCACTGATGGTAGTAAAGACAATGCCAGATGCTTGAGAAATGCTCCACCGGCAGTCCCCTCTGGGCCAAGAACATTGTAGATGACACCGAGTCAAAATAGGCCAGACTTTCCTTTGGGGATGAGGGGATGCAGGCCTGACACATACAGGGCCACCTTGAAGCAAAACCAGTTTGCATCTCATGATGGTAAGGGAGTGTGGCAGGCAGTGCTCTGTGGATGGCCGGCCCCATTTGTGGCCATAGCTAGCTGTGGTTAATCAATCACATTCCCCCAAGAGGTCATGAGCACCTCCACCTCTGTGTTACCCAAGTGAGGTCATGCTGCAGTCAAGACTCCGACGGTCTCAGTGGCCAGAAATAACAAAAACTTAAATCTCAGTCAACACTGGTGTTTGTGTGCTTTTATTAAGAGTCATTTAAGGGAAAGGCTGACAGGAAGGACAATGGTCCTCACAATGATTTTGTAACAATGGCTTATAAATAATACCAACCATTATGCCATCAGGGCATGCCCATATTCTATAAAAGTCTGCATGCTGGCAGCAAAGACCCTTTGTGAACATATCCCCTCAGCCGACAGGAATAAAAGAACCCTCATTTCAGTGATGTTTCTTTTCTTCATTCATTGACTCATTCACTCACTCCTCCTTCCATTGCCCTCCAGAGCCACACTTCTTGGATTGTGGCAGCAAGGGTCAGTTCCTGGGGGATGGGCTTATAGAAATGATGCCACGATCAACCCATGTCACATAGCCTGTGTCCAGTAGGAGTTTGTTGTTATTGTTCTCTCTCTGTGTGTAGGGTGTGTGTGTACAATTATTGCAAAGCCAATGGGAAACGGTAGTCTCAAGACCGGTGCTGGTGGTTCAGGCTTCAGCTTCCAGCTTCCTGACAAGGGTGTGGGAAGCTCGGAGAAGACCTTGAAGAAAGACAGTATTTTCAGATGCATGTCAGACCCTGAGGATCAATTTCTGGGTTGTTTGCTCTTGGAAGAAGAGCAAGCATTCCTAACCTTGATAAGGATAGTGACTTGGCTTGGCTTAGCTTATGGCCTGGAGGGTCTGTGGAGGGACTCTCACTGCTACCAGATCATGCATATCCCCCAAATCTGCTCCAAGTTCAAGGGAAGAATCTGTCACAAAGAGTGTGGAATCCCAGGTTGACTGGAGGAAGGTCATGACATTGTGGCATGTGCTGTCAAGACAGCTCCTGAGTGGCATTCACTCAGGCAGGAAGAAGAGATGGCTGGTCCAGGTCAATTGGAGATTGATTTACTTGACATGCCTGTGTTATATGTCTATTGGATTTCCACAGATGGCTGATCGTCAGTTGGTATCACACCAGACACAAGAAGGGTGGAGGGACAGGTTGCCTGCTTGAGTTCTGGATCTCAGCCTTTCCCTGCAGCTGGGCTCACAGACAGACACAGCCTGGCCAGCCTCGGGGACACAGTCAGTTCTAAGCAACAGCTGTATAAGGAGCTAAGATCTACAGCTTGTTGGCTCATGGTTAGTCACTTAGGCGTAGTTCTGTCTTAAGTGTCCTGAATTGAAAAAAGACAGTCTCCTTTATAGATCGGGGTTCTCCTTGAATCATTTGGCCCCTTACCCATTTCCTTCATCCCATATTAAAACCCTAAGTTTGGATTCTATTTACTTCTGAGCTATGGGAGACCCAGCTTGACATCAAGTCCTCAGATATTAATTGTGCCTATGTCTATGTCTGGGGTCCTGAAATTAATTGTGCCTATGTCTATGTCTGGGGTCCTATCTTGAGGGTTTGTCCCCTTGGGGGTAGAATCTGAATGGACTTGGTCCGTTATTTCTCTGTGTTTAAAAGTTCATGCTCCCTAGGAGGCTTCCTGTGATAGTGTAGTTACAAGCAGGAGCTTGTTCCTGGTGTTGGGGTCTAGGTCAAGTAATTTTAGGTTCTTGACTTCTTACCCAAAGGACTAAAATGAAAGGTGCACACATATTTGTAAGAGGATCAAGATAAGTGTATTCACAGTAAAGCAATAGTACAGATCTGAGAGAGATACATTGTGAAGATTGTCTGTGGGTCACACGATTGAGACGACTCAAGGTTCCTGATCATTGTTTGGAACTTCTTTTGATGGGACTCAAGAGAAAAAGGAACTGTCACTCTTCCTGGTTGGTTCCCATTTTGATTGATTGATTAAGTCATGTATTTATTTTTCTTACTGAATTTCCCATAATGTATCTGGTTTTAATCATGCACACACCAATTATGCATGGGCATATGAATGATAGATAGGGAACTCTCTAAAACTCCATATAAGTTTACCAGAGGACACAGTGTTGCCTTGGAAAAGACAGACTTGGGTTACAGGGGAGCTTCATATCTATCCCTTAGTTTCCTCACTTAAGAAGTAGCGACTCCATTACTTACATCAGAAGACTGTTAAGCAATTACTTGAGATGATGTATATAAACCACTTAGGATAGTAGCTTGGAACACAATAAATTTCAACAGATGATACCCATTAATTTAATTCATTGCAAACTTGAGTGACCAAGTTTTGTGTTCATTAATAATGAAGGCAGTGTCCTTTTTATTGCTCCCTTGGTCATTTTCAACTGATTGGTTCTGAAATGATCTCTTTCCTAAAGCCCTGGGACTGGCTGATCTCATGGATGACCATTGACTGGCAATACCCTTCACCCACTAGAATCTTACAGAAGGTACCACAAACCAAACCAGACACACTGTGCAAGACTTTGCCTTTCATGATCTCTAATCCTTAAGGATATTTGATAATGAACTCAAACCTTTCAGAGAAACCATGTGAGCTAGAAGGTTGTGCTAAACTTTCTGTTAAGACAAACAAGGGAGCCCACCCATGTGTTAAAGGAAATAAGGACAGTCAATAAAACAGCTCCAGAAAGACTGTAGATGGATCAGGCTGATACTTCTCAACTCAGAGCTCAGTATGGAATCCTAGCTTTATTTTCTCTCTGCAACTGAGGAGAGTTCTATGCAGCCAATCCCACTCAATACTATTAAACATGCATATACACCATCATTTTTTACATCCCCTCTTCTTCTATACAAATTAAGCATTTAATTGATAAGAGTGTCACTAAAGGGGAACCGGGCAGAGCTAGAGGAAGGATAAAGCATCCAAGGAGAAGGGACATGAAACTAGATATTGGTATGCCCTCTCCTCACCCTACCATCAGTGACCCATGTAAAGCCACCACCAAGGCCCAGTCTAGAGTTCTCCCTGCCAGAAGACATCATGCTCAGCACACAGGGTCAGCTCAGCATCCTGCCAGGCTGGGTAATTAGATGTCAGCTGGGGATCATTCTCCTTCACCTTGTTTTCCTCACATCTTTCTCCTTCTCCAGGTATAGACGAACTGAAGAGAAATGTTTCCTGTTATCCTCATTGTTTTCCTCACATCTCTCATTCATTCATTAAACTATTTTTATCCCCCACTGTCAAGGTGGCTTTCAATTGACCACAGTATCAGCATAACTGGAAGAAGATAGTGTGTGATCAAGAAACACCTTCCACTGATTTGCTTTGTGTTTGGCTATGCACACCTCCTTCTGCTTTGATACTACTGGGGAGAGATAATAATTTTCACAATAAAAAAGAACCCCTTCTTAGCCTGTGAAGCTGATTTAGAGTCACAAAGAACGGCTTGTCTTTACTGTGTGCCAGAGCATGGTCTACAGAGCTCCACTCTCAGCTCCTGTTTTCTTTCTGTCCTCGGAATGCCCTTCCATCTTCCCAAATCCACACTTGATTATTGAGAACTGACTCTATGAGATGGTTTTGTGGGACTAAGTCCTTAATCTATGCAATCTGTGCAAACTCTGGGTAGCTGGGAGAAGGAATGCTTTGTATTATGGAATGGCTAAGATGGTGCCCTCAAATGAAGAACTGGGCTGTGCGATATTTCCACTGCCTACATTCGAAGTCAGCAATACTGTGAATGAGATCACTTCAATCTTTTATCTACCTTCTTTTATAGCAAAACCAACCAACCAAAAGAAAACAACAGCAGCAGCAGCAACAACAACAACAACACCACACCAGAAAAAAGGTTGTGCCTGATAGATTTTGTCTTGGTCTGAGAATGAACAAGATGGTTCTGGTGTTGGTGTAAGAACTGTTTCTCAGGATAAGGTTGGCATCAGTGGTCAACAGCTCACTTTTGTAGCCCATCCAGATACTTCAGTGATCCTAGTGCCTCCTCCCCTGTTGGTTGCATGAGCACTTGCCCACTGGGAACCTGCATTACCCCCAGAAGTCCTGTCATTTCCCCTTGTGTGCCTCCCTTCTTTTCTTTGCCCTTCAGAAGCCACCTAAGGACCCTGGTACCACTCAGCTTCCAAGCAGAACTGGGACAGGAAATTCAGCACTCTTCCTTTCCCACAGATCCACAGCTGTTCCCGCTCCATGGGTGGAGAGCCAGGCCCGCCACTTCAGGAGAGGAACAAACTAAGGTGCCACTGATTTCTGCCAGCAGGAGGACAGGATGTCTATATCCCATTGAAGGACATGCCCAGATCCTTCCTGGCCACGTGGTGAGCAAAAATCTGTCAGTGAAGTCTGCTGCCTTGGCAGTCAGCATGCTGAAAGTTCATAGAGAGACCAAGAGCCAAGAAGCTAGAGTTAGAAAGCCATGTGGCTGCAGGCAGACTGCAAGAGTCTGGCACTGGGGAGAACCCATGGGCATGGTGCTTCAGCACCAGACAGGCTTGCATCATACCTTCTAGTAAAGAACACACTATAAAGTCCAAGACAGACATGAAGAATACCATGGGAGCTCAAGGGCCTCTCCTTGGCAACACAAAAAGCCGTTTGCTCTTGATGTACTCAGAAAATTCCTTTCAAACCACCACTGTATGCTGGGGACTTTAATTGCATGGTCCTTTGCCTTGCTGAGGGGAGCTAAGGCTGTGCTGTGGTGGCTTTCCAAGTCAATGGTGCTAGTTCACAGGACTGTAGCTAAAAACAGGACCTGGGAGAAATTTTTTCCTATATGGAGGGTAATTCCAACTTTTCCAATGTACCTATTTATTAACTGAATTTTGAAGTTCTCAGAAATTGGGCTTTATGTGAAAGAATTCCAAAGATCTGAAGGTATTGAGAGATACAATATCTCATCATATCTGGGGCAATTACTCCATTTCCCTGATGAGTGTTTCTAAGCCCATACCAATTCTTCTGTTTTCAGCAGATGTTTATAAGTTGTTCCTTGAAGTGTGGTACATAACCTGTGGCATAGCATCATCTGGGGACTTCCAGAAATCAGGGTCTCAGATGCCACCGTAAACATCCTGAATTGAAATGTTTATTCTAAAAGGACCCCTGGGTGATTTCACACACAGTAAGTCCCATGAAGCAGTGTTTTAAGCCAACTTTATGGTAATCCACACACAGTGCTATGGTTTGAATACTCAGAGCTCCTCACAGGTCTGTTTCAGGGGCCTAGTCCCCAGCTGGTGGCACTATTTTGGGAGGGAGTGGATACTTTAGGAGGTGGATCAAGTGCATCACTAAGGAAAGAGGGCAAATTTCAAACACATACACCTGGTGTCTAACCCCTTCCTCCACCCTGCTTCCTGTGAGCCATGGGGTGAACAGCCTCTATTGTCTTGATCTGTGTCAAACATTGGAGCCAAGTAACCAGGGACTGGACCTCCTGAAACCATCAGATAAAGTAAATCCAGCTTTAAGTTCTGTGTTTTCTCATAACAATTAGAAAAGTAACTAACACACACACACACACACACACACACTCACACACACACACACACACACACACACACACTCACACACACACGGAGAGAGGGGGGACAGAGACAGAAAGAGACAGAGAAACAGAGAAAGAGACAGAGAGCCAAATTAGATAAACTTTATACCAAAGAACAGGAGATTGGTTTGTTAAATTATGATAGGTTCATGTTATGGGGTATAATGCATCATCACAGGAATAATAACCTACATTGATACCCGGGGATGTGCTAGCAACAACCTGAGTGTTCTTTGCTAATACCTAACATTTTCAGAGAACACTAACTACACCCTGGACTCTACTCAAGGTCTATTCTTGATTCCCTCTTTGAATCACCATAATATCCACCATGAGGTGGATAGCACTGCCATTTCCATCGTGGTGAACCGGGCTAAGGGACAGTGAGTAATTTCATGTGATCTCAGAGCGAGAGCCTAAATAATTTGATTTCAGAGCCAGTGAGCCTAAGCACTGCTTTAGTCAAAAGATAAAGCCAGTGACAGAATTGTGTCTTCGCTGTGACGGCAGCTCTGAGGATGCATTTTGAACATACTGCTATGGTGTCATATTGTGTTATTGTAATAAAAATAATAACACAGCACGCCCCAGTCTGATGACAGTTTGATCCAGACCCGGCAGGATTTCTATCACCTTGCTTACATTTTCTCTCAATTTAAACAATGTTTATAATATAAAAATAATACAGACTCATAGTAAAAGAATCAAATTTATGAAAAGACGTAATGAAGAATAGAGAGCCCCTCCCTGCCCCCACTTCCCACTTTGCTGTAACCACTGTTAGCAGCTTCTTGAACAAAAATATGCTCTGTGTTTAAAATAAGGAACACACAGAGGTACATGTATAATATAATATACGTTACAGGCTTAGCTTGGATACTGTGAAAGCTGTCTCGTGATTGGCTTCTGTTTTATTTATGATAAGTTGGAACACCCAGATTTTCTCACATGAAGTGTTATTAAGTTTTCATCTCCCCATCTCGTGCAGCTTTTTTTCTCACCTAAATGTAGGATATTTTATGTCTTCATATTGAGTTTCGTGTAGCTGGTTGTATTCTTGTATTCCACTGAATTGAATCTTTCTTTATTTTTAACTTCTGATTCAAGAGCACAGAGAGCCCTCTTTCTCAAGTCTAATAACCATGCCTTGGTTTTCTTGGCTAGGAGAGAGTAACTGAGCTTCAGGGTGGAAGGCAGAGGTGGCTTCTGGGGGTCAGTGTAAGCACAGTAAAGGAACACACCAGAATGTGACCATCTCGAGATCCTGAGCAAGAGTTAATTCTATTTAAAAAAGAAAAACAAAAGCTGAAATGTTACAGATTGGACATTGTTTCTCTTTACTCCCTGTCTGAAAGAGACTCTATCTAATCCTGTGTCTGCAAGGTGGAGTTATCTCTCATGCACCTCTGCTATATAAAAATTCACTTTGGATGAGGAGATCCACTCAGGACCATGAAGAAACTATCCCTGATGTGAGCAGAGCAGACGTTTCAGATCCCAGAACTGGAAGGCTTTGGTGTGTATGGGAACTTAGTCTGAGAACAAGAATCTGCTTCCAGAATCAACAGACAGAACTCTGAGTGGGGAAAATAAAGGTAAAATTGGGAGTATTTTATATACTATTGATATACTCATAACTAGGAGGAAGGGTCAGCCATTCAGCCGACTGGTGTGTCCAACAGCAGTTACCCCGCCCACCCCCACACACACACTAGTTGTTTGGAACCCAATCTTTGCTATGGGCCTCATCACTAGCTCCTTCAGCTCTGCTCAGCTGTCCTTCCCTTCAGTCACCTGCCTCATATGATGACTTTCTGCAGTACTAATGGTGTGAGTCCTAAGTACCTTTCTGCGGTCAGTCGTGAGAGTTGCAGGCTGTACTGTCTTCCATTCTAAGTGCCTAAGTTCATGCTTTATCCATCAGAAATGAGTGCTCACCCAGAAGTGGCATTATCTTCCAGTATGCTGATTATCTTACTACACAAGCAATCATGAAAGGCAGGCCATGTGCAAATACCTTTATAACACAAAATCATAGAGACCTATGGGGCACAGTTCCTTTACTAGAATAGAAATTTCATTAAAATATAACATAAATGAAATTCAAGTCAGTATATTAGAAAGCTGGAGCTGAGAAGCTCTTAAAGATTACCTAGTTCTGCCTAGGAATCCAATTCAGTGGTACACTGCTATCTATCTATCTATTTATCTGTCTGTCTGTCTGTCTGTCTCTCTACCATCTATGTCTGTCTGTCTGTCTGTATATCTATCATCTATCTATCTATCTATCTATCTATCTATCTATCTATCTATCTATCTATCTATCTATCTATCTATCATCTATCTATAGATATCTTTCTGCCTATCTGTCATATCTATCTGTCTGTCTATCTATCTATCTATCTATCTATCTATCTATCTATCTATCTATCTATCTATCTATCTACCAAACCTTAGGTTTGATCCCTAGTACTACATAAAACTGGGTGTAGTGGTACAAGCCTATAGTCCTAGCACTTGGGAAGTGGAGGCAGGAAATCAGACTGGAAGATCATCTTCATCTACACAGTAGATTCAATGAAATACATGAGTCCCTATCTCAAAACAAAATAAAGCACGTGGCCCATCTCAGGCCACATGATATACATATATATCAACTATTGATTATACATATAATCTTTTGTGTTATTACATAAAATATACATTGTTATGAGATTTCACACTGCACAGTAGAGACACTACAGAGAGTGGCACCTCAACTGTACCCCTTAACCCAGAGCATAGAACCTCATCTTCCTTGGGTTAACCCACTGTGATGGTTTGTATATGCTTGGCCCAGGGAGTTGCACAATTAGAAGATGTGGTCCAGTTGGAGTGTGTCACTGTGGATTTGGACTATAAGACCCTCATCCTAGCTTCCTGGAAGCCAATATTCTGTTAGCAGCCTTCATATGAAGATGTAGAACTCTCAGCTCCACCTGCACCATGCCTGCCTGGATGCTGCCATGTTCTCACCTTGATGATAATGGACTGAACCTCTGAACCTGTAAGCCAGCCCCAATTAAATGTTGTTTTTATAAGAGTTGCCTTGGTCATGGTGTCTGTTCACAGCAATAAAACCCTAACTAAGTCACCCATCCCCTCACTGCTCTCTCGTCTTTAGCATTTCTAATGATACCACAATGTCAGTCACTTTTATTATTTTTATATCCCAATCAGATAGTGTTAATATTATTCTAAAAATCTTGCCCTTAATAAAATAATCAAATTTCTATTTTATTATTCTCAACTGTAGACATTAACTACTTCCATCAATATAGAGAGGAAATGAATATTTATTTCTCTCTTGCATTTTCATACAATCAAATTATATAAAATTTATTTCCTTATCCCTTACCTTATAATTTATTTGTGTTAGTAATTATTTATATGCTGGCTCAAAAATAAGTGAACAGCATTCAGTACATTATGAATATGTAAATATTGAAAATTAGATATCCCAATACTGTGGAGCTTTCTACACCTCAAAAACATACCTTCCCCTTTGTCATTCAGGAAGACTGCTCAGGAAAACACAATACTGCGTGCCCTGACTTCCCTGGTCCCTCTTGCCCACCTCCTCCAGGTTGTTGCACGAACATGCTTAATTTCTAATTTGCATCTAATGATAGGACCATGTTTTTCTCGGGCAGTGTTCCAGGTTTTCCTGAGATGTCCTCAGCTCCTTTGTATGTCCTACTAATAGATAATAATTAAGTAGCTCAGCCTGTTGACTGAATGAAACTCCCTTTCCCCATGGAGAGAGCTCTGTGTGGAAATGTGTCTTCCCGTTTTTCAATAACTATGCTCTAGATGGCTTTGCAGCAGATCTCTCACTGTGCAGTCTGTGTTTTCTTCTTCATTTCTTTCTGGGGAAGGAAGGGGTGTTGGGGCACACTCCTAGGCATTTCTGAGTGTAATGCTCATTTTCTGGGTTGTCTTGATGCCATCCTCACACTGACTGGCACTTTCAGTCAACAGAGACTTTCCAGATCAAAGCAATTCAGCATTTTCTCCCTTGTGCTCTAGAATCCAATGGTGAACTTGGGAACTCTAGGTCCATTTGATACATGTTCTTTATTAGTCTCTGGGAAGTTCAAGACTTTCTTTTTCTCTGGGAAGTTTAGGACTTTCTCTTCTTCCTTGGAGCTTAGAAACTTCACTAAACCTTCTCTCGGTGAGCACTTTTGCCCTCCATATCCATTGCCTTCAGCAGGGCCTATCGGTCAACATCTCTTTCTGAGTCCCAGGCACTTTCTTCTCCCTTCCTTTGTCATTCATTATTCTCGCTCCATTTGCCTTTTCTAGTGTTCCTTTTAACTCTCTCCTATGTATCAGACCCACTACAATGTCCTTTCGAATGCTTAGCTTTCAATTTCAGTTTTAATTTTGCTTTATATTCAGAAACATAACATTATCAGAAGCCAGCTCTGACTTCAGTCGTGTTCTTGTTATTCAAAATGCAATTCCGTTTTGTACTTCTGCAATCGTGTTTGATTACTAAGAGCACCTTTTGTTTTCTGATTGTGCTTTCTAAATTATCCAGTTCTTCTAAGGATACAATTTTCCATTCAATTGTTGTTGTGTGTACTATGAAGAATTATTATTAGGTACATAATATTCTGAACTTGTCTTTTGCCTAACATTTTGTCTTGACAATTGTTATATCAGAACCCTGGGATCACCCCAATTATTTTTAGTAGTTATATTGTATTTTATTTTCTATTTCACATATGTGTCAGTTTTTAACATTCCCCTGCATAGCTTATAGCTAACTTTTAAAAAGAATTGAATATTTATGAATAATACTGCAATGATTCTTCCTGTGTCCATATGCATCTTTGTTCATATGTGTCTTTGTCCATATGCATTAGTATTTCAATAGGCCATATTTTCAGATATATAGATTGCTAGTTTAATGGTGTTGGGATAAAACATCATGACTAGAAGTAAATTGGGTAAAAAACAATTTATTTCAACTTACAGTTTATAGTTCATCATCCAGGGAAGTCAGGGTAGGAAAACAAGGCAAAATTTTGGAGGCAGGAACTAAAGCAGAGGATATAGTAGGGTGCAGCTTACTTACTTGCTCCTCATGGCTTGCTCAGCCTATTTTCTCATAGCACCAAGTTCACCAGCCCAGTGGTGGCACTGCCTACAATGATCTGGGCACTTCTACATCAATCATCAGTAAAGAAAATTCACCACAGGGTTGCCTAGAGGCCAATCTAGTGAAGAAATCTTTTGAGGCTTCCAAAATGAATCTTGCTTGTGTTAAGTTGACATAAAACTAGCTAGCATAGAAAGTGTGTGTGTGTGTGTGTGTGTGTGTGTGTGTGTGTGTGTGTGTGTGTGTGTGTTACTCATGTGGATACGCATGTTCAATTCTCTATCCACTGAATGTGCATCTGCTTCTGTTCCCCTAGAGAAAGGAAAGAGTTCCACATCTTTCCTGATTCCCCAATGAAGTAAGCTATTGGACTCAAATCACATGATTAGTGAGAAATGGTGTCAGGGTAGCCCAATTTACATTTTTCTTATTATAAATAATATCAATCAAAATTTTATATGTTCAAAAGTCCTTTGCAATTTACATTTATGTTAAGTAGTTACTCCTAAACTCTGTTTCTATTAAGTTATTGATGTTTATAGAATTATTTTAGTGTTGAAGAAATTAATCCTCACTTTTAGGGTGTTAAAGGCATTTATTTTCACTATTTATGAAATTTACCACCCTAAATTCTCAATAGACTTTCCAAATTGGAACAGTTTTAAATTTTACAGAAAAATGAATAGAGAATTAAGTTCCTACCTCTCCCCACACCAGTTTTCCCTATTATTAACATCTTGGTTTGCTTTGGCTTTATTGATGACTAAATTATTGTGATCCATTAACTATAGTCTAATTCATTAGATTCCCTTGGTTTCTACCTAGGAACTATTCTATTCTATGACCCTTCAACATTACATCCAGTCACGCTTCCATAGAGATGTGACAGGTTCCTAGACTTTCTTCTTGGGTGACCTTGACAATTTCAGGGGAAAAAGTCAGATACTTTTTACCCTGTCCTTCAAGTTGGGCCTTGTTGGATATATTTCCTGTTATTAGACTTGGAAGGCTGTAAGACATTAAGTGCCATTTTCAGGATGTCCTATGGAGTATATCACTATAAGTGTGAGTTATTATTGCTGATGGTGACCTTGGGAATCTAGCGTCTAGCAGAGATGTTCAGGCTCCTCTACCAAACAATGACTCTGCTTCCACCTTAGTTGATCATTTGGAAGAAATTACTACCTGTAGTTTACATCTAGGAAATTGATTTTTTCGCACCTGTGTTTCAAGTTGGAGGGGAATCTTTGTGATTTACTGAGAATTCTCCTACACACTTAGCTTGTCAGTTATCCCCATTTATGCAAATGTTTGTTTACTCAATGATTTGTTTTTGTCATTGTGGACTTGTGAACATTTATGTAATGCTTTTGTTTATAATTTAACACAACATCACTTATTTTGTTGTTCTAGCTAATAAAGTCCTCTACTAGAGAAGGATTTTGGAATGGTTGGATATACTGGGTCTTTGGGAACTCTTTCATCTGTCTTCTGTGTCCCTTCTGTATATCCCTGACAGTGCAAGTTTGCTTGCTTTATAAGCATTTCTTCATTTTCTACTTATATTAAGATGCTCCAGGCTTATATCTTTGTCTATCTATCTTACCCTAGTCCTAAGTTCAAGTATTTCTCTAAGGAGTCCTCCTTTCTCATTGGAAAAACCAATATCTGATTTCCAGATTTGTTCATTCCTATTAGAACATCATTGCTTCTAGGCCCTTCTCAGCTGATAAAACAAGCGTGTGTGTGTGTGTGTGTGTGTGTGTGTGTGTGTGTGTGTGTGTACAGGTAAGCATACAGATACCTATAATTATCCTATATGCGGTGATATACAACTACATTAAGCTAAATATGAACTTATAGCATGCTTTCAACTACAGTTTGGTACCATAGAATCCTTCCTTACTAATCTGCAAAATCCCACTTTAATGATAAGGGACCTGTCCCCCATTCATGTATTTAATTGTTTTATTATAGTATAAGTGTGCACAACTGTTCAGCAGTGTCCCATTGGAAGCAATGCTGTTAAACAGAGTACAGTACTTAAAGTCAAGTCTTTTGTTCTTAGACTGAGTTATTTAGATGGACACCACTTTTTCACCCCTTCAGTGAGGCCAGCCTTATGCAACCTTATGTGACATCTTTAGATATTTGTCCACATAGTAATTTCTATCCTGGAATCTCTCAATTCTCCAATTGATAATTTTTCTTTAAAAAAAACTTTCAGACACTGTCTGTACCATATTTATTGTATGTATGGGTTCTGACAAATCTAGAGAAGTAGGTATCACAATATCAAACAAAATAGTCTCACCAGCCAAAAATCTCCTCAACTTTATGTATTGAACCCTCTATACCTGACCTGAATGTCCAGGTTCAGGTGTTCAGGCTTTCTTCTTTCTTGCAGAAATGTGGATTTCATATTCATTTGCTTTGCTGTGTGGTTTACGCTCTCTTTTCTTTCTATCATTCTGTAGAGCCATATTGTATGTTCATATGTCTGCTTGTCTATTCAAAAAAGAGTTTAATGCTCTGGTTTGGAGTAAATATAAATAAATGATACTAAGACTTTATGTGGAAATATCTGTGTGTGCATAAATAAGTTTTAGAATCAGGTAGGAAGATACCAGGAAGTGTACTTGCTTGTTGGGCCCTACAGTAAGAGTATGTTGGATTTGATAGGAGGTTGCTGATCTGCCTTCCTAAGCATTTGCACCATTTTACATTGCTATCAAAATTATTGAATGCTCATCCATAAAGGGAGCTTCTTTATTAGCTTCTCCCAAGACCCAAAAAGCATTGTTAAAGAAGGGACAGAAACAACAGGAACCAAAAGATGGGGAGGAACACTCTGAAACATTGCCATTCAGATATGACACAGAGACATGGCCATTGCAATCACGAACATCCAGAAGTTATCCTTGATTGTGCCAGGCATGTTCAAGGCAGGAACCTTTGATAGGACATCATGGATGGGAAAGTAACTCATGAGCCCCAGTCTTTCTAGAGGAGCCACTGACAGCTAATTTTCTTCAGTGGTATAACCTCGGGAGAGCTGCCCATTCTTCAGCAAATAGTCTCCATCCATGCAAAGGCCAGCAACCTTAACTAAACCCACTGGATCAAAAAAAATCATGAAGGTTGGAGGGGAACTAGTCAGAAAAAAGAAAATTTTCAGAGAGAAAAGTAGAAGGTAAGAGACAGTAATGGGGGGTGAATGTAATCATATCGAATTGTATAAGTGTATCAAATGTCTCAAAACATAAAGAGGAGGAACTTTTTTTTTGTTTTGTTTTTTGTTTTGAAGTTATTAACTTCTGGCTTTTTTTGTTTTATTTTCTAAGTTTTTTTTTTATTTACATTCCAAATCATTTCCCCTTTTCCGTTTCCTCCATAACCGAAAGTCCCATAAGCCCCCTTCCCTCCCTCTTTTCCCCATTCAACCCCCTCTCGCTTCTCTGTCCTGGCGTTCCCCTACATCCAGTCTTTCCAGGACCAGGGGTCTCTCCTTCCATCTACTTAGAAATCTATTGATATGCGAATTGTGTCTAGGGTATTCCGAGATTCTGGGTTAATATCCCCTTATCAGTGACTGCATACCATGTGTGTTCTTTTGTGATTGGGTTACCTCACTAAGGATGATATTTTCAAGTTCTGACCATTTGCCTAGGAATTTCGTGAATTCATTGTTTTTAATTGCAGAGTAGTATTCCATTGTGTAGATATACCACAACTTCTGAATCCATTCCTGTGTTGAGGGACATCTGGGTTCTTTCCAGCTTCTGGCTATTATAAATAAGGCTGCTATGAACATAGCGGAGCATGTGTCCTTATTGCATGCAGGTAAAGCCTCTGGGTATATGCCCAGGAGTGGTATAACAGGATCCTCCGGGAGTGTCATGCTCAGTTTTCTGAGGAACTGCCAGACTGTTTTCCAGAGTGGTTGTACCAGCTTGCAATTCCACCAGCAGTGGAGGAGTGTTCCTCTTTCTCCACATCCTCACCAACAACTGCTGTCTCCTGTGTTTTTGATCTTAGCCATTCTGACTGGTGTGAGATGGAATCTCAGGGTTGTTTTGATTTGCATTTCCCTAATGACTAAGAATGATGAACATCTCTTTAGGTGCTTCTCAGCCATTAGATATTCTTCAGGTGAGAACTCTTTGTTTAGCTCTGTACCCCATTTTTAATAGGGTTACTTGCCTCTCTGGAGTTTAACTTCTTGAGTTCTTTGTATATATTGGATATTAGCCCTCTGTCGGATGTAAGGTTGGTAAAGATCATTTCCCAGTTAGTTGGTTGCCACTTTGTCTTTTGGACAGTGTCTTTTGCCTTGAAAAAACTTTGTAATTTAATGAGGTCCCATTTGTCTATTCTTGATCTTAGAGCATAAGCTATTGGAGTTCTGTTCAGGAAATTCTCCCCTGTGCCCATATGTTCAAGGTTCTTCCCTAGCTTCCTTTCTATTAGTTTCACTGTGTCTGGTTTTATGTGGAGATCCTTGATCCACTTGGAATTGAGCTTAGTGCAAGGAGATAAGAATGGGTCAATTTGCATTCTTCTGCATGTTGACCTCCAGTTGAGCCAGCACCATTTGTTGAAAAGGCTATCTTTTTTCCACTGGATGATTTTAGCTCCTTTGTCACAGATCAAGTGACCATAGGAGTGTGGATTCATTTCTGGGTCTTCAATTCTGTTCCATTGATCTACAGGCCTGTCACTGTACCAATACCATGCGGTTTTTAACACTATTGCTCTGTAGTACAGCTTGAGGTCTGGGATACTGATTCCCCCAGAGGTTCTTTTACCCTTGAGAATAGTTTTAGCTATTCTGGGTTTTCTGTTATTCCAGATGAATTTTTGAATTTCTCTTTCTAACTCTATGAAGAACTGAGTTGGGATTTTGATGGGGATTGCATTGAATCTGTATATTACTTTCGGCAAGATGGTCATTTTTACTATATTAATCCTGCCAATCCATGAGCATGGCAGATTTTTCCATCTTCTGAGGTCTTCTTCAATTTCTTTCTTCAGAGACTTGAAGTTCTTTTCATACAGATCTTTCACTTGTTTGGTTAGAGTCACGCCAAGATACTTTATATGGTTTGTGGCTATCGTGAAGGGTATCATTTCTCTTACTTCTTTCTCAGCCTGCTTATCCTTTGAGTATAGGAAGGCTTCTGACTTGCTTGAGTTGATTTTATATCCGGCCACTTTGCTGAAGTCGTTTATCAGCTGTAGGAGTTCTCTGGTGGAGTTCTTTGGGTCGCTTAAGTATACTATCATATCGTCTGCAAATAGTGATAGTTTGACTTCTTCTTTTCCAATTTGTATCCCTTTGACCTCTTTTTGTTGTCTAATTGCTCTAGCTAGAACTTCAAGTACTATATTGAAAAGATATGGAGAGAGAGGGCAGCCTTGTCTAGTCCCTGATTTTAGTGGGATTGCTTCAAGTTTCTCTCCATTTAGATTGATGCTGGCTACTGGTTTGCTGTAAATTGCTTTTGCTATGTTTAGATATGGGCCTTGAATTCCTGATCTTTCCAAGACCTTTAGCATGAAAGGATGCTGAATTTTGTCAAACGCTTTCTCAGCATCCAATGAGATGACCATGTGGTTTTTTTCTTTGAGATTGTTTATATAGTGGATTACATTGATGGATTTCCTTATATTGAACCATCCCTGCATCCCTGGGATGAAGCCTACTTGATCGTAGTGAATGATTGTTTTGATGTGTTCTTGGATTTGGTTGGCAAGAATTTTATTGAGTATTTTTGCATCGATATTCATAAGAGAGATTGGCCTGAGATTCTCTTTCTTTGTCGAATCTTTGTGTGCTTTTGGTATTAGTGTAATTGTGGCTTCATAGAATGAGTTGGGTACTGTTCCTTCTGTTTCTATTTTGTGGAACAGTTTGAAGAGTATTGGTGTTAGGTCTTCTTTGAAGGTCTGATAGAATTCTGCACTAAAACCATCTGGACCTGTGATTTTTTTGGTTGGAAGACTTCCAATGACAACTTCTATTTCTTCAGGGGTTATAGGACGGTTTAGATGGTCTATTTGATCCTG
Organism: Tokudaia tokunoshimensis; assembly: GCA_036184795.1. NCBI lineage: Eukaryota > Metazoa > Chordata > Mammalia > Rodentia > Muridae > Tokudaia > Tokudaia tokunoshimensis. The sequence continues at coordinate 103,032,723 of BTHU01000008.1, forward strand.
ATTTAATTTTGGTATTTGGTATCTGTCAAGGAAATTGTCCATTTCCTCAAGATTTTCTAGTTGTGTTGAATACAGGTTTTTGTAGTAGGATCTGATGATTTTTTTGAACTTCCTCAGTTTCTGTTGTTATTTCTCCCTTTTCATTTCTGATTTTATTAATTTGGATACTATCTCTGTGCCCTCTGGTTAGTCTGGCTAAGGGCTTATCTATCTTGTTGATTTTCTCAAAGAACCAACTCCTCGTTTTGTTGATTCTTTGTATGGTTTTATTTGTTTCTATTTGATTGATTTCAGCCCTGAGTTTGATGATTTCCTGCCTTCTACTCCTCTTTGGTGTATTTGCTTCTTTTTGTTCCAGGGCTTTCAGGTATGCCATTAAGCTGTTAGTGTATGCTGTCTCCCGTTTCTTTTTGGTGGCACTCAGGGCTATGAATTTTCCTCTTAGCACTGATTTCATTGTGTCCCATAAATTAGGGTATGTTGTGCCTTCATTTTCATTAACTTTCAAAAAGTCTTTGATTTCTTTCTTTATTTCCACCTTGACCAAGTTATCATTGAGTAGAGCATTGTTCAGCCTCCATGTGTACGTGGGTTTTCTTTCGTTTTTGTTGCCATTGAAGACCACCCTTATTCCATAGTGATCTGATAGGAGGCATGGAATTATTTCTATCTTCTTATATCTGTTGAGGTCTGATTTGTGACCAATTATATGGTCAATTTTGGAGAAGGTACCATGAGGAGCTGAGAAGAAGGTGTATTCTTTAGCTCTAGGATGAAATGTTCTATATATATCTGTTAGTTCCATTTGGTCCAAGGCTTCAATTAGATTCACTGTGTCCCTGTTTAGTTTCTGCTTTCCTGAACGATCCATTTCAGAGAGCGGGGTGTTGAAGTCACCCACTATTATTGTGTGCGGTGCGTTGTGTGCTTTGAGCTCTAGTAAAGTTTCTTTTACGAATGAGGATGCCCTTGCATTTGGAGCATAGATATTCAGAATTGAGAGTTCTTGATGGTGGATTTTCCCCTTGATCAGTATGTAGTGTCCTTCTGTGTCTTTTTTGATGACTTTAGGTTGAAAATCAATTTTATCTGATATTAGGATGGCTACTCCACCTCGTTTCTTGGGGCCATTTGCTTGTAAAATTGTTTTCCAGCTTTTTACTCTGAGGTAGTGTTTGTCTTTGACACTGAGGTGCGTTTCCTGCATGCAGCAAAATGCTGGGTCCTGTTTACGTATCCAGTCTGCTAGTCTATGTCTTTTAATTGGGGAATTGAGACCATTGATATTAAGAGAGATTAAGGCATAGTGATTATTGCCATCTGCCATTCTTGACGCTATCTTTATGTTTGAGTGGTTATCTACTTTTGGGTTTGATTCAAGAAGGTTATTATCTCATTTTTTCCAGGGTGTTGTTTCTCTCCCTGTGTTGGAGGTTTCCACCTATTATCCATTGCAGGGCTGGATTTGTGGAAAGATATTGTGAAAATTTGGTTTTATCATGGAATATCTTGGTCTCTCCATCTATGGTGATTGAGAGTTTTGCTGGGTATAGTAGTCTAGGCTGGCATTTGTGCTCTCTTAGTGTCTGCATGAGATCTGCCCAGGATCTTCTGGCTTTCATAGTCTCTGGTGAGAAGTCTGATGTGATTCGGATAGGTCTTCCTTTGTATGTTACTTGGCCCTTTTCTCTTACTGCTTTTAATATTCTTTCTTTGTTTAGAACATTTGGTGTTTTGATTATTATGTGACGGGAGATATTTCTGTTCTGGTCCAGTCTGTTTGGAGTTCTGTAGGCTTCTTGTACGTTCATCGGCATCTCTCTCTTTAGGGTAGGGAAGTTTTCCTCCATAATTTTGTTGAAGATGTTTACTGGCCCTTTAAGTTGCAAATCTTCACTCTCATCTATACCTATAATCCTTAGGTTTGGTCTTCTCATTGTGTCCTGGATTTCCTGGATCTTTTGGGTTACACGTTTTTTGCATTTTGCATTTTCTTTGACTGTTGAGTCGATGCTTTCTATGGAATCTTCAGCACCTGAGATTCTTTCTTCCATCTCTTGTATTCTATTGTTGATGTTTGCATCTATGACTCCTGATTTCTTCCCAAGGTTTTCTATCTCCAAAGTTGTCTCCCTTTGTGATTTCTTAGTTGTTTCTACTTCCTTTTTTAGATCCTGGATGGATTTGCAGAGATCCTTTACTTGTTTGTTTGTATTTTCCTGTATTTCTTTAAGGTATTTTTGCATTACCTCTTTCAGTATTTCTGCCTGTTGACCCACATTCTCCTGCATTTCTCTGAGTGATTTTTGTGCTTCCTCCTCATGGGAATCCATCTGTTGATCCATCGTCTCCTGCATTTCTTTAAGCAGTTCTCGTGTTTCCTTTGTAAGGGCATCTAACCGTTGATTCATTTCTTTAAGCAATTTTTGTGTTGCCTCCTTATGGGCATCCGTCTGTTGACCCATATTCTTCTGCATTTCTTTATGCAATTTTTGTGATTCCTTTGTGAGTGCATCTACCCGTTGATTCATCTCGTTAAGCGATTTTTGTGTTGTCTCCTTGTGCGCCTCCATCTTTTGATCCATGTTCTCCTGCATTTCTCTAAGTGATTTTTGTGTTTCCTTTGTAAGGGCTTCTAACCGTTGATTCATGGTCTCCTGTAATTCTTTATTAGATTTATTTGTGTCCTTCTTGTGATCCTCTAATAGCATCATGAGAAGTGATTTTAAATCCAGATCTTGTCTTTTGGGTGTGGTGGGGTATCCAGGACTTGCTGCTGTTGGAGAGTTGGGTTCGGATGGTGCCATATTACTTTGATTTCTGTTAGTAACGTTCCTACGTTTGCCTTTTGCCATCTGGTTACCTCTGATGTTAGTTGGTCCTGCTGTCACTGGCTGTTGGTTGGACCTCCTGTGAGCCTGCAAAGCTATTTCTGCTCCCCCTGGTTTACCAGGATTCCCCTGGCACAGATTTCTGGGGCCTGCCCTGCTCCTGAGTGACTTTGGAGCCCTGATGTGCCTTGCCCCAAGTGATGTTATACTGGGGAGTCCTTGCACATCCAAAGGCTCAGTGTAATGGATTCCTGGAGCAGAGATCGCCAAAGGGAGGCTGGTAGGCTCCTGCCCTGTGCAGGGGTGTGTGATCTCTCCTAGAGTGGGGGGGGAGGGGGCGTCCCTCTGCCAGGCAGAAGTCCCGCAGCAGAGCTGGCAGCTGGTTACTGCAGATCTGCCCAGCTCTTGGGAGCTGCGTACACACAAGCTGCCCGAAACCCAAGCAATATTATGCCTGTCTGTCTCTGAGCCTGGCAGTCCCAACTTCCAGGCCACTGGACAAAGATGGCGGAGTGCACTCTGCACTCTCTCCGTGGCACTGGTCACCCTGCAGAGGCGATGGCCTACAGCAGATCTGGCACCCAGACGACGACAGCACTGTCCCGTTCTTGGGAGCAGGCAGGAGCCCCAACAGTCCGTGTCCCAAGCGATGTTATATTGGGAAGAACCTGGATACCTGTCTCTTCAGTGCAGTCTACCGGAACAGAGCGAAACTTTTATTTTTTATTTAAAAAGAAAGTTATGCACAGAAGTTCCGGCTGCTCTGGTTGACCTTGAGAACCTAGTGGAGGTACTTAATCAGGAAGTACTCTCATCATCTGTTCTGGGCGAGGTCATTTTGACAGCTTTATCACTGTGCCTCTCCATCTCTGTTTGTGAGTGACAGGGAACATCATTCCTCTTGCTTACTTTCCACCGCCATATCGTCTTCAGTAAACTTCAGACCCTTGGTTCATTTATTAATTGTGCTGAATAGTTCCCTGTCTGAATTTTATGAGTTCTTCACATACTTTGAATTCATCAAGTGTGTGCTCATAAATGTTTTTTTGCTAGTATATGACTTGGTTTCATTCACCTAAACTATGTCTTTGGGAGAAATATTTTTTAATTTTAATAAATTTCAATCTATCAATATTATTAAGTATCATGACTTTTACATATTCTATATATTTCTATATGAATAAAGAAATGTGTTTATATATTTATATAGAAAACCCATATCATATATATTTTACTTGTTTGAGATGCTTCATAATTTTGCCCTTTATACTTAAGCCTATGGTTCATTTTTGGTATACATTTTATGAAGGAGGTATTTCCTTCTTTTTGACATGTGAAGGTGTAATTCTCCAGCTCCGTCTGCTGTGAACACTACTATGCATCAAGTGCCTGGTGCTTTTGTATTATTTTCAAAGAATGGTTGACTGCAACTATAGTCTATTTTTTCATGTCACCAAATCTGTTGATTCCATTTAAAACTTGATTTGGTGTTCTGTATATAAAAGCCTGAAGTTTTCAAGGCTATTTTTAAAATGTTGTCATATTTTTGCTTGGTATTTTATGTTTACACTTTTATCTTATTTTGATTACTTCAATGTTGAATGTAAAGAAAATATTTAATGAACTGTCATCTGAGAGTTTCAGAGTAGCCTGAATGCCATGTGTCTTAAAACTCCATCATTGCTACACTAATGCCAAATGCCATCATTCTCACGTACAAAGTGTGGGAGGAATATTGGCTCCATCCCTCCATTACCTCCTTTCCTGATGTGTTTCTTCCTTGATGATAGCAGCACACTATTTAATTACTATTCATTTGTAGTATGTCTTAGTATTTATTAGACCATTTTCCCTTCAGTATTGCTGCTTTTCCATTTTTGTTAGATACTTCAAGTGGTTATTTTCCATATCATATTTCCTTTCCATGTCAACATATGTACTTAAAATTATGAAAAATAAGCTACTCCAATTTATCTATTTTAGAATAATGATTTTGTTTTTTAAGGACCAAATTAGATATCACACTAAGAGTAACTGTCTTCCATGTAATATTGAATTTTCCAGTCCAATAATACAATAGCCTGTGCATTATTAAAAACTTAATTTGGGTCTCCCAATAGTACTTTAAAGTTATTTTCACAATAATGCTATTCAGAAAGTATATTAAATGAAAATGATCTAATCATACCCATCACAAAGCTGAATTGTCAGCCTGGATTAAAAAAAAAGTCTCCATCCACTGCCAACAGGAAATGCACTTTAAGTATAAAGATACAAATATGTCCAGAATAAAAGGATGAGAAACAATACAGAATGTGTTCGTGGGTCAAAGGGAAGAGAAAGGTCAGGGTAAAGAGCTCATCCCAGCAGTTAAGATCTCAACACATCCAGAGAAATATAAGTTCAAATATTTATTCCACAACAACAGCATTGAAAGCTGAACAGAGCAATAGGGGGAAAAAAGCCTAAGTGAATCCATGCCTTCCTGTGTTGGCAATTTCTTATCTCTCTTTTTAATAATTGCAGAACAAACTGATAGAAAATTATTAAAGACACAGAAGACTTGCACATCACCATGAACCACAGAAAAATCACAAAGTCCTTGTTGCATCCATGGGAAATTACCCCAAACATTTAAAGAAGGTCTGCAGCTAAGAGAAGGAATGTTAATTTTTTTTTGTATTCAGCTTCATTTTTTATTACATATTTGCTTTATTTACATTTCAAATGTTATCCACTTTCCTCATTACCCCTCCAAAAACCCCTTATCCCATCCCTCCTCCCCATGCTTACCAACACCCCCTCCCTTTCCTGACCTGGCATTCCCCTACACTGGGGTATCTAGCCTTCATAGGAACAATGGCCTCTCCTCTCATCAATGTCTGAAATGGCCATCCTCTGACACATATGTAGCTGGAGCCATGGGTTCCTCCATGTATACTCTTTGGTTGGTTTAGTCCCTGGGAGCTCTGGGGCTACTGGTTGGTACATATTATTGTTCCTCCTGTGGGGCTGCAAACCTCTTCAGCTCCTTGAGTCCTTTCTCTAGCTGCTCCTTTGGGGACCCTATGTTCAGTCTATTGGTTGGCTGTGAGCCATGGGTATTTTGATCCACCTTCCAAGAAGGATCAAAGTATTCACACTTTGGTCTTCCTTCTTCTTGAGCTTCATGTGGCCTGTGAGTTGTATCTTGGGTATTCTGAGCTTTTGGGCTATTATCCACTTATCTGTAAGTGCATACCATGTGTGTTCTTTTCTGATTGGGTTACCTCACTCAGGATATAGTTTCTATTCTTTTTCCATTAAGATCAGAGACAAGGCAGACAGGGCACAAGCATCCTCAACACCGCTTGACTGTCTTGCACTGGAGGTCCTGATCCAGAGACATGATGGGGAAAGGAAAAGAAAGGAAAGGAAAGGAGAGGAGAGGAGAGGAGAGGCAGGGAAGGGAGAGGAAGGGAGGGGTAGGAGAGGAGGAGAAAAAGGAGAAGTAGGGGGGCAGAGAGGGGCAGAGAGGAGAGGAGCAGAGAGGAAATTATCAGATTAGAAAAGAAACAAGGGAACTGTTCATTAGCACATGGATGTCCATGAAGAAACCCCAAACGATGTACAGAAATGCTACTAGAGTTATATAAATGAACTTAGAAATTTAATTTAAAAATGATATTTCTGTCTACTATAGAAGAACACTTGAAAATATAAATTAAAAGGCTCCACTTACTACAGCATCATAAACATGACATGCTAAGAAAATGCTTCCCAAGATTTGTATGCTGTGGTAATAAAACATTAATGAAAGCTATCAAGGAAGCCCTAAATAAATACAGAGATACATCTGCAGATCTATAAATTCAATGTAACCCTATTGAAAATACCAGCAGGCCTTTTCAGAGATCAGAAAATAATTATAAAATCTATGTGGAAAAGTAAGGAAATTAGTATGGCCTGGACATTTTTATAAGCTCATAACAGGGCAACCGATCCTAATTTTTGAGAAAAATGAAAAGCTACACTAATTAAAATAATGTAATGTTTGTAAATGATTAGACATTCTGATAAATAGGACACAGTAGAAATAGCAGAAATAGACCCGAACGTTTATGATCAGCGACAAAGCCATGGCATTGAGTAGGAGAGAAACGTTGGGAAATATTGATGGACTAGATGTATATTCCCATGAAAAGCAAACGAATACTAACTAAGCACGTCCAAGACAATATTTTATATCATATACAATAACTCTTGTATTATCTATCAACATATATTATATATGAATAATAATGAGAGTCACAGGATGAATATAAAGACCAAAGCTAGAGGTAATTTTATCTTTGTTTAGGACATACTTTTTGAGAAGACAAAAGAAGCTAAACATTTTAAAGATAAGTTTAATCAGATCAAAAACTTTTCATCTTTGAGTCTTAAGAAAAAAAAAGGGGAAGCCATTACAGATGAAAATGTCTGCCAAGAATAACAGAGGGAAGGCATTTATCCCCAGTACATAGAAATCTTTCTTTGCTGTTAGAAGCCTTTGGTTTGATGCAGTGTTGCTTGCTTGGTTTTGTTTCTGTTACCTCTGATTTTAGTGAGTTAATAAAAAATGCTTACTAAGGTATTTATGGTTTCAAGTCTTGCTTAGGTCTTTCATATAATTGGGTTGATTTGGGTATATGATATGAGTCTATTATTTTCCATCTGGATTGATAGCTTTCTTTTCCCCATTGTGTCTTCTTGGTAGCCATGTCAAAAATTAATTGATAGTCTGTGATTTCCTTTGGCCTATATATCTATCTTTACTCTAATACCATCCCATTTTGGTTACTATTGCTTTATAACATGATTTGAAATCGGAGAGTATACACCCCCAGTTTGGTTCGTTTTTCTGACGATTATTTTGATGACTCCTGTCCTTTTATAGACTCTAAATTTTAGAATTAGTATTTCTGTTTTTATTTTTAAAAATAACAGAATTTTGGAAGAGATTATGCCAAATGCTTATATGGCTTAAAATAATATGGGCATCTTAATGGTATTAATTCTTCCAGTCCATGAGCATATGATATTTTCTACTTCATTTATATCTTCCTCTATTCTATTAATTGGTATCTTGGGGCTGGAGAGATGGCTCTGCAGATAAGAGCACTGACTGCTCTTCCAGGGTCCTGAGTTCAATTCCCAGCAACCACATGGTGGCTCACAACCATCTGTAGTGGGACCTGATGCCCTCTTCCTGTGTGTCTGAAGACAGCAGTTAGTCACATACATAAAATAAATAAATAAATATTTAAATCTTAATTGAGATCTTATGATTAAACTTATTCCTAAATTAATGTTACTACTATGATATCAATTAGTATAATCCTCCTGTGATGTGACCTTAAATCCAGCAGAGTTGTTGGTTATCCCAGTGGGCATATCTGGTCACACCAGTTGTTGGCCATTATTGTAGCTCACAGGGTTGTCAGCAAGGTAAGACTGTGAATGACTTTACTCACTTAGTTAGTCAGTATCAACTTGATTCATCATGTCTCATGACCAAAGTGTATAGGGTCTTACCATCTAGTTCTGATAGGTAACTAAGAATAATGGCAATACATATACTCCATTAGGGGTCCTTGACCAGTAACTTCAGTGGAGATAGATATTTAATACCTGGCTTTTTATTTGGTAATCTATGACTTCTGGAACGGGTAACACACATGAGAGAGAGAGAGAGAGAGAGAGAGAGAGAGAGAGAGAGAGAGAGAGAGAGACTTATACTGTGGTAGGTTTCCATGTGGCTGTTCAAACATCCTTAGTGTTAGTTCTCCCTCTTTCCCTCTCCCTCTACCCTACCCATTCTTCTTCCCACTTAAACTTCCATCCCCTTCTCTCATTCATGCCATCTATATTTACCTATCCCCAATCCTTAAGATCTTTTTGAGCATCCAAAGTTTAGACACTTTCAGCAATGACAACAGATGCTGACAAAGATTTTTTTCTGGAAGAAAAGCATGACCACCTGGCCAGCTGATGAATGTGATTCAAGCAAAGCAAACACGCTGATCAAAATGTATGTTCAACCAAGTGACACATTGCCCTCTACTTTGCTGTCTCTCAGTGAGAAGGTACTGGAAGGGGGGGGTTATAGGTCAAATGATAGAAAATAAGTTCGGAGATAGCTACTTCTATAATACAATCTTAGTCTGCTATAACTCCTCAAGTGTGAGGATTTCATTACAGATATTGTGGTAAGTTCCAAGTTCACCCAACTGTGGTGTAAAATAAAGATATTTTCCTGGGAGCAGAGGCCTGAGGGATCTCTCTTATCAGGTAACTTTTGCTAAAATCCACATCTTCATTTAGCACAAAAAGGGTGGAGGTTTGTTGTTGAGGATAGCCCTGTGGCTAAATGTACTTGATGTTAATTCCATTCTCCTGGGAGGGGACTTTGAACAAGGAATGAATCAGCACTCAGGTGATTTTCTGTAAACCTTCTTCCCACCTTAATTTCTAAATAAAGGCTAAAGCCAGGGATTGGGCAGAGAAAGAGGGGAGGCAAAGGAGGGGAAGGTAGAGGCTAAAAGTTTTGGAAGAGAAAGAGCTGACAAAGGAGGAGGATGTAAAAGGAAAACGAAGCAGAAGCACCAGGCCTGAAGAAACCGCATGCTATAAGGGGTCTCGTAGATGGGGAAGATGGTATTATAGTGGTAGATCTGCCCATTCTAGGCGCACAACATGTATTCATATTAATTGAGTTGTGTTTTCTTTGTCTGGGCATATTTGGGTTGGAGACTTACCTCAACAGTTTGTCATCAAAATGTACAGAAACCAGGAAGATTGACAGACCAGATTGACAGACCGTTAGCTGGTTGGCTGGGGACCTGGAGAATTGGGTTTTCTAAATCCAGTTAAGGAAGAACTGAAGAGCTATTGTCTTTCTGGTCAATCCTGCTACTGTCTGTTCCCTGGAGACAGATCCCATTCTGGTTTTGCTCATTGTTTACAGAAGGCATTGAGTTGTATAAGAAATGTTCCCCTAAACTAGAGAAACTCCCATGGAAAACCATAAATGAATCATTGATTAGGACCCAGAGTCTTACAGGCCTAGGATTGTGTTCACAATAATGATGTACATGACCCACTGCAGAATGAAAAATGGGTCCCATGAAATCTAGACAAATGTTAGCTGTCAGCTCTGCCACCTTAGAAAATTCCCTCAGTTTGTATGTGCAAATCAAATGAAGACGTAGGAAGTATTAAGGTAGTAAATGAGGAATGATTATTCAGGTTAATGCAGACTCCTCCAAGGAGGCTAACACATCAAGCCCAAGCCAGCCAAAAGCCACAGACACCAGGGTCCGAGCTAGAAACCAACGTGATTGTGGCTGCTGAGTCAGAGTTCAACTCAATATGACATCAGGTTGGCTGAAAGCAATATGAGTTCATTTGCCTATGTTGAGAGCAGCAGCTGTGCTGTTCACACTGAAATGTGAGTGTGCCTTGTCTACTGGTGTGGGGGCAGCTTTCGCTAATCCCCTAGCTTCCTCTATTCCCTCTTCCCAACCTCAGCTACTTCAACACAATGATGATTCAAGATGGGTTCAAGGACTCCCTTGCATCTAATAAGCACCAAAGGCAATATGTGCATGTCTGAGCATGCTGGAGAATGTAGTGCCTGGAGCAAGTGCCCAATTACTCATCTTCCTCATTGCCTGGATTCAGCTACTGGGGAGTGAGCAAGGTTAAGAATGGTGTGAGAGGTTAGAATATTCTTGGGGTAGAATATTTTAGGTCAATCAAATGTCCTGTTGTTGTGGCTTCCACTGCTGAATTTGTAAAAGGAACAAAGGGGCCCCTCATTTAATGAATTATGTCCCAAAACTCCCAGTGGACATTTGCAGCCATGGACAGTGATGAATACTAACATGCATACTTATGGTATTTGCTGATTATTTGAATGTCTTCTTTGGAAATATATCTAGTAATGTCTTCTGTTCATCTTCATTTGTACTATCTTGTTGAGTTTCTTTGGACCCTTATGTATTCTGGATAATAAACAGTCATCAGAAGAATCATGTATCATTCTTTTCTCTCAGATCACGAGTTCTCTCTATGGTCTGTTGATTGTTTACTTTGGTGAATAGAAACTGTTCAACTTGTTCTAATCTGACTTACCCTCCTTTGCCTATATTGCTTCTGTTTGGAAGGTCATTCAAAAGAAACATTGTCACTACTGTAATCATCTTGGTAGAAATGAAGACTTTCTAAAGAGACATTTGTGTCTCTCAATCTATTAGACTATTCAAACGATGGACACCAAAGAAATCTGAGTTTCCCAGGAATCTCAAGCAGAGAGAAGGCAAAGGCTCCAGTCAGAGGGGGAGCTCGTCTCTTGGAAAAAGATTTCACACAGGTCTAACAATTTCTCAGACCACCTTACAGGAGGGAACTGAAACCCATAATGGTGGGTCAGAGGTGGGCATGACCTCACTTTGACCTGAAACACTTAACTCTGAACTTCTTTGGCCAGTTTTTTGTTTAGTTGGTTGGTGGTTGGTTGGTTTTGCTTTTTACCTTTGAAGTCACTCCAGGACCACAAGAAGGAGTTGAGGGGTTTGCTGAATCTTTTTAGATTCTCTTCCTAATGTGGCCACAGAAAATAAATCTCTTTTATCTGCTTTTGACATTTAATTTGGCCTTTTTTTATTGGCTTATTTGGCGTGGGTGGCTAATACCTGACCAGAGCACTGGTTGTGGCCCCCAAGTCTGATAACAATACCATTGCTATAAAGTATTTCCTCTTACATTTTCTTCTGGTAGGTTTGTAATATATGCTCTTACATTTGAATCTTTAAAGCATTTTGAGAAATGCACAGGCTGAGAAATGGGACTCAAGTTTTAATCTTCTGCATAGAAGTTTCCAGTTTCTCCAGGATCATTTATGGAGAAAACTCTCTCTCTTAATGTATGAATTGGTGACTTCTAAAATAAATCGGTTGGCTCTGCTCATATGGATTCCTTATTCGACTCTCTATTGCATTTCATTGGTTTATGAATTGGTTAAGTATAACTTTATAGTAGTATGTTTTTCATATAAGCCTGATTTTGACATGAGTCTCTTGTCACCTTGATGTCCAAATCCTTTACCATATTGAAAATGATGTTAGAAAGCTGAATCCCAATGGCTCTGCCATTGTGTAGTGTGATCACACTGCTGCAAGCAGGAAGCATCTGGTAAACTATGGTGCAACTGGATCCCTCTTCTTCTACAAGTGGTTATCTGATTCTTGTGCCTTCTCTTTGGGCACTGTTTTCTGTTGGCTTGGCTAGTCCAACTTCTATATGATAGCTTTTGTCTTATCTTATTATGCCTTATTTTGTTATGCTTTGTTTTTATCTCTTACAAACCTTTTCTAATGAGAAAGAAAGGAAGTTGAACTGAACGGGAGAGAAGGTGGGAAAGAACCAGGAAGAGTAGGGGGAGGTGAACTGCACTTATATAGTATGAGAAAAGAATCTATGTCCAATAAAGAGGAAAATAAATAAAACCAACCCAAACAAAACAAACAACAAAACAACAACAAAAAGACTTCCATGGGCTTTGTGAGTAGTTTCTCCATGCTCAAGTGGATCCCTCTTAAAAAGCTCCTGCACTAAGACTTGTTTGTATGTGTGACTGATCTAAGAAGTCTTGGTACTTCCTAGGATTGATGGCTTCATTTTGTATGGAGTCAGCTTAAGACACAACACTAATAAGGAGTCATAAAGTGGTTAACAAGTATCAATTGTCAATTGAAAATACTATTATTAAAGATTCAGCCAGGTTGGCTCCAACAACTGATTACATGTCAATGAATAATTGGCAGTTGTTCTCCCTTCCATAGAAAGTTTATCCCTCATTTTACCACTTGGGAAGAATGTGGTAAAGTACCTGTTAAAGCAATGACACAAATACACTGTGGTTCCACGATTTCACCTTTAAATAGAACTAGAAGTGCATACATGCATGAGCTAAAGCACATGTACATCAAACAACATGCATAAGAATATTCATTTTACAATTATTCACTGTAATCAAAAAACTGGGACTAGCACAAGCTTATGCTAATAATAAAAAAAATAAACAAATTGCACTGTGTTCATACGAAGGAATATTATATGTTATTAAATGGGTGGATTACTATTATAAGAATATCAATGGATTTTAGAAATATAATTTGAGCAAAAAAAAATCAATCGTGGAATAATGTGCACTGTGTTATTCCATTGAATTGAAATTCAAAAGAATTCCAAACAGTCTGGAGGCACAGAGATGGGGAGGAAGCTTGATGCCAGTGGCTTTCTGACTTTCTAATCTGGTGGCAGCTGCATGTGTGACTTTGCTTTATGAAAATTCATCAAGCTGTCGAGGCGGCATTTGGATAAATTTCCCTGTATCTATTATACTTTAATCAAAGTACTATGACAAGATTAGGACTGTTACTAATAAAATACCGTGAAGGCTAAGGCAGAGCCACCAACGGGAAAGCTGTGCTGGCCCTGGGTGGTAAAGGAGCATGAATCCAATGTCAATTTCTAGCACATTAGACTCTTCACTAGATCAAAAGCGAAGCATGCCATGATTTCTGGAATTCAGATCTGATTTCATGGATTATCTTTTCTATAAAAGTTTGGGAAAAGTAAAGAATCCATTTGCATTTATAATTCTTAGTAAAACAGACAGACATTCCTTTATCTAAAACCTACTTTATATCAGCAACTGATATTTTCATTTATTGTCAAGCAATAAAGGTACATTTAAATTTAAATTATAAATACGTCTATAAACACTATTACTGAATATCTCTCAAGAAATTCTAGAAAACACAATAAGAAAGGAAAATTAAATAAAATTAATAAGTAGAAATTAATGGTGTTAGAATTGGTTTGGTGGTGCATTTTTTATTCTCAGCACTTAGGAAACAGAGACCTTGAGTTCAAGGCCAGCCTGGTCTACATAACAAGTTCCAGACCAATTAGGGCTGTGTGATGAATCTCTGTCTCAATAATGATAATAATAATGCTGCTGGTGGTAGTGGTGGTGGTGGTGGTGGTGGAAAAAGCAATAATTTCTCTTAAAATAACCTATACTATATGCCTAAAATATGAAGAAACAAACTAAAAAGCTATATAGTAATAATACTATTTTTAAGCAAGTTGAGTAATTATAAAACATGTGTTTAAAAACTTGAAAGAATAACAAAAAAGAAAAAAGAAAGAGCTGAAGAAATGGCTCAGTAGTGAACAGCATGTACTCATCTTGCAGAAGACCTGAGTTCTTTTTCCATATTCTACACCTGGTAGCCAATAATCTCTGGTAACACCAGCTTCAGTGTATCTGATACCTCTGGCCTCCGCAGGAACCTATACTCCTGTGCATACATACACCAACCACACAATTTAAAATGTAATTTTGAATACTTTTTTAATAGTGAAAAGGAAGAGTCCGATGACTATAGCAAAATGTAAGTTACAGGGAGTTTAAGCAAGAAATAAATGGCCTTTGTAACAAAGGCTCAACACTATACAAGAGATTCTTCAAAAAAAAATGGCTTGAAATAGAAACATCCTATTTCTAACTAGAGGATGGATCTGCTGTAGATGTTTATTCTCCATCACAGATTTAATGTTTATAGCTTTGCCACATGAATTTGGGAATTTCACAAATTTATCTCATCATGCACCTGGAAAAATATACAGGTGAAAATCGTTATGAGAATCATGAAAGTGAATAAGGATAGATGAGTCATGGTATACCTATTAAAATGGGCAATGAGGCTGCAATAATTAAAATAGTGCTTCCCTGGAATAGGAGCTGGCAGACTAATGAAGCCGCTCTGATGTCCGCACACACACACACACACACACACACACACACACACACACACACACACACACACAGTGAATATATGTCTTTTTTAAAGGTAGCAAATAAAGTTAAGTGTCCCCCACATGTAGGCTACCCACATCCTCCACAGTCATAGACATTCTTCTGTTGTGTTCTATGAGAACATCTTGCTTTTATCTGTGGTCTCATAAATTGGTTGTATTCTACATTCCTACTTCTCTTTCTTTGCTCACTCAATTCTTTGATATGAAAATCTAAGCAGCTTTCAATGTAGTCATCCTTTGTCTAGAGCACATAGCATTCCTTGATATACAGACCCCATATTTTTCCAATTGCATACTATTCACCAGCAATGAATACCCAGACTGTCCCAATTTCCTATCAGACACCTCTGGGCCAGGAGATTTTAGAGTATGTAAAATGCCTGCTTCCTCCTGATTCTTCTGTTCTTGTCTGGAACTTATACCCTCTCTTAGCCATGAGTTTCACCTCTTCTGGGATGAGTTCTATCCCCTTGGCAGAGATACACCCTCCCACCTCAGGTGGGCTGAGATACATAATTGATGAGATACTCACAGTTGTGTAGCCTTGTGCTTACCAGCTGTGACATTTCCCTTGTCTCTCTGGCTAAACTAGGTCAGCGTCTACATTTCAAATACCATTCAGTTACAAGGCTTCTCAGTAAGTTGGACAATTGTTGAAAAGAAGTTAAGAAGTATAAAAATGACGAGCCCTATCGCTGTAATAAATTACATAGATCCTTCTCACTGAGAAGCAATGTATGCTTCAGAAAACCATGCGTTTTAAGATCGATTTCATCAAGATTAAAATTAAAGTTTTGCCACCTGCATTCCTAAACCTCAGCTTCCACACTTGGACAGTGCTAACATTGATGCCTAGCACATTAGAGAAAGCTGATGCTTAAATGAGATGGTATGGGGAAAGTATATTACCCATCTTTAAATGCATAGGGCCATTTTATCAGATGTACAAAGCTGTAGGTCCAGTGGATTTTGCCTGAAAGTCTTCTATCTTGGCTGTTTAGTCCCCTGTAAGCTTCTACCCACCTTCCCCTTAATTAGAATCCAAGCTACTCCCTTTCTACTCTGTCTTTTCTTTGATCCACAGGATTTTTTGATTTTAAAGACATTTGACAGTTTAAACATCTTGTTTAATGCTAGTTCTCTGGCTTCCCTCGCAAGACCTTATTGAGGGTGTGGACCTGTTATTTGATTACTGGTGGATTGTGACAATCTTCAAATAGCATCTAGGCTGGATTTAATGATGATCCATGTTTGTTAATCTTGATCATAGGGACAGTTATCATGCTGGCTAGTTTTATGTCAACTTAACACAAGCTAGTGTCATTGGAGATGAAGGAGCCTTACTTGAGAAAATGCCCCTGTAAGATCAGGCTGTAGACAAGCCTGTGGGGCCTTTTCTTAATGAGTGATTGATGTGGGAGGGACAAGGTCATTGTAGGTGGTGCCACCATGGGCTGGGTGGTCCTAGATTTTATAAGAAAGCAGACTGAGCAAGCCATGGGGAGAAAGCCAATAAGCAGCATTCCTCCATGACCTCTGCATCAGCTCCTGCCTCTAGGTTCCTGCCTTGGCTTCCTCAATGGATGGTGATTTGAATATCTAAACCAAACAAACCCATTCTTTCCCAAGTTGCTTTGGTCATAGTGTTTCATTACAGCAGTAGAAACTCCCACTAAGACACTAAGAGCTCTCTGATAAACTGGAAGGTTCTGAGAGATGCTCAGGAGAATTGGTCATGCATAGGTCAGATCTGCCTATTGCTAAGGACAGGCTCTGGGTCTATGGAAGAGATAGCCTAAAGCTGATTATTGGGAAAACAACACAGGTGCATAGGTAGAAGGATAGTAGTCTAACCTTAAGGCTCACTTCCACATTGCTCTTCTCCTTTGTGCTCCTCCCCCTTGGCCATCCTTCCCTCTTCTTCTCTGTCATTCTCTCCCTTTCTGTGCACTCATTCCTCCACTGTTGAGTGCCAGTGGCCCCCACCCTTGTGAGCATTCACAATACTAGCCAGGCTTACGAAAACACAGTAGCTGGTTTCTCTCTGAATTGTTGATCCAGTGTACTTTGATGGGACCCCGGAGTGCCCATTCCTGTTTTCTCTTTTTGTCATTGGGACTAGGTCTAACTGGATGCCAAGCTACTCTAGAACTCATGATTCTCCTGCTTCAGCCTGTCCAGCGTCAGGATGGCAGATGTGCACAATCTTGCCTGGTAGGAAGATGTCTTCTAACATTCTTAGGTGATAATGCTGATGCTGTTGTGGTGGTGGTGGCATGGGGCCCACTTCTTGAGAACCACTTCTCACAGACTGCTCACTCTCCATAGGCAACCACTTACTGTATTTCTCTACCTGCTTCTCTGTGATCCTTCTCTTTCATGCCACACCCCTCTACACCCCCTTACACACCCATGCTTGATGAATGCATATATACAAATGCGCAGATGCGCACACACAGATGTACACACATACACATCTATCTTCATCATTATCTATTATCTATCTACTTATCTATCTATCATCTATCTAAGTACACACAAATGTGTGTGTGTGTGTGTGTGTGTGTGATATAATGAAAGACAGAAAGCATATATATTTTCATGAGGTCAGTGATTTCTCTTTTTGTAACTTGGAATCATAGACGATCAGAGGAGGAAACCACAGGTTCCGTCAGTTGGTCTACGGTATCTCAGGCAGGAATTCTCTTCTCTCCAGTGCACTTCTGAAGGCCTTTGTGCAGCCTCCCTGCTGCTGAGTGTGCTGCACTTATAGACAAGGTGGGAACTGAAGCCCCAGGTCCCTCCACAGGACAGGCTGGGCCCCTGCTCTCCCCCACAGAGAATGCCTGCAAATCTTCAAAGACCACAAAGGTAGGGGGAGAGATGATAGAAAGTGAATCCATTAAGAGGCGTATAAAGCTGACAGTTTCAAAAATAATGATCCGGGTTTCCTCTTATTTAAAACCATCCAGCTGCCCTGCTGCTTTTCATAGCTTCTGCAACTGACACTCAGTATCGTTTGGAATTAAAAATACATAAGTGTTCGCTGAAAAAGCTGCTAATTTGAAGGTCATTAGCAGCCCAAAACATATTACTTTTATTTATAAAAAGGGCACGTAGTAAAGCTATTTAAATTTACCCTCATCCCTGGCTCTTTTGAGCTTTTCCTCTCCAGGGGAAAGTCTCCTACCTCACCTTGGCCTTGACAGTGTGCCCTCCTCTTGGACTTCACCTCCCTGTACCTGCCCTATGACTGACACCTGCCTGGAGGCCTCTGGTACCTAGAGGAGCCTCTGGTACCCAGAGGAGCCTCTGACTTGCAGTGGACTAGTATGTACATGGACATTAGAGTTGGTGAAATGGTCCTGTCTTCCAGGGAAAAGGCACTTCTAGCAGTTTAGCGATGACGGGTTCAGAGGCACTTGCCTTGGTAATGGAGATGTTTGAGAAACTTCTCCTGTGGCTGCAGTTTAAGTCCTCAATGCTTAGGTCTGCCTGTTGGCAGTCTAGTAGGCACACCTCACTCTGGAGCATGGCATGTCCAGACCCCTTGCAAATGCCCCACCATGTCGCTCAGAAGGCCACCAATCAATGCTCACAGTTGGCCTTCTCTGTGTGTCTTCCACACCTTGATCATCTCTGCAAGCCTGGGGATTCAGTTTTGCAGGGCTGCCAACAGCTGCACCCTAGGACCTATTTTTCACCTGTGCAAATAGTGCTTTTACTTAAGTTTCTGTCCCCTGGTGCTGTCCCTCAGCCCGGCCCTCTGTATCACCTTGATTTTCTCTTTTCAGTTTGTTCCATGAGGGAAATTGCTAGAAGCCCAGACTGTCAGCAGCCTCCTTGCAATTCCTACTTGTTAAAGGATGAAGGGGGAAGGGGAGACGGCAGTGAGGCTGGGGCTTGTGGTTGCCATAGAAATCTAGAAATGGGACTGACAGCTGAAAAGCATCTCAGGGAGCAAAGAAGAAGAGAAGGAAAGGGGCCTGGGTGGGGGTGAGCCTGCCTGAGTCGGAGCTGACTAATGGGCAGTCACACTGAGTACATTTAGGGTACATTCACGTGGATCTACTTGTCGTAGCCCAGGCTTTTGAATTATGCCAGTAGGAGCAGGGCTGAGTAAATAATATGATCAGGAGAAGTCCCAGAATCTACAAAAGTACACCAGGGTCTGGGATAGTCACTACACACCAAGTCATGGGATGATCAGCTTTCTGGCCTGGAACAGGGAGACCACTCTGCTGTGAAATGACCTTGAGTCACTAAACAATTCTAAATTTGGGATGGGCAGGAAGGAGAAACTAAGATCTATTCCTCCATTATGGAAAAGTCATGTGGGGCTTACTTAACCAGCTTCTGTTTCTTCTAATTACATGTGTACAAAGCTGATTATACTTACTTTTTAGCTTGGGCTAGAACTGGGAAAGAATTTCTCCATGGAGGGTGGAGTATAGCCCAGCTCAAATGAAAACTCTGGGAGCTGAGAGGCCGCTGAGATGGGTGAATAGCATCAAGGCCCACGGAGACGTGATGGCAAGTCAGGGTGCTGGCAGCATGAGACCAGACATGCTGAGCCAGTTCCTCCCTGGTCAAAACCAATATCCTCACATGTTATAGCGGTGGGGAGCTGTCTGAAAATGATGCTTCTCTGCCTACCAGCTTCCTACAGGAGACCTAAGCTTCCTAAACCAGCTGCTGGGTCTTTTTCACTAGCATTTCTCACACCATTTGTTGAGAGATGTTGAGACAAGATCTCATACAGCCCAGGCTGACCTCAAACTCATGGAGCTGAAGATGTCCTTGAATTCTTGATCTTCCCAGGCCTTCTTCCCAAGGACTAGGATTGTAGACGATGACACCACACTTGGATATCTCTATTTTTTAATTTATTAATTTCCTGCCTGTGGTGGTTTGAATAAAAATGACCTCATAGACTCATAGGGAATGACATTATTAGGAGGTATGGCCTTGTTGGAGAAAGTGTGTCACTGGGGGGGGGGGGCTTTAAGGTTTTAGAAGATCAAGCCAGGCTCAGTGTCACTCTCTCTTTCTGCTGCCTGCTGATTCAGATGTAGAGCTGTCAGCTACCTCTCTAACACCACATTTGCCAGTGTGTCACCATGCTTTCTGCCATGATGATATTGGACTGAACCTCTGAACATTAGCCAGCCTCAATTAAATGCTTTAAGAGGAGCTATGGTTGCGGCATCTCTTCACAGCAATATAACCCTAATTAAGACACTGTCCTATTAGATTGTGAGCTTCATTAGAGAAAGATGGCTGGGAGGTCCCAGGGACTCTGTAGTCATTTATTGCAGATGACTGAACAAAGAGAAGAATGAATACTTGGACTTTCTGAAGACTCTCCTCAAGCCTTTAACTGTTGGCACATGATCCTCAACTTCCCCAGTTCTCATTGTTCCTCCAGACAGGAGATGTGATTTTCAGAGATGGACTTCATGGTACTGGCTGTTTCTTTTCTGGTGCCCAGTCCAGGGCCACTCACTGTCCTTTTAGCACTGACAAGAGACCTGCTTTTTGAACGCTCAGAGAGTAGACCAGGGGCTTGCTTTATTTCTACTTCTCTGTGATAATAAGCTGTGTTAGAACACAGTGCAAGTATCTGTATCTCACTTTCAAGTAAGAATTGCTTGACAGGGGTGGTTAAAACTGGGATCCAGACTTAGTTGATTTTTACCAGCATTTTCACTTCTTACTTTTGCAACCTCGGTGAATCCCAACACACCCCTTTAGGCCACCATATGTAGATCATGTCCAAGTTGACCTTCTAGATCAAGAGCTCTTACCAATCAGTGAAACCAAAACTCAGCAAACTACTACCCATAATAACTTAAACAACCCTCTCCCTATTTTGGTAAATAAAGTTTTATTGAAACATGGACATATCCATTAATCCAAATACTATCCGTGAATATTTTCACCCTACAATGGAGAAAGTTGAATTGTTGCAACAGAGATCATGTGATCTAAAATATTTAGTGTTTGCTTTTTTTTTTTACAGGAAAAAAAATAGTTTGTCATCCCTTGCTGCACTGAATCTACAAGAAATGCTTGGTTCTGTTGTTGTTCTTTTCCATGCCAAGTTTCCTACTAGCTATAGAAATCAGAACCACAAATGGTTAACTAACTCTCAGCACCATATGACAGTTTGCAAGTAAGACCAAAGGAATGATGTTCACTCATATGAAATCAGCCGTAGAGTAATGCCCCCTGGGCCAGCCAAGTTAATGCTTGGCAAACTGCCCCTGTCTCTGAAACATCCCAGCAGGAGCTAAACCCCATGGTGGGGATAAAAACAATAAAAAACAAAACAAAAAAGCCCTTGTTAATTGTTCAATTGGATGTCAGAGAGAATATCTTTCAAAGTCGCAGTAGACATTGCATTTGAAAAACATCAGATTGTGATTAAGACTGGAGGTCGCTGTGAAGCAGAGAAGCCTGCTCCCACTGGGAAAAGTGAATGCAAAGTTGGTGCCATCTGCTGCATCCTTTGGGGAGATCCATCGCCAGGTGCCCTGCTCAGCTGCAGTACTTTCATTGCTCTCAGTAGATGAGATCACATGACTAATCTGCCCTGCACTGGAGGCCTAGAGAGCTGTAGCAAGCGTGGCTCAATCTTGAGCCTGAGAGGTGTGACTTCACACAGAACCAGGGTGGACTGGGGATGTAGATCCATGGTTGAGTACTTGCCTAGCGTGCACAACAAAGAAACAGAAAAAAATAAACTGTAACCAGTGGAGAGGAGTGTTCCTTTGCTTTTTCAGTGGGTAGTGAATGAAGGCAAAGGTACCTGGATTAAATGAATAAATCAAGTACAGGATTTTGGGATTCCTTTGGGTGGAGCTGAGAGTGTAAAGATGTCCAAGGAGAAGACAAGACACAGTTTTACTTGAATACCTTATTTAAAAAGATTGCTTGACAATTTCTGCTAGACAGTGCATAGTCTTTATATTAGACATGTTTTCCTTAAATATACCTCACAATAAATGTATAACAATTTTAAAGAGTTTGGACACATACATCCTAAAAAATATTCTGCCATTTGACAGTTTACTCAACACACCATGGAAACCCATCAAGCAGGTTGACCCCTGAGAATGGTTCTGGCAGCCAAAGAAAGTCTGTGGACAGTTATTTAGCCAAAGGAAACTCTTCATGTTGACTGGTAGACCCAGAAATTGGGCTTTAATAAAAGGATTTCATTTAGTACCAGGAAGAAGGTCACTGGCCTGTTTGAATGAGCAAACCACATGCCCACATGCCGAAGCAACATTCTGGAAAAAAAATTGTCTCAAATTCAGCCATTAGTCCAATCTGACAGGTAGCCTGAGGAGCCACCTGGGAATAAGGTAAAGCTCGAGTGCAGCCTCTGCACACATGCAAAGTGAGGAGCAGAAATGGATGACACACACATGCAGTCTTGAAGTTCCCAAAACCCACAAGTCCGCAGAGATTAAGGGTTGACCTTTATCAGAAGGTGGGGAGACTTTTACAACAAACCCCAGGCCTGATTTCATTTTTTTTTTAATTTTTAGGTTTTATTTCAAAATTCGTAGGCATGGAATAAAATAACTCACACTGGCTGTCAGATTTTGAACATGCTCCACAAACCAAGTGCTGAGTTATGTGACCTTATGTTATTAATATGTGGTTCATATGTGGCTCCTCATTTCACCCTGACAGATAAATCCATCCCCATTCCCAGACATATCACCTCGCAGAGTGCATAAATCACTGTTTCACAGTAGACATGTGAGGTTCGTAGGGTGCTCTTAGAAGGCATCTAGCTTGGGTAATGGAATTACCCGCTGACTCAAAGACCACACTTCAGATAGGTAATCTGAATTCAAATCTAGCTCCTCAGCATGGTCTAGGTTTGAAGGAGCTGCCTGAGCATCTCCAGGCTGTTTAGCAAACTCCTTCCCCAAATGGGCATCGCAATACCAGTTTAGTAGTAATCAGTTTGCTTAGCTTTGTAGTAAGCATGCTAAAAAAAAATTACAATTGAAATCATCAAGTCTATTATTGAATTTGTGATTATTATTTTGAAGAACTTCTCAAGTGGTTGTAATTTCAGTACCCACCCCAGGAGCACCTCTTTAATTAGCTGCTGGAAAGTCTTACTTTAAGTTCTAAATGTAGAACACTTGTAGCTGACACTCTCACACCTAAGCCTGCTATGGAAACCCTAATGGGCTTATCCTTCTATGAACATCTCTGATTGTGGTCAGAGATCCCTGAGATGTTTGTGATCAACTAGGGGAATTCCTCCTGGGCTTTGGAGTCAGGTGCTTGGCTGCTCAGCTTCCTGCATCCAGACTTGTCCTAGCCCATGCAGAGAAAGAGGCATGCTATCTTAGGGAGTTACCACAGGACCACATGATTCAGCAAATGGTAAACCCTTTCTCAAATGCCCAAGAGCCCTATCTGTCCATACAGGTAGATACAGGGTGGAGTGTAAGGCCTTCATTTTCTGCCGAGGCACCTGATGTGGGCAGGTAAGTCCCAAACTGATTTTCATGTACCTGTTCCTCTGAACATTCTGCAGATTCCTTAGTATCCGATCAGGTAATTTGTGGTCTCCATCTGGGGCTCTTGCAACCCAGCATCCCAATTGCATTTGCTTTAGTTCGTTCTTCTGTGACTACTGGGAAGACAGTTTCAAGGAAGCTGGTAACCTGTCCAATCACACACCACACTTGCTTGGAAAAGCAATTTCTCTCTGTTTTCCTGAGTTATCTGTTAGTGGGCCATGCTGCTTCTTGGTCCCTTTTCTCTTTGGCATACCACAGTCAGAGGCCAAGCTGTTTAACTCTATCTCTGGCCTGAAGATTTGGGCTTAAAGCAGATGCCTGCCCTGCCAGGCTATGATTTTACTTGGAGGGCAACACTGAGTTAATGCTATTAGGATTTTTCCACTAATTTATTTGTTTATTCACCTTATATCCAGATCACAGCCCTCTCCTCCCATCTCCCCTCTCCTCTCAGTCCTCCCTCAAAAAGTTCCTCCCTCACAGCCCCTCCTCTTCTCCTCTTATTGAGGGGGAGCCCCCCAAGGTACCAACCTACCTGGCCAAGGAGTCTTTGAGGGTGACTCTAGCTGAGACTCCTAGCAATGGAGAATATGGAGACTGAAGTGGCACCTCCTGTAGCCAGGCAGGATTCCCAGCGGAGAAGAACACCAACCCACCCACACAATCTTTGACCCAAAATTTGTCCTACCTTCAAGAAGTGCAGGGATGAAGATGGAACTGAGACTGAAGATAGGACCAACCAATGACTGGCGACTATATATACTCAACCCCCTACAAAACCCTTGGAGCTCAGGAAGCCCTGTGAATATCCTCCCAGGATTTGAAGCCCTGATTTGCTCTTACCAAGTTTGATTTTCTATCCCCCCCCACCCAAGTTCCTGGGACATTAGGGGCTGTGGGTAGATCCAATGTGAAGAGTAAGACTCTAATCCTGATGAAAAGATGGCCCAAGAGAGAAACCCCAGTTGCTCCTATTGTCAGACTCTTGCATCCAATAGGAAGACTCAAAATGTCCCCTTTATTGTCCAGTGTTTACCATCCCACACAGAGATTTAGATCTCTCACTGTTATCTTTATGGGGACCTCTGAGTACACTTGCCATCATATGTATCTGGGGCTCTCTCTAATACTAGTCCAAGAAGACTGCTAATGTTCTAGGTTACTCTGTCATTTGGGGGCTGAGTCTATCTTGACCTGAACTATGTCATCTCTTCTATAAACATTCATGTGCTGGGTGCAAAGTTTTTTTTGTTGTTGTTTTGTTTTATTTTGTTTTTTTAAAGATGAATATGGTCCTATCCCTGCATCCCAAAAGCTAACTGGCTAGGTGAGCTAGCTGGGTTGAGTTGTAAAAGAAGAAAGAATTATCATGTAGAAGGCAGAGACAAAGATGATGGCCACAGACAGAGTCACCGTCACAAGACACACTGGAGCTGGCCCTATGCCCTTTTATGCTGTGGAACAGAGGGGACTCTAGTTCTAGAGAAAGGTCCTCAGAGAGCTGTCACTGGGCTGGGCTTGAAATGGGCTGGGCCAAACAACTGGGCTTGCCCAATTGGAGATCTGGCTGGGAAGGTGGCATGAGACCTCCAGTGCATGGCAAGGAAATTGGACTTCATCCCATCAGTGATGTGTAGCCATAGTGGGGCTCTGAGCAGGACAGGAGTCTGTGATGACATCTCATTCTTTCCTTGGTGGCTCTTTTTTTTTTCTGTCCACTTACCTATTTCATCAGCATGTGCCTGCCTTGTCTTCCCAGCAGGGCCACATCAAGGAGGCCTGTGAGTTCAATCATGGCACTTCCACACAGGAAGCCGCAGGAGCTAAGTGATGAGATTGTGAGGAAATTGGAAGGTGAACTTGAGTTCTGCTAGGGACGCGTGTCTGTTCTCATTCCATTCATCTTCTAGACCAAATTAGAATCGCTTCTGCCTGGAGAGCATCCTACCACCTGCCCTCCCTGCCTTCCTGGGGCCTGACCCTCTAAATTAGCTTCCTTCTCTGCTGTTCTCCACCCCCATTCTCTTTCATTAGCTTCTAAACATGCCCAAGCCCTTCCCATTAAGATGTAGCAAAATAGCAACAAGAAAAGGGAGCCTCCTCCCGCTGTCTTTGTGTATTTCTTCTTCACTCATGGCCAATGTATTTGAAAGTTTATGGTGTTCTTTTCCCCTCTATTCAGCCTTTATCTTCTGCTACCACCTATCTAGTTAACTTGCCCTTAATAAGGTCAGTCATGCTTCCCCATGGATAATCTCACCATCATTCCTTCCATCTCTTTCTTGGAAAAGGCCTCTGTGTAGCCCAAGGTGGCATAGACCTCATAGCAACCCTCTGTCCTCAGCCTTCCAAATGCTGGGGTTATAGGAATGTGCCACTACAGTTGGTTCCTGGACAAGTTGATCTCATGTAGTTCAGGCTGACCCAAAGCTCACCTTCAAGTCTTCATCCTCCTGCCTCTACCTCCCTAGTCCTGGGATCACAGGTGTTTGACAACATGGTAGTCCCATCGTCTCTTTTCCAATGCTTACTTCACACCAGTCCTCTTGGAAGCACTGGGCCATGAGATGGCAGTTCCTTCTCTAACACGTGAGCACCGCAACGTCCTGATGTTCCCTTCCTCCCCCGGAAGCTCTCTTCAGCCTCATCTGTGAACCTTCATTTGTGCAGATGACTGATAAATAGGCCATGTATCAAAGTTGCGTGCAAACTCTTTTCTCTCTCCACCTTTACATACCAATGCAATAAGTTGTTCTACTTCCGTGACTTGACTTATATCTGGAAGAGGATGCCTCCACAGAGTACATTACCAGCCCAGATTTCTTGTCTGAGTTGTAGAATTTTGTACCCAATTCCCACAGGCAACTCAGATACTGTGTCTTCTTTCTTTGGGTTTCTTCCTTCCTTAATATTCCTGATCTCAGCCGATGTATCAAAACCCACCCAGGTGCCTAAACAAGATATGACTTGGTGGTGTCATTTTGGCCTTTTCTTTACTAACTCCTGGCAGACAATCTACCTCCTCCTCTGCTGAGACCTACCTGCCTTGTGTTTCTTCATTCCTCCTGCTCCTTCTACAAATACACTCCCAAGATCAATGTGGCTTTCTGTCTTGATTATCAGCCTCTGGCTTAGCCTTTCCAAATTGGGTTTAATACCTGCCTTTCCATTTTTCATCTGGTGGCCACCATCTTATATAAAATGGACATTTCTTGCTTTAATCCACCTTCCAGGCTCATCTTCAGACTAACATCGGGGTCCCTTATCCTCTCGTATAAGGCCATTCATGATGCAGGCCCTGCCTACCCCTCCAGCTACCCACAGCCAGCCCTTTACTCTTTGGCCTCAAAGAACAACCTATGATTCCACAGACATGACATTTGACTTCTGAAACTTGAACAAACACAAGCTGTTCCCTCTACTGCTCATCCAGATCTCAGCTTGGTAACTCCTTCCACTCTGGTTCCGGTTGAGCAGAGCCTAGGCAATCGCCGTCATTAACTGCTCAGGACAATGGCGATTCTCCCAATACTCTACTAATTTATCCATCAAGCCACTTATGAAGACAATGCCTGGAACTTGTCTTTGCACTCATGGCAGAAGACCATTTTCAGGACTTAGCAGTTGCTCACATACCGTCAACTATGAGCATCAATTAGACTAGAAGAGGCAAGTTAAGTGTTCTTGAGTGTGTGGCAGCTTCCTTTCCAGGAGAACATAATGGTACGGGCTCAGGAGCTTAGAGGAAGCTTGTTTGCCCATACATTTGTTTTGTTTGATGTTTTAAGTTTTATTCCTTCTGGTGAGCAGTAGGCTGCCGAATTCTGAGTGAAGGTGTCTTGTGGGAGATTAAATAAATCTTGGAAGCAGAAGAAATAGTTAGTGTAGAAGCATTGTTAAAACATTGATGTAGGTCTGGGGTTGTGACTCAGTCAGTAGAAGGCTTGCCTAGCACACATGGGACCCTGAGTTTGAAGCTCAGCAAAACATACAACGAGCATGGTAATACACACCTTAAATTTCAACTCTTGGGGACTCGGGAGGATCATCAGATCAAGGTGTCTTAAGTTTATAACTAGTTGGAGGCCAGCCTGGGCTGCACAAAGGTCTGCCTCTAGCTCCTCCCAAAAGAGACAATACAATATACCAGTCAAATTTCCCTGGTCAGAAGAGGCCCCAACCCTACAGCCTAACAAGTCCTCAGGTTCAAGGGTTCAGGATACAGTCTGAGTTCCTTTCAGGATAGGCTGCCCTCTGTCTCTGCTGTCCCCTGCACTTTGGATTTGCCTCTGTTGTGCCAGGAACAAGTCAAGTTAGTTCCTGCCTCATGGGGCCTTTGTGCAGTGACTAACACACAGTGGGAAATGGCTGTGCCTTGGCTGAAGCTCTGGGGAAGACTCTGACATCGTGTTAAGGATTCAGACAGGGTTGAAAGGGAGCATTTTAAACATCACAAATCTAAAATTAGGGTAGGCTGGGACTGATAGCAGTTAAGAGTAATTATTGAAGATCCCAATGAGATACCTGGGGATTAACTTATTTTAAAGCATGCTGTCTAAGGTCACGGATGTCTAGAGGTGAAACAATAACTCAGCTTAAACTTATTTCAGTTACCAAAAATTCTATGACTTTCTACAAGCCAGGCAATGCGTTGACAGTGAGCATAGAGGCAAGGAAAGGATATTCTCTGTCTTATTCCACTTGGGAATTGCCAGGAATTATGATGTACTAAGTCATGACTCTCAACAACCTGGACCTCCATCCCTCCCCCTTTCCCCCCTACTTCCAAGGCCCTTGATAACAAGGCAAGCCCAGAGGGATGCTGGGTAGTGAGTGATCCCTTCCCCAGGTGTGCAGAGGAGGCTCATTCCCCACCATTCATCTGCACACCTCCTTGCCCCAGGGCCTGTGCTCTGCATGGACCTGGGTTTATTCTTGGATTTCGTCCTGGTCTCCCAAGACTTGGTAGTGGTGAACACAATCATCATGTGTCTCAATCCTTGCATGATCTTCTGGTGCAACCCACACACCCTCTCCATCACTTGACCACCTTTTGCAACCCTGGGGATTCTGGCACTGCCTGCAGCCTCACTGACCTCTGGGAAGACACAAATCTATTTTTGAAAGCAACCCGTGATTTCTCGGTGTAGGGTATGGCACAGTCGACTGCAGAGCTCAGCCTGCGGATCTCTTTGGGTATTGGGCCCATGTGCTGCTGGTCTCCATTGCAGCCTTCTCTTTACATCCTTTATAAGGGACATCATGTATCCTCAACCAGTTGGTGACAGAGTCATTATTTTTTAAATGATGATAAAATCCCCAGGTTACTTCACAAAGGTCTTCTTAGAACAGACAAAGCCATTGAGATTTTGCATTTCTTATGAAACAGTGTAGTTTGTCTCTCTTGTCCGCTGCCTTACTGATTTCCACCCCAGTATTCCTAGAATCCTGTGTCTCCATAGACACTGTTCTCTGTGTCCTCTTCATAAGTCTTCATTCTTCCCTGCAAGTGTTGGAGTGGCAGAGAGAGAACAGGAGGAGACAGATATCTCTAAGGCTTCCCCCACATAAGCTGCCTCCATTCTCAGAACACCCTGGCCCACCTGCCAATCAGACCACACCTGCTGACTCTGGGTGGTCTCCTCTGTTTGAAACACACCCTGCATGACACCACAAGGTTGCAGATTGCATCCTGCTAGTTTGGCTTGTTAATTCACAGGATACTACATAGGTTCTAAGTTCTAGATGTGACATGGAATTTTCTTATGCCCTCAGGAGCTATGGCTGCTTAGATAGGACCAAGCCAGTCAACACAACTGAGGGAGGGACTCGTAAGCCCCCACATGTAGCTGGGAAGCTATTGATAGTCCATGGTTGCTAAGAGATTCCTATTTCTTCAAGGATATGACCACTGATAAGCTGCCTAAGGACCAGTGGCTTTATATCTCTGTATTTATAAGCAGCACTACTGGACACAATGGGTTATAAAAAATAAAGAGAAAAAAATATGGGAGGGGGATGTGGGAGGCCCCATGCGGACTTGGAAAGTGAGGGATAGATATTCACAAAATACATTATATACATGTATGAGATCTCAAATAGTAAATTATTGTATTAAAAGAGTAAAGTTCTTGAGCCAAGAATGTGGCTCAGTTGATAGAGTACTTGCCCTGAGTTCTATCACCAACAATCCCCCACACATGAATGTCTATGTTGGAGAATTGTGGGGCAGCACACACAACTGAAAGCTAGAGGGATAGGCTGTACTGCTAGAGAGCATCTTCCTAAGGGAACCCTTAGAAGGTGCAGAAGGAAGTCCCCTGAATCCAATGTACAGGGTTACCTCTCTGTAGAAGACTCTACATGCCAGTCTCTCCTATCACTTCATGTCCAAGAATGTTCATGCCTCTATATCAGGGAACCTCAAGTACCCCAGCAACTGCCATTTTCTGAGCCAGTGTCTTCACATGGGATGGTATAAATTCTCAACAAGGAAGGTTAATGTAGTGCAGAGGTTTCCACAGTGTGGTCCCTGGGCCGGCAACAGCAGCATCACTTGTAAGTTCTAGGTTTCATTTCAGGCCTTCCAAATTAGAAACCCAAAAGTGGGTTCTGCAACCTGTGTTTGCAACCTCCCCAGGTGATGCCAAGTCACACTTTGGTATAACATCCCACTGGGGCAATTGTAAGGAGTGAGGGCCAAATGTCCATCTTAAATGCTCAGTCTACTGTGTGACCTAGGAAGTTCTTTATTCCTGAGATCTGAGAATGAGAACAAGGCAGGATCTGCTGTGACTTCACATGTTTATAGTGAGAAAAGGAACTCAGATATGTAACATATGCAAAACCCAAATGCCTGTCTTGGCTGCCTGCTAGAGATGCTCTGTAGTTCTGTTCCTAAGTTGTGCTCTCTGCTGATCTTAGGGTGAATTTGGGCAGCTTTGACTGGGGCACCTGGACCTGTAGGGCAGGCCTGAAGTTGTTGACCACTTGTTTATGCCAGTGTCACCGAGAACTATGTCTACTTCCTGGGATTGGCTGCTATCTCCTGTTTTCTTTTGTGTGCTTTGTGCCCCCTGTCCTTTCTGGTACCTCATGGAAACACCAAACTGAAGGGCTTGGCATGAACTTTAGCAAGAAGTGTGTGTGTGTGTGTGTGTGTGTGTGTGTGTGTGTGTGTGTGTGGTGGGGAGGGGGTTGATGTTAGTAGTGCTACAGAGAAGACTTCAGGTAAGAGATGCTGTCTAAAGAACGTGGTGACAAATCAAAACTCATTCCTAGGAAAACTGACAATAGATTTGTCATATGACTTAGGCTTGGAATACACTCATAGACTAAGGTCTTTTGAGAATAATTAGTAAAATATACATATAATTGTTAATCAACTAAGCAGAGGAGATTTTATCTTCCACCCTCCTGGCTGAACTGGAGACCTCTGCAGACCACATGAGAATTTGCTGAAGGGTGCTCTCTCTCTCCCCAGCTTCTATCACCCTCCAGGGTCAGCTTCATAGTCAAGCTTTGAGGAAAGCTCACCTGGGTTATAGCTTCATCTCCAAGCTTCCTGCTATTGAAGTCTGGGGCTGGTAACTCAAGGTCAGAACTCCCTTGCGATAGTTATTTTAATTGTGAACTTGGAACAACCTAGAATCTGTAGGGATGAGAGTGTCAAAAGGGTTTACCAAGATCAGGTTTGTGGGCACGACTAAGGAGAATTGTCTTGATTGCTTTAATGGACCTGAGAAGGCTCACCCCACTGCGGGCAGCACCATTCCCTACCTTTGCCTGGACTATAGAGAGTAGAAAGGGTACTGAGCAAAAGTGAGCATGCATTCATTCTCTCTCTGCTCTCAACTGTGGATGTGACATGACTAGATGCTTCAAGTTCCTGATGTTTTTGTCTTGTTTGCCATAATTGACTATCACCTGGAACTGTGAGTCAAGGAAACCTCTTTTCCCTTGTTGTGGCTTGTTGCCACAGTAATTTGATCACAAACCACAGAGATGAAACTAAGATTCTTCCAAATCAGTTACCCAGGCCTAGAGGACAATGCACTCACTGCCCTAAATTATGTGTCAAGTCTGGAACAAAGGCTCTTGCTAAGATCTCTCTCTCTGTAGCTGCACATTTACAGACGTAACAATAGCAAGCAGTCTAAAGCTTGGATGTAAACTTAGTACAGTGTGTATGAGCTAAGCCCAGGGTTCAGGGACACACTCTGACAACATCGTACGTAAACCCAGACATGCTTCTGCTCTTTTTAATTAGACAGATAAAATTAGCAAGGAGATTAAGGTAAAAGGAGAAATTAAAAACATTTCAATGTTAGGTGGGATTTACAAAAGCGAATCAAACAATGAACAATGAGGTACAGGAAGGAATGCAAAGAGAAACACAGACAGGACAGAAACATTCCTTCGTGCCACGAGGCTTCAGCCAGTCCACGGGCCAGGCAAGAGTTCTCCCTCGCCGTCTCTCAAATCGCTGCTTCTGGGGATGTGGAAGAACATTCTCCAGAAATCCTTTCCCTCTCCTTTTCCTCAGATCTTATCAAAGAAGACCTCTTCACTCAGCATCATTCTGGAATGGCCCACACTGCACCCAACTCAAACCACTCACCTGTTTCCTGTCTTAATTTGCAAACTCTTCAGAGACTTTTTTTTTTCTTTCATTTACACTCCCTCCCCCTTTTCTCTTCCCAGTGGGCCAAGCAGAATGCCAGGCCAACAGCATATTCCAGCCCCTTGAGATCTGCCAGGGCCAAAACTTTTCCCAATTCTTTTTTCTTGTTTGCATCTGTCTCGAACAAGCACAGTCATTTTTATAACGCAGACACACAGACGTGTGCGTTTGCACACGGAAACAGGTTTTTCTATTTGTTTTTTTTTCCAATTTGCGGTTTCAGGTTTTTTTCCTTTTTGCAGAAAATGCAAACAAAAGAAAAACAAGGTTTTCAATTGAAGGTACATCTCTTCTTCAATATGAAGACATTAATTGAATTGGTTGGATCCCCATGCAGTAGTGGTCAGCAAAGTCCTTTGGCAACTGACAGACGACATCTGGAGACTCAGGAGCTGGGTTTTATTTGAAGAAACTTCCCTACATGAGTCATGAGAAAAGGGAAATGGATATGGGGGAGGGAGGAGGGGCTCTGAGGGAGGAGTAAGAAAGGAGAAAAGAAAGAATGTCATTGGTGAGGGAGAGCACAGCACAGCCAGGCCTTCCGTCTCTTCCCTCCACCTCCTTCCTTTCTTCCTGCAGACAGGCAACTCCAGTCCCTCTCAGATGGGCACTGAGTTCATCATGGTTCCCAAAGCATACGGTTTCAGCTTCGCTTCTGTTTAGCATCACCTTTCTCTGTCTTTATCATTACGTGCTTGGTTTCCCGTGGCACCTACGCACTTCAGTTGCCGAAAAATGACAGTCGCCTGTGGGCAACAGGTCCAGTTCATTCTTCACAGATGGGAAGTTGTTTCTCAGCCAAGAAGCTGATCTTTCTGGCACACTCCACAGTGGTCAACCTCTGGTTCCCCTTTGATCCTGGTCCTTTTCATTCCTCTCCTCCCCTATGAACACCAAGTTCTCATGCCATTACCGATGGTGACTGGTTCATCTGGACCCTCATTGAGTGGATGCTGCTAAGAATCTTCTTCTGATGGCCTGCCAAGGTGACCCCTATTCTCAGGAGGTCTCTAGGAGGGGAAAAGAAGGCAATGTGAGAATTAGGACAGCTTCATCCCTGAAGGGCACACTCTTGAAACGGTAGAACAGGCAGGAAAAAATGCACTAAAAAAAAAAAAATCCCAGAATCTTTAGTTAAATGAGCCCGAGTGTTTATGAATAATGTGGCTACATATTGTCTTTTATTCTGTATATATGTGAATGTGTGCAAGTCTCTAGTGAGAGTGTCATATACACACACACACATGCACATGTATATGGAGGCCAGCTTTGTGTGTTATCCCTTAGTTATCATACAACTTGTTCTTTTGTATGTTTTTGTGACATTGTCTCTTGATGACCTATGGCATGCCAACTATGACAATCTGGCTGACCAATGAGCCTAAGAGATCAACCTGTCTCCACCTCCCCAGTACCAGGGTTATAAGTCAATGCTACCTCACCCAGCATCTATTACAATGATCTGGAGAGAAGCTCAGGTCCTCATGTTTGCTCAGCAAACACAGCTCTCTCTCTCTCTCTCCCCAGTACTCACTTACAACATTCTGTTGCTCAAACTCTTTTTTTTTCTGTGCAGTAGCCCTCACCCCTCCTTCTCACCACAATCTGTGTGAGCTAGGCTTTATTCCTCACCAGGTGGATCTGGAAGCAGCCCCTTTCTAGTGGCCATGACCCTTGGGCAGACTGGAATT
This sequence comes from Tokudaia tokunoshimensis, assembly GCA_036184795.1. Lineage (NCBI taxonomy): Eukaryota > Metazoa > Chordata > Mammalia > Rodentia > Muridae > Tokudaia > Tokudaia tokunoshimensis. The sequence continues at coordinate 103,066,396 of BTHU01000008.1, forward strand.
TTCCTCCCCTCCAAGTGCACACTCTCTGGTGCTTTGGTTACTCTGCAGAGCTTTCTGCCTAATAGAGTGAGCACCCAGTGCGCCTGAAAAGCTATGGGGCTTGCCTGGTCTTCTGATGTTTCCCTCTGAGCTTCCAATCTCTGACTCTGCTTGAATTTTAATGCCATGCGTTTTTAAGAAGGGTGATCTTAAAATAACTTTAAAATATCTGCCCAAGTAGGAAGCCAAAGAATATAGCTGGGACAGAGAGGTTCAGATCAGATTCATCTTCAAGCTGTGAGAATTAATCTGAACAAGTTCATGGCTTATATCTGACCTCAAGGAGACCCGTGCATCTTTCCTTAGCTGATAACAGCATAGAGTACTGGGCTGTATACCATCCTGCAGGGATGTGTTTCTTAATCTCGGAGAGAATACTGCAGAGTCACGAATTTTAAGTTTAACAGCCAACGGTTTTCCTATGGGTAGGTGATAGGCCAAATGCATGCTCATTAGAGTACATGATTCCATTTGTCTCTCTACAAAGCAATGACACAGGCACTATTCTTACATGTGCCTTCTCTGTCAAGACAAATGTCATTCAAAGAAGCAATGCTCTGGACATCACAGAGCAAGTAAACAGAGGGAAGTGGGATTCAAATCCAAGAGCACCTGGTTCCCAGCCTCTCCAACGGGCATCTTTTCAAACTCTTCTACGGTCTTATTTATTTCTTCCAAGCTCCCTGGACCTCCGTACACTGCACATCCTTATAGACCCTGGGTTGGGCCTATATGCACAGTGCCTTGGCCCTCACGGCTCCTCCCCCACCCCACTTTAGCTGTAGTCAATCTCTCCAAGGCTGCAGCTGCTTGAGATAGGCAAATTGCCCTTGTCTTTTATAGCAAATACTTCAGGGAAGCATGCATGAATTTTGAATTCACAAATTGCCCTACCATCTACAAGTTGCTCATTTTCTTTCTTATCCCATCTCTCATCTCTCAAGAAACAAACTGAATCACTCCAGTCATTTCTGGGTGGCTGTGTTTTACTTTGAACTAAATCCCTTAATTTTCAGTTTAACTTTCCTTTTAATCTTCTCCTTGTTCCCTTTTCTGTGACTTTCCCCCAGAGTGGAAGAACAGTTTTATTTGACTCAGTTATGGAGGAAGGGGGAAAAATATACTAAAAAAAATTTAAGACTGACCAATGAGAGTGGGCATATTAGAGCCCTGACTCCATAAAATGTACTTAGACCTTCTGATCACACAGGGCCATCTTTCTGGGCTCTGCAGGACGGGAGGCTGGTTCATTTTAAACTTTATTTCTTTAAGTTTTGTGCTGTACAGTTGGCAATCATTCAAAATGTGTAGGGCTATCTTTTGGGGGGATCACCAGGAAATGAGCCTTTCTTAAAAACATGTACTGCTATTTAGAAGATTCAAATGGAGATGCACATTCAAACCATCGCCCTGGAGAAAAACCCAGACTCTATCGAAGAGCAAACCTCACAGTGATAGAGCACGACTCCAGGCATAGGCTGGAAGCAGTCAGTGTCTGAAATCTGTCTGCATTGTAGTGAGAAGCTAGGAGTGGGTCTCTACCTTTTTCTCCTGGATGCAGCAACTGGCCTGACTATAAAAAAAACAAAAACAAAAACAAAAAACCAACCAAACAAACAAACAAACAAAAAACCCAAAGTCCAGCACTGTGCCTAAGATATAACATGTGATCAGTTAACATTTGTGAGCTGCCTGCTGAACTGATGGGTCCTCTGGCATAGGTGACCAGAATCCGCTCTGATGCTCTCCGAACATACTGTAGCTCAGGTGCTTCCTCTGTGTGTGTGTGTAAGGAAGGTTTGATTTCCTGGCTTGGATTATTTGAACTTCTTTGAGTACAGAAGGCAAAAGGAAAAATCTGGACCTAGTCTTTCCTGTTTCCTCACTTCTGCCACGTCCTCATCAGAATCGCCTGAGGAATGCTGAAATCCCCTGGTCTTCTGACTCAGCATTAAACAGAAGCCTGCAGGTGACATCAGTACTTTGGTATTTTGTAGCCCAGGCTGGCTTTGAACTTGATATGGTAGCTGAAGATAACCTTGATTTTCTGATCCCCCCTACCTCCCAAGTGCAGACATGCACCACCATCCCCAGTTTACACAATGCTGGAGGATGAAACCCAGGCTTGATGCCTGTTAGGTAAGCACACTACTGGCCGAGGTTCATCCCCAGGCTAAGGCTTCGGTACTTCTTAAAGATTCCCAGACTATTCCAGTGACCAGCAAAGGCTGGGACCCCTTTGGGCCCTGAGGTAGATGTAAATTGAACCAGCAGGGAGAAAAGCAGCTTTCTGTCCCATCTTGCCTCGTGTGTCATACTATTTCAGAATCTACTGAATGGTACGATTGAAACTAGATAAATATTTCCCAAACTGCAGTTCCATAAAAACCTGTCCCTCAAAACTATGGTTGTATGGTATTTAATAATTTGAAATGGGATTCTTTATTTCAGGATTTCTCATGGCCTTTATAATGCTAATATGAACAGTGAATCTCCACAAGGGTGATAAAGTGCGCAGCATTTCCCAAATTTATTTGACCATGGGACCTCTTTTCCAAGGAGAACCTATTAACATTTCCCACAGCTGATGCTGCTCTGAACATTCTAGGGGAAATAATGAACCACGTGGATCTTTAGGAAACTGTCTAGCTCTCATCTTATTTGAATAATTTTACTTTGTGTATTCCTCGACACTCTTGCGGGAGGAGCGGACTGGTAAATAAAGTGCGGGGGATGGAAATGTGTGTGTATTTACAAGGGTTGTCCCAGTGTGAGGATGACGCTCCACACAGCTGGGGCAGTTACAGAATCAGTGCAGTACTCTGCTAGCAACCTGTCCGCCAATGCTGGCTGCTACATCCTTCCTTCCCCTCTGGGTGCTCTCTTTGATGGGCTGAGGCTATAACCTTAAACGGGGGAGAGCCTTGATGATTAGACAAATCACATATGGCAATGACTATGAGGGACTCTCATCTGGGGTCCAGAATAGAGCTCTACCAGCACCCTCAGTCCGCCTCCACCTCCCAACTCCATCTTACCAAAGTACAGCCCCATAAGGCTGGTTCTACCCAAAGAAGCTCATTCATCCTTATCATCATCAGTAGCAGGGAAAGGGGTTTAATGCATAGCTCTGGGCTGGACAAGGGAGAGTCTCAGCACTTACTCTGATGTCATCTGGGTGACCAGCTGGAGGGAGGTGAAGCCGGCGGTGAGGAAGTTGTCCCTGTACTGGACCATTTTGATGGCACTTAGCCAGTCATCCACGGTGGTGAAGGCCGTGAAGTCTGGGATAGAGCGGTCAAGCAGGGGTTGGGAAGGCCTGGTGAGATAGAGGAACATGTGACCCCACAGCTGCAGAGAGGTGACACTCCAGGTTGACCCTTCTCTTGCCCCCTGGCACCATCTCCAAAGCTGAAGACAGTCCCTCATTTCTGGGTACTATCACAAGTCAGTCAACAACACAAACTGATCGGTATGGTATTCAGTTGAAGGGGAAGGGGAGTCCAGTGACTCCCCACCCAAAGATGTGGCCCTGTAAAAGATACATACGATTCACTGCAACCTCACCAAATCTACTGGCAACTGTTTTCTTCTCCCTGCTATTAGAAAAGCATAGAGTGCAATAGCCACTCAGCAATGACTGCCCTTTTCTGAACAGCCTCAAGGCAGATGCGCAGATAACTGAACCAGCCATGTTCACACCAGCTACCTGGATGTCACTCCAGTTTCACATCCAGTTTCCCTCTAGGCCAAGCGAGTTAGTGCCCTGTATCTTTGCATGTCCATTGCCTGCTTTAAGAAGACACTTTCTTTTCTTTGGTGCTTCTTGCATTCTCCTTTACAGGGTCCACACTGCAGCCGGGTATGCTTATCATACCCAAAGCTCTCTCCTCAACCCTAACACGACAAATAGGTGTTCATTGTTCTGAAAATCAATACCATGCCTGATCCACTCAGAGGAGGCTGAGTGGCTGGGCTCCTTCCCACCTAACCAACTTCCACAACTTCATGCTTAGCAACTGGCTGGCCCCAAGCCTCTGACTCTCTTCACAGGTTGGGCACTTGTCCTTTGCCCCCATCTCCATGGTCATCGAGTCAACGTTCTCTGACCCTTCATATCTCATCTGCACTAGCACCACCAGATACCTCTCTGCTGCAACTGGAGGGACGTACTCTGCGTACTCTCTATAGAACTCTGCCATGTCAGCTATTAAGATCTCAATCTTATTTTTTTTTTAAAAAATGATCAACTGATTGAATAATGACCATCATCTGTTCCTAGATTATTTTAACCTCCACAATGGCAAGAACCACATCCTACTAGTAGCAGCACTGTGTGTGGAGTCTGGCCTGTTGTCATCTACTACATTTTGGTTGAAAAGAGAAATTAAAAAATGAATTAATGCAAATAAATCTAAGGAAATTACAGCAGATGGACCTACCAGCTATTTTGTGCTTCCATTCATATCAAATGAATCTGCATTGTATTTCTTTGTCCCACAGGAATCAGAGCCTTAGACTAACCGTAGGCCAAAACTCCAAGCCTAGACAATCAGTGCAGTTAATAAAGAGATGCCTCCTTAGAAACAAGATCATCTAGAAATAGTACGTCACTGATCATATTAGATACAGTCCACTAATACAGAGCATGGTGCTGAGTCCACTGTCTGCCAATAGATGGTGGAAACCAGACCAGGTCTCTGCATGTCTGTCCACAGTGGACACAATGGAATATATTTTACAAATGGGGAGGATACCAAGAAGACAAAAATCTGCAAATGTCTTCCACTGGTGAACAATCTGACACTCCAGCTTTGTCTTGGACAGCACAGAGGCTGCCGGCCCTGCCCCTCATCATGAGAACCACCACATCTAGGTATTACCCTGCTCCACTAGACTCACACAGCGGTGATGGTTGCCACAGTCTTGAGACTAGCTGGGTTCCGGATCATCTTGTCCAGGGTGTTGACAATCTCTGCAAAACGGGGCCGGCTATTGCGGTCCTTTTGCCAACAGTCCAGCATGAGCTGGTGCAGGGCAGCTGGGCAGTCCATAGGAGGGGGCAGCCGGTAGTCCTGCTCAATGGCATTGATGACCTGTATCGGTACAAAAGGATCACTGTGACTAGAAACTGTCCAACTAACTACTCATTAGAATGTTAGTCCCAAAGATGGGATGTTCTCCATCCAGGTTGACCCAGGTACTCTCATTGGTCACCATATATTTCCCGTCATAGGATTTTTTGAGATCTTGGTTTCCCTACCTAGGAGGTAAAGACCAGATCTTATCCCTCTGCATCTCCTGCACTTGGTGAAGGGCCTGATACAACTGGGTCTCTGTAAATATTTATTTAAGAATAAGAGGGTTAGCAGGCTGGAGAGATAGCTCAGTGGTTAAGAGCACTTGCTGTTCTTGCAGAAGACTCAGGATTGGTTGCCAGTGGCCACATCAGGTAGCTCACAACATTTTCCAATTCCCCTCTTCTAGATTCTTCCAGTACTACCTGCTCATGGTACACACACAGACAAGCAAACATACATAAATACAAATAAAAATGTAACTAGGTTTTGAATGTGTAGGTGGAGCTAGAGAGATGGCTCTGTGGTAAAGAGTGTGGACTGCACCCAGCTCCAACATTGTGCAGCTCATAATGGCCTGTAACTCCAGAACTCTGGCTCTAGAGAGGGCCAGTGTTTCTGGCCTCTGAGGGCACCGGCACTGCCATGTGCGCAAACACACACACACAAGCACACGTGCACTCAAATGCGCGCGCGCGCACACACACACACACACACACACACACACACGCACACACGGGCCTTGACTGGACATACACTGTGGGGCAAACTGTCACCTCTGGGCTGGGAGGAACATGCATGCTCTTTATGTTTTTCTTCTTGCTTGTTTGTATTTTATTGTCTGTAATAATTGTGAATTGATTTCATATTAAACAGGTGAAGCACCTTAAACAACAAAGAAAATTATTTGGAGTTCTGTAATTTTCTGGTATTTTTTTTACCTCAACTTTCAAAAAAAAAATCAGATTCATTTCAACTGATTATTCTTTTCTTTCTGACCTTGTAAATTGGTCAAAAAGTGAACATCCTCAATCAGCTTAGATTTGTGCAATTTGTATGGATGGTCCATAGGACATGAGATAATATTAACTGAGGTTATTAGAGATAATAAGTGTATTATTTTTTCCATTCATATGGTGAAAAATGAACATACGCTTTACATTAGTATCACTACTATATAAAATGATGAGTGACTGGGAACATTCTCTTTTGAAGAGCGCCCTGCACTGACTAATTTTTATCTCCTTCAGAGTGGTGTCAGTCAAATTCCTTTCTACCCTCTTTGGAGGACACTGTGGCCACATTTTCCCCCATGAGGAAAATGGAGAGATAATCAATGAAATACTGTGCCTGAGACCTACAGTGGTAGGCTGCAGCTAAAACCCACAGGATACCTGCCTTTAAGGTCTCTGAGGAGCAGCTACTGTAATCCTATCCTAGAGGCCACTGCACTCAGCTAGCACCCTTGAGGTATTCATGGGCTGAAGCAGGGTGGAGCTAAGTTAAAGAATGAGAACCAGCAACTGGGCATTGTTCCTATTAACCTGGTTCATTGACATCTGCCCTTTTCTAACTCCTTCAAAACAACCAAACCGAGGGCTATGGAGTCTCCAAACATGGTGGAGACAAACGGGATTGTCCATTGAGTGCTCAGAGGAGCTTTGTTTGGGTCACTTAAGGCCAAGCTCGATAAGGCCAGCAGAAGGGGATAGAGTCCAGGTCCCCAGTCTCATGGGGTTTGGGGATTCCAAAGTCCTCTATGCAAGGCAGCAGAAGGCATTAGTGTTCCCCCTAAACTCCTGGCTCTGCTTTACAAACTAATTTTTCCCACAAGCAAATCAACTCCCCTCCCTTTCTCAGAAGAACAGTGCTGAGAAACACTGGGGCAGGACCCAAGCAATCCAGACAGGGCATCAAGAGGATAGGGGCCGCCCACATATGTACCAACTCTTCTATCCATGAGCTTTAGACCTAAGCAATGCCACTTTGTTGATAACTGCCCCGGTGTTTGCTTTGGCATTTGCTCTCTTTGTTTGGCATGCTAACCTTCTTTTGAAGAGGATATCAAAATGTCACTAGCTCTTGCTCCTCAGAAAAGTCAGCTAGGAGCAGCAGAGTGGCTGTGTTGGTGATAGTACTACATAGGGATGGGGGGTGGTGTGGAATAGTGGATCCCGGTGCAAATTCTACTTGTTTTTATCTATGAAGTCTAAGGATGATCAATGGACTGGAAACTGCACAGTGGGTTGCTTGAAAGACCAGATGACACTGTGAAGAGGTACATGATAAGTAATATAGTTGACTGACAGAAAAGTCTTCATTTCGTAGAGATGTTATTACTATACCTCTTCTCTAGTGGACAGCTTTCCTGTAGGTAGGGAGCTGATACTGCCATTTGGGAAGAGTAGGAAGGTAGTGTTTGAGATCATCAAGCACACAGGAAGGTCACATTGTGACCATATCCCATTTCTTACCTTTTTCTATAAAGGACAACCATGGGAACTCTTCTCATATTCATGTTTACAAACTAAGAGCAACTTCACTCCATCAGCTATTTCTTCTAGATGACCTATTGCTATGATTCAAGCTGCTACCCAAGCACTGATACTTCTAAAGTCTTTATCCTTTGTACTAGTTACATTTCTCATTGGCTAAGAGTGGATAGAGGCAGGGAGGAACTATTCTGGCTCACAGGTTCATGGAATTATGGTCTATTGTGTCTGGGAAGGCGTGGCAGAGGTCAAGGTCATCTGCTACTTGTTATATGGTGCCATCCAGGAAGCAGAACACTTGGGTCAGAAGGGAGTTGCCTGTAATCCTCAAGGCCTGTTTGCCAGTGAGCTGCTTCCTCTGGCTAGGCCTCAGCTCCTAAAGGTTCCTCACTCTCCAAAAACAGCACCCAAGTGTGAAGACACATGAACCTATGATGGAGATTTCACACTCAAACTGTAACACTCTGATGATTTAGACTTGTCGGCAAAGGCCATGTGTTCAAGGCTGGGTCAGTAGCCTTTGGTGCTAGAAGGAGGTGGTGTAACCTTCAGGAAGTGTGACCTGGCTTGAGAAAGAGAACGTCACTGAAGCCATACAGTTGAACGGGGTATTGGCAAACTGCCTTCTTTTCCTCTTTCTCTTTGCTTCCTGACTCTGCTAGTTGAACATCTTCCTCTGAAACAGACCCCACCACCCTGATCTCCCATCTCACAGAATCCTGAAAGCTATGGAGACAGCCAACTGTGAATGACATCTTTAAAAAACAAACAAACAAAACAAAACAAAAAGCAACAGCCTTTGTCTCTTTTAAAATATTTTTCTCAGGTGTTTTGTTATAGAAATGGAAGCTGACTAACACAACTTCTCAACCTGTAAGAAAAAAATGCCTTGGTCATCCACTGGGGTTTGGGAGGCACTTACCTGCTTGTCCTCAACTTTGACATGATTTCACTTGGGAGAGATTTATTCTCTTTTTAAGGATCTAGAACTTTTCTCAGTTTCAGAGTGCATAACACTTGTGGTTATTATTAAAATATTATTAAATCAAAGACAATGTTAGAACTCTATCAGGACTTTGAGATCATTCCTTGTGACATCTGCCTCACAGATGTGGAGAGCGGGGAGGAGAAGGTATGGAGAAATACTTTTAGTTAAGACATCTGATTGTGATATATTTGGATTGTATGGGAAGACTTAGCCTAAATGTATCCTGCCTAGTGGGAGAGATTAGTTGGGATGAATTCTAGGTCCCTTCCTTGGTTCATAGCAGGGTGAGGTTTATGAATATTGAGATGAGTGGCATTTAAGGCCAGACTGGTCTACAAAGCCAGTTCCAGGATAGACAGGGTTATACAGAGAAACCCTTCCTCTCAAAAAAAAAAGAGGGGGGTTGCAGATATTAGAGCAATATAAGATGGCACTTCAAAGGAAGAGGGAGTTGGGGTAGGCATGAGAAGCAATCCAGGAAACTTAACCTGAGCTCACTACGTAGGCTGCTAAAACTCTTTTGAATACTCCCAAAAGTTCAATATAAGTATCCATCTGGGGCTGGAGAGATGGCTCTGAAGTTAAGAGCACTGACTGCTCTTCCAGAGGTCCTGAGTTCAATTCCCAGCAACCACATGGTGGCTCAGAACCATCTGTAATGGGATCTGATGCCCTCTTCTGGTATGTCTGAAGACAGTGACAGTGTGCTCATATAAAAGAAAGAAATAAATCATTTTAAAAAAATCAAGTAAACATCCTAGGGCCAAAACAAAATGGTGAGATAGGAGAGTGACTCATTGTGTTCACATGAGCCCAGAGATTGTGTGTGTGTGTGTGTGAGAGAGAGAGAGAGAGAGAGAGAGAGAGAGAGAGAGAGAGAGAGAGAGAGAGAATGAATGGGGGGTGTGGGTAGATTGGATCCAGAAACCTGTAGAAAATTCCAAGTAATTTCAGGTATTACAGGAAGTGTCTATAGCATCTCTGGAAAGTGAGCAATGTCCCTCCCTCAAATTCTGGGTTGGGTTCTTGGCTGTCCCTGAATTCTTATTTCCCATTAGTGAGCTGGAGGCAGGTGGTACCTACTCGACCCTGAACTGGGGAGAGTGAAGTGGAGGAGTGCGGAGCACTGGAGGAACCAGGGCAGAGTGGGTTAAGTTGAGCTCTGATGTTTCAATGAAACCGCAGCTCCTCTCTACAGACACTGCCACTCTCATTATCTCTGTCAATCAGACCCAAGTAGCAGAAGTTCCAAGTTGCTCTCTTTGGCTGACAAACTCTCTGTACATGTTCAAAGACCTTCCTGGGCTCCAGAAGCCCAATTACCAGCACCCCGACTTGCCTCTGCAATTCTCTTCCTTAAAGCCTTTTCAATTGTCATCTGTAAAATCCTTCACAGCCACCACCTCTGTGCTTTCTGATGAGTGTGACTGCAGCTCAGCTGCTGGGAGCCCCTCCTGTCTCTCTCCCAGGCCAGGTCCTAGGGGATTTCTAAATGAGCATGATGTCACCTCCTGTTCCCATTAGGAAGAGAACTGCCCTTGGGACAAGGCTCAGGGGCTTTATTTAGGAAAAACACAAGAAAATGAGAATTTTTGACTATTGTGCAGATGTTCACATTTCCTCTGTGTCACCACTCAAACACCAAATAGCCAGGAAGACTTCTCCCTCCTCCTAAATGCTCCGCAAACCCTCAGTATATGCCACTGGTCTGTAAACCCCTCATGAATGGAATCAGCAAGTGCAAGGCTTAGTCACCATTAGCACGAGTTGACTGTGTTGAATGAATGTTTTGGGAATTCTTGAAACCCAGTGTCAGAGATTCTATTTGTTCTCAACACAAGTGAAAGCATTGCCTGAGAATATCTTAAGTGTTAAATCTCGCCTGTCTGTTTTGTAATTCATTCTAGGTGAGCTGAATTGTTCTTTATCAGATTAGGGTCTCTGGGTGGGGACAAGATGGGTCTGCATTGTCTGGCTAGCATTTCTCACTTAGACACTATAGATGGAAGATGTGTGCAGCCAATTTCATAAAAGCAGCCTAGTCGCTGTCAGTTCCATTGCTTACTGATTGGACACACTACAGGAGCAGAGGCGAGGCGTGGCTAATCACAGATAATAGAGGACCTGGGCGCCACATGGTTGCCATCAGGATGTGGTTAAGGATGCAGTCATCTCATCTGCTCTGAACTACAGCACCCTGCACACACCAGCACCAAGTACTGTCCCACAGTCATCCCAGATCCTCTTCTCATAATATCTTAGTCTTCAGAGAAAACCCATGAAGACTGGCTAAGGGCAGTTTTCACAAGCCAAAGAATGTCTCGGAGGCCACCCAGGCATGGATGTGCTTGCAGTGTGATTGTAGGGGATGAAAAAAAAATGGATCTACACTGGGACAGCCCTGTCTCTTCCAGATAAGAACCTTGGAAAGATAAGAACTGCCCCCAATGAAGGTAGGAAGAGGAAGTACGGTGGACATTTGAAACACAGAAGAGGAGTGGTCTAGGAAGATAGCCCAGGCCAAGGGTGGCATTAAAATCCAGGCAAGGGTTTTGATTGGCATCTTATCAGACCCAAATCATCCCAAAGCTTTTGTTACTTTTTACTATGAAGCAAACTTCCCATCCAGAAAGAACATCTACCAAAAAGTGCCTCTACTTGTAGCATCTTTAATGGCTTCATCCTTCCCATTCTCACCCTCTTCAGGGAGGGCAGCCTGGAGGGAAGTTGATGACCTCCCCACCCCCATAGGCAGGGCCCTACCCCTGCAGGCAGTCTGAAGTTGACCACCTTTGGGAATCATTCTTAGTGCCCTCTTTGCTGATATTAGTACAGGTTCACCAAGGCTTAGTTCTTGGGGAAGAAAAGGCTCCTTATACTTCCTCTCTTTAAGCTGATGGCAATGTCTTGGGAACTGTTACTTGCTTAGAGGAACACAATTGTCATAGGTAGAGCAGGATGTGGACTCAGGCCATGATGTTCAGACCAGCCCTCCCTCTGATCCCCATCACATATATGAGAAACAAACACAACACATTGGCTAGGAATTGCTGTAGAGTTTCTTCTTAGTTTAAGTAGTGTCATGGCTCAGGGCTAATCAGAAAAATTCTGCTGCCTTTATAGACTTTGTAGTTGGTGGCCCTGGTGTGTTCCATGCAGGTCTCTCTGGTCACTTCATACTTCCATGGCAAATGTGTTTCTGTATCCCTGACTGATTTCAAGTTCAGGGTTATGAGGTTCTTATCCCAAGTGAGAACGGAGGCCCTGGCACTCATGGTATGAGATATACTTGGATGAGTGTTCACATCAATTAGATGTGACTGATACTTACATCTTGATTGGACATATCCCAGTAAGGTCTCTCTCCAAATGACATTACTTCCCACATCACAATCCCATAGCTCCAGACATCACTGGCTGACGTAAACTTGCGGTAGGCGATGGCCTCTGGAGCTGTCCATCTCACAGGGATCTTCCCTCCCTAGAAGAAGGTGAAATCAAATGGAAGTTGGTTCATAAAAGTAAAAGGAAACAAGCATGCATCTTATCCTACATGATACCCTGTGCTGCCGTAGCCTATAAATCAGGACAGTCAAGAAACTCCTTGACCCACAAGCAATAAACATTGATAGTAGTCTACTTAGAGGAGCTATGGGGGACCAACAAGGCCTCTACTAGCCTCATGAAGATTCCACATATGAAGGGAATGGCAGTGATGAGATTTCACCACCCCACCCTGATTCCCTGCATTGACTTTACCATTAGTTCTGGTAAGGTGGTGGGAGGAGAGAGAAAAACCATTCTAAACTCACTAGAACCACAACGAATTGGCTACCAGAGATGAAAGCTATGGTTGTTATTGTCTCGCATCAATGCAAACACCACAGGTTTGGTGTTAGAGGTGTTCAAGTTAGAATATAGGCCTTGGCACGCATGGCATGAAGTATACTTGGATGGGCATTCACATCAATTAGAGGTAACTGAAACTTACATCTTGATTGGACGTATTCCAGTATGGTCTCTCTCCAAATGACAGGACTTCCCATGGAAATGTAATGAACCCTAAGGAGCCATGGGGCATACTCTCTGGGGACCCCAAAAAGTCACACCAGTTACACCTCTGCTGCTGCTCATACTGTGCTCCATTTCTGAGGAAAGGTTTTCCTAGCTCCATGATCTTGTCCTGCTTACAGTCATAGGTTGTACTGGATATGAGGAGCCCTTGGGCCGTTTTTATGGTGGTCACCCCAGATGCCCTTCAGAAGAGGCCAGGATCTAGAAGAATCAAGATCCTATTTCCAAAGGGCTGATCTGGTTTTGTTTGCTTTTTTGTTTTAGTTTTTGTTTTGTTTTGTTTTGTTTTGTTTTTGTTTTCTCCTTTCTGTCTTGAGTGTCATTTGGATGTGTCTAACTTGGTTCTCTGTCTGGCTCTTATGTTGCTTCTAGACCTGGCCAGCACTGCTAGCCTAAGAGCTAAAATCATCTTCACCATTATGTAGTCAGTGAATGAGCAAACCACACTTGCATTTGCTGGACTCTGTTAAAGGAGGATCTGGGGTCTCAGATGAGAGCCCACCCAGTGAGGATATAAACTGCTATGAATGTTTATGAGATAATGGGGAGGCAGACCAGAAAACAAATTCAAAATGTAGCTAATGCACTTGAAAAAGGAGGAGGGTGAGGATAAAGGTTAGCTGTGGGGCACTAGTTTTGACACAAGTGCTAGTCTTTTCTACCTATGTGACCATGGAAAGTAGCCAACCCCTATGGCATCCTGGGCATTAGCTCCTGGACAGCCTGGTCATCCTGTGTAGTAAGGAGTTACTACTAATTATGGGCATCTGATGGCATACTGCTTGTGTATTAACTACTGTTCTCACTGTGTGCTAACTGCTCTTTGTACTGTGCTTAGCTCTAGAGAGCAAGTCATTGACCAGACAAACTTGCTGCTGAAGGGAAATCCAGACAGAGCTTAGTAAAGGGCTAAAGCAGTCCAGCCTAGCTGAGGCCAGTGATTCCTTAGAAGGAAACAGAGAGTGGTAAGGGTGAGAAAGAAAGCAGGGCAGTTTGACTTGTCCTGCGCACACACACCTACACAGACTTTATGTGTTAATGTGATCTGTGTCAAAGCTGCCGCCCAAACACATCACTCCTTAGGACATGTGTGACTTTCTTTTTCCCACCCATCATGCTAAATACCACATCTCACCACGCAGCACTGTTCTGTGCCTGGTCAGGGAATCACTCCACAGTCCCTGAAACTAAGGGAAACAGACAATGGAAGCTACCCCAAGGGGCAACAGACCCTACCTTCTTTCCTCCCAGGACTCATGCTTCAGCTGTAGGCTAACTTTTATATTGAATACTCTTACAATCCATTCAAATCACAGACATCTATAGTGGAGTTCAACAAAAATGCCTGTTAAGTGTATAGATGGTTAATCTACAGGATTAGGGAGAAGCAACAGTTAAGTAGCAAAGTACATTTTTATCTGGCTTTCTCTCCAGGGCTGTGAGAATAAAGGCCGCCTGGCCTAGACCTCCCCCCCACCCCTGCCCCACACATGTCCAACTTTCTGCAAGGAAAACAGTCCTGATTTCCCCTGTGGATTCTGGCAGGCTTTGTGGTGGGAGATGTCCTCAGCTCAAATGCCAGAAACATGACAAATACCTGGAGGGCGGGCTTAGGCTGCCCTGCAAGGGATGCTCTGTCCTTACAATCCCCCAGAACACAGATGCATTCACTGGCTTTAGCAATATGGTACCATGGCAGAGAAGAGAGGTGGAATCATCTGATGATCCAGTAACTGCCAAACACATAAATGTCAGTGGGTGGTAGCTCAGAGAGCCTTGTTCTGTGTCCTTGAAGAAGAGATTGTTACCATATCTTGAGATAGACCAACTTCTCCAAAGGGAAAGAACTTTTGCCTTTTCAAACTACTCGAGTTGGGTCATGGGGATGGCTCAGCCAAAGTACATCACTCGAAACCATGGAGACCCAAGTTTGATCCCCAGAGCCAATATAAAAAAGGCCAGTTGTGGTGTCCTGCACTTGTAATCCCAATGCTGGATACAGGGATATGCCTGGGGCTCATGGTCAGCAGCCTAGCCTACTTGCTGGGCTCTAGGACAATAGCAGACCCTACCTCAAAACACAGTGTGCACAACACTTGAGTTAAGTGAGGTAGGAGAGAACAGGAGGGGTGTGTGTGTGTGTGTGTGTGTGTGTGTCTGTGTGTGTCACACACACACATACAGACACATACACAAACAAAGAGAGAGAGAGAGAGAGTAATAAAGAGAGATTCATGTGAGAACTTATCAGCATATGTGTGCAAGCCAAGGAGACAGAGAAGACTAGGTAGAGAGAGTCCCTAAGTAGAGGGACTTGGGGCTTGCTTATCTTTTGTGTGTGTTTGTTGTGGAGGGGAGAGGGATGAAGGTGTAGTTCTGAATTTCAAAGGGATGATTTGGGAGTCTGGAAGTGTCCTCCTCTGCCAAGTCCGGAGCAGACCCCAGGGCCTGTCAGCGACAGCTGTTGAGCTGCTCCCTCCTGCATGCAAAGTGGCAGCACCAGGCCCACTGGCGGGCAGCCTCGAGCCCTTCTGCCACCTTGTACTGTTGGGCCTCACTGAACATGGAGCTCGGCCTGTCACCACCACTCCCTCCATCTCAGCAGGTGGCTGGGCCTTCCAGAAGAGCCACCCTGGGCAAGGAAGTGACAACTTGTCATGGCCAGCTCTTCTTGGTTGAGAAGTCAGGGTTATACTGACCTCTGGGGCAGAACAAATGGAAACCCGGAGTCAGAGGAGCACGGGGTGGGTGCCTTCTCTCCCAAGGATTTTAAATTACTCTTTTTCTCTTTCTTTTTTTGGACCACATAGGTGGTGTTGTCTTCTCATGCTCAATGGTAATTACAGTGACGGTCATGATTACCTAGCTTGTCTCCAGTTATATGACAGGAAATCTATTAGGTTAGAGGATGCTGACCAGCCCCCATGAGGAGACTGAAGACCAGGAAGAGGAGGACATTGCAGCAGGCAGGGCTTCCGCAAGCTAGGAAGGTCTTACTGCTAGAAGAGGAAATCTGGACCTGGAACCAAGGCCAGTCCATCCACATGTCTGCAAAGTGCCGTAAGGGTCCCTTACTTTCCAGTGTTGGTATTAAGAAGGGGCACAGAGCAACAGTGACTTGCTCTGTTGAGTATTAGATAACATAAAAAAGAATTCTTGGTGTGCTGAAGAATATGGAGGTTCAGTAGGAAGGAATCAACATCCTTGCGGACAGAAAAAGACTGAAGAGATCCTTGCTTCTGGATCAGGCTTTTGCAAAAGCACCCTGTATCGCTTTCCCCAGAGATGCTGAGGGCACAGGTCTGCACTCTGCAGGCAGTGATATACTACTCCCACTCACCTTCACTGTGATCAAGTGCCTGACAGAAACAAGTTCCCAGAGGAATCCTTTATTTTGGCTTGCAGTTTCAGAGGAGGTAATCTATCTTGGTGTTGAGAGGTGGAGCTGAACAACTCATATCATGGCCAGCAGAAAACAGAGGCACACAGGAAGGCATCAGGGTAAAAAACAACTTCCAGAGACCAACTTTCTCCAATTAGACCTCACAGTACCCATTCTGTTCCCAGCAGGGTTCAGGGGACATGGCAACAATGAGACTCAACTTCTACCTCAAGAAGAAAAGTTTATCTCTACAGTCAGTACATTGTCTTGTCATGGTGAGAATGGACACAACACACAGCCTTCTGCCAAGCTCTGGTCTCAGGACTCAGTCCTCAGTCCTCTGCTGAGTACTCATCTTAGAGGAGATTCCACATGACTGACATGGTCATGATGTCTCTCTCCACCATATTCTGTGAGACAAAGTCTCTGTGAGATTATGAAGGAATCCAGGCACTAAAGAACACTGACTGCAGTGACCACAGACTTATTCACAAAATAGCCAAATCATGACGCAGGAACCTCTTAAAGTTTGGAAATGATAGGTTTATGACTACGGGTGTCACACAGTGGGTCTGAATTTTATAAGCTCACTGCTCCAAAAGGTTTATAATATAGAAAACATGTTGGAATTTTAATGGGCCAGACATATTACCCATTGAGCATGCTATTGTTATCCTTGAAGAAGGATCTTCTAAGAGTTATGAGTTGGACTATGTCACCCACAAGAAGATATATCCATCTTCTAATCTAATATTGTGACATTCTGATTATGGAGGATATAAGCAAGTGAAGAGGAGGTCATGGAAACTGGCCCTACATGTAATGCTGCCTTCTTTATAAGAAGATCATGTCAGCCATGGCATCACAAAGAGGTAACCATCTTCTGAAGACCTGAGGCAGAGAAGCAAGTGGTGAATCTACATAACAGACAGGTGACTTCTAGGAATGAGAAACAAAAGAGCTTCTGCTCTGTGGCCTTAAAGTGAAGCATGGCCTTAACTAAGGAGGAGCCTCTGGCTCATAGCCTCCAGAATGGAAAAACTGAATTTCTGTTATTTAAAGCCAGATTACAGCCCACAAAATCAACTGAAAGGGACTCACAGGAACTCGCAGAGATCAGGGAACCTGTGGGGGTCTGATCTAGGTCCTCTACATAGATGTTATGACTGAATAGCATGATGTTCTTGTGGGAATCTTAACAGTGGGAGCAGGGGCTATCCCTAACCCTTTTATTTGTGGAACTTTTTTCTTCATACTGGGTTCCCTCCTCCAGCCTTGATGTGATGGTGTGTGCCTTGTCTTATTGCAGTTTGTTATGCTGTGTTTGGTTGCTGTCCCTGGGAGGTCTGCTCTTTTCTAAAGAGAGGCAAAAGGGGGTTGGGTCTGGGGAAGACAGGAAGTGTGAAGGAGAGGCTGGGGAGAGGGGAGGGAGGGGAAACTACAGTCTGGATATAATATATGAGATAATAACAATAACAACACCAACAATAAGGCTGGATTATCTTACTTTCTTTACAGCAGCTGCAGGAGGCTAATGCATGGACTACACACAGCAGTGTTAGGTAGCCATTTAAAATTACTGCTCCAGGGGCTGGAAAGACAGCTCAGTGGTTAAGAGCACTGACTGCTCTTCCAGAGGCCCTGAGTTCAATTCCCAGCAACCACATGGTGGCTCACAACCATCTGTGATGGGATCCGATGCCCTCTTCTGGTGTGTCTGAAGAGAGCTACAGTGTACTCACATACATAAAATAAATAAATCTTTAAAAAAAATTAAAATCATTGCTCCAAGCTCTTTGGTGGCAAACTCTTATGAGATATTGCTATTAGAGAGTGGTAAGACTTGGGGATGAGGGGCACTGCTGACACCTTATATCAAAGCCTCTTAATTAGTCTTGGGCCCCAATAATATTTATTCAGTGCGGTTTATCAGAACCCAGCCACAGTCCACAGCAATGGAGGGCTCTTTCCTGGCATGCAGCAGACTCCTAAGATCTAGGTGGCATCTTCAGCCAAGACAGCCACACAAGACATTCCTAACCCTAAAGGTCAACACTGTTCTGCAACCCCAGGTGGCCCAGCCCAATAGTGCTCAAGTTTGTCTGCCTGCTGCAGTCACTCAAGGGACGTCTTTATTGTACTAACCATCCCAGATACTGTCACTTATGTAGAATTTCTGGGAGTGATGCTCAAGGTTAGTAGGTTTAACAGGAATCTGAATTAGATTCGAATCACGGGTAGGTGGTTCTGATATAACGACATGAGTGGTCCCTGAGACCACAGAAGGGTGTGTGTGTGGTGAGCAGTGACTATAGTGAGTTAGCAGGTGGCTACGCATGCATGGGCAAGTCTTTGTCAACACCCTGCTAAATCTAACAAGATCTTATGATGCTGAAAAGGAAACAGAGGGCGAGTTTGCTTTGCATGTCAAGAGTCACTCTGGAGTGGGCAGATTGGACACACCCCTTGGGGCAGCGAGCATCCTGACTGTAGCTGACCAGCCTGGGTGAGGCAGCCACCCATGAAAGCAGCTCTGTGCAGTACTGGGTAGATAAGTTGGGGCGCAGATGGGCCCTGTCTTCAGAGCACATCTATGTGATACGCTCCCCCGCTTCCTTTTCCTCAGTCACTGTGCTACTTTGAACCAAAAAAGTCAGAAGTGAGCCCAAGTGCTAAATGAGAAGAGTATTTTAGAATGAATGGCTGGCATCAAAGGGGCGGGCAAGCACACCAACCCATTTTCCTCAAACTAATAGGTAAAGTGATTTTTTTTTCTAGATAAGACCGGAATCTGTCAAGTTTCTACTTGCGCCCTCCTGGCTCTTAACAGCCAGTGGAAAAGGCTCCTTCTGGCTGCTGAATTGCAAAGCGCCTATGTAACAAAGAGGTGCTTCCTGGGATGCCAGGAAATTACAGGAAAACGGTCTCTCCACCTTTGGGAGGCGTTCATCTGGCCCTGCTGCTACCTTCTTTCTAGAGGCCAAGCTCTTGTTAGAGACACTGCAATTTATTCCCTTGCTAAGGATTATGATCCAGGAAACAGAGAAGAAGAAGGACTATGAGCATTTGGTTGGCTGCTGGGACAGGTGAGCTTCTGAGAGGGTGATCTCATTTGTCTTGCAAATAACACACACATGCTACCCAGGAGAGGGGCTAGAGAAAAGACAAGTCAGAAAAAAGACACCCAGCCTTGGTGACTGCAGATGAAATTGTTTCTAAACAGAATGTTTTTCAAAGCTTTTCTTGAAGCATTAGCCGTGCCTGCAAAATGAATGGCACAGTGCATTGTGTACGAGTAATAAAATATGTGATTTGAATAACTACAAATGAAAAGATTTACAGTCAGTGGGCTCCTGGCTGCCTCCCCCTGAGCTTTGTGTGTGCCGAACCCCTTCTGCAAGATGCTGCAAGAGGTAATTGCAGCCCAAACATCATTTCCCAGCAGCCAGAGAAAGGCCTATTTGGACATAAATTAACTAAAAATATGCGGGTGATAGTGTGTATTTCACGTGTGAAGAACCAAAAGGCCACTTGGTGACGTTTCCGATAGAGGGAGAAAATCCCAGTTCTGAACCAGACAGATGAAACAGAAGTCGTTTCTCTGTACTACACTGATAGGAAAGCAGCTGGTTTTTACTACCCACACCCAAAACAGCCCCTGCTGCTAGATCATTATTATCTGCCATCATTCAGCACTTCTAGAGTTTGCAATTAGAAAGAAAGAATAGCTAGACAGGGGTAAATGATTCCAAAGCTGCCTTCATTCATTCGACAAGTACCTGGGAGGTAACCTCCCTGCTGGCCTGGATCAGTACAGCAGAAGGAGCTAACAGGGCTTCTGCCCTGAAGAAGGCACTCTCCAGGAAAGCCAACAGTGTTGTAGACCAAGTCACTGAGGTATAGGCAGGTTCTCTCCTGTATGGGACCCCAAAGCTGGGCCCTGCTGTCAATACTTTCAAAGAGCCACCTGGGAGAGAGGACTTGGATCAAATGTAGGAATGGGAGGAACAGATTCTCTGTGCGTTTTGTATTAGCAGACAGACTGACCACTGATAACCCAGGGAGGGTTCCATCCATTCATCAGGGGTCTAATGAACAGGTCTGGGCTCCCTTGCTATGGAAACAAAAATTCCCTTATTTAGGGCTCAGGGACCATGAACCTCTAGGGCCTCTAGATGACAGGTGGGCATGAAGGATAAGGGAACAGGGAATAGGCAAGAGAGTAAAGTGGCTCAGGGTTCACCTGAATGCAATGTCACTATCCTTTCTGGGGCCATAGCCACTGTGTGTCATCCACTTCTTCCCAGAACCCTACACAAATCGAGTTTTCTCCTGGAACTCATCTATTCCATCCTCTGAACCTCATCTGCCGCTCTCTTTAGCCTGAGACCACTCTAAGCAGCTACAGCTCGCCCTGATCCCATCTCTAGACAGTCCAGTTGCTACATCTCAGTGCCTCAACTTGTCCACAATT
The DNA here is from genome assembly GCA_036184795.1 of Tokudaia tokunoshimensis. Taxonomy (NCBI): domain Eukaryota; kingdom Metazoa; phylum Chordata; class Mammalia; order Rodentia; family Muridae; genus Tokudaia; species Tokudaia tokunoshimensis. The sequence continues at coordinate 103,086,923 of BTHU01000008.1, forward strand.
CCTTGGGTACTCTTCCTACCTCCATCCTTGTGTTTCCCCCCACCCCTGTCACACCTGCCACACCCCCATTCTATTCCATTTCTACTTCAGTGCATGCAGGGCACTGGGTCTCTCTGTTGCCTATCACAGGAGTGGCCCTCCTACAGCCATGTACCTGGCAGGGCTCTGATAATGGGCAGAAGAGGTGTCTCTGCTCTAGATCAGTGTTTCTCAACCTGTGGGTTGCGACATCTTGTGAAAGTGGTGGTGGTGGGTGCCCCATATAAGGTAGCCTATGTATCAGGTATTTACATAAGGGTAGCAAATTACTGTTATGAATTAACAGCAAAAAAAAATTTATGGTTCAGTGTCACCACAACATGAGGAACTGTGAAGTAAAGGGTCACAGTGTTAAGAAGGTTGAAAATCACCACTCTAGATGAAGCAAGGGATCTCAGATGCAGACTGGTCTCTGCTCTGTCATCCTGAACACTTCTGCCCAGCCTTGAAAAAAAAAAATCTGTGGCGTTTGATCTGACAGCCTCACCAAGGTTAGTATGGCCTCTAGTATTTTTCCTCCTATTAGTAGAGGGACACTGATAATAACTTACAGTAACAAAAACAAATGTAGGTTTATTCTTACTCACTCTGTATTCTCTGACACTTTACCAATGCCCACTAACCATACCTTGAATCACCTTTTTTATCCCCACCTCTAAAAGCTATTCTAAAACAATCGCTCACTCTCATATTAAATAACTCAAGCTCTCCTGCCTCCCTCATCAGCACTCCCTTCTTGGCACGGCTTCTCCCTCAAACAAACCCAGCAGTTATAACCAAGTCACTTAACCACTCTGTCTTACTGTCTCCACCTGCCAATGGGGATAATAATGCTTAATTATCTCCGAGGGGTGCATGAGGAGCTGTTAGTGAATGCTGGCAGAGTGTGCAAGTGCGCTAGAGAGGCTGCTCACCTGCCACCCAGCAGGACCCTGTTCTCAGCCGCTCCTGTCTTCCTTTAGAAGCAGTGAGCATAGCTAGGGAGAAAAGGACATGCCCAAAGAACACCTAGAGAGGCCAGCTTCTTCCTGGATGTCTTCCACACCAGTGGTGTGAACGGATCCCGTGTTTTGATTCTTGATTTCTAGACCCTGGGAATGGAACACACCCAGGATACAAACCTGATGAAAGGTAGTGGGGCTACTAAAAACCCCCATTTACACTATGTTTCCCTCCCATTGGGTAATGGAAAAAAAAAGGGAAGATAATTGGAGAAGTGTGTTCCCGTGCACAGAAGACAAGCAGCACCTTTCCCCATACGTGTGAAGAAACAGGAGGGTCTCTGCATTCTATTCTCTCGTACTGCAGAGCCTTCCTCCCCCCCCCCAAATCATCTCACTCTTTCTCTCACACCCTCCCTCCCCAACCCTCATTCATAAAGCACCAGGCAAGCTCAGTGTGCAGGTTGGGGATAAGTCAAGAGGATCAATGGTATACTGTGTAAGGAAGGGGAGTCAGAAATGGGCTTATCTCAACTGCTGCCAACCACATCCATCCCCAGTATTGGAAAAAAAGAAGATAAGTATGCAAAAAAAAACTGTATTTTGCAAAACAGAATGGGAATGTAAATAATGGCATGGGCCTATAATTCTTAATTCTTCCAGAATCATTCAAGATCGACAACATGGTCACCTCTGTGAGTCTTTAAGGACTGTATTTTACTGTCTGTTGCAAAGGATGAAGGACATGAGGACTGAGAGGGAACAGGGCATCCCAGCTTTGGATGGTGCAGCTTACAAACAGAGAAACAGGAAGTGAGGAGCCAGCAATATGTGGCACAGAGAAGCATGCCTGATCCCAACTCATTTTGTCATTTTCATTCCCAAGTTAGCAACAAATAGACATTTATGCTCAAAAGTTGAGGACAGAGTAGAAAGAATGGAACCATGTCTTAAAGACCACACCTCAGACCAAGGATCAGAAACACGAGAACATGCAAGAATCTTTATGTTACTGACCAAAAGTATTTTCAAGACTTCCCAAGCAAAAACAAGACTATAACCTTTGGAATATTGCTAGGTCGGATTTCCAAAGAGTGAAAGGGAACACTGGTATATTGAACTATCCAAATGTCCTCTTGTAATGACAAGTCCTGACTGGTTCTATGGTGGCTGTTTGTTATTGTTGCTGTTTGTTTGTTTTGTTTTGTTTTCTAAATAATATTCAGTCACAATACTAAAGATTGGTTCTGACGAGACTTATTAATGGACTCTAAGCCTAGGGGGAGAACTTTTGATGAGAGTCATGATAGTGGTATGACCTAATATCTTCTCCAGGGGAAATGTAACATGAATAGTATGAAACTGAATATTAGAGAATTGGATAGAATCTTGACTAGGTGATCAAAATTAATAACACTTTGAAGGGCACAGATGGATATCACGTCTCCAGATACAGCAGTAGAGGAAGGACACAACATTACTGAATAGAATTGTGGCCATGAACACAGAATCTGAATGGAATCATGAGAGACGTCAGAAAACCCAAAGGACAATGTTTTGTTTAAAAAAGTGAGCGTGTACTTAAAAAAAAAAAGTCAATGTCACCAAAGATGAAGAAACACAGAGGAAATATTTCAGATTAGAAGAGGCTAAAGAGACATGAAAATTAAAAGCAACCCCTGTTAGACAGCAGGCTTAGGGGCTATTTACTTCTAGTAAAGGGAGTTCAAAAAATTAAGGACCTGTCCATGACATAGACTTTCTAGTCATAAAAAAGGTTGTATCCAAACAAAACATTTTCTAAAATATCCCTTACCAACTGATGAGGTATCTTGAGGAATTATTTCACCAAACAGTGACATTTCCTTTTGAGTTGTGTTTGTAAAGGAGCCAAGGAGGATATCCCCAAGACACTTCTATGACTTCAGATGTAGCCGATATATAAAATGTAGTGTGGACCGTCTTCTTTGAAGCTCCTAAAGTTAAGGGTAAAAGTGCTTCCAGGACTCCCCTTTAAAAACAAGCCAACACTGAATATGGTCTGTGGAGTCTCTTCTAAGACCAGCAAAAGCGTGACAGGACGGAAATGTCAGCCTCATAAAGGGACTCACTACAGCAGCAAAAGCCTTTTTTGGAAGACACCTACAGTGAAGACATGCTATAACACCAGGCAGGGGTGGGGGTGGGTGTTGGTCTCGGGGGTGGGGGCACCGTTGCTCTCAGCTTAGGTCTTCCGTAGCACTGCCTGTCCAGTCCTGTAAAATGTTAACACGTGGAGAGAACACTGGCCACAGCTCATAGGGGGACAGATTCAAATACAGGGGAGAGCCTATGTTTCCTGTACTTTCTACTCAGATAGATGTTTGAACATAATCATTTAGTTTCAGTCTTACTGAAAGCTAAGTTTTTCCTGCTTCAGATGGCCATATTGATGGCGCAACTACAATGCGCTCAGAGAGACTGCAAGCTTTCTGAAGGTTACAGGACAGATTCTAATTCCCTGATACAGGCATTTCTGCTAGACTGTCGAGCGCACATTTCCCAGACACCCCATTCCCTGCACAACTGTACAGTGAGAAAATGAAAACTACGGGGAGGAAGCACAGTTGGAAGAGAACACTCAAGGTCTAATAAAGACTCCCAATCTCACTGCAGCAGCACAGGAAATCCACCAGCCTCCTGTGCGCCCAGCATATCACTCCGGAGAGTCTTTGTAGCCCTAAGCTCCTCAGCTTTGTGTCCCTCCTTGGATATATAGGTCCCTTGGGTATGAACATCTCATAGGCATGGGTTTGGTCCAAAGTAAACATCCAACCAAGGTTATAGGCTCTTTAAGTAACACAAGTGGATATGTGTTCAGTTTCCTCTGCCTCCCCAGAGGAAGAAATGGCCAATGAGATGACTGGTTCCCACTAACCCTGCCACTCTTTGCCCTAAATAAAGGTCTTTCAGTCTCTAGCTCTTTTCTTTAGGTCTTTTCATTATGCTGGAGCTCATTCTTTGATGGTAAGAAAACTTGGAGCTACGTGTTTCAGGACACAGACACTAGAAAAAGACAACATGAAAACCGGACACTGGGCTGGTACCCTGTCCTCATATACAACTCCCCAGTGAGCAAATCTGCACTGAGGACAGGCATGGAGCAGTGGGTAAGGCACACCACTGGAGGTGAGCCCTCATGGACTGACTGAGTTCTCTGGGGCTACGTTACACATTTAATATTTGCATTTTACAAATTCATACTCTCTTCACAGTAATAAATGGGTTCTATTACCATTTTACAGATTAAGAAATGAGGCTCAAGGAGTAGATACCTCACCCAGTTTATGACATTGTTTGTTAGTAGCAGAGCTGAGGTTTACAGACTTGCTGCCACACAAGTCTGTGAGAACTTGTACAGGAACCCTTGCTACTTGCATGATTAGCTGAGAGGAAACAATCACACATGTTGATAATTATATTTAGTGTGTCTGATATTGTCGGAGTTGATTTTGTCCCCAAATCAGGTGGAGCTTTTTACTGAGACCAGAAGTCCTTTACTAATGATCCTGGTTCATCGTCTTTTATAAACTTAAAACGTTTTTTATAGGACTTTAGAGGGCCGTGAAAGCATGTAATCCCATTTCTCCTCTGGTCTTTACAATGATTGTGTGATACAGACCAGGCATGATGTGTTATTTCCTTTTGACAACAGTGTAGAAGAGTCTCAGAGACTTAGTGTAACTTCACCCCAGTTACCAGTGAGAGGCCTGGCACTCAAACCACATTTTCTGGTTCACTTTCCAGTTTTGCTCTCAGAACTTCTGAGGGCCGCCCCCCCCCGCCCCGTATCCTTCTCAGAGTTAAATATTCTTAGATCCACAGTAGATTGTCTCTTCTTATCAGTGTTGGGATTTACTATACCACGTGATTCAAAATGTTATTAAAAAATAAAATGAAAAAATAAATGAACTTAGGTCGTCTCCATTACTGAAGATAATGTTCAGGGTAACGAGGATCAAAAGTTAATACAAAAAAAACCAAACAAACAAACAAAAAAAAAACCAAAAACAGCGAAGACGAAGATTGAGTGATATGTTTTAAATGATTGAGCCTATTCTGTTACTAAAATAATTTTAAAATTGTGATAATTATTGTAGACTAGGGGCATCGTAAGTAACTATTATTTAAAGGTAATAGAACGGTAGCATATAAAACAGCCAAACTAGGCTCCCAGGGAGAAGTCTTCAGAAGCGGTGAGGCCGCAGTCGGGCTCTAGGACCAGTCCCAGCTAAGGTGTGGGCCAGAACCCTGTGGCTTATGTCCCAAACATACACTTCTCCTATACAGGAATATCTGTGAGGACTGAGGAAGGTGCCATTAGTCCTTCCAGCAGGGAACAGCACTGTGTGGGGCTGCTGGGGTCAGCTCCAGCCATCCGAGGACCTAGGCTTTGTATTTTATTAGAAAACTCCTAGATAGTTCATGAATAGGTCACCTGGTCCTTGCCACTTGGGCCCCTTTCTCCCTCTATGCCCCACTTCTCTATACGCCTTGGGTCCTTACCACAAGAGAACAAAGTGATTTTACAGAGTACTTTGAAAAATAGCTGTTGCTAACTGTGTAAAAAGCTGGGAGTAGAGTCTGCCCCCAAGGAAAATGTGAGCTGACTATGAGGAGAGGTGAGCAGTTTACAGCCGCTTGCCCTGGCAAGCAGAAGCCACGGTTTTGAACTCAAACTTCTCTCCATGCCTTCTTTTCCCCATTTTTATCGAATATCCAGATGGTATGTCTTCTCTAAATGAGCAGAGTTAGTCTATGTGGATGCTTCTTTCTGTCTTACTGCCTCTTCTCACAGGAAAGGCTTTACCCCAGTGCTTTGTGGAAGGATTACAATGAAGTCTTCACCTCTTAAAATCCTTTTGCATATCCCCCTGCTGCTGGAGCACCAGCAATGTGGCAGAGCAGCCTTTGATCAGCTCTCCTGGTTTCCCTCCTTCTTTCCTGTCTCCCCTAGCTTTTACCCCAACTCCCTCTTGTACATCAGCATCTGTTAACCCTGGCTGAGAGTATCCACTCTCTGTCTTCAGGTATTTGAATTCTGCTTTCCCAGGGGAAGGTAAGGAAGGATGCTCAGCCTAGATAGTACTGGCTTTAACTACCAAGGCCTTAAGAAAAAACAATCTTGCCTCTGTGTTTCAAAGTACTCAGTCTATCCAAGGACCTAGTTTCCTTCTCTTGATAATCACTGTACTTAGAGAGACTCAAGGTATCCACAGAATTTCCTTGGTGAAGGGGCTCTGCTCTGGGAAGGGCCAAAGGCCAAGCTCTGGCCGGTCCTGGAGGCCCATACTAGTCTGGATGCTTAGAACAAGGAGACTGTCGTCTACATTAGCACCAGTAACCACGCTCAGGCCTGCTGCAGAGCAAGATAGGGTTGCTTCCCCATTCTCCAGCTTGGATAGAGCTTTCCAAATATGAGAAGTCCTCTAATTTTTACCATACTGGAACATAGCACTTTAAAGACCATGTTCCTGCAAGGATACCTTTACACACACACACACACACACACACACACACACACACACACACACCTTTAAATCTGAAGCTATAAAGGATGCTCACTGCCCCTGTGATGCTTAGCTTAAATTATCAACTTGACACAATCCAGAATCCCTTGGGAAGAGAATCTCAATGAGAAATTGCCTACATTTTATTGGCCTTTAGGCATGTCTGTAGACCGTCGTTGTCTTAATTAAATTTATCAATATGGTAAGACCCAGTCCATTGTGGGCAACACCATTCCCTAGGCAAGGAATGAGCTGAACTTTTATTTAAGAGTGGAGAAATTGAGCTGAGAACTCAAGCAACTGACCATGAATATATGTATGAATATATGCTCTTGACTGTGGGTGTGAGCTCTTTGAAGTTCCTGCCTTGACTTCCCTGTAACAGTGGACTGTAACCAGCAATCATAAACTGAAATAAACTTTTTATTTTTCTCCTAAGTTTTTTTTTCCAAGGTATTTTAGCACAGCAACAGAATGGAAAGTAGAACAGCTCATGTCCACTTTTCCTGGATAAATTCCAGACGGGCTTCCAAGAACCCCCACATAGAGTACTCCATCCCCCAGCCTATACAGTCTGACCACTCACTCCCTGCACACCTGTCTGGAGATGGAGTTCCTCTCTTAGGCCTTTATTGATTTAACCCAGCTGTTCTAACACAGTTCTCCAAACCGGGTGGCTCAAAACAGGAGAATTCATTGTCTCACAGTTCTGAAGGCTGGAAGTCTGAGATGAAAACGTCAGTTGGGTCTTGCTTCTTCTGAAATAGTGCCTCTTCTAGTTTCCAGTATTTACTGGCGATGCTTGACATGCCTTGGTTTATAGACATGTCATTCCACTCTCTGCTCCTTTGTCACACAGCTATCCTCTCTCCCCGTATGCCTCTAAGGATTTCCTTTGCTGTCAGATCACAATTTGATTTCTCCATCACTTGATTGTATCCATAAAGATCCAAAATCTAAATAAAGATGAAGTCTAGGTATGTGTATAGATGTCAGGGTAAGGACTCTCCTATTTGTTCTGGAAGAGACACAGTTCTAAAAAAAAGGGCCCCTAGCTGAGAGGCTAATTCAGCTTCATGTAGACTCCACAACTTCAGTGGAACTAGCCACTCACCACCCAGTGAACACACATACGCATTTTCTATCTTTTTCTGACCAGACCATCTTCCCTTTCTACAAAACCTCCAGTCTCTGAACTGTTATCAGCTTGTCCACATTTCCATCCATCTGCTGAGACATATGAAAAATGTCTTTCATGTGCTCATTTCTCCTCTAGGATCCACTTTATGATTCTCTTTTTGCAGCTAAATGTGATCTCTCTTTTCTATGCTCAGGGCTCCAAACTCATATTAAGCATCCAATTGGGAAAAGAAATGATAGAATCATACTATTGTCGATCCACGTGCTAAATATAATATTTAAATATCTTCTCTAGTAAAGGTCCTCACTTCTTTTGAGAAATAAATGATTCTTGATTGGTTGGTTCATTGACTTATTGACTGATTCTCTGTGGGACCTCTGCTGAGATGATGAAATCAGGTCCCTCCTCTGGGAGTGACACCTCATCCTCCATTTATTTCTCCTAGATCAGTCCCTTCAGACTGGCTTTTGGGACTCTATATCTAGCTTTTCATAGCTTAGCATGACTCCAGACTCCAATGGCTGGGGCTAAACCACTATGGCCCACTTTTGGCTGTTCACACAGTGTTCCCAGACTCACACTGATTCATCTCTGCATCCATTTCTCCCAGTGTCCCCCTTGGTTCTTTATGTGGGATATCTGTTTCTTCCTATTGGTACTTGCATCCACATCCTCACTCCCACATACGTCTGCTGTACAAGATGAATGTCCACATTGGGATGGTACCCTAGTTAGTTTCTCCTCACCTTTGGGTTTCAGCCCAGGGATTTCTCTTTTAGGATTCAGTGATACATGCTTGATAGTCTCCATAATCATGTCAAACAGTTATAATTACATTATGAATTATATAATTATTTCATGTCTATTTTGTATGCAGGTGAGTATGTGGGAATGTGTGTGTGCATTTGATGCTGGTTCACATGTACTGATGTATGAGCCTGCCTGTGTTTAGGCCAGGGAACAACTTTGAATGCCATACTCAAGAACACCATCAGTATATTTGAATACTAATTAGACAAGAATGGCTGGAATTTGATCTCTGGAGATCTTCCTGTCTCTCCCTCCCCCGATTCGGGATTACAGACATGTGTCAGCATGTATAGCCTTTGTACATGGGTTTTGGGGATCAAACTCAGGTCCTCACATTTGTGAGGCAAGTTTTCTCCCAGCACCTCCTTTGACTCAGAATGGTACTCAGGGGCCTGTGTCAGAACTATTTTACCTGTTAGGCTTGAATAAGTTAGTTGATGCACCCATGTTAACTGGAGCATGACTTGGAGAGGCTGCACTCCCATATGATCACATGCATGTGAGGCCCTAGCTCTGCACACCAGATTTTGCATACTACATACCCACTGGCCCAGAGCAGAGAGACAGCTCTGGATGAGAAACCTTATTAGCCCCTGGCAACTGGCTGACTCAGGCTCTGAAATTCCATACTGGTCAGGCCCCGGCTAATCCTATACAGAGCCTGCTATAAGTAATTATGCTGAATATTTCTCAAAAGGGCACTCCAGTCAGGCCCTGCTGTCCCTATCTGAGCATCTGCTGACAGAGTGACCCAGGGAGAGATCTGAAGAAGGAAGAGGCAAGAACTGCCCAGGAAAGAAATGATTTGAGTGACAGAGCATGGGACAGAATGACATTTGAATTATTCTTCCCTCTGATTAATTAATGCCAGAGAAGAACTTCCAGGGGACCAGGACTCAGGTTGATTCTGCCTGCAATTAAAGGGTCTCTCCATCTTTTCTTTGCTTGTCGTCCTTCCTCTCCATTTTCCCACCTACCAGGGAGACAGAGCTTACTCCCAAGTCAGGTGATTGAAGGGAGAGCTGGAAATCACTCAGAAAGAGGCCTCGTGAGGGAAGCCACAGATCAGAAAGGGAGGAGAAGTGTGATTTAGATGTAAAACCACAAGAAACAGAGGAGAAAAGGCTGTGCCTGGATCACAGGACACAAAGTCACAGACATTGCTCTTCCTGTAGGATGCAGATCAGGGCCCAGGTTCTGTAATCTTCCTTTGTAACCCAGGGTGGCCTTGAACCTGTGCTCTGCTTGTCTCCAATCTCCACTGTGTCCCCAGTGTTGGGATTAAAGGTATATATGCCTCTATTCTGGGCCAGAAACAACTTCTTTAAGAGCTACAATAATGTGCAGATAGATGAAGATCTCTTCTGAAATGCTTGCAGGAATGATTATCTTTGAGATAATTTTCTGTTTTTTTTTCCTGTGTATTTTAAGTATTGCATATGCTATGAGGGGGGAAAAAAACTCCCAAGACCAACTACTAGAGTAAGCAAACACACTTCTTAGAAGTAACGAAGTAAAGATTATGTTTTAACTTTAATTTCTATTTATCTAGTTTCGTGTGTGTGTGTGTGTGTGTGTGTGGGTGTGGGTGTGGGTGTGGGTGTATGTGTGGGTGCGCATGCGCGTGCATGTATATGTGCACAATAGAAATCAGAGCACTACTTGAAAACTGGTTCTTTCTGCCATGTAGGCTCTAGGAATTCAACTCAGGTCTTAGATAATTATCCACTGATTCATCTTGCCAGCCCAGGTCTCAGTTATGTTGACACAGCAACTTACACAACTACAGAGATGAAGGTGGCAGCTAAGACAACAATTCACAGGAATAATGGATAATGCGGGGGCAATAGTGAGATGCTGCTGCTGCTGCTGCTGACCACACGCACTTTAACTGGATGACCAGTTCATCACAAAGGAGCAAGGGCATCTGCAGATCATGTCTGGGTTGTGCTATGCCAGCAGGTATCCCTGGTTCCATAGGGAAGATGGATTCTTGTGCTTCATGCCCATCTAGTGCAAGGCATGAGTGTGATGCAGATGGAGCATAGGGGGGTGGTGCAGATGTTACTCTGGAGCAGGTGTAACATGTGAGCTGTCCAGGCAGTCAGCCAGTACAGGAAAGGAGGGGCAGTCACAGGGCAAGAGGGTACCCGAGAAAGCACCAAAAGAGGGACAGGGATCACGGAAGGATAAGAGCAGCGGGAAGATCGTGCAGAAGACAGCTTCTGCCTCCTGCCCAGAGGAACAGATGCCCTGGGAACAGCTCCTCTTGACGTTCACAGATGGAGACAGAGACAGGGCAGACACCAGCTGACATAAGAAAAGAAGTCAAGGAGCAGGAGAAGGAAGGCACAGGCTTGGAAGGAGGCAAGTTTTAGATGTGACAGAAACATAGAGAGTGGGAGGAGCAGCTGCTAGAGACCAGAGGAAGGAGAGTAAAGGCAGAGAGAGCTCGGCAGCACTTTGAAGACTTTGTGCAATTCCAGATGAAACAGGAAAGCCTCAAGGGAGTGGGACCTGCAGAAAGCAGGAGCACAACTGGAGACTTTTTAGAGAGGCAGCCCAGGATGGGCACTATAGGACAGGAATGCTGACACTACTTTAGCAGAAGAAAACCATCTGAATACTAAGGAGGAAGACTGTGGTCACTATGGGACAGGTGGGGCCTTTTCTCACACATCAGAAGAAATGATGCTGAAAGGGACAAAACTTTTGATCCCCTTGGCACAAAGCCCCTACTGGGAAGTCTCTGGGATCCTGTTGGAATTCTGTGCACTGATGCCAGCTGCTAAAGGGCAGAAATCAAATTTGGAAGAATATACGAGACTCAGAACGCAAAACATTTGTCACAGGTGTGCCACCATTCCTAGGATGTGTGGGCTGTTTTTTAATGTGATAACATTAGACAGAAAAAGGTATCATGAGCGTATGATCTGTGAGGTCAGACACTGGGTCTTTAACAATGCAGGGGGATATTTGTTGGGACACATCTCAGAATGTAGACATTCATCCGCCAGGAAATAGCATGTGTAGACCTCACAGGTATTCAGAGCCCAGCCTGTCTTGTTTTTCTTTTCATCGTAACAGGCAGGAATATCAGCCGCTGCTCAGAACTCTTTCCTAGGTTAGTGAATTTATTGCAATCATAAGGAAGCACAAAGGAACAAATTTTATCTGTTCATTATTGTGGGAGCCTGTTGGGAAGAAAATGCTCCTGGGGCTAGAAATAGCAATTTAAAGTGGAGAACAAACACCCAGAGAAAAGGAGTAGGGTGGAGAAGTACGTCAGAGAGCCAGATGAAGGATGAGGGCCTAGGAGGAAAGACTAGAGAACTCTAATAGCTATTAATGAGGTCTTCACTTACAAAGAAACACCAGGTGAATTAGAAGATGATGATGCTAAAGGGGGCTTGGAAGGGCGGTGTGAAGGGGGTATGCGTGGAGAATACTGTCTTGCAGAACTGAAAGTAAGGGCATGAAGCTGCAAGCTCCACTTTTGATATGGGGGGTGGATATGCTTCTAATAAATAAACCCTCCAAGAAATAATAACAAGTGTAATTGAAGACAGAAACGAATGGGGAAGATGGGAGAAGAAGGGAGGAAAAGAGGGAGGGAGGGAGGAGAGGGGAGGAAGGGAGGGAGGGAGGCAGGGAGGGAGGGGAGGGAGGAAAGGGAGGAGAGGGAGGAGAGGGAGGGAGAAGAGGGAGGGAGGAGAGGGGATAAGACCATAAAGGAGGGAAAGGAAGGAAAGATTCCCTGAACTTTCTGAAAACCAAACAGGATAAAGCTATACATTTTACAGTTTTGCATATGGGTAACCTCAATCTCTGCAGTCTGCTTAATGCTAAAATTCTAATGGAAAACCTCACCAATTTTCTGGTTGGAAGAACCAATAGAGGGCAGGCAGGGTAGTAGCCATCAGAACTGTTGGAGAGGAATGGGCCTGATTCTCTAGCTGACCCTAAGTGCTGCCTGTAATAAGACAGACTAAAACTCTCAGGAACTGAGAGGTGCGATGCAGATACAATCTGCAGTTCAACTATAACCAATTTATCTTCCCACTCAATTAAATCTATTGACACTCTAGATCATGTAACAGAAACTAGTCTTGACAGCATAAAATTCATGATTTCTAGATGTACAGAGAGCCAGGGAAATGTGGCTCATTTTCACAGGAAAAGACAATGAAAAGAAAGACTTCAAAGAAACTATTGTAGCCATGTTCAGTGATGTAAAGGAAAATTCTTTTAGTGAATGAAACACCTTAACCAATAATTACAAAGCACGGAAACAAGTTAATTAGGCAGCATAGCACTAAAGTTTACAAAATCTGAAAAGTCAGGCTCTAGCAGGAGAAAAAGGAAATAGAAAATATTTTTTCCAGAAATATGGTGGAAAAGTTCCTGAATATGTGAAAAGCACAGATATACAGATTCAAGAAACTTAGAAAATCTTAATTGGGATAAATTTTGGGGGAGGATTCTTAGGTACATCTTAGTGAGGGTTAGGAAACCAAACATTATGAGGTGTGCTTGGATACCAGAGAAATACAATACATAATCTCTCTGTCTCTCTTTCTGTCTCTCTCTCTCTCTCTGTCTCTCTTTCTGTCTCTCTCTCTCTCTCTCCCTCTCTCTCTCTCTCTCTCTCTCTCTCTCTCTCTCTCTCTCTCTCTCTCTCTCTCTCTCTCTCTCTCTCTTTCTCTCCTCTCTCCTCTCTCCCTGGTGTGAATCTCAGATCACAGACCAGTCACTTAATAGTATGTACCCAAATGTTAGTCTAATATCTCCTCAACATGTAACTCATGGTATACAATCTTGTCATCAAACATCAGTTACATGATTCCCAACCTTCTCTACAAAGTTACTTTGTTGCTTTTTCTATTGAGTACTAGGCTTCTGTGTGTCTGTATGTATGCACACACATATGCAAAGCATGTGAGGTCAGAGGCTGACTGCAAGCGTCGTCCTCAATCATTCTTTCTGCCTTATTTTGTTGTTGTTGTTGTTTTGTTTTGTTTTGACAAGGACCTCTGATTCTGCAGCCTGGCTGTCCAGAATGCTCGGCTTGGTCATTCTTCCCTAGCACTGGGGTTTGAGTGTTCACAGACACACACAGCTTTTACCTGAGTGCTGGTGAGTAGACCCAGGTCTTTCTGTGTGCACAGCAAGTCAGTCCTTTAGCAACAGAGCCATCTCCCCAGCCCCTGAACGAGTATTTGGAAAGAGGCGATTTAAAGCTAGGTAAAAATTCTGCTCCTCTCCCCAGGTTCTCCTTGGATTTTAGCATCCGCTGATGTTTTTCATCAGAAATAACCATTAGTTGATAGTAGCCAATTAGTAGCTCTTTAATAATATTCCAATAATGATTTTTCTCCCAGTATAAGGAACTGTTCTCTTGTTCTTTTAGTGTGAATTCAATAGCCCAATCCTATTTATCTTATTAGACAAGTTATAATCTGTTGCTGTCATTTTGTATTGTATATTTTAAGGTTCAAAGACATTAGAAGGTGCTTCAAGCTGAGTATTTTGAATATTTTTGGCATACCCTCATCATTATCTGAGTGCTTTCTCACTTTTTGACACGCACAGGGAAAGGTGTGCTGACTCGCTTCCTTTTCCCTGCTGAGGCTCTGGAAAAGGCCACGTCTCCAATGAGTCCTGGTTGCTTAAATTGGGGTAGATGAAAATAATCAAGGTCTGGGAGTCAGACATCCTCTCACTGCAGGCATGCGGCTGCTTCCAGGCACCCTGACCCTATTTACTTGTCTGTCTCCCAATTCACCCAAAAATGGCCACTCAAACTCAACATTGCAACAATGCATGCGGCTTTCATGCTTTCTATGTGTGCGTCACTCTCCTGATAGCGCTTACCCTACCTAGTGTCCTTTTGAATCACCCACTGGAGTGGTAAAGCCCTTACACTAGCTTATGCTATCTGCCTTTGCTGGACCTGTCAAAGGGTGTTTTGGTGAAAGAACGTAAAAAGGAAGCCAAGGAAGTTTGGAATTTGTTTTTTAACATATGAAAAGAGAGGAATGGAAGAAATCCACAGGAAAAGGCAAGTGGAGGAGAGGAGACAGGTTATTTCTCTCAAAGGCAAATCTAACACCTTGACCATGATACACATATATGTACATGCGTGCACACACACACACACACACACTCCTTCCTACCCCTTGAATGGTTTCCTATCATTCCCATACTATGAATTCTATCACAGATGTTTGTGAGAGCCTACTGCTATTTGAGCACTTAGGCATCTTTCTCCTTTTCCATGACCAGGAAGGAATGGTGGATTCTTCTCTTGCCTGTCCCTCTTGCCACTGCTCCACTGCTTGTGTGGCCTAATGTGACATGGTCCTTTGGGGGAGAAGAATGGCAAACTCTCCGTGCCTCCAAAGTGATATGTTGAAGTCCTAATCCCCAGTGGGAGGATACTTGAAGGCAGGCTCTTTGAAAATATGTATGTTTAGAATTAGACCATGAGGATGCAGACCCCAGGGTAGATTAATACCCATACGAACTGAGCAGACGTATGATGAGCACTATCTATTTCTCTAGTGCACACACCAAGATGTTCATATTCAAGGACATAATTAAGAGGAGGGTCACTACCAAGAGCCTGAGCAGAATATTATCTTGACTTCAGACACTCAACTTTTTCTAGCATCAGGAGGAATGAATGCTTGGTGTTTAAGCTATCTGGCTGGGGACATTTCATCTCAGCAGCCTATGTTGACTAGAGCTGACTTATTCTTCAGATCTGTTAAAACACCATCATCTCCTCCTCTGGATTAATCACCCTAAATGCTATCAGGGCACATTGTGTTGTTTATTGATTTCTCTGTGCTCTTGTAGCGGGTAGCTGTGCCATCATTGAGTATATGTCTAATGAATGCGCATGCTCTCACTAAATTCTATGCATTGCGAAACTGTAATATCTATTTTTATCCTGATTATATGTTTATGTACTAGAGTATTGACACCTAGATAATGTTCAATAAATATTTATCATTTGAATAAATTTTTTTGTATTTCCAAAGCATGATCTATTTAATCAGCAGATATGTTCATTGTTTCTATTTCTAGGAAAAGGCAAACAGAAGAAATGGCATGAGAAATCTGATGAGTCACATGACTGTATAACTGATGTTCCTGAAGACTCTGAGGTCCAGAGTCAACAGGATAGAGGAAGCATTTATAAAGTCACAACAAACAATCTAAGCAATGTGTACAGCAAAATGATGCAGGAAGTTTTCCCTAAGAAACTTTTACTGTACGGTACACTATAAGTTATATGCATTTTTATATTTGACTCCATCTCTACTTAAGTGACCTTGGACTATTAAAGTATTAACCTTCCAAAGGCAGACTAATCCACTCAAAGACCAGCTGTAAATACAAGTGTGTGTGTGTGTGTGTGTGTGTGTGTGTGTGTGTGTGTGTGTGTTTGGACCTAGACATAAGGGGATTTTAAATTTCACTTAAAAAAAAATCTAAGACTAGTCAAGAAAATGTTTTAAAGCAAAGAATGGAAGATAACTTATTCTTCCTGGATAGTAAGACTTTCATTAAAATGTTGTTATATGATATTTTCTCAAGTCATTATGACTGTATCAATAGGAAGAGACACTGAATAAACAGATCAACAGAATTCAACAGTTGATAGAAAGACCTCAATGCCAAGGATGGCATAATATTTTGAAAATAAAGTATATATTGAAGAAGTCAGCATAATTGTTTACTAAGTAAGAAGTGACTTTTCAATCTATATTTAAAAATATATTCCAGAATATTCCTGGCATCTGTCAAGATAATGAAAAAATAGACAATAGGCTCAATACAAATAAAGTCCTACTGCACATAGCAAGAAGAGTGACTCTCTCAAACATGATACAAGGAAAACCAACCATTTCTACAAGGTCCTAGATTGATAATAAAGTCCTGATAAGCATATGCACACAGGCATAAATGTACCTGAGTGTGTTTGGCATGTGGGGATTGACTAGAGGGAAGAGGCGCATGGAGAAGCGTCCCAGGGTAATGACTAGATTTTTTTCATCTTGCCCTAAGTTTGAGTGATACAGCTCTATACACCTGTGAAATTCCAAATTTGGACTTCATATGTGCACACTACTGTGTGCAGAAACAAAAGGTGTGTCTAAACAAAAATGATATCCAGAAAGATGAATAGGCCAGAGTTAGATGGAGAAGCACACAAAACAAGATGCTTCTTCTGGGATCTATATGAGTATTCTTGGTTAAAGTCTTTAAAGATCTAAGTTACGTCTGAAATTTTACTGAAATAAACTTGTGGGAAAGTAATTTCAGGTGTGTTAAGTCTTTACATACAGAACAAACATCAGCATAATGCAAGAGTACTTAAGACTCTGAGAAACATTTCATAATTTTGTGTGAGGAGAACTTCAAAAGCAAATCAGAATCCCAGGAAAATATAGAAGAAACAATAGACATTTTTGTCTGAATCTCAATGATGTCACAAGCCAAATGACACTGCATCAGTTATATCTATAGCAGGTGGGTACCTAATTATATCATAGATCATCAGGGGATAATATTCCCAACATAAACACCAACAAGCAACCCAATGGGAGAAAATCAGGTGAAGATACAATGGAAGAAAGAAAAATCAGTTTTGGCAATTATATAGAAATGCAAATTTAGATAACATGAGTTGCCCACATTTTGTTATTGAAGTAGCATAATTTCAAAGATTGGTGACCTCCATTGCTGCTGAGGATGCTAAGTGTCAGACACACTCCCAGGAGAGAATGAATATTCACTAAACATTGGAAAGTCAATCTGGAAATAAAAAATCCCATGGGGAGCACAAGACCTCAGAGAAATGAGTATAGTGTGGCCAAAGAGAAATGTGAAAGGAGACACATCTAATCTAAGAAGGATGCTTCCAGGCAGTGGCTGGACACTTTGGCCTGATCCAGCTGGTCTCTCTCTGTTTGTAGCCTAGGAGCTCAGAACAATGTCTATCACTTTTCAAAGGGTCACACTGAAAATGGTTACATAAGTCTTTATGTAATTCTCCATTTTGCCTCTTGGCCAAAAAGCCTAAAATACTAGCCAGATGACTCTTTAACGGAAAAGTCTACAGACTCCTACCATGGGGGAGTTGCCATTCACTAAATATTTTATGTTCTTGCTTCTCTGTATTATTTTAATTTGTACATTTCATTTTTTAAAAGTTTAAAGCAGATAGGGAGTCAGTGAAAGGTATTGTTGGGCCATGAATGCAAGTGGAAAATGAAGATGCTAGCTAGACAACTACTATAGCAGTCTAGGCCAGAGAGAATGCAGCCTTATAAGGTCAGAGGCAGTGGAGGAAGAGTGGGGATAGGTTTCCTAGGAATCACCAAAGATCAGGATGGGATGTTGAGGCACAGGGAGAAATCATTGGTGACTCTTCTATTTCAGTCTCTAGTTAAATGGTGCCAGCTATGGAGATGGGGCGGCTACACTGGAGAGGAAAGCCGGAACTCTATTTTGAATGTACTATGGTTCCAAGAGGGATTGTGTGAAGGAGGCAGTGGGATAGAGATTAGAGCTGCTCAGGATATGGAGGGGGAGGTTGAGAGAAGATCAGGTTTCAGCACTCAGAATGGAGCTGGTACTTAAAGCCCCCTGGAAGCAAGATAGGAAACTGAACTGTATCCTGATGTTGCAATGCCCAGTTCAACTGGGGACCGGAAGCCTCAGCTTTGCCTGGGGCTCCTTCCTTATGAAAGACATTGCTGCTGCCACTCTCCCGATTTGGATTCTCCAAATTCATCTGTTCCAAACTGTTTTTGCCACTGGCTAAGGAACACAGTGGCTTCCAAGTAGACAGCAGCTCCTTCTCATAAGCAGTGGTCTAATCTTTGCCTTGGCACTGACTGCTGTTATTCCTACTGCATGGATAGGGTGCCCAGCATCTGTCTCCCTAAGTAGGGAAAAAGCTAAAGCACAGGTCTAAAGACACCTTTGGCCATCATTGATTCATGCCACGATTTCCTCGAGTGGACTAAGGACTCACCAAGGAGCTGGTATAGGTGGGATCTGAGGTGTCATCCTGGAGGTAGCGAGAGAGGCCAAAGTCAGATACTTTGCACACCAAGTTGCTGTTGACCAGAATGTTCCTAGCAGCCAGGTCCCGGTGCACATAATTCATCTCAGATAGGTACTTCATGCCAGCAGCGATGCCCCTCAGCATCCCCACAAGCTGGATCACGGTGAACTGTCCATCATTTTGCTGTGATAAGACAAAAAGGAGATCAGGATCAGGATGGGCTTCAGTGGCTAATCGGGAGCCTAGACAGCATGGCGGACGGCTTGTCAGCCCTTGTCAGCACCTAGCTTTCAGCTCTCCACTGCCTCTTCCTGCTCCTCCCTGCTCCTCATCTCTTCCCTCGATAGCTCTGCTCTCTCCTTGCCAAGCCCTGTCGATTTCATCTCCAAATTACATCTCAAAGCCGTCCACTCCTTTCCCTTTCCACTGCCACCATTCCAAACAAGTCATCGCCATCCATCACCTGTAACAGCCTCCTGCACCTGCACCCCTACAATCCATTCTCTCCATGGCAGCCAGGGCCATCTCTTCAAGACATAAATCAGGCCATGTCACTCCCTGGCTTAAACTCTCTAATAGCTTCCAGCTGCATTAAGGAAAATCTCCCAACTCCTCAGCACAGCTCCGGAGATCCCAAGGACCAGCTACTGCCTTGCCTTAGGCTCTAGAGTCGTACACTCATGCTAAATAAAGCCACAGGGAGGACTAGAGAACTCTGTGTCCTTTCCAAGGCAAGTCCAACTTGCCCCAGAATTTCTTAAGTTCCATTTCTTCTGTTCCTTTCTTTCTAAGCCCATCCTTATGTGCCCTTTGCTTTCTGCTTAAATTCCCTTCCTCAAAGATGACATCCTTATGACCTCCTCCCTTCGATATAATTAGCATTCTCCCAACACTGTTTTCAAATGTATTACCATTTTGCCTTCTCCATCACAACTTTGAACTTTGTGGCTCTGTGTATAGCACAACCTTCTGACTCTGTTATTTGACTCTAACTTTTTGAGTATAAGAAACCCCATCTCTAGAGGTCCCCATAATATTTTAAGTGATGAAAACTTTAACAGAGGATAGAAGGAGGGGGGAGTCTCAACACCTTAAAAAGGACAAATGGTTGAATGCCCGGCATATCTTTCTCTTTCCCAAACTCGCAGACATCTTTGTATTTTCTGAGCTGTCTGGCTTCGCTTTGTGTAACCTTGTTCCCCTGACCATGGTCAGTGGGGGCGCTGTGTCTGGCACCTGGAACCCTGCTAGTGACCCTCACCATGTCAGGCTACATTATTGCTTTCTCCTGTCAATGGTGGACTCAGTTCCAACACGGATGCCTTTCCCATTAGATAGATTTTTATCAAGAAGAATGTGCCTTCTTTTCACTATGTACAACCTCAGCATCTTGCCTCTGCAGATAGTGGTTAAATCAGTGGGCCCTGAGCCATGCTGTCAGGAACTTACCTTACCATATAGTTTGGTCCTAGGAGCTTCCCCAAAGGGTAGTGAGCTGTATTCTATATTAATTAGAGCACACCCTAAACGTGGAAATGTTACAACTGGAGGAAAAGTGAAAGGTGGCAGGTACATGAGGTCTAGTCTAGTTATTGTTGAACACAGGTATGGGCAAGCCACATCCTTTGCCTTAGAAGTCCATATGAGAAATACACAAAGCATAAACAGTGCGAGGTGCCCCCCTTTTACTGAACATCTACTGGATAGATTACATAACACACCCACATTTGTTATCTCCTTTCAACATGGATGGGTACACCAGTTTTGCATGCGCTACAAGGGTGGTCCCTTCTCCAGAATCCATCAGTAGCCAATGATTCCATGGAGGAGTATGGATTGATGTTGTCAACTTGATACAAACCTAGACACAAGAGGGGATCTCAGCTGATGAATTGCCCCCATCAGATTGATCTGTGGGCATGACTGTGAGTCATTTTCTTGATCAATGACTAATGTGGGAGGGCCCAGCCCACTGTGGGTTGTGTCACCAGTGGACAGGTGGCTCTGGGTAGGAGAAGAAAGAATACTGAGAAAGCTACAGGGAACAAGCCAAGTAGCATCATTCCTCCATGCTTCCTGCTTCTGTTCCTGCTTCAATTCCTGCCTGGCTCCCCTCTATGAAGGACTGAGACATTTTAAATGAAACAAACCCTCCCTCCCTAAGTTGCTTTTGGTCCGTGTGTTAGCACAGCAACAGAGAAGCAAAGTAGGACACACCCCATGGGTCTGGCTGCTCCTGACTTGATTCCTAACCACCTCCCAACCTGCCAAGAATGCTTTTTCTGTAGCATTTCCTTCGGGGGACCTAAAATAAAGGTGCCACGTTGGTTTGTGGAAAGACTGACTGATTTGCCCATCTGTGAAGGATGAATGTACCAGGGATGATTCAAATACTCCTCCGGAGTGAACTTCCATCAGCACCTTCTACCAAAGCCAGCTGGTCTATCAGGAGTACCAAGTCCTGTCTCCAAGCATTTCTCTGGGAGATTTGCCTCCTCAGAATGTCCCCCACACAACTTCTGTAGAATCTAAAGCTGCAGCCCAGCTTCAAGTCACACCGGCTGTATTTGTATTCAAACTCCATTTTTCTTATTTCTTCTTCATACGTATAGGTGACATTAGAATGAAAAATTGATATCTCACTAAAGATTTCACTCTGGACAGTGTGCTTACCCACAATGAGAAAGGTGTGGGCAAGTATATATAGTGATGTCTGTATTTTTGCTTAAATTCTCTGCAGTATTCCTGGGTTTGCCTGGTGTTTAAAATTCAGACCAGGCATCATTATAGTTTTTGAGGTGAACAGAGGTCAGAAGTGTTTAAACATATGGTGTCTGGATTCAAGTATAGTTTGGACCCAGGCTCTGCCGTTCATTGGCCTAATCAAGTGATTTAGCCTGCAGAGTCACGATCCCCAGAGCTGACTCTTAAGAGGCCAATGTCCTCTCTTCCTGGACTCTAAGGGGGTTTGATGAGATCACAGGTCAGAAGTCTTCATTTGGAGTCTCATGCTCCTCTGATATCATCAGTGATCATGCTACCCAAGAGCCAGGCTGTCCCTTCCTCCCAGTCACCTCCTCTATGGACCTCAAATGTCCCTGTTAAGGGAATCCGGGGTCCAGTTCTGGGTTCCTGATGTTTTTCTGAGTGTGTGAGAAATACTTAATGGTCATTGCTCTTAGAAAACCCAGCCCAGTGGGCATTTTGAGTTCAATGTAGAATGGGTCAGTATAGTAAAAGTGCCCAGCTGCCTACGAACTGGTATTAGTGAATGAAGGAGACTTTATGACAGACACTTGAAATGGGATTCAATTCACAAATACCAGTGTCTTCAATTACTTGACTTTCAAATGGAAAATAATACTTCCTAGAATATGATCAGAGCCTTCAAACTGTCCTTGGGCAGAAGAAAAGGCAGACAATATTGTATTGTTTTCACAGAGAAGATAAAGAAAGTCCAGAGGATCTACGTGATCAGCCTTAAATCACTCTGTGTGGGTTTGAGTTATAACACAAGTCTAAATCCAGAGTGGCAAATTACTTCTCTGCTGATATTCCATCTCTGATCCTCCGGTAATGGCTGCCTTCGGTGGGGTGTGGAGGAGAGGGCAGCATAGGCTTCACAGGGAGAAAAGCCACCTGTGACTGATGCTGCTGCTGGTATCTGGTCTTTGAACTCCTGTTCTCTGCCTCGTCCCCTAGAATATGCTGACTCTGCAATGGGCAACAGTTTCCTTAGGAGCTCGCTGCAGGGTAAGCCCATCTCTACAGGAAGGGTCCTTACTGCTGAATTTACTATCCTGGTGAAAACCTAAGGATATAAACATGCTACATTTCCCCTGATGTGTTCAACTGCTTCTTGCTCAATCCACTGGTATGGCGCCTGTATGGAGGTCAAAGGACAACTTGATTCTCTCCACTATGTGGTTTATGGGGCTTGAACTTAAGTGGTCAGGCTGGTGACAGGCCCCTTTACCCACTGAGCCATCTCACGGGTGCTGGAAAATTGTTTTGAGAGACAAGCATTATCCCTTAAATTATATAGGCTGGATGTCCACAGGCTTTATAATTGCAGAGATAAGAACACCAGCATAGAAAATAAGCAAAACAGAGTGACCACCACCTGGTTTCTCTTGGCAGCTTTAAGAAACAACAGGGCTCCACGCTGTGCCCATGGGGAAAAACATGGTACGGTGAGGAAATGCAGACCTGGATGGAATGATTTAAAACTTTCTTCTCGTTCTCAAGTGCTTTCTACTGAAATTGCTTTCCAGCAAATGCATGGAGCCACTTGGCGGCCCTCATAGCAGACAGGGAGGATTTAGGTATTTCCACTTTCATTGACAAATCCACTTCAGGAAATGAAACCCTTATTTGATTTGTTTGAAGAGAATGAATCATAGATCTTTTTTTTTAACTAAAAGAGAACTTTCAAGCTCATCCAGCTCAATGCCTTTAGTTTATAGATTGGAAAATTGAGTTAACTCCAGGCCACAGGGTGACTCATAGCCGGAGCCAAGGTAGGGGGGCTCAGTCTCAGGGCTTCCAATTTGATATTCTTTCCCTAGTTGTTTCCTTCTAGCTTAGATCCATGAATGAGCTCCTCTGATGAAAACTGTCTGATTTGGCACCAATGAGGGACTTCCAAGAGTCTTACAGAAATGATCATCTATGAGCAAACCAACAGTGATGACTAGAAGCTTTTGACCATAAATGGATCTGAGCTTCAGGAATTGTTTTGTAGTTTAAGGAAGAGCCACAGAATGGGTGCCATTAGATCTTGGTACCAAGAAGAAAATATTTCAATAATCAACTAGGCAATTCAAAACTCTTCCATTTAAAACAATTAGCAACAAGGAACCACCTCCTGGGTGTTTCCGATCCTTCCCGAAGACAGGAGTTCCAGGTCCTTCAAAGACAAGAATCAAGAGTGGATGAGAGGAGAAGTGGATCTGAAGCCCTGACCCAAGGCCAGAGTGAGTGGAGTGCCCTCTGGAAGCCACTAAGTCCAGGATAGTCAGAAAGCGAATGGTTGTACAGTTGAAGAACTAACTCTTTTTCTTTCTTTTTTAAATGGTGGTCCTAAAATTATCCTCCTTCCCAGAAGATGGACCCTGTAGAACTGAACTGATGACCTATTTTTTCAATTTTATCAAGCAGCAGATACATCAATTAATGTTGCTATGCTCCAGGGTTCAGTAGTAAGGCTGAAATTAGATTTATAGATTACCTGCCTTCACGAGGTGCAAGCAGTCAGAAACGCTTCGTTTCCCTGCTGCTCTCGGGTCTGCCTGCTCTTGCCACCCTTTCTATATGACTGTGCCCTCGCCTCTGTTTTTCTGTGCTCCTCTCTGGCCCCTAGGGTTCCTCCCACTGTGCATACATACAGCCTCATTATCATGAATGAACCCCAAGTCTATATGTCCTGGGCCCCAGGTGGAAAATGCTCTGTCTGGGAGGAGTAACAGGATAGGGCTTTGATTCTCATCATCTCCTGGAGGATGTATCTCCCTGTCCTATAGGTGACTTGGGGACGGACTCTGATTACATTCTTCCAACTATGTGGCGACTTTCTCTGAGGTAGAATCAAGTAACACAAAGGAAATGAGTGCAGAAAGGGTCTTGAGACTGGCCCAGAGGATGCTTGCCTTCTAGATGCCTTCATTTCCTTCACAAGATCTCTGGTCATAAATGCTTGCCCCTGGAAAAGCACAGTGTATGCCTCACTCTCCTGTGTCTACAAAGAGTGAATGAGATGCCACGGGCACACAGCATTCCACGAGATCTCTGCCACTCTCTAGAAACAACTGAGCATGGTTTCCACTCAGCCAACATCTACCATGGGCTCACTGTGGCGGGTGCTAGAGTTTCAAAATAGAGCTATAACCATTCCCTCAAGGAGGCGTGGGTCTGAACCCCAAATCTAATGCAATTTCTCCATCCCCACTTTTTTAAACACCTCCCAGAACTACCCAGCTTAGGCAACAAGCATGTGCTGCCCAAAAAAGGGCAGCTTCAGTAGTGTGGAAGTGCAGCTTCCAGTCAAATCCCTTGGCCATGCCCACTCTGCTCCTGGGAGTGGGAGCAACCTTGCAACTGCTGTAGCTTGTGAAATGGCCCATGCTTATTTTAACTTCGGCACAAACCAAGCTGTCCAACAGCTTACCATCCACCTCTCCACTGGTCCCAAATTCCCCACTGGAGAAGTTCTCTCTCTCTCTCTCTCTCTCTCTCTCTCTCTCTCTCTCTCTCTCTCTCTCTCTCTCTCTCTCTCTCTCTCTCTCTCTCTCTCTCTCTCTCTCTCTCTCTCTCTCTCTCTCTCTCTCCCCTACATCTCTCTTCTTCATTCATAGAGACAGAAACTATTACACATGCAGATTTGAACATTCAGGCTCAAAGCAGGGTTGTATTCTGTAAGATGGTTATAGCTGGATCTCCGTGTGTGTGTGTGTGTGTGTGTGTGTGTGTGTGTGTGTGTGTGTGTGAACATGCATGTGCATGAGTGCACCTACCTGCCTGCCTGCCTGTGGAATCCATAAACCAACACTGAGTGTTGTGGTTCTCACAATCTCTTTCTATCTTATTTTTGGAGGTAAGGTCTCTCATTGAGTTCAGTATTTCAGTTATCCTAGCTAGCCAGAGAGCCCTTAGGGTCCACATGTCTCCTATCCCCTACCTCAAACACAGTACTCTTGTTACAGATATGTGCCAAGGCATCTGCTTATATGGGTACTGAGGATCTGAACCGAGGTACTTATCCTCAGTCACGTCCCTAGCCAATTGAGACTAAAATAGAAGTAAAGTCATTGTCATCCCTAAAATAAGAGATTGCTTTCTTTCCTTGGAGTCAGGAGAGTCAAACAGGCTTGAAAAGGTACAGTTGATCTCACATTTAAACTCGGAGTGTTTAGTTATAAAGCATTAGAGCTGTATTTCTTCTATTGCATAGGTCTAGTTTTCAGTGTATGCTTTGCCAGAGCAGTCAACTCATTAATGTTTCAGTATGAATGGATGTTCCTTTGATCAGTAACCACAGCTGTTGACTGAGTGGAGGGACATGCATAGCCTGCTTGCCCAAAGTCCTCATTCAGAAGGCTATGGCCATTCTTTGATGCCGTTCCCAGATGCTCAGCTCTCAAGATCACTAGATGTTCCCCCTGAGATTCTTGGTCAGGTCTGACTCCCAGCCTAGGTTTGGCTACCATCCATTCTCCATATGCCTCTGTGATCTCCGGTAAGAAAGTGGCTGCATTGTGAACATGGCCTCATGAGCATGAGTTCTGACAGGGGCCGTTCATAGATCTCTCAACTAGAATGCATCCAGGTACATCCACTTCTGCTGCAGGTAGGGCTGGGAGTCACAGCTCTGCATAGATGGCAGGAAAGATTTTTTGGTGCTGGTGGGAGTCTTTCAGATGCCTCTTTAAAGGGAAGGGGGCTCAAAGATTGTCTAGAAGATGGCAACCTGTTTATTTTTCTGACTAGCCAACTGAAAAGAACTGGCTGAGAGGTTGACTATGCTGGTGAAAGGCAGAAATGGCCACAGACCATCTCCTCAGTCTCAGTAATTCATGGAGATATCCAGGACCATTCTTTGTGTCTTCCCTCTTATTCAACCTACAAGCATTTACTGAGGCCTTCCCTGTATCACCCTTGTTCTGAGGAGACCTCAGACTATGCTTTGTTCTTTTCTTTTTTAAAAAGTATATTTTAAAATCTTAAATATGCTTTCGTTACAATATAAATCTATCACCCCTCTCCTTATTTCTTATTCTTTCTCAAGCTCTTGGATCTATGGCTCAGAGAACATCTTGGAAGAACTGATGGACAGAAAGAATGTATGAGCCCGAATACCAGGAAATCTGCCGTGAGACTGCCTCTCTTAGAAATGTCTGCATAAATAAGATAACCAACAATATCAGGCGATGTGCTAACAAGGAAGAGGGAATGTCTCATGGTGGCGGTGGAGGGAGTTACACTGAGAGCTATAGGGAGCTAATGACTGAGAGAGGGATGATCAAGGATTGGCCACTCCCAGGGATGAGGCCTCCTGATTGGTTACCCAGTACAAAGTTGTTCTTTCCTTTTAACAACAAACCTCTGCTAATCTTCCAAGGTTAAAGCCTGCCCACATCTGACCAGCCAATCCTGAAGGCAGATTATCCTCACAGGACACTTCTCCCCAGGACTTTTCCCCTCCATCCAGCAGTATTAACACCACCCCACCCCCACAACCCTGTGACTCTTACCCGGAGGAAAGAGTCTAAAGCGCCATTCTCCATGAACTCCGTAATGATCATAACAGGCCGGCTCTTGGTGACGACACCCTCCAGGCGAATGATGTTGGGATGATCAAACTGGCCCATGATGCTTGCCTCGCTCAGAAAATCCCGACGCTGTTTCTCAGAGTACCCAGCCTTCAGGGTCTTGATGGCCACATAGATTTCCCTCTTGCCTGGCAGCTTCAAACGGCCCTTGTATACCTCGCCGAACTCCCCTGAAACAGCAAGCATGCAATTAGGCTCCTCATCCTTCTCAATCTGTGGAACCACAAAGGGAGACATCTTATCAAGAACAATGGTGCTCAAGGAAAGATTGTGATTTCAGTGAAGACATGGAAATTGGATTTGTTCTATGCAACTGTGATGTCTAGGCTGTAATCAGTTCATAGGAAACAGAAGGAATACTAAAGTACACTCCTCACGTCTGTCCTTAAAGATAGATTGAGTAGTTGAAGTGGAATTTTAGAACATACACAAGTTTGGGTTTTGTCCTGCCCTTAATATTGTGTGTGTGTGTGTGTGTGTGTGTGTGTGCGCGCGCGCGCTCTCCTTGAATAGTTGAAGAGAAATGTCCAGCCTCACTCTGACAGAATTGTAGTTCAATTTTTGCAA
The DNA here is from genome assembly GCA_036184795.1 of Tokudaia tokunoshimensis. NCBI lineage: Eukaryota > Metazoa > Chordata > Mammalia > Rodentia > Muridae > Tokudaia > Tokudaia tokunoshimensis. The sequence goes on from BTHU01000008.1 coordinate 103,114,381, forward strand.
AGCCTGGTGCACAAGTATCTGGGGATGGAGGCTATGTGGCTACTTTAGCTGATGTTCCCACATTAAAGTGAACATATCAGTGACTAGTCTGTCCTCTGGAAAGCAGACCCTGAAAAGTTAGGTAAGGAACAGGTTTATCCCTGAAAGATAAAAGGGGAAGGAAGCAGGATGGGTATGGAGAGTCCCAGATCACAGAAAACACATCCCAAGCAGACCCGACAAAGTCTCAGCTAGCCTTGCAGGGAATAAAGAGTTCCTGATCTCAAAATAGCTAGCCCCTAGCATCCCTGCCAGGTTCAGCCAGTAGCTGGGGGGCACCTGGAGGAGTCGGACCTCTGCAGGAGAGGTCAGAGTCAGATGCAGGGACTGCCACAGCTTGAAGCCTGGCATCTGAACAGTAACATATTCCTCCAAGTAGACACAAGCTGAACATCTCCACGGGTGTACAGTAGGATTTCAACATCTTTTTTTTTTTTGCAGTAAAATCACTAAGAGTAAAAACAATTTTGATGACACCATTTCATAGCTGTCTAAAAGAAAAAAGTCTGTTGAGTCCTGCTTAATGTGCTTTCAAAAGTTATTTGATGGTTTCTCCTGGTTTTGTTACTTCTAGTTTTTTCGTGGGAGGTAGCTAAGTGTCTCCTTGCAAGGGCTTCACGGAAATGCATGTCAAAGGCCTGTCAGGAAAAACAGGGGCTTCAGCTGGGCAAACTTTTTTTTTCACCTTAAGCTTTCTAAAAGAAAATGATAGAGCAAACTGTGAACAATCAGATAAACCACTGGCCACATTAGAAAGACTTTGCTAGCATGCTTCTATGCACCAGTCTGGACTTCCTTTTGCTTTCTGCTACAGTAAAACACTGGAAGAGAGTGATGCAAAAGGACTTTTATGCAAAACTGCTCTGAATTCTACTGAACATGACAGAATATGGAGCTGGGGGAGAGGCTGGCCTTAAGCACCATTAAGAAGATTTCATCCCAGCCTAATACTCAGATAGCTATCATTTGTAGCACTGGCTTTGACATTGAATCATACGGTGCTTTGGTGAATTGCTTGAGGTCAGACCGAGGCTCTCTCATGTTTAGTGCTTGCACACCCGCTGGAGTACCAGGCACGTGGCTGGCATGCCAATAAAAGTCAGTGTGCCATATGTATTGTCACTTGTTTGGACTTTGCCTTGCCCACACTTGGGTCATAAAGTGTTGAGACCCTGTCACCGCGTCACCCAAAAGAAATCAAAGTTCTGACACTTAAAGGAATGCTCGTAGGGGCTGACAGGATGGCTCCACTGGTAAAGTGATCATGGCTCAAGTTTGAGGATCTTAGTTCACATCTCCAGCACATACATGAAAAAATGGCACGGTGGCACATGCCTATAGGAGTGCTGAGGATGTGGAGACAGGAGGATTCCCTGGAGCTCACTGTCCACCTACTCTTGTTGAAATTGGCCAGCTACAGGTTCATAGAGACCCTGTCTCAAAATGTAAGGGACAACAGTCACTAAAGATATTCAGCCTCAATCTCTGATCTCCAAATGCATACATAAAACTGTACATACACACCCACACATACACATGTGTACACCCCACCTACACATAAGAATGTTTGCCACAGCAGTAGATGAATACTGAATGCTTGGGAGACCTCATATCCATCTCAGGGAATGCCTAGAAATATTGAAAGCAATAGATGAGTAGTTTGTGTTGACTGGAAAATGTTCACCTCTGTTAAGGAGAGAAGGGAAGCACATCACAGAGCATCACTTGCTGTGTGTGCCCATATGGGATGCATGTCAATACAAAAGAAACATGATGAAAAGTATATATCAGCATGCAATAAGGACACATGCTCCACTATGTTCATAGCAGCCTTATTTATAATAGCCAGAAGCTGGAAAGAATCCAGATGTCCCTCAACGGAGGAATGGATTCAGAAGATGTGGTATATTTACACAATGGAATACTACTCTGCAATTAAAAACAATGAACTCACGAAATTCCTAGGCAAATGGTCAGAACTTGAAAATATCATCCTTAGTGAGGTAACCCAATCACAAAAGAACACACATGGTATGCAGTCACTGATAAGGGGATATTAACCCAGAATCTCGGAATACCCTAGACACAATTCTCATATCAATAGATTTCCAAGAAGATGGAAAGAGAGACCCCTGGTCCTGGAAAGACTGGATGTAGGGGAATGCCAGGACAGAGAAGTGAGAGGGGGTTGAATGGGGAAAAGAGGGAGGGAAGGGGGCTTATGGGACTTTCGAGGAGGGAGGAAACAGGAAAGGGGAAATGATTTGGAATGTAAATAAAAAAACTTAGAAAATAAAAAAAAAGAAAAGTATATATCAAATGTATTTTCAACATCAACTTATTTTTTAAAAAATGGTTCTAAGAGAAGGATGGAAATGGGACATGGGAGTAGAGATTAGTAAACTTAGTTTAGTTAATTTTATGTTGAGTTGCTATAATAAGCATGACTTGAGTAGTTAAAATGCAAAAAAATTAAAGTCAAGTGCTAAACAAAACCTGCCACATATATGTGTCTATCTATTCATATACATATATGCATAAATATATGTATATATGCATGCACCTAAAACATGCATATATAGTAGAATCCATCCTTCTGATAGCCTAGTATTTAATAACTATGAATACAAATGAAATGGTTGATGAATATGCTAATTGAATATTGGTCAGTATTTCCTCTTGTTGCCATAGTGAGTTCTATTTTCCTTTAGGAGAAAGATGGAGTTGAGAGTTGAGGGGAAGGGTATACAACTATTTCTTCTGGGTGGAGATAGCCCACAAATATTTCTCTATTGGCTGTCTACTATGGCATGCTTCATTCTGTCAAATCCTGAAATTCCTGTAAATCCTCAAATCATGAAATTCCTGTAAATAAAATAACCATTTTGCTAATAAGCATATTAGTAGGGAGACACCAAAACTTGTTCCCAAAGCAGACAGCTGAAATCAGTCAGGGTTCTGGCCACACTCACTACGTTTCTTACCATTTGCCACTAGATAAAAAGTAACAATTGAGAGACCACCCTGGCCAGTCCACTCTATAGCTTCAAGCAGTTCTGTCAGATGCAGTGATTATCCTAGCAAGTCTATTTGGGTTAGCGCTTGGAAGTAGAGTTTCTTCCTTGTCTTCCTTCCTTTCCTCTCTCTTGAAATCCCCACACTGTCTTTCTGTCTGAGATATGGTCTGTAGCCTAGGGCATTCTCAAAATGGCAGTTATCCTCCTGCCTTGGCCTCCTGAGTACTAGTGTTACAAGCATGTGCTAACACCTATCCGAGAATAATTCCATAAATGGATACCATTCATCCAAGACTCTTGCCTGGGAGCTAGGCAGAATCAGAATATTTATCAACCTGTGTGTATAATTTGGAAAAATGCACTAGATAAACCTAATGTGCCCCCAAAACATATACATCAGCATCCCAGTTCAGAAATTCTGTCCTATGTTAGCTGGCCCTGCAATTAGTGTACAAAGATTTAGGTTTCATCTTAAGATTCTGAATAATTGGTCTGGGTACAGCCTGGGAATTTCTATATTTAATAGCTGCCTACAGGATTGGCTATATAATTCTAGTGCCTGGCAGAAAATGAAAATATAGGACTTCCTTGTTCAAAAATTATGAAGGATTTCAAGATGGTGACAGGGGAGCATAAAACTGAAGTGGAAACCTCTCTGAACATGGGGCTCTGTTTAACGGTCCTGTCGGAGTCCTGGCTGCCCTGGCGCTCCTACTGTGTGGCCAAGGCTGAGAACTGTGCTTTAACTCCCAGAATCCTAAACACAGATTACTCAGCTCCGAAACCCCCAAGTCTGGGAACATATTTGACTCCTTTGAGCTTGCACATATGCTGCCCTCATACTGCACACAGCCAGGAACACAGTATAGTGTTTATTGGTGTGTGGAGAGAAGAAATGGAGGAGGAGGGAAAACAAGAAGCGTGGTACTGAGAAGCTGTCTCCCCTAGGACATGGCAGATGAGATTACTTCTCTGATCGACAAGCGTCACTTCGCCGTTTGATCTTTATGGCTAACTGCTCCACAAATCAGTGCCTCTAAGACTGAAGCTTCAGATTATATCTTCTGCTGGGTCTCATCTCATTCTCTGAGAGTCAGAAAATAAAAGCGTGCTCTCCTTGGCAAGGAGAGAAGAGTGTTGTCGCTGGTGACTTCAGTGCTCGGAAATCTATTCTGCAGTTGCATAAAGAATGGAGACTCTGGGAAACTAGTTCCTTTCCTTTCCAGTTTGAAGGAGAGAGAGAGAGAGAGAGAGAGAGAGAGAGAGAGAGAGAGAGAGAGAGAGAGAGAGAGAGAGAGAGAGAGAGGAGAGAGAGAGAGAGAGAGAGAGAGGAGAGGGAGATGATAAGAAAGAGGAAGGGAGAAGGGAGGGAGGGAAGGAGGGAGGAAAGAAAGAAGGGAGGGAGGGGAGGGGAGAGGGAGGGGAAGGGGAGAGGGAAAGAGAGAGGGACTTACTAGTCTCTGAGCCAGGAGACTTTCAAAGCACCAACTGCAAAATAAGTCACTCAGTATTAAGGCCCTCTTCAGAGGTACCCCACAATTAAGTGTCCCCCTAAGGCAGGTGGAGGAGGGAGCTTCAAGTCCACTCCAGCCTGAAAGCAGTGGACACTGGTTTGGTGTCTCCAGTACTTGATGTGCTAGTGCTAATCACTACAGAACAGAAAGAAGTAGAAAGCTGCCTTACCTTCCTCCCTGGGAGTTGAGAGAGGGGTCTCTAGATGTCAGACAGGTAGGGGTACATGGGGTGGTGAGTGAAAAACAAAGAGAAGAGAGTATGTTTGGGGGACATTAATATCAAACGGGGAGGACACATGGTTCTCTGTAGTTTTGCAAGACCTACAAGTACCTGATCCACAACAAATGCCAGAGGCCATGGGAAGTTGCCAGGAACTCCGGCCTAGAGGATCTCTCCAGTCAAGCCTACCATGGCAAAATCTGGGTCTCTGGCCATTTAGCGTCTCCATAGCCTCAGGGAGGTGGGAACCTATGGTCTTACAACCATTATTTATTTATAACAGGGAAAACCTAGGGCTTGGGTTGTTTACAATCTAAGAAAGCACTGTGTGCATGTATTCTTTAACTTTTGATTCATGTACTAATTGCAAAAACTGCATTTGTCTGGGTGTTGTGGTATGCAGGAGACAGAGAAACAGGTTGTGATGAGACTGGACTGTACAGTGAGCCTCGGTCTCAAAAACAAGCAAGCCCTAGTAAGTAAACCAAGCAACATAATGCATTCATCCCTTTTTCCGCTTTCAGCTACTTTTCCTGCCATTAGCACAGAACTCAATGGTGCCTTGTTGTGTGAAGAGCTGAAATCTTCAAGACTTTCCTGTCCCATGTGCCCCACATTAGAATCATACTTTTTTCATTTCTTAATAAAATTATTTCAGCACATCAAGATTCAAATAAAAACTGGTTCAGCTTGATAGTGTTTGTGGTTGGTTATTTTTTGAGAAAATTTATCTATGGTAGATGTATCCAGTCTAATCTTAATCAGGGAAGACATCTATTGGCTACTGACCTGGGTCCTCTCCCAGAGCCTCACATCTATTTACTTGGGGCCCAGCTCCTGCATCAAGCCAGCGTGGAGGCCAAGAACCTCAATAGCTCTCAGTGTGTCTTATCCAGCATCTGTATCTGGAACTTGTTAAAAGATACTGATTCCCAGACACTCAACAGATCTATTATATCTGAGACTTGGTGGGTGGAACCCTGGAATCTGGATGTTAGCTCATTTCCACATGATTCGGATGCCTGGCTCTCCTCTGGGAAGTGCTTTCTTTAAGGCTGTCAGAGCATGCCTTCTAGCTGGTTCTCCTGACAGTCCTCCCAGACAGCTGGGGGAAACTATTCCTTACAAGGTGCAGCCTTGGCAAAGCCTCTTTCCTACCTTCCTTGACAAAATGAGCAAGAGAGAAACAGTGTTTCGGCAGTGTCAAATGCCTCAACTATTATATATAAAATCAGAAGGGGAGAGTTTTCAATTTTTGAAAATGAAACATCCAGCCTGCCAGCAGGTATTTCAAGCTCCAGCTATTGGCTGTGTGCAGCAGGAATCTACACCCACAATTGTACCCTCCCCACTCCCAGAAGTATTTCAAAGTCTCAAATTGCCTTGGGGAAAAATGGAAAGCAGAAATCCTAGTTACTAATTCAGGCATACATTCGATATGGAACTTTTAAAGAATAAGTTTAAGCTAGGTTTGGAAGAATGGTTTCAAGCAAGGTTCAACACAATAGCCTGTGCAAGATAAGTAGCTTATAACTAAACACAAGAGTGATAAGGCTCACATCTGACCATTTCCTGACCATGTACAGAGGACAGACATTACTAATTGAGCACAGCCATTTTCATCCTTTTGGCAGAGTTCCTCTGATGACCATTACCCAGGCTGCTGCATACTGTAAGTGCATGAGACCGACTGGCTTCATGGTCACAGCATTCACAGAATGTAATAATGAGATAGTGACAGCAAAAGGGACTTCTCTTTTTTCTGTTATTCTTTGTGGTTGTTAGACAACAGTGTGCTTCTGTATCATTTATCTACTTCTGTGTTTATGTATGTATTCATGCATGAGATTACCTATATTATATGTACATTTATATAATTTTCATGACATAATTAGGCATATATAAGTATAAATAAAAAATGTTTGGGCCCCTATTGTCCTTCTTAGGGCATACTTATAATGAGAACAGAGATAGGATGCGTGTGTCCTATGAAGGACATGCTCTTTCCAGGGACTATCAGACACTGTACATAGCACCACCATAAGTGATAATGAATTGGAAGGCAGTATTGTAATTCCCAGCAAAAAGGGCCTGGGTACTCCAACTGCTAGGCAGAGTTACCATCAGAAGCAATGACTGTGTATTTAGCTGCTTTTTTCCACCGCAACGAACGTGGCAGCGGGTGCAGGGGTTTCATTTACTAGCTCTGGATCAGCTACATCTGAGTTTAAATTGTAGCTGCATCATTAACTCAAGGGCAGCACAGCCCGCAGCAAGCCATCCTCTGCATGTTGATTTCCTCGACAGTCTAGAAAACCCATACACACATAAACATCCTCTCTGACTCACGGACCAGTACAAGGACTAAATGCACAGCACTTGTGAAGTATGCAGGGTAGCACCAGGCACACTGTGCATGCTCAGAGTGTGTTGCACACTTTAATTGTAGTTCCTGGATACGTTTCCATGGGCTCCTCTTCTAGAATCCTTCCTACAACCCTGATGTTGGTTACCCACTCTCATGCTCAATGATGCTGAAAGTGCCAGGTTAACAGGAAACCTTTCTCTATAGGAATTCATCCGAAGATAACAACAGCACACAGTGAGCACGCATTCATTTGAATAGAGCACCCATTCGCTTACCCAGCACACCCCTCCCCGCAAGCACCCTTCTTGTACATAACAATCCATGGTGGAAGGGCTATATTAGTAGCTGCTAGCAATGGGTGTCTATTCACTAAAATGCAGTCGGCATGCTTTCCCCTGGGTATCACCTCGAATGACACCCCTACCTACAGTTTCAGGCACTTAACAGCCACATGCTCAGCCTGCTGCAGAGTTCCTCAGCGTGCAAACTGAGCACAGGAGTGTTTTTCATTCGGTTAAGAATGTATATGGCAGCCTTGCTTGATTCTCTTGATAAGTCCTACTGATCAAAACTAACCAGAGCTCTGAAAGTGACCAATGAGGTGGCTCCTAATAGTCATACCTATGGTAACCATAAGCTGATCATCTCCATGAAGACCAGAGGGGCACAATGCCTCCTCCACCGAGATGTCAGCTGACACCATTGTTCACATGGGGAAGGCGATAGATCGGCTTTCCCTCACCCCAGTGAGCCATCTTCAGAGTGTCCAATATGCACTGACCCTATTCCATCTCTCTAGTCTCTCTCTTTCATTCCTTCAAATTGTTTAGCTCTCAAAAATTCTACCCCAGCCATCTGTTTTCTTCCAAAACTATCATCAGCTGTCATCAGCACATATAAAAAACATTTGGTTGTACAACCAAATGCCACATACTAGGTCAAGTCCCAGGTTAGTGAAAGAACATGTGTTCTGTCCCTCTAATATAACTCTGAGCCCCATGAGGAAAGGCTGACATAAAGCAACTACAGATTGATGGCATATTAATCTTCTTGAGTGGTGTTATATCTGGCTCTATAGTGGTTATTTTTTATTCCTTTGTTCAACATCCTAAACAGCTTTAGAAGATACTTCAAAGTTACTGTGATGTGCCTGCCTCATAGTTTACAGATTCTATTCCATATTGACCTCTTCCCTCAGATAACAAACACTGCCACATCCTAGGTACCAAGAAGCCTTACTCTGTCTTCTTGGTACTTAATGGTCTTCATTTCTGGGCCCAACCCCCATGCCAACTGCCCCCATCAACTCTGGCACCTCAATTTCATAGTAGATGCGTTAGCCACACTGCTCCAGCTTGGATATCTAGCTGTTTCCACTGCATCTCCCACCCCACCCTTTATCCCAGCATCAGCCCTCTTGGGTCCTCTCCCCACAGCTAGACAAAGCCCCAGTAGCTTCTCTCTAGGCTTCATAATCTCCCTGCAGCAGTTACCACAGTCCACTCTCTGAACACTTTCTGAATACTATACCTGCTCAGGATACCATTTGTCCCTTGGGGGAAAACATGCTTATTACAGTTGTTTCATCTCGAGGTAAGCCTGATTGTCTAGACCAACCTACAATAAAAGCTTTCCTAGCTCTCTCTAAGCTGATTGGTCCACCACAGTGGTCACTCGGGTGTCTCTTCCCTGAATCCTCCCTGATAGCAAGCCTCTCCGCATATCTCTAAGACTACATCCTCCCTATGGCCCCATCCCCACCTCATCACACAACCTCTTCTTTCCTTTCCTGGAGTGTGGTACTGTGTTTTGGGCTAGAAAATAATCTTCCATGGCAGGGACTGTTAAGCATTAGGTCAATTTCCCAGCATCTACCACAGTAGCAGGCTTCACTGACGAAGGTTTTTTTTGTTTTGTTTTTGTTTTTGTTTTTTCCTCTGAACACTAAAACAGCCTCTCTTATAAGAAGCACAACCCTCATCTCTGGTTCCATACTGGGGAAGGCTTCAGAACCCTATTTAAAATAAGGCGGCATAGGCTATGGGTCAGCATTCCTTGTACACTCCAAGATGGAGGGTGGCATGAGTCCAACTACTAGCTCTCTCAAAAACCAAGCAGCAGAGAGAAACAAATACTCATGGCTAGCGGTGTTTGCTAATTCCCATGGTGTAAATCTGCCCACAGTGACCGATGGGGAGCACCGACGGTACTGCATATGGGAGCAGGAAGAGGTACCCAGCGTTGGTTCACGTGAGCTAGTGTAGACAGACTCCAGCGTGGCTGCACTAGAACATAAGCTCATTTGTCTCCGTGAATCACATGGCACTCCTTTTCTGTCACTGTCTCTTTCTAATATGGTGGTTCTCAACCCTCCTAAGGCTGCATCCCTTTTATACAGTTCCTCATGTTGTGGGGACCCACCAGCCATGAAGTTTTCTCATTGCTACTTCATAACTGTAATTTTGCTGCTGTTTTATGAACTGTAACGACAATATCTGTGCTTTCCAAGGATCTTAGGTGATCCCTGTGAAAAGGTTATTTTTCTCCCCTAAGGGGTTGTGACTTATAGGTTGAGAACCCACTGTACCTTTTTCCTAATCGTTTTCAGCTTTGAAGGTTACTTCTTCGGCGGAGTTATTGTGGTTAGAACGTAAACTGCCCCTATAGCTTCATTTACTAGAAAACTTAGTCTCCAGCTAGCGGTGCTATTTTAAGAGTTTGGGGTAAGGAGCTGCAGAGATGGCTTAATGTTGCTCTTGTAGAGGGCCCACCTTCTAGGAGCTCTTATGTCCTTCCGTCTTCTGTGGACACTAAGTATATCCATAGTGCCCATATGTGCAGGCAAACTACTCACACGGAAAACAAAACAAATACATTTCGAAGGGGAAATAATAGTTGTGGCACCTTTAAGAGGTGGAGCCTTGCTGGAGGAGTGGGTCTCCAGAGGGGAGCTGTGGGGTTTGTTTCCCATCTTCTTGCATTCTAACCAGGTGCTCCAGGCTCCTGCTGCCATTCCTCCATGATATACTGTATCCCCTTTTAAGCTATAAGCCAGAGTAAATCCTTCTTGCCTTAAGATGCTTCTAGTTAAGTATTTGGTCACAAAAAGAAAAATAAGGAATAGAGGAGTCCTCTTGATCCCAGCAACCCCAGCCCATGGAACTACACCGATCCTGCAAGGAAGGGCCCTGCAGCTACTCTGGGCCTGCGCTGTACTGTGATGGTGTAAGGTGTAAGACTGTGAACACTGCTCCAGTCCACTAAGTCTGTCAGACTTCAGAGCAGAGGAGCCATTTATTCTTGGGAAATCCACTTCAGTGTATAGAAAGTATCCATTGAAAGCTTTTTGATGGAAGGAGACAAAGAAGAGGAGGAATGAAGAGAGGGAGCGAGTACTGAAAGGAAGGAGAAAGGGAGGAAGTGAGAAAGGGGAAAGGGAGGCAGGAGGGAGGGGGAAGAAGAAAGGAGGAGATTGGTTGACTATTTTTCCTGTGTGGCTTTCGTTTCCCCCATCCCCAATATTGCAAACTAGTTGCAAACCAGTTTTTCCCTTCTGCCCTAATTCCTCTGGGTGACTAAAGAGAACATTGTCAATTACATTGTGTAATTGTTACTTTTTTTTCTCCCCTTTTGTTTGGCTACCGAGTAATCTCTTGATTAGCACAAGGGGGAACCAGTCTCAGTGAGGCCTGGTGTTGGGGGAAATAAATGTGCTTGCAGAGTGTCTTGTATTAAAAGCACCTCCGGTTGTGAATAGCCAGTTAATACCCACAGGGATCAGGGAATCACAAGGAGATGGGCCTTGGTAGAGAGGGTGGTCAGCAGGGACAGACAAAATTCTTAATACGGTACTGTTGAGCATCATGTAATCTGTTAAGTGCATCCCTCTCGATACCAGGCGAGCCGTTATGAAAACCACTGAGCCTCCTCTGAGCAGAATGCGAATACATAGCAGCACCAGCAAATGCTACACACAAATGGAAGGTGAAGGATAGAGTGGGACCATCAATTGTCCCTTTATGGGCATCCGGCAGTTGGTGAGCTCACCCCAAATTGTAGCTCCCTGGCAGGATCATAAAGCGAGAAGGCATTTTACTCGTCCCTTGACAAAGGCAGGAGGGGTGTTGATGTGTGCTGTCTGGGATGAAATGCAGTTCAGAACACATCACTCTAAGCACATGACATAAATAACAACATTAAAATCACTAGCACCATTACCGCAAGCCATAACAACAATTAATAATTGCGGGCAAACAGAGTGCAGGACAGCAGGCCCGCCTCCTCAACACTCTTAAGGTTCCTGGAGAAATCAAAGCCTGTGAGAGCAGTACAATTTATCTGGTACCCAACCTTCCAACTCGTGATCCTTAAATATGTCAGTGTCTAAAGAGGAAGGGAAAATTATCAACACAGACGTGAGAGTTGTGGTTCAGTGAAATATTTAATGACAACCAATGGGAAGTATGTAGAGACCCTGGTGGATAAGATGCTAGTCAGCCTGCTGGAACTCCTGAGGGCTTGATGGTGGGTGGCAGTTGTGTTGTGAAAGGGAGAATTCCAGGGCCTTCCACAGTGTGGCCAGAGGAGGGGGAAGGGGGCAGGGCTTAAAAAGATCTTCATGTGACTCTAACCAAACAAGTGAAAGATCTGTATGACAAGAACTTCAAGTCTCTGAAGAAAGAAATTGAAAAAGACCTCAGAAGATGGAAAAATCTTCCATGCTCATGAATTGGCAGGATTAATATAGTAAAAATGACCATCTTGCCAAAAGCAATATATAGATTCAATACAATCCCCATCAAAATCCCAACTCAATTCTTCATAGAGTTAGAAAGAGCAATTCAAAAATTCATCTGGAATAACAGAAAACCCAGGATAGCTAAAACTATTCTCAAGAGTAAAAGATCTTCTGGGGGAATGAGCATCCCGGACCTCAAGCTGTACTACAGAGCAATAGTGTTAAAAACCGCATGGTATTGGTACAGTGACAGGCATGTAGATCAATGGAACAGAATTGAAGACCCAGAAATGAATCCACACTCCTATGGTCACTTGATCTTTGACAAAGGAGCTAAAACCATCCAGTGGAAAAAAGATAGACTTTTCAACAAATGGTGCTGGTTCAGCTGGAGGTCAGCATGCAGAAGAATGCAAATCGATCCATTCTTATCTCCTTGCACTAAGTTCAATTCCAAGTGGATCAAGGACCTCCACATAAAACCAGACACACTGAAACTAATAGAAAAGAAACTAGGGAAGAGCCTTGAACATATGGGCACAGGGGAGAATTTCCTGAACAGAACTCCAATAGTTTATGCTCTAAGATCAAGAATTGACAAATGGGACCTCATAAAATTGCAAAGTTTCTGTAAGGCAAAGGACAATGTCAAAAGGACAAAGCGGCAGCCAACAAATTGGGAAAAGATCTTTACCAACCCTACATCCGACAGAGGGCTAATATCCAATATAGACAAAGAACTCAAGAAGTTAGACTCCAGAGAGTCAAATAACCCTATTAAAAAATGGGGTACAGAGCTAAACAAAGAGTTCTCACCTAAAGAATATCGAATGGCTGAGAAGCACCTAAAGGCATGTTCAACATCCTTAGTCATTAGGGAAATACAAATCAAAACAACCCTGAGATTCCACCTCACACCAGTCAGAATGGCTAAGATCAAAAACACAGGAGACAGCAGTTGTTGGCGAGGATGTGGAGAAAGAGGAACACTCCTCCACTGCTGGTGGAATTGCAAGCTGGTACAACCACTCTGGAAAGCAGTCTGGTGGTTCCTCAGAAAACTGGGCATGACACTCCCGGAGGATCCGGCTATACCACTCCTGGGCATATACCCAGAGGCTTCCCCTGCATGCAATAAGGACACATGCTCCACCATGTTCATAGCAGCCTTATTTATAATAGCCAGAAGCTGGAAAGAACCCTGATGTCCCTCAGTGGAGGAATGGATTCAGAAGATGTGGTATATTTACACAATGGAATACTACTCTGCAATTAAAAACAATGAATTCACGAAATTCTTAGGCAAATGGTCAGAACTGGAAAATATCATCCTTAGTGAGGTAACCCAGTCACAAAAGAACACACATGGTATGCAGTTACTGATAAGTGGATCTTAACCCAGAAGCTGGGCATACCCATGACACAATTCACATATCAATAGATTTCTAAGAAGATGGAAGGAGAGACCCCTGGTCCTGGAAAGACTTGATATAGGGGAATACTAGGACAGAGAAGCCAGAGGGGGTTGAATGGGGAAAAGAGGGAGGGAAGGGGGCTTATGGGACTTTCGGGGAGGGAGGAACTGGGAAAGGGGAAATCATTGGGAATGTAAATTAAAAAAATATAGAAAATAAATAAATCAGATACAACAACAACAACAACAAAAAAAAAGAAGATTCCAAAGCATGGAGATGGTGTCTTATTGGGGTGTGCTTCCCAATGTGGTTCCTCAATTTCACATGTGGTGTGTTGACACCTCAGTGCACTGGGAGAAGCTGTGACTAGAAGGACTGTGACATTCCCTCTAAAGCTAACAAATGAAGCGGCTGCCTGCAGGAACCGGCTTCAGCATGCCTTGTGGAGTCAAAATGTTACTGAGAGATGTCACTCCATACCTGTCCAGTGACATGAATCAAGCACTCTGAGACACCCTCTGCAAAGGCTCATAAGGCCTGAAGAAGCTAAGATGAAGAGACTATAGAAGAAAATGAAATCTGGAAGGAGACCCAGATCAATGATGGAAAGAGGGTACTTACAAAATAACGATGTCTGGGATGTTTGGGGGATTTTTTTGTTTTGTTTTGGAGGTTGTTGTTGTTGTTTTGGTTTTTTGTTTGTTTGTTTGTTTGGTTGGTTGGTTGGTTGGTTGGTTGGTTGGTTGGTCGGTTGGTTGGTTTTTGTTTTTGATCTCACATTGAGACATTTCACCCACCCTATATTAATTAGGCTGGGTCTATAGACAGAATGACCACATCCTGTTAAAGTTAGATGATTTTTTTCTAGATCAGTTTTTTGTTGTGATTTCCTGTGGGCCCCTCAGTAACAAGTTCTAATCTACATTGGGATTCTATTCTGATGCCTGGTCTGGACGCAAGTGTATAAATACAGGGGGAGTCAACGTGAGGGGAGTATTGTCCCAAAGCCATTGACACCATTGAGGAGGATCAGCTTTTTAAATGGTTTCTTCCTATCTTTATGACTAAGTACCCTACATCTCTCTCCTTATCTGGTTTGTGTGGTCTACTTCCAGAGCTACCCCAGAATTTTTGAAAACTGGAGCCAACGTCCAGTCTGTGCTTTCCCAGGCACGCTTAGCCACTGTGACCAAGGTCCCCAACGATTCTAAGCAACATTCTTGCTCTGACCTAGATGCACATTGTAGTTGGTCCTTATCATCTTCTGAGGAGAAGGAAAGGCATTGAGAGTGATAGGAAGATGGTGTGTGGACAACAAGAAGACAGACAAGGGGAAGGAAGAGCCATACCTGCTCCGATGACCTCTTCAATTTTCACAAAAGACACATCGATCTCCTTGGCAAATTCCCGGACAGCTTCATTGGGGTCCTCATAAGTGAATGGGTCAATGTAGATCTTCATCCCTGGGGAGCCTTATTGGATGAGATAAGCAGGTTAACATCCCAGAAAGGATACGGTCACTGCTACCACAGATGTCCCCATTACCAAGGATATTTCTGGGAGGGACCCTTCTTATCACCAGGTGGCTGCCCCATCTTTCTTCCTCTGGACCACTCTGTTTCTCTGTCCTCTACATCTCATCCATATTTTTCCCTTTTCTCTTCTCTTGATGAAAGGCGGAACAAATTACTTATAAGTGACAGATCGGGACCAGTTCCCACACCAGGCACTCACAGAAGGCAAGGACGCTGATTGATGCCAACCAAATGCATTAGCAGAAAAGTGGTGGTCAAATGGTAGGGTAGATATCAATATTTATCAACTTGACAACTTTCCTGAGTGGAGGCCACTGCTAAGGTTATAACTGACGGCTGTGGTCCACGGCCACAAGAGGGATGAGGACGGAGTTTGTTTTTATAAAAAAGGAAGAAATCGCTATTAGAAAACCCTCAAGACCAAAGTGCCAACATAGTATGCCTAAAGAGAAAATGTAAAGCAAAAGCAAGCTTAGAAAATATTAATACAAGAAAGAACAACGTCTACACAGGAAAAATGGGGTGGGATGAAAGAAAAATTGTAATTGAACCCCCCCATGCCTTCAGACACACTGAAGTATGAAAAAATAAATAAAATGGTAGATGAGAAATACATAAAAGAATATAGACCCTGTCACTGATGTATACAGTGCAAGATAGATAGGTGTGCTTGGGGACAAAATAGAGAATCGTCATTGCAGAAAAACTACTTTCAAAAAGTAGAGAACAGGGGACTGAAAAAGCTACTGGAACCCAAGAACAAATGGATTCATTTGAGATGCAATTTTTCAACGTGTTCCATGTGTCATTAAGTGAAGTGTAGAAATTGTTTCCACGGTTCTGGGACAGTGAAAGGTGGGGCCTCCAAAAGACCGGCTGTATGGTCTACCACCACATCCCTATTGCCTGCTGTGGTGTACCTCTAAAGCAGTCAGATCAGCAGGGGCAGGTCGGGTGGGCCTCTATGTGGGTGGTGGGAATCCAGACCGAGGCTGGGCTTCATCTCAGTACCTCAGCCACACCTAGTTCCCTACTGCCTCGGAGGCATCCAGCCATGCTCCACTTCTGTTATTTTCTATCAGAAAAACATCCAATGCCTCTCTGAATGATCAGCTCCTTCTTCAGGAGAGGACTGGAAATCCTAGCACATAATCCAAAGAAGTAAGAAAATACACTAAAGAATGGGGGTGAGGTGGGGGTGGGGTTAAGGCAAATAAACCAAGTGAGGGAAGAAACAAATTTTCCCAAAAGGTAGGTTCTTTTGTCCTTTAGCAATACTGTTCCTGGCATTCCAGACTGCTTGTTTGAAAGTAGGCAAACACACTCTAGAAGGTTTCTAGTGGTGGGATTGAGAGGTTAGGGAGGTTGCTTAGTCTGTAAAATGTTTATCCTTGAAAGTGTGAGGACCTGAGAATGATCACTGCTAATATCCATGTAAAATGCTGAATGTATGGCATAGACTTGTAACCCCAGTGTTGGAGAGATAGAGACAGATCTCTGGGACTTGCTACCCAGCCAGTCTGGCCTAAAATAGCAAGATCAAGGAGAGATTTTGTCTCAAAAAAAAAGGGGGGGGTTGGACAAAACACAGGAGGAATAACACACAAGGTTAATGTTGGTTGCTGTCCGTCCAAGAAATGTGCACACATATGCTCATACACTTGACAAACACACACACACACACACACACACACACACACACACACATACGTGAAATACTCTACAAACCTGATGATGACTTTAGCTTTGGAACACACTAACTGAAATCTGGACAAAGCAAGTTGAGATTCTTACCTCTGTCTATGCCTAGTCAGTTGACATTGTGAAACATTAGCAACAAACTGCATGCTTGAGAACCATGCAATTGAGTTTAAAAAAATTATAAAAACAAAACAATCTCATAATGATGCAAATAAGTGGATGATTTTTGTCTTGGACCATATTTAGAGTGACTCCCGGCTGACAGTGGCCTGTTGTACACTTGAAACGTTTCACTCCCCAGGGAATTGCATGAGTGAGAGAGCTCTTTAGTAGTGTTGGACTAAAGGCAGAGCAGAGATGGGGTATCACCATTTTCTTACCTGCTGTACAGAACATATGATGAGAAAATGCAATTGGCCAGACTGTGAGCTTATGAGACAACCAGGACAGCATCTCCCTAAGCACCCTGCTTAGGGTTCCCCTAGAAACTGTCCTAAAGTCCATGTTATAAAAGCAAATGGTTTATCTGAGGGTATGCCAAGAAGTACACAAAAGAAAAAAAAAGGAAAGTATGGAACAGAAGGTGGAAGATATAGGGTATGTCTATGAGTCATTGACCTCTGTGGATTATTGCAACTGGTTTCATTTTCACTCTGTGAGCTTGGACGGATAACCCCAGTTTCAGAATGGACCCTCCCTAGGAAAGGGAGCTGAGGTATTTCTATAGTGATTGGCATAGTCAGAATGCCAGTAACATAGGCAAGAAGTAGGCTCTAGGTCCAGAGAAAGCAGTCAGGCACAGAAAACACAGACGCTGATGATGAAGGTCATATGTCACACATGGGAGGATGAAGGAGACAGATAAAACAACACAGAAACACTCGGGAAGAAAAAAAAAGAGAGGGTAAAAAGGATACCAGGGTAGTGTCAATAAGCTGTGACTTAATTCTGTGCATCCCCTGGTGCTGATATCTGTAGATGACATTAGAACCCCAAAATACTTTATTAATCCTGCATAATACAGCAAGTTCAGACTTATCTCTTCTCCACCAATAGGGGAAATGTGACTTTCCTTTCAGCTTGCCTGTGAGAATAAAGACCCTATGACAAGTGGCAGGCCCAGCGCAGTGCCCCATGTACTGTGAAGACTCTCTGACTAATAGACTCATTACTGTTATCAACAATTTTTTTTTCTCGGACATGTTCAGGGAGGTAAAAAAGGAAGTGAGGCAAGGTGGGCAATGGGGGATATAAACCACTTAGGGTTATATTAGTTACTTTCAAAATAACTACCTTGTTATTTTAGATCAAGGGCTTTTAAAGATGTATGCTAAGCTGTCCTGAAGGAGTTCTTCCATGGAAACTAATTAAACAATCTAGAATGGGCTGTAATGAATG
Source organism: Tokudaia tokunoshimensis (assembly GCA_036184795.1). NCBI lineage: Eukaryota > Metazoa > Chordata > Mammalia > Rodentia > Muridae > Tokudaia > Tokudaia tokunoshimensis. The sequence goes on from BTHU01000008.1 coordinate 103,132,326, forward strand.
GCTTGCAAGTAAAGACATAGATGAGGATGAATGGGGAAGGATTCTGAGCTAATGAGCTTTACAGATATTGGCCCCAGCCAGTTTGGGGAAGAAGCTATTCCCAGAAGGGAGAAAGCTCATCTCTTGACAGAGCCTCTATTCTTTAGGCTGGTAATGTGCCACAAAGTGCACTCAGATGGGAACCTGTCTGCTCTGTGATGGTGCATGTTCTTAACTTCCCAAGAGAGGTCTAAGGAATTGAGAAGTATGGCTTCATATGTGCATGCATTTGCACACATGTTAACATACGTGTAACACCATAGCTGCCGTGCTGTGTCTGCGGGCTTTGGCTGTCACTGGAGCATTTCCCAGGAGCCAAGAAAGCTGCCTAAAGCCCAGGACTGCGACCTGCTTAACTGTCTAACCAAAATGAATGTCTTAAATCCTACATCTAATGCATCCATCGGAATCACTCCCCATTTTTTTTTGACATTGAGTAAAGGAATTGTTATATGGAGAAAGGAAACTGGGAAAGCTCAGTCAAAGTCTAAGAAATGACTCAAACTCAGAGCCTTTCCTCTAGACACTGCCTATTAAGCGTCCAACAAGTCAGGAGGAAAAAGCTGTCCCTGACCCAGGTCCTCCTGCTGCAGGCAGGGGTCTATATGTTCTAAATTAACAGAGTGATTTGGCTAAGTCTATGAATACAACAGATCCCCCTGCAAACACCTCCTCATATGATGACAGATCTCCCCAGACCATGCTCCCAAGCTCTAGCCAGCCTCTCTCAAATCCCAGAAGATGAGGAGGGGGGAAAAAAAACCCCCGCCTTTCGCTAGGCGGAACAGGTCATTTGTCTTTCGGCTCATTTTGTGTTTCTGCATAAATCCCGCATCAGCCTGTTCCTGCTCCCACTTGCCAGTGAGCAGTTTTTAATTATCAGGAAAATGGTATTTAGTGCAATGAATCACCAGACAGTGAACAGGGAATCAAGTCAGCAACAGAGGCAGGCACGGCCAAACCCTGGGAGACTGGGCTCAGAAGATGTTCTCTAATTGTGAATGTTGGGAAATATTTTTAGAGGCGATGATGGCAATATTAGATTAACAGACCCCCATAATACATGACATTTTATAGTGACTGGTGTGGCTTTCACACCATTGTTATTAATAGGAATACTTTTAAAAGTGTGAGCTATGTTTGAGTTTCCATTTTTCATAGGTTCCGTATCTTTGGCATAAAAGGGGAATGTGTGGACTTAAATGTCCGATTGTTAGTGCTTTATTAGTAAGTACAACCCCCAGGTTTCTCATCCCCTAGTTCACGAATTTCCAATAAAGATCTAATTTGTAAACATGTTCATAGGGAACATGGCTTCACTGCTGTCTACTGCTTTCTTGTGTGACACCAAATATTTCTGGAAGCAGAAGACATATTTTACTTCTGTCAGAGACTCTGTACCAGAAGATCAACTAGAAGTTGCTGAAGTGAGTTCTGGGGGAACTAGAAGTCTTACGTGGGGTACTTGAAAGGCTATGGAGGCATTTATATGTCCTAGGAGTGCAGGGCAAAACAGAGGGCTCACAGTTGCCAATAGCAGGTGGCATGGCAGGACTAAGAACTAGGGGAGAATCCCACTGCCCTTGTCCAGGCATGGTGTGCATTCTGAGTTTAGAAGTAATAGTAGTAGCAAGCACATCTGCAGATCAGTTGAGACAACTGATCCTAGAGCTTCAGAGGTTCTGGCAAAAGCCAGGTGGCCTCTAGCTAGGGGAGGACTGATAGAGTCCCACAGGGGAGTGTCAGAGAATGAGGGGACTCGGTCGTTTTCAGTCATTAATATACTTGTGTCCCAGCAAGCTTTGATGGCGTCATAATGAGATGGGGAGGTTTGCCTGCTTGTATCTCATTCTGGATCCAAGAGAGATTTTTTTTTTCGTCACCTCTGTGACTCATCTAACTTAGTCCAGGCATTTGAGCAGGAAAGTGGAGCTACTTAGAAACATATGCAGTCCTTAAGGGACCACCTCTGATACTGAGCCTCAGAACGCCCCTTCCTTTTCCTCAACACTGCTAGACATCCAACGGGCACTGTGGGATCTACAGAAAAGCCAAGCTCTCGGGGTTCTCCACGTGATTGAGTCGTGAAAGAGGACCTGAAAGATTCAAGGTCAGAGTCCAAGAAGCTGCAGAACTGGATTAAATGGAAGGGCAACAGGATGTTACCACAAAGGAGAAGTTTGGAATGTTTAGAGGGAGGCATGGTGCCAGGTGTGGAAGAAGGTAAGTATGGAATGCTTAGAGGGAGGCGTGGCACTGGGTGTGGAGGAAGGGGGGGCGGGGAGACAGACCAGCCTCACACTGAGGCAGCTATGTTGACAGACAAACCCTGGGGCCCCCTGTGAGAACGTTCTGTGAGAACAAATGCCATGGGCACATAGAGCTGACCACTGTGGAGAGGGACACTGAGGGCAGGGCATTGGGGAGCTTCTTTTGCTAAGGAAGGGACTGTGGGCTGAGAAAACAGATGTGAAGTGGTCTCAAGAATTACTTGAAGGTGGAAAATGGCAGTGTTTGTGCAACCAATGTGCTGGACAGTGAACAACAGAAGAGGCAACAGCAAAGACTCCTGGGAAACTGCCTAACACCTCCACGCCTTGTGGATACCAAAGACCAGGACAGAATTCTTTCAGGCAAGGATGGCCGCTGCTGGACTGCAGAAGCCCTGTGGGAACCCAAGGGCAATAGCTAATGATCTTGGAGCTACTGCAGTTAACAGTTGCAGAGACTCTGGCTAGGAGTCAACAGCATACACATGGGTGACTCTGGATGGTTCGATTTATTTGACATTTAATAAACGCTGACTGTAAACTCGGCCTCCTTTTGTACCAAGGAGCCGCTCCTTGTAAGCCCGCAGGCCTTCCCTTATGCATGAGCCACTCTCAGTACCCTAGTAAGTCTCTTTTCCTGGGTCCTCCTGCCCTGCATATTGGGTCTCAGGTGATTCCTCAGTGGAATGGGTGGGTGGTATCTTTAACATTCAGAATGCATCAACTGCCCGGAATGCAGTAACTTAGACATACTTCTGAGTGGAACTTCATCCTATCTCTCACCTGAAGCAGGAATCTTACATGTAATATACATATATTGTGTGTGTATGTATGTGTATATATATATATATATATATATATATAATGTGTGTGTGTGTTTGTGTGTGTTTCTAGCATCCATTGCTACAAGTTCTCAAGCCCCAGCCTCATGATAGAGGCACCTCTTTGATGGACATCTTCTGTGAATCTGGCAACATACTATCACTGAGACACTTGCCACACCCAACCAGGCAGGCTGCTCCTACACAGGTGCTTGGCAGAATGCGTCCTTGTATCAAGGTCTCTAGGACAGAGTCCATGACTCTGGGTTCTTAGCAGCACAATGAGTAGAGTCGATGTAAACATTTAAAACAGCAAGTGCTCAAAATGAGTGTTATTAGTATTCTTCCTCAGTAGTGCCACTGAGTGTAAGCATGTGATCAGCTAGTTATTTTTTTTTTCACACAAATAAATAGTAAGTGGGATGTCTCCCTATTTGTACTGCTTCCGTTTTGTTTCAACCTAAACACTAGGTTCCGGATTTATCCTGCTAACATTCTGTCTTGCAGATTTCAAATTAGCATTCAAAGCTGTTGGGTAGCTCTGAATTTTGATTCTGTCTTTTATGGTGTTAGTTCTGCTTCCCAACTGTTACCTACAAACTCGATCAGCATCCCCACGCTAGTGTCTGACTCGTGAAGTTAGAGAAGCAATCAAACAGTCGCAGACTGAATAGGACAAGTACTAGAATAACGCTGGGGACCTCTCTCCTAAGGGGATGGCAGTTGCTAACTCACTTTCTCTCCATATGAAGACAGTCTGTATGTAGTTAACAATGCCTTCTGTTAGGAGACCATGAGATATTTTTGCCAAAATAAACATTTACTACCCATAATTCTTGAATTTACTAAATATATGGTCTAATTAAAAGAGACAAGGTCTCATAATTATTTCCTTAACCACTTCTTTTCTCTTCCTAATGACAGAATTGGAGCTCACATTCCCCGACCCATGTGATTCACAGTGTCTCTGGGCATCTCTCTGGACGCTGCCCTCTCTCTGCCCCTTTGCTTTGTCAGAAGATTTGGGTGTTTTCCACTCTCAAGTGCTCTGGTTGGTTTTAATGTCTTACCACATATTTGAGTCACCTGACTAAGAAGCCTCACTTGGAAAGCATCCTGGTTCTTTGATTGATGTGGGGATGGTATTGGTGCAGATTAAAAAAGGGTGTGGCAGAGAAAACTTATCTCACCTGCCTTTTGCTTGCCTGGCTTCCCTCTCGCCATTGAGTTAAACTGTCCCATTGCTGCTGCTGATTCCTAGGCTAATGTTAGAATCATTGTGCCCAGGTTTTCTTAGGGACTAGGGACCAGCACATCTCCAGGAACCTTCAGAGCTCCTGGTGCCAGATCGAGACTGCTGAGGGTTCCAGCCTCAAGGACAGAGTAGTTACCAGGTTCTCAGCTTCCAGGTATGATTCTGTTGTCTGTCTGTCTGTGTAATAGTGAGTGTGTGTCTCTCTGTGTGTGTATATGTCTGTCTGTCTGTATCTCTGTGTGTGTGTGTGTGTGTGTGTGTGTGTGTGTGTGTGTGTGTGTGTGCCTGTGTATAATTATTCAACCCATTGGTTCTCTGCTAGAGAATCCTGACAAATACAGGTCCATACCTCATTTATACTTTTTCAAAACATAAAAGTAGAGACTCTAATTTATATCTCTTACTTGAGGTAGTTTTCTTAGGACTGATCTCCTAAAGCCCTTAATCCATTCACAAGCCCCGATTTCCCTTTATCTCCATCCTCTTGGCTCTCAGCCAACTCAGAAATTAGGAATGGCCTAAGTTCCCTGGACACCTGTTTGCATTTCCCAAAATGCAAACTATTCTCCTCTGTGTATAACTATTCTCTTTTAATCCAACCCCTGACACCTACATCCTGAAGTTAGATTCCTAAGCTTCCCTGTTCTACCTGGATCAAACTGCCCAAGTCATCTGGAATCGGCCAACAATTTATGAGAACTGGACCAAGAACTATGACAACACTGTCTACCCACTCCTGAGTATAAGAAGCCTGTGCTCCTTTCTACCTACCCTTGAATATGAACCCCTGGCTCAAGAATTCATCAGACTGACTGACAACACATGCAGCACATACTCTTGCTAGACTGTCCTCCAGCAAGTGTCTTTCCACCAATCCAAATTCCCCTTTACATCTCTGTTCACTAATCTCTAGGGTAGCGGTTCTCAACCTGTGGGTTTCAACCCCTTTGGGGGGTCCCATACCAGATATCCTGCATATCTTATCTTTATATTACAGTTCATAACAGTAGCAAATTTACAGCTATCAAGTAGCAACAAAAATAATTTTATGGTTGGGAGGTTATCACATGAGACACTGTATGAAAGGGTCACAACATCAGGAAGGTTGAGAACAGCTGATCTAGGGTCAGAGATGAAATAGGAGCCAGTGCCTGAAGGCAGGAGGATGCTTTGTTTTCAATAACTGAATCTGCCATCCATTGGCTCATTAGGGCAGATGAGACTACTGCAAACGTTTCTGTCTCTTTCTGCCTCTAACTCTCTTGCAGTATTCCCTCGACAAGCCAAGGGAGGCAGTGTCTCCAGTCACTGGTGAGCAGAGCTGCACAGCTGCTGCAGATATTCTGTCAATCCCAGACCAGGAAGCTCTCAGAACTCCAGAAACGGTCTATACTCCATGAAGGGTAATATGTCTGCTTTCACAACTGGGCACGTTTGAGCCTCCTGACTCTAAAAATGGGAGCCAGAGGTGGGAACTGACAAACCACCAATCTGGGATTGGCGAAGAATTGTGTCCGGGATTAGACATAGATCTGCACCCAAGACCAGGCACACTGAGTCTCTGAGATTCTGCAACCTGGAGAGAGCATGAGGTCTACAGACAGACTCAGAGGGGGCACAATCGACATCTTCAACTCTCAAGCTTTATCACTGAAGGAAGACGCTTGTCATTCCTGGACTAGCAGCTGTCTCCTTGAGTCAAAGTGAGCTACTAGATTAAGGTTTCCAGTATAGACACAGAGGAAACCTTCCATAGCCATTCCTCCCACCTCTGCCTGTCTGCCCCTCCCTCCCAGCTAGGCTCCTCCTTCGCCAGAGCTTTACATGTCTCTTCTGCTCTTGGTGTACCGGGCTTTCCTCTAGCTGCATGGCCCTTCAATCATAACCCTCCAGCAGCAATGGCTTCAAAAATGCCCAAATGAAACTCAGTGCATGAGAATGTAAGCTTAGAGAACCGTGTGTGTGTGTGTGTGTGTGTGTGTGTGTGTGTGTGTGTGTGTGTGTGTGTGTTGGGGATGGGGTGCAGGGGTAGGTGTCAGGGGTTGGATTAAAAGAGAGTAGTTAGGCACAGGGGAGAGGGACATTTAGAAATGGCTCATACTCGCAAAGTAGCCTAAGAAATAATCTGAGCCTACTCTAAGAACTCTACGTCCACCTAGCCACAATAAATGAAGCTCATGAATGGTGACTCCAGCCATGCTCATTAGTGGTAGCAAGGACTCTATGACTGAAGACTTGGATATATTTTTATTTTACAGAGCTTAGGAACCAGAGACACCTCCCTCTGTGGCTATATAAATGATAAGCAGAGCTGTTAAGCGCCACTATCTCTGAACCCCTCCTCAAATCTACTGGTGAAGTTCAAGGTGTCTGTATGTTTCACCAATACCTCAACAAGGTCTTATGCTCCCCAGTATTTGTGAACCATCTTTCATCTATCCGGGCAAAAAAAGCAAGCAACTTCTAGGGACAAGGCTATTGGCTCTTGGTGTATGTGCATGTGCAAGTGCATATGCATGGGAGTTGAGGCCAGAAGGCAACTTGACCATTAGAGTCCCCCCTCTCTGACTCCCACATGGGGAGCCATGAGCATTTTAGAAACACATCTTGGTAGATCAAGTTGCCTGGCAGAGTCACCCCTCAACAGAAGGACAGACAACCATCAAGCTGAAGTTAGCAAAAAGAACATTGCCAGTCTACCCAGCATGCCTGGGGATCCTCTGCGCCCCACCTGAGGGTAGGCACACTGTTAGAAAGAGAATTCTTGGATGAATTGCCCTGGGGCACTGTTAGAAATCTCTAGACTTCAAAACAAGATTGCATGTTTTGAATCCGATCATATGTACCCATGTGGTCCCAAGTCTTCTGTTAGTCCAACATGACCATCTATAAATATTTTATCAAAAAAGTTCAGGGACTAGATCTGAAATGGACGCCTAGTAGCTTATCAACAACAAGGGGCTGCCTGGAGCAGATGAGGAGACTATGCCAGATGCCCAAGATAGAGGAGGGAAGCCGAGCATGGGGTGTGAGGCAATTCTGAGGCACAAGGGTAGTATACATCATCCAAGCATCAGATAGCAACGTCTGACTTCAAGAGTTGGCCCTGGGGAGTCCTGATGCCGTATGGTGGCTTCCCCTTACAATGCCTACCCTGTATACATCCTGGCTGCCAAAGGTTTGATTGTATATAAATCTTCAGGTGTATCTTAATCTTGGTTGAAAAGCCATATTTATAGTGTGACCTTTGAGCAGCCCAAGCTTGCCCCTTCCACATTAGAATGCGGATTCCTTCACAGCATGATTGCAGCTATAAACGCTGCATTGCTTTCTGTCTCCGGTGATCATAGAAAAGGAAAGCAGACTGGTCCGTTTTAGTCTTGGAAGCCATTTTTACGCACAGAAGAACAAACCCAGTAAACATGAGCCCATGCTTCAGGGTGTGTGTGTGTGTGTGTGTGTGTGTGTGTGTGTGTGTGTGTGTGTATGTGGTATTGGCATGAGAGGAGGGCTTAGGTGTGTTGGGGCTTAGAGGGGACAGCCCAGGGTACTGGGACATATTTCTTGGGTCATGTGTGGACTTCAAAAAGAGTCATTTAGAAACAGTAAAGTAACAGTTTTGTAAGGCTCTAAATACCCGCTCCTGTAAGCAGGGAGGTGATCCGCCTATCCCTCCTGGGAACTGTTTTAGACTGCAGTGCTGGAATCATTAAGAGGAAGGAGCCATAATTCTGATATAGAATTATATGTATTTTGGTGAAGGAAATTTGATATACAAAAATATTTATACCTAGGTTTAAAAGAGGCAGGGTTAAGATAATGAGTGAGAAAACTTTTCAAGGTGGTATTTGAAAGAAACCGCTTGGGAGATACCCCAGCACTTCAGCCTTCTGGACTCTGTTATCTCTTTAATTCCCTGCATTCATGTTCTATAGCTTATCTGTGAATTTGGTTAACACATTCCCCAGCTGCTCAACTGGATAAGATAAGGCAGAAGATGTTAATAGAGAACCCTCCATCTTTCCCCACTGAGAGCGATTTCAGGATTCATTGACTTGCTAAACCCTGTCTTTCCCCTGTCTCGAATATGGCTTATCAGTGCAGAAGGTAATCTTCCAGCAGGGGTCCAGTGACTGCCCACAAAGGGCATGCAGTGGACAGCCTGTGGTCTCCAGGGGCTTGCAGAGAGAGGGACCCTTTGGGTACTGAGGGCTTGTCAGACATTTGCTGTTATGTTTGACCCTCACTCTCTGGCTCTAAGGACCCAGGTCAGAGAGTGGGTGTGGTTTCTACTCACCTCGGCCTGTGCTGTAATGCTGGAGCTTATCACTGTACACAGCCTCCTTGCTGTAAGCTCGTTTCCTGCAGGCACAGAGAAGAGGGACTTTCTTAGCAGGGTCATATCAAGGCCTCATGCCTGGACATAGAACTCACCCTGGATATCTCCTGGGACTGGGAACTGGGAACAGGGAGACTCCCACTTGAAGGTTTCATTTCTGCCTTGCCTTATACTCTGCTCGACCAACAGACATTCCCTTAGGCAGAGGGTTCAGTTCACAAGCCAAAGACTTACAGGTACCAGGGAAGGCTGTGGGCATCTGCCAAGAGGGCAGTGGTCATGAGGACCCCCATCCGGAGCAATGAACTGCAGAACTGTTCAGTGGAAACCAACAATAGGGCTTTGCTGGCGATATCTGGGCTAAGCACCCAAGGCAGCAGCAAACAGTATTAAAAATTCACAAGGCCTTCAGGCCAGTCGGTGTGCAGAGCTCAGCTTCCCGTCTCCTCCTCGCCCCCTCTTCTGCCCACCCGCCTTTTGCCTGCTGCCCAAGCTCTCTAAGCAGAAGACGGCCTGTGCACAGCCGTGATGCTCCAGTGGGTCAAATGCAATTTTGTAACTGTCACTCTGAAAAGTCCTTGTGCATGAGGGGCTAAAAGTCTTGGCTGAAATGAGAATGGCGGACGGATGCTGTTTACTTAGAGTCTTGCCCAGTTCCCACAGCCAGTTTTTATCCTAGGCACAGAGAAAAATCAATAATCTTGAGATTTCTAAGTTGCTGGCTAAAGGACTTGTCCAGGCTGCCCAGCTTGGGAAAGGCCAGTGTGGGATGATGGGATGTGGGAAGAGAGGGGCTTCCTGGACTCAGGGAGAGCAGAGTAGAAGACCTACCTGCTGCAGACAATAGAGATGGCCACCAGAGACACAACAAATACGACCCCAGCTGCTGCGGAACCAGCAATCAGGGGTAGCTGCTCTCTCAGCTCCGACTTGTAATCGTCTAGGTGAGAAAGGAAAAGATTAGAATCCTCCCCATGCGCCCCATGCACATAGCTGGACTCAATGCATGACACCCTGGACATCAGATATATGTGTACGTGCAGACCCCAGCTTCCACTGCTTCAGACTGGGAAACAGCAACAGAAACAAAACATCAGGGACAACTCTGGGAACTCTGGGTTGGTGACGATTGTCTCCCAGGAAAAGGTGACTCCGAATCTCCCCAGCCCCAGCTCTGAAGGTTTCCCCAAGTCCTGTCTGCCTGCGGTGTTAAGAGTAAGTCCAATGGAGGGGAAATGAAAGCCGTGACTGGAACAGCTTAAGCTGTTGAAATGCAGCTTGTCAACAGATTCGTTGAGCAGAGTTTTACAGTTTATCTGGAGTCAGCCAGCTCTGCAGCAGGAGCCGTGGAGGATGAAGAGATGCCAGAGAAATCGCCAAGCATCCTGAGCTCCCACTTGACAAGGAAAGGACCGTGGTGTGTACCGAGTGTTAAAACCATGCTGCGTTACGGGTGGGGCAGAACACCTGAGGGTCACAGAGTGGACGGAGATGCTGCCAACCCTGGTGTTGCTGGTGCACTGTTTGTGATCTTGGAGGAATTATTTCACCCCTAAGAGTCTCAGCCCTTTAGCCTGTTGATAAAAGGTCGAACCGTGTGAATCATTCACAGTATTTCACCTACATCCACAGATGTACCCAAATTCTCCTTCTCTTTGCTTGAATGCATGCCAGCCACACAACTCAGCTTGCTATCCCTTGTGTGGTAGCAGTGGGTTCACCCCAGGAGGGTACTAAGAAGCTATTCTCTACAGCTTCATACCTAAATGTATAGAAGGTCAAACTGCTTATATCTTACATAATTGCAGTTCTCAGATATAGCACAACCTGCACTACAGATAAATAATGAATGATATTTTAGTATACATGTGCACAAAATATTGCATAAGAGATCTTTATCCTTAAACATTATTTATCTGGAATTCAAATTAAGCCGATCTCCCTATATTTTACCTGGCAACCCCAATGTCACAGATTACCACAATAAGGTGATAAACCTTACCAGGATCTCCTGAGCACAGCTGTTAAGCGCCACTATCTCTGAACCCCTCCTCAAATCTACTGGTGAAGATCAGGGTGTCTGTATGTTTCACCAATACCTCAACAAGGTCTTACACTCCCTGGTATTTGTGAACCGTCTTTCATCTATCTGGGCAAAAAAAGCAAGCAACTTCTAGGAACAAGGCTATTGGCTCTTAGTGTCTGTGTATGTGCAAGTGCACATGTGTGGGAGTTGAGGCCAGAAGACAACTTTGGATATCATTTCTCAGGAGCCATTCTCTTTTGGGTGTGTGTGCATGTGTGTTGTATAAGTTTATGGAAGTCAAAGGTCAGCATCAGGTATACTCCACAATCATTTCTCCATTTGGTTAAAGATTCAGTCATCACACAACTAACTTGGAGTTTAATGATCCAGATGGACTGGCTGGCTATCAATCTCTGAGATCCGCCTGTCTTGTCTCCCTAACCCTGGGATCACAGACACAAAGTGCTCTAACTGGCTTATTGCTAGAAATCTAAACTCAAGTCCTCACATATGGACAGCGAAGATGTCGCTGGCAGTAACCACTTTGTCTTTGGAGATAAGATCTCTCACTGAGACCTAGGACTCACTAAGTAGGCTAAACTGGCAAGTCACCCAGCCTTGGAGATCCACGTAGTCTCAGGGATCCACCCATCTCTTTTTCCCCAGCATTGGGATTCAAACCTGTGCCATCATGGTCAACGTTTTTTTGGGGGTTTTTTTTGTTTGTTTGTTTTTGTTTTTTGTTTTTTAACATAGGTCGTGAGACTAGAACTTGGCCCTTCATGCTTGTGCAGCAAGCACGTTACAACTCAGCTATCTACTCAGATTGTTGTTGCCCCCTAAAAGCCCCCATTCTACAGACCATAAAAGACCACCAAATAGACTTAAGGTGGAAATTTGGTTTCCCTCAGCTGACAATTTTGTTTGTTAATCTTCATATGTGTATCTCCGTGTATCCAAGTATGGTTTTATGAAATGTGAGTTCAGGTGCCCATGGAAATCAGAGAGGGTACTGGATCCCCTAGAGCTGGAGTTATAGTAATTGTAAGTCCAGTTCTAAAGTGAATCCTGGCAACTGAGCTTGGGAAGAGCAGTATTCTTAATGCAGAGTCATCTCTCCAGCTCTACCAGGGAGTATTTAAAAAAAAAATTTAGAAAGGAAAGTTGGCAGGAAATAAAATGCAAGAAAACACAATGAAGAGTCTTTGACAAAGTCTTCACAAACCAAGTAAATCTTCTCAGAACATAGAATCCAAAAGTGAAGATGATGAAGATGATGATGATGATGATGATGATGATGATGATATAGAAAGACACTAAGTCAATGGTTAATATAAGCATAGCCAGGGCTCCATGTGGCTGCCACCTGCCCAACATAGGCATTCACCTACAAGGATCCCACAGGTCCTCCTGCCTCGAATGGTCCTGCCCATGATCAACCTACCAACTCACTGTCTGCTGCAGGCCAGCCTGCAGCTTCAGTGAACATCATCCCCAATAAACAAGTCCCGTCGTTAAGATAAATTCTCTCAAATTTGGCCACTTACCAGAACTCTCATACATCTCCCCTCTCCTGGGTCTGCAAAACTTAACTGCCAAATGTAAAAGGAATGGCCTTCTTGGGGGAAATTCGTTACTTCTTGATTTGTCTAGCGGAATTGCCAAGAGACTAGTGCTCAGAGCATTTGGAGTTTGGGGCTTTTAATCCTGTGTACCTCCTGATGCCAAAGTGCCTATAAATCTAGATGGTAAGTGAGGTGCAAAATGGGGGAGCGGAGTCCTTAAGGGAGAAGCAGATGGCTTGCGTGTTTCCCATCCCAGCAGTGTTATTAATCTCAATGAACGGGCTCACCTTTCTATCCCATCTCAACAGCCTCGAAACATGAGAGAAAATTTACCTGGCGTAAACTCAACCCAAGCTCCACTCTACTCTCCTAGGGACCAGACAGCTCGTGCAAAGCATCCAGCTGCATCGCTTAGAAGTGTGTGTGTGTGGGGGGTAGGAGTGGGGGACATAATCTGGGGTGACTGTTACTCCCCATAATCTCTCTCCTCACACGAGAACACCCAGCCCTGGCTTCTTATAATTTTTTTTTCCATGAGAAATTTTTAGATAAAATAATTGGAATTTTAAATATTTCTAATTAGTGTAAAATTTGCTTTAAACTATGTGTGTCAAGATGAAAAAAAAAAAAAACCTTAGGTCTTATCAAGCACCAGCCAAAGAGCATCCGCCTAGGATAGCATGCTTTATGGAGAAAGGCACTTCGAATCTATGTTAACTAGCAAAGGAAACATGAAGGACTTTCGATTGATGGGTTGTGGAATAGGCTCACACTTGGAAAGGTCTATGGAAACCACTCAGGAATGAGCCAGTACAGATAGGCAGAAAGACATAGGAATGCATGAACTCTGGTAGATGGCTGGCTAGGGGAAAGAGGTATGGATGGTGAGACAGCCCTGTCCCTGTGCAAGGCCGAGGCTGTTGGAAGGACAGATCCTCTAAACTAGTGATGGAGTTGTTGCCCGAGGACTTAGAAGCAAAGGTGAAAGAGGGGACAAAGACATTCCCTAATAAAAGTATTTAGGGGTATACCTGCAGTACTTCATATAGCCTGGCAACCTGGAAGGATCTAGAATGTCCCAGCAGACAAACCTCTGTGCATGACTACAGAGAAGTTTCTATCTTGGGTTAATTGAGATGGGAAGACACACCCTAGGTAAGTGGTACCATCCCATGGGCTGGGGTCCTAGATTGGATAAAAAGAAGAAAAGGGCTGGGTACCACCATCCATCTCTGTGTTTCCTGACTGGGAAATGTGAGCAGCTGCCTCAGATTCCTGACTCTGTGACTTCCTACCATGCATCCCTCAAACTGTGAGCCGAATGAACTCTTCTTTCTTTCTGTTGCTTCTCTCCAGTTATCTTGTATCTTGTCACAGTGAGAAAAGTTGTTCAGAAGGAAGGGCTTTCTGGTACTGAATACCCCCCCTCTGAAAATACCTAAGCAGGTCTCGGGTGAAGTTACTGCAGTATTCTGAGATCCTGGCTGGATACATGGCCAGAATGTTGTCTCCTCTGTCTTTGTTTGGTTGGTTTTCTCCTATAGGTGGGTAAGCTCAGGTCCAGAGACCAAGCACAGAGGTGTGAGATGAGTGAGGAGGGACAGCACAGGTTCCTGGACCCTCTTATGGAGACCAGGAGGCACCTGTGAGACATGGGAACTTCACTGATGCAGATCCACACCCTGGAACCTCACTATTGCAGATGCAGATCCACACAGGGTGTACAGCCACGTGGGTACCCTTCCAAGGCAAATGCAGTCAGGGATTGGGATGGATGGATAGATAGATAGATAGATAGATAGATAGATAGATAGATAGATAGATAGATAGATAGATAGATAGATAGATAGATAGATAGATAGATAGATAGATAGATAGATTAGATAGATGGACGGACGGACAGACAGACAAGATTTCAGAGGGTTGGTAAGTACCAAAAGAGTCCACATGGCCCTACCGGGAGGCAAGTCCTTCTGAAGGAATACCACTAGTCTAGTAAGCCCTGAATATCTTTGAAGTTCCTATGGATTTTTTTGTTCACTATTGCCTATTCTGTGCCTGTGTCATTTTCACCCAAAACACTCATTGCCCACCCCCACCACCACCACACACGAACATCTGTCTTACCATCTGTCAGAGTCTGGAAACACATCTTGCCACTGAACTTGCCATAGCCAGCCACGGTTCGAGCTCGCACCTGGACCACGTATACCATGCCGGGCCGTAGCCCATCGATACGTGCTGTGTTGGTCTGGCTCCTGGCCATGGAAGAGTTGAACTCATTGTGCTCCTAAAGAAGAAGTAAGAAAAAGGAAAAGGGCCATTAGCCAGCTCCTGAGCTCTGTAGCCCCAGGCAGCTCTGCAAAGGTCCTCAGTCCCATCTGGTCTTGGTCTTACACCTTTGATAGAAGTTGTCTTTCTATGAGTGATGACAGTCAGCCCATGCCTGGGAATGAGGAGCCATCTTTAGGCCACAGGGTGGCGCCACTTTGAAAAAGAAACCTGAGGAAAGAGTTGAGCTCTCAGAGCCTGACTGGAGTTCATAGACATTCTCTGCCTGTGCTCCAGTCCTCCTCAGGGCTCAGAGACAGCATACCAGCTGCCATCAGTTTTGCAAACCTCATCCCATCACTGACCTCAACAGAGTCAGCTTTGCAGCCTCCGTGGGCTGCTTCCCCACCTCTGTTTGCCTCTGCTGAGGTACAGAGCATTCTCTCCCTGCTGAGATCCGTTGGCCACGCATGCTGCACAATTACTGTTCTAGAGGACCTTTGAAGTTCCTCCAAGTGCTCAGTGAAGGGCTTTATCTCCATTCTGCTGAAGAGGCTGAGGTCATTCCAGACTGCCTCTCACACTGTGTCTGCCTTCTCTTGGCCTGATCTGGGCATCCACGTTCTAACTCCCCACCATCAACTCCTGGGATACCATGTCCCTCCTCGCTGGATCCTTATCCCTTCTACCAATTCCAGAAATCCACCCACCTTCCTGGGTCTCTCTCTAATACCTGCCACCACGTTGTTGTCTGCAGTCTCATCTGTCTGCCTCCATCTCTGATGTGCACAGACTTGCTCTATTAATGTTTATTCCACCCTTGCTCTTCTCACCATGACTACCTTGAAAACATCACTTCATCTTCTTGCTGCTGATCTTATTTAACATCAGAATAGGGGCTGGATTTTTGTAATCTCCCATCCCTTCCTGATACTTCCCATCCGTCTGATGCTTGTCCACTGTCAACGTTCTTGTCTTAAATGGCCCCTGCTTTAACTGTCATCAGATGGACACCAAACTTCTTACATTAGACCACCAAATCCTTCATAACAAAATCAGTTCTGATCTCTCATTCCCTTGGTAGTCTTACTATTCCTCTGGGAGCCACATCCAAGCCACCAGCATTTGTTCAAGGCTATTCCCACAGTCTGAAGGGATCCTGCTTCCTCCAGGTTATTTAAGCTCACAACCCCCAGAGCCTCCTCCCTGGGGAGTCCTATTTCACTTCCCCAGCATATAGGGTCTTTATTGCTGTCCTTGATGTTTATGGCTTGCTCCTAGCACCCTATACATCAGCCTGGTCTCTGTTTCCATGTGAACGTATCTTTTCTCTGCAAGGACTCTGAGCTACCTCCAAGTGCACTGGAAAAAAGGCTTAGAGTCTGAGCCTTCGCCCTCTATGCAGAGTGAATCCTGAAGCAAGATGACTTCATTGAAAACAAAGATGCTGGGTCACTAAAGAGAGATTAATCCCCAATCTCTTGTACAGATCTGGGAAACTGTTGAGTTCTAGGCACAATGGTTCAAGAGGCAAATGAGAAACAAATGAGAAAAGGTGCGTGAGGAGATTCTACAACCCGCATGCTCTGCCAAATCCCAGAGGGGAAAAAAAGCGAACTGAAACACAAGAGAAGAAATTCTAGTTTTCCTAAAATATGTAATACTCTGCTAGGTTCTCTCATCTAGTTGATCAGTATGTATACATACATATGTATGTGTATATGTATACATGGATATATATACATATATAAATGTATATATGTATATATATATATGATTAGATTATTTATATATGGATGTGTGACATGGGTTCTAGGTCCAAAGTGTGGCTAGTCTCTTTTTTTATGGAAAGACAACACCTTGTGGAAGGAATTGGAAAACACATAGATGACAGAGGTGTTGCTTGTGCAATGTGGCAGAGAGGAGCTAGTCGTGGGAGAGGGCTATGGGGATGTATCCCAGGGAAACAAGCCCACATTTGGGGAAAGACCCATTCAGAGGGAATCAGGAAGAGAAGCCTAAGTACAGGCATAAATATGGAAGAAATTAACCACACTGCAAAGATAACCAGAGACCAAGAACAGACTAAAACTGTCCAGAAGAAGGCCCAGAGAGGTTGAGGTGCATACAAGGTGCAATGGATAGTTTTGCATCAACTTGACATAAGCTAGAGTCACCTGAGAAGAGGGAACCTCAATTAAGAAAATGCCTCCATAAATCAGGGCTGTAGGCAGGCCTGTAGGACATTTTCTTAACTAGTGACTGATGGGTGGTGCCATTCCTGGGCTGGTGGTTCTGGGTTCTACAAGAAAGCGAACTGCTCAAGCCACGGGGAGTAAGTCAGTAACTCTACATGGCCTCTGCATTAGCTCCTGCCTCCAGGTTCCTGCCTTGTTTGAGATCCTGCCCCAACTTCCTTTGGTGATGACCAGTGATATGGCAGTGTAACCCTATTATCTGCAGCTTGCTTTTTGGTCTTAGTATTTCATTGCAGCAACAGAAACCCTAATACTAAGTGGAGGAATGTAGTAGAGTATAGGTGGCACGTGGGTAGTAATGAAAAGATTTGTCTTAAGAAGTCATGGATTAGTCAAGGCTAGCTCCAACTGACAAGTTACAAAAGGGCCCTAATGGAGGGGTTACCCATTGAGCCCTCGGGAAGTTGTGTGGAAAGAGACTTCTTACTGTCCACTGCATCTACTTGGACTACAGTAGAGAGGGTTTCCCTGGAGTTCTCTCCATCCCAGTAAAAGATTGAACAGATGGAAGGCCATTCCCTGTAGAGGGGATGCCTTCTGGAACTCGCTAATTACTATTTTGACACACTGAAGACATGGGATCAGAAACTATGAACACCACCTCATCATGTTGCAACTAGAAAACAAAATGCAGAGAGCTGCCCGACGTTGCTAGGTTGTCTGGAATCATGCACTGCTTGAGGTAAGTGAAACACTTATCGGGCAGCTCTTATTGGGGGAAAATGTGTTTTGATATATTGGCATTTGGATGGTGAAGATCAAACGTGAGCCCATAATCACTTTGCAGTCCACGCACTCTTGAAGCAGTTCAGTGGTTAAAATGGGCATCGGTTCTTGTTCTTTGCCAAGTCATTAATCAACTTCAGACAAATGAGCAGGAGCGATGAGCAAGGCTGCTTATGACTGCTTTGATTCTAAGTATGTGAAGACGGAGGACATGGCTACAGAGGCTGGTGGTTGTGTCTCCATTATCTCTCCATCCCCAGCATCCCAACCCCCTCACTGCCTGGGCTCACAACTCAATGCTAAGGGGCTGAATGAGCACCCCGCTTACCATCCTCTGAACACACGGTATCGCTAAGGTCTGGAAGTGTTTCTCTGAGATCTTGAAATCTGAAGAGTAGAAATCCTCCCCAATCTAAACCAACTGGCCCTGGCTTAGACAGTTATTATGAAGTGCTGGAGAGATGTAAACATTTCATCATCGAGACAGCTGAGGGCAGATGTGACCGCTCCTCCCATGGTTTGCCTACCTGTGCGGACACCAGGAGTGAAACATGCTACAAGACAGTAAACAAGAGAGAATGATGAATGGGAGTAGATTGAGATGGGGAAGGAGATGAACGTGGCAAAGGCTCTGGGAGCATCCTTAGTTCTCTGGTCTGAGCTCTCTATTAATGAGCTGTTGGGGGAAGGCAGAACCTCACTGATTCTATCCACAAAACTGACATTGAAAAGTGTCCCCAGCACAGACTGAGAGCCTTATTGGAAAGGAGACCCACAGGGGAGCTGCCAGAGGTTGCAAGACTACCACTAATGAGCCAGCCACTTGCCTTATAAATAAAGTGCTATTACACACAGCCACGCCCATCTCTTGATATACTGCCTGTAGCTCTAATGACTCTTGGTTCTGATGAAGGGAATTGGGACTTCCATGGGGAAAGGAGGTGATACAGGATGGGGGAATGGGGAATTTTGTTCCTTTGGACTGAATCCAAGACATCTACTGGGCTGGATTCCATTTATGTTGGTAAAGCAGGCATGAAGATCATTCACTTTGCTTATGCATCTTTAGATTTAATATTAAAACCTAGTATCTTATATCAGGAGTCACTGTGATGCAGAGACCCTGAGCAGAGATGATGATTTCATACAATCCCAGAGATTTCCGGCATTGAAACATAATAAAAATGTCTGTAATTTGGTTCTGTGACTCCCTATATGTGACCTGTGTGGCCAGGGCTGTCCTTTTTTAGCCTTTATGTGATTTAGTTCCATCATCTATAACTGATTATAAGTGGCTTATGAGTGTATTTCTTTCAAGGATCCGAACTAATATATCTGTATGTATTTGGAGCATAATAGGCACTCAATATATGATGAATTACCATTTCAGTTATTATTTCAAAATGCTCTCATGGCTAATGTCTTTTTCTTTAGTCAGATTGGAAATGGTCAAGGCAATATAATGGATTTCACAGTGGAGCGCTTTGTAAGCAACGGAGAGGTCTACTCTCATATGCTCAAGGGTGGCCTTTGACTAGGCAAAGAATCCTCTGTCTTCCCAAGAAAAGCATCATCCCATTCTCTCCAGGAAGGACAATAATACGCTCCGCTGAGGTGTGCAAGCTGCCTCAGGCATTGAGTGCTATGTGTATATGTGTGTTAATAATTAGTATGAATTAATGAGAAGCAAGGGGATGGCCTAAAAGAGGAGACTAATGTCCTTCATAGCCCAAGAAGCTAAGGTTAATTACCATGCTGCAAGGCAGGAGGTTTGAATGGAAATGCAAAGACAGTGGCAGAGGTTGAGCTGAGCTGAGCTGTGGAGCCGGAAGCCAAGGCACACAGGCGTGAGCCACATGGTTGTGGTGTCAGGTTATGTCAAACACATGACCTCATCACAGCTGCCCACTGAAGTGACTGCCTTGGCCACTGCAGGTGAGGCAGAGGCAGAGCAGATGGTACCAAGACACTCAGCCCCTTGCCAACACTGCCACCTGCTGCAGGGTAAAAGAGCCGTTCTCACATATGACTGACCTACACAAGTATTCTTATTTACTTTTTTTATAAAATTATGCTTCTTTGTCCAAAGAAATTCTATTGATACTGGAGTATAGAAGGAAGCTTAAATCTTAAGTAAGTCCAGACATCAAATTGGCACACCTTATGAAAATTGTTCTTCAGTTGAAATATAATTTCAACAGCTCAGCAAGATCACGAGTGTGGTAAAGGGATGGAGTAGACCCTAGAGAATGACTCAGTACATTGTACAGTGCACTGATAACTGAAACTTGGTGGGATATATATGTCAACTTCAGTACAATGAGATCAATGGCTCCAAACAGCTTGGCAGATCGACCCTTACTTAACCTTATTAACTTGCCAAATTATTTTTAATACAAATAGATCCTTAACTTAGATGTGAATTGAGTATAATGGTGTGCTGGTAGGTTTTATGTCGACTTGATACAAGCTAGAGTCATCTGAAAGGAGAGCGCCTCAACTGAGAAAATGCCTCCATAACATGTAGGGCATTTTCTTAATTAGTGGTTGATGGGGAAGGGCTCAGATTATTGTGGGTGGTGCCATCCCTGGGCTGGGGGCCCTGTGTTCTATAAGAAAGCAGACTGAGTAGGCCATGAGGAGCAAGCCAGTAAGCAGCACTCCTCCATGACCGCTGCATCAGCTTCTGCTTCCAAGTTCCAGCCCTGCTTGATTTTCTCTCCTGACTTCCTCCAGTGATGAACTATGACATGGAAGTGTAAGCTAAATAAACCCTTTCCTCCCCAACTTGCTTTTGATCACAGTATTTGATGTTTCAGCGGTGATAACCCTACTAAGACAAATGGGTTAAAATTACCCCCAATCTGTTGAGTTTTCTTCATCATCTCTCTACAGAGGCCAGTGTACTCTAGACAGACTGGAATGTTATCTTATTCTCCTCACTGGCAGGCCCAGCCATAATACTGAGGGACCTGCCTCCCCTCGGCAAGACTGATGACCCGTCTGCACTTCTCCTTTCAGGAATGTAAAACTGCTACCATTTCACCAATGTGCAACCTGTGCATTATAGTGGTTAAGTCACAGGACCACAGTAGCTTGTCAGGGCGCTGGAAATCGGGCTTCATTTCTAATGCACTGCTACTTGGCCATTTATCTGGCCTCTCTATGGGGCTGTGATCTTTATCCCTGATTCTCTCTAGCCCATACACCCAGCAGATGTACCTTTACCTAAGTCAAGGATTTTACACTGTGTATATCCCAGCAACCCACATAGGCATCTTTAACCCATCCCCTCTCCTAATTCCAAATTAGGAATTATCTTCTGACTGAGGTCACAAGATTTTTATTCCATGCAGAGACCTGGCTTTCTTACAGGCGTTTTAGCCACAGAGCTACACTTCCTCTCTTCTTCCACCTCAATATCCATTACCACCCAGATCAGTTGATGATGCCCACATTGCTCTAGGGCATCTCTCTAAAACTCATCCACATCCCATCCAACTTAGACATCCTGTTAGCATACCTGCAGTGTGCACTGTAGATACAGAAGCCAGCTAATTTCAACAGCTCGTAGTTGATGCTCCAATTCAAATATCTATCTTCCTGACAGATGATTATAGATCTAGCAGGACTATTTACAGCCTGAATGATGTTCAGAATATAAGTCACATCCCGTCTCTCTTCTGCTCTTAGACCTGTGGTGGCTTCCTGCCTCAGTAGTAAAGCTTGATTCATTACAGTTCAGCCTGCAGACTTCCCCTGGTTATGAACTCTCTCATGTATGTACTACTCCCCTGCTGCTGGCCTCAATCCAGGTGTTCTCATCTGCTTCCTGCTCCTGTGCAGGAATGACTGCAGCTGCAATGGCTTTGCAGGATCGACCATTCTCTCCCTGCTGAGATAACTGCTTCATAACTTTACTTTGTTCAGATATTGGAAGAGATCTCCTCTTCTCCAAGAGGCTGACTACGACCATGGTCTTTAAGTCTGTGATTTAGCCCTGCCTGGCTTTTATGAATCCATTTATTTGTTCCGTTTTTGTTTTCTTTTAATTTGTAAAAGCTTATTTTTTTGGTGTGCCTCTCTGTGTGTATATATGATGGGGAAGGTGTTTACGTGCCACTACACATGTGTGGAGGCCAGAGAACAAATGTGTGGCAGTTGGTTCTTTCTTCTGACCTTTATTTGGTCTTGAGATATCAAAGGTCATCAGGTTGGCTCACAAAACACCTTTGCCCTCTGAGGATCTTGCCAGCCCCTCTATTGTTTTTTTTTTTTATGCTATGATTTTAAACATTCTAATCATTTCCATAATCTGTATGTTCATTGTTCAGTCTGCCTGCCTCTTTGGGAAAGCAAGACTCCCGATGGCAGAACCCTTTTGTTCACTAATACATTCCAGAATAGAACCTACCAAAGAGTAGAGTGATCAAGCTCTTCAACAAATAAACAAATGCATCTGGTGTTTCTCCAAACAGTGTGTGTGGAAGCACACTACTCTTTAAAGAATTTTGTGAATGCTGCAGCTCACCATTGTGGAGGATGTTCTGTTTCCCTGGATGATGAACTGGTCTGGGACCAAACCCCACAGGGCATCGTTTCTCTTTTCTTGACAACAAATGCCCTGTGTAGCTCGCAGCAGCAGCCGCCACAACTGACTCCTCAGGGAATGCGACACACGGGTTTCTGTTTCAATTCATTTTTTTATCTCACCCTTAGAAAAGAAACATTCAATGACATGTTCCTTAACCTCCACCACATTAGTGTCATGACACACACATGTGTTTATAGATAAATAAGCTTGAGTTGGAGGCATGAGGTCAATAACTTTGAGAAGCACTCATCAATAAGACTCCGAAACCCTCTGGAGGCTCGGGGGCACCAGGAGGTTTTACTGCATCCTTCTTGAGCTAGCAATCGCATGGCTGTGGGAAGGGGAGTAGTTTGAACAGTCCAGTCCAGGGAACTGCCCAGACTGTGAGCTGATGAGTCTGAAGGTTCTATCCCAAGTCAGTTGCAGAAAGAGCCCAGGATGGGCAGACCTGGCTTTTCCCCTGGCCCACCAGCATCTAATTCTTTCTCCCTATTGGCTTCCTCCAGCCCTCCTGTCTTCTTGTGCCCTCCACTGGCCACACTCACTGAACAGTGTTGGCTTGGCCTTAGATGAGGTCAAAGCTGGCTCACCTTCTCATAGTACCGGATCTCATAGTCCAGGATGATGCCATTGGGCTGCTCCGGCTGAGGCCATGACAAGGTGATGCTCCTCATGGTGGCACTGACCTGGTGCATGATGGGAACAGTGGAGGGGGCTGTGGAGAGAGGAAGAGACAGGCCAGCTGAAGAGATGTTTGATATAGGAGAAGTGCCCTCTTTCAGGGATAAATAAGGGGGACTTTTGTGCTTTCTCATTAGCTGAACTGGATCTGCATAACTAACTCCCTGTGGGTTTTGTAGGCTGAATGGAGTTGAAGTGACAGAGGAGACAGAAGGTGATCATTTAGCAGAGGAAAGCACACGTGGGCAGGGCTGGGATAGATGTGGTATACTCATGGTACAAAAGGAAAAAACGTATAGAAGGGCTGGTGAGATGGTTCAGCAGGTAAAAGTGCTTGCTCTGAAAGTCTGGAAACCTGAGTTCGATCCCCGAAGCTGGTGTAAAAGTGGAATAAGGGAACTGACCCATGGACTTGTACTTTGACCTTCACATGTGTACTATGGCATATACCCCCCCCAACACACACACTTTAAAAAAAATCAGTCCAAAATCAGAGAGAACTGATAAGAACAGGAGGAAGAGACAGATGCTGCAGTAATGGGTTGATGGGTTGAGCTACGGCGGAGCCAAGATCCTGGGGTAAGAGAATATTGAGAGTAGAACTGATCAGTGCAAAGCAACCATGCACTAGAGAGGAACATTCCAGCACATATTTCTTTCTGATACTGCATGTACAGTTTTAATGTACTTCAGGAAGCAAGGAGGTAGCATCCCTCACGAAGACAGGAACACTGAGCCACAACAGAGGCCCCATCAGAAACCTCCAAATGAGAACATTTACAAGGAGGAACTCATAAGCACACACGAAGAAATGATACACAAAGCATTTGGAAACAGGATAATAACTCCAAGATCAGAAAAGATGATCATGAAACTTCTGTTTGCAAATAATATTTATTTCCCAATTCAACATTTTTTTTCACACCGTGTAAGTAAAATGAAAACAGTCTGGAAATAATAAATGAGGGCTGTCTTCCTGAGGGAAGAGGCGGGTCATGGATGAGGCTCAGTCTGCGCCTAGCTCGGGGGCTGCTTTCTTTAGTCCTGGCACTTGTGTAGTGATGAAGGGCGTTTTCTCACTCGAACTCCACTTTACAAGGATTTCTCTGGGGACCACGGCTGAGTGACATTTACTATCTTCAATTTAAGTTAATAGATTCCCTCCAAGACCCAGAATTACAGAATCACAGCTAGCGCGTCATGCAAGGGGGAGGTATGGACTTGCCCACAGTTCGCTGGAATGTAGCACCTACTAACATTAGCCTGTGCTAAGGAAGGGAAGCAGAGTATGCATTCTACAGATGCTCCCAGTTTTTTTTCACAAGAGTGAGAAGGGTGGGAAATGTTACCACAACACCTTAGCATCAGTATAATTTTGGACTTTGGAGGTCAGTATGCATAGAGCCTACTGGAGACCATGTGTTGGCCATGACGGTGCGTCTCTTGGAGCTCCTACTCCTAGGGGTGTAACTAACTAAGGGACTCAGATGCTATACTGCTGTATTCACACAGAGGCTTGTCTTCTTCAGAACTCCAGCTGATCACTGATTAGCCAGCCCATCCCTGTAAAACATGAGCTCCTCCAATAGGAACTTCAAAGATTCAACAATGATCTTTCCAAAGTTTCATGATAATAGTACAGCTGTGTAAGAGCCTTCCAAGTCAGTTCTTTTACCTTCCTTCCTTCATTCTTTCCCTCTCACTTTCCCTGGGATGGGATGACCACTGTAGTCTGGCTCCCCCTATAATATCACTACTAAATACTTGCTGCCACGTTCCTGTTTCCTGTGGGACAGCCTTCCCTGTGCTTCTGTAACTCCCACTCCTTATGAATCTTCCTTCTTCATATCTCAAAATTGTCTTCTTCTCCTTGGTCTTACCTCTCCCAACCAAAGTAATCTAGAACATTTCTTGTTGTACAGATAAAGATCTAAAGAAACAAGTCAGATTGTGCTTGAGTTTTCCTTGCTATAAAGAATGGCCATCTGCTACCTATTTCTACCATATCAGGACACGCTGCTACCTACAGTGCCCTTAGCAATTGGGACATGTTGTCCTAATCTCCGTAGTCATAGCTAGAGGTACCAGTCCAATTCTCCTCTACTGTTTGCACAACAAGTTAAATTTAAACCTAGTATCTCCCATGTTCTGTGTGTCCTACCAAGGAGAGTATTAATCTTTCAATCAAAAGCATGCCTTTGTTGTTCAGACCTGAAGTTACAGTCACACCTAACATCTAGATTTCCCTGAGATATGTTCTTTCTCACCATGTCTGTAGAGGTGGATATCTGCTGTGGAGATTCATAATCCCTCTTTGCTTTTATGATGTCAAATTTGATCTACTAAACTAATAAGTTGAAAGAACATTTTATCTTCATTCAACTGTCTAATGCATTTCTTCTCTCTTATCTTGGTATTATAGCCCAGTTTTGTTAACAGGTATTGTGCATGTGCCTTGGAGTTGCTCCTCTAGGTTCTCATGAGCAAAGTAAAGTTTCTTGCCCTCATGGAACCTACTCTCTACTGGAGGGATTCAGAGTCTAGACAGGATAAACAAGTATCAGGATATATAAAAGATAGTAAGCACAATGGGGGAAATTAAGTGGAGAAAGCAGAAGCAGACACCAGTGTAGGAGGTACGTGGCTTTGGTCAGCAAAAGTTTCACTGAGTTGCAGGTAGAGAATAGTGGGAGCAGCATTAGAGAAGAAACAGCTGGAACAAAGGACCTGACTTGGAAGAATCATCCTCAAGAGGGAGGGCCTTGGGCTTCTACTCCAGGTGAGCAGGGGAGTGAAAGGGCAAATGACAACCAAACAATGACACTCTGACCTGTGTCCTGACAATGTGTCATCTTCTGTGCTGCAAACAGAAGGTGTGGGCCAGCAAAAGCAGAAGGATCTATTCTAAAACCACTTTTATGAGGTCAGGCTCCAACAACAGAGTGGTCAGAGACTACATAGAAATAGGTTCCAATGTAATGATGCTTTGACCTTACTTCTTCAACTCTACCATCTTAAAAAAAAGTGATTCATATTCAGCAGCAGCAATGAGCCACATTATAAACATACAGAGACCCCAGTCCATTATCCAGTTATCATATCACCAGTGTGTGTGTGTGTGTGTGTGTGTGTGTGTGTGTGTGTGTGTGATGTTTGGTTTGGGATACGGCTGTTTTTATTAAGTTATATGAGATGTTTGATATATTGTTATAAGCTAGGTTCTACATTAGATAATTCTTTCCAACTATAGACTACTGTTTTGAGCACACTTAAGTTAGGTTGGCCTAAACGTGGTATTAGGTGCACTGAGTGTTGTAAGGTAGTTATTTCCTCCCAGTCAGATCATTCCCTCCTGGAGAGAAGAGGGAGACTCATAAGACTCAGAAAGCTCATAAAACATAGAAGCCTTAGGATGCTCATAAAATGACAAGATTCACAAGGCCATTTCCCAAGTTTATACAAGCAATAACAATTTCTGGAGAGATGAGACTCTTTGGTGGAGCTGCCTATAGATTGTACAGGGAGCATCAGAGATGGTAACTTGTATCAGTAATTGTCACAGATGTTGGGGCAGGCTTCTCAGTGATGTAGCTGGCTTTGGGTCACCTATGCTCCCATTAGTAACCCCAGCAGAGTCACTGCTACAGTAAACTAGACTTGAGTATGATTACTCCTCCAGTCTGTTGTGGGTAGCCAATCTAGGTTGATTACAGAGTTCATTCTCCTGGAAAAATCATGTATGATATAATTTTGATTTACTATCTTTTCAACTCCGTGACAGTGTCCAGGGAATGTAGCCCTTCCCAAATCAAGGAATGCTGGCATTGGGAATGTCTCCACAGATATGGGATATAAAAGAAAAAGAATTGAAAATGACTGCAAGGTTTTTGTTTGGAACATCCAAAGGACAAGGCTGCCATTGAATGAGATGAGAGATGACATCAACAGTAGCCATCTGGGAAGGGACAACAAGTGTTCCACTTTGAAGGCTACTCCTCAGGTGTCTATGATGTCCCATGTGGACAGGGGATAGTGAGACGTATGTAAAGTTGAAGCTATTACCAATTCAATAAATCAGAAAGGCATGGAACTGACAGATCATGAAGATATCAAGTGGAGTGCATGTTTTAAGATGTTGGAAATGAAGACAAAACAGCACAGGACCTCAAGAAGGCAATGTCAATGGAGTAGGAGCTCGAAGGGGGTGACTGCCTGGAAACCAAGTGGAAGGAAACACTCAGGGGACCAAATATGTTAAATCCAAATGCTAAGGTGGGTAAAATGGAACTGGGGACCGAACCCGATTTAGCCACAGCCTCTGTTGCTAGCCATTTGGTGGCACATGTTGGCCTTGCTCAGGACCCTGCCTGCTTTGGATAGTTCAAAAACTGACACAGTCTCTCCGAGTTGTTTCATATTTAGGGGTCTCAGTGTGATCCAAGATGGGGATGAGCAAAGGGCTCCTGATAACAGAGCTCTCCTACCACGTCTTGTCATTCAGACTACCCTTATAGGCCATGTGGAAACACAGTCTGCGTGATGTTAATTTGGAAATGTCACAGGTTTTCAGGTTCCCTCTGTCTCAAGAGGTAAAATGTCATCCATTAATACTGGAAGACTCAGAGCGGGGAATGTAGGTAAGCTGCTAGAGTCCTTGCTGAGCATGCACGGAGCTCTGGGGTCAATCCCTAGCACTGCAGAAAAATAAGAGTAACTCCAGTTTTGGGAAGGCAGAGGCACAAGGGTCAAAAGTTAAAGGTCATCCTTGGTTACATAATGAGGTCAAGACCAGCCTACACTGTATGAGAGACCTTGTCTCAACAAAAGCAGTAACAAATTAAACAGGTGAACAAAGAAACAAAAAGGAACTCCAAGCTGGAAGGTTAGACACACACAGTAACAGCCATCTTCTCTGGGGGATAGAATCAAAGGCAGAAAAGCAACTACTTCTTGAGGTAGGGGGATCATAAAAAGCACTAAACTAAACTAAAGTTTATCTCTAAGTGGACTTTAAAAAATCTCAGTGACTTTGGAGAGCAGAACAGAGGGTGAGAAAGAATGTTCCAGCATCAAGGTTGATAGCTATATGTAGAGGACTGAGGAGAAGAAAGAACTTTCTAGTACTGAGGCTGGTAGCCACGTGCAGACGACAGAGACAGAGATGAAAGGATGGTGAGGAAGCTGAGGGGAGACATTATCACAGGCCTGGGACCATGCAAAGGTCCAGCAGAGTGGGCAGGGGAACCAGGACCATCCAGAAGAAAGGCACACAGGGAGCTTCCTTGGCTCCACAGTGTGTAGTTGTAGAAAAGTCATTTTGATAAGGTCTTGCTTGGGCTTACAGCTGGGAGAGTCAAAGGCTCCTTCATTTTCCCATGTTTGGGAATGAAGTCATGAGCTGATAAAAGTGCTGGCCAGAGAGCCAATCCAGCAACCATAGAAAAGACTCTGACCCAAACATTCAAAGAGTCCCAACCCTCGAGGGATTTAAGCAGGAGGATTGCTGCAAGTTCTAGGCCAGCCTGGGCCTACATGGTGGGTTTTAGATCGGTCAGATCTGTGCAGTGGAACCTTCAAAAAACTAAATAGTAGTAATAATTAAATTAAACAACAACAATAATAATAATGAGAAAAGTAAGAGCTCCGTGAAGTAGAAAGCCACACAAGGCTGAGACTAAATAAATAAATAAATAAATAAATAAATAAATAAATAAATAAGAAAAGAAAACAAAAGAAAAGAAAAGGAAAAAATAGAGGGGGCAGGCCGAAGGCAAGCACTGAGGTGATGAAGTGAGTCTGTGCCTGCAGGTAACTGCCTACAGGAGCTGCTACAGAACACCAGAGCTAAGGAGAGGGCCACAAGATCTGTATGGCTTAGTTTATATAAAGACGACTCAAGCTAAAATGACCTAGGAAGAGAGAAATTCAATTAGGGAACCCTATTGGACTGGCCTCTGAGCATGTCTGTGAGACCTTTTATTTATAAATCATTGGTATGGGAGGGCCCAGTCCACTGTGAGTGGTGGCACCCCCAATAGCAGATTGTGCTTTAGTTCCTGTCTCCAGGTTCCTACCTTGAGCTCCTACCCTGACTTCTCTCAGTCATGAACTGTTGCCTGGAAGTGTAAGCTAAAATGAAACTTTTTCAAGTTGGTTTCAGTTAGTGTTTTATCACAGAGATGGAAACCAGATTAGGACAGGATCCACTGCTGTCCCTGCTTCAGAGGTGATGGCTGAAACTCCCTACTGTTGCCCTGCCATTCAAACATGGACCTGGACCTAGATCTGCAACAGCAGTCAATGATAGGCCAGTCACTGGAATGCATGTAGACCATGAAACCTGTTAGACTCTGGAGAGCATACATTCCTGTCACCAGGAGTTACAAGTGGTTCTATCCACAAACCATTCCTTTTTGTTGGTTAAACAAAAGAGAAAGAGAAAGGCAGACAGTATACAGTCTACGCTTTCTCCAAAGCTTGCACAGAACTTGTCGTTCTACCTCCACAGTCACAGAAAGGAAACTTGCAGGGTTTTTGTTTGCTTGCTTGCTTTTGATTGAAACTTTTTTTTGTCATGCATGCTTAGATTGAAATTTACATGCGCATCTTCCTGCCACCTTTGAATGTTTAATTCTTAGGCTATAGTTGTATCTCAACTGGTAGAGTGCTCACCTACTATATGAAGACATGGGTCAGTTCTCCAGAATCACATAAAACTGGATGTGATGATGCAACTCTGTAATTCTGACTCAGGAGGAAGAGACAGAAAGATCAAGAGTTCCAGGCTATCTTGTTCACCTTCCCCTACTTACTGAGTTTAAGGACAGACTGAGCTAGAGAAAAACCCTGCCTCCAAAAAAGGAAGATGGAGAGAGAGAGAGAGAGAGAGAGAGAGAAGAGAAGAAAAAGTAGAAAAAATAATTCTTAGCTCTTTTCCATTTGCTTATCTAGTCTTTTAAAGAAAAAACTCACTAGAATATTTTCTTTTTGTTGTTTTCCCCTTTGCTCTTTTCCATTTTCAAATCTTTGATTTTGATTTTCCCTCTCATTTGTTGTTCCTTTTTTTTTTCATGTTTCATTTTTTCTTTTTCAGCATTCAGAACAGGAGAAATAAAGACCCTCAAGATAAACATGAACTAAAGTAACTCATGACATTATTGCAGCATTACAGGAGATACTTAAAAGCCTTCCACACAGAAAAAGGAAGATAAACACAACCAAGATAGCAAAGGGAAGAATAAATACAGTAAGACCAGATGAGCAAATGGGATGTGGGAGGGAATCAAACCTTAGGAAAAGCAACACTATGACAGGAAGTAGAACATGATTTTTACTACTAATCCTTATTGTAAATGATTATAATTCTCCAGTAAAAAGGCAAAGAAGTCTAGCCTCTTAGATGATAAAAACAAGATCCAACTACTTGCTGCCTGCAGGAAACTCACCACAGTGGCAAAGAAATAGACTAACTGAAAGTGAATGGTTCAAAAGTTATATTCCCAGCAAACAGAATGTGAAAGCAAGTAAAGTGGCTATCCTATATCCAACAAAACAGACCTCAATCTAAAACTATAAGAGAAAAATGTGATATATATATATATATAAAAGACACATTGTATTAAGAAGATACAATGATTGTAAATATATACACACTGATATCAGTATGACTCAATTCATAGTAGAAATATCCATAAAATGTATCCATAAAGATACAAATAGGAGTCAATACAATACTAATGTGTGTTATGGTTTGTCTATTAAATTTCCTGTGAAGGCTGATATATTTGAAGCTTTGGACCAGGCTTGTGGTGCTACTGAGATGTGGAAAACCATCAAGGCTCACATGTTATCAACAGGTTAGCCAACTGACAGAGTCATAACCTGATAGTTATATTGGCATGTGATGGAAACTAGGAGGTAGGGCCTACTCGGAAAAGAATGCTTGGGGATTGTCTCTGAAAGGAATATATTGTCTGAGGCACCTTCCTGTCTCTCTGCTTCTTGGTCATCAGAAGGTGAGCAGCTTTGTTCTACCATGCCTTCCTGTTGCCATGGTACCCTGCTTTACCACAGGTTCACAGCTAGGAAGGAAGCCAAGCATGGTTCGAAACCTGTAAAAGGATGAGTAGGAATAAACCTTTCCTACTTTTAGTAATTTTCTGAGAAATTTTTATGGTAGCTAAAAGGCTGATAGTAGGTGACTTTACTCTTCTATTCTCTCCAATGGATAGGTTATCCAAACCAAAGATCAACAATGAAACACTGCTGTGAGACAGAAGTCAACTGTAGTGTGGATCAAATGGAAGCAGCACACATCTATAGAATACTCTATCCAAAGGATGCAGAATGCACTCCTATCAGAAGCTCATGAAACTGTACCCCAAATGCATTACTTTAAAGATATGCAGCAAGGTGTGGCAAATGTAAAAATACTGAAATGTTTGTTTAGATCTTACCAGTTTACCATGTAGAAAAACTAGAAGTAGCTGACAAGAGAAACTACAGATATCTCACAAATACAAAAAGACTGAAAAATATACTTTGAAATACCAGTAAGCCTTTGAAGAAATCAGGGGAGACATTAGAAAAAAAGAAGTCAAAGTCTCTGAGAGACTCCACAGCAAGATTATAAATTTGATTTAAAAATTTAGGAGAGCAGCAGAAGACATTATCAGCACTTGAAAATCAGTAGATTCTCTAAGCACCAGAAATGAACTCACTGAAAAAGAAATCAGGAAAACAATTGCCTTAATGATAACATCAACAGAATCTAGAAATAAACCTAGCCAAGGAGATGAAAGGCTTTTGTAACGAAAACTCTGAAACCCAAAAGAAACAGAAGACACCAGAGGATAGAAAGACCCTGAGTGCTCCAAGTGAACTGATATTGGGAAACAACCATATTGCTGAAAGTGATTCACAGATTCAGGATAATCCTTACCACAATTCTAATGATATTCTTCACAGAACTAGAAGGAAAAAAAATCCCCAAAGTTCATAAGGAAGCATAAAAGACCCCAAGTAGCCAAGGCAATCCTGAGCAAAACAAACACTGGAGGCATCAAACACTCCATTTCATATTACAGAACCATAGTAATAAAACAGCAAGGAATGGGCACAAAATAGATATGAGACAATGATGGAAGAAATAACCAGAAATAAACCCATGGCTACAGAAACAGATTTTTTGACAAAGACGGGAAAAATATAAAAGTTAAGGAAAAGGCACCATCTTTAGCAAATGGTGTTGGGGAAATGGGACATTCATGCTGACATTAGAGCCCCGCCTCTCACTCTGCACAAAAATCACCTCAAAACTGTATGAATTTAAGACCTGAAATTTGAAACGTGTAGAAGAAAACAGCAGAAACCTTTATGATACAGGCATAGGCAATGGCTTCCTGAATAAGGACTTCTATAGCTCAGAAAAGAAAGCAAGTTGACATGTGAAGTTCATCCAATTGGAAAGCTTCTGTATATCAACAGAAACAGCAGCAGAATGAAGAGCAGCTGTAGAATGGTAGAAGATCCTTGTCAGTCATTCACCTGATGGGTGATATCCAGTAATAGGAAAAAAAACAAGTTCAGCCTTGAATGAACAAATAATCCAACCAAAGAAATGGACAACTGAACTCAAAGGATACTTTTCAAAAGCCAACACACAGATGGCTAATAAAGACATGAAAACTGTTTAACATCCTTGACTGGGGCAGAAATGAAATGTACATTGAAATTACGACTCTTACTCTAATCAGAATGGCTATGGTGGGCAACAAAAACAACAACAGCTTGGAAGGATGAGGTGGAAAAAGAAGGCTTACACTCTGGTGGTGGGAATGTGCAGGTACTTTACAAATTCCTCAAAAAAACACAATCAAAACTATACAATCCAGATACCCACTCCTGAGTATATGAGTATATACCTGAAGGTGTCGAAGTCAGTAGATAATTCTGTGTCTCTGTCTCTCTCTCTCTCTCTCTCTCTCTCTCTCTCTCTCTCTCTCTCACACACACACACACACACACACACACACATTAACACACACAGTGGAGTACTATTCAGCCACAAAGAAGATTAGAATCATATCATTTTCAGGGAAATAGATTGAACACTGAACTAGTAATTGTCATGCAAAGAAAACCAGGCTTGGGGCTGGAAAGATGGCTCAGAGGTTAAGAGCACTAGTTGATCTTCCAGAGGTCCTGAGTTCAATTCTCAACAACCACAATGTGATCTGATGCTCTCTTCTGGCCTGTTGGTGTACATGCATATAGAGCGTTCAATACATAAAATAAATATATACATCTTGATTTTACAAAAAGGCCAGATTTGAAAAGACAATTTCACATTTTTTTTTCTCATATGTGGTGCTGAATCAGAGACAGTTAAAAAAAAATAGAAGAAAAGAACTATAGAAGAACACACCAAGGGAAAAAGGAAGAGAATTCAAGAGGGATAATTGGGGAATAAATGTGATCAAAGTATCACATAAACATGCATAAATACAGAACAATAAATGCCATCATTTTGCATAATTCTCAGAACTAAACTTCGCAAATATCAACCCTAATAGCCCTAGGCTAATCCTGGGCTTGATTCTTTGCTTTACCTCTAATCTTCAGAAAACTTTCATTCAAAACTCCATCTGTCTGTCAAACACTATGGCATGCCTGCTCTGGTTACTGGAGTTGGAGCTAAGATATCACAACCTTGCCATTAAGGTTGTTGGAGTTCAATCCCCACTAAACTCAGACTAGAAAGAAAACTACACAGCACAACAGACCCAGAAACAAGTAGCATCCCAAATCATAAACACCCTTGTTTCTGGAGATAGCATAGGCCACCCCAGCAGTTACCTAGCAGCTCACAGACCCAGAAGGGGACTGTGCTGATCCCCATCAACATTTCTTAGGTTGGCAGTGATGACCTGATAGTCACAATCCTTTTGGTAAACTGTGTGTCCCACACAAGGAACTCTAGATATCTAATACTTTAATCATGATGGAATTTAGCGCATGGGAGAAAGCAACAGAACATTTCTTTAGGCCCTGAACGGAAGGCACAGGCTTCCATGGATGGTTCTGCCATCAGCAGCACCTCCAACGACGGACTTGGTTTTCCTTTTCCAAGGACAAACATCACCTCTAAAGCTGATCTTTTATGTGCTATGAAACCATCAGACAAATGGAAAATAAAAAGAAATTTGGGTATTCATCCAAACACCAACTTCTAGAAAAGCTAAGGCAGATAGGGAGATTAATTCAACAAGGCAACCCCTGTAACCCTGTAACCCCCAAAACATTGATTTCAATCGTCAGTCCTGGCCAGTGTTTTCTACTTAATCCTAAAAGGAAAAAATGATTTTGCTGAATGCTTGAAAGAATCCGTTTTGCAAGGATGCACAAAGCTTTTGAGTAAATTAAACAGTCTGAGAGACAGAAATAATGAAAATGAAGAGTTCACAAGATTATTCAAATTTAGGAGAGAGAGAGAGAGAGAGAGAGAGAGAGAGAGAGAGAGAGAGAGAGAGAGAGAGAGAGAAAGAAAGACTTGTTAAAAGAAAAGAAAGAAACTGAATGTCAGGAAAAATCTGTGGCCTTAAAAGGAGGTACTCAGAAAAAAATCTAAACAGGAACAAAATAGCCCCCAAAACACAGATGCTACCCCGACAGGATCATAAAGAGAACAAGAAACAAAGACGGTCCCTTCTGTCCCCAATACAAAATCTAACTAGGGTTGAAGTAAAGTTAGAGCCAAGAGTATGTACTAGGGGGAGTCTACCATCAGTATCAAGAGTGCCTTTAAGGATGTTAGAATCAGAAAACAGCACTTAAAAGCAGTTTTCAAGTAGCTCAGACATGGAGAAAAAAACAAGGTCAGACCAAAGGAGAGACGTCCTTTATCTCGGTTTGTGCTACTGAAAATGTTTGGGAGATCTTTCTCCCCAGTTGCTTTAGTAGCAGACAAATCCAAGAGAGAGCATCACATGCAGAATAGCAAGTGCACACAATGTTCTTACCTGTTCTAACAAGTGGGATGTAGACAAAGTGTAGATAAGATGGCCCTAAGGCAAGATGGAAAGGATGGCAGTCATAACATAGGACAAGTGCCAGCCCAACCTTGGTCACCAGTCATGGCCAACAGTACGAGAGATGGCATCAAACATAGCAATAGCCAGGTTTCTGTTTTTACAAAAGGCTCCAAAGAGGGCAGTAAGGCTTATGGCTTCATGGAGGCTGAGATGGTGCCAGGAATCCACCTCAAAAATCCGTCCTTCCATACGTGGATCCGGAGTACAGCCTCGTGGAAACCACAACAGCGCCACTGAGATGGTACACACCTTGATCCACTAATTTAACTACAAATTCGACCACATTCAACTTTCTTTTCTTACTCATTTTTGTTTCCCTTATTCAATGGGAATATTTTCCCCCAACAGATAATCATTTCCAATTCCAAAATATAAGAATAATTAAATGTGCTTTTTTTTCCAATGATAATTATTAAGTTTGAAGCATTATCCTTGCTTATTAGAAATTACTTCATAATCTCTTAATTGATTTTTGGGTCAAAATAATTCCTTCAAGAGATTTATCCATAAATCACTTTGGGATCTAACAACTGATACAAGTTTACTATGTTAATACACTTTTTTTAAGACATCAAAAATATTTACATGTAGTTTTAAAGAAAATTCACAGCAAACTGCACGTGTACTCCAAATTAAGTTGCTCTATTGAAGTACAATGTTTGAAGAAGTTATGAAAATAAGACATTTGGAATTTTTGGAGATCATTGAACCTTTTCTAAGAAGAGAACAGCCTTGCTTGTACAGCTGTGAGTCAGTCCTACCAGGGCTGGTCTGCTTCCATCTCTCTCAGCTCAGATTCTGCAAGGTATTACTAAATTCCCTGTAACTTGCACAGCTGAGGAAGAAGGTTTCAAAGTCTCCTGAAGGGTGAATGGTCTCTTCAGCCTGAAGGAGTTTGCTCAGAAGACTCATAAGGAGAGGATCCTAATCTCACAATAACCCATGGTGGACATAGTAGGGTCATTTTCCTTGGTCCTTCCATAGGAGATGGTGATTACAGTGATCATCCCCCCCGCCCCCCTGAGACACTTCTGACTCAGTATGAACTATGTAAACCCAAGACCTGCTAACGACTTTTAATGTAAGCATCCGTTTTGAACGGTTTCCACACCGGTGGTGTGAAGACAACACTGGCACTGAGCTGTCAGCCTCCTTCCCCCTAGCTGGAGCCCACAGCACCAGAAGGCGCTCTGCAGACTGAAAGGAGAGAAAGGTCGCCAATTGTCTTTCCCAGCTGTGGATCCTTTGTGCTGAGGTTCTGGATAGACAGGCGAGAGGCACACAGTGCTGTAACAGTGGCAAGAATATTTGGGAGGTGGAGGACGGCCAACCACTTTCCAATCGGAATCAAGGGCCATTCTACAGGTGGGAACATATGCCCACTACTGTAAAGGGCCAAAAGCCTATGGATGGGGAGGTCACAGACCCTGGGGAAACTGATATTTTGCTAAACTTGTACGTAGCCAGAACTGACTTCTAAGTATTTATGTTTATAGCCACAAACTAATGCTGCTCCCAGCCTGGTCAGGCAAGCTTCTTTTTGGCAGGGTGACAGTTAATGCAGAGACTCACAACTGGTCAAAATACTGAAAAAGTGAAGGTTAAGTATTCAGCTCTAAGTGGGATTAGAACACCACCATCCAAGGCCCAGGAAACATTTAAGGGGGCCAGAAAAAGTGTAAGAGCTGGATGGTGGAGACCAATGCTATGAAGAACTGACAAACTGATATGGAATAGCCACGTATACAGAATATGCAGAAGGTATAGCTGCCTGCAGAAGATCTACCCACACGCACACGCATGCACACACTGGAACTACATGGCAGTATGAAAAAGACTCATTGGGAAGAAGGAGAAAGGAGTTAATAAGAGAGAAGGATAGAAAAGAGAGCGTAATAGAGCATGAATATGACCCTAATATATTCTATACATATGTGAAAATGGTTTGTTTTAATTGTAAAAAAAAAAAAACAATAATTCATGGTCAAAGAAAATGGTTCCATCAATAAACAGCTTGCCTTGTAAGCTTGAAGACCTGAATTCAAGCCTCAGAACCTGCTCCAACCCCACAAAGCCAGATATGCTGGTGTAGATTTGCAATCCCAGTGCTAGGGAGGTAGAGACAGGTGAAATGCCTTGAACTTCTAGACAGCCAGTTTGGCCTATTTCACAAGCTCCAGGCCAATGAGAGACTCTGTCTCAAAAAAAAGTGGAGAGATGGCTCAGTGGTTAAGAGCACTGACTTCTGAGATCCTGAGTTCATTTCCCAGCAACCACATAGGTGGCTCACAACCATCTGTAATGGGGTCCAATGCCCTCTTCTGGTGTGTCTGAACACAGCTACAGTGTAGTCACATATATAAAATAAATAAATAAATCTTAAAAAAAAAACAAAACAGTGGAAAAAAAATCCTGAGGAATGACAGCTGAAGTTGTCTTCTGACTCTACGTGTATCTATATATCATACATGTATACACACACACACACACATGCATACACCCCCCCACACACACACAGAAGAATAATGATTCCATGAGTATTCATATACCCGTTTCTGTGCGGCATATGCTTGCATTCTCTTGAGGGTAAACCTAGGATTGAACTGCTAGAGCATACGGAAATACCAGCCTCCTATCCTCTGTCTAGAAGAGCATCCCCCAGCCCCATGGTCCTTGGTCTCATAGCTTGCCTTCTGTACCACAGACTGAAGCTGTGAAGACAGGTGAACTGAGGAATAACATGCAGCCCAGAGTCCCAGTCCAGTGCAGAAGGAATTAGCAGAAATGAAGGAGGGCTGTATGCAGGGCCCTATAATGCTGCTGAGAGACAGGCTTCTATTCTAGCTTGGTCTTCTGCTTACTATGCAATCCTGAATTAACCCGAGACCTTAGCAACTTTGAAGCTTATATTTTTTCAGCCATACAACAGCAATGTTAATCCTCACATTATGAATTTTCCAAATGTTGTGAGGCTATGCCATGTGTGTGGTCTACCACTCCTGTCAGACTGGGCATTTGGCATCCACCTACAACTCTCCTCCCGGGACTACTGCTGCTCACACATCCAAATCAATTCCTGGGCATAGATCCTCATGATAAATGGGAGACGCACAATCCAATGGTGGCCTTGGCATTTATTTCATAAATACCTTTGAGACAATAAATAAACATGTCAACCATATTAGGGTGGAGGTGCTAGGCAAGAAGACACTTGGAGCCAGGGAAATGCCCCCCCACACACACACAGACAGTCAGATAGACAAACAGACAGAAAAAAAGGATTTCCAGAGATGGAAGAGACACATTCAGGAAGAGAAATGATTTCCTGTGAAAGCTGAAGTCAGCCTGTTTGGTTTTTCCAGGAAGTAGTTTAGGAAGAGAGAGACTGCCTTGTTCTAACAATAAGACAACCTGTAACTCTAGCTAGGGAGCCGTACCCAATTTATCGAACAGCATGACCCAAGTGTTCCAGAGGCTCTACCATGGCCTTTCCACAGATCTTGCTACTCTCCTTGTGCCTCACCATACTGTCCCAGCATTCATATCTGCCTCTGAACCTTTTTACTTCAAACTGCAGTATAGCAAGACTAGCCTTCCTGGAGCTTGACTTTACCTATTACCCTAATACCCCCAAACCTTCAGTACCTCCCTGTTGGAAAAAGTCCTAACTCCCTAACATTTACAGGTATGGTAGGCACTGATCACTGCAGGCTTAGAAACCTGCTTCTCATATCTAATCGTGACCTGTCTTCATTATACTGCTAACCTTTAAAAAGCACCGCCCTGGGTGGCTTCATCCATTTCAAAGCCCTCACTGTTCATAAAGTCATTGGGAATGTGCTGGGCCTGGACATAAGCTCACCATTATTTAACTTCTCTGTTCTCCATCATTGAAGTAAGGTCTTTAGGGAAGGAGATGTGGTTTTAGCTCCTCACCACTTAACCATATTTTAGATGCCCAACAAACATTGCT
Organism: Tokudaia tokunoshimensis; assembly: GCA_036184795.1. Classification (NCBI taxonomy): domain Eukaryota; kingdom Metazoa; phylum Chordata; class Mammalia; order Rodentia; family Muridae; genus Tokudaia; species Tokudaia tokunoshimensis. The sequence continues at coordinate 103,171,236 of BTHU01000008.1, forward strand.
CTTATTGCAATGGTTAGGGATCTTCTCCAAAGTCCTCAGAGGAAAAGGGTGTGTGTGTGTGTGTGTGTGTGTGTGTGTGTGTGTGTGTGTGTGTACAATGGCTTAGTTCTATGGAACATAGGTATTAGTATTTACAAGAGGGTGGGTGAGGAGAATCAGAGCTGTGGATTCTGGGAAGGGGAACATGTAACAGCTATAAATATGGGGGTTCCAGGGAGGTAGGGACAGGACTTCTGCATTGCATAGATGAAGAAACTCAGGAGGCTGAGTCAATCCTCATCTCAGGGGGACTAAGCTGCTGGAAACCTCTGAGAGTCTCATGGGAGCCTCTGGTTAAGTTGTGTGAGTTCCTAGAAAGGTATGGATGACAGAGTGAGGAAAGGCCCATTGGGAGGGGCTGGCTGGCTTTTCCTTCAAAGAAAACACATCCACAGGAGGAAAAACACCCACACCTGTATTGAAACATCAGCTAAAGAGTCCAGGGCTCTTTGTACTGATGGCAAAGAATGGTTTGCACCCTGATGACTTGCGTTTCCGGTGACATTTCCATTCTGGGAAGAAACTCAGCCCAGACGGCCCTGTCTAGAGAGCAGGCTCTCCCTCTGTTGATGAAAACTCATCCCACTGCACAAATATGCCTGAATTTTACATTAGGAAGCCTGACTCATTAAATACTTTTGGAGCAGTAACACTTCTGGTCAAAGTAGATTAAACAAATAAGCAATTAGTTTGGAGCCTGGGTATGAATACATAAGCAGAATTAATTATTTCTCTCATTGTTTTCTCCTATTGTGAACATTGGCTTCATGTTTTATTCTGGGAGTTAACCCTGACACTTCCTTTGAATTCCCTCTCTAACCTGGAATTACCTTGTGTCAGAGGATGCCCTGGGTGTGCAGCCTTTGTTCCTTGTTATTGTGGGATATTGGCTGAGTCAGGGGGTAGGTAGACTCCATGAGGAAAAGTGAGGGCTTCAGCATTGAGTGAGCTGAGTGAACTTTAAACCCGCAGGCAGAGACAGAGGCTCTTCCTTCCATTAAAGGTTTGGTTCTAAGCCAAAGCTGTGTGTGCATGTGAGTGTTTGTGTGTGTGTGTGTGTGTGTGTGTGTGTGTGTGTGTGTGTGTGTGTGTGTGTTTTGTGTATGCACAAGTGCAAGGGCATGCGCATGCATCTGGGACCTGTGGATGGAGTCTTTCTCAAAAATAAGGGTTAAATGCAGGAACCTCATTTCTTCTTCTCTGTTTCATGCATGTGAGAGATAATTCCTCACTCAAACCATCTACCTAACTCTGTGAGTTCTCAGGCTCTGGTCCCAGATCAGTACCACCTGGGATCTGGTAATAACTGCAGATGTTTGATTCCCACCCTGGCTGAGCCAGGACCCAGTAATCTGGGCTTAAGGACCCTTCCAGACCTTCACACGAATCCGATGCGTGCTCAGGTTTGGAAACTGCTTATCTACAAATCTGGAAATCAGAAATGTTAAGCTCTGAGAGGACATCCAGGTCATTCAATTTTCTGTCAACTCTTAGAATTTTCAGATTAGCTGGCTGAAGGCAGGAGAGAGACAGCGACTTCCTTAAGTCCCCAGCAAGTTAATGCAGAGCCAGAAATAGCCTGGCCTCCTTTCCAGAAGATGCTAGCTGGCCCTCAATCCTGTCCCCACACTTAGGAGCTCAGCAATTCCACTATCCCTAGAGGACGCCTTGCCCCAGGGTAGGAGGCAGCTAGGCTCATATCACCCACTGTCTTCAGGAACCCTTATGTTCTCAGAGAGAGCTGGGCTTCCTGCAATGGCTTCCATCCAAGTATGGGGAACAATAATCCTGCCAGGCATTCTGCTCCTGGTGCCCCCATTTCTCCACATCTCTTTCTCTCTACCAAGAGAACCTGAAGGTACCTCAGAAAATGAGAATTTGCTGTAGAAACGACAGCCAACCTGAGCTATGTGACCCTTGAGGCATGGGAAGCTTCGGAGTTGTGTGTGTCAGGTCAGGGTGGGGAGTTGCTTGTCCTCAGCAGGCATCAGGATCACTGCCAAGTCACATAGGGATCATCAGGACCTAAGGTTAGCTGACATGCTCTGTTCTGCTGACTCCCGGGGGCCTACCTGCCTGTCCTGGTGTTATAGGATGAGTGCAGGCCCCTTTGATCTAATAGCAGATCCCAGAATGTTTCACCAGAAAGTCCGCCACCCACCCACCTGGGTGGGTGGGCCTTGCTGGCCCTAAAGGCAACAAGAGATATATTACAGTGGGTTGTATGCCCTGATTCCTCCCTAACTCTCACCCAGGCACATTCACAGAGCCCCACACAAGGGTGGCAACCCCTCTGACACCAGCATTGCCTTTCCTCATCAGGTGGCTCGCTGCAGGTGGCTGCCCTCCTACAGCACACACCACAAACTCCTCCTTGGGCTCCACCATCCCCATGAAGTCCTAGTTGTGTTTCCCTCAACCCTGGCTTTACCATCCCACCAAGGATCGCATTCCCATTGGACCCTCCAAAGGGGCTGCTAAGAAACCAGGAAGATCTCCAGTCCCCACTACCTCCTCTGACAATGGTCTTCCTACACAGTGTTAAGGAAAAGCTCTCCTCAGAGACACACCCCTCCCCTGCAGCTCTCTCAGTGTTAGTACTTTGTGATTTTATGCCTGATACCTATACAGCTCTCAGGGGCAGGACGTGGGGTGTGTCCTTCCTGCCTCTCTCACATACTTCTCAGCATCCTCTGCATCCTCTGCAGAAGTGCCACATGTCTGGACCACCATTGTCCAGGTCTTGAGACAATCATGTGCTCCTCTCCTTCCCTCCATCATGTCCCCATTCAGGGCTGTTTCTGTTCCACTCCACCAAGACCCTTGCTTGCCAGAGAATCATCCCAATGCTCTCTCGAGTAACTCAGGCTTCATCTCCTCATCTCCACACCTCTCCTATGTCTGCTCAGTCCACGGTCTGCACTTGGACTTTATTTCACCCGAAGTTATTCCATTTTCAAAATTATACACTAAGTATTGTAATTCCTCAGTACCATCTCCAATGATCCATTGCAACGCTTCCTGGCTTCATCTGCTCTGTTGGCGCCATTTCCACCAACAAAGTCAGCCCCCTTCTGATTCATATAGCTTATTATTCTGCTTAGCTTCTGTCTTTCTGGTAATGAAATTTGAGGCACTCATGCCCTCAGGCAGGGGAGTCTTTCTCTCATCACACCCTACAACTGTCAAAACTCAACCAGACATAGATACATGGTCTCCTTGTAGGGACTGATATCCAGGAAACATGCTACCGGGAAGGCCATGCACAAGGGCAAGGCAGGCAGGGGTAGCAGAGCATCTTTGTAAATATGTGATTATCAGCTTCAAATGAGCTCTCACCATGTTCTAGAAACCCAGAGTTCTCTGGTTATTTCATCCCCCATTCTCTGTAATTGTTCATCAGATTTGCTCTACTCCTCTCAACTCTTCAGCCTCAATACTATCCTCTGCGCTCTTGGCAACCAACCTTATTTCCCACTTGAGAGAGAAAACTGAAGTCTGAATATCCAACTGCATAAACAACGCTTTGAACAGGTGCTCAAATCCTCCACAATTTGCTACGCGTAGGACTGAACCTATCTTCTCTAGCTGCCGTCCCCGAAGGCTTCTGGAAGCCCGGGATATCTCCTAGGTAGTTTCCAACCATTGTCTCATTCTCTGGCTCTGCTTTCTTTGTTCTCAATGTCAGCTGCCTGCTAGACCCTTCAAGGAAAGCTGCTCATTAAGTCAGATTACATTCTCCTCCCAAGGACCTACAGTCCTGTGAGTACACCGTTTGAGGGGCTTCCGCAGGCAGTGCTGAGCTCAGTGTAACCCCTGAGAGCTCTGTTCTTCCTATTAACTGTCGCATTTCATCACAAAGCCTCAAGCCTACCTCAGACCTCACAGCATTCCTGGCATACAGCACACTTCCCTTGCTGTCCCCATCTTTAGTCTTCGTACTTCTTCCCACCTACCAGATGAGGGAACAGACACCAAGAGAACTTTGCTGTCCCCATCTCCACCCAGTCCCCTTCATGCCTCCTTCTTTATAATCATACCTCCTTATGCACATCCTATAAAGAACCAATGGCTCATGAGGCAGTGTCTGTGGGTATGATCGAAGGCCACTCAGGAGCCTGAAGCTGAAGACACCGTGTGGAGGTACAGGAGTTGCATGGAGGGATGAGACATGGCCCCTTCCCTGCAGGATCCACCAGGAGAATATTAACATAGTGTATGTGTATGTACGTGCGCGTGCAATGCTGAACCAAACACACACACAAACACACATACACATGCAAACACACACACACACACACACACACCTCTTATTACTCATCCAAGGACTCACTACACCATCCATGTGGCTAGCGATTTTTAAGGAAGAAAAACATCACACTAGGATTTCTCTATGGGGCAGATACATCACGGAGTATAACTAGACCCTCGCTCTGTCCTTATGTCCTAGAAGAAGAAAGAAAAAGAAAAAGAGAACGAAGGAAATGCATGCTTTAAAATCTTAGGGCTCAATGCTATAGCTACTACTATCCTATAGTAAAGTAGAAAGCTGGTCCCACGGCCTGGGGTGCTAACAGATCCCCCATTTCTCAACAAAAATTTGTGGTCCAGCTTTGCCTTTATTTACCCAGAACACTTGCTGTGCCTTTTCCCCCAGTCTTTCACATCCGCTCTGAGAAGATGTTAATTTTCTGAAATTAAACACTTAGCTTGATTACTGTTTTGTTAATTGCTGCATTCAAAAACCCCTTGCGCTCCTGCCTGTTTAACATGGATGGTGCTGGGAAAATGACAGGCAGGGAGCTGGGATGCAGGTGGACAGACAGCAGCACTGGAATGCCAGCCCAGCTACCAATGTGCCTGCCAGTGGTTCCAATGGTGGGGAGAAGGGGGACCAGGGGGAGCAGGCCAGGTCATAGTCAAGTGACTCCCATGGGGTCAGGTTGGTGGAGCTACAGTACATAAGAAGTTCGTGCCTCATCAGTACTTGTAGGAGTTTTAGGCTTAATTCTAATCTAGCCCAGAATGAAATGCCTTATAAAGAAACCACTGAAAGAACTGAAGCTAAATCATATGGTGATGCCAGAAAGTGATTTCAGAGAACTGAAATGTTCCTTATTAATTTATCTATTAACATTTGTGAAATGTGTTCTATGCTTTGAGCCTCTACCTAGACACCGTCTTCAGGAGTCATTATGGTAGACCCAAGGTGTGTTCTTCTGGAAAGCTGGCTCGTGGTTAGTGTGGTGCTTTGGATAAGAATGCCCCGCCCTCCAGGAGGCTTATATATTTGAATGCTTGGTCCCTGGTTGGTGAAACTGTTGAGAAGGATTAGGAGGTGTGGCCTCTTTGGAGATAGTGTGTCACTGGGGGATGGGCTTGGAGGTTTTAACTTCCCATTACATTCCCAGTGAGTTCTCTCTGCCGAGTGTTTGTAGATCAGGATGTAATCTCTCAACTACTACTCCAGCGCCATTCCTGCCCTGCCTGTTGCCACAGTCCCTGCCATGATGGTCATGAGCTCCAGCTTTCTGGAGTTCTAAGCTCCCAATAAACTCTTTCTTCTATAAGTTGCCTTGGTCATGGTATCTCTTCAAGCAATAGAAAAATCAGGCAGAAGTTAAGTGGGCATGTATCAGGACCCCTCTCCATGCTTCTATCCTTCTTTGCCAAGATCACAATGCCAATGGTAGCTGTTTTATAAATCACCTTATATTTCTTCTGCAGCTGAGGATTGTAACAAGCTCATGTGGACACTGTTAACAGCACCATTGTCACCACCTACGCCATATACTCATAACACTTGACCCAACATGGAGAAAGATGAAAACAAACAAGTCCCCAGGTTCCTGGTGACATTCTAGTCATTTAGCAGTGTTCCACAGTGGAACCATTCTCAGCTCTCAGCATCACTAGCTACAACTCAGTACCAGAAATAAAGATGTCTGAAACCCAATCTTTGTGTGACCTACCCAGCATGGAGATCAAACTATTCCAGTTAGCTAACAGTAAACTATCCCATCCACCATGGTCCCTGAAGAGCTACTAAAACCAGAAACTGAAGTGCTCTCTGGAATTTGCATGTTTTTATATCCTAAGTCTCAAGCAGGAACCAAGAACCCAGTTGAGGTGCTCAGACCCTCAAGTTACAGCAGAATTGCCAATCTGCTTGTGGCTGTCCTGGGCCTCTCAGACCTTAGTGGGTGATGTGGATCCATGAAGACATGGATCTTTGCCTGTTTACTTCCTGCTATGTGTATGATTGACAGAGGGTATCAGTGCATTTGCTGAGAACGGGAATGAAGGAGAATGGGTAAGGCAAGGGTGAGCATTGAGCCAACATCTGTTAACTGTGACAGAGATTGTGTTAAGTGATTGTATTTCCAAAGGTCATGTGTTCAAATAGACCAGCCAGCCTTGTACAGGCAGTTGAATCTCCTTCTGTCCTTTTGAACACAGCATTATCCTAAACATCAATTCTCTAAGTCCTTTTAGGAGCCACAGGAGAGGAAGATACCTGGTTATCCGGCTGATCTGAACTTCCAAGACACATCCAGTTGCTCCCCTGCCCCCCATCCTAATACATGTATGAATTGCTATCTGTGGGTACCCTGCAGGTCTTTTTCAAGGAAGCTGGTAGTAGGTGAGAAAACCTAGTTTTCCTCAGAGCTCTCCATGCAGAGTAAAACCCTAAAGCTTCCGAGGGTGGACAATCACAACCTGGGGCAGCAGCAGACCTACAACCTGGGTCAACAGCAATGCTGCCTGCTGACCTCACCCCCATCTGACAACACGCCGGTGCCTGAAAATGGCCTTCCTGAGGTCAACACCTTCCTCAGGCCATCTGCAAGTTTCTTCTCAATGGCAGGGCTTAAGAAACAATCTGAACCTTCCTGGAGTCAGCAACAAGAACAAAAAAAAAAGCCAGCAATAAAATGAACTATGAAATTGAATTAAGAACAGAGAAAATTTCATTTCTGTTAAGTTTAAAAAAAACTTTTCCTTTATTTACTTCTTTCAAGGTTTTCTTTAAAGTCATTCCAGTGTTTTTAAAGCCCTGACTCAATCTTTTCTCTACTCTAGAGCAATTCTCATCCACTCTTTTCCAATGAGACCAGCCTTTAAAAATGAACCGGTTCCAGCATATGGGATCTTAGCGCTCTACATTTTCATAGGCAGCGTGTAATATTGTTTTAATATTTAATTTTGAGATTTACATAATATCTTTCCTCCAAAGAGCTCAATATATTGCAATATCATAAATTCCTTTTCATATTCAAAGATTATTCTTTATGCATGCAAATACTATATTTAACCAAGGAATAATGCAAATTAGGTGATGGATTCAGAGGCATTGATGTTCTAGGTAATTCTTTTGTAGGAAAAGCGGTGCTTCTGAGTGATTTTAATTGCCCAAGAACTTCAAAAATGCCTTGAAAATGGACAAACTAGAGGGGCTTATGACTGTTAACAGAAACAGCAGCACAGTTATTTTACACAACTCTATAAATAATATATTGTGTCTGTGTTGTGGACACCGCGGATGGAATTTCACATGCAGGGTCTCAGCAGATCATACATGACTTTGTATGCAATAGAAATGTCACCTATAAGTCCAGCTGATGGAATCATCTGACTAAGGGAGACACTGGCTCTTCTCCACCTGCACAGTTTTTAAACAGGCAGAGGGTGCCTTTGAGAGGCATGTCGATCCAGAGCTGGGTACTGGGTATTGGGCACTGATGAAGTCCCCCTCCCTCATTATCAGTTTACTGATGTAGACCTGGTCCCTTCCTTTCTGTTGATTATTCCAATCAAGGAACCATGGGCAGATGGATACAGATAGCATCAAACCGAAACAAAGATACTCAGAAGCCTCAGAAGGAAACATGTGAGGAAGGGAAGTCCAGCAATTTGATCAGGACATATTCCCAGAAATGATGCTAATCTCCCAGCCTATAGCAGGATTTAGAGTGAGTGTCTGTCTTTTGTCTCATGTGCTTGTCACTGTGGCACTAGGAAGCAGGTTATCCTGGTTTTCATTTCACAGGTGAGAACTGAGGGGTGATGACAGTTAAATGAATTTGCATGAATTATGTGAGGAGCACAGAGGGAATCAAACCCAGGATCCCCCTCCATGAACTCAGAAGGTGAGGAAGATGCTTGCCCCAAGTGAAATGAGACTCAACAACATAGCTCATGTTAAGGCTTGGGTAAATCAGATTTGCCTTCAGAATGAGAGGATCCCAACCATCATCAGTAAACCAAATCCAGAACTGGATTTGCTTTCTAATAAGTTGTCAACATTTTAGATCCACATTTTGGGCTTATAGAATCAGACAGGGACAGGAAAGTCAACACTTGCTGAAACAGGATGGTGGCTTTATCTGTGCCCTGTAGTTCTCTGAAGTCTCCACCAGTCCCTACTGCCCTTCACCTACCCCACCTGCTTTCTCTCCTCTAATCTCTGGCCTTCGGGCTTTAGAGTTTGTTTCCTCAGGCTTGGGTATTCTCAAATCAGGCCTTGGTAAGAGCCATCTCCTCACTCCCAAGATCTCTGCAGCTCTTTTCCCTGATTCTGATGCCCTAGGTCTGTCTAGCCAGCAGAAGGAGACATGAAGTTTATCATTCACTTAATTCTCAGTGACAAACAGATGATCCAGCCATCGGAATAATCTGAGGCCAGGGGCCAGAAAGTGATGGTGGGGGTTTGTGGTGATAACAGCCTCACTGCAGATCGTTTGGCTATGAGAACAGAGAGAGTCTTGCCTGACCCAGTCTACGTTAAAGTTATGGCAGCTGTATCCAATGAGAGGGTACATCCCTCCAGACCTCACGTAAATCTGAGCTTGCATAATTCATGACCTCACTGACCAAGATGATGGACATTTTTTTGACAGCTAAAGTGGCCCGCTACATGGCAATAGCTTAGAGAGAGTTTATAGGTTATATGTCCCACCATAATGTGATTTTTGATAGGTTTGAGGATAAAATGGTCACAAACCCAAGTTTAAAATTCGTGAACATTATTTTCTGGTGGATAGATGTTGAGAAAATTCAGAAACACTCCCGACCTAGTTTCTTCATCTGAGCCACACCTCTGCAAAGAGCTTACTAGGGGTGGACACACCTGAGGTGCTCAGAGGTGGCAGAACACATTTGCCCCTGGGTGACAGTCATCTCACGACGTTAGTCAAAGGAAACAAGGTCCTGGAATGTCATGATTATGGTTTTAATGGAAGACAAAGACTGACTTATGGTTGGCCCCATGTCTAAGTGAAGAAATATGGTCCCTACACTCAATGGTACATAGGGTGATTACATAATTTCATTCCTTGGGAACCACAAAAGTCTGCTGTTGTGAACTATTAAATGAGAAGACCAGAGGAACTGTCTCCTTTTAGGATAAGATGTAGGAAGGTTGAAACCAGAGGTAAGATCATGGTAAGTCTCTATATACCTTCCTATCTTAAGTTCTCCAAATCCCTACAACCTTCTACTTCCTTATCTGAAAGATGGGTAATTATTGGGTAATTATGAGGATTAAATGAAGCTATACATTCCTCAATTTTTCATGAATGTGAAAAAAATACACACATGGGGCGTCCATGGTAACATTTACTCTGTTTCTCCATTAGGACCCAGCTAGTTGTATGCAAAGAGTCCACAGTTCAGGTAGAGGCGGTTTAGGAAATACTTACAGGTTAACTGATTTCATGACTTCTCTTGGTCAGAGTTTTGACCTGTCATCCGCTTAGAACAGTAGCGACTACAGACATTTACATGGGTCACACTGTGAAGTTAGGGGAGGAAGGCTAACAGTCTCCAGCACTGGATGAACTCAATGGTGTCCTGAGAAAGTTAGACAAACTGTCACTTTTGGTTACACACCAGTCTCCTCACTTCATCCCTGACACTGGGTTTTCAGAAAGCCTACTGTCTAGTCTTCTAACTACGCAAAAATGCATAGCTTTTATTCACATTTCTGAATTGTTCTTACAAAGGCATGGGCTCTAGGGTTTGCTTTGGTCATTCCTACATTAAAAACAAAAAACAAAAACAAAAATCAATGCTGTTGGTTGACGATGAGTTGTACTCATGTGTGTAACCATGAACTTAGTGTTATAGGCACTATTTCCACAGCCCACAGACTAGGTGCCACTAGCCAACTTGATATTTGCTTTATAAGAACTGCATACTACCAAGAAGCTATTGTATTGCTCTCTGGCTGATTATAAACTTCGTGATATCAAAGCTTCAGAGTTATCAAAGGAGAATTATATGTTGGAAGGTTATCATGGAGTACAAAACAGGGGAAGGTTAAGAATAAAAGATCTGTTAGAGAACAAAGGGCGTAAGAAGTGTTTGCATAGGTGCAAATGAGTGGGGGTAAAAATAAATATTTTGAATGTTGGGAATGCAGGCCCACTTTGAGAAGCCCTGGTCCCTCTGCTCACTGAAGCCCTGGAAGGTGCAGATGGCAAGACAAGCAGATGGGCAGGTTCGGGAATAGCAGAATAAGGGAAGGGAGGAGAAGAAATGAGAGCAAACTGATATAAGTGGCAGGTTTATTCACACATGCTTAGAGAGGGAGAAAAGACAGCCAAGCCCAGAGTAACATGACAGCCTGGCAGGATTGTTATTCCCAGAAGCTGGGACACTAAAATATTTCAGCCAGTTTTCTGCCTTAACTCTCCAAGGGAAACACTTGCTAACAAAGGATGCCCATGTTACATGCTCAACAGAATGCAAAAATTGCCATTCCATTTTCTTTGGGTTAGACAGACTCTTCACAACCTCTATCTCCATGGCATCAGGCTGTGGTCACCAGCTGGAGGCTTCTACACTTCCACTCTTATTTTCTCACTATACAGGGATACATGTAAACACGTGACCAGGCACATACATACAAACACACCACATGAACACACACACACACACACACACACACACACACACACACACACACACACATTGACAGCACAGCCATCTGGACAGCCACACTTTCCCATAACACTTTTTTTTTTCTTCTCAGTTCTGACAGCTTTAACCCAAGAATCATCTGCCATCAAGAATGCCTGATATTAAAAAAAGGCGGAACAAGTCTGAGGATGGGATGCTTAGAGTAGGAAAGGATAGAGTAAGGAGAAGGAGGTCAAGAGGGGAAAACAGGACAGGAAAGCAAGCAAAGAAAGGTACTCAGCTTCTGTTATTCTCTTAACATGTTATCCTTATAGAATTTTTTATTAAAAGATCTATAATTACAAATAAGATCACAGTCCACTCTGATGAGTCCCATCACCTGTGGATGTGATATGCCCTCCCTCTGAGTCTTGCTCACTCACACAGAGGACACGTGTTTCTTTCTCTTTAATTACTTATTATTTACTGCCAGTGTACAGCACACTATGCCAGAGCTCAGCACCTTGCAATTCTGTGCTTTAGGTCTGTGCCTTGTAAATACTTCCATTAACAAGTTTCATGGGAGGAACAATTGTGGCCCAAGTATCACGGTGTATCTCATAGCATCCAATCCTGAGTGGATACTAAATGACTGTCTCAATAATGAATGAGCAAATAAATGAGTTAGTGCATGAATGGACTGGTTAAACAGATATAAAAGGGAATGGATTGCTCTAAGAGGTATAAAAAGCAGTAATGGGGAAAGATGGGAAGTGTAAGAGATGAACACAGAGACAGAAAGATGTGTTCTGATCTATGCACACTGCAGAGATACTCAGGGGCCTAGGCGTCTTCCATTACTGCCTGTCTTAGGACTCTGGCACTGTAGCATGCATCTGGGAAGGATAAAACCTTGAGAAACAAGAGCTTAATTGAAAATGAAGTTAATTTCATTGCTTTTTCTATGAAAGCACCATTGGTATTCTTGTTCCCAAAGATCTGTAACACTCCTATCACTCATCCCTCTATCTACCTACCCGTCCATCTTTCTATCTGTACATACATCTAAGTCACCCATCCGTCCATTCTCTTTCCATCCATACACCCATCTATCTAATCAGCATCCCTTGGTCCATTTCTCCAATAGCACTTACGGAGGCCTGGCTGGATGCACAGTACCAGATCCCACTCTAGCTTAGAAACACATATTTGCTTTGATCCTGGACACAAGAAAATTCCCTAGTTTCCAGCTCACTTACAAAGTTGAAAAATGACATAAGTTTCCTCAGCAGCCACAACCATCCATTATCTGATACCTTTACTCTTATAAGAAGGCCTAAAGGTTGGCAGGATGGATGTGGCTTTAGCTATGACTCTACATAAAGTTGGATGAAAAGCCAACCATAAAGACAGACACACATAAAAACCTCCAGACTCACCAGCTTGGTTTGTGGTGATGTTGACAGAGACATGCTGTGGGGGGAAGGGACTCTTGCTAGAGACTCCATTGATGGCCTGGATATCAAAGGTGTACGGGGTGTGGGCCCATAGGCTACTGATGGAGACACGGCACTCAGTCAAGCCCAGCTGCCTGGGTACAAACTCCACATTGTCATCGCAGCGGGAGCAACTGCGACGGTCTGCTCTGCACTTCTTGCAGATGATGTTGTATGTCACATCATCTCTCCCACCGGTCTCTCTTGGAGGGTGCCACTCTAGAATGATAGATGTCTCATTCACGATGGAGATGACGTTTCGAGGACCCGATGGGACACCTGTAGGGAGACAAAGAAAAGTCCAGTGAGGCTGAGAGAAAGCTCCTTAATCAGAAACTCTCTAGGCTGCCTTTGGTGCCTACCCAACCTCAACATACATACTCTGTTCCTCAAGCCCAATGCTCCATGTTCAAATCCATCATAGAGGTAGTATAAGGAGGATAACCTGTCCCCAAACCCCCTTTACTTTATTCCTTCTCTGAATTGCCTTATTTTGATTGGGTATGCCAAAGGAGAGAAAAGTTTAGACAGGTGAGTTCAGGTACTTTTTGCTCTTAGGACCAAGCCCCATCCTCCAAAGAACATTTATGGTTAATATGTGTGTATCTAAGACAGCTACTGAATTTCTTACCTGTTCTTCTTTGGAATAGAGTTTAATGATATATGACCAAATCCTCCCCACATCCCTACAGATCATGGAATCCTACACAAAATTCCATACATCTTAGTGCTCATGTGCGTGTATGCGGTTCAGGGCTGTTTCTCTACAGGATAGGCTGCCAGAGCAGCTGCAGAGATGAGCAGTCACACGACACCAAATTGATAACTGCAGGCAAGAGGCAGCACTGGGTAGGAGAGGTTCATAGAGCCACCATCTTTGACCCAATGACCCTAGAAAGTTTACGGGTGTGCTTTGGAGCAGCCAGCTAGCTGCTTTACATGGACCACTTTATTTAACTGTCTCTCTCTCCATGAAACCTACCAAGATGATGCAGTAATCATCTCAGATGCTAGTGAGACTCACACAGAGAACTAGCCACTGGTCATGTGGTCTACAGGAACCGAGGTCCAAATAGAGGACCAGACTTGCCTATTTCCGAAGTTCATGTTCCTAAGCAGAGTCATGCTCTTAGCCCCTGCTTCCCCCAAACCAAGCAGGCTCACTGGGATGGCCATGGCTATTCATGATTCAAAACATGGAAACGCCTTGCTATATAACTCAGGAAAAACCTGTGCCCCATAGGAAAGCAAAATGTTGCTGAATTAATGGCCACAGTGCCGGCATTTTTAGAGTATGTTGGAGAGCCTTCTTCCCACCAACAGGATTGATCATAGCCTCAAGTTCCCAAGCCTGGGCCTTACATATTGTCAGTGTTTAACGGATGGAAATGAATCGTGCCCAGAAGCCCCCCTTCTGAAGAGCAGGTCAGCTGGAGCAGTCGCTCCCGGCAGTAATGCATTCAGAGTCCACACACGTGACCATCACCAGCTGAACGAAGACATGTGTAGAGTGGTTCATGCTGGAGACAGGAATCAATTGCCAACACACAAAATGAGGGAATAACAACAAGGTCGGAGGGCACCAGGGAAGGATTCTGTGTTGAATCAGTCAACAGCCAGCAGCTAGAGCAGAAAGCAAATATTAAACCAGATTCTATTAAAACATGAAAGAAAATCAGTACTGTACTATAGAAAGCCCATTAGGCCTGAGCTAAAGCATGGCGTTCATGCACACTTGTGACAGGGTGGAATTCATGAAGCCTTTTTACTGAAGCCTTGCAAATGGTGTTCAAGAATTCTCCACCCATCTCTCCAGGGACACACATCGACTCTCTACAAGCCGGCACACAGCTAGTACAAGTAGAGCAGCCGGTCCTGTCTCAGATGTGCTCTTAGTGAGGCAGCAGCCTTGCTGCAGTATACAGTGTGTTAAAGCCCATTTTGGTCCGTGCTTATCTTGAACATCTTTGTTTGCTTCAGGCCGGGGAGACTCAGCCCACACGCTCCCATTGATCAATGCCACTCTTGCTTGCCCCACTTTTAGAGCAAACAGACTTAAGTCTCACATTCTCAATACATACATCCCGTGAGTGGGTGCTCTGTGCTAGGGGTGGAGTAAATCCTTTAAAAAGATGTTATGCAGGAGAGTCCCAGGAAGTCCCAAGGCTGTCTTCCAGAAAGCAGCCTCAGGTAAAAAGACTGAGGCTCAATCAAGAGAGCAACCATCTAGCCCTCAAACTTTTAGGAATCTCTCTCTCGTCTAGACATAGCCTCTTCTGTTTGAACTTTAGCTTCATTCTGTCTTCTGACTCCAGCTAGTGGATGTCTTCGCTATTTGCAAACCAAACCCTACCCCCTGGTATCACCCCACTTTGCTCTATCCAAGCTTTTTCAAAGCACCCCTCTTCCTCTGAGCTCAGTCACCCGCTCCCCAGCTACTTCTCGACCCCACCTATGACCGAGCTCCTTTTGTCCTTTGCTTGACAAATTCTGGACAAAGTCCTAGCATTCCTTGACACCCTGACTAGTCACCAGCCAGACCCTAGGAATCAGATCTTTGGAGTCCTCCAAGACACAAGTGCTTATTGGAGCCAATCAGGGCCACTTCCTTATTTCTATTCTGGGTCTCCTCACAGCTTCCGAATGGCTCCAGGTCTCCCCCACTTCACCTGGCTCCCTGCCAGGGCCTCTCAATTCGCCCACATTTCTTCTGCCTCTCTCTTATCCGTTTCTACCAGAGTGTAAAATCTAAACTGAACACCAGGTCATCGTGTTCCTCGCTCAAAGCACACTGCCTTCCAGGTGCCTGAAATGGTCACTCTGCTTTCCGTGTCACATAAGCCCATTCCCTAGGGTCTTCTTCTGGGTATCCCATCTCCTCAGACTATTTACCCTCGCTTCTCACAGCAGAGCCTTTTGGAATTCTCCTACAACTGCCTGTGTGCCCTAAAATTTCTTGGCCCTCCTGAGACTATACATGGTGTTCTTTGTCCTTCTTGACATTCTTCTCCCCCACCCCGCCCCTGTCCACTTTGGAAACTCCAGCTCATCTTGAGAGCGCCAGAGCCTGTTCCTTGAACCTTCCCCAATGTCCGTCAGTCACGCAATCCCTACCTGGTCTCCCATAGATTTTTTTTAAAGTTCCTAACCCAAACTGTACCACTGCACAGTGACAGTCATTCTGGGCTGTCCTCACCACACTGCAGCCTTCCGATGAGAAGGTCCCTGGTTTGTCTGTAATAGCCAAAACCACATAGCAATTTATCTAGTTTTCCCCAGTATCCAGCAGCCATTTGCTCTCTTCTTACCCAGTTTCCCTTTCTCTTTTCTATGTGAATGACCAAAGGTCTCAACTGTTCAACTTCCCTCTAGTACACTGGTTCTCTGGAGCTGCATATCAGATGTTTACATTCTGAGTCATAACACTAGCAAAATTACATAATTTTATGGTAGGTTGGGGGAGATGTCACCACAACATGAGGAACTGTGTTAAAGTGTTGCAGCATTAGGAAGATTGAGAAGTTCTACTCTAGACAGATACCTTTCTGTGGCAGACAAAAGGACCTCAGGCAGACCTTGACTCTACAGCAGCGATCAATACCCCC
Source organism: Tokudaia tokunoshimensis (assembly GCA_036184795.1). Taxonomy (NCBI): domain Eukaryota; kingdom Metazoa; phylum Chordata; class Mammalia; order Rodentia; family Muridae; genus Tokudaia; species Tokudaia tokunoshimensis. The sequence continues at coordinate 103,187,278 of BTHU01000008.1, forward strand.
TGCAAGTGGTCATAAAGTAGGGAGTAAAGAGTTGGCTTGGTCAGTCCTGCCTCATCTGGGCCAGCTCAGGAGACTCACCTTAGTGGAGCTACTCCCCACTGCTCCTAGCTGCTCAGAAAGGATAGCCTCAAGAAGAGACTTTCCCCCACATTTATTTAGGAACTATTTTCGCATGAAATATGGCTGCCCCATTCTAAGTCATGCGTGCTTTTCAGAGTGATCATCCCTGTGGGGTATGCGTAGAGCAGGAGGAAGCCATAGTTATTGAGTTCAGAATTGAATAAACCTGATTATTTTCTCTAAGTAACCTTTATCAGACACCCAGGGCCTTCCCTGAGAATGGAGCGCAGAGATCCAGGAGAAACCTGCTGTAAATCCTTCCCCAGCTCCCTCACTGGTGGGGTATGTCTCATTTATTTCAGAATGCATTCTTATGGAGATGGATAAAGTTTGGGCCACAAGACTGACTGGGAATCCGTTCATTTTTCATTCACCCATTCATTTCTTCGCTACTGTAGCAAAAAAAATGTCTCGGGGCTCTTCCAGCTGCTTAGGAGGCCGAGAAAAGGAAGAAACAAAGCAGGCAGACTTCTGCTCTGATGGAGCTGGTATTTGTCTCTGGAGAGGGAAATCTGACAGGATGGAAGTAAACCTGGGGATAAATGGGATGGTTTCAGATAAGAATAAGTCCTATGAGATAAAACAGCCCTGGGGCTCAGGGGCCCAGGACAAGGCTGAGTTCTGTCCCTTATTCCCCAGAGGTCTGCTCTGGGGTCAGGCAAGCTTGTGCTTAGGGCAAGAAAGATGGCAGGTGCCTGAGCTCTGGCATCAAGCACACTCCTGAAGACAGGCTGCCCAGGCTCTCATGCCTGAATGAGATCAGCCAGAGCAGATCCAGACCCTCGGTAAAATCCCACTGGAGGAAGGTACCAGGACTACTTTGTAACCATTTAGATGTTTCTCCTGGATTTGGGGGGAGGAGGAGGACTACTCTTTGCCAAGACTATTTATCAGAATTTAAGCTTCCAGCAACATATCCAGGAAGGAGACTTAAATGTTGTAAAGGAGAACAGAAAAGGAGGTCAAAAGAGAGGAAGAAAATCTGCTATCTCCATCAGCAAAATTCCCCCCCATCGACTGCCAGGCCAGGATCAGCAACACAGTCTCCCCGTCTGAGCTCCCTGCTCCCACTGGCTGCTGCCTCGTTTTTTTCTTAATTACATACAGACAGGCTTTCTGAAGCCTGTCTGATCTGTTGCCACGGTTACTACTGATGAACATATTCTGTTTAAAAGGCTAGGGGAATTCAGTCATTGGAAAGAATAGGAAAAGTGTTGAGCTGTGATTTTTCTACTTGGGTGAGGAGAGAGCATGGTAGGTCCTGAGTTATGAAGTTGGATCTCCAATATCTTGCAGGATGTGCCCAAGGAGTTGGCTCAGTCACATGGAACACTGTGTCACCCGGACCTGAAAGAGTTAAACTGGATCCTTCTAGAGCCACCAGGCCAACCAAAGTGTTTGTAATCTTGAGATAGAATCTCCCTGCCTCTTATTGTGATTTTGGTCAGATGACTTTATTTGTTTAAGAATGAAAAGCGGAGGTGGGTGGCAGAAAGCAAGTGAGTTTATCTGTAGTCATCAAGCTGGAAATGAGAGTACACTTGAGTAATCAAAAGGAAAATGTGTTGAAGACAGGTAAGCCCCAAAAGCCACTTCCTTTATCAGGAATCTTAATAACCTCCTTGTCGCAGAACTTCTAAATGGATTCCAGGTTCATACAAAGAACAAGAAACCAGATCTAGCTAATCTATACTGCTGTAGCAGGTCTGAGTCCTTGGACATCTCCCCACTGGGTTTCCTAAGGATGGGAGCAGTGAGATGACGCTGTCCTAAAGATCCCACATGCAAGCTGCATCCGGCCAGAAAGGGTCCCTTCCACTCAGTGTATGCCTCCTGTGAGAATCTGCTAAAGCAACTGGGTTTCCCTGCAGAAAAGTGAACATGTGCTTAGTGCATGACTGTTCACACAGGGAATGGGCTCCCAGTCTTCTTAATCTGACCATGAGCCCCCCCCCAGATATTTATACTAATAAATTTAGACAGCTCTGAGAAAATGAACTTGTAAGCCTTGATTTTCTCAGCTGAGATGAGACTGGGGCACTGTGGCTGGGATGTGGAAGAACTGAGTATATCAGTGGCTAGGATTGTCATCATTTTCATTATTGGGTTGTCAGAAAGCATGATCGACTCATCTAATTAAGACTCATCCTGTACAACTATTCTCTCCTGGGACATAGACTCTGCTGCCAGGATCACGCTTAGCACTGTTCTAGACCTAAAGAGATGGAGCTATGTTGGGGAACTCAGCTGCAAAACTCATATCTGGGAGTTGTGAATCCATATAGTTAAAAAAAAATAAAGGCAATGGATTGAAAAGTATTACAGATGACAAGCTAGACCCATATTTTCAGATATGATCTAGAAGTTCTGTCCTCAGGGTTGGGTCTACTCTTAGGGAGAAACATTTTGGAGATTGCTTCTGTCCAGCTCTGTATATTGGAGGCTACTTGGCTCCAGAAAATACACCCAAGAAGGACTACTCTTAAACATGGACTGTGCATCCAGAAAAGTCGAGATCTTGACACTTTCTGAACTTGTGATCTTTTCTTGTACTTTTACCTATGTTTGCTGGTCTCCTGAAAGGTGGTCTTCATAGTCCTTTTTGACATACAGGCAAGGAAGGCCCTTCTTATCAGTGCAGGAAGTTATGTCCTCTCCTCTGTTTCTCTTTGGAAGAAAGGGTTGCTGTGGGGTTTGGGAATGAGCACTGTCGGTCAAGAGAAATCTAAAATATAATGTTCTCATGACTGAAAGGAGTCAAGGTTGTAGTTTGGATAAAATGACTGCATGCTTAAGTGCATGCTGAAGGCTGAGAGGCAGTAGAGAAGAGGAAGGAAGAATGACTCTGGGTAAAGGTGATAAGAGAGAGTGAGGTACAAGTGCCCAGGAACACTTGGAGTGATGTGCTCAGTGTAGATCCAACATTAGATCTCCAAAATGAGGGTTCTGTCAAAGCACCTCCATCTTCATTGCTCACTGTAGCAGAACTAATTAAAGGGTCTACAACTGAGTGATTGGGAGGCTTCTGAGAGAAGGTGGAAAAGTCCTTGAGAGTCTATGGGAAAATAGATATGATCCAGGGGGCAGTAGCAGATGGGAAAATATGAAAGTAGGCATTTTCTATGGGCGTAAAGTATGTAGAAAATGTAATCAGCTTTATTGTTATGCCTTGCACTAAATACAGAACACAGGGGTGAAAGCAAACTTGGCTGACTGGAAGGTAACATAACCTGGCAGAGGACATGCCCACAACTGTCAGAGATGTATGACAGTAATCAAATAAACATGAACGTGGCTCTACATTCCCTTGCATTTCCTTCTTTGGTAACTGATGATTCTAAAGCAAAGTCAAAATGAAACGAAACAAGACAAGACAAACTGCTTTCTTCACCCTCTTCTAGCTGCCGTGTGTCACTGTGACACTTTCCAACCTGAGCTCAGCTCTCCTTCTCTCCCCTGCCCTCCTCACAAAGATGACTCTGACTCTTCTTCCATGGTGAACATACCTGGAACAGAAGTCCAAGAAGAGGCCATCTCTAATAGGTGGCAATGTGTGGCTTTAGGACTTTGGAGAGGGAATTGAGTCTCATTGTGTCTAATGAGCCTATGTTGGGCACCATGACAACTGGGGTCATGGACAGCAGAAAGTATCAAATTTTATCATAGAGTGAAGGGGATTTTTGAAGTTGGGAAGTTCAAGAATAAGTTATTGAGCACATGCTAGAGAGAGGTGACATGAAAAGGACACAAATGGAAGTCATTATAGGATGCCAGACATCTTCCTGTCAACAACAGAAACTTGGAAGAGCTTGGGGGTCATGGGAGAAGAGAAAAAACCAAAACAAAACAGACTAAGGTGTAGTGGTCTGCCTGTATAGAGGAAGAAGAAATTCTGAGTGTCCTTCCAGAGGTAGAGTTGTACCAAAAGTCTACACTAGAAAATGACTGGAGTTCATCCTTTTTGCAATGTCCAACATCTTTTGAGAATCTTCTCCTTAATATGTTGGCTGGTACCCTGGGGTAAGGATGAGAAGGCACTGAAACCTAGGACCAATATGTAGGATCTTAACATCCATATAAGATAAACCCTCCCAGGGACAATTTCATGCCCTTTGGAATCAGCCTCAAATGAAACCCTGGACCAATTCACTAGCAACAGGAGATGTGGCTTCTTCAGATTACAATAAGCCAAATCATACACACTCACTGGTAGAACCAAAAGATTATAATTGATCGGAAGAATTATATAGTACTTTCAATAAGTGAAGGATTAGAAGGGCACGTGTCAGTTTCAGTAGTTTCTTTCCAGCTTTGCTTTCTAGTCCTGCAATGAAGACCATAACTAAAGGAGATGAAAGAAATTATTTGGCTTATAAATCCCAACTATAGCAGAAGCCAGGGCAGGAATTCAAGCAGGGCAGGAAGGTGGAGGCAAAAACTGAAGGACTATGGAGAAACACTGCTCATTGTTTGATCTTCAGATTGATGTTTACTGACCTTTTTCATATATCCCTGGACCACCTGCCCAGGGATAGCACCACCTACAGTAGGCTGGACCTTTGAACACCAATCATCAACAAAGAAAATGCCCCATCCATTGGCCTACAGGCCGTTCTGATTGAGGCATTTTCTCAATCATGTTTCCCTCTTCCCAGATGACTTTAGCTTGTATTGGGCTGGCGAGCTAACAAACAGCTTCTCTAATGCCAGCTATCCATCTTATTCATTATGTTGTAATGATTACTTCAAATGCAACAACGCAAGTGGAACTCTGCTCTCATGGAGTTTATATTCTAGTGGAGGAGTCAGATGGTGTCTTGAAGGGTAGATAAATGTGCGATGTCAATGCTGACAATGCTCTAGTAATAAAGAACAGAAGGAAGGGAGTCAGTGTGCCTGGGGGTGGGGTGAAGAGAGCCTTCTCCTAGAAAAGGTCATTTGGACACACACTAGATTGGGGTGAGTCAGAAGCTGCTAACTGGACTGTAGAGGGAATGTTCCCTAGGCAAGAGCCAGTCCCTGTAATGATCCTGAGGAGAAAGTGTGGTTGGCTGGTTAAGAAAAATCAAAGGGAACAATATTGCTATAAGAAATCCAACCAAGTGGAAGAGAGAGATAAAGGATGGAGAGAGAAAGGTACCAGTTGAGGCAGATGACTAGATTATGTAAATCCTGGGCACAGCTGGCAGAGATATTATTCTCAGTAATATTTTACTCTAAGGAGGCTATAAGGAAGGACCTGCTCAGACTGTGTGTGTGTGTGTGCGTGTGTGTACACACACGCACACACACACACACACACTCACACGTGCACACGCACACATACAAGCACACACTTGCACCATTGTAGGCATCCAGATGAGGACAGAGTGGCTTGGGCCAGGATGAAGAACCAACAGACAGAGTCTCAAATTGTTGTAGTATTCTTCTATAGACATTATCACCAGTTTTGCTCCATAACTGAGTGTTTACTAGCCTCATCTTCATGATGAAAAAAGCTGGAGGTTCAGAGAGGCAATATGGCTTGTCTGTGATCAAAAATGTGTCAGGGTCAAGACGGATCTGCTACATGGATGTGTACACCTGGCATCTCTTTCCTCCCAGTGAGGGGTGACATGGTGACGAAAAGAACTCTTTGTTCACTGATTACTTCTTGACCTGGCACTGATTGGATAGAAAACTAATATTGTTTGTTCCCTAGAGTAGATTTCTACAAGACTAGTTAAAAAAACAGAGAGATGCTGTTGGTCAACATTCAACAGAGTTCTGTATTGAACTGAGAAGTTTTTCTTAATAGACACTATATATATAAAGAACAATATTAAGCATTTTGTGCACAACTTAGTAACATTGATCTTGCTAACATGCTGGAAGATAGGAACTATTATCCTCAGCATAAATATGATGAAACAAACCACTTGAGTCAAGTTATGGGGCTGTTTGAGAGGTGCTGGCACAGAGACTTGTCTGAAGTCCTGGTCCCTAAGTGTGCAAGGCACAGGTAAGATACAATAGCATCTAGAGAGTTTGGGAGGCAGGGCTCACAAGCTGATTGGAAACTCCTGTTCACAATCATCTTAGTCCCTCCTCTTTAGGGGCAGGAGAAGCCACTGTGGTTCCAGGGTTAGAGGAACAAGTCTGCACACACTGCTCATTAGAGTTTCTGACATACGGGGCCTATACACAGGCAATTCTCCTAATCATAACAGTTAGTAATAGGAAAGAAATGATTAGTCAAAACAATGAGAGACCCTGCTGAGAGGGATTTCAGGAGCATCATGTAGCCTGGTGTCACATACCTCACTGTGTACCAGTGTTTGTACAGAGAAAGGTTTTGTTTTCCCAATGACTTAATAGAGTTAATTGCCTGGGAGAGAGGAATGGGTTCCACTTCCTGTGGAAAGAGACAGTTCCTCTCTCAAGTCTCTACTGGAGTTGGGTGACCAGAGGGCTACAGAAACCTATGGAGGACTGATGAAGGCCTTTAGCCTGGGAGCAACAGACCTCAACAGAGTGTTCTTGTGGCCAGTCTCTGGTCGCTGTCCATTCAAGAGAAGTACAGAAAACACAGATGAGGTAAAAGAGAGGAGGCACTTTGATTCCATACCACTCAGAATCCCCAAAGGCATACTAAACCAAAGGAAGATATATGTCGAGTCATTTTTAAAGACATGACCTTCAGAAGTCCTTTGCTAGAAGCCTTGAAAACTGAGGCAGACTGTGGTCATGGTTTTCCAGGCCCAAGCCCAGTTCCTATCAAAGGACATTTCTCCTTCTCCTCCTCCTCCTCCTCTTCCTCCTCCTCCTCCTCCTCCTTCTTCTTCTTCTTCCTCCTCTTCTTCTCCCTCCTCCCTCCCTCCTCTTCCTCCTCCTCCTCCTCCTCCACCTCCTCCTTCTTCTTCTTCTTCCTCCTCTTCTTCTCCCTCCTCCCTCCCTCCTCTTCCTCCTCCTCCTCCTCCTCCTTTTCCTTGGTCTTCTGCTATGCAGACATATCATAGACCATGCCCTGCTGATGCAGGCTACAAGAAGTTCTCTGTGATGGGAAGCATCAGGCTCAGCCTGTCTGAGTCTTCTTGAACTGTCAGAAGATTTTGTAAACCCTTTATTTCTTGTACTATAGGAAGCTAGATCTTACTTGGATAAGAGCTCCATGGACCTCTTCTTCTGGCTGTCATTCCCAACTGATGCACTTGGGACCTGAACCGCTTGGAATTATTCAATTGCTTCAAAATGAGCTGACTCCATGCAGAGCCCAGTGACTGTCAATATGCAGGTACAAATGTGGAGACCAAAGTCACGTTTGTTTGCCCTGAATCAAGAGCAACAATACTGTGAATCTTAGGACTTGACAGCTCTGCACCAAGACATGTCAGGGACAAAGATCACAAGTGAAAGGCAATGTTACTCTTCTAGAACCATTTTCTCAGAGTACAGAACCAACCAGGGCTTTCATGGTCCCCAGTGCATTGTAAAGTCTCAGGGATAGGGCACCAATGAGGCAAGGTGTGAACTGACCAAAGTATATGTTATTTCATTCTCTATTCTATTCTATTCTATTTTGAAACAGGATCTCATGAAGTCCAGGCTGGCCTTGAACTCACCACATAGATGACCCAGCTCCAGTGCATGAACTTCTCTAGCTACCACCTCTCCCATACAAAACCATAAAGAATCTGAAGAGGGTAGGTAGGAAGCCATCGATCATACAAGGTCAAGTCCTAATTCTGACACTTCCTACATACTCTAGTACTTAGGTTGGAAAGTAATCTTAAAAGTGAGTATGTCCCAGGTGGCAAATGCCCTCTGCTGTCCCACCCTGGTGTTTAGCCTCTGTTGGATTTTGCCAGTAGAGGGAGGCTCACTACTCTCCTAGTTACCAAAGCATCTATTACCCATGATTGCTAGTTTTAAAAAATAATGAAAAAAATATCTATTGGCAGCAAGTCACAGAACCAATAAAATACCAAGGATCAAATCTCACAAGGCCTTTGTAATACAACTATAAAACCTTACTGAGGGCATAAAAGGAAACTTGACTGCCATATCCTCAGATGAAAAGGCTAACATCATAGAGAAGACAGTAACTTCCAAGTGATCTGTATACCCCGTGCTATCCAATTCCCATTAAACAGGATTGCATAATGAAATGTGCCCAACTAGCTCTAAGGCCCATCTTCAAAAGAAACATCTTTTAGAAAGTGACAAGATATTTTTTTAGAAATGAATACTATTCAGAGAGTTGGTTCATCAGTCATTAAAATATGTTAGAAGGCTACCATTTTTAAAACTGGTATCAGAACAGAGCAGGCGATCAAAAAGAAAGAGTACAGACAACTTGGCATATGTGTTTGGTCTGTACTGAAGGGAGTACCTCACTAAGATGTGTGTAGTTCTGGTGGAGCCAGTGGACTGCTGCATTTTAATAATATAAACACAAATGTCAATACTGTATACTACACAAGGATAAATTCCAGATACATGGATGAGTTAAACACAAACACTTTCCCAGATAGCATTTTTATGCCAGACACAAAGTCAGCAGGCAAAACCCCAAATGCCAGATAATAAATAGATGGTTAGATCTGAGTTCAAAAATTAAAACACTTAGATATGACAGAAAATGTACCCACAATAGAGTTACATATAAGCGGAGACTAGAGAGGAGGGAGCCGCAAGTAATTAGTAAGTTTTTGAAAGTCAGCTTAAGGGCTGGAGAGATGGCTCAGTGGTTAAGAGCACCGACTGCTCTTCCAGAGGTCCTGAGTTCAATTCCCAGCAACCACATGGTGGTTTACAACCATCTGTAATGGGATCTGATGCCCTCTTCTGGTATGTCTGAATGTATTCATATACATATAAATAAATAAATAAATATTTTAAGAAAAGAAAGTCAGCTTAAAAACAGAAAGACAAGGGTTCAACACAGACAGAATAAACTGGCCAACAAATGTATATGCAAAACCTATATATTTTTTATCAGTTAAACTGGCACAGATTAAAAGTCTCACTAACATCCTGGGCCACATGGGGAAATGAGATGCACAGTCAACTAAATGGGTATAAACTGGTCAAGTCTTTTAGGAAAGCATGCTGGGAGTATCCACTGACTTGCCAAGTACCTATAATCCAGCAATTCTACCTTGAGGCAAATATGTGCTCCCTAAGATTTGCTTATGCATTTGTGCTGCAGGATCATTGTTTATATTAACAGCAACAACAAAAAAAGTGGGATGGACCTGTGCCCACTCACAGGAGGATGACCATACTGGCCATACACTGATTCCAATGGATGATAAGGCTTTAAGTTAGGATGGACTTTGAGAAGAGTAATGACTGAAGCTTGAGACTAAGACACAGCCACAACCAGTCTAATGGAATTAAGGGTAGATTCTGAATCTGGATCCCTGGCAGGGTAAGCAGTCAACAACAGGGGTACAGTGAACCAATACCACTCTGACTGGCAATGGTGACCCAGAAAAGCTCCCAGCAGTAGACATTGACCGGAGGCCCAGCAACAGCTCAGTCTCATACCTCATGCTGAAACATGGGTTTGGTGTTCGGCTGATTTGGACTGGAATCTTGTTCTGAGCCAACATGGATGGGAATCTAGGAAGTCAGCTGGGGCTCCCTTAAAGAGCTGGAGATCAAGATGATTTAGACAGATTCAGAAGGGCAAGATGACATTAGCATCTAGATAAGCTAGAAGGGCTCTCCTGAATCATTTGATCCAAAGCGCCCTGGTACCTTCTATTCACTTATTGTTGTCTTGTTTTGTGATGCATAATGTAGGTGTTCAAATGTCATTTTTGGTTTTTCATCAAAAGCAAAGCAAAGACAATTGACTGGGCACCTAGAATATGTCCAACACTAAAGGGATGTTTTGCATGCATTCTTTTGGTACGCATGATAAAAATAAATATATGCTCATTGTTTTTAGAAAAGGAGAAAAACTATTGAGAAGTTTGGTAACCTATCTAAGACCTCTCAACAAGGGAAGAAGATGGAATCAGAAGTTAACCACGGTTCGCATCACCTCAACAGCAGGCATCTTACCAATAAACGGGGATGAACTCTTACTCTGTCAGATTCAGAGTGGGAGAAAATGAAATCTGTGCCTCAAGAGTTTCTAGTCCAGTGGGAAGGGAAGAGTATGCTGGGCAACCCTACAGAATATTCCCTGTGAGAAGTGAAGCATCCTCTTCTCAAGGGATGCGGAGACTGGCACAGGACAGATGCAGAGAGGCACACTCTTGACTGACAGCCCTCTCCTCTGGGATGAAGTGAAGCAGAAATCTTAGAACCTTCGGCTTCAGCATTCTTTCCTCATCCGTCCTTCCTTTTGGAGACTAGAACTCAAAAACATCACATGAGGGCCACTGCCAAGACTGTAGAGGAACATCCATGCAAGGAAAGGGCCCACAAGTTGTAGGAGGGACTGCTTTAGGCTGATTTTTAAAACAGGAAAAAGAAGAAATCAAATAGATAATTTTGTACCAATCATCTCCTATCTCTGGAACTTTACACTTAAATCAGTGCCTGAGTCTCAAAGGAAGAGTAAAGGTCTGCAGGAAAGTACAATCCAGGCAGCCAGTGGAAAAGGCCATCTAGCACCATGTCTGAGCTGTCCATCAACACAATTATTTCTAAAAAGTTAAAGAGGGAGAATCCTTTCTCAGGGTTGCCAGAGGAAGAAAGCATGCATGGAGAAGTTTGGGAGGCAGGCCCTATTGCAGCTGTTCCAGATGTTAGCAATCTGCTACCCTGAGTGATCTTATCACAAAACACTGATGCATGGTCACCAGGAGTGTTTGGCTATTAGCTCGAAAGCTCAAGCTGTACATGGCTTCATAAGGGTTAGACCCACTCCGGTCAAGGAACTGTGAAAAGAAATTTCAGATTATAAGAGTGTAAAAGCACATTTACACAGGCGATGCTGACCCTTCTCAAAACAGAGTGACAGTTATAAATAGCTTGAAGCTTTCTATTCTACATCCATATGAAAAAGCCATCTACCAAGCTGGTACAAGGTATGAGTCCAGAAAGTATCTTGTCCTGGCTTTTGTTGGCTTATGACCTGTGCTTGGATTTTCCTCAAGAAACAAACAAACAAGCAAACAGAAAGCAGACTATCTCCTAGTCAGAAACAAAAATGGAGGCTAAGAGATGGCTCAGTGGGTGAAGAGTTCGCTGTGCACGCGAAAGGAGCTGAGTTCAATTCCCCAGCATGCTTATAAACTCAGGCACAGCAGTGCACACCTGTCACGCCAGTGCTGGTGGAGACCCGTGGATCCCCAGGCAGTCAAGTCAAGCTGATGAGAGCCAGGTACCATGAGAGATCGAATCTCAAAACCTAAGGTAGAAGATACTGGTACTGACCTCTGACCTCCATGTGAACATGCATACATATGCACACACACATAAACACATGCACATAAAAGTTGTTAAAGTGAAAAACCAAGTGATTTTTCAAATGTACAACAAAGATGCATATATCCGTGTGACATCAAACCCCTCTCTCCTCTCTCTCTCTCTCTCTCTCTCTCTCTCTCTCTCTCTCTCTCTCTCTCTCTCTCTCTCTCTCAGTACAGTGAGGCATATGGAGATTCTTTCACTAAAGCCCTGGTCAGCAAAAAGTGAGCTCATTTTGAAGAGAGCAGCCTCCTCTGAGTTTGCTGACAACCCTATCTTAACAGACAAATGCCTAAGAAAAGATTGATTTTTGGAAATATTTAAAAGCATCTCCAATGCACAGCATCCAAACAGCAAGCAGTTCCCAACTGATAATGCTTCCTGTCCTAGGTGAAGAGTCTTGATAGCACAGGGAGCTTTCCTGCCCTACCTGCTCCAAGAATCCCTCCCTATAGGCGGTCTCCATGGGCTGGGAGCTCAAGGAGTGAGGCCTATCCCCCACCCTCTGAACCCTCCATATACTCTCCCAGCCCTACAGACGCATGTGCTCCTGACTTCCCATTCTGTTCTCTGCTGCAGCTCACTCTCATCCCCAGCTAATGCTGTGCATCCTAGGACTGCACACTTCTCTGACCAGCTCAGTAAAAACTGCATGAAAAGGTATGCCAGAGCAGGGTTGGTTACTCTGTGGACCAGTGAGGCCTGGGACTACCCCAACATACATACCCATTCACACACTCACACACACTCTCACACAAATCCACTCACACACAGACACTCTTATCTACACACAGGTACACTCACATACTCACACACTAGTCTCTTCACACACTCACATGCTCTCATAAAATTTCACTTACACACACACAAGCATGCATGCACATGCACACACACACGTGCACACACACACGTGCACACACACACGTGCACACACACACACACACTTTCCCCTGAAAACACTCTATTACATAGGTGCATATACTCACAGCCCCAAAATGTGTGAATAAGAATACATTCACACATTCCACATTCACACACATGCACACTTGCATGTAGGCACACACACACACACACACACACACACACACAGAATCATAGGCATACAGGCACACACACAGTACTCATGCACACATTCACATAAACTCTCACACAACCATACATGTATAGCCACATTTACAGATAAGTACATACAGGTTTACGTTCATCAACACACACATATATAGTCACACATTTACACAGGCACACACATGCCTTATTACACACAAGTTATACTTTCATGCGCACTCATACACACTCATACCCACATATATATTCACATACTCACACAGGCACACCCCTTCATGAGTATACACAGGTATACACAGTCATTTGCACATGTGTGGTCATTATACAATCATGCCCACTCACATAAACCTATCCACACATGTATATGCCCACACACAGGTTCACATATGCCCAGTCACAGGCACACAAAAAGCACACACACAGAAGCACCCTTATGCTCACACATATGCAGGCAAAGGTGTATGCAGGCACACTCAGGCATGTACACACGAAGACTAGCCCCTTAAAATATTAAACATAAACCAGGAGAAAAGAATGGGGGGTTTCTTGACCCTTCAAGTGGGAATGCAGCAGCAGATGCCACCACCCTCCCTGTGAGCTTCTCTGACATTTTTCTCAGAGTCCCTGCCCCAGTTCTCCTGGACAGGGTGGCATTGGCTGAGTGAGGCCTGAGTTTTCATCCTGCGGTGTGAGTTCCATCTTAGTTAATTTTTCCAACGAGGAAGGCTCCATAACCTATCCCGTCTCACAGCACTGGAGCCTGACTCATAACCCCTAACTCCTGCCACTCAACTCCCCTTGCCTCTCTACAGGTCAACAGGAAGATCAGGAACAGCCTCCAGGGAGACTTACAGGGTTGGCTGCCCTTGTGCTTTCTCTTCTGAGTCACCTTGAAGCCCCCACTCATTCTATTTCTCCATCCAAAGCCGCCAAGGAACACCTCAATGCACTTGAAGAAGGAATAAAGGGAACAGGACGAGCTCCAGCTTGCCTCTGTGATCCATCAAAATTTCTCCCATGTGGGTGACAGAAAGAAGGGTTTTTGCGGTCAGAAATGTAACAAGGTAATTATTTTCACACCAGTCCTTCTGCACGGTTTTTCACAGACAGCAATTTTATAAGGCATAATTATCTATTTTCATTTGCTTCATAAATTCCTCCTTTCCATTCCATCCCCAGTAAACTAGAAATTATTTAAAATGAAGCTGTGCGACCCGATGCTTGGTTTTGGTTTCACTCGGCTGTGCCCTTCCTCCTCTCTTCCTGTTTGCTCCCTCTGGTTGCCCCTGCCATGGTCCCCTTACCATCTCATCTCAACCTTTGATTGTCATTTGGAGGAAACAGTGCATCCCAGCCCCCTCAGAACTGAAGGCTGGGCCAGGTGAGGTGGCACACACCTATACCCTCAGCAGTTAGGAGGCAGAAGCAATAGGATTGAGAATTGAAGGTCATCCTAGCTACATAGGGAGTTCAAGACCAGCCTGGGTAACATGAGACCCACCCCCACCTTTACAAAAGAACTGAAGTCCAGATTTATGGGTCATTGCCCCTGCTGGGCTTCTGGCTCCAACAGCCCTTAGTGATATAGCAATGCAGGTACCCAGGTGCTTTACCTATGCCCTTTCCTCCCCACACCATGCCTAAGTATAGGAGGTCAGCTCTTCCTTTGTCACCAGGGGTCTTCAGGCTATGGTGACAGTGCGGTTTATGGGCAGTCAATGGTTCTTCTCAGGACTAAACCGAAACTTGCCACCACCACCACCCCCATTCCAAGCACACCATTTTTACTTTCAGATCTCCAACATTCTCTTTTGCTGGAAACTTCACTATCTTCTACACACTTCACACTTTCCAGGGATATAACCAAAGCAAGTTCTAACATCAATTGAGAATTTACTATGAACCAGGCACAGGGCCAAAGATGGTGTAATATGATTTTGCTTAATCCTCAAAACAACTGAGAGAGGCGTAGAACAGAATGGGAGTGTGAGGGGGGATGGGAGACAGTGAGGAAATGAGGTCAAGGTCACAGAGAAGGCAGGAGAGGATCAAGGTGCAAATGAAGTGACCAAGTCCATCTTTGAAACACAGGGTGCAAATGCTGAGTCTGTAAACTTCCTCAGGACTCTCTCAAGATTAGGCCATCTTAGCCACTCCAGGACTCCCAGAGTTCTGAGGCCTCTGGGCAGCGCCCCAGGTGGGAATCAGGAGAAAACTGAGATGCTGTGAAGATGTATCTAGACTTTGTTCTCAATGGGTTTCTTTCACCTGTGCATTTATGTACCCATCCCCTTTGTGATATTCTTTATGATGAGCTGGGAATGCTGCCTTTCACAGTCTTGTGAACTGCTTGGGTGCATTAGTCAGACTGAAGTTTGGGCTGTTGGGAACCTCAATTTATATAGTTGACTGTTCGGGAGTACAGGTTCAAGACCTGGGGCTTCTAATTAATATCCAAAGCTGAGGAGTAGCCTTGTAGGATCAGGCATTTGCTGTAGGTAGATAGGTAGATGGCTTGAGAGCACAGATGGATTAAAGAATATGCAGTTGGTACCCACTGAGGCAGGATTACTTGTTTGCTGATGGGGAGAAATGCCCAGACCTTTAGGGGTTCCAGAAACCTTCAGTGTTGATTGTGTTGTAGAAGCAGAAAAAAATAATATGGTTGGATGTTGTCTCCTAGAGTCATGATGGGGATGCAGAAACTATATTTCCTGAGTCCCAGAAAGCTCAAAGCCCCTCAGCAGATCAGGGAGCATGGTCTGAGGTGTTAGTGCAAAGGCAACAAATATGTTTGTTTAGTAAGAAAAAGACCATAAGTTCCATCCTTAGTACTGAAAACATATTAATTATCCTTAGTATAGGAGAGGTGTTGTAACCATGCAAAGGGCATGTTTTTATGCATATGTTTATAAAAAATGTTTTATAGAAAGGAGTAGACTGCTGATATAATATCACTTGAACACAATACAATGGCTGGAAGCTAGACCCAAGGTCCTCCAACACTGGAGGCCTTGGCTGGCTCTTGAACTCTCTGTCGGCTCTGTCTTCTGGTTCACTGCACCATGGCATGACAGGTGCTCACTGTCCCCGTACATTGATAAATATAGATCATCTTTGTCTTCGATGCTCAGGCAGCCTACAGTTGCTTTCTGACAGGACAGACAAAGCCTTCATTTTAGAAGGTGAACCAGCTCTCCCAGTTCCAGGCATCCACCATCCCCTCAGGCTGGGCTCACACCCTTACACACTTGTCTCAATAGACTGACTTGCTGGACTAGTTAGGAGCCCCAAGGCCACAGTGCAGGGCTGTGCCTTTCCTCAACAGCTCTATAGATTCTCCTTGAATCTGAAAAATTATTTACTGTGGTGATGTGCCGTGCCTTTTTAAGAGAACAGATGGCACCTCCAATTAGAATGCTTTTAAAGGAAACCCTAATGAGAATATAAAAGCCAACAAATTGACTTTTTCATACAGTACTTCCCTGGCACACGATAAATCAAATATAACAAGGCTTGGGGAAATAGTAGCTTTATTTATGCATGTTTTGCCTAGCATTGTGTTGTACCCATGTCCTGCCCCCTGAGTCTCTTCACCAAGTGCTTGTCCCCTTCCAGGATAAGGGACAATGAGTCTAGGAGCTGTTCTTTGTCCTGCCTGCCTTAGTCAAGTGTACTTTGATTTAGGAGTTTCTAGTCTGATCCTTCCCTCTCTAATCTAGAGGCACAAGAAAAGGGTGTGTGTAAAGGTGCGTTAGCCATGGTGGCACACTCCCTTCCCATCAGGATTAAAAGGGGACAGTAGAGTGGTAAATATTCTAGAGCTAGCTGGGCCAGAGGTAGGAGGGGAAAACTTCTGTGGTCTAAATTAAAGCTGGCCTTGGGATATGGGTAGTGTGGAGTGAGGAGTTTCCATGCTCAAACCAGAGGCACTGGAATATTCATATTTCCCCCAACAACTGATATTATAGGTCTATCAGGTAGGAGGGCTGGAAGACAAACATTGGTAAATAAATGCCAGAAAATAGAAACACATAGGCATTCTGGGCCTCTGGCCATTGGACTGACTTCTTCCAGGTAACCTTATCATGAGGATGGGTGAGTTGTCAATTTGCCCCCAACCCCCAAAGTAGGAAGCTAAGGGTCCATATGTGGATGAGTTGATCTGCCGATGGAGCCTGGCCAGAAGGAAGAGCTGTGCACAGAAGCACAAGGGCCAGAGTCTAGGTGGATGCTTTTGCCTGTTATGCAGGCTGGTGTTTGGTCTGGGTACCCAGGTAGTGATTTAGCATCTTTAATGGAATCTAAAGTATAATCAATATTGCTTTTTAGGCTCATGGAAGACTGCCATCCAAGAGAGCCTTAGAAATCATAAGAGACAACACCACAGAAAGACAAGGACTCTGGGCAGCAAGACAGGAGTCATTTCTGTCGATCTCCGCCCACCTGAAAAGGAAGGCCAGGAAAATCAGTTTACAATATGGTGAGATTTTCCTCTGCTCAAATCTATAAGCATCGATTGAGCACAGGACCTTGATCTAGAAGATGTTTTCATTTCTCCTCTGCACACAGCAAAGGTTGTATATACTACAAGGCCAAGACTGAGAAATTCTTTTACCCAGACCAGGTATTTTTTTTCTCTATCAAATTGTGTGTAAGAAATATACCTCTGTGGCCGTCTTTCCTGGACTGAGAGGGAACTGGTTATGGGACTGTGCATGTTCACAGTGAACCACACCAGAGCATCTAGTGCAGAAGAAAGTTCTAGTCTCGTTACAGACTAACCTACAGTATTGATCCCAGAATGCAATGGGAATACTGAGAGGAGAGAGCATTCCTGCTTCAGGGCTTTAACATTTAGAGAAGGAAAAGTTGTATAAAGTGCTTCTTAGGGAGAACCATGTTCTCTGCCTTCCATTCTTATAGGAAAGAAGACCAGGAGGAAATTACCCTTTCCCTTTCCAGAAAGTGCAGCTGTTCCTCTGCTTTCAGAAGAATGGCTGCTTTTCTTTCCACTTCAGGTAATGGAAGAGTGAATACAGCTGACACATTAACCCTCAGACTCGAGAATTTGGGACACTCAGATGGACACTGTAGTCAGGCTTCTGGTCTTGTCATTTGGCAGGAGATGAGACGTTAGAAACTTACAAGGAACACAGGAAATAAATATAGATTTGATACACAAGGACTTTCATTTAGTAGCTAAGGCAATTACAGAGTAAATGGACAATTAATAAAACTATGAGAACTTCAAGAGAAACAAACATAGGGTAGATGCACTGATGAAAGATTTTCAACTGCAGGGACCAGAAAGGAGGGGCATCTTGAAGGAGGGACCTGCAAGTTACCAGGTACTACAACATATGAGTAGATATTGATTTTGCACACAAACAACTCTTTAGATGTAGTGTTAAAATCTGGTGGACAGAAGTTGCCCTGGGTGTGTGTGAGAGGAGGATCTTCCCGTCTGGAAAGAGGGGCATGAAAATCTTAACCAACAGTTCGATGCTGAGAACAGAGAGCCCTCTCTTTCAGCACCACGGCCAGCGCCTCCAGTTAGCATTTCCCTGGGGGTGTGTGGCCTGGTCTCTCCTCTGCTCTGGGTCCACCATTTGCACAGTCAAAGAACCAGACTTCCCAGCCCACAGCCCTTACTAGACACTTACTAGTACACGCCACTTCTGGGGGATCAAAGTCTGCTCGGTAATAGCCAGTCCGGCAGGTACAGATGGGAGACGCCTCTGAAGGGGAGCGGCTGTTGGAAGGGCAGTGGGAGCAGCCTTCAGCTTCCTGGCTGGCCTTGAAGGTCCCCGCAGGACATGCTACAACACAAAGATCATGTGAGAGTTAGTAGAAGAATAGTAACCAGAACCCTTCCCTGGAAATAGAAAATGAAGATTGTCACCCTAAAACAAAAGGAGGCTGAGTTCCCTCCTCACACCAAGATCCGCAGAGTGAGCATCTCAGAAGGAGAGAATCTTGATTAATATTTCAGTTCTTCAAACACCTTGACAAACGGTCCTTCTCATTTGAACAATGTGAAAAGTGATTTTTTTTTCCACTCTCAGGCTTGTCAACAGATTTTATTGGTAAGGTGAGTCTAATTGTGTAGCTGGGCACTTGCTACACAAATGTCTATCTCTTCCTCCTACCTTAACAATCATGGCCTTTCCCTGAGCCCTTGATGAAGGAATATAGCCTATAGTCTCAGATAAAAAGGGGTCATTGTTGGCAATGACCAAACTTCTGATTCTTAAATGTCATAATGCAACAAACACAGGAAGCACTGAGATGTGCTCATTAGCACTTCCTATGAATGATGGTTAAAGCTCTAGAATTCACAGCAAATCTTTACCGAAATATTAAAGTGATTTCAAGGTCACTGCCTTGAAAGCACCATTCTATCTTAATTGCATCTTGATATGCTTTTGAGAGCGGGGCAAGACAAAGTTGGGGCTTTACAGGCAGCATGTGTCACTTCATACACATACAATAGGGAAGAGCTGGTGTAGCCTGGTGCTTATTCAGGGTGTACTCCCTTATGAGTACCCCATCTAATGCCTTAGAGAGTCAGGCTATCAAGAATCATGTCCCAAAATATTTGTCTCCATAGTGTCCCACAAGCTGTGGCCATGTCTCATCTGCTGAGACCTGAGACACGTAATCTCATCCTTGCAGCCCCCAGAACTATAATCCCATCTTCCCTATTTCCCCAAGGGCTGTCCCTACCACACCATTCCCTCTTCTTCTTATTCCCCTAAAACAAGTTCTGATTAATCCTTCTTCGAGATTGGGTAAAATTATTGCCCAGTCAACTTGTTTGGACTCCCTACAAACTTCAGTAATACATTCAACAAAATTCCTGGTGCATCTTTTGAGATCCTGCCCACAAGGGTTATAAGCTGCCATTGAGGAGTTTTGGATCTATTGTGGCCACACTATTTGTCTTAGTTAGAATTACTATTACTGTGATAAAACACCTTGACCAAAAACAATTTGAGAAGGAAAGACTTTATTTCACCCTCAGTTCTATGCAGCAGTGTATCATTAAAAGCAGGGAGGGCAGGAACTTACACCAGACAAAGACCTGGGGACAGAAGCTAATGCAGTGATCGTGGAGGAGAGCTGCTTCCTGGCTTGTTCTCCATGGCTTGTTCAGTCTGCATTCTTATAGAACCCAGGACCACCAGCTCAGGGGTAGCCCCTCCCACACTAGGCTAGGCCCTCCCCCATCAATCACTAATTAAGAAAATGCTGGTCCGCTTTTTTCTAGAACCCAGCCCCATCTACAGCGCCATCTTACAGAGACAGTTTCTCAATTGAAGCTCCCTCTTCTATGATGACTCTAGCTTGTGTCAAGTTGACATAAAACTAGCCAGGACACTATTATAGTATGGTGTGATTGTTGCCTGAACAGGGAGGGCTGTTGTAAAGGCTTCCACTTAGACGAAGCTCATCTTCTCAAATATATTGTTCCCTCCTGAAAAGTGCAGTGGATTCTTTAATAATAGCAGTAGCCACCATCTGTTACCTCGCCTTAAATGTTTTACGTGCATTGCTCTATGGGGTGGCTATTATTATCTCCATTTTGCTAATGAGGAAGTTGGGACATGGAGAAGTTAAAAACATTCCCAGGATCACTTAGTGGGAGAGATGATGGTGATGGTACACATGTAAGCTATTTTCAAAACATCTACCACTTCCCTGCCAAGACAAGGAGAAAGAATCACCTCCCACGCAGGGATTCCTTCATCCGCTGCTCACTTCAGTGAGGAGACAGTCTAAAGTTACACTGGATGTCCCTGGATGGGAGCCCATTGCAGACTGGAGGGAAACTGTGAAATGGGGAATTCTGGAATGGTGTAACCCAACTGCATTCCATGGAATACAAATTCTTTGAGTTTTCTATGCCTATTACTTACAGAAAATATGGACCTAAAAATACAGAATAAAGTTCGTTGTTTATTGCAGAATGTCTCAGAACTTCAAAAAGCAAGGTCTTGAATGCCAGCATTCTCTTTCTTTTTCTTTTCCCCAAGAAGGCCTCCGCTGCAGTGCATCCCCTGAGACTCACATTCCCTAGAACACACTGTTGTTTCACAACTGTTGGACAAACAATAATTGCCGTTCTAATGCACATCAGAAATAGGCCACTCACTGACCCATGTTGACACATTCAAAAGAAAACAAAAGGAAATCTCTGTAGCAAGAAAAAGAATAAGTTGGAATTTTTCAAACAAAAGAATCAATCAATAAAACCCCTAAGCAGAAAGCATCAACTGTCATACGTAGGGCAGTCTAAAATCTGGCTCCCTAATCTGCCTTTCCAACCCCATTCACTCAGGGCTCTCTCACTCTGTCTTGCCCCTTTTCTTTCTATCTCTCTTGGTCTTCTCTTTTGAATAAGACTTCACCCCTTTGCATTGAGTCTCTAGTATTCCTACCCTGCCGGGGCTGCTGCTTCCATGCATCAGATGCCTTCCTGGATCAGGGAGGGAAGCTGTTGACTACTCGTGCATTCATATCCAGTCCCTGCCATGCTGTAATTTTCTTAATGTACTGGTCCAAGAAGAACAAAGTGTTTTCACTTTCTTCCCAGCACTTAAAAGCCACCTCACATTACATTTAATAAGTTAACAGCATAAACAGTCATCCTGATATCCACAAGTGGATGTGGGATTTGAAAATGCCTTTCTCTGAGATTTCTGATGAAGGAACGGAAGGTCTCTGATCTGGATGACTGGGTCTCCAAGGACAGGAACTAAAAACTAAACTATTTCTTATTTATTGTCTGTGTATATTTTCTCTCTCTCTCTCTCTCTCTCTCTCTCTCTCTCTCTCTCTCTCTCTCTCTCTCTCTCTCCCCCTCCCTCCCTCCCTTCTTCCCTTCTTCCCTTCCCTCCCCCCTCTCTCTCACACACATATGGTATGTGCATATGTGTGTTTGGACATTGATGTGAACACATGTGCATGTGGAGATCAGAAGTCAAAACTGAGCATCTTCCTCAATCACTGTTCACCTTGATTTTTGACACAGGAGCTCTCCAGTCTTGCTAGGCTGGTCAGCCTATGAGCTCAGCGATTCTCCTGCCTCTACATGTGCTCGTACCACTGAGGTTACAGACATGTCACTGCACCCTATTTCTTTTTATTTATTAGACAGGTTCTAGGGATCTGAACTCATGCTTACACAACAAGCATTTTTCTTACTAAGTTTTCTCCCCAGAACCCCACAAGTTGGACCATAGAGAGAGGACCAGAAACAGTTGGAGGAGAGAGGTCTGACTCTGTAGTCCCCAAGAAAGTGAGAACTGGACCATGGCCATGGCATCCTTGCTCTGACTTCTGCATTTGCTGATCTCCACCAATGTGAGCATCTGTGATTGACAGCACCACTAAGAGCCTCGGTTTCTTCATTACATAAAATATCCACCTATCCTGCTCATAGGTCAGCAGTATTTAATAAACCCAAATATGGGACATAGCTTGTACTCATGTGTATCATAGCAGGATAGCTCCCCTCAACCCAGTTTACACATCCTTTTTGAAAGATGAGTTTTCTTTGAAATGACTTTACAATTCAAAGTTGGAATAGATGTTTGGAGCACCAAAGAAGGCACTAAAGTCTTAGAAACAAATGGAAAAATGTGTTTCTGCTTAGAATGTTTCTGTCTAGATGGTTGGTGAACCATTGTATTTATAAGATATATTTTAACTATAATTAGAACATAATCTCATACCATGTTTTAATATTTTAATGAAATTTGTGTCCAGAGAGTCTCCAACTTGTAAGGACTGCCCTTATAACTTTGTGCACTGAACTTGGAGACGGTAATGTGTGATCACGCTGGCACAATGTTTTCTCATATAGTTTACACTTTAAATAACAGTTAAAGTGACAGGCTAGTCTGCAAAACCTTTTAAACTCATCTTGTATCAGATTCCACTAATCAGAAATAGATGCTGACACTGTTGTTTCTTACTAAGAAAAATAAGTAAGAAAAGCATACTTCCCTCGAGGGAAAAAATAGCTTTAATTAGAAGTGATAAGTGAACATTTGAGTCAATTCTGTAAAGAATATATAGACCTATGGCTCAAAGAAATGAATGTGAAAGGCTTCTTGTGCAAGTGTGAGGACCTAAGCTTGCGACCCCAGGACAGAATTGCAGTATTCCTATGGTGGGATGAAAAGCAAAGACAGGAGAATTCCCAGGATCCCACAGGCCAGACAGCCTGCCATATGCAGTAGGAAAACAATACAAAACTCTGCCCTGAATGAAGTAGAAGCTGAAGACTAATAGACTAGGTTACCCCATGACCCTCTGACTTCCACATGAGTACCACAGCATGAACATGTGTGTGGCCCTCACATGAACATGTGCATACACACTCACACACACACACACACACACACACACACACACAGAGAGAGAGAGAGAGAGACTGATAATATTACAAATATATACAGATATTTACAAAAATAATAAGTTAAATATTGTTAGCCACATGCAAACACTTTTGAGGTAGATAACAGTTCTTTGACCTAATAGTTCAAAACCTAATGTTCTTTCCTTATAGAGAATTTTGGCCCAGTCATCGCTATCATGACGAGCATCTCCATTCAGCCACTGTTTTCTGAGGACCTACTGGAAGCCAGGAGACATGCTAAGAGGAGTAGCACTGTGTGCACCCAAAGAGATTTGGGCTTTGGGAACTCCCTTTCCAATGGGGTGAAGCAGAATAGAACACTGCGTCTAAAGCAGAACTATGCTGATCAGGGCCCAGTCAGCCCGACATGCTCATTGTGGGAATCCAGCCTTATTAGATGAAGACCTCATGAGGCATCTTCTTAGGAGGCAAGATTCAGAAAGGGAAACCTAAGTGATGAGACTCAGTCAGTATTGCCTAACACACATGAAGCTTTTGGCTTGACCCCCAGCCCTGCATAAGCCAGACAGAGTGGTGCCTGTCTGTAATCTCAACACTTAGGAGGTCAAGGCAGGAGGACTAGAAGTTCAAAGTCATCCTCAGCTCAGAGATAGCCTGTACTACAGGAGACAGTTTCCAACAACAATACTAAAAGATTCAGAAGTAGGGATGGGGACAGAGCAGGAGTTAAAGAGGTGAGAGATGTGAGGAGAAGACTTGGGCAAGAATCGCTTGAGCAGGATTATAAGGGTGGGTGGGAAGTCACTTGCACTTCCCCGTGTATTTTTGTAATATAACAAGGCACTATGACATAAGGCTGCATTTCTGACACAGGGCAGACCACAGTTGTCTTTATTTTTTTAAAAGGGGTCGGATGGGGTGGGATGGGAGGATTCTCTCCTTCACTGTATGTGACCAGGTTCAGACAAAGGCTAAGATGGCAGAAGAAAGGTGGGGCTGGGCGTACACTTTACATCCTCTCTCTTTCTCCCTGCCTTCAGCAGAGGGAGGAGATGAGACCTGAGTGCTCCACACTTAAGCACATACATACTTCCCATCCTCCAAACAAAACACACATTTCCCTCCTCTTTAAGCAACACAAGGAGGCTGGCATGTGTCATCTCTAGCAGAAGGTCACCTTGGAATGCTACCCCCCCCACACACACACACTTCTCAGCACCTCAAAGCTGTAACAAATTACCTGCTGCTTACAATGCTCTCGAGAACGCCCCTCTCCTCCCGTCCCTGCACGAAGCCTTCCAGTGACACAGAATCCATCACCTACAGTACTATTACTTTATAAAGAAACAGATTAAGTGTCTCATAAACAGTGCAGTGATTGAGATAATGGAAAGCGCCTCTCGTCCCCCCCCCCCCCCCCATCTGCAGCACCAGGTTATGAAGCTCCTCTGAACAGCCAGGAAGAGGAAATTAATAGAAGCAAGAGGGAATAACCACTTTTATGCAATTTCCTCAGGAGATAGTGGACCATCTAATCTTTATTGAAGCCCTTTAACCTGTCACTCACCACTCGCCAGAGCCTCTTTAGCTCTCACAATTTTTCCCGATATCTAAGGAAGATAAGACGGAAACCTCAAAATATTATTTGATAATTTTTTCCGAAGGTGGAGGGTGCCCACTTCCTCCATCCCCTCCTTTCTCGACGGAGGCCTGGAAAACATTTCTATGCAGCAGAAATGGAGCTGAGCTTAACTATTCTTGGTGCATAGTCCGGGAGGTCAGCGCTACTCTGCAGGAAGAGTCTCTCTCTTTGCATTTTAAATGCGAGTGTTTTTTTTCTCTCCACCACTGCCTTCTGTCCTTGCACTCTCTTTTTAATAATCTGATTACTTCTCTTGATCTAATTTTTTTTCCCCAAATGAGTTTGCAAAGGTTCATGCCAATGAATATTCATCTCCTGCTTAAGATCCAACACCTCTTTCTCTAGGCAAGTCTAACTCAACAGCTGGTTCAGGGAGGTCTGCCTGCCTCGTGGGGTGGCAATGAAGGAGCTGAGCACATTCCTGCTTAGGAAGAAAGAGGTTCACAGCACATCACCCCTAGCCCCTCCCCGATTATCTCTATGACTTGCTTGCGCTATACAAGCATCTCTTTGTAGCTGCTCAGAACTGCAAGGTAGTTGTGGAAGTGAGGGATATGCATGGCTCCTCCCACCCAGATCTTATGGCTGGAGTTCCCCAGGGAGCTTACACCAAGAATGATGACTCCACCTTCCCATCCACCTATCACCTATCTATCTATCTATTCATCCACCAATCAGTTCACTCACACATACAGCAAACCATCCACACATCCATCAAAAATTTTACCCATCCAATCCATCCACCCATCCATCCCCCTACTCACAATCCATCTCCCTACCTACCCATCCACTCATCCATCCATCTACTTACTTATCCATCCATTTACCCATCCATCCTTCCACTCATCCATCCATCCATTCATCCATCCATCCATACACTACCTATCTATCCACATCCATCCATCTATCTATACACTATCCATCTATCCACATATCCATCCATCCATCCATCCACCTACCCACCCAACTACCTGCTAATCCATCCATCTACCCACTCACCTATCAACTCATACACCCAAACAATGACTCATCTACCCATCCATCCATCTACTCATCTATCCATCCACTCATCCATCCCCGGCAATAGTTTGAATACTCTCAGTAATCTGACTCATGTTTGTGATTTCCTTTCTTCTATTCATGGCATGGGGCTTCCACATGCTGTGACTGGTTAAAATGGATGCTCACTGAAGGTCTACTGCAATAAAGCCCCAAGATCAAAGCTATGAAGATAACTGCAACAAATGATTCTGTATTAGAGGAAAGGAGTTGAGGGTAGCACCATACAATAGGGATCCTTCCAGATTTTCTGGAGAGTTATTCAGATGAATATTTCAAATTATTCAAAGCCTTTATTCAAAGATAAAGACTTCTGAAGTAAAAGTGGGAAAATGGGGTAAAGACTTGTTCATGGGTCTTCATCATAGTGCTATGTCTAAGGCAAAAGAAAGAAATGAAGAAGATGGGGGAATGGAAGAAAAGAGGGAAAGGATAAAGAAAGGAAGGAAGGGAGGAGAGAAAGAAGGAAGAGAGAAGGGAAGAAAAGAAGGGAGGAGGAAATTAAAGGAGGGAGAAAGCAGGAAGAGAGGAGGGAAGGAAGGGAGGAGGAAAAGCAGGAAGAGAGAAAGGAAGGAAGGAGGGAAGGAAGGAGGGAGGAGGGAAGAGGGAAGGAAGGGAGGGAGGGAGGGAGAGAGGGAGGGAGGGAGGGAGGGAGGAAGGAGGAGGGAAAGAAAAAAAGGAGAAAATGAAGGAAGGGAGGAGGGAAGGGAGGAAGAGGGAAGAAAGGAAGGAGGAAACGAAGGAAGGAGGGAGGAGGGAAGGGAGGAGGGAAGGGAGGAAGAGAGAAGAAAAGGAGGGAAGGAAGGGAGGAGGGAAGGAAGGAGGGAAGAAAAGAGGAGAAAAGGAAGGGAGGAAGGAATGAAGGAAGGGAGGGAGGAGGAAGGGACGGAGGAGGGACTTAAAATTCTAATAGGAAAATATAGACTAAGTAAATAGGGAACATTTATGTAGTAGAATACAGCCCAGTCATTACTGTTGTATTTTAGAAAATACTTTAGAAGTAAAACTATATAAAGACTATGAACATCATTAAATAGATATTGTATATATAATACTATTTAAAATGAAAAACAGGGGTCTGCATTGTTAGTAATTATTACTTTGACTATTTTATCAGTATTTTGTGATATACACGTACTTTGGTAATAAAAGGACATTTATTCATTACATTTAATTCTTTTTTCCCCCAGAGTACACTGAAGTATGGATACAGGTTCTGACCCTGAGAGCTGGGGAAGGAAGGATAAAGTGAGCTGGGAAAAGCTCAGTCATAGAGGTAGAGGTGCCTTGTTCTCTTGATAGGAAGTGGGGGGTGACTGGGAGCTGAGGATGCTGCAGGCCTTTAGAGCAGCACCGTTAAAGCAGATGCAGAGACGAGAGGATGGAGCAGAGAGAAAAGAATGTACCAGGAATCGCAGAGCAGGAACCTGCTTGCCTGGTAACTTAGCTTAGAGAAGTTGCAGAAGTGGCCAGGACTGTGGAGTAGTTAAGGGGTTCTCTGGAGGAAGTGGGCCAGGGAAAGTACTACATTACCCAGTGCCTGTGAAGCCTAACAGATCTAGGTCTTCCCTTCCTAGGCCCTGTGCCAGCTGTAATGGCCTGTGCAGTTGGGATACTTAGTTGTGTCATACACTCATGTCACTCGTGATGACACTTGCTGAAATTGATGTGTTCTGCAGGCATCTTGACACAGACTGTAAGTCACAGTGCCATTAAGCTACTAACACAGCTTCTGGGGTAGCAAGCCAGGGAACTCATTAGCATGGAAGATGCTGAAGAGGTGGTATGGAGTGGGGGTGGAAGGCTTTGCCTCAAAGCAATGGAGGAACCACTAGTCAGAGCCAAAAGCAGATTTGGTCCCACTAAGTAACCAAGCAGGAGGGACAGGTCCTGGGGCTCTCGGGAGGTAGCCGGGCACATTAAACTCTGTTCAAAGCAAGTACAAGACTGACCTGAAACCCTGATTCCAAGTCACTTGGGTGTTTTCTAATGGTCTGTGTTAATGCAGCATACTGGATGCCTGTGTCCCCTAAAATCAACATTGGCATTTAGAGCTGGAGCCTCTGGGAGCTGATTAGAACCTGGGGATGGAGCCTCTCCATGCTCTCATGAGA
Source organism: Tokudaia tokunoshimensis (assembly GCA_036184795.1). Taxonomy (NCBI): domain Eukaryota; kingdom Metazoa; phylum Chordata; class Mammalia; order Rodentia; family Muridae; genus Tokudaia; species Tokudaia tokunoshimensis. The sequence goes on from BTHU01000008.1 coordinate 103,215,077, forward strand.
GAGGGGAGGCAGCCTGTTTTCTCTCCGTTCTCTGCCATGTAAACACACAAGAAAGCGCCATCTGCAAAGTAGGAAGCAGGCCCTCACCAGATGCCGTGCACAGGCAACTTGATCTTGGACAGCCCAGCTTCCAGAACAGTGAGAAATAAATGTCTGCTGCTTAGGCAGCTCACTTTCTGAGATGTGATGTGCATGAGAGCAGAGCTGAAAGATCTCAGGCCCTGATCCAGACGAGTTACCTCAGGGGTCCATGCTAAGGCCTCATGCCCATGCTGGCGAAGTGTGGAAGAACAAACCCACCGAGCCTTGGGTCATGCAAAGCTGCTGGTTGTTGCAGTGTGAACAAAAGCTTCCCCAAACTCTGGAAGCTCTGTCTGCAGCAAAGGGCACAGAATTATGCCCCCTCCCTCCAGCTAGTGGAGAGTTTTGTGTGATGTTTATAAAAGTCCTAGAGCAAAGTATTGCCTTAAGAAATATCAACAACTGCTCTCTGCAAGGAGCCAGGCTGAATGTTTTACTGACCATCTTTCACACCCCTGGAGATGGACATGGTACTGGGAGACCTCAGCGCATAAGATTAGAAGCTGTTTTTCTGGGTCACAAATACCCTATGAATTGTCCCTAGTGATCACATAAGAGGCTGACTACCCCTATAGTTTTGACAGGGACAGAGGTCACAATAGGAAAGGAACCAGAGCAGGGAAGTCAGAATGGGATTCACTTGGAAACCAGGACTAAGCTGGCTCCTCTGTAGCTGACTGTGTCTTTATCCCAGACCTATCTCCTAACCAATACACAGAACTAAAGGGGCCATTCTTGAGATTCACACATCCTCGAGGACTCTAGGATGTCACAGGGATAAAGCTCTCGGGAAGAAGCCACTGTCCATGCACATGTAGCCCTAGTAAACCTTCCCCCAAAGCCTCAAAGGACAGATCGGCTTTATACCCAGAGCAGGTCAGGGAGTGGGGGTGGGGCTGGAGCACCCAGGAAGACGAATACAGTAGAGAAAGGAGAGAGCTGGGACATAGGAGGGTTGAGCTAGGAAGGGCTGTGCACTCTTTGACAGAGGGGAGCTAAGACCTTCTCCAGGCTAGGCAGTGGGTGGGATTGAAATCATTCATTGCCACAGCCTACCTCTGGACGGAAGGGAAAGATAGACGGTTGGAAGGAATGTAGGAATTCTTGGGGACAGCTGGCAGGCCCTTGGTATGCCCATCTCTCAGGCCTCAGAGGAGCAGTGTAAGCATCTGAATTGGTTCCCATGGAGACACTCTGGAGTCTGCACACAGGACATTGGTACCCATGCCTGGGACAGGAGACAATAACAGTCAACAAGAGAGTGGCTGCCAGGCAAACACTTGGCAGAGAGCCTGGTCCCACATTCTCCTGGATTCCTACAATCTTGAAAAGGTTGTCAGAAGATGGGGTATGACAGAGCAGGGTCTGTCTTACTCTCTGTGAGGTGGCCTGCTCATTCCCAGAGCCTTCAATAGTAAACGTTCATCATGTGGGAAGATGGGACCCAGAGAGGCAAATAGTCTTAGAGTGTTTAAGCTCTTTCTATAGCATTCATCCTAAAGAGATAATTACATGTGATTCAAAACAGAACTATGGGTTTTCATGACAGTTTATAACATGGAAAAGGAACAACCTAAAAACCACAAATGGGCACACCATGATTTAATTTACTCTCTATTGTGAGGCTTGATGACCTGAATAAATATTTTATTTATTTATTTATTATTGACTGAAAAAAAATAACTACATACAACAGGAACAAACAGTATTATGCAGTACTAGTAATAACAATTTTATAACTTTTTAAATATATAATAGTGAGATGAGGGAGGGTGGGTTTTTCATGTTTTCTGATTTATATTTCCCCATTTTTCTGCAGTAAATTTATATTGCTTTTTTTATATAGACAAATGTCTTCTCCAAGTAGCAGAATGCCAGAAAGCCACTCTAGTCAGGGACAGCGTGGGCAGGACAAGGCAGATTTGGTGGGGAGTGGGGTGTGAAGTGGGAAGTGGGGTGTGAGCAGACTACAGGTTGGCATAGAACACCCCCACTTAACCTAGTTCCCCCATGTACCCCTGTGTCTCCATGTCTTCAACTGTACCCTTCAGCTGCTGCCAGTGTCCCCCAAATCCATTCTGCAGGAACAATTCCCTTTTCCTTCATATACACTGCCATTTATTTGCTACACATCTAAGACCCCCTTCCTATTATATGTCATCGCCTTTACACTGGCTAAGTAGGTGCTGTGCACAGAAAATCTGGCGTGTGAGACACCTGGTGGAGAGTCAGTCAGATGTTGAATTCTCAAGCAAGGGCTCCAAGGGCAGGATCGAGCGCCCTTCATGAATGGGAGATGACGGCTCAGTAGATAAAAAGTACTTGCCATGAAATCATGAGAACCAGAGGTCAGGTCCCCAGATCCCACCCCAAGAGGGACATGGTAGTGTGAGACAAACAAGAGACTTGTTGTCTAAGGCAAGGTGTAGGATGAGGATGCACCTTGGCATATATGTGCCTGAACATGTACACATGCACACTTGTGAGTGCCCGCGTGCACACACACACACACACACACACACACACACACACACACACACACACACACACAGAGTGGTGAGTTCTTGAGGAGGTAATGTTACAAGCCAGACAGGCAAGCACATAAAGAAGATGACCCATGCTGGGGGGTGGAGGACTGATGTTCTGCAGGACAGATGCCTCTTTTGAGGGGATAGTATTCTCCCCTGCTTCCCTGTCAGCCACCAAGGAAGTGCTACACTGGGTCCTTAGTATTCAAGACAGACGAAGATGAGGACCAGATCAGTTCGGCCATTGTAATGGGCCTCAGGTTGTCTGTGAGGCAGTGGACTGTGCCAGGAAACTTGGTAAGGTTGAGTGGGTTCAGAGACTCCGGCATCCAGGCACCCATCTGAGGACGGTAGGCATTTCCCTGCTCCCTACCAAGATTCCTGTCCTGGAACATGTGACCACTATCCCCACATAGGGACGTGACCAATGGTCACGTAGCCCAAAGCAGAGTTCTCCATGCTCCAATCACAGCTGTTTGTCCTTGTGCCCCCCGAAAAACCATCCTAGGCCCCTACCCTATCAGCAAGGGCAGGGGAATTCTTAGCCACCCCCTCCTTAGCCCTGTGTACCCAAAGCCCCTCCCCAGCAGAGCCCAGCTGTCAATGTTCTAAAAACGCCATCAGTCTGGTGGCTCTGTGCCCACCACGGACAAGTGGGACATATGCTGGCCATCAGGCAGCTTCCTGTGTTGTCAAACTGCAGTGTTTACCATCAGAGGGAGAAAAAAAAAATCCCTGTTTTTAAGCACTTCCCTTGACAAACACCTTAATGGATTCAAATAGTGTCTAAACAAATTCTTCTTGTGAAGAAAGGTGAATTTTCATTGTGTCTCTCTATGGGTTGGACATGGCTGCTTGTTCCTGCCCAGGCCTCAGGCATAGAAGGTTAGCCTGTGGTGAATCCTCCCAGGAATGACACCACCTTTGCTTTCCACAGAGTGAACTCAAATGCAAAAAACCAGAACACCACACACACCCATGCACTGTGTGTGGTGTGTATGGTGGCATACAGCAAGAGAAAAGAAATGAGGGAGGGAAGGAAGGAAGGAAGGAAGAAAGGAAGGAAGGCACAGAAGGAATCAACGAGAAAAGAGAAAAAACAACTACACTTGAGTGTATCATACAAATCTCATATTCTCTCCAAATTCTGACAAGGCAAATAGGGCTTTCTCTTAGGAAGGCTGTTGTAGCCCCTCCTTTTCCAGGATTCATCCCCCTGAGGCTTCAGTGAACTCACAAATCATAGGCAGATACTGTGAGAAAAGTCCATTGAAACAAAATACCCTACATCAGGTTAGCCAACAGGCAGCAAAGGAACTGTGCCTCTGCCCCTGATTGCCAGAGCAGACATCACTTATCAATCATTGTTATCATTCCTGACCAATGTAGAGTAGAACTCTGGATATTCTTTTTTTATTTTTATTTCTTGATTTATTTTATTTATTTATTTTTGAGACTGGTTCTCACTATGTTGACGAGGCTGGCCTTAAACTCAGAGAGATGCTAGGATTTATGGCATATACTACAATGCCAGGCTAAACTCTGGAACTTTTAACACAATGCCGAAGTAGTCACTGTTCCTCAAAGACACCTACTACATCCCAGACCTGGGACAGGGAAAAGGGGCGGTGGCTGGCCCTGAGGTAAGTAGTCAGAAACGCATCAGAACTTGCTGGTGTTGGGTCCTGCTCACCTGACTACAGGGCCCCGTCACTGGGATGAATCTAACACAGCTCCCAGGACCTAACCCATGCTTCCATCCCACTTTGCTCTACCCTTTCTCTCTCTCCTCTTTGAGGTCATCCCCATGGCACAGCCTCCTTTCCAGCTAAGAAGTCAGGCACCTAATTATGCTCTCGGTGTGCATCGGTGAGAAGCATCACATAGAAGTGAGTGTGCTACGAGGAGCCATTCTCCAGAGAAGGTCGAGTACTGCATAAGTAAAATGGAAGATTAAGATTTCCCCCTTCTGTGGCATACTTGATAAAATAATTTTGCTGTGACCTTTACAGAAACCCAGGAGTAAAAACGGGCACCATGGACTCTGCAGCTTCTCCCCAGGTCACCAAGCCACAAACATATAAATCTGCCAATGATATTATACAGTATTCAAGTGGGGCAGGCAGACAAAATAAATGACTTTTACTTTGTGCTAATGGTAGAGCAAAAGCTTTGGCATTGAAGTGATCATGCTGAGTCGTCAGCGCTGTCTGGACAGATAAGGGACAAGAGACGGCCCTGCCTCTCTGTTCTGACCTTGCTTGAGTGTGGCAGAACAGACACGGCTGTGGACCCACTTAGCAGAATGCCAGAGGAGAAGAACTTGGCAGGGCAAACAGGCAAGAGTGGGCAGACATGGAAGTCAAGTCCAGCTGTCTCCATGCCAAACACCTGAGAAGGGGGTCGATTTGGCGGTGTCTTGGATCCTCAAACAGGGATGGCAAATGGAGTTCAATGGAGATCTCAAAGACACTCTTAGTAGAATGACCCATGTGCCAGACTGACACTGTGATAGTAATAATACACACCCAAATACAACAGTACTCAAGCTCAACTGCAGAGAGCAAGTCACACTAGCCTGAGCTCCATCCAGAGGCTGAAGGCAAGGGATTTGGCCAGTGCCATTTTCCTGACCCATGAGCATTACTCTAGACATCGCCAACCCAAAGGGTTGTTGTCATCTACTGCCTCCGAGGGGCACCACTTAAGCATTATTAAGGGAGGCACCTACAGCTAAGATCAAAAGTGTTAAGAGTGCACGTGGAAGCTTAGATATGTGCGTGCACTAAGGAAAGCAAAAGCCATTCAACACCACAGAGCCTGCACAGGGCCTGTAAGATAAAGAAATGAGACTTACAGGTGTTGGATGGAGAAGACACCCTCATTCTGAGCAGAGCCAAAAATCCAACTCTTAGCTTGTTAGCTCTGGGGCTGTAAAAGGAGAGCGATGGTGAGCTCAGACCATGGCAGCCTGAATAGGTTGATTGAGACCGGAAGAGCTGGGTAGCTATGCTCTCAGACTGACATTTATCCCAGATACTGAGAGGTAATTTCCAGTGAGCCCATGGCCTCCCTGTCTGCAGCTTCCTGGATGGATATGCTATCACCTACTGCCTCCAGGGGCACCGGTTAAGTGTTATTAAGGGAGGTTCCCATGCCAAAGATCAGAAGTGTTAGGATGTGCTTGCAGGCTTAGACCTGATGTGCACTTAGGGAAGTAAAAGCCATTCAACTCCACAGGGCCTGTTCAGGGTGTCTGAGAAGGAGAGGCCGGACAGTGGTACAGGCCCTATGTGAGTGGGAGATGGGGAGTAGGCCTTGAGTGGTTATGAATTAGCCGAAGCAGCAAACAGGGGTCACAAGATCAGAGCTAAAAGAATGACTGACACCCAGCCAGAGGAGTAGATTTGAAACCAGTCCCTCTGTTGTTGAGGAAAGAGCCTATTTTCCCTTGGACAACTTTTGAAGCCAGTTCATCAAAATGAAAAGCTGGCATCTTCTACAGCCGTAGAGTAGGGTGGGACTCGGTTGCAAGATCTGTCCGAAGCTAGTCAACACCTGTGAGAATCAGCTCTAAAACTGCCTTGATATTAGGAAAAGCTGTTTTATTCCTTGTAGCCGCAGGCTGGGGAGATGGTCCTGATGGTAAGGTACCTGCACGTGGGCCTGAGTTCAGATGCTTAGCACCAGGCATGGTGGAGCATGCTTGTAACCCCAGGGCTGGGAGGCCGGAGACAAGCATACATGGATGCCCTGAAACCAACAAAAAAAAAAAAAAAAAGAAAACAAAAGCCAGCCTAGCAAAATCAGTGAGTGCTGGGTTCAGTGAAAGAGCCTAAAATACTAAAGATGGTGGTCTGGGAAGATGACCCAATGGGTGAAGCACTTTCCACACAAGTATGAGGACTTGCATGCAGAAGTCAGACACCATAGTCCATGTCAAGCACGGTGCTACTACAGCAAGGCAGAGAATCCCTGGAAGCTTGAGGAGGTAGCTGGGCATAGACACGCTACCTTGATTAATATGTACCCAAGGCATACACACTATCTTTCCACAAATCCAGCCCTGCAAAGGATAATAGATGGAAAAACAACAACACGACGAGGGAAACTACACCCTAGAAAAAGCAAGAAAGTAATCTTTTCCCAACAAACCCAAAAGAAAGTAACCACACAAACATAAAAAGAACATCAAAAATAACAGGAAGCAACAATCACTATTCCTTAATATTTTATTACATCAATGGACTCAGTTCCCCAACAAAGAACATTGTCTAACAGAAATATTTTTCATGTAAATCTTCAATTTTATCAGAAAATGTTTGTGATTCCTCTTTCAATTTAGTAATGTTTTTTATGTCTACCATTTTAACTGTAGTATTTTCCATGATAATCTTTCATTTTAACATTTTTTTCTATATATTTCTTCAATTTTATCAGAAATATTTTCCATGTCAGAAAATGTTTATAATTCCTCTTTCAAACAATTTAGGAATATTTTTATGCCTACCATTTTATCGGTGTAATTGTCCACGATAATCTTCAATTTTAACGTTTTTCTATACTTTTCTTCAATTTTATCAGAAATACTTTCCATGTAAATCTTCAATTTTATCAGACGATGTCTATAATTTTACTTTCAATCAACTTAGGAACATTTTTATACCTTCCATTTTATCTGTATAATTTTCCATGAAACAGTCAGTTCTAACATGTTTTTCTATATAGTTCTTGAATTTTATCAGAAATATTTTTCTTGCAGATCTTCAATTTTATCAGAAAATGTTTAAAATTCCACTTTCAAAAAACTTAGGAATTTTTATGCCTACCATTTTATCTGTATAATTTTTCCATGAAATACTCAATCTTAATGTGTTTTTCTATATATTTCTTTAATTTTATCAGAGATATTTTCCATGTAAATCTTCAATTTTATCAGAAAATATTTATAATTCCATTTTCAATCAACTTAGAAATATTTTTATGCCTACCATTTTATCTGTATAATTTTCCATGATAATCTTCAATTTTAATGTTTTCCATATATTTTTTTTCAATTTTATCAGAAATGTTTTCCATGTAAATCTTCAATTTTATCAGAAAATATTTATAATTCTACTTTCAATAAACTTGGGAATATTTTTATTCCTACCAATTTATCTGTATAATTTTCCATGAAATAGTCAATTTTAACATGTTTTTCTATATATTTCTTGAATTTTATCAGAAATATTTTCCTTGCAGATCTTCAGTTTTATCAGGAAATGTTTATAATTTCACTTTCAATCAACTTAGAAATATTTTTATGCCTACCATTTTATCTGTAATTTTCCATTGCAATCTTCAATTTTAATGTTATTTTATATTTTTCTACAATTTTATTAGAAATATTTCCCATGTAAATCTTCCGTTCTATCATAAAATGTTTCTACTTTCTTTTTCAATTAATTTAGTAATGTTTTTTGTGTCTACCATTTTACTCATTAATTTTCCATGAAAATTGTCAATCTTAATGTGTTTTTCTATACGCTTCTTCAATTTTGTCAGAAACATTTTCCATGTAAATCTTTAATTTTATCATAAAATGTTTTTTACTTCCTTTTTCATTAAAAAATAAAAAACAAATTTAAAAAAATGTACCCAAGGCTATCCAATGACTTCCACATGTACATTGTGGCCCGTGTATAGCCACAGTTACACCTTGCACACATGAAGACACACATACATACACACACAGATGAAGGGGGGTAGAAAATAAGAGTGGAAAATGACCACCAACTCCATGTGTGCGCTCACACTAACAAGTACCACATACACCTACAAGTGAAATAAAATAACAATAAGTCAGACATGGTGGTGCGCACCTGGGAGAAGGAGGCAGAAAGATTGGGAGCTTAAAGTTGTCCTCAGCTGCCCAGGGCTTTGAAGGCCAGTCTAGACTCCATGAGATCCATCTCACACAATAACAGTAGTATACAACGAACGAACAGTGACCAGCTCTCCCCCGGGCAGGTCACTCTCACCGTGGGCAGGTTACTTGCTCAGAATGACAGCAAGGCCACATCACAGTAGCCCTAAGATATATTGGTTGTACTATTCCAGAACAGGAAACTTAGGCTCAGATACATTTAGTAGCTTGTTCAAGGCCCCACCTAATGTTCTCTCTCTCTCTCTCTCTCTCTCTCTCTCTCTCTCTCTCTCTCTCTCTCTCTCTCTCTCACACACACACACACACACACACACACACACACACACACACACACACACAGATCACAGATTATGGTCCCCTAGTCTATGAGACGGAACCATGTACACTCAGGTTGGTTCTTCCTCCCACTTCAGTCACACCTTCCTAGAGATAGTTCCACAGGCATGTCCAGTGGTTTGTCTCCTAGGTGACTCTCAGCCTTTTTGAGAGTTGGGAGTTCACAAGATTATCTATCAGAGGAGGATTAGAATTCAAAGCCAGGCCTGTCAGGCACCTAAACTCATGGCCTTTCTGATTATTTTCTGTGGAAAGTCGTCTGTGTGGTCTGTGGCCTTTCTTTATTCATGAGTATGTGGATAAAGACTTGGAAAATGCCCCAGTTCAAGTGTACGTGGGTCTACATGAGAGGACTGGGCACAAGGGCATCTCTTTCTAATCACTAAGGGCATCTTGCCCTACTTTCACTGCCTTACGAAGGAAAGATGCGCGCGCGCGCGCACACACACACACACACACACACACACACACACACACACACGGCTCCTATAACCTATGTCATATGTTGCTCCTGCTCCCCTCTGAGGCCTGTTGGCCTGGATTCCTGACCAGGTATGAAATCATGATGCATGGATGTAGTCACCAGGAAGTCTGTAGAGAGCTGCTCTAGAATGAAAAGTCATTTTCCCAGTGGCTTCTGGGGCAAAGGAAGAAGGAAGGGCAAGAAGTGCAAGAAGTGAAGGAGAAAGCTGCCATCCTTCCAAGGGACACTTGCCCAGCCAAGCAGGGAAAGGGTTGGAGCATTCACAGATCCAGCAGGGCCCACTCAAATGGGCGCCAGCTGAAGCTTCAAGAGAATGAGGCATTGGCTGTTTGCATACTATATGATGCACACAGTTATTATTATCGGAAACCCCAATCCTGGTACCCAGATGAACCGTGTCTCAGATTATGCCTTCCCAGATAACTTCAAGACAATGAAAACACAGGAGTAGCCAGCCTGCTGTCTGTCCGTCCGAGAAAGGATGCAAACAGAGAAAGCCAAGTAAGCTGTGTGCCTTTGAACATAGATGTCACCACAGTCAGGCTAATGATCATTGTAACTCTGTGAAACGCTATGACTGAATCCTCCTCCTCCCATTTCTACACACAATTCTCATTTGTTAATGACCGGGATAAAGGGCCATGGAACAATATTGCTCCCGTGTAATGGGACTGTATCTCCATTCTCAATAAGAATCCAGAATTTCATCAGGGGACAAAGGCAACTCACCAAGACATGTCAATTATTTCATAATGACAGCTATTCAACTCCTGAATTCATCAGCAGGGGCTTGAAAGGCACCCGTTCATCATCAAACTGAGCACATTTCTGAGCAGGCTCTCGCCATTTGGGAATCGGGTCAGAGCTGTAATATCAACACCTTGATTTTACACAGAATTTCTCAAGGAGACAACGGGTATCGGTGCATCCGATAAGCTCTTAGCCTCTTCATAGGTTCTGAAATAAGAAGAGCACTGTCCCCTAGCCCCTGCCACCAACCCAGACTCAGGAGACTGAGACAAGATGAAGGCAATCTTGAGGCCAACTTGGGTTCTCTGGGTTCTAGCAGAAGAACCAACTAAACGCTAATACAAACTAAGACAGTTAACAGCTGCTAGGAGAAGCCTATATAGAGGTAGAGGATGAACAAGTGATTAATTGGGAGAGGAGGGCTTCCTGGAGGAGGCGTTAGGTGACATAGGTTGTGAAACATGAGCAGGGATTTAGTTGGCGAAGAAAATAAGAAGAAAATAAAACAAAATATACATTCCTGGTAAAGGAAATGTCACAGACATTCTGCAAAGATAGTGAAATGGCTCAAAGACGCACGGTAGCCGGCTAGTGCTCTCGCTGAAGGCCCACCTTCCACCTCGTAGAGATTCTGATGTGAGGTCCAATGCCTGGTATCCCAGATAGGTTCGAAAGACTTGAACAGAGAAGATCCCTGAATGGAACCTGGAGATAAGCAAGGTTCAGGAGGGTCAGGACACCTCCACACCAGCTCCCTGCTCTCTGGGTTAACCCTTTCTACTCCTCTGCTTCCTACTGCACAGACATCATGCAAAGACCCCGTGGGACTGTTTGGCTCTGGAAGCACCGACGGCTTAGGCCTGTCCGGGGTTTCCCAGCCTTCCTAGCCCTGCAGTGAGGCTTCTCCCATGGCTCCCTCCGCCTGCGCACCTCCTTAGTCCAGGGCAGAATCAGCTAAGTGCATGGGGCCCAACGTCCAGGTACCACCTCCCTTCTGCGAAGAAGGCCACGGAGCTCTATTCTTTCTGAGGTTGGCCTTCTTCCCTGCTCAGGAGATGCCTTCTTCCTGGAGAAAGCTGCTCTCTGCTCTTAGTCAGGGCTACACTTCAGACCTTCACAGGGCCCACTGTGGATTTATGATTTAATTTGTGTGTATGGCTCTAAGAAATGATTTCAGGGCTGGTCACTTAAGAAATGATTAAAGACCATCATTTCCAACCCACAGCACTCCCTGGGGGAAGGGAAGTGGTTTGAGACAGAGAGAAGTGTTAATAATACACGGAGATGGACGCGTGGCAAGAGACGCCAGTCACCTGGGAAGCCAGAGGCGGGGAGGGTGGGCCGGATGCTGTAGGCTTCAGGCTATGTGAGTGCCCAGCCACACCTGATGATGCTGACACACTGGATCTTAGAGTGAGGAGCCACCCACATCCGACTTTCTCGATGCTATCTTTGCCTAGGCTTCGGGCCTGAATGTGGGTGATCTTAATGGAGAGGAAGAAGGCAGCTCATAAAGGCACCCTCCCACTCGTAGCTTGCCACGTGTTGACACAGACCGGAAATTCATGTGCAGGAGTTCTAAATCACCCCTGACATCTCCTCAGTGCACAGCCAAATGTCACACTGTACCAATTTATGAGGTGTGGCTATAAAGTTCCGAGACTAGTAATGAGCTTGCAAAGGCGAACTCAGCCTCCCTCCAGGAATTCCTCAATGTCTCGGAGCTTTTCTCAATACCTCCTGATGTTCAACTGACTCAGCCAGTAACAGCACAGAGGAGTCAGAACCAAGCCTGCCTGTGGACGTGCAGATGCAGGTGGGCCGTGTGAAAGCAGGAAGTGTCAGAATGTCACAGGAGGCAACAGTGGGACCACTGACTTCACCTTCAGCATCATCTGAAGACCCAATGTGTTGGTGAGGCTGTGTCTAAGCCTTGCAATCTGGGAGGCTTTGAGATAGCCGATGTGTACCTCGGGCTTATCTGGGAAATGGGACGAAAGTGAGTAAGAACAGCTCCCCAGCTTGTCATGTACTGGTAAGCCGGTACAAAGCGTGATGCTGATGTTAATTACAGTTCCCAAGGCTGCCTGTGTGAGTCCACTCCAACATCCATCATCAGAAAGATGATGAGATTTTTTTTTTGCAAGGTTTTTCTGTAAATAGCAAGGATGCGCATTCTCAATTATCTTCTGTAACACTTCTCAGGGAAGGGGACAGAGTGGCCAGGTAGACCCACAGAAAGGTCCCTGGAAATGACAGAGTAGAACCACAGGCGGGCATTGCAGTATCCAGGTGTGATGCACATTCTCTGGGCTACACTTGTTTCTTAGGTGAGGTGAGTACTTAGACTAGACTCACCGATCTGATGCCCCTGGAACACAGGGTTGCTCTCTGTCAATCACCACTCCTGCAGTCAATGCCCCAGAGGCCAGCTAATGCAGCTTCTGCCACAAAGGAATCTATCCCTTCTGTTGTGACTCTAATTGAGATAGGATTGCCGTCTTCTACCGGGCTAGGTGAGTTCAGGTACCCAGGAATCCAAGGGTAGCCCCAACCAGAACAGTGAAGGCAAATAGAGACTTAGCTCATCATCCAGAGTCAGACCTCCCAGAGAGATTTTTCCATTAGTCTGCAGGGCTTCTCCATCAATAATGAGACCAAGCATAATGAAGATAAATATTTTGCAATGAATGACCGCTTTTTCACATGGGAGAAAGCCATTCAAACTAAAGACAATTTGGTCTCTCTCGTTCCTTACATTTATTTTATTTTCTTGGCATATCTCTGAGCTGAAAGAAAAATCCTTCCTAAAAGAAAAAAAAAAGTCAGGTCGAGGGAGAACCATAGCCAGTAGTGAGAGCAGCTTGTCTTGAATGTTGCCACAAGGACACCATGATGCTGCCTCTACACCTGCTCTGGGGAAAGAAAGCTCCCAGGACAGATCAACCGTGAGCTTTCTGTGCACCAGCGGATGGAGTAGGCGAGGCACAGCACTCGAGGGATCCACTCGCCTGTATTATTATTGTTTTTAATGTGTAGGCTTTTAATTAACCCGACACTGACTCCTGCCTATGACACACCTAATTAAGTCCCTACTTGGAAATGTATGAGAACAGCATGTGGGAGCACCATTGCTTTCGCCTGTCCTCCCAACCACAGGGGAGGTGCTCCTCCCCCATGGGACTGACTCTATTGCCTAGCATTTGTCTTGATGTTCCTATCTGGTCTTACTTTCCTCCTCTCTTTTCCTTTCCTGGTTTCCAGAAGAGGGTTTCGAATAATCCCAACTGGCCTTTGACTTCCTATGTGGTCAAGGATAAACTTGAACTACTGATTCCCCTGATACCACCTCCCGCATTGCATGCTGGGACTGTAGACATTCAGCACCATGTCAGGCTCTCCTGTGTTTTCAACCTCTGTCCTCTGGATGGCTCACAACACCTGCCCCAAAGCCTACAGCCTCTCCAAACTTCTCTCCTTCCAATCCAACCATCACCACATCCTGCCCTCCTACCTTCTGGGCTATAGTCCAATTCCCCCACTTACCGCCCCAGCCTTGGTCAGAAATTCGTCTTTTCATTAGCGCTCTCTCTCTCTCTCTCTCTCTCTCTCTCTGTTTTTCCAGCCGTAGCTTAGCCCCTCTGAGCCTGCCAGAGAGATTGCACACCAAGGCCCTCTCTCATCGAAATGCCTCTGTGGCTCCTCCCAGCAGTAGAGCCCAGAGCCCTGACTTGATCTGAGGGAAGGGCCCCATTTGTCTATGCAGCTCCTCCATCTCCCTGCTTCCTCAGAACTGCCAAAAGCTCACTGTCAAAGGGGGCCTGAATCCCCGGGATGTGCTTGGACAGGTATTCTGCTTCCTCTTCCCACACATCAGGTAACCCAAGGAATGGAGACCGCCCAGGGCCCTCTTCCTTGAAACACACCCTGCTCTGTGCCAGCCACAGGCAGCTGCATGCTTCAACCACAGAATACCCCGCCCTAGGGCTGCGTACCTCTGCCAGCTTACCTGCCAGCTCCCCCACCCCCCACCAATCTGCCGAGAGTGCCATGTGCAACCTTTTCTGTCAGTCCCTAAGCAGTGTTTGTAGACTCCTGTGGAACGAACTGGGTACACAGGGCATTTTAAGAGCTGACATGTTTGGGGGGAGGGGTTGTTTGTTTTGTTTTGTTTTTAACTTTCCCAGCTATATGACTCTTAGGATCTAGGATTAATTTTTTTTCTTCACACACAGCCTGCTAATCTAGAGGGCCTTCACTGCCATCAATAACGCTGAACTGTACCCCGCTCCCTGCAGCCTCCCTCCAGTCCCACCCTGTCCGTGAATATAGTCCCATCTCCTTGCTGGCAAGAACAGCTTCCCGAATGCTTCCCAGAGCCATGTGGAATGTGGAGTTGGGGGAACGCCTCAGGCCCCCCACCTATCAATATCAAATAATAGAGGTACCAATGTCCTATGGTTGCTGAAGATGGACTGTGATAATTCAAGTGGCCAGTACAACCCATGTTCCAGTTTTATTACCATCACCATCATCATCATTAACATCATTACCACCACCACCATCAGCATCACCACTATTATCACCATCATCACCATCCTCCTCACCATTTTGGTATTTCTCACTAAACTCCAGTGAGTAGAGGATCCACCAAGTCAACTCTATATACTACTTTGCTCAAGATCGCACCCAACTCAGGTGGTGTGAGAACCTGTCAGAAATAGCAGGCCAGCTCCCCACGACCAACGGGGGACACAGCCAGACAGGAACTTTCCATTCCGCCCATGACTGCCTGGGATAAGGAAATGGGCTAAACAGAGAACTACCCTGCCTAGTTTGGGGACAGAGAGGGAAGTTACTCGGCAAAAAGACAATGCCAGGAAATACGACGAATACCACAAGGTGGGTAGGACAGGACCAAATGACAGAGACAACCTCCCCATTCGAGTTGACCAATAATTTTAAATGTTGCTCAGGGTAACCAATCACAGTCCTCCAACTCAGGTGACCACAGAACTCCCCGCCAAAATGTTTATAAAAGGGTATGCTTTGTGAGCTCCTGGTCTCCTCTTGCCTGTGTGCTGTGGGACCCCAATGTACATTGGAACATTAAACCTCTTGCGGATTGCAGCGATTCCGGTCTCTGTGGTGAGTGAGGGTCTTCCAACAGACTCTAACATTGGCTGACTTGGGTCCCTGTTAACTGTTGGACTGTCCTTCTATCTTTGGATGATAACAATGTCCCTACTGATCCACAGTGTTTCCTCATTGCTCCTAGCTTCCTCTGTTCTTCCTTTCTCTGTGGGGCTCTTTTGAGGTAATGAAGGACTTTAAGCCACTGAGTCCCTCCTCTACCAATCACCCATGCTAAGGAGAGCCGGCATAGCTCTCTCCTCTCCGGCCTGGGCCTTCTGTGTGGATCTCTCCATGCCTGCTGTAGTTCCATCTGCCTCATGAAGGGGCATGCATGCACATCCTCTGCTTCCCCTGCCTTGCTCCAGGAGCTGTGCACCTCTGAGCTCCCTGAACGAACTAAAACCGTCCTCCTCCTCCATCCTTCTTGTCTCCTGCCTCCTGGTGCTGCCTTGATTCCACACACACATCACACCTTCACCTGAAGTATCTGTTGCAAAAGTATTCCCTATTATTGCCTAAAGTCCTTCTCAGGTTCACTAGCTGGAAGCTGAGAACTACATTTCCCAGAGTGCCAGACTGAAAGGCAAGGATTAGAGTTGGCCAATGAAAAAGTTCCTGAGAGAAACAGAGAGTAGGTTGGGGTTATCTGGAAAGTTTTCAGAGGGTACCAAGAGGTTCAGTGGTAGAGTGGCTATGACCATCACTGGCAGGGGTTTTTGCTCAATGAGCCTTGAACGTTAGTGACTAACCTTAGCAAACCTAGCCTAGCCTGAACTCTGGCTCTCTGCTCTTAGAGTTGTACAAAAGGCCTGAGGATGTAGCTCAGTGGTAAGCATTATAGCATCGCCTAGGATATTTTTAGCTAATTATTTTTATTTTATGTGTGTTAGTGTTTTGCCTGCCTGTAATCTGCACATCACAGTGCATGCCCGGTACCTACAGAAGCCATTAGAGGGCACTGAGTCCCTGGCACTAGAATTACAGATGGCTGTAAGTCACTTGGTGAGTGCTGGAAATAGAACCCAAGTCCTCTGGAAGAGCAGCCAGTGTTCTTAACTCCTGAGCCTGGTCTTGATCATCTCTCTAGTCCCATTGCTAGCATTTTTGAACCCTCTGGGTTTGATCCCACACACTAGAACTTTGGCGAGCATTCAAACCCAGAAAAAAAAAACCCAACCAGTTCAACTTGAAATAACCTGGAATATTTTATTAAAATCTCTTTTGCTCTCTCCCCAACCCCCAGAGACGGAACAAACAGGTTTTCTTCTAAAAATAGATCTTTAAACATTTCCCCAGACTCTTGCCTCACTTTCTGAGAGTTTAGAAGTAGTACAATAGCAAAATGTTGCAAAGACTCCCTTGTTCTGGTGAGGATAGGGGAGGGATTCAGAGGAAACCCATCTCTCCTCCCCTCCTTCACAGGTTCCAACCCTTGGTGGAGGTTTGGAATAAAAAATACCTGTGTGAACTGGAGGCAGGATAAATTAACAGTGGGCGTTGAATACTCAGAGGCTGTGTAGAAATCACAGCACTTGGTCTTAAAGACAACACACTGACCTCTCACAATAAAATAGCAAATCACTGTCAAGGGCCAGGGCTCGCTCAGGGAGAGGATTATACTCAGGGCCAGCTACACTGTTGTGTGTGACTCTTCTACCAGTCTCTAAAGCAGGTGCTGTCACCCTGTGACAGGTATGGAAGCCAATGTACAGAGAGGTTGAAATACCCTGAGCCTGGCTTAAGTTTCAGGACTGCATCTTTGATGCTTCTAACCATAAGCTCCCGCCTGTCACTGGTGTTTGTCTTTCCACCAGCAGCCTGCTCTCTGGAGCCTTTTCACACTCTGATTCTCCCCGTTCTCAAAACCATACTCTCCTGAGACTGTCCCGACTGGAGCTCCTACATCCTCTGCCTCAACCCCACCCCACCTATTCCCAGCGATGATGTCATTAAAGCAATTTGCCTTCGATTATCAGGCCAGCTTAGCTTGCCCCAGAAAGCATTCCTTTCACACACATGTGATTAGCCTTGCAGTAAGCCTTGGTTTTGATCAGGACAGGGGATGCTACTCCCATATCCTCCCTGCTTCCCAGACTTCCCAAGCTCTTGGGACTCCTGGCTTTGTGTCACTCTGCCTCCTCCTCAATGTTCTCTCTGAGCCCAAAATTTCACCCTACTCACAATACCACATCTCCAGCAGGCTTTGTCGGTACACCCGACCCACACATTTCCATGAACCTCCTCTCTCTCTACTCCTCCCTTTCCCAATTTTACAAGGAAGTCCCTAGGTCTGGAGAACTGTCCAAGCCAGAGTTGTCAGTTTGTAGACACTAATGGGACACCATGTGACCTTAGTCCACCATTCATCTCAGCAACACCCCAAAAACACTCCCAATGGGCAGGAACTCAGTTACAACACTGTTTCAGAGGTTCCATAGTGACTCTCCATCTTGGACAACTTCTGTATCTGCTTTGTGTCTTACATTTGTGGATGGACTTGGAGGGGCCATTTCTACTCAGGCATCATGGACTATTGCCACAACTTGGAGAAAGGACATTTCTGAGTGACGGGAAATAGGACAGGGGTTGGGGAGAAGGAGAGTAAGTCTTCAATGATAGGTACGTTACATCCAGATCCCATCGCAGCACCTCAGAGCAGGCACACGGAAACAGTAATTAGCGTACACATAGCCACACAAGCTCAAATTGCAGAACCATTATTTTGCAATTTCCATAACGAGGCCTCTGGAATAATAATGAAGCTGAGGGAGAGGGAAGAGGTGCAGCTGTCCCTGAGGGAGTTCAGAACTGTGCAGCTTGGTCCCAGAACCACCTCTCCTGGACCACATGGAAGAGAACAGCTGGTCTCCTCCAAGAGGCAGAACACTGACTGAGCTCTCCTCTCCTGCGGGGCTTCTGAGCAGAGCCCCTCGGAGTGCCTACTCTAGTGGGGTGAGGGTATCTGCGGCAGCAGAGACATAGAAAAGGCTACCCACGGCACCAATTCCATGTAGATCCTGGGGATAGTGGGCCTGGCCCACGGCACCAATTCCATGTAGGTCCTGGGGATAGTGGGCCTGGCCCACGGCACCAATTCCATGTAGGTCCTGGGGATGGCAGGCCTGGGGTCTTCATTGGATGGAAACATGGTCCTTTAGATGGAGGCATGGGTTTTGTAAGATGGAGTTACAGGTCCCATTTTGGATGGAGGCAGGAGTCTTCCTCTAAATACACTCAGAGATGCCATTCACATGGAAGCACAGGACCAGACGGTACAACGGTTCCGCAGGCTCAGAGCTCTAGAGTCAACTCAATAGCCAGGCTTCTGAGCACCAACTCTCTATCAAGACTCTGTGGTGGAACCTCACTGGCACTCTCAGTTGCTTTTACTTAAGTCTATTCTTAACGCTGCCACTACCTGAAGTTCAGCACTGAGACACTGAGTGCTATATTCTAGAGCAATGTGGCTTCTGATTACAAGACCTCTTACGACAAGGACCTTCTCTGTGTCTGTAGGAACTAGAGGGGAAAAAAAGGAGAAAGGATACAAAGAAGGGAGCTCACCAAAATCTATAGAAAAGGCTTCATATAAAACCCCAAAAAGAGCGAAAGTTAATTTGAATTAGTGTTTTATTTGTTTGGTCACACTACATAGCTCTGGCTAGCCCTTAACTAGTAGTGTAGACCAGGCTGGTCTTGAACTGTCGGCCATCCCCATCCCTTTGGCTCCTGAGTACTGGGATCACAGGCATGGATAATCTTTGAAGACACATTAAAGAGGTAAATTTCTTTACTTTTTCAGGAGCTTTCCTTTGCCAGATTTTTTCAGGCCCATTTATTGCTATTGCAAGTGCCTTGCACATGCGTTTGACCAGCTTTTCTTAGGGGGCAGCTCAGGCTAGCTCCTACCTTGTTCTGCTTCTCTCACACAGGTGGTACTGGTAAAACATTCCTCTGTCCATTTGTCCTTCTCCACACTGGTGACCTTTTCAAAAGTCTCTACCTAGATGGTTATCGTGGAAGTAGGTATTAGCTTGGTAGGGCTCAGGACAGAGGGACCCAAGAAGCCAGACCTGGCTGCTGGTCTCAGCTGTCTACTACTGCACATTGAAGACATAGGATTAGGTCTAGAAGACAGGCAGTTTCAGAGCTCCGAGAACACACTGCTATAGAGCATGCCTGTGTCTCTTATTTTTTCCATTTCCTCCCCTACTTGGGCACAATGTCTTGATGACTCACAATAAGCCATTCAAATGAACTCTCAGAAGAAACCTGGAAAGAGAGAGTGCTTGGGCTTCCATCCTAATTGCTTTTCAGGCCCTAGGTACCTGGCTTTACCCTCTGGGCCTCAGTTCCAGCCTCTGCAAAATGGAGAGGCAATAATAGAGCCTACTTCAAAGACTTTGTAAGGATTAAAGGAATTGACACCACAACGTGCTTCCTATAGAGCCCACCACATAAAAAGTCTTCAAAATTGGTTTCAGGGTTCCGAGGGGATGGTCAATACTCAGAAGCAGATGACTAAACAGACGGCAAGGATCGGCCTTCAGACGAATGCAGAGTGTCTCCATTCTCAAAATCCACCAAATCAAATGCAAAAGACCTCTACTTCTCCAAAGCCTCCTCCTACAGTTATTGGTATATCCCTCAGATGGGCTCACACAATCTGCCACCACCCCCCATAGGGTATCAGGAATGTGTCACCTGCCAAAGTCTTAATGGCTACTCCATCTCACATCCTTCATATTGTCTCTTCATCATACAATCTGACAGTCAGCTTCTCTTAGCACACCTCTCTCACTGTGAAGCAATTTTTCAACCAGCCTGACCACCACGGCCAAGCGGTGTATACTAGAAAGCAGGCATTCCCATCTCTGGAAACAGGTTCCTAAACCGTGAAGGTGAGGGCTGAGAGGGAGGGCATGAATGCCGGGAAAGTTGGTTCACGGTGGCTGAAGGGGACAGTGAGGGGGGCGCCTCTGCTGCGTGAGTGACAGAGGCAGAAGAAACTGAAGAAGGATGCTGTGAGTCACAGGTAAGGCTGACAGGTGAACTTGGAAGCTGCATCTGATAGCCATTCCTCTAGAGATGGGCTGGCTGGTCCCCACAATCACCTCTGGCTCTACACTGGAGAGGAGGCCACCAGTGTTTCCAGGAGGCCGAGACTTGCCCTAAAGGGTGAGGGGGATATTTTCCCCCTTTCTCCAAGTCCATCTGTCTTAAACAGTGTTATGGAGGAATTATTAGCATGTCATAAAATATAATGTAAATGTATAGTGTGATGGGTTTTAATAACTTCATGCAGTTGTACAATTATTGTGATACCATTTTAGAAAACTTCAATCACTCCAAAAAGGTGGTTTTGCCGTCTGAAATGTAAGCTTCAGGCACCCCTAATCAAAGATTTACTTTTCTGGATATATATGTATATGTGTTTGTGTGTGTGTGTGTGTGTGTGTGTGTGTGTGTGTGTGTGTGTGTGTGTATAATTGCTTTTTACTGCAGTTTCTCACACATCCCATATAGTTAAGATTTCTCCATACCACAGTTTCATTTTACTGATACATAATATTCCTATGAATGGATATACCACAGTCTCCTTCTCCATTCATTACTTGAATGGATATACCACAATTTCCTCCATTCATTACTTGGTGAACAGCTGTATTAGCCCCACTTTCTTGCCTATTATAAATAATGCTGCTGTGAACATTTGCACATAAGTCACTATTTGGACAAGTGTTTTGATCTCTTGAGTATCAAGATGAGGCAGAATTGCTGTGTCCTGTAGTAAATTTATGTTTAACTTAAGAGACTACCAAACTTTTTTCCCAGAGAGGCTGTGCAGCCTTGCATTCACACCAGGCTTATCCGAGACCACGGAGTCTTAGAATTTAGAAGTTGTATGCATTTCAGTGGAAGGGTGTGCTGCTGTGTTGACTCTACTTTCCCGCAGACTAATGATGTTTAGCACTTTTCCATGGATGTATTAATAGACATTTCTTGGCAGAAATGTCTATTTGGCTCATTTTAAAATTGAGTTGTTTGATTTCTTCTTCTTGCATCTAAGTGTCTCTGTCTATTTTAACCACAAGTTCCATATCAGACATACCCTGGGCAAATAGATGCTCTCATGTCTGGGCATTGTCTCCTAATTTTCTTAATGGTGTTTTCGGAAAAACCCAAATTTCCCTTCGATGGAATCTAATTTATCAAGTTTTTTTATGCACTGCACTTTTGGAGTCATAGCTAAGGAGTTATAATTTCCAATGTTACAATTTTTTCACAGAACTTTTAAATGTATATTATTATTATCATTATTAGGACTGGAGAAATGACACAACAGTTAAGATCATGTATTCCTCTTGTAGAGGATCCAGTATTGGGGTGTGTGTGTGTGTGTGTGTGTGTGTGTGTGTGTGTGTGTGTGTGTGGTATGTGGGGGGCGTGGTGTGTATATGTGCATGCTGTAGCGTGCTTATATGGTTCAGAGGACAATTTCTTGGATTTTGTTCTCCTCCTCCACCTTTACGTGTGATCTACGAATCAAACTCGGGTTGTCAGACTTGCATTGCAGATACTTTCTCTGCTGAGTCACCTCAATGGACCTCATAGAAGCTTTAAGCTTTCCTGCTTCTCTTTGGCTCTGATCCTTTTGGCATGAATATTTGTGTGTAGTGTGAGGTAGGGGGTCTCAGGCGGTTTCTCTTGCATGTATAACCACTCAACCCCATATTTTCCCTTCTCCACAAGAGGTCTGTCTCTTGGAACTATTTCCAACCATTTACATCACTAATTTCTTAGCCATCCCCAGCTGCCTCAAACAGGAGAGAGCTCCTACCTACAGGTTCCAAAGAGAACAATCCAGGGGCTCTTTGCCATGTGAGGGCCTTGCAGATACAGAACACACCCCACCCTCAGTGTGGCTGGGCCCATCCTTCATACTCATCAAGAAAGAAGAGCCCCGCGGGAGGATGGCAAGATGGGAGGTTGATGAGGAAGGAGCAGGACAGCAGCTTCCTACTAAGTTGCATCTCTCTTCCAACCTCAGGTCTGAGAGGAGAGGATAATGTCCTACAAGCCACCATACCCCATTGGTAGTCAAGTCCCTGTCCCAAAGAGAACACAGGTACCCTCTGCTCCAGCCACTGGAAGAAGAGAGGCAGGGGCAGGGAGAACGCCACTCCCTCCCCTCAGAGCCTCATCAGGTTCATGAAAGCATCAGATAAACGGATTTTCTCCCCAGGGATTGGAGCCACATGCTGACAGAAATGGGGAAATCAGGGCTATGAAACTGGAGGGCAGAGCACAGACAACCGCTCAGCGCTCAGCAGCAAGCCTGCCCATCAGGAGGCCCACAGAGTGCTGGTATCCATTCCCAGGCAGTCTAACCCTGGCAGACAAAAGGAAAATGACTGCAGAGTCTGGCAGTGGAGATGTCTGAATTCCCAGATGCCCGGGCTGCCAGGGCACTAGCAAAGCTGCCCCAGCCTCCAGGGAGGGCAGTGGTGGCAGGTGGGCGATGATTGAAGGTGTTACCATCCTAACGGCATCCCTGGCCCCATGGAGAGTGGTGCAGACTGTGAGCCAAGATTCCAAACAACTTCCAATGCCCAACTCCTAGACTGTCCTCTTTCAGAGGCCATTAGAGACACTTACAAAACTTTCCTAATCTAGTGGGCCACTTCAGTTTCCCCCAAAGCCCAGGAGTACATTGAGGAAAACGCATAGAGAATTGCAAGCATTTTCACGATGGCTCCTTTGAGTAGCTGTCAGGAACCATGTGGTGGATTATCTTGAGGGTATCATTCCATCATCCTTGTGCATACCCTGCTTCTCTGTCTTGCTTGACCCTTTAACATTACCCATGTGACGTTTGCAGGTAACATGTAGTAGGAAGCAAAGAGACAGGGGACTCAAACATGTAACGTTCAGAAAGGAACTGATATGGCCTAGTGCCATCTCTTTCTATTCACATGGGGAAACAGGTTCAGAGGGGAGAAGAGTAGCCCACAGTCACAGCACAAACCTGACATAGGGGTTCACATTTATAATCCTAGTACTTGGAAGGATGCTGGGGCAGATGATTGTTAGGAGTTTCAAGGTCAGCTTGAACACACAGTAAGTCCCAACCAGTGTTGGCCTCAGTAGGAGACTGTGTCAAAAAATAAACAACAAACAAACAAACAAACAAAAACACCTAAAAATCAGGACTCAGACAATAGCCAAGTTGGTAAAGTGTTGCCATGAAAGCTTGAGGACATGAGTTTAGATCCCCGGCGCTCACATTAAAGAGCTAGGTACATATCTGTAAACTAGGACTGGGGAAGAGGCAAAGACAAGGATATTCCTGGGGCTTCTTGGCAAGTCCATCTGGCCAAATCAAACCAGTGAGCTCTGGTTGAGTAAGAGAAAGTCTCAGAAAGTAGAGCCTGGTCAAGGAAGACATTCACTGTCTACCTCTGGCTTCCACACATGCGGCACATTCCTCACACACACACACACACACACACACACACACACACACACACACACAAATCATAAGAAATAAACAGAAGCAAGAACACAGAGGATTCTGGGGCACCCAGGTCAGCAGGCCTGACTCTGAACCGGTGACCAGTGCCTCCCTGGGAGAGAAGCCCTATTAGTGGCTTTTGGTAATGAAATAAGTCAAGATCTAATTGAAGCTGTTGTGCTCAGTAGCAGATGGATGAGAGTATTTCTAACAGCAGGGACTGGGTTGTATTTACTCAATAAAACCCCAGAGTACTAAGGAAATATTTAAGGAATAGAATTAACCCTAACACAAAATCACTCAAGGGTTTTGCATATAAAAATCTGGAGAAAGAAAAGACTAGCAATCTGTGGAAAGTTCTGAAGTTTCATGTGTTCACTTTTTCGTTCTTTAAAAAAAAATATTCCAGTTAAGGGCTGGGGAGGTGAGGCAGTGGGTAAAGTGTTGCTATACAACCACAAGATCCCATCAGTCATTGTGCATGCTTCTGCCGCTTTGGGAAAGTAGAAACAGGAAGACCCATGGACCTTCCTGACCAGTTAGTATAGCTCTGGGATAAATAAATAAATAAATAAATAAATAGATGGTGAGTAAGAAGGTACCCGATGTTGACCTCTGACCTCCATACATGTGCATATGCATATGCACACATGAATATGTGCACACACATACACAAGACAAACATGATAAATACATGAATATGTTTTAAATGTGAAGACATTCCAGTTACTACATAAGGACGGAACGGCAGGCAGCCGGGAACCTTCACACTCTGCAAACAGTGATGGAATCCTGGATGCTGGGCCATGAGGATCAGGTCCTCAGCATCTCAGACATGGACAGATAGATGCATCCTGGCTCCATGAAAGAAAACAAGGCTCAAGGATTGTTCCCAAAGAAACAGCCTAGATCCTATCAGGCCCAAGATCTTCTCTTTACAGGACATAGGAGGTTCAATAAACAAACTGGACAACATTATAGCTGACCACGCAGGCCAGGAGGTGCTTCCTGGGACAGACTGGTTTCTTCAAGGGACAGATTTCAAGAAAATCTAATGGAGTCACAGTGAGAATACGAATTAAAAGATACTCAAAAGGTACAACAAGCCAATTTCAGTTGAAGGACCTTCTTAGGTACCAGATGCAAGTAGATGAAAATGAAAAGATGGGGTATTTAGGGAATTCTGAAGGCTCCCTGCATATCTGATGTCAGCCAGGGATGGTTGTAAATTTTCTTAGATATGATAATGGCCTGGTGGTGATTTTCTCTAAAGAGCCCTTATCTTTTAGAGATACACTCTGAAATATTTACTGATAAAATGATATATTGGATGTGCTTCCACATAAGGACAAGATAGAAATGGATTGGCCTTGGGTTAATAATTGCTGTGGCTGAATGACGGGAGAGAAGTGGGTTTTCTGCTTTTGTGCATGTTTTAAATTTTCCATTATGACTGCATTCAAAAGTTATCTGACTGAGCGAGAAGTACTGAGGATGCCCTACAAAACCAGATGGTGGGAGAGGAAGGACCAGCCTTCTTATCCATTGCTTTGAGGGATAAGAAGAAAGAAGATGGCCAGCAACCGAATAAGCAAACAAGAAAATTTCATAAAGTGATTTTTCTTTATTGAAAATAAAATAGAGCTGAGCTGGAGGTGGCTCTTGTCACCTGTCACCAAGCCCAATAACCTAGGTTAGATCCTTGTAGCCCATATGGTGGAAGGAGAGATGCCCCTCCCATAAACTGACCTCTGACCTCCATACACATACATGTACGTGTGCACCTGTGTGCACCTACCCCTCCCTCATACACATGCATATACAAAATAAAATAAAACAATAATAAATGCATTAAAAACATTGTTTTTAAAGAAAATTGAGCTAACTGAAGTAAGATGGATGTAAGAAGAATTGCCAAAGGAGATGGTCTTTTAGACTGTAAGCTCAGGGAGGTCAGAAACAGTCACACAAAGGACCTACCTAGAATGAAAGTGTTGGCTGAGTGGGTGAGCAAGCTTGCTTGATGTTCAAATCCTTAGAACCTACATAGAAAACCATGTGGTCTCCTGAGGCTACTAACCCAGCACTGTGGCGGAGGAGGGCAGGATTGCTGGGGCTTGTTCACCCCAGTCTTGTTCCAGGTTTGATGAAGAACTTTGTCTCAAAAGAATGAGACAGAAAGTGACAGAGCAGGGCAATCAATGTCTTCCTCCAACTTCTACACATGGACTACACACAGACACAGACACAGACACACACACACACACACACACACACACACACACACAGACTTGTCTAATGAAAGCTATGGCAAGTGCAAAAGTCCTGAGGTGGGCATGATTATGGGATGTTCCAGAACAGCAGGGAACCTGGAGTGACAGTAGGTTAGGGGGTAGGGCATGGATAGAATCAGTCAGAAGATAGATTATGGGAAAGATATTTGGTATTATTAGGAGAGAAGACTGCTTTAAAGGTCAATGTAGTTGATCTCATTGATTTTTCTGAGGCCAGCATCTGATGGCTGTGTGCAGTGGACCTTAGCAGAGGCGAGGGGAAAAGCAAGAGGTAAAGCTAGGTTCAGATTGGTTATTGCTCTGGAGATGGGGCCCTAGAATTTGCAGTTTAATTAGAAACCAGTTGAGAGCCAGGCAGTGGTAGCGCACACCTTTAATCCCAGCACTTGGGAGGCAGAGGCAGGTGGATTTCTGAGTTCAAAGCCAGTCTGGTCTACAGAGTGAGTTCCAGGACAGCCAGGGCTACACAGAGAAACCCTGTCTCGAAAAACAAAAACAAAACAAAACAAAAAGAAAAAGAAAAGAAACAGGTTGAGGAAACTGTTGAAGGAAAGAATCAGAAATGACCTAACTCTCCCTGAGCTCCAAACTGGACTTGTGGTAGGTGATACCATGCACTGGGGCAGTGAACAGTGGAGTCCAGGTAATAGTAAAGATAAGGAGGAGAAAAGCCCAGAGTTCTGGGTGGTCCACCCTGAGTGTGAGATACCTATCAGCCACTGGAGGAGCTGTCAGGTCCACGGGTGGATGGATATATGACTCTGGGCTGGGCTGGAGATGCAAATTATCAAGACATTAGCATATAGATGGCATTTAGAGCTATGAGCTTTCCCACTCATTTCCAAACTAAAGCACTAAGAGGAGGTCCGCCAGAACCTCCAAGGAAATGGTGTTGGAACAGAAGGAGGGTCAAACTGCTTTCAATTTTCAAACCCCAAAGCCCAGGGTATAGAACTCATGCTCAGGTCCAATACCACAGCTCACTCTGGAACTGTAGCTTCCCTTTATGAACGCCGGAAAGAAGCCTCATGAATTCAAATCCTACCTTCTTTAAGAGTCATTTTAAACCTATGAGCCGTCACAAGTCTCAGCCTAGTCACAAATGACCTTTCCTTCCTCTGGGTTCCCAACGATGCATCTGAGTTTCACAGTGTGCGGCTCCTAAATGAATGCTGTGGTCTCCTGGACCTCATCACCCGAAAGACTGCCGACAAAGCTGACCTCATCTTTGCATTCAGTTGAAGAAAGCAAGTGCTTGGAGCCTGGGTTCCCTTATAATCCTGCCGGAAAACCTTCTGAACTGTTGAAGATCATGGTCAAAGTCATGAGCCATGCAGAGTCAAGTCACAGCAGCCAAGGGAGGTTGGCAGAGGGGTCTCCTTGGCTCTTAAGGATGATACTCAAAGGTGCTTTGCTCCTCCCTGAAAGCTTCCAGACACTCTCCCCTGCCCTTGGACAGCTCCCATTGGTCACCACTTTGCCAGAACTCTTCTTCCAACCCCCCCTTCCTTAGTTCTGAGGGACCCCTCACTCTTTGGCAAGGCCAGCAGCCTCAAAGAACATCAACTGGAAACCCCACTCTGAGCTTGCAAAACACTAGTGACCCAAGAAAGGGTTTACAATAGCCCAATTCTGAAGTCCTTTCTGTTTTTAATTGAATTGATTACCATATAAGAGCAAGCACTATAAAGATTGATTAGGAATGGATGAAAGACCCAAATTTAAAAAGCTAAAACTGCACAATTTCTTTGAAGAAGAAACATAGGCATAAATCTTCATGTCCTTGGGTTGGGTAATGAGTTTCACAGCTACGACACCAAAGCACAGCAACGAAAAGAAATAATAGGTAAATTGGATTTCATCGAAATCAAAAACTTTCATGCTTCAAAGGACACTATCAAGAAAGTGAAAAAGACAAACCACAGAATGGGAAAAAAATTGGAAATTATATATCTGATAAGATTGTACCAATAGAGGTATGTAAAGAACTCTTACAATTCAACAATAAAAAGAAAAATAGCCCAATTTAAAAATGGGCAAAAGTATAGCCTAAACATCTCTGAAGATATCCCAATGGTCCCAATAAATACATGAAAATACATTCAGCGTCGTTAGGAAGATGCAAATCAAAGCCTCAATGAGATACTACTTTGCATTCAGGATGGTGGCTATAATAAGAGAGACAGGCAACAGAAGCATCAAGGACGTGGAGCAACTTACATTGTTGGTGAAGAAGTTATGGCACTGAAAAAAAGTTTATCAGTTCTGTGGGCTAAGAATAGACTGAGTGTGTGACCCAGAAACTCTGATCCCAGACATATACCCACAAAAACAGAAAAATTACATCCTCACAAAAACTTGCACTCCGATGTCAACATCAACATTATTTGGAGTAGTCAAAAAACAGAAATAAATTGAATATTCATCTGCTGATAAACAGGGAAGCAAGACGTGGGCTATCTACACAATGAGATATTATTCAGTCATAGAGAGAAATGAGGTCCCTAGCTGTAGACACAGGCTACCACCTAGAGAGCTTTAAAACGTGCTAAGTGAGCAAAGCCAGTCACAAAAGGCCATGCACATGCAATTTCTTTGATACAAAATGTTCAGCATGGGCAAATCCACAGAGGCAGGTGATGGATCTTGGTTGCCAGGGGTTAAGAGTGCTGAAAATCTTGAATGGCAGGTGAATGTATGCAGGCTTCTCCTGGGGGATGAAATATTTTAAAATAAGATAGTGGACATGGCTGCCTGAGTTTATAAAAACCCTTTATAGGGTTTTCTTTTCCTTATATGTGAACCAAACTTCACCACGGAAAGCCTTCTGTGAGCTGGCATGAAGCATACCCTGGCACTCCTACCCCTGACCACCTGACCCCCTGACCCACAATGGCTCAGCATTTCCTGTTGTACGATTGCACTCAGATGATTGCCTGATCTGGGGTAAACATAGGGGCATCTTCTCCCACAAGCCAGGAAGCTTTTATGGTCCTTAGTGAAGAAGTCAACTGGGGCCTATATATGTCCTCGTGCTCTGGACTTCTATACCGTGGTGGCGAGATCTCAGGAGACAGAAATTGAAAACAGACAGTTACTGAGGGTCTTGACCCATCCAATAAGAGCCTATGGGCACTGCATCTGACATACATGAGCATACTGATGCCACAGACATGATCAAGGTCACATGATGATAGAGGCAGGCACAGAATCTATAGCTCCAAATGTTGAAAGGCTTGTTTAGCTCATCTAGTGACATACGACCCTGGCCTGCCATTTTATGACTATATGTCACCACCTCCATCAAACCCATTACAAAGCACATATCTGCCACACCTAAAACAGGTACAGCCCCCCCACACACACATATTGAACACACTCTGACAGGCTATGTAATAATCATTCCTAAGTCCCAGCAGGTGTAAGAGGCTGCCTGCCTCACTCTCATCTCTCTTGTCACCATCACCACCATCCTTTCCATCCTCTTTCTCCTGCTTTCTTTCTTCCCACTCTGGTTAGGGTTTTTTTGTTTTTGGTTTTTTTTTGAGTTGTTTCAAGCAGGCAGAGTTCACTCCTCAGGTAGTATCTAATTGGAAGACCTGCTTGTAATAGTGTGAGCTGCCGGGGAGCAGTCCTGCAGGAGAAAATTGACCCATGTCACAATATCCTGGGAAATGTGGTACTCAGGTACTCTCAGTGACACCGGAATTCTAAATGTCAGCTTAGCGGCTGTGGAGCAGTAAATGATTGGGTTCCACTCGGAATCGACTCCTTCAGTAATGAAATTTTTCCTACCTCCAATGTAAATCTGCTAGAGAAGCTGGACGTGAGTTTCCTTGTTTCATTGCATAGAATTAGAAAAGAAGAAACTACTGGACACAGGGGACCAGCCTGATGGACAACATGGACAGGATACATGAGGAATGCTGTCCGGTGTAACTGTCTCATAGGATCCATATGGTTGGACTATGTGGACTTAAACAGGATAACTACCTTTCATACATGTCTCCTTTCGACTGCATTCTGCTCAGGTGTCACTGGGCATTCTTGATGAAAGGCTTCCTGTAATCAAATCCTGGGTAATATCACACTGAATTGTATTGAAAAGCCAGCGTGGCTGGTCACTGTCACCAGTGTTTATCCACTAGACTCTACTGGAAGCTGAAAAGCACACTGAACTATGCAAGTTCTGAGGAATCCTACAGGGGATATGCATCCTGCATCGTGCATCCTGCATCCTGAGTCAGGCTGATTAGAACTCCTCTCCAAAAAGCCCATACACCTACCAGGAGCCTGAGCTCTGCGGAGCTTCAGATGCTGTGACAGGTCTCCAAGTGTAAGGGGCAGGTGAGTCGGACGAGACAGTGAAGCCAATGCTGAAAAAGCATTGATCCTGGGGTCCAGTGAGCAGAAGTCCCGTATGAAATGTTCTTGGAGTCTCTGGTTTTACCCAGGATGGTAAGATGGGCAGACGAGGTGGGAGAACCTTCACAGAGATAGAATGATACCTACCTTAAGAGGTTAGCATGTGGAAAGACCAAGAGATACTTTCCAGATGGCATTAATACCCTCCAGGATGTAGAGCCCAGGATATCCCCCCAAGATCTGCAATGGTGGTAAAAGAAATAAAAATAAGCTAGCAAGAGAGTCCCTGCTGGGGCCTGGCCCTCCTGTACAGGGCATGAAGACTCTTAATGGCAGCAAGGGAGAGACAGAAGCGGGGGAGGCAGAACCCAGTGTCTACCAGGAAGGCCACTAGGCCACCATATCCATTCCCAAACTCAGTATAGGTCAGTCATTATAGGGGTCAGACAGCAGTGTTGTGATGAGGGCCCTTCATTCACCTTTTGCCATATCCATCAAGTGAAATTAAGAGCAGAGAGTTGAGGAAGCTCAAGGATCCAGTAGAAACCACTAACTGGCCTTTTGCAGATCTATTCCTCTGTCTCCCAATCTGTCTGTTTCTCACTTGGCCTACCCCTCTACCAACCCCATAGGTCTGGTCTCACCCCAGAGAATCACTGCCTTTGGAGGGGGCCATTGTGGGCAAAATCCAATATTTCAGTATGTGATTGCTCTCTATAGCTGATCAAATGTGATTTTCCAGTTGAGAGAGAAAAATAAATTCACTAAAAATGAGAGAGAGAGAGAGAGAGAGAGAGAGAGAGAGAGAGAGAGAGAGAGAGAGAGAGAGAGAGAGAGAGTGTGTTAAATGGAAGCCAATAACCTAAAAGACAAAGGATCCCCACCATGGCCCAAGCAGGTAGGCGCTCCATTTTCAGGGGTGTCCCATAAAAGAACATGCTTTTGTATGCCCATGATGCATACAGGACATGTGTAGACATATGCAAGCATGACACAGGGCACACATGTCAGGGCATTTGACTGTGACATTGTAAAATGTAGTCATTAAACTCAGAGAACCTGTGAGGAAGAGTGACTGAAGTCCCGGGAAGGCAAAACAATGGACCCTTTGAATAGAGGGGCAGTGGAACCAACTCCAAGATGGCCTAGTCCTTTGAGGAGAGAAGGAGGCCAGTTAGGAGGGAACTTGTGAGCATTCCAGCGTGAGGGAGACAAGAAGAAACAAGAGGGTATATGGCTTAAGAGGAGAGGACAGAGGACAGAGGCTATGGGGAGGTGGCTACTTCTGTAAAGTGGTTACCACACAACAAAAAGACCTGAGTTCGATTTCTAGAACTTATATTAAAAATAAGCTGGGCATGAGGCATACAAGTATAATCCCAGCACTGGGGAAGCAGAGGCAGGTAGATTTCCAGGGCTTCCTGGTCAGCCAGTCTAGCAAAGACTTGGTATCAGTCTCTCTCTCTCTCTCTCTCTCTCTCTCTCTCTCTCTCTCTCTCTCTCTCTCTCTCTCTCTCACACACACACACACACACACATGCACACACACACACACACAAACACATCATTTTCCCTCTCCCCCTACCCCCATATCTCTAACACATAGGTGGAGGAGGGAGAGGGAGAAGAAAGGAGATGGGGACAGAACAAATTCAAGACTCAGACTTAATGCCGCCCTTTCATTGGGTTATCAGAGGGGTTTAAGGAGCATGTGGAACTAGGAGTTCAGGCATTAGGGACCGGGAAAGTTGATAACTGGAAGTAATTATTGAGGTATAACCAGAAAATGCTCAAATGAGAAAATCAGAGTCGGAAGGAGGAAAGACAAAGAAATGAGACATCCACGCTGTGTAGAAGGGCATGTTCCCTGAGCCAAGAGGGCCTCAGTGTTAGATGCTGGAGACTCTAGGTCACCCTCTGCCTCCCATGGAGGATCCTCACACAGCTTTCATCTAGTCTCTGGCTTCTGTTCTGCTTCCTTTGGTGCCTTTCCTACAGGCAGTCCTCGTGCTGGGTTTTCTGCTGGGATGAACACTGCCAAGTTTTCCTGAGCAGCATATGGCCCCTGGAGCTCATCTTTGCACCTGCCCAGGAACCTGCGCTGGCCATTTCCTCTGCCCTGGCCCCCTCCTCTGCCCTGGCCCCCTTCTTTGCCCTGGCCCTCTCCTCTCCTCTAGCCCCCTCCCCTCACCTAGGCCCTCCCTCTCCCCTAGTCCTGTCCTTTTCTCTGGTCCCCTCCTCTTCCCAGACTTCAATTACTCCTGGTATGACATGAAAGGGTCTGAGCACAGGTTCTCCTTTATTGGGGTGTCACTAAACAGGCTTAAAGGGCACTTCTGCTCCTTCTGCTTGGGGACAAGCAGATGTTCCCCCCTCAGTCCTCACAAGTGGATACTGAACAGAGTGGGGAAGTGGCAGGTGACCCTGAATATCACACATCTTTCCAGGAATCTTCTCCCAGAGGAGCAGCGTTTGGGGCTCACACCCTACTTTGCCTCCTCTCTAGCCAAGGCTCTGTGCTGGCAATTATCCCTGACTTCAGAGCCTCCTACCTCGTATCCACTTCCCACTGCCCACCTGTCTCATCTGTGCCTGAGAGGGCTCTAAGAAACCCCGAGCATCTTTGTGTGGAAAATGCATTAGAGAGCATGAAATCTATTGGAAATCTAATGAGACCAGAATAGAAAAAGAAAGACAAATTCAACTTCTTTCTCGTAGTACGAGCTTTGATGCTGCTCTGGGGAGCCTGGGAGTGGGCAGGGCTCTTTGTGCTCAAAAGGGCCACGGATGAAAGTCAGCAGACCTGAGTTCACCTTCATGCCAGCTCTGGTCCTTTGGTGGTGGCAGATAAACGTAGCTTTGGGAGTTAAACAGAAAGTGTTTCATCCCCTCTGCCTGCAATGGGTTCTCCCAGATTTCCAAAGCCCATAGAGGAGGGTGACTGGGTCTCCTGCTGCAGAAGGAGCCCTACTTTCTTCATGCCCAATAGATGGAGCTAGATCTTTGAGCCACTGGATCTGCTGAGGAACTCAATGTTCCTCTAATGTTTGAGCCTATTGGCACAAGGACTACAACTAGCAGTCTGAGAGTAAGTTGTGCGATTTGGAGGGCAGCCGGAGTAAAAATTTTCAAGTCAGACTAGAGAGTGGGGAGGAGAACCCCAGAAAGAAAGAGACACAGAGAAGCACTGTGATACTACCTACTCTCCTGTTCTCTGGGCTTCAGGAAAGGGTTTAATGAGAGAGAAGGAAAGAGTCTCCCTGGATACAGGATAGAAGACAGGCCTCTCCAGGACCTGCCCGCAGTGGAGCCCTGCACCAGCCTCCTTCTTCAGACCTGTGCAAAGGAGCCTCACATATGGACCCAAAGACAGCCATCTGAGCAATGTGTCTGTCTGCACCATAAACTTGAGGGCAAACATCCTCTATGGGTATGCCAGGCTTGTGTTAGACCTTTACATATATGGTTCATGGAGAAACAAGGACACAGGAAGACAGGCCTGCACCGGGCAGGGAATTATCAAGACTATTTTTAAAAAGCAATGTGAGAGTCTATAGGAGAAGCCATGGAAGATACCCAGGCATTCTGCCAGCAGAGTGAATGGCTGATGGTGTTGGTAAGAGACTGTCTCTATTCAAGTTCGGTCACTCACGGGATGGCTTGGTGGACAGGTCTGTACCTAAGTGCTCTTACATGAAGAAAATGAGCATAATGGTATCAACTCCATGAGGTTACAGCCAGAAGCAACCACGTAGAAGCAGAGAAAGGTGCCCCCCCCACCCACGGGGAGCACTTGATAGTTATGAGCCAGTGCTGTGACTGACAGGCTCCCCAAATATACAACCCAAAAGGCAAGCTGAAATGTAGGTACAATATGTTCTTTGAAGTGTTATGCGTGATCATTTTGGGAAAAACAGATACAAGCCAAATGTCCAACGTTAGAGAAGTTGTTCAGCAAATGGTATAATAATACCCAAAGGTAGGCAGCCAAATGGGCAGTCATTAAAAAGAAGGTTCTGGATTTTGTTTTTCATATCACCATGCTTAAAGGAGAACATTAGGTCCAAATTAACATCAACGAGATAATGAGTCTACAAGTGAGTGCAAATAGACCAGAATACTGTCAGAATTATGGACATTTTTTTGCCCATTTTTAATTAATATTTAACTTCTCAAATTTTGGGCAGTAGACAACTGTTAATTCCAGACTAGCATTTTAATTTACTTGTGCCAAAATGGAAGCAGAAGGGGACTAAGGGGAGAGCGAAGCCTCAAGACAAATACAGCCCTTCGGAAGCGGCACCTCCACAGAAGATATGAAGCCCATGCAGAGAGGAAAATCAAGTCCTGCGATAAATCTGAGATTACGAGGAATGAATACGCAGTATTGGTAAAAATGGTGTTGTTTCTGGGGGGAAAAAAGGAACGATAAATATGTATATGAGGTAAATCTCATAATACATCTGCGAAGATCTTCAGAGCTAGCATCCATGCGAGCTCACACCAAGAGGTCTGTCTGAGCTGTCTCCAGGTGAGCAGGGCCATCCAAAAAGGAGGGGGCTGTGCCTGTGCTCCAGGCAGTTGCCCTCTCTCCTCCGCTGAGGTGCAATGTCTTCTGAAGCTCTGGTGGGCACAGTGAAGGGGGGGTTGGGGGAGGTGTTGGGGGGACTCAGCATGCAGCACCCCTTCCTGGCATGTATCAGGGCACTCTCAATTTTTCTTCTCTGTGCCTGGCTCTCCGGCTCTCTAGGAGGCTGCATCCCATCCTTTGTTTCATCCCGTTCTGCTCCAGTTCCATGTCGAGCCCCATTCCTCCACAACGAATCCAGAATTAAGCCCCAGGATTAGGGCTCAAACAAGAAAAGAAATGGTCACTGAACAGGAACAAATTGCATGCTACACCTTGCACAGGGACCTGGCGCCCAGCAGTGAGAGTTGTCTCTTTGAGCTCAAGGAACCGTGCGTCGGGTCACAGCCAGTGTAGACGCCCTGTGTCTTCAGTGATGAGTGGGATCACTCTAAAATTAGTTTATAGAATTGAATTGTTCAAAGGGAGTTTTAGAGAAACAGAACATCCCTCCTTCTCCCTCCTGTTCTCCCCCACTCCCACTGCAGTTGATGGCTGAAGGGAGGGGGTCCTGCAGGCCAAAGACTCAGGAAGAGCCGAAGCTTAAAGTCACTGGTGGCCGAATTCCTTTTTTTGTGTGTGTGGGGAAATCAGTCATGTAAGTGTGCTTGTGCATGTGTGTACATGTGTAAGTGTGTATACACATGTATAGCATGTGGTTACACATGACTCTCCAGTACAGAGGACAACCTCCTGTGTCATTCCTCAGGATGCTAGTTTTTTGAATCCTGCTTTTTTTTTGAGACAAGGTCTTTCACTGGCCTGCAATTTGCCAATTCAGCAAGGCTGGCTATCCTGTAGCTCCAGGTTTCTACCTGTCCTTGCCCTCCCTTTGCACCACCAGGACCAGTCTGTGTGTGTGTGTGTGTGTGTGTGCGTGTGTGTAGGTATGTTCAGATGCCAGTGCGTGTGTCTTCACATGTGCATGTATGCCTGTATGCCTGTGCATGTGTGTATGTGTGTGCATATGCCTGCATGTGTGGATGTGTGCATGTTTATATGTATGTACATGTGTGAATGTTTGTGTACATGCCAGTGTATGTGCATGTGTGCATGCCTGCATGTGTGTATATGTGCGTGCATGTGTGGATGTGTGTGTTTGTATGTATTATGAATGCATGTGTGAATATGTGTGTGTTTGTGTGTGTATGTGCATGCATGCGTGGATGTGTGTGTTTGTGTGTGTGCATGGATGTATGTGTGTGTTCATGTGTGTATATGTATTGTGTGCACGTGCCAGTATGTGTGCATGTGTATGTATACATGCATGTGCATGTGTGTGTGTGTGTGTGTATGTGTATGTAGATATGGCACTTGAGTCCTCATACTTACAAAGTGATCAATTTACCAGAGCCATCTCTCCAGTCTAGTTTCTTGCTTTTATAAAATTGATACTTACAACTGATTAGGTTCTACCCACATTCTGGGAAATTGCTTGCTTCTGTCCAAGTTTACTGATTTACACATTATTCTCCAATAAAATATTTTTTCATGAAAACATCCAGAATAGTGTTTGACCAGAATATCTGTATACTGCACCTTGCCACACAAAAGTTAGCCACCTCCCACTATTATATTTTTATAAGGTTTCTTTATGAGAAAGAAAGATGATCTTCGGCAATCTCTTGCTTTGGCAGAGAGCTGGCAAAGCCTACACTCAAATTCAAGCCCTATGACTGTCTTTGCCACTGTCTTTCCACTCTTCTCCCTTTAAATCAGAAGCAAGAAATTGTTGTTCTCGGTTTCTCTTTCTCTTCCTTGCCCATTTACTCTGCCCCAGAGGTTTGCAGAGCATATCCCGGGTCAGAGAACATATTGAAAAAGACATCCATCAAGATGGCCAGCTCTGCAGTGTGCCTGGAAATACCCTTTCCACACACACTGGAGAAGCAAGCCTGTCCCAGCACACTTGCCCAGTTGGCTTGCTTCACATTCTGACCTTTTCACACAAGAACATTATGAGTTCCTCTGTGACTGGGTCTGAATATTGTTCAGCTCTCTCTACCATGATCTGGAGTTTTCCTTCTAGATGCACAAATAGAAAAACCCTTGCCTTCTTAAGAGAGATTAACACTGTCTTGGCAAATGGCATGTGCTTGTCCCTGAGGTTAGACCATCTAAAACCATTCATATATAATATATAGAAACCTCATGCTCATATGGTTAAAGAAAGAAATCAGTTCATCTCTTCTTGACGAGACCTCCCCTTTCCTGGTGTTCTGTCCTCCACAAGAGAGCATTTCCTTCCCTCTCCATGGATGGGAATGAAAGATGGCCTTATTATAAACATTCAGAAGTGATTTGAGAAGTGACAGCATCTTTTAGAGCAATGAGGTGATGCATCCAAACTGCCTTCTCTGCCGTTTAACTTCCTGACAGGAGGCCCAGAACGTGGGGAGATTGATTGTCCTGCACAAAGTCAAGTAAATAAATAGCAATGCTTAATGCAATCATTTTCCATATTGCCTCATCAAAGCCCACACAGTCAAAGCCATTTATGAATTCCGTAGGTCCTTCCTCTTGTCATCTTTCCAGCATGCCGCTCTCAAAGATGCCTTTAGGTGGGGAGAAATAGGACAAGAGGTGCTAATCAATCTTGAAGCCAGGATCGGAAGCGATTTGGAAGGCAGACAGCTAGCTGGAGCCATTCCGAAATTCAGGTCAGAAACCTCCCAGGCACTAAGTCATTATGAGAATCATAGATGGATGGATGGGGGGATTTATCATTAGGAAATAGCATCTTTGGGTCCTTTGTGTTGCTTTGGATTTATTAAAAAAAAAAGATGAATAGATTTTAGAAGGTGGCTAGGACCCTAACTCAGAGAAAGAATAAACTGAACCGAAATGTTCCTGCCCATGGAGCTTGGCAGGTCTCCTACTTCCCTTCCTTTCAGCCATTCGCAAAATGAAGATCGCAGAGCCACAGAAAAATCAGGGAGAGATGGATTCTTAGTTAGGACTGAAGGATAGGCATCTGAATTATTCTATCCCAACTTGGAAAGATGTTGCCTGAGAGGATGGCTCATTTGGAGAAGTGTTGACCAGACAGGTGTGAGAACCTACATTCAGATTCTGAGAATCCACATAAGGCTAGATCCAGAGGCATATGTCTGTGACCCTACCTCAAGATGAGTCAGACACAGAGAAACTTCAGAAGTCACAGGCCTGCTGGTTTGGTGTGCATAGCAGCCAACAGCAAAAGACCCTGTCTCAAACATGGCAGACCTTGAAAAAACAGCTGAGGTTGTCCTCTGACCACATGTGTAAAGATATACACACACGCATACATTGTACACCTATACAGAGTTGAAAACATTAAAGATGCATTGTGATTTTAATAAATACAAGCTGATTTTTAACTTTCTTTGTTCATTGTGTCCTTGATACCTGGCACTAGAGTTAAGTAACTTTCCTTACAGATTAACATAATGGCTGTCTGTAGACAGTCTTGATATTTTCAGTACTCTCACAGGTGAGTCACTCTTAACTCTAGGTTATGCTCTCAAATCAGTAAACAAAGAAAAAGCATGTATGGGAAGCTCGCTACCACTCATCCATGATGGCTTGCTTGTATCTCTGTATTTTCTTCTCTAATTTTCTACCTGATAATGATTCATATCACAGTGGATATGAAGCGATGGCAACCCAACTGCCTTTGAACTTTCACTCCAAAGGCAATGACTATGAAGGGAAAAGGAAGGAGGGAGGCAGACTTCACTCTCAGGGTGAGACTCCTTGGGGTCCTTGTCCTGGGGTTACACTGGAAACTCATAAGAGAGCCATATCATAAGCAAGACAGCTTATGCCCTCTGTCACGTTATCAAGCAGAAAGAGGCCCCAGAACACAGAATTCAAAGACTCAGAAGTTAGTTCATGGACTGTGATTTCCTCACAGGCAGGAAGCCTGGCTTAGGTACCTCTATGCTCAAGTGGAGCCTAAGTCAAAGTCAGTGGTCAGGGCAATCTGATGGACAGACAGATACCCACACCTTTATGAACATAGTTTAGGGTATAGGGGTTCCAAAGCACAGCTCCCCAAGTACCTGATGGTCCTCTGATGAAGAAATGGAGTCTAGATCTTCCCTAGCATTTAGACACTGAGACTGTTGGAACAATTTTATATGATAACCTCTATGTTAAACTATTTGCTGGGCCAAGGCCTTCAGAAACCATCTGCTCTCGATGACTGTCTCCTGAGATTCAGCCTCCACAGTACAGAGGCTCAGGCACGAGGACATGTCCTAGAACATAGCCCCAGTTGACTTCTTTGCTAACAGCCAGAGAAACTTCCAGACCTGTGAGGGGAGACACTTCCCACAATTAACCCAGCTCAAGCAATCATCTGAGTGCAATTGTACAAGGGACAGCCAATAAGAAGTGAGCCCAGCAAACTATGGTGAAGAATCATGGCACTACTCTTGTTCCCACTAATGCCTGTGTTTTATAATAGATCATTGAAACAGACTACGTGACTAAAGCTGTAATATGAGTCAAAGGATTAGACAAGCCAATGCTTTTGGGAATAGCAAAAATAAAATCTGATTTTTACCTCCGTCTAACTTAGCTGTTGAGCCTGGGAGCTGTCCACTGGTAGGCAAGAGGAAGCGTAGATAGTTATAAAGAGGGTTCTACTCCATTTGGATCCTAAAGGTCCTAGGGACTATGGAGACCAGAAATGGTTTTTCTTCAGAGTTAGATAGTTGGCTTCAGCATTCCCATGGAAGCAAAGGGCTGGAGTGCTGAGCTCCATGGGTCCATAGCTGCTAGAAACATATGCTTGGTGTTAAAGTTTACAGAGAAAGCACGTCAACACGAGCCAAGTGGTGGCTGGGCATGTGAGCCGTTGCTAAGACATACACTCTGATGGCAAGAAAGATGGAAGAAATAGGAGCTGCTGGGACCCCTGACACACAGTGTGACACTTTGTGCCATGCAGGACTGGATCCCCACATACTAGAGCAGAGTGGTGGATGTGGTCATTCTGCCCCCTTATTCTCCACTGCACCAGCTCTGAGAATTACCAACTCTGCCACCATTGACATTCAGAGCTGAATGACTTGTTTGGGGAAAGGGATGCCCTTGCTCTGTGGAGTGTGAACAATATTGGATCCTCTCATCATTATTCAATGCACCCTCTTGTCGTCTGTGTGTGTTTGTGTGGGGGCACTCGTGTGTGTGTGTATGTGTGTGTGTGTGTGTGTGTGTGTGTGTGTCTGTCTGTGTGTGTGCCAGAGAGATGAACACTGTCTTCCTCAATCATTCTTCACCTTCTTTCTTGAGACCGGATCTCTCTCTTAACCTAGAGCCCACTGATTCCTCTACATGGACTGGCCAGTAAGTACTAGAGATCCTCTCCTCTCTTCTACCTCTTCAGATCGGGGATTACAAACATGTGCTGATGTGCCCAAATTTTTGACTTAGACACTGGGAATCAAACTCGGGTTCTTAAGTTTGTGTGTCAGGCAGTTTCCTGGTTAAGTTACCTCCCAACCCCCCTACCTTCCAATTCTGATCATCAAAATGTTTTCAGAAATCAATGCTTGTTAAGGGAAGATAAAAAGGAGAGTGAATGAATGAAGGAATGAATGAATGACCGCACTGGAGATGGGCACCCTGCTCCCAAGCTCTGGGTGCTCTGTCCAGTCAGCCGGTCCTCCCTCCAAAGGCCCTCAATCCTCAATGGCTCTTGCTGGCTGTGCAGTTTGACGCTTTTCCAATTAGCAAGAAGATTTGCCGAAGCCAGTGGACCTTTCATAGGGTCACCCGAATGGGTCCACTGATAAGTCAGGCCTGCGAGTGTGACACCAGGAAGCTCAAGCACCTGTCTGCCAAGGCGCTGATTCAGTCTCTGTCAGCGACTCAGTGTGGAATGACAGGATCTCACCTTCTGTCTCCCCAGCTGCCATCTGCAAAGGTCACTTGCTCTAATTTGCCTGGCATTCCTCCTCTCTTGACCGTTCTCAAAACTGTCACTGCTCCAACCCCATCAAGACTCTTTTCTTTCTTTTTTTTTTTAAGTTCACTCGGCTGTTGGGTACTGCCCCACCCTAAGGTGGGTTCAGTGCGACTTCAGAAATAAAGGTCAACAGACTTTCACAAAGGGGAGGAGAGAAAATGAGAGGCCTTGGGGACCTGGCTATACCCTGTCCTTCCACAATTCTGTGTGACTTTCTATTCCCTTGGATTCAGCCATTCATTATCTTGAGCTTAAAGCCATAGAATATGGGAAAGGATTATGCCCATAGGCAAGAGAGCTGGGTGAGATGAGTAGACAGGATGTAAGCAAATCTTCCTCCATTTAAAATGAGGGACACACTGCTTCCTAAGTGTTTAAGCCTGGCTGCCAAGCATGGGAGAACAGTCTTACATGACCTGCCAGTAGCCTGTGGACCCGGAGTGATAGTCTCCACGTTAGAGGAGAATAAAAGTTTGAGGTCCTTGAACTCTGGGGACTCATGGTCTTCTGGAGGGCTTGTCAAGACACAGATTGTTGGGTCTACATCAAAGTTTCATATTCAGAAAGTCTAGCCTGTTGTCAAGAAATCAGCATCACTTACCTAGATTATGAGTGCCTTAGAACAGAAAGCCAGACTTCACCAGATGATAGACACCAGGAGGCAGACCAGGAGCTACAGACCTCTGGTATCAGAACCTAGGATCTGAACCTGTAAGCCAGAAGGCCTCAATATTTATAGACGAAAGGACTATCTAACATAGAACCCATTAAATATGCATCAAGTCAGCCCCACCTGCTCAGCCGCATCCTTGTTTATGAGGACACAAACTAAAGGGAGAAGCCACCTTTAAGGAGCACATATGGCTAGCTAGAGATGAAGCACCTGCAATATTGTGACATATAATGACAATGAAGTACCAAAAGATGTATGGCTTAGACAGAATGGCGGCCTGTTCATAGAGGAGTGGGCCAGTAGTCCTCAAACACTTTTAGATTCATGGCTACTTTTGACTCTTGAAAATTTTGAGAACTCTAACAGTTGATTCATCACATAGGAACACACATACACACACACACACACACACACACACACAGAGAGAGAGAGAGGGGGGGGGTTTAATGAGCAGTTTTGTCCTTAAAAGCAAGCGTGTAGAATGTTATGCCTGTATCAACAGAAGGCAGTTGGATCTACACTGCTTCTGCACTCAAACCAACCATATATATATGAATTTTAGGACTGAATTATCTGAAGAAAGGTTACCTCACAGATGAGTAGGTAGCAAGCATAAAGAAGCTGGGAAGCCTTCCTGGATCACCCTGGATATTCTTCGATGTTGCCGCAAAACTTGGTGAGTTAAGTTGAAATGGGGGTCTTAAGGCAAACCAAGCAAACCTTTGCATTGATACATTTCTAACACCATCTATCCGTCTGGAACTTTGATGGAATTTTTTACTCCTATTTGATTTGGTCACATTATATATAAGTCAGTTCCTAAATATAAGAACTCTGAGTTATGCAAGATCTTCTGAATACTGATGCATAACTTTGTAAAACTATAGAGCTGGGGCTGTGGCTCAGTTGGTAAAGTGCCTGCCTAGCACACATGGAGTCAAGGGTTTGATTCTTAGCACTGCATAATCTGGGTACAATGGATCACACCTCTAATACTGGCACTTGAGAAGTAGGGTCAAGAAATCAGAAAGTGAAGGCCATGCTTGGCTATATAGAGTTATAAGTCAGCATGGGCTACATAAAACTCAGTCACAAAAAGTAACAGTACTTGCTAGGTTTACTGAAACACAAACTTTTATTTTAATCCTAAAATTTAATCAGTGGCAGCTCTTGTAATGAAGACTCCTTTCTTTAATTTTCAAGAAAAGATTTGTAAATCAGGATAGTTTGTGTTTTATTATTCCTTCAAGTAAAGGTAGTATTCTGTGGCTAGGGAGATAGCTCAGTGGGTAAGCGCTCTTATACAACCAGGAAGACAAGAGTTCAGAACCCCAGTACCCATAAAAAGGGCCAATGTGGCTACATGCCTATATCCCCAGAGCTGTAGAGAGCAGAGACAGGAGGCTCACTAGGGCTTGCTGCCACCTGCATAGCTTAAGGTTCAGTGAGAAATCCGGTCTCAGAAGAATAACTGGAAAAAGATAGAGATAGACACCTGACACCTTCCTCTGACCTCCACACATGCATGTACAGGCATAGATACACAGACACACAGAGAAAGACAGAGAGACATACATACACACAAACACAGACACTCACACACATGCATAAACAAAGAGACACACACAAAGAGAGAGACACACACACAGACACACACATACATACACAGACACATACACAGATACAGACAGCCACAGACAGACAGACAGACACACACAAATATACAGACACACAAAAGCACAAAAACACATACACACACAAAGAGACGTATTCGCCTTGCCCCTTAAGTGCTCAGCTTAAGGCAGCAAGGACACTCCAATATGCAGCGGAGGCCCATATCAGCATTCAGCATTTTATCATAAAGAAAATTAAACAGCTTCAGGATGAGGATTTCATAAAATCACCAACTTTGAGCAGTTCATTAAAGAAATTCTTAAGTGATTGTACCTTTTACCTTATCTTATTCTGTTTTATTTGAGTAGCAGGAGGCAGAGGACATGATGAGCGCCAGGACACTTTGATGTCACTGGAGACTAGATCCTAC
Organism: Tokudaia tokunoshimensis; assembly: GCA_036184795.1. Classification (NCBI taxonomy): domain Eukaryota; kingdom Metazoa; phylum Chordata; class Mammalia; order Rodentia; family Muridae; genus Tokudaia; species Tokudaia tokunoshimensis. The sequence goes on from BTHU01000008.1 coordinate 103,258,795, forward strand.
AGTCATTGAAATTGCTGCAGCTGATGAATACCACTGTAGGTCTTCCTCTGGCCTCAACAGATATGCACACATTTGCACATGTGCACACTCATCTGCACATGCACACATACACGCACACACATGCATCTGCACACACATACACATACAAATGCAGGTAAACACATGGCAAGCTTTCTCTCGGTGCCTTCTGTACCATGCACACAAGTCTGAGCACAGAGGGATCAGCAATGTCCTTGGACCTCCTGAAAGGCTCTCCAGTGCTTCCGTAGAACTGTCTTTCATAACCACTATGCTATAGGAACATTACATTCCTTTGCATTCCTCAGGCAGCTCCTGAACAACCACTTAGCTTGTTTAATGCCTCAAAATATTAAAAGCACAAAGGTCAGAGTGGGGGAGAAAAAATACATTTAGGGAAAACCCATTTCTGTATTGTAATGCATGAGCTAAGAATATAGTCGAATTAAACAGGGAGCTTAATTTAGCTTAAATGGCATCACTTTAAAAACAGCCAAATGTGTTCAGACATTACAGACCTAATTAATATGTTTTCTAGTAATAATCAGTACCATTTATCAAACACTCATGAAGGGCTAGGCATTGTGCAGAAGACCTTTGCCTACATTATCTTGTTTGATCTTTTCAACAACTCTAGGAAACAAGCACAATTCCAAAGACTCAGAGGTGGAGGGAGTGAGGAAAATCAGACCATACTAATCAAGAGGGATACAGAAGTAGATCTCAGATGGAAACCTTGGTCCTACCCAACCAGAATGCAATGTGTTTACCTGCATTTGTATGTGTATGTGTATGCAGATGCATATATGTGTGTATGTGTGTGTGCATGTGCAGGTGAGTGTGCAAATGTGCAAATGTGTGCATATCTGTTGAGACCAGAGGAAGATCTATGGTGGCATTCATAAGTTGTAGCAATTTCAATGAGAATGCCCTCCGCCCATAGGCTCATATTTTTGAATTCTCATTCTGAGTTGGTAGAACTGTTTAGGGAGGATTAGGGGGTGTGACCTTATGGGAAGAGGCTTTGAGATTTTAAAAGCCAACAGTTCTTTCTCTCTGTCTCTGCCTGCTCTCTCTCGCTCTCTCTCTCTCGCTTTCTCTCTCTCTCCCCCACCCCTACCCCTTGTGCTTGATCAGATAAAAGCTCTCAGCTACTACTCCAGTGCCACGTGCATCTCCTTGCTTGCTGCCATGCCCCCAGACATGATGATCATGGGTTTCATGCTCCTTTCTGGAATCATGAGCCCCAAATTAAATGTTTTATTTTATCAGTTTCCTAGGTTATGCCTGCCTGCCTGCCTGGTGCTGTGCCCCCCACCATGATGGTCATGGGGTCATGGACTCATCCTCTGAAACTATAAGCAAGCTCCCAATTAAATGCTTTTTCTTATAAGTTGTTTTGGTCACGGCTTCTCTTTCAAAGCCATATATTTTTAGTTTGGTTTCTATCCCTGTGATAAAACACCATAACCAAAAATAACTCAGAGAAGAAATTGTTTATTTCAGCTTACTGTTGGTAGTCCATTCCGAATGGAAAGCTGGGCAGGAACTCAAGGCAGGAACCTGGAGGTGGAAAGTTGTTGCAAGATATTTCCTATCCATTCACATTGAGGCAGTGAAAGGCCAGTGATTGGAGGGGAGAGAGGAGGAGCAGCTAAAGGAAGTGAGGGGCATGAGGGGGGGGAGAGAGGAGGAGGAGCTAAAGGAAGTGAGGGGCATGAGGGGGAGAGAGAGAGAGAGAGAGAGAGAGAGAGAGAGAGAGAGAGAGAGAGAGAGAGAGAGAGAGAGAGAAGCTCTGTGGATGAGACGAGCGGAACAGAGAGGGAGATGCAGATATCCAGATGGCTTCAGACATATTTCTGGTGTTTTGGAGAGGTTAGATAATTGGGATAAGATTTTATCATTGTAAATTGGCAGTATGTAGTTGGGAGTTTTATATACATAAAGATATTTGGTTAATTATTCAAGTTTAAGAGTCATGCTTTACTGGATACTTGGAAGGAGTGGTGCAGAAGCCTGGCAGGGCAGAACTCTTTATTAATTAATTACTCACTACAGAAAGTGAAGCAGAAGCCATGGAGGGGTGCTATTACTGGTTTGATTCTTTTGGCTTGCTAGGTTTCCTTTTTGCACACCTCTGGAGCACCTGCAGAAGACAGCAGTTCAGTTTGCCTACAGGCCTATCTGGAGAGGCATTTTTTTTAATCTAAGGTTCCCTCTTCTCTGATGATTCCAGCATGTGTCAAGTGGAATAAAACTAACCAACATACCATCATCCGTGTTTCTCTTTTGAGAGAGTCTCACTTTTTGAGAGAGGACTTCCAAATAGGCCTGGCTGGCTGGCCAGCAAGCCCTCGGGGTCTGCCTGTCTCCACCTCCCCAGATCAGTGATTGCATAGACACCATTATGAAGGACTTTCTTGAGGGAAGTTCTACAGATTGAATTCAGATCCTGATTCAGGCACGTTACCAACTGACTATCTCAGTAGCCCTAAAACTGTTCTCTTAATGTCTGCTGTGCTGCACACCAAGTCCTGCTCACCCCTCAGTTCATGGTGAGACAGCTCTGTGTGCCAAGACTCAATACTGTGGATGCAGGTAGAACTGCTCATCTCCAGGAAAGCACAGCTTGGTCACACTTGCACACCATTCAGGAGATGCTCCATCTTCCTTTTATTTGTTACATTGACAATGGTGACAACAGACACCCCCCCAAACCATTCTGCTTGTGACATAAATAGAAATTTCTTCCCCTTGATACCCTTAGGAGTCTCTCTCTCTCTCTCCCTCCCTCTCTCTCCCTCCCTCTCTCTCCCTCCCTCTCTCTCCTTTCCTCTCTCTCCCTCCCTCTCTCTCCCTCCCTCTCTCCCTCCTCTTCCCTTCCACCCCCTCCTCTCTTCTCCTAGTCATTTGAAAGTAAGCCAAATTCCATTTTCATTAGAATTAGTTTCTTGATGAATTCACTGCTTGGACATGCATTATACAAACTCTACCTGTCAATCAGTTACTATGCTACTTGCTCTCATGAGCCCAGCCTTGAGAGTTAAACCATGGCTGAGTGAAGAGCTCAGAAGATACCATGAGCAGTGGTGGCGTGGGAATCACTAAGAAGCCACCATAGCCTGACCTGCAACATCTACCATCCCGTGTGCTTCCATCCAGCGTCAGGGAATAGGTACACCTGCCTCTTCCTGCTTCTTCATTCCCAAGTGCTAGCTCAAGAAAGGACTTGTTGAGCAGTCTAACGCATGATATTCTTGCTAGCATGAAGGTATGATCCAGCCGGAGGAAGATAAAGTCATATGAATACAAAAGACTTCCATCAAAAGAAGCCAGGCAAAGAATGCCTGTGCAGAATGGAGCTGGAACAGGACCTTCTATGGGAGAAGGAAGGGGCAGTCAAAACAAGGAGTCCTCAGGCCATCCACAAAGCAGTCACAGAGAGAGGTGCCTTCCCAGACAGGGTGATTAGGGAGGAATCCTGTAGGAGGGGCAAATCAGGAGGGTGTGTGAGAGCCTAGGAAGGAAGGAGAGCTAAAGATGGTGGGTCTTCAGGCGAGCCTCAGCCTCAGGGGCACCGTGCATCCTGAGGGGGTTTCTTACTCTAAGAAAGGCCACTGGCACTATGGAGAGCCCTACTCTAGCCTCAGTTTACACTGGCACTATGGAGAGCCCTACTCTAGCCTCAGTTTACTCTTATGTACTAACTGATGTACTAAAAAGACGAGAGAAAACTACCAAACTCTAATCAAATAGCAAATAGCACGTACTCCTTTTGGTATAAATAGAGGACAGGAGCAAAAGGATGTAATCCTGAAAGTGAGCAGTGGGCATTTAGAAATGTAATGTAGAAGTCTAGCATTTGTTTGCTGTAGGAAGCTGTCTGAACAATTAAAGAAGAAACCTTAGGCCATGAGTCGAGAGGCTTCTTTCCATCATTGGGTGGGGAGGGGCGGGGGGGAGGTGCACTAGCTACTTGGGTAAACCAGAAAATAAAACAAGAACAAGAGGACACCTTGCCCACTTAGGTGCCAGTGACTTGCTCATGAGTAAACAATCACCCCAGGGAAGGCAAACTCAGTAAATGCAGCTCAGTGAACAAGACCCTAAACCAGCACAACAGAAAAAGAAGCCAGCCGTCAGCAGAGATGTGGGATTTACCTGGTAAACACACAGGACATCTAGCCTAATGGAAATTTCAGATAAACCACAAAGAGTCCTTTTTGTATGTGTGCTCCAAATATTGCATGGAGCAATATTTATTTCTTGTGTGAAATCCACTTGGCACTCACATGGTTCGACTGTGCCCCCAAATCCTGAGTTTGGAACTTAATCCCTAACGCAACAGTCCAGAGGAGCTTGAGAGGAGATGGTTCAGCCTTGAGGGACTCTATCCTCCGGATCAGATTTGCGGTGTTACTGTGGGAGTTACATTCTTTAAGAAGGAAGCATTGGTTCTCCCTCTCCCCGTCCCATGCAAGTCACTAAGCAGAGCATGAAGGCTTTGGCCAGATGCAGCAGCTATTCCTCTATCCAGGATGTCCCAGTTTCTAGCCAATAAATTTCTATTCATTGTAGCTGATCCATTCTCTGCTCTTCTGTTAAGGCAGCAGGAAGCTGACCGAGGCAGGGACACACATACTCCAACGTGTCAATGTAAGTAAACATCCTGGATTTGATCTGAAAACCTCTCCTGGTCACCTCAAATCTGATGCTTCAGGTGTTTGGCTTCTTGCCTGCAGAACCTGACAGTCGGGACCCTCCTCATCCTCTTCCTAGAACCTGCTCAGGCATAGTGGGGACGGGTAACATCTTGAGGTTCTTTCTAAAAGAGTCTGGAGGGATATTTGCATCTGAAGAAATAACTTCAGTGAAGGCCGTGAACCCCACCCAGTACCACAACTCATTTCTCCACCGGCCATAAAAAACATACCCAGCACTTTAAAACACTCAGGAGTGAGTGTGTGTCCCCACCCCCACACCCCCCTGCTTATTTGCCTAAACCCCAGAAGCCCCAGGAAGGGGCCTCAGGCAGTGGAACCCATCTCTTAGCAGCAGTCTTTTTTTTTTTTGTCACAAAAGAAAATCCCCTATGAAGGTATTCATTAAGTAAAGTCCTGGCTGAGCCTTTCCTAAGGGGCTCTGGCATTCTGCAGCTGGCCACCACTAATCCCCATCAAATTCCAATGCTGTAGGAAGAGGAAGGAATTATAGATGTAAAATTGTTATCATGAGGATTCAGGCGGATTTCTGCTCGTCACACTACTAAGAAGAATGCCTTTCGAATATAGATAGAGTGCTTTACGGTTTAGAAAGAGCCCTCCTTCTCATTATCTTTGGGGCTGGGCAGAGCAGTGACCTGCTAGGGCAGTGATATTATTCTCTCAGCGCTTATAGCTCCTGCCTCAGGGTTACTTACAACCACGGCTTGGCCAAGCTATGTCACCCAAGTGGGGACTAGTCAATAGGTTGCACATGACTGACTGAGCCCTCACACCTTATTTCAGGGAGGATCACAAGAGGAGGAGTACTGTAGAAGGGGGCATATGAGAAGTCTGTGACAAGCTGGACAAAGACCACAACCTAGAGAGGGTGAAGACTGCCTAGGAGAACATCAAACAGTTGTTCTAACTTAACTTTGGAATCCCCAAGACTCAGAGCTAGGAAGGCGGCTCCATCAGTAAAGCGTACAAGTATGAGAACCTGAGTTTGGATCCCCAGGACCTGCATAAAATCTGAGGACAACTAAACCCATCAGTCATCCGAGGGGCGTGGAGACAGGAGGATCTTATGGATTGCTGGTCAGCTGTTTCAATAAGAGAGCTCGAAGTTCAGTGCGAAGCCCTGTCTCAAATCACAATGAAGAATGACTGGGGAAGACACCAGATGTTGACCTCTGACCTTCACAAATGCATCTGTACACATAGGAGCACATACATTCATGAACACACACACTTATCAGAAAGTACAAAATCCACATTTTACCTGCGTGCCTCATGTCTTGTTCATAATGAGGCAGTAAGCCCAAGTGTGCCACAGACACAATACAGCATTCTGACTTGTTCAACCGCCGCTTCTCACCAAGTTTGTGGACACCCACTAAACAGAAAGATTGAGACAGTGCAGGAATGCATAAGGACTGATCACATACACTGTCTGGACCTCCACTTCCCTGCTAGTAAATAGCTTGGCTCTACATGATTTCTAAAACTTTTACCTTTGAAAGTAACACCAATGACCTTTAAAAGCCAAATTCATGCAAAAGCAGTCATTTTCTCTCTTACACGCCTGAAGGGAGGGAGTTCTTTTTTTTTTCTTTCACTCTGTCTCTGTCTCTGTCTCTCTCTCTCTGTCTGTTTCTGTCTCTGTCTCTGTCTCTGTCTGTCTCTGTGTCTCTCTCTCTCTCTCTCTCTCTCTCTCTCTCTCTCTCTCTCTCTCTCTCTCTTTGCACAAAACACCTGTCCCCAAGGGACAGCTCCCAGCCGGCTGGAACTGTTCCCAAGTTTTGAGGCCAAGACCATGGAGTATTCTATCAAATCCTCCCCAGAGGCTAGAGTCTGATCCCAGCATCCCTCGTGCCTGGTGGAGATTTGAAACATGGGATAGATGTCTCATTCCCTGTACATCTGGAGTAAGGAGATTGAGTCTCAGAGCAATTTGCTGTGCTGAAAATCCTTGTTTTGCTTCCAGGTCTCGGCTCTTGCTCTAGCCTCTCCACATGTGCCATATTTTTATTGCTGAGCCTGGCCTAAGGGTGACTGCATCCCATGACAGGATGCTCCCATCCCCTCTCTGCCTCTTCCATGATAGGATGCCCTCATCCCCTCCCTACTTATCCCATGACAGGATGCCTTCTTTCCCCCCCCAACCCCTCCCCCCTTCTCCCATCATGAGAAGGTCCAGTTACCGAGTATCAATTCATACTCTTGCCTGTGATCTACTAACCATTCCCTCAGCTCTGTCCCTGCCCATTTGGCCTGGACTCATCTGTCTGAATGGATCAGTCTGGGAAACAGAAGGCTACCCTAATGACCATACTATGAATGTCCACTTAAGGGCCACTGGTCACCTTTGCAAGCCTGTATTCTCCAAATCCCACCTAAGGCTTCACAGTTGGATATCTCAATCTGGCTGTGCAATCCCAGCACAGCCTACAATTCTATAGTTTCCTAAGTCAGTACAGAACTCTACTGATCAGAGAGGTGGGAAGACCTACCCTGAGTCCAAGCAGCAATTCTGAGGAAAAGAGAGGCCAAGATATCAACTGCCGTAAGAGCTGAGTCAGGAGAACCTACACCTAGCCTATGCAGGAGACAGTAGCACTTGAGCCATGCAATCCTGAGGATACCCATCCAGTGCCATTACAGGGCACAGTAACCTGCAAACGGCAAAATACCCACAGACTCCTAAACATGGTGCTAAACAGCAAAAAATGGCCAGCAGGAACTGCACCCTCCATCCTGACCAGTGTGGACAAGTGTGTACCGCTTCTTCTTCTTCCTTGATCAAGTGTCACTACTGCAAGGTCACCTGACTACAAAGTGTCAATGTTGAATGACAGATAAATGTCCTGACTGCCGCTCAGCCTACAAAGCTACAGAGATTCTCTGTATCTTTCTCCAGCTCTACAAAGCTACAGAGATTCTCTGTATCTTCTCCAGAGGACTGGCCTGCTCTCCCTGAAGTCATCCACTAGCCCTGAGCTACAGTATGAACAGGAGGCTCCAGTCTTCCTAAGAGACTGTTCCATCAGCTTCACCATGCTGCCCCCGCCAATGACCTCCAGTGCCTTCTTCACCCAAAGATGTTCTCCTGGGGTGTCAGGAATAGCTTCTCAGCTCTGTCTTCAATAGTTACCCTAAATTCAGGCAGCTATTAGGAAATACTTGGTAGACATCTATGAAATCAGTGAATAAATGGAAAAATGGAAGGAAGGGACAGAAGGAGAGAAGGAAGCAGGGGGGTGGGTTGTGATGGAAATATGGAGATATATCTAAATGCATTTTTAGAGGACATTGTATATCTGAATATACTCTTTCCCTCCGAGTTTTCAATCTAGCCAGACTAGAACTTTGGCAGGTCACATGAACCAGCTGCTTCTGCTGCCAGACCTTTCTGCTTGGTAGCCAAGCAGAATGCTGGTCTCTTACACACAGATCCCTCCATGGGCTGGTTGCCTGGCCCCTGCACACACTCGCTCAGAGGTTTCTTGGGATGGCTGATGGTTATCCATTATGAAAGGACATCTACTGTGGCAAAAAATACAGGCCGGTGGACAGCAGGTCTCCCGCTGCTGGCCTTTCCCAGCTGAAGGATCCAGATCCTTGGGAGTGGTCATGAGATGGGCTGCACCGGTGAACAGGGTCCTAGTGGGGCTCCAGGTTGAAGCACACGGCACAGTGGATTTCAGCTTGCTTCTCTAATTAGCCAAGGACACACTCCCTAGGGTGTCCTTTAAGAATAAAGGACCCCCTGATTAAAGGTAATTCACTTTTCCCAATACCATTTACCATCATACGTAATTATTGTAAATACTGGCTTAGAATAAGGGGCATTTTCTTATTTTCCTCTACAAGCCTGGCTTCCCTTTCTGTGGCATGAGGCAGTGAACTTGCAGCTCTGCAGGTGAAAAGCCACTTCTTCTCAGCGGAAAGGGACAGCAGACAAAGCCCTGTGGACAAAGGACACCCCAGCGCTTGGAGCAGGGATGATGGCAGGTTGCCACACAGCCTCTCTGAGGAGAGAAAAATGCAGAAGGCAGGAGGATTGTTTGGAACAACCTGTTCCTGCTCCAGGTGGGTTGCAGACCCTCCCCCAACCCCAGGAAAAAGCCGCATGACTCCAAACCATAATGGGGTGAGAAGAATGAGCTGAGAATACAGAAGCAGAGAGTGCAAGTCCAGAACCGGCTCTAGGGTTGGCTAGCAGCAGGAACAGGGTAAGCACAGAGGGGCTCACTCCAGCCCTAGTCTCTCAAGCTGGGATGGCACAGAGAAACCACATCCTTCAGTTGTGCTCAGCAACCTATTAGCTACCCTCCTTCCTTCTGGTCACAATGCCCAACTCAAGCCCTACAGATAAGGGACTAACCTGAGTGAGTCCCCAAAGCTCTCAGGTGACATGATGTCATGCTAGCGAGTCAGCTACACGGAGGTGCCCCTCCCCACCTGCTCCCACATTTACAACCCCCATCGTGGGACCTCAGAAAGCACCTGTCGCCAGGAGGAGTCATAACAGATGCTTTGGCAGATTCTCTGCCCAGGGTCCCTGTGTCTACTGCAACTTGAGATCTTGTCTAGTCAGTAAAGTACAAGATGACTTGACTCTCAGGTTCCCTAGGATACATCTGCCCAGATTGCTGCATGTTTTCAAGCAGGGGTTTCAGCCTCTGGTCTCCCCCCTCCAACTCTCCAGCACCCACCCCTAGCTGACAGCGCATGTCTCTCATAGCATTCAGAAACTGTTTATAGAGACACACAGTGCAGAGGTTTCAGCCTCACACAGCAGCCTGAGCCAGCCTGAGAGGCACATAGATTCCGCCCCTCTGAGAGCCTCTTGATAGACCTGGCTAGACGTTTAAGCCGATGCCCCTTGCCCTCCCCAGACGAGAGGTGCATATTTTATGTCCAGTGGAGCATGAAGGTCTGAAGAGGCAGGATGGCTTATCAGAGATATAAATATACGGTTGAAATTGTGTCAATATTTCTCTATATAGTGGATTCCGAAAGATGCCCCCTATTTCTCTAGTAAATCATATACATTTAAAGTCCCCAAATACCTAAATATATATTTATCCAATAACTCATCTCAACTTTGAAGTGGCTCGTTTCTTTCCAGCAGAAATTCAGGAATACAGGATATGGTTGCTAACCCTGGTTTTTTGGGGTTCTTTTCCCTGCTGGGGAGGGAGGGAGGGAGGGAGAGAGAGAGAGAGAGAGAGAGAGAGACAGAAATTCTGAATAATGATTGTTTAAATATTGATGAAGGTCTGACACTAAGTTGTATTTGGGCACAGTAGTGCCTCTGCAGCAGGATGTGCAGGGGTTGGGGCAGAGGTGGGGAGCTGGACTAGAACCTCTAGGGTCCCTTCCAGCAACAACATTCCCTGAGTCTGTAACACATTATTGAGTGCGTGGATAGCCGGAGCAGACAAGCACTAAACTTGGATGGAGTCGTCTCCATGCCACAGGAAATTGTTGATTTATTGGTCTTCATTTCCTGATTCCTCCCCTCAACCCATTTGCAAACAATGTATTCAGAAGCTGCAATTTCTTTCTCTCTCTTTTTTTAAAGTATATTTCCCTAGATATCCTCAAGGATGTTTCACCGCCTCCGTCTTCCTAGGAGGATATTAAAATCCACGGTGAAGGATGGACTTCTTCAGCATGCCTAATGCTGTGTGTGCTTGGTGCACAGTAGGTTCTTAGGCAGTGATGATGCCTTTCCCAGAACCACCCCCCAACCCAAAGCTTGAGTTCATTGTTTTTCTCAAACAGAGGTCCCAGGAGGCTGAAAACCTTATCTCTGGAGACAAGAGGATGGAGAACTAGTGAATGAACATAGGAACTTGAACAGCTGCCTAGTAGGACTCTTGCAGGATTTTAGGACAATGGGACTTCCAGTGGCTCTAAGAATGGAAGACATGGGTTCCCAAGGAAAGGTGACTTTTCTCAGGGGCATATGCTCCCCTGTCTTCAAGGTGAGCCTGGCTTTGAATTTGCAGTCTATTCCCCTGTGTTTATGTCAAACTCAGAGTAAATAATCCCTGACTGTCACATTAGAAGAAAGACATCATATTCCAAGCTTGCTAACTCTCGCTTTTTCTGTGTGGTTAGAGAAGGGGTCCCTTCCCTGCCTCACTGACTCAGCCTCCATCTTGCAGAAGATGAAAATTTGCCATTACTGTCAGCTACATCCAAATCTCTGATTCAAACACACTCCCTACTGCTGGACCCTCACTAAAATGACAGTGTAGACTTGAAAGGATTTAAACTCTTCCCAGGCAAAAAGAAGTAGGAGATTCAGCACACGGAAGAATAGAGTAGACAGGGGCTTTGAAGAATGGCCACAGTACCCTGTGCTTCAGGGGAGCTTGAGATGCTCCATCATTCCAGCACCACACACAAAATTTCAGTTGACTGGAGAAATCAGAGAAGCAGAAGACATCTGAGGGAAGATCTCTAGGTTCTCTAACTGGCCCAGTGAATGGGTCATGGGTCATCTTGCCGCCCCACCACCCAGCAGCGACCGTGGCATCTATCCATCCATAGGCTCCAACCTCTCACACAGACCTTCAATCACCTTGCAGTGCCTCATGCTGCAACCATCAGTTGGATTCTCATATAGACTTGTTTAAGCCTGCCTTCAGACATAGGCAATTCTGCAAGTGGAAAGGAGATCTAGATGGAAAATGTCAAAGCAGATAACTGAAGGACATACCTAAAATTGAGATAACTATTCCCCTGAAAGGTAGGGAGATGTTATATTCATGGAAAAAAAACAGAGTTCTATGAAAACAGAAATAGGCAAATAGATAATAGCCAGTACAAAACACGGCAGCCCCATGGTTGTATGGTAAAACTGAAGATGGGCAAATAGCCTATAAATCCCAACAGTGCTGTAAAAAATCTCTGAAGGATGCACTCAAGTTATAAAAGGACCAAGCCATTAAAGATGAAGACCTAGACTCAGGAGAAAAGGGAGGGCAGATATGAAAGTACCCTCCCTCCAGATCTTAAGCCACATTATAACATACAGCAAGCAGGAAATGAGATTTGAACCCTAGTGTGATCATGGGCAGGGATGGGTCACCTGGGGTGAGTCTTCTGAACCATCCATGCATTTGGAAGATGACACTTGTTATTTCTGAACCAACTGAGTTTGTGTTTATATACATATATATATATAAACATATATATAAACATATATATATATATGGTAGAAAATTAAATGAATAAAAATGTAGGAAATTATTAGCTCAATTTTATGGAAGTATATATAAAGGCAAATAATCATATAACTCTATAGGACTCAGTAATGAAAAATAGTCACATGAATATGATAAGCTAAAGATAATTATGGATTTAACCACAAAGTTAATTACATATATCTATAAATATACACTTATACACATTTGACAAACAAAATGAATATACATTCTGTATTATACATACAGAAGTGTCAGAATCTCATATGTAAAAATCAAAATATTGTAGATAAATAACAGAACAAATAAGAATAATGGATACAGGGGTAGGTAGTTGAAGAAAGGAGAGAACACAGAGAGGACAAAATAAGTGAATGAAACCCTACTCAGCCACCACCAAGGGAGTCACACCCTACTCAGTCACCACCAAGGGAGTCAGAAGCCATCAGCATTTAAACTGATGCCCATTGTATTCACACAATTTAAAAGCTTACAGACACAAGGACCAGATAAACAGTTGAGGAATATGATGGGCTGGCAAAGGCAACATGAAGCTGTTTTGTTGTTATTGTTGTCTTTTCATTAAAAAAACAAACAAACAAACAAAATAAACCTCTCACCAAATTCTTTTATTCCATTACTAGGACAATAATAAAACTCAATTTGATAAAGAAAAAGCACCTATTCCTACAAGCAGGCCCACTGCAACAGGAAAGAGCTGAGTACTAGACCTTGGTGTGGGGTGAAGAGGGGTTAAAGGGAACCCCAGACACTTGCTTCACTCTGGGGTGAAGAGGGGTTAAAGGGAATCCCAGACACCTGCTTCACTCTGGCTGGGTGCTAACATCTGCCCTGTACAGCGGTGAGAGCTGTCTGTTTCCTTTTCTACAGAGGGAGTGGAGAAGGTATCAAAGATGGCAGTTTTAATGGGTTAGTTAGAAAATCCCTGTTTGGGGTTAAAATAGAAGTAAAAGTTGGTACGACCACAGCCACATCAGGGCCCTTTTTATAAACATACACAGCCATGGAAAGGAACCATTTTGATATTTTTTCCCAAGTGTCTTGGATGAATTTGAACCAAAGTGATCATGGGTTCTTCCCACCACACCACCCAATGGAATCTGTTTCACATTTTTGTGCTTACAGAGGATTTTCCAGTTAGGTTCTGGAGTGGACGAGGTGCAGAGCAGAGCCTGAGGGCTCAGCTCACCTCACTGCGCACTGAGTGCATGTGTCTGGCACACCTAGACAACCAAAAGTGCTGACCATGTGAACTTAAGACTGCAGAGAGGCCCTTTCACAGGGCAGCCCACAACAAACCACTTCATTGGGCATTCTGAGTAATGGTGTCTGCCTGGGAGAATGACCAGAAACACCAAGAGATACATTAAAAAATATTTCCCCAAAGAAACAGGAATCGTCGTTTAAAGACTGAGTATAAAAGGGCGCAGGGTGAGAAAATTCACAACAAAGGAGACGGATAGCAAATGGTGGTTATACAGTAGGGCTTGAAGCTGTGTCACCCAGACTCCCACTAACACATCAGTGAAAACTGGAAATAAAAACGCAAAAGCTACTACAAAGACTATATAGCTTGACACATGATGAAACCTTGAGGGATTGTTGCCAATTATAAAGGCATGGAACCCCAAACACAAGGAGCAGTTTTCATAGAGCTTCCTTCTCTTCTTCTCCTTCCTCCTCCTCCTCCTTCTCCATTTTCTTCCTTTCTTTTTTCCTTGGCCCCAAACATAAAGTAAAGCAGGGAAAGATTTGGTGCTGTCTCAGCTTGATAAAGAAAAGGCTCCCTCAGACTTTGTTCCCATTGTTGGGTTTCAAATAAGGATGATTTCAGCAGAACTCCTCCAATTCTACCCGACCCTGGAAACACTTGACAATGAATGTCTGGAGATAATTTAGCTCTCATCTGAGGGCATAAAGGTTAGTGTCATCTAGTGGGTAGAGGTCTGAGACACTGTTAGACTTCATAAGATGTGTGGGGCATTATGTAGAACAGACTTCTCCAGACCAAAGCCCAGGAGTGCTGAGGATACAAAAACCCAGTCTACTACACAGGTCCTAGTTTCTATTTTAAACAATATGAATGTGTTTCTCCATCAAATTGCATAATCAAATGTACTAGTGCCTCTGCCTTCCCTCTACCACACACACACACACACACTCACACAAGAGGGAGAGAAAGGGGTATGAGGGGGAGGGGAAGAGAGAGAAACAATATTTAATACACTGAGTTTGAACACTGTAATGTTGTTTTGTTTTAAGGACTTAAAAATCAGTGAGTATGTAGATAAGAGGAAAATGGAAAATGAGGGGCCAGAAAATGGCTCAGTAGGTAAAGTTCTTGACATGGGAGCCTCAGGACCTGTGTTCAGATCCCTAGCACCTATGTTCAAAGCCATGTATGCACATCCATAATCAGGAATGCACATCAAGTATGTAATCAAGTATGCACACCAGTAATTGTATGTTCACATCAGTAATCCAGTATGCACATCTGTAATCCAGCATACACATTAGTAATGGAGTCCTCACATCTGTAATCAGTGCTTGGGAGGTAGAGACAGGAGGATTCCAGGGGCTGTTGGCCTGCCTCTGCTCTAGCCAAATCACTGAGCTCCAGAGAGAGACCTTGGCTCAAAATTTTTGTTTTGATTTGGTAATTTTTGTCCTTTGTTGTTTTGATTTGCATGTTTTATTTTGACTGGGGGAGGGGAGATGTAAACAACTAGAGACGGGCTACCTTCCCATCATGGATGCAGCACAAAGGTGTGAAGGGAGCCGTCTGGACAGTGTCTACTGGATTTGCAGAAGAATGGTGCCCAAACATTCATACTCAACCAACACACTGTCAAACGTGGAGCAACAAAGACATTTCAAAGGATGCAGGGACCTGATACCACAGCAGGCAGCATTGGAAGGAGCACTCCACCCCATGCAGTGATGGACCTGCATGAGGGATATGAGCAGGGCCAGCAGGAGGTGGGAGGTAACCCCCATGTAAATGCAACCTTCTTTCTATTATTACTGTGACCAGTAAGAAAGGAGCAGCTAGCAAGAAAGGGGAGGGCAGCCAGAAACACAGTATTTCCCTCTCAGGTTTAAAGACACCTCTGCATAGCCTGTACTAATAGTGGGAAAATCCCAATCACATCAACAGCTTTCTGGATAAATGAAAAATGTCAAAGTGTGACAGAGGAAAAAAAAATGAAAACCTTAAGAGGTTACCTCCGAGGGCAAAACAAGACCAAACCATCCATTTTGGAGAACCAGCCCAGGGCTGACTGGCTTTACAAGTGGGATTTTTCAAACATTTAAATAACAGATAACCCCATGTTATATTAATTATTGGCTACACTAAAGAATATAAATTTTTCTCCAGCTCATTTTCTAGTCAATACATAATCCTATAACAAAATGTGTCAACATGACTAAAGAAGAAGCAATGTTTACATATGAATATAGGTGTGCATCTAAATATGAGTGCAGTACATAAGAGTTTATATGTGTGCATCTAAACACAAATGTGGTGGGCCAAACACGATGCTCAAGCTAAAGGCAGTTCTAAACTTGAAGTTATAGTTTAGCAAATATAAATATTTATATTCTTGTCACTTGGTCAACAAGAAAGTAACGTGTTTACCTCAAAACACATGTAATATGATTTTCTTCGCTATTTGTTCAAGGAATGTATATGTTTCCCCCAGTTTTCTGTTTTAAACATATACCATTATTAATGGAGAGACAACAAAAGGCAGTTTCACTAAAATCAGAGAGAAAATGAGCTTTTTCCCCTCTCACTGATGCTTTTCCCTCTTTGGGAAGATCAGGCCAAAGCAATCCAAAACGGAAGAGAATTGAGAGATGGAACCATTAGAAAGGAAGTAAGGAATAATCATCGCTTCAGACAGTATGATTAGAGACACAGAAACTGCAAGGGACCAGCCTGGAAATACCTTATAATTAGAAAACAGAGTTCAGAAAAGTGAACGGTTATTAGGGGAGAAGGGACTTTCTGTAAGACCAGAAATAACTAGTTTTTAAAATCCATTCACAATAGCAATAAAAGACATCAGGGGCAATCAAAAGCATCCTTGTCAGCCCGCACAGTGGAGCAGAAATGAAAAGAAAAAAAAAAGTTAAGGACATAATAAAACCCGGAAAATGAGGTTGGGCAAAAATGAGGCACATGTTTACTGGAAAACTAAATGAAATCAACTCTCAAATGAACATACAATTTCACATGGTGAAATTACTATCAGCTACTTGGTACTAGAGGAAAAGTGTTCTGTTGTTGTTGTTGTTTTGTTTTGTTTTGTTTTAAAAAAAGAAAAGAAAAAGGTAAAAAGGGAGATATGGCAAAAGATCCCTAAGATCAGGTCCTGGAAAGACTGGATGTAGGGGAATACCAGGACAGAGAAGCAAGAGGGGGTCGAATGGGGAACAGGGGGAGGGAAGAGGGCTTATGGGACTTTCAGGGAGGGAGGAACCGGGAAAGGGGAAATAATTCGGAATGTAAATTAAAAAAATATATAGAAAATTAAAAAAAAAAAGAATGGTCAAGGGCTGAAACTGAAGAAGGGATGAGGGATGGAGGGGAGGCTCTTCCCAGCAGAAGCTCTGCCTTCCTAAGATACAGCTGTTACAATTCAAAGCTTGGCCCTGTGCGGATCGCTGATAACGAAGTACTGGATTAGCGGTCTCCAAAGGAACCCAGGCACATTTAAGGACTTAATAAATTACGAAGAAGGCAGTAGACGAGAATGTGCTAGGACAATTGGCTCTGGGGAATAAATAGAATCAGTTTCTCACCCTACTACTGTTTACTACATATGCCAGGTGGGCAGAGGAGTCAGTGCAAAAGCTAAAGCCGTTTGAAATAGGACTACATCCATGCATGGCTTTGTGACTTAATTATTCTAATGTTTTAACAAAGCATTAGGCTTTTCTTTTATAGCACAGCAGAAAATAGAGTTGTAAATTTAACTGAAGGACACACTAAGCATTAAAAGCCCAGGGAAGGGGGAAGATTACAAAAGGAATGCTCGAAACAGCCAGGACCTAAAATGTCAAAACTTCTGCTATTAATAATCACAGGAGGGACTGTGATATGGCTCAGTGAGTAGAGGGCTTGTTGTGCAAGTCTGACATTCTGAGTTCGAATACCCAGAACCCACTCAAAAGCTGGATGAAGGAGCACATGCATCCTTAGTCTGAGCACCCCTATGGGGAAACATGAGAGGACGATTCTGGGCCCATTGGCATGGTGTATGCAGCAGTAGCAGCAGCAGCAGAGAGAAAAGCAGAAGGCATATACTTGGCTGTACTCATACATACATGTGCACATACCCCAACACACATATACACACCACAGAAAATATTAATAGGCAGATTGATGTTCTGAGGTATGAGATAGCTCAAAATAAAATAAACCAGTTAAAAAGACCCAAATTGCTTGATTCTGCTTATATGCATTGTCTAGAGTAGGGAAATTCATACAGACAAAAGGGAGATTGGCAGCTGATTAGGGATGGGGTGGGGTGGGGGAGGGGTTGTTGGGAATGAGGACCGACGATTAATGGGTATGGGTTCATTCTGGGTAGGACTAAACCGCTTTAAAGTAGAATGTAATGATGATTGTATGGCCCTGTGCATATATTAAATGGCACTGAATTGTACACTTTGATGGGTGAATTATATGTTATATGAATTATTTCTCAATAAAGTTGTTATAAAAAATTTAATGGCAAATGACCAACTGGGAGAAATACTAATATGTCATTGAACATTTAGACAAAAGTCAATGAATAGACAGTAAATGACCAAAAACTGGCAAGCAGTTCATTCTATTGAGTTAACAAAGGCTTATGACACGGTATTCTCAACATAAGTGTAGGGACAGGGTCACTCTCATCTCCTGTAGCGATAAAGTCTTCATCTGTGCACCCTGGAAAGCAACTTGGCAGTTGCCGTTCTCAAATGCTTTCCAATTCACTTGTAGGATTCAAAGTTCTATAGCAATGAGAGCAAAAGTACCCGTCGGCCTGTGAGGATGCTCACACCACCATTATCTGAGAGTATTTGTCATACCCACAAATTAGAAAGAAATGGAATGCTCAAAAAGGGAGAAATGACTAAATAAATTATGGATCAGCCACAAGATTGAATATTATGCATCCATTAAAAATGATGTTTTCAAATAAATTTAATGACAGGGAAAATGATCACAGTGTAATGCTCAGTGAATGAGGGATGTAAAATTGCTGACAATATGATCCCATGCACACACAGTGCTGAAGTGAAATATACCAAAGGGCTGGCGGACATTACTCAGAGGGTGACACTTCTGGGCAGTTTCTGTGCTTTATATTCCCCATGTTTTCCATGTTTCTTACAACAGGCTTGCTTTATTTCTATATTAGAAAAATAGTATTTTCTTGAAATATTCATCAACAGAAAAGATGAGTATTGGCCCGAAAAGGTGAATAATGACAACACAGTTCTTTGAAAGGCTGGCATCTGCCTTACCCATGTCCTCATGGGGAGGCACTTCCAAAGGTCCCCAATTTCTGTGGGTACCTCTCACTAGTTCAAGCCCTACCAAGGACTTCTGCTATGATTTTTCTATTGTTGTGCTAATGCACCATCCATGATCAAGGCAGAGTAAAGAGTTTATGGTTTTATAGTTTCAGAGGGTAAGTCCATAATTGTAGGTCCTGGTAGGGAGCACACCAGCAGGAAGACAGGTATGGTGCTGGAGCAGCCGCTAAAAGTTCACACGTTGAGACTACAACAGAGAGAGAGAAACAGAGACAGATTGGGCCCAGCATGGGCTTTTGAGCCTCGAAGTGACACACCTCCTCCAACAAAACCATTCCTCTTAATCCTTTCCAAAAAGTTCTACCCTGGAGACCAAATATTCAAATATGTGAGCCTATGGATGCGATTCTCACTCAGCCATCCACAGCTGCCTAAATATTGCAACTTATTTAGGGCTTCTCATGCCTAGGAAGACTATTAAGGTCAGTAACATAAATGAGTTGAAGGTCTTTTTGTACAATGTGGTGATTATATTAACAAGAAATACCTGAAGACTAAGGACTGTCTACTTGCTGCCATACTTCCCACGTGATAGTCATGGGCTCACCCTCTGAAACTAGAAGCCCATAATCTCTTTCTTCTATAAGTTGCCTTGAATCCAATGGGAAGAAAAGTCATGTATGACTTCCTGTCTCCAGATGCCACACCCACCTGGGACACCTCTTATGCTGGAGGGAAGTGACACTCAGAGCCCACTTAATGGCTGTGACGGTGAAGCCCCAGCAGAGGTCACCGTGAATGCACATTGCCTGCATACAGACCTCCCACTGTGATCTCCATTCCTGTTCCTTCTTCCTGTGGCCTCTCTTCAGCCTGTAATTCCTGACTTTGTCTTCTCATCATCTGCTAAAACCAATTCCTACCAAGCCACGAGGAGCAAATGAGACCACCACACATAGGTTTTGGTCAGTTGCATCACAAAGAAGGCCAGTAAACTGGTTTGCAGAGGACATAGTCCCTATATCCATTCAACAGCTACAAAGCCAGGATGTTTGTCACCAAGAGAATAAGATCCTGGCCATGTCCCATGATGCTTGTGGATTGGAAAAGGTATAGGAAGAAGGACCTCAGCATAGGGCCATGACTACTGGTGTAAACAAGAGATCAGAGTCTGCTGGATATGTTGGGAGAGTCTGAGGTCTTTGTGAAGCTGGGAAGGTATCACAGAAGTCAGAGGCCCTTCAAGAAGTGGAGCTGGGTGAGGCTATGCTTTGTAATCCCATCATTTGGGAGGCAGAAGCATCACCACACTTTCAGGGCTAGCCTATATGATAACTTTCAGGTCAGATGATAAAAAAGAGGGAGACCCTGTATCAAAACATAAACAACAAATAAACAAAGGAGTGTGGCATTGTTGTGGGTCCAGAAGAGGGAGAAGGTAACATCAGAGCTTATCCTTCAAAGGGGAAGACAAACATGGGGGAAAGCCAAAACTGAATGATGTCACGGCATTAGCAAGATCCCAGAGGAGGAAGAAGAGGAGGAGGAGGAGGCCACCCTGAGCATCCTGTCCAGGAAAAGCCCCTAGAGGTTAGCCCTTGCTCAATGTCCATGGACAGTACAAAATCCTTCCCTGGGCACTCAGCAGAACTGCACCTTGAAATAGCTGTGCTGCCGTGGGTCTAAGAGAGGCAGAGTATGGAAGGATGGGGTGATAGCCAGCTCCTCTTGGAATCTAAGCCTCTGGGGACCTGCTTAAGAGGTGGGCATTCACCCATGCATCAAAGAATTGCCCACGCTCATGACTCAGGCTGAGTACTGTCTCCACCTCACTGCTTCTCATGCTCTCCCATCCTCTCTGAGGCTCTCAAGACAGCCACCTCAAAGCCTAAGCTTTGGGTCCATGAGCTAATGTACCTGCATCGTTGGCATTCTCATCAACAGTAGTGACCGAGCCCAGTAAAGGGACCTAAATGCATATGAATGTATAACGGTGCCTCCTGGGCCCCCTCCCTCCATCTCTCCATTTTTAATCTCCTCTACCATTTCATCTAATAAACATCGATGAACTGACGCAGCAGACGAGGCCCTGTGGCAAACATCTGGAAATGTCACAATGAAGATACTGTCCTGGACCCTAGTGTATTCAGCTTCCAATGGATGGGAGAGAAAATAAAAAAGACTAGTAAGTATCCAGGTGGCAGGAGCCTTGCCAGCACCATGGAGACCACGCTGGGTGAGGGGTGGGGTTCTGCAGAAAGGAGAGAGTAGACAGAAAATGATGTGGAATTCTACTAGTCTTGTCAGGGAGTGGCCTCCCCTATTCCCCTATCCCCAGCACTCAAGCGATGAGCCTCCAGAACAGGTGCTAGGCTGAAAGCACAGAGCCAATGAGCCCAGCCAAACACAGCTCCCTGTGGTTCCCTGGCCTACTCTGCCACATAAGCCCCTGAATTTAAGATTCATCAGAGGACTCTGGCTGCCTGGGAAATAATGATTTATTCTGTTTCACTATACACGTGCGAGCGCGCACGCACACACACACACACACACACAATTTGTAATCTTCTGTTCTTACACATTTAATTACCTTAGGATAAATTTGATTTTGCAACTTGGAAAAAAAAATCTCTCTTTTGTTTTCCTTTAATTTCCCTTTCTTTCGAGTTACATTCGACAAAGTTGGGAGAGACAACCAAGACAGATGAGCACAGAGGGGTGGGAAACCGAGAAGCTGCCTGGCCGGCGCAGGCGGGCAGGATGACGCAGGTCCTCGGCACCCACACTGTGTTATAAATTAGGAGAAGTGCCCTGTACTTATATTTAATTCAATAACAAATACTGACTCGCATAAAAATAACTTGTTTTCATTCTGGGAGGGTGAGGCCTAAATTTAAACAATCTTTCCCATTCTGCCTGAGGAAGGAGGCTGCCAATTCTGCCTCCTTGTCTCCTGTTAAATTCCAGATGATGCTTAGA
Organism: Tokudaia tokunoshimensis; assembly: GCA_036184795.1. Taxonomy (NCBI): domain Eukaryota; kingdom Metazoa; phylum Chordata; class Mammalia; order Rodentia; family Muridae; genus Tokudaia; species Tokudaia tokunoshimensis. The sequence goes on from BTHU01000008.1 coordinate 103,280,276, forward strand.
GACAGAAAGGATGCTGTTTGGGGGTGAGAGTGGATACTGAAGCAAAGGTCAGTGGGAAGGCAGTGCAGGAATCTCTGGAGGAAGAGAATCCTCCTGGCCAGCCTCCTAAGGAATGAGTCTGTCAGGCATCTATAAGGGAAGAGTCCAACCAGTGAACAGAGGCTTTGCTGAGGGGCAGTGAAAGTCATATTTTGATCTTGAAGAAGGAGAAATACAATCTTCCTAAGAAGTGGGAGGCTAGGGGGCCTGGGCCGCAGTAGCCATGACAGTGCACCTGGCTTGGGCCATGTACAAGGCAACCTACTACTGGCTTGATCTTGCTTCTTACAGGCCCTGGGTACCACAGGAGAGGTGGTGGCTCTCCTCAGTCTTGGTCTCCTTCTAACCACATCATTGCCAGTTGCAACTTGGCACACAGCAGTCAAAGCAGTGGTGGGTGTTATCCTATGTCCCATAACTTCATTTGAGCCACTGATGCCCTGGTCCACGAGTAAACCTCAGCCCACGCTGGGTTTTCTAATGCCTGTTTAATTGTAAGATATCATAGGGGAAGAGTTTGTGCCCGATCCACCCGCTTCCCCATCCAGAGTTCGCACTTTTACTCTTCATATCTGCATTTTATGGAAAATGGACTCTTAGCCAAGAGCATTTCAAAGTGACCAGGTCAGGTGTTACCTCTTCAGAAAGCTCTTCCTTGATCATTCTTTAAAGCACCTCTAGTCCACAGCAGTCTCTTTACCATCATTCTTTATGAGGAGAGAGATAGGGAGGGAAGGACAAAGCAGGGGCAGAGGGAGGGCGGTGAGTATGGCCAAAGAATATGATATACTTATATGAAAATGTCATTATGAAGCCAGACTCTTAGGAAAAAAAGTCAATATATGCTAATAAAATATGAAGGCTCCAGGCTATTTTCAAGTTCATTCAGGCTGAAAGATGACAACTTTGGAACTAGGCACCACCTTCCCATGACAGCTGCCTGCCTTTTGGGGTATATGTCAAAAGCCACTGGGTCAGTAGTGAGCCCCAGGGGAATCTCGGGGCTCCCAGTGAGCAAGATGCTTAATGGTATGAGGGATGGTGGTGCAGGCACCCTACCACACCAAGTTTAGCATGGAAACTGGAAGCCAGAGCTGCTGTCAACCCCAAGAAAGACACTCCCGGGCTCCATAAGCAAAATGAAAAGGGGCAGGCATGAATGACCATGCACAAAAGGAATGAGGTTGGAGGGGGAACCTCTAACACATGCCATACCCACCCCCACATATGCCCGCAGCAGCCCAGGTCCTTTGGTCCCTGAAGACAGAGATGTAAACTTGGTGATTGACTCTGACCAGCAATTCCCACTCTCCTGAGGCCTATTAAATAAAAAGAAAGGAAAATAAAACCAGAAAGCAAAGCCTGGAAGAAATAGTTATAATAACCTATAAAAGAATGGGTGATTTATACCTATGTGAAACCTGGGCCCTACACAGGCTGTCACTGTGGAGTGTGCCAGGACATTTCTCAGTCCACCCAGGGTGTGAGGCATTCTTACCAGAAGCAGCTTTTCCCTTAGGAACATTCAACATTAACCTTGTGTCTGGCAGCATCCCTGGTTATAGTAAAGACAGAACAGGAAGACTCCCTTTTGGGAAGCCTAATAGTTCTCCAACATGCAAAGCAGGCTGGTCTGTAGACCCTAGGCCATAACCGAAGGTCATAACCCAAGGTCATGTGAACCAGGTTATCCATTCCCAGTGGCTTCTTTGCAGAGCCCTCCTCTCCCCGATTTATAATCACTGGATCCAGCTGCATCTTATGGGGTGCACACTGCCACCGTGTCCCACTCCTCCCCTAGGACCACACAGTCGAGGTTTAAACAGGAGCTTCCAGATGATAGAACTGAAGTCAGAGGTCAGGCCCTAGCTTTGCAAAAGAGAGAGAGGATCTCCAGATCTTCCCAGTTCTCCCCTATGATAGGGCTTCACACCTTTACCCTACCTCCATCTCCTTTCAGACCTCTATCATCAAGCAGAAAGGGTACTCTGGTTCTGGGTGTTCTCTCCCCTACCCACTGGACATTTGTCCCTGAAACATACCCCACCCTCAACTCCCAGACCATTCACCAGACTGCTGAAAGAAGTAAAATTTCAAGGTGGAGAGAGAGTTCTGTGGGTAGGAATACATGCTGTGCAAGCATGAGGATCTGAGTTCAAATCCCCAGCATTGTGTAAAAAGCCAGACACGGCCACATGAATGCCCATAATCCTAGCACTGTGAAGAGTGGATACGGGAGACTAGCTAGGTCTTGCTGACTGCCAGCCTAGCTCCGGGTTCACTGAGAGACTGTTTCAAAGGAGTAAGGCTGACAGAGCAGGGAACTGACAGGACACCCAAAGTCCTCCTCTGATATTTGTGCACATTCACAGGTACATATATATACACCACACACACACACACACACACGGGTGGTGGCAGAAGTAAACTCTCCTGCCTGATAGGCTGTTGAGTCAATGTTAACTTCTAGTGTTTACAATGTGCTAAATCCATACCCAAGAAGAAATACTGCTGCCAACCTAAGTTTAGCTTCTGGTTACCAGGGAAGCTGGGGGCAGTTTCTAGGGAGAAGAAGATGTTTAGAAATAAGATAGGCACCCTTCCAAAGCTAAATGAATCTGAGCCATGTAGCTGAGTGTTCCAGGGGGACAGTGGCCACAGAGGCGGAAGATGAGGGACAGGCAAAGATGGCTTCTTTTCCTAGCACACCTCAGCCCTGGTCTGAGAACCCCAGGGCTTGACTATTCTTCCTGTTCCTTACGCTCTTCTTAGAGTGTCTGTCTAAATCTCCCAGTTCTCTTAGCCCTGTCCTGTGACATACAGACTCTTGGGCATGCAGTAGAGATGCAGTGGCTGGGCTGCCGCAGTCTGATCACATTCTATCCTCTAGTGGGTACACTGATTCCATACTGTTCCAATAAACGTGTGAACACCATCCATCAACCCTAAGGCAAGCACTGTCAGCCCAGGCCACACACTGACTCTACACTATGGCCACCCTCTGCCCCTACCACAAGCCCTTGATACTCCTTAAAGGATCATGTCCCCGAAGCAGTCATTCATGTTTGGAAGTGAAACAAGGTTAGCAATGACCATTCTCTATGCATTCAGCTTACCAACAAAGATGACCTCACACACACACACACACACACACACACACACACAAAATGTTGGTCCAAACATAAATGGGGCAAAAGTTAGAACTATTTGGAAGGACCCGCTGAGGAAAATCTTTCATTCTCAAGTGAACAGGTGTCAAGTCTATCTTGACATCATGGCTTTGAGTCAAGTGTATTTGAGAAGGAGGGTCGTGGTCACTTTGAAACATTTTCAGTCAACAGTACCTGCCATCATTTCTTTTTCTAAGGCTGGGGTAAAATACACTGACAGATGCAACTTCAGGGAGAAAGGATTTATTCTAGCTCATAGTTCAGGGCATAATCCATCATGGCAGGAGCTTGAAGCAGCTGTTCACATTGACTCCACAATCAGAGAAGAGTAAGCGCATGCATGCTGGGTCTCTGATCACTTTCCTGTATATACACTCCAGAATTCCCTATCCCAGCACTTAGTCCCACCTACTGTCAAAATAGGCCTTCTCATATCAATTAACATAATAAAGATAATCCCCCATAGAGAGTCAAGAGGTCCTTGTCCCACCCCCCCCAAGGTGGCCGCCATCGCAGACCACATAGTAGAAAATATAGCTAAATATGAGAGAGCACTGAATGCCTTATAAACCTCCTCAGACCATGGATACAATTGGGCTTCTGTAGAGATGGATGCAGCCGACTGACAGTGTAGCAGAAAGGACCCAATTTGTGGGACAGTCAGAGGGAATTCTCATTTCTGTTTCTATCCCTAGTTCCCCTCATAACTGAATTAAAATTCAAGAAGAGCTGTGAAGGAGGCAGAGAAATAGCCTCAGTAGGAGAGGACTCACAGAATCTTCAACATAAGGCTGTCTTGAGTGCATGACAAGACACATATGGCAGTACATGGAAGAAGAGACCACCCAAAACACACAAGAGCCTTCAGAGACAAATGGAAGATGGGTTTCTTGATGCCAGGGCTGGAAAATGCCCCGTAGAAAAGTTACATCTCTAGACACATCCTGGAAAAACTACTAAACATCAAGGGAAAAATGGAGTAGTCCCGGGACATCCAGATAGAAAAAGGCAAATGACCTGAAAAGAATAAAAATGAAGCTTTCTCCATAGTACACACAGCAACATCTGATGGCCTGGGCTTAGTACCCTGCAGAGATACCAACTCCATGTCCACAGATTCTGAACAAAGACACTAGTGTGACGTGTGTGTGTGTGTGTGTGTGTGTGTGTGTGTGTGTGTGTGTGTGTGTGTGTGTGTGTGTGTGTGTGTGTGTGTGTGTGTGCGCGCGTGCAGAACTAAGGCAGGCTTCTGCCTTACTGTGTGCCCTAACAGGGAAGGAGATCCAAGAAGTGAAATGCCAGAGACTCAGTGCAGAAGGCTGTGGGAAGGTGAAGAGGAAGGAACTGAGAACGACTGGCCTAGTTTGCTTCCTATTGCTGTGATAAACACTGTACCCAAAATCAGCTTGAGGACTAAGGGTTTTTCGGCTTAGAGTTCATAATCTTTCATCCTGGGATGTCCAGATGGAAACTGGAGGCAGAAACCTGGAGGGAAGAGACTCCTGAAGGCAGAGGTCATGGAGGAATGCTTCTTACTGGCTTGCTCTTCCTGGTTTGTTCAGCTCATTTTCTTATGCTACTCAGAACCACCTACTCAGGAGTGGAACTGGGCCCAGTTAGGTGGGCATGGGCTCACCCACATCAATCATTCATCAAGAAAGTGTTCCTACAAACTTGTTTACAGGCAATCTGACAGATGCATTTCCTCAACAGATGTTCTTCCTCCCAGATGACCTTAGCTTATGTCAAGCTGGTGAAAAAAATAACCAGGTTCACCATACCACAAGGACACTTGGTCAACTATGCTCATAGCAGCTTTATTGGTAGTAGTCAGAAACTCGAAATAACCTAGATGCCCCTCTACCAAAGAATGGATTAAAAAAAATGTGGCACATTTATTTACACAATGGAATACTACCTAGCTATTAAAAAACAAAGATACCATGAAATTTGAAGGCAAATAGATAGAACTAGAAAATATCCTGAGTGAGGTAACCCAGACGCAGAAATACACATATGGTATGCATTCACTTATAAGTGGATATTAGCCATAAAGTACAGGATAACCATGGTACAATCCACAGACTGAAAGAAGCTAAGTAACAAGGAGGGTCCAAGGGAAGATGTTTGAATATCACTCAGAAGAAGAAATGAAATTGACATCAGAATCCCCTTCAGGATTGTGGGTCCCATAGGGAACAGGAACTGCACAGGAAGACCAATAGAGTCAACTAACCTGGACCTTGAGGTTCTCAGAGACTGAACCACCAAGAAAAGAGCATACACAGGCTGGACCTAGGCCCATACATACGTAGCAGATGTGCAGCTTAGTCTTCATTGTGGGTCCTGAACAACTAGAGGAGAGGCTACCTCAAAAGCTGTTGCCTGACTGTGGGATACATTTTTCTAGCTGGGCTGCTTTGTCTGGCCTCAGTAGGAGAGGATGTGACTGGCCCCACAGAGACTTGATGTGCCAGAGTGGGGAATACCCAGGGGGGACTTCCACCTTCTCAGAGGAGAAGGCGAGGGAGAATGGGGGGAAGGATTGTGAAAGAGAGTGACCAGGAAGGGAGGCATCAATCAGGATATAAAGTGAATACATAAAAATAAATATTAATTAATTAATGAAAAGAAATAAACATCAGAGGTGGATGAAGGAAAGGAACTGGGTGAGAGAGGAGATGGGGCGTGGAAAACAAGGGTGGGGATCAGGTGTGGGGAGACCTTGGAGGTGGTACCATGCTAGGAAAGGGCTGGGAGAGGAAATGGCAATTGGCTGTGGGCACATCTCTGGGACAACCCTGAGACCTGGGATGAGGGAGATTTCTGCGAGTCTATAGGGTGACCCTAGCAAAGATTCCTAGCAGCTGGGGATGTGGAGACTGAAATGACTGCCTCCTGTAGCCAGACAGAACTTCCAGTGGACAAAGGGAGACACCAACCCACCCACAAAATCTTCAACCCAAAATTTGCCCTGCCTACAAGATGTGCAGGGATAAAGATGGAGCCGAGACTGAGGGAATGGCCGGCCAATGACTGGCCCAACTTGAGAACCATCCCATAGGAGACAGCCAACCCCTGACACTACAAAGGATACTCTGCTATGCTTGTAGATAGGAGACTAGCATAACTGTCTCCTGAGAGGTTTCATGTAGCAGCAGATGGAAACAGTTACAGAGACTAACAGCCAAACACTAGGCAGAGCTCGGAAGTCTTGTGGAAGAGTGGGAGTCAGGACTGGGAGCTATAGAGGTCAAAAACACCACAAGAAGACCTACGGAGTCAACTAACCTGGACCCATGGAGGTTCATAGAGTCTGAATCACCAACCAAAGAGCATACGTGGGCTTGATGTAGGAAATGTACAACATGATCTTCATGTGTGTCCCTAGCAATTGCAATGGGAGTTGTCTCGGACTGTTGCCTGCCTTTGGAGTCCCTTCCCCTAGCTGGGCTCTCTTGTCTAGCCTCAGTGGGAGAGGATGTGCTTAGTCCTGCCAGGGTAAGTTGGTACCCAAGGCAGGCTTGGTCTTCTCTAAGGAGAAGGGGAGGGGTTTATGGGGGAAATGGTAAGGGTGGGACTGAGAGGGAAGGGCTGTAATTGGGATGAAACGTGAACAAATTATGGGAAAAAAGAAAACTAACTGGGACTGTAACAAATGGAACCTGACTAACCAAGTATAGCAATACTCCATCTAAGAGCAGAGGCCCTGACGTCACAGGGGACTTTCTAGAACCATAAACCCCTGAGCTCCCCTTCAGACCCAATGTACTAGAATCCTTACTTCAAGAAAATGTCTGGTTGAGACACACTCACACACACACACACACACACACACACACACACACACACACACACCTCAAAACAGAACCATTCTCTGCAATAGGTAAGGCACAGAGAAAAGGCAGCCAGTGGTCACCGAGTGGGTAGCAGCAAAAGTATTGAGGCAGGGGACAGAAGACAACAGTGCCTCCTAACCTCGTTAAACCCAAACAGTACCAAAAGATGGGATGGGGGGATTCAAGAGCTGCAAAATTTCAGAAATAAAAGTGAGGTTGCACGTCTGCCCATTGCAGAAGAAAATTTGGGGGGATTTTTTTTTTTTTTACTTTGCAGGGGGCGGGGTTGTAATCAAGGATGACATTTCTTGAAATTCAGTATAGTTTTGCAGTATTGTTTTAATTCTTGTCTATTAAATTCTAATCAAACTCAACATACTGCTCTCAAGTTAAAATGTATATAGTTTGATTCCATTTTTGCAAGACTGATTCAATTGATGTAATTAGCTATCATTCTATCAGAGAGCCATGGACCAAATGGTAATGAGCTAGATAGTTGGAATTAATTTTGCCATGTGTGTGTGTGTGTGTGTGTGTGTGTGTGTGTGCACGCATGTGTTTACTTTTGTCTAGTACTTAATTTTTAGAAAACAAATAGCATATATTAGTTTCACAAAAAACCCTTAAATGCGTAATCAGAAAGGTCCAATTCTAATAACAGATTTAAATAAGGCTCTCAATAGTGATTATAGCCATAAATCTGAAAAACAAAACTACTTAAATAAAGATATGAGAAACCAAATTAAGGGATAAATTGGAAACAATGTAATCATTCTCATCACTAAGCACTTTTCCATCAGGATGGGAGGCCGGTCTAGCAATGCTCCTCAACTTCCCATAAGGAGCTTAGGGGATGGCTCAGTCTGCACAGTGCTCCTTATGCAAGTTTGGTGACCAGTGTTTAGGCTTCAGAACCCACAGAATAATAGTGAGCACAATGGCTTGCATTTCCAGTCCCAACACTTCGGAGGCTGAGACAGGCAGATCCTTCGTGCTTAACAGCAAGTCATCATAACCAAAACAGTGAGCTTCAGACCAGCCAGAATCCTTCTCTCAAAGAAGGCAGATGGTGTTCCTGAGGATAATACCAAGATATCCTCTGACATCCCTGTGTGTACCTAAATAAGCATGTGGTTTACATACATATACATGCACAGGCATATACACCAAGGCTGTCCTCTGGCCTCCCCCCTGTACATATAGAGGCATACTGGTGTGTATATACACACATGTATACATACACACTCACACATGTGCATACAACACATACTAAAGTGAAATCAGAAGTTTCTCTGCAGTTGCAAGCCCTTACATCTCCAGAGCACAGGTTCCCAAGACCACTCCCGAGCTGTGGCGATCCTCAATCCTAGGGTATTTCCTTAGAGCCAACCAAGCCTGCCTATGAGGTTCTCAGTACCTCAAACAGCCCATGCAGAAGAGCCCTCAAATTTTATTACCTTTACTACACAACAAAGCACCCAAGGACCCTCAGAGCCACATGACACACCATTGACTCAAACTGTTCTTTCCTAGACCCACCCCTGCGGGAGACTGATAAAATGTGTGAGCTCCTCGGAGGCTCTGGGCTCTATACTCTTTAGCGGCTCATGGTTGATTTGGAAAGAACTGAATCAGACTCTGGACTTGAACAAGGGGTCAGAGGACCAGGTGACACTAATTGCAGCTGCGGGGCCACAGGCTCCTCCTCTCATCTGCCACTGGGACAAGGCTCTTCAGCCAAGGAAGGTATGACTACGTTGTCCCTCTCCCAGAAGGCAATCCACTCCCTGCAACTCAGCAGCAGAGTAAGATGGGAAAGACAAGCCAAAGCCATATGATTACACCTCGCCAGGAAATGGCCCACAGGCATGGGGTACACCTAACTTATAGAAACCCAGATACACCCATCTCAAGGGACAGTGAACTTCTCCAGCAAAATGTCTTCACTCAAACTGCTTTTAAACCAGACTTGTACTTTCACAGATAAAATAACTGAGGAGTGCTAGGCTAGGTACAGGCTTGTACCTTCCTAGATCAGGTCTCCCTCTGCTGGCTCCCTGGCCATTCCCACGTTTATAGGAAATATTATGCACTCATTTGGAACCGCATAAGACACTTTTCCAGGTGAATTCTTCAACAACTTCTCATAGTGAAAGTCACCTCCCCGACTCTGCTGAGAGGAAATCACTCAAGGGTATTGGTCCTGAAGCTAAAGCTGCAGTATCTTGGATCCCTGGCATTTTCCAACTCCACTTCCGAAGCATGTTCCAGCTGTGTATAGCAGTAGTCTTTGGAAACTGCTTCCTAGTAAGATGGACACTGAGCTGAGCTCTCTAAGGCCGCCAAGTGGAGTGGTTAGGAGCACACACTCCAGGGTGGGCGTGTAGCTCAGTGGCAGAGAGTTTGCCTACCATCCTCAAGGTCCTAGCTTGGATTCCTACACTGGGGTAGAACAAGGAAATGTGTCAGATCTGCAGGCAACCTGCCTGGGCCTAATCAGGTACAGCTCATGGGAAATTATCTCACCTTTCTCTTACCTTGCTTTTCTCATCTGAGGACAATCGCCATGGTTCCCTCACAGAGCTTCGAGACATCTACCTGAGCTTATGTTGTTAGGTGTGCAGAGACAATGGGCAGCTTCTAACCCAGAGGACATGGATGCTAATATTCTCCAATTCCATCACCTGTTTGAATGCCTTTAGCTTCTCTCCTCTTTCTGTCCCACACCCAAGATAACACTTTGTCCCATAAGTTCCCTACTGCCACTCTGTCCCCTGGTTCCTCCTCGGGTGTCACTCAGACTCTAACCCCTCCTTCCTTGTTTTGTTCTCAAGCTCACTGCCCCCCAGCCCCCAGCCCCCCCACTCTCAGCAGAACCTCTCAATCCCTGATGATTTTGACATGGATATGAAGGCCGGCCAAATCCCCAGCCATCCCATTAGTAATAATTCTGTTAAATAACTATCCTGTCGTCTTGAGAAATGGGGTGGCATCACCTGGCACTGCCCTTAGTCCTGACCCAATCAACTTTTTAATCCATAAAATGGAGGTGAAATACATAATGGGATGTATATCAAACCGGGATATGACAGAAAGCTGGAAGAAATGACCGAAGTGCCAGGGGGAGAGTTCATATCCAAACTGATCTCTGGGGACTGGAATTCTGGACTTGGGCCAAGAGAAGATGTTCTTTATACAGGACGGGCATAAATTTCCAGTGTGGGAGGGCAGTGCTGACTCTACAGCCCACTTCAGGGAGCCAGGCGAGGTAGGAAGGTGACCCTATGCCTTTTTAATTAATCCATGGTGGGAAAGGGTCTGCGACCCAGAAGGACCTGCCCACTGTCCTCTGAATATAGAAGGAATCCCTTTTAAAGAATTTGGGTTCTTTAAATAAAAAGTATAATTATTACCTGACAGTTTCATAAATGTACATACTTTGGTCATGCTTTTACCCCTCATGCCCCTCCACCCCACACCCCTCACACAAGTTCCCCCCTGTTTTCCTGTCTTTTGTTTCCTTCTTTCTTTGTCAGTCACTATGTTGAATTACAGTTGTTTAAATGAGTATATGTGATTGGTAAAAGGAAAGACATGAGTGCTCCTGGGTATGGGGGGGGGTTATTGTAAATAAAAGGGAGCGCATAGCCAGAGCAGGGACATCTGGGAGAGTCCAATGTGATCATGACCTTGAGCTGGTCAGTGTGAGCACATGGGTGGAGCAGATGGGGGAGGGGGAGGGCAAGAGACCAGGAGAGTAAAGGGTGGATGAAGGGAGCTAGGTACCCAAAGTGGCTGGATTATATAGAAGGGCAGGGGGAAGGACTGGAGAAGTTTAGGGCAGGAGATGGGATATAGCAACCATACCCTGAAACAGGTAGGGACTGAGGGATGCTGGGAGATGCTGGAGACTACGTCCACTTTGGTATGCTAAATAGAAACCTGTTAGCCCTTTGTCCTGGGTTTGAGACCTAACAATATGTGAGAAGTTATTTCAGGAGCAAGGACAGCTTACAAATGACTACATCACTCAGGAAAGTGATTCTGACCCCCAGCACACAGTAAATATCAAAAGCTCCTTCAGAGGGGTGTGGCCTCATGAGTCCCTCCCCTAGTCTCGATGCAAAGTTGAAGGCCCCCACCTGGTCCAGTAACCACAGCTGCTTTGAGTTCATGAGCGCAAAGGCCAAATCTTATCTAGAAGATATTTCTGAGCACTTCTCCGTCTTCCAGCTCTTAACCTTCCAAAAGATCCTGTTCTGGGAAATAAGAATGTCAGGGATTAGCATTCATAGGTCTCAGGTTCTCTCATCAGTTCGGGGACCCACTTACCATTTATTTCAAGCATTATCTTTGCCAGTCACTGGCCTAAGAACTGCTGACAGAGGAATGCTTCAAATGAGAGATTAGAATGCACCAAGTGGGTAAATTAATAGAGCACACCCTTTGCAGGAAACAGGAAGAGGTGGGCTCTGGTCACTAGCTCAGGCTGAAACATGTATAGGGCCCTACTGTGGTACTCAGAGCATCTGGAGCCCTGAAGGCCTCTTTCAAGCAGCATTCTGTAATTCTCTGATGGCCATGAGTTAGAGTGGAAGGTGGGGGGGGGGGGAAGAAAGCAGAGAGACTGAGTCAGAGATCCTTTCAACCCCAGCCAGCCTCTCTTTTGCCTGTAGACTGATTTGTTATTTGTTCCTATCTTGACTTGAGAACAAAGTAACTCTGGTCTATAGAGTCTCAGCTCCAATGTGCACACAAAGAATTGTAGCGTGAGCCTGGGAACACATCCTGTTTTAGTTTTCAAAATGGTAAACATCAATGATCGGGGTCTGGGAAGATAGTTCGCTTGTTAAAGTACCTGCTGTGCAAACCTGAGAACCTAAGTTTAGGGTCCCCAGCTCCCACATAAAAGCTGGGGACCATAAAAGCCCATCTGTAATCCCGGAGACACAGGCAGATCCCTCAAGCTCATGGGCAGCCTAGTAAGATGCTCCAGGGTCAATGAGACTCCACAGCTCTAATGATGAGGTGGAGAAGCCACTGAGGAAGACACCAGTGGCTCCCAGGATCTGCACACCCACACGCACACATGCATCTCCCACATGAGTACACATTGACACAAATACCCTTCAATCCTCAGGGATCACAGCATTATACAGCACAAGCTTTTGGAGGGAAATTCAGTGACTATATCAAAAGATGTAGTGTGTACCCTCTCCCACACCACACCCCCATTTCTATAAATTCCAGATACACCTACATTCCTGCGGAACATTTTATTGAACTATACCATACATTTTACTTTGTATAGCAGCAGTATATTCCTGCCTTGCATTGTCATTTTGTGATAGTAAAATGTACACAGTATTTCTCATTTTAACTACTTGTAAGTGTGTAATTTAGTATCATGAAATCCATTCACACTATGGAACAGTTATTACCATTATCTTTATACTAAAATATTTTCATCATCGCCAATATGAAAATCCATCTCTATAAACAATAACTCCCGTGTCTCTCTCCTCTTTGCCCTTGGTAGCATGTATGCCACTGTCACATTAAATTTGCTTGTTTTTCATAAAAGTCGGATCATACAATATTACCCTATCATGGTTGGCTTCTTTTTCTTAGCTAAAGGGTTATCTCTGTTACAGAATACCACAATAGTTCATTCCTTCTTATGGCTGGATAATGTTTCATTGAATTTGCATACCACATATGTGTTCCTCTCTTGACGGGCACTTGGCAGGGTTCTTTTGGCTACTATGAGTAATGCCGCTTTAAGCACTAAGACCAATATCTGAATTTCTGCTATCAATTCTTGTGTGCAGAGTTCTTCTGGAGGTAAAAGACTAGAAACCACCACACTAATCCATCGGTGGGTAACTAAATAAAGAAGTCGCTGTGTCTCCCTTTAGAATGAGTTGCTTTTGGAGTCCTAGCACAGGGTCATTTATAAATCATAGTATCATGAACAGAGTAAGAAGAAGAGGAGAGGTAGTGGCTGCTGTAGCATATGTGCATGTCTGATGCACGCAGTGTCTGTGGAAGGCTCTGTAAGAGCCAGTGGGTGTGGTACCCTGGGAGGTCGCCAGAGTATGGGTTCAGCAGCGATGGTGCTTGGCTATATGATGAAAATACTCAAATGAATTGAACGATTTGCCCTTTTAAAATTAATAAATACTTTGCACTGGCATGTGATCTCTCAAGATCCTGAATGTAGAGTCTGGAGAGATATCAAAGTTGGTGAAGTGCTTGTCACACGAGCATGAAGTCCTTAGCTCAATCCCCAGCACTCATGTTAAAAAAAAAAAGTTGTATGGTGGTGTGTACTTAATCCTGGTGATGGGAAGGTAGGGAGCCACAGGTCCTACTGAGAAACCCTGTCTCAATAAGTAAGTCAATAAATACAAAGTGGACAGCTCCCAGAATTAACACCAGAGGTTGACTTCTGACCTCTACACTCACATGCACAACACATGTAGCTGCATGTGAAAGCTCACACATACAGAAACATGTGCATGTACACATCCTGCCCTGATGGAGGTCAACACTCTACCTCAGGAACAGCCTCTGCTGTCCTCTTCCAGGCTGGATATGTCCAAAAGGTATCTGCTGGGAGCCAAGTGGAAAGACATCACAGGATGATAATCAATTCATATGTGAAAATGAGCTGACGAGGGGAGAAGCAATAAAAGCCAGAGGAGAGAGAAGGGAGGTGTGAGTTGCTGAAAGAGTCACTCTGTATTCCAAGGCCTTCTTGGTTCCTAGCAGGGTTGGAGATTAGTGTTGATAATAGTTTCACCATAGGACCACAAAAAAAAAAAATCAATGGAATTGGGACCGAGTCAGGATCCATTTATCTTCTTGGGGTGAAATAGAAGGTGTGATTTTAAAGAGACAAATTATACCGAATGTGGATAATTGATGTGCGTACACAGAGCCATGCAAGGAGGGCCAGCTCACACAACTGCACAGTAGTCTGCATTATTCTCGTCAAAAGCTTCCTGTAACAATGCCAACCCCAGGGCACAGTTCAAGTACTCTAGAGAGTAGTAACAGGAATTGAGTTCTAGAATACGCCGCATTAATGTTGCATGGTTAATTATTTGTATGAAAAGGAAAATAATATTGAAAAGGGAAAGGCAATGCATAGGTCTTGCTTCCCAATGATAGTGCTTGCCCAGGAAGGGTTCCAGAGGTCACTTAATCTATCCCTCGGCCTCTCATTTTAATGGACTGGTAGCCCTTTGAATAAAACTTTTTTTCCTTAAAGGACTTTATGTGAGTTCCCTCATTGATTGGCAGGTACACTTCTCATCAGCCAGGATGATCCCATCACCTCGACAGGGTCAATATCTGACACCCCAGAGGCTGGTGAAAGGTGCTGTATCGATTCATCGATGAATTCGTTAATTAAGTAACACTTCGTTCTCAAACATGAGATGCACATCATAACTTGAAGCTTCAGATCTAGAGCTTTCACACGCAGCTCTCTTATCTGGTCCAAGTGGGTCCCCAAATTTCAGTGAGAGGTAGATGTAAACTCAAAAGCACTATCCCAATTTCTGGAGAGTACCTATCTGGGGATTAAGGACCCTGGACAAGGGCAATTTTCATAGTTTACTGAGCATCAACAGCCTGAATATTTGACATCTGGAGACAGAAGGATGGAGCAATCCCTGACCAGGAAGGCTAGGGAAGAGTGAGTGGGCTGTAGGCTGTGGGAGAGCCTCACTCTGGGCTTAATCAAGGCCATGGTTAAAAACATTTTATTTATTTAGTATGGGAGCGTGCATGCATGTGTGTGTGCCTCTGTGTGTGTGTCTGTCCCTGTGTGTGTGTCTGTGCGTGTGTCCCTGTGTGTCTGTCCCTGTGTGTGTGTCTGTGTGTGTGTCCCTGTGTGTCTGTGTGTATGTATATTTGTGTGTGTGTGTATCTGTGTATGTGTCTCTGTGTATTTATGTGTGTGTGTGTCTGTGTGTCTGTGTTTAGCTGTGTGTCTGTCTGTGAGTATGTCTCTGTGTGTCTGTGTGTGTCTGTGTATGTGTCTCTGTGTGTCTCTGTGTGTCTGTCTCTGTGTGTCTGTGTGTGTGTCTCTGTGTGTATTCGTATTTGTGTGTCTGTATGTGTATGTCTGTGTGTATCTGTGTGTGTGTCTGTGTGTATCTGTATGTGTGTGTCTGTGTGTATCTGTATGTGTGTGTCTGTGTATAAGATTGTCAGGTGTCCTATCACTCACCTTCTTGTTCCCTTGAGACAGGGTCTCTTACTGAACCCGGAGCAAGGTTGGTGGCTGGCAAGCAACAGTGATCCTCCTGTTCCCGCTACACCCTCACCCCCAGCATTTAGGTCATATACGCATTTGACCACAT
This sequence comes from Tokudaia tokunoshimensis, assembly GCA_036184795.1. Classification (NCBI taxonomy): domain Eukaryota; kingdom Metazoa; phylum Chordata; class Mammalia; order Rodentia; family Muridae; genus Tokudaia; species Tokudaia tokunoshimensis. Next base: position 103,295,699 of record BTHU01000008.1, read on the forward strand.
TTAGCGTTTTTTAGTGGGCTCTTGGCATTCCAGTACAGGCTTTAAGTCCAGGAAGCTCCTATCTGCTGAGCCATCTTCCCAGCCCAAGGCCACTCTCCCCTAGTCCTCTCAAAGGCACTCACTGTCTGAGCAGGCTGCAGGCTGCCTGAAGCAAAACTGCTTTGGAGGAGCTGCCCAATCCCACGTGGAGAAACTTCTTATACCCTAGGCTGGGTCTCAGGGTACCAAGGCCCGCCCTCCATCTTTCCCTTACCTCCTTCAGATCTGGACCCAGGTTTTGCCATTCCCTTACCTGCATCCGGCTCCTCCACTTCAACAAAGCCACATGATCCCAGAGAGTGATTCACCCCCACATCTCTAGATACTTCACTACAAGCCATCTTTCTCCCAACCCAACAAGGCTCCGCACTTTCTTTGTCCAGCATTATGGCTGGTCACGATCACTGGTGACCTGGGACCTGGAGACTGCCCCTTCTTTCAGTCCTTCTGTATCTGACCTCATCCTATGCTGCCCAGACCCATCTTCCTTTTCAGATAGACCTTCCCTTCTGACCAGCTGTTCTTGCAGTAATGCCTTCCTCCCTTGGAACACAGAGCTGACGACTAATCCCTCCCTTTTAACACTAGCAAGAGAGCAACCAAAACAACAACAACAAACAAACAAAAGCTTCCCAAGCCACCTTGCTGCCCCCCCATTCCCTCCCCCGACATGCTGCTTCCAGGACATTGCTTCCCCTCCACACACCCTCCCCCAGAGCTCCGCTTCCCTTCCTAGCACCTTATTGATTCTCATCTGCCTCTCTTCCTTTCTTCTTGAATCCACACCTACCTGTTTGCCCTTCTTCACCCCCCTCAGCCTGCCAACTCAAGAGGGGATTTTTCTCAGCTGTGCTTCTAAAACTAAGGGTCACCAGAGATGAATCTAGCATCAGATTCACTTGACTCTTTACCCTTCACGGCTACATCTCACATCGTCTGGCCAGCCTACTTCATCCTCCAGCTCTAGCTGCCTCAAATTCCCTGCTCTACTCTCCTGCCCTTTATCTCCCTCCCTGGCTTGCCTTCCTCCTTCTGTTGCTGCCAAGTCCCTCAGAACCCAGAAGGCTCTATCTATCACCTATCTATCTATCTATCTATCTATCTATCTATCTATCTATCTATCTATTATCTATCTATCTATCTAACATCTATCTATCTATCTATCTATCTATCTATCTATCTATCTATCTCTTCCCCCTCCCTTTTCCCCCTCTCTCACTCTTTTTATAGTAATATACCAATTCAAATTTTTAAAAGAAATGTCATTTAAGCACCATGACTCTAATAGTGTGTTAGATGCTGTTGGTGCAATAGTTAATAACAGTTCTTTCCAAAAGCTCAAAGATAAATGGAAGGGGGGAGACAGAGGGAGGGGGGAGAGAGAGAGACAGAGAGAGAGAGAGAGAGAGAGAGGATTTAACACAATGTATGAAGAAAATTTGGGCCTAAAAATAGGAATCACAAGACCCAAAGTACTCACTATATCAGAAAAAACATTTACAACCATCCCCTTTTAAACCAACACTGACAACTTACCCAGTGACAGGATGGGACAAGATGACTGTCGCATCAGGGATGAGTTGAGAAACTACCAGGTGGTAAGACACATGCACCCCTATGATTCTATGGCAACAATAAAACATTGAAAAGGAGACAAGAAAGACAACAAATGTCTGTGCGTTAGCACATCCTGACCCTAGAAACCTAGGGCTCCTACTAAGGGAGAACTCGGCCACGTGGTGAGTCCAGAAAGCACCCCTGCTCCCCTTATCCTCATATGCCCTTCCAGAAAATGTCCAGACTATGCACAGATGCACATGGCAGGAGGGGAGTGATGTGTTCTGAGAACCTTTAGTCTCCTGGGAACGTCAGTCAGTGTGGGGATACAGAGAGGAACGCTGAGGAAGTGGATTCAGCCAGGAGCTGTCTTTTTCACACCTTGCACTGAGCTAGAGAAACTGAAGGAGCAGATGCTGTAGGTCAGAGGAATATCTGACCTGAGCAGAACAGAGATACATCAAGTGAAAAACCATCCACATATGAGAAATTGGCCTGGCACCCGAACACATCCATCTCCCCAGCTGGTTCAAAAGAACAGTGAGGGAATTAAAGCGCTCTCCGAGTGGACAGAAATGGAATCCCAGGGCAAGCTGCTCACCTCGGTGAGTCTCAGCAAAGCCCATCCTGCTCAGAGCAAAGGGGAAGATGTGGACCGTAACAGGAATGGGGTCATCACTACAAATGAGATACTGTAGAATTGAAAAGAAAAAAAAATCAACAAGCTGTTTACTATTTCAGAAGTGTGACGAACCATCATGGCCTCTGAGTCAGAAGAGCAAAGGAGTAACAAGAAAGGAAGAGCAACAGGCTGAGATCAGAGGAAAGACAGATTCAAAATGGATGGATGGCTAGGCAAGGGATAGTGAACACAGAGACAAAGCCACTTCTCCCCAGGAAAGAGCTGCCCTGAAGTTCAGAGCCACAAGTCGGCTATGGGGCAGACCTTCTGGAAATAAGAGGATGTAAAGCCACACAGAGATAATGAGAGTTCCTAAAATATCAGCCACAAATCAAGCATAAGAGAAACGGAAGAGAGAATGCAATAAAACACTATGGAGCTGAAGATAGAGACTCAGTGGGCAGACAGATGGGCTCACCAGGCAGCCAGGCAAAGGAGAGTCAAGACAAGTCACACACTGGAAAATAAGAACAATAATGTCAGACAGACACAGAGGGAGGGAGGGAAAGAGAGAGAGAGAGAGAGAGAGAGAGAGAGAGAGAGAGAGAGAGAGAGAGAGAGAGAGAATGAATTTGGACATGAGATAAGGTGGCTTCAGATGTCTCGGGGACATAGAGTCATCTGACAGCTGACAAGAAGCAATGACAGTAGTGAAGGCAGGACCTCCCCAGGGAGGGTGCGAGAGAACACTGCTGGAGAAGGAGGCAGAGGCAAAACTTCACTCCTGAAAAACTTAAGTGAAGCCTGTTCTGTACCGAATGTCCAAGTGAAGTCCCTGCTGTGAAAGATTGTGCAATGGAAGACAGACACTGGGGTAAGTGTTTAGGGAACTTCAGAAAGTTAAGAACTTTGAAAAAAGGGACACAAGGCAAAAAAAAAAAAGCACACAAGACAGAACAGAGGATTAGAATACACAGCAATGCCAACTGCTACTCTACATGTTTCAAATTAGAAAAACTTAAATCAACACAACAGTGGTATAAAGCACTGACGTCGAATAGTGAAATACATAAATAGTATGCATATAAGCATGTAACAATATATTTATTTCTATAACTGGCATTCACAACAAAAGAAACCCATGAAAACTTGTTAGTCCTACTTTCCTAAGTTTTAGGGTGGATGAGATAACCCGGAGCTAGCAAGTGCTGGTTAACAAGCCTGATGACCTGAGTTTGATGCCTAGGACCCATAGGGCAGTAAAAGAAAAGACGTCCCCAGTCCACAATAGAAGCACACACTCCACCACACCATATACACACACCCACATACATACAGTAAACACTGTATGATAAAAGTTTAGAATTTTTAAAGAACAGTGACTGAGGGGTGGGAAGATGGTTTGGTTGGTAAACGCTGCTCCTGCAAGTATGAGGACCTCAGCTCCATCGCCAGAATCAGTGTTTAAATGTTGGTTGTGGTGACACATGCTTGAAATAGCAGTGTTGGGGAGAGCCAGGGACAAGAGGATCCCTGGAGCTTACGAGGCGGCAACTTAGACAGTCTGGTGAGTTCTTGACCGATAGACCATGTCTCAAAAATCAAGGTAGGCAACACGAGGAAGGACACCTGAGGTTGGCCTCTGACCTCCACAGAGATGTATATATATGAACATGAATATGTAAGCACATACATGCTAGTATATTCATAGTATTTTAAATGAATAGTACAATCTAGTATTTTCAATTATTACATTACAAAATTATTAGAAACCATTATTAGAAAGTAAGAAACTATTAAGCTGAGAACAATTCCAATGATCGCAGTTGGAAACACTAGAGAACAACCTGCCATCCTCACAGGTATCTGGGACACAGGAGAACAACAACACATCACTTCTGAATGGCACATCATCATATTTTATCAAAAGCCTTAAAAATGGAGGAAATTTTAACCTCCACATCAAACCTCTTGCATTTATCTTGAGAAGATCATCCACTAAATTACTAAAAATACATGAGCAGAGACCTCACTAGGTATGATTTATAACAAGATATGAGAATTGAAATAGTGTACATGACTGGTTGACACCAGCCAGCAATGTGTGGGGAAGAGGCAGCAGGTTGTTTAGAAATGCACCAAACATATGGTACCATTTCTGATAAAGAGACACACATGCCAACGAAGGCATATATTCACTGTGTGTGTGTGTGTGTGTGTGTGTGTGTGAGTGTGTATGTGTGAGTGTGTGTGTGTGTGAGTGTGTGTGTGTGTGTGTGTGTGTGTGTGTGTGTGTGTGTGTGTGTGTGTGTGTGTTCATGCATGCATGCATGCATGTGTTGACAACTGGGAGTTGGGAGTCATTTCTTCTATTCATCTTGTGAGTCCCGGGGACTACACTTAGGTTGTCTGGCTTGATGGCAACCATCTCTCTGGCCCATGGTTAAACTTTTAAAGTATAATTAAAATGCTCAATAATGAAACTGGTGAGTAACAGGAGAAACAAGTCAGCTGTGTGAGCGGCTATGGCACGCTGTTGCAGAGTGGCTGCCCTGCTGTCTTTTGTCCCCACAAGCACCCCGTTTCTCTGCATCCCCATTAGTGTTCCTCATTATTCTCTTTTATGTCACGTTCTCAGCAGTGGGACCTGATCCCTCATTTTGCTTTTAATCGGCATTTTCCTAGTGACTGATGATTTCAGATATCATTCTCCATGCTTATTGGTTATATATCAAAAGTGAAAACATAGTCATAAAAAATGTGCACATAAATGTCCACAGTACTTTATTTATAACTTCTCCTAAACTATAAATAAGTCAAATGCCCTTAAAATGTCCTTAAAAGTTGAATGAATGATAGCCGGGCGGTGGTGGCGCACGCCTTTAATCCCAGCACTTGGGAGGCAGAGGCAGGAGGATTTCTGAGTTCGAGGCTAGCCTGGTCTACAAAGTGAGTTCCAGGACAGCCAAGCCTACACAGAGAAACCCTGTCTCGAAAAACCAAAAAAAAAAAAAGTTGAATGAATGGTTAAACAAACTTTAGTACATCCACATAATGGAATACTACTGAGCAATAAAAAGGAAAAAACTATTAATGCACACAACATGTATAACCATTCCTTTATGTGTATTATTAGGGAATAATATTGTGTAAAACAAGAGGGAGAGGTCATTCCTTTATGTGTATTATTAGGGAATAATATTGTGTAAAACAAGAGGGAGAAGTCAATCCCTAAAAGCTATATTCTGCATGATTCCTTTCATATAGTACCTTGAAATGACACAATTCTAGAGAAATAACTGGGCAAATAACTGGTTGCTGGGCTATGGGGAAGAAGAATAGAATTTGGCATAGCTATACAAAAAGCATCACTGGGGATGCTTAAGGTTCTTGTCTGTGGTGGACATTCAGTTCCACACAGCTGACAAATCCAGAGTTGAGAAAATGGCTTAGTCTGTGTAGATTACGCATTGCACGAGTGTGAGGGCCCAATTCCCAAAACCCACATAAGAGGAAGAAAAGAGCGATGCAGGTGTGGTGGTGCATACTTGATCCCAGCACTGCAGAGGTAGGTAAAGGCAGGTCGTTAGGCTCACTGGTCAGCTGGCTTAGTCTAATCATGGAACCCAAGCCCACTGGGAGATCCTGTCTCACAAAACAAATGAACAGTTTCAGGGAGCAAGACCCAAGGCGGCTCTCTGATCTCTAGATCCATGCACACATATATGTATATAAACACACACCCACACATGAATACACACAGGAAGTGATACACACACATACACACACACAACCCCCAAAAGCTGTTGATATGTAATGACAATCAATTTTGTCCATGTCATCAACATCATTACCAGGTGTGAAATTACGCCTAAATTATGCAGGATGTTACCACTGGTACAAACCAGATGACGAGTTCAAGAGTCTGTATTATTTCTATATAAAACTATTTTATTGTATTTCAGTTATGCAAGTAAGTCTGGCAGGGTATGAGCACAGAGTCACTGGAGTTGCAAGCAGTTGCAAGCTGCCCTGTGTGGGTTCTGGGATCAGAACTCGGGTCCTGTGGAAGAACAATATGCCTTCTCAACCACTGAGCCTTCTCTCCGGCAGCTTCAGAAGACTATACTGAACTCAATACAGAGTTTTAAAATGATGGAGGACATAGAAACATAACAAAAACACAGAGATAAGGGTAAGGACACACTTGAGTGCAGAGGACAGACATGTGGTCAGCACTTTTGTGTGGTCAGCATTTTTGCCCCTCCAGGGGTTGAGTAGAGCTTCCTTCTAGAGTAATAGGAGCATAAGGACAGGAGATACAGGGTGCAATCTGAGACCCCAACATGGGAGTTCCAGAGCCCCAAAAGTATCCTGCTCAGCAGGGGTGAGAAGTGGGAGAATAGAAACATCTGACTCTACCCTCATCCCGTGTCATTTATTTATCATATCATGTATTCACTCATTCCCTCTTATCTCGGACTTACATTGGCTGCAGTACACCCCCTTAGGCTAACAGGATAAAAAGCAAGTCTTCCTACTCCAACCAGGAAGAAGCTTCAAGGCAAGAGGAATCAAGAGCTTACAAAGGAGCCAGAGGCAAGGATGACATTACGGTCCTAGAATGTCGGGACTTTAACGCAGCTGAAGCATTTGAGTCAGAAAACGAGTGAGGTGTGAGTTGGGGAGGCAGGTGTGAATCCGACCTGGGATCCCGCAAGTCCTCAGCATTATGCTAGGAAAATAAGCAACTCTGATAGGTAACTGATAAGGTGAGCCACCAAAGTCACTCTGCAGGGGAAAGCAACATCAACATCGACTACAGGCAAATCACAGTGAGGGTAGTGAGGGTAGTGAGGGCTGTGAACTGAGGAGCAGGGAAGCCCTACTCCACTGTCCTCTGGGCCAAGGCTGCTCAACCCTTAAGTTTCCTGAGCTTCCGTGGGAACCAGTCCTTGAAGAAGAACAGAGCTGTGATGGTTTACGGAGTCCTGAGCTCCTGGGCCAAACACTTGCCGATCCCTGATCAATTGCTCCCTGTCGCAAGCTCATCTGGTTCTAATTCTTTACTTTCTGGATCATAAAGTGTCCTCTGTGTGACTTAGAAGGCTCTCTGGTGCTGGCCGTTTATAACACACGGATACTGCACAGCCTGGGCGGAGTCCAACAGTGTGCTGCCTGTGGATTCAGCTGCCCCACCCCCCGCCCCAGGTACCAGTGAAGTGTTTCCCCACATCTTGATGACTGGGCATAGGAATGAGGCTGAAGGTTTCCAGAGCTATGCTACTTCAGCAGAAGGGGAAGAGGAGACCTCTTCAACCTATCAGGAAATTATTCTTGCGCGGTGAGGGACATTCCCATCAGAAAGCCCTCCCACTCCAAATCACCCAGAGTCATGGGAAGGAGCGGGGAGTCTGCCAGTCGACTCTAAGCACAACTGAAAATGAAGAAAGAACTAGAACCACACCTCATCATCACAGGCCTGGGAACCATCATGGCAAAACCAGTGTGGCCTGGGTCATAAGACCCAGCATTCCTGGGGAGCATATTTAAAAACAGAAATCTGAGTTTTGTCCCCAGATGGCCTCGACGGTTCAGAGATGAGTGTGAATGGGTGAGGACTCATCACCCTGTTGCCCTTCTGTACCATACTGACTCTGTTCCCCTCAGGAAGCTCCTGCCATAGCTGCAGCCCCAGAGAACTTGAGTGCAAATCCCTAGGACAGTTCCCTCCAGAGTACAGGGGTCATTTTTGTGATGTCTAGATGCTCAGGGAGCCCCGGGCATGCACAAGTTGCTCTGTGAATATCTACGGGACCACATCTTGTTTAAACCTGTTTCCTCATGAAGAGCACAAACAAGCTTTCTCTTCCCTCACTGAATGGAAGCTTGGCAGCACTGTCCTAGAGCTGGGAGGAGGCTTAGCATCCGTCCTTTGCCCAGAGATGGCTAGAACAGCTAGCACACAGGCAGAGGCAAGACCAAGTTTCCACTGGGTACAGCTTGATATGTGACATCCTGGAAGAAGCAGACCCTAAAAGCAAATTCCAGCCTCAGGTTCGCCCACAGCAGCCCTGAGCACTTTCCTCCCATGTTTGAACAATGTCCCTGGGGCCACATAGCATCACTTCTCTGGTCTTATGCCACTTTTTAGATTTCAACATCGAACTCATTTACAGAGTGACCTTTAAAGAAATAAAATGGGAAATCCTGTTTGTCCCCACAGGTGACCTGAGATTAAAGTTTCTAAAAGGCAGCTGGAAAAGGTGGAGGCCGAGTCGGAGGAAGAAGATCACCAAACCAGCTGCTCTGGAAACGGAAGGCTTGGTAAGGGAGCCGCCGCTACCTGTGTGAAGTCCTGAAAAGCAGGAGAAAGGGTGGGGTGTGGAGCAGAGCAGTTCATAGCAAATAATAAATTCAGGGCCCGGCCCATGCTGGAGAGGTCAGTGGCATTCTCCAGGGACTTGGCATTTGAGCCAAGATCTGCCTTAGGGAAGAAAAGAAAGAAAGGAGGAAGGATCTAGGCAGAGAGATCAATACTAGAAAGGCCTCCAGTTGAAGGAAAGACTGAGGAAGGCAAGGATCACAAAGTAGGTGGGGAACAGGGGAGCCCAGCAGGAGGAAGAGGGCTGTGGGGAGAGGCACCCTTCAGATCTAAGGGTCCTTAGCAGAACAGGTGAGTCAAGGACCTGAGAGTTCCCTGAGGACCCTCCCTCTCATCTGCAGGCTAGAGGAAATATAAACTGTAGGCCTCAAACCATTAAAATACAAAGGCTTTATCCCAACCCATCCCAAACTGTAGAAGGCCCAGCTCTGGTAGAGATCATTCTGAAACCTCCAAGGGACAGAGACAGACAGACAGACAGACACAGACATGCAAGCAGGCAAGCAGACAGACAGGCACGCGTATGCACGCACAGAGACTGGCACATAGATGAGAGGGGGCGGGGGAGGGTGGGGAGGAGCCCATCAGTATCAAAGGCTGTGCACACCAGCTTAGCCTCCTGGACCCCCTTCCCAGGTAGAGAGAGGTGTGTTCCCAGGATCATGATGCTGTGGCTGAGGTCGTGAGTGGACAGCTGAAGAGAAGGGGCCTGCTCCACAGCAGAGCCCATAGGAGTCTGCACAGTCCTGGCCTTGCTAAATGTGCATGGTAGGGGAATAACCACCAGGGCAATGAGACCAGCTCATTATCATGTGTATGAAAGTCAGAGAGAAATATGAAAACGTAGCATGAAAGAGACAGAAAAAGACCACGGGCTAGAAAAAAATATAGCACCCAAAATAGAAAAAAAAATAAAAAAATTACCCATAAGGACTTATTTTCAAAATGCCATAGTACAAAAGCTCAAAAACTAGACAATAAAACCACCGAATAAAATTTAAGAGAGAGATTTCAGAGTTAAGGAAACAAATTATAGATCAAACGGGCAATATTATAAAACTAATAAGTTAGAAATGACTATAGAATTGGATTACTGACATAGAGGGAATAAGTGAAAAGTGAGTCACCAGTAAAGGAAAAGTGTGTGGAGGCCAACTGCTGTCCCTCGGGGAGCGACCCGGCTGGAGCAAGCTAAGGGGAGAGGGGTCCTCAGACCAGCATAGCAGAGCGCCTTCCACATAAGTGTGAGTCAGGTCCCCAGCACCCTCATGGGAAACCAGGAGTGGGGATGCAGGTGACAGGCTCCTGTAATCCCAGCACTGGGGAGAAGGAAGAGACAAGAGCATGCTTCAAGACTTGATACCCAAATTTGGGAGACACCAGTGAGGCAGCACCCTGTTTCAAAAAGTAAGGTGGAGAGCAATTGAGAAGGATGTCTGATGTCTATGTCAACCTACGTCCTCACGCACAACCACATATACAAAACATACATACATACATACATACATACATACATACATACATACATTAATAAATAAGTTAGAAAAGAAAGAGGGAAAAATCAGGGTCCAAGGCAAAGCCTGGCCAATAACTGAGCTTTAATTATGATGAATTATACAGCTAGCAAAGAAGACAAGAGTCACCTTTTTGGGAATACACAGCTAGTCTTGGGTCTCCCTTTAGTCATGTTCCCAGGTGGGTCCTCCTATGAATGAATGAATGAAGGAAGGAAGGAAGGAAGGAAGGAAGGAAGGAAGGAAGGAAGGAAGGAAGGAAGAGGGACCTCAGGGAACCAAGTATTTCTGAGGATTCTTGTTTACTTAGCTATTTTAGGTGTGGATGAGGGGGATTAGTTAGGAATGAAATTCAGTCAACTAAGAGAAAGTCAAATTAATGAATATAATGAATATAGAGAAAATGTGGTAAAGCTATGAGAGTAATCAAATTATTTTAAAGACAGGAATAAAACTAAACACATCAAAGCTGGTAGAAACTGTGAGACAAATATAATTTTTTCCTTTAAATTAGCAAGGACTAGGAAGGGGAAGCAGAGAAACAGATCCCGACTGCTGTCCTCACCTTTGCTAGTTAGGATTGAATTGGTATTGCTGCGATATGAAGCTTGGGTCAAAGCATGTGATACAGGCACGTAATTCCAGCTCTCTGAGAATGAAGGAAGGAGGAGCTGAAGTTCAAAACCAGGCTGAGCTACTTAGAGAGACATTGGGGAGGCAGGGAGAGAAAGAAGGAGAGAAGGAGAGAGGGAGGGAAAGAGGGAAGGAAAGGGGAGGGAGGAAGGGAGGGAAACTACTATAAAATAATAGGCTCCAAGTTATTTAGCACATTCTTATTTATAAAGTAGGCATGTTTGGGAGTACACACTTGAATTCCCAGCATTTAGGCAGTAGACACAGGAAGAAAAGGGGATTATGAGTTTCATAATCTGGGCTATCTGGAAGGATGCCATTGCAAAATTTAAAAAATCCTTATACTATGCATGTACACACACACAAACATGTATACACATATATACACACATATATGCAGGAAAAACTATCATATTCTAAAGTTCTTTATTATTTCTGTTTTCTAACTATAATGAAGACTAATAGATCATAGATAAATAATATAAATTGATGATGACTTAAACTTAACATTGAGTTTCCTCATTATCTAGTATCTTTTTTTTACACTTTCCCATTTTACACATATTATATGCACACATATTTCCATTTCTGAAATGTTGATAGAAGTGTCTAATTTTAATAAAAACAAGAGTCATTATTCTGAAATAGGAATGCCACACATATGAAGAGCATCAATAGCATTTTAAATACATTAATCTAATAATTATAATCTCCACATTAGTAATTTCCACCTGATAGTCCCTCTTTGCTAATGTGTTTTTAGCATCTCCCTCTCAGTGAGTTCAGTAGCTATTTATAACTTTCTTCCTCTATGTATTCAATGGCCACACAAATTCATCTTGTCCTCCAATCAAACCTCCATAGCCTTTCGGACATTAGCCACACTAGGCTATGCCTCTCTGCTTCCTTCTACCAAGATGCCAGGGACACATCATAATTGGAAATTTTGATACAATTGCAAGGATCATTAACATGTCTTAGAAGAGTATGGGGTGTCTAAGTCCTCAGCCCACCTGAAACACAGCAGAGCCTGTTCTTGGACTTTGATGGCAGACCTCACACATATCAGTCCCTTTTCTACAACCGGCAAGGACAGAGGAAGACACTCCCAGGTCTTCCTCCAAGTCTGCTTATGAAGCATCTGCCTTCCACACCCTCAGTTTCTCTATTTCTAAATTATCCCCTAAAGCAGTGACTCCTAACCAGAATGTCTCAAAACAAAAGTTCACCAAGCATGTAGAAATAAATTCAAGGATACGAAAATTTCATATAAAGAGAATCTGTTGTTGGGAGGGATTGCCATACCACAAATCAGTGAAAGTGATAAGTAAAAGCCACATGGACATGGTACCCAAAGACTTGCAACATGTATCACCATGGCTACCCCAGCTTTAATAAACAAGGAGGAAGAAGAATGGGCATCTTCTGGTACTGGCGGCCCTGCTTCAATCTAATGGCACATCATTTACAGTGAATGCTCTTATTAGGGTGGTTAACACCTCAAGGCACAATGTATAGAGCAGAACAAAGATTAGTCCTGCCCATGTTTACTCATTTGATTAGTCTTCATTTCCTTCTTTGAAAAAGTAAGAGTGGACCATGACTACAGACGATGGTAAACACAGTGATGCAAAAGCCAGAACTATGCCTCAATTTGTTCAGCAGATTTCATTTGCAATATTCCAGCTTCCCTCTGGCCCATGCCCAGCTCTCAGCCCAAGTGCAGGATTCACTGTCCATCCTACAGCCCCAGCGTGCTGGTAGGAATCCCACAAGACACAGCCATGTAGGGTGACTCAGAGAAATGGAGCTAGGAGCTCCAACTGAAGGGCAAGGACTTGATGTCCCTTTTCTCGAAATGTCAAGGAGCACTGACTGAATCTCTGGAACACAGCTAACCTTTGCGATTTCAATCCAACCTTAGACAAACTAGTTACGACTCTGCGATTCAAGGCCCTCCTAGCAAAACAGAGCAGATGAAGGTGCACAGCCTGTTAAGTTACATTAGTTTGCTCAAGTTGCCTTAACAAAACAACCACACGAGTAGCTAAACCAACAGAAAACTTCTTCTCTCGCAGTGATAGAGGATATAATCCTAGAATCGAGGTAACAGCAGGGTTGGTTGCTGGAGAGGCTTACAGATGCTCCAGCTTACAGATGACATCTTGCTTTGACCTCACATCATCTTTTGTCTACGTGAATTCAGAGTGCAAGCTCTGGGGTCTCTTCTTTGGAAGAAGATATCAATCCATTGGCTGAGGGTCTGACCCTTTTGATCTAATTTAATCTTTATCTCTTTTAAGGCCCTATCTCCAAATACCATTATTTGAGGGGTTAGGACCTCAACAAAGGACTTATGGGAAACTGTAAGTCAACCCACGATACCTGTCATGGTTAGATAATTTAATGTACAAAGTGTCCTTAAGACAGTGTCTGTCTATTGCGTGTCCAATAAATATTATCAATTCTGTTCACTGCTAGTGTCAAACTTACCCAGGCCTGGCAATCTACCACTAGAGAATAGTGAGTGGCCAGAATCTCATGCATGAAGTGCATGGATAAGTGCTCTCCTCTGGATAAGTACCACAGTGAGTGTGTGGGAAAAGATAAGAAGGTCCTTCATCCTGAGGTCAGTCCCACAAATAGATTTACCAGAGGTGAAAAGGTCTTGTGCACACAAGAGTTAAATGTAATGCGGTACATTCTTCACAGCAGCTAAACACTTAGAATTCTCACAAAGACTTTGTTCTGAAAATATATTGTTCTTCTTTCTTTCTTTCTTTCTTTCTTTCTTTCTTTCTTTCTTTCTTTTCTTTCTGTGTGTGATAAACTGATCTTCCTTTAAGAAATGATGCCTCCATTATAGAAAGTACCTCTCTTGTGTGCATGTGTATGTGTGCATGTGTTTGTGTCTGTATGTGTTGAATGTTATTATTAAGTGGAAACTTACAATGTCACAGTGATATTAGGGACCAATTTGAGTCTGTGGGCTTAACTGAATTCTAAAAGGATTTGGAACATTTGAGTTCTCTCCTAACCCTCTGCTGGTGTCTACAAGTGCACTGGCTGTTGAGACTAACACCAGGAACCCTCCACATTGCTGGTGTGTTCACTAACACATACTCACATAGAACACATATATTGATTCATATGCTTTCTCAAGAGGATGGACAATTAAGAAAGCCTCATTTCGGTTACATTCCATTTGACAGGGATGACTTAAGAGACATCATCTAATAAGAGATAAAACACAGAACCAGCCCAATGCTGATAAATTTACTGAATATACTTTTATGATTTCCAAATCAAAAGAATGGTTTCATGGGATAATCATGAAAGATCTTTCCCTGCGCTCAAATTTCCTAAGCCTTGGGGACAGTCTCTCCTTGTGAGTGTAGAATAAGGCTTATGAGTTGGCCTCTAAATTATCATACCCTGACATGATATGTTCACCCTGAATTTATACCTTAAGTCAATAAATGACATGCAGGCCTCATGTGTTTCATCCCTAAATTGTTAGGAATAGAATGTGTGTCTGACAGCCATGCTCTAACACGCCTTTTGCTAGGCTGTAGTGTGATCCTGAGCAGGGCCTTCCTAGGCCTCAAAGCCATTTGCTGCCATGAACAAGTCAGTAGTCCCAGCTTGCACTGACTCATCTGAGCATTATGGCGTCCTTGTACACAAGCCCTATAGGAAACACTGAACACTGAGCAAGACAGCCTGGGAAAGAGACAGGTGCTTGTAGAAGAAACACACGTCAGTAAAATAAAAACAAGGGAAAAAAAACAGTACAAAGCCAGACATGGTGGGGCATGCCTGCAATCTTTGTACTTGGGAGGCAGATGGGAGCTCTGAGAGTAGCATGAACCACATAGAAAGAACTTGTTTCAAACAATAATCAAGAATAAAAATATAATAGTCACTCGAGTAAATACTTAGGGTTGGCTCTGTCTCAGCTGATGCATGAGAGGTTTTACTCATCTCTGTCTTTGTTACAGAGATTGGATTATAGGTAAGAAATCTGAGGCAGGATATGGAAAATCTTGCAAGGAGTCTTGGAACTATAGTGAATCTTCACTACCATTTTACTTATGGTAGTGAAATGAGGCATAGAGGCCAGTTCACCATGATGCTAACGGAAAAACATCAAGGGGTAGACCAAAGGCCTCAGTGACAAGACAAATAATGTCGGATGAGCCACCAAAGGGGGCCCAGAGAAGGAACTCAAGAGTTAAAACCAAAGAATTCAATACTGTAATAAGAAAGAATTGACCAGCATGACGGTTCCCATTGCCTAAACTCCTGCCCACCCACTGTTTCTTGTTGAGAACACCTAAGCTCATTCCAGGAAATGAGGTCATGCTCATTCTAGCCATGAGGTCAAGCATGACCTAACCTCGCTCGGCCACATCCCAACTCTCTCCACCTCCGAGCACCTATGCTCATGTTTCCTCTGTGGTCAACTACAGCATCTTTCCCCTGGTACCTTGCCCCTCCCACTCAGTGTATGAAGCTTTCTCTTTTGAAGCTTTGCTCCTCGCCCCAGTTCTCCATTCTCCATTACCCAGAACTACATACTTGGATCTACACTCGTCTTCCGTGTGGTAAGAATGGCCCATTGCAAGCTGGAGCTCTGAGCACTGTGGGAGAGAGAGTTTCCTTCCCTTTCTGGGATCAAGAAGTACTAAGTTCCTCAGCTTTTCTGGAGAGGCGTCTTGGAAAGTATAATATTCTACCTCATTGCCTACATACCACCGTACGCTGCCCCAGCCAGGTATGTTCCCTGGCCTTCGTTCTTCCTTTGGGTCCTATCCTACACTTAGCCTCCCACCCTCCCCTCCCTGAGGAGCTCCAATTGTAGATAAGGCTCCAGGAAAGGTCCTCTCAAGGTCACTATTCACACTGCTTACCTGGATATTGTGGCTTGGTAGGAGGAAAGGAGTACCAGGCTAAAAGGGAGATCACCTCTGGGGGCCACTGAGCACCTAGAAGAATATACACATGCAGAGGAGGGTCACCCCAAGGTGCTCACAGGCCTTTGCCTGACACTTATATTGGGAAAATAAAAAAGGCTCATGTGTGGGAAGTCAAGGTCAGGGTCAAGGTCACCCCCTCGCTCCTTTTCCCAACCTTTGGATTTTTGTTAATTTCTGTGCTATGGGTATGACAGGGAAGACTATGTCAGTCACCCAAGTGTCACTCTGATCACTTGCAAGATAAGGCATTTGTTTGAGCTTCTCCAGGAAATTCCCCAAATAAAGCCCCATCTATCAAGCCTTCAGGGAAACCAAGGGATTTCAGGAGAAAGGTGAGGTGTGCCCCCCCCCCACACAGAGACACTTCACAGATAAACTGCTGAAATTAAACTTATAGAGCTTGCATGGTGGGTATGGCTGTCTCACCTGTGAGATGCCAATACTTCAGAGGGAACTCAGACTTCCTGAAGGGCTAGGGCCCCATCAGTGGCTTCCCATGAGGAGATGCCAGGTCCTGACAGGAGCTCAAAGACCTATAGTGTTCTGCCGCATGAGGCAGTCTGGTGGGGAAGAACCTCTCCAGCTAAGCTTCTGACTTCTGCAGTCTCTCTGGAACATAGCCCTGCTCCCCTTCACCTCCATTTCCCCTTATGCTCTGAAAGAGTATACCTCTGCCCCCCACCACCCTCACGGATGCTCTCCTGAGAGTCACTCTGGGCAACTGATGAGTCTAACCGCAGATGGTACAGGAGAATTAGCATTGAGCCCTACCGAACCATGAAGGGAACTGAAGAGGCAACTACTTTACACCTGCAATTAGTCACACACGCAGAACCGTGCTCACAACCAGTTGCACCTGCAAGTGGTTAATTACTAAATAGCAAATGCAATTAGGCACTCACACATGATCTCCAGGACCAAAGTTGCCAACCTAGGAGTCGCCAGGGAACGTATGATCATGCGCACATGCATTCACACAAGTACACAGGGAATGCATGCACACTCATCGACAAAGCAGTAAACATAGAATGAAACCATCTGACCTCTGAGATTACAGACTGAAGACACTGAGACAGTAGGGAACTTCCTGGTTAAAACTGAGATGCCACATTAGAAAAATCTAGGCAACACCAAGCTTTATGTCAATATATAGGACGACATCTAAGGCTCAAGCACAGAGAGGAACAGTACAAGACTGCAGATCATCCTTTTGATAAAGACTGAGCAATAGTGGAAAACAAATTGGCACCAGGTACACAAGGGCAGCCTGCAGAAAAGGCCTGTGCATTCAGGCCTGGTCGCCTGTTGTTGATCCCGTTGTAAACTATTATTCAGCTACACAGGACAGAGGCTCACTGTAATTGGTATATTCACGGTTTATTTTTTAATCTCAAGACATTGCTTTGGAAAGTCACACAGAAAATCAGAGAGTGACCTTTAGGAATTCTCCCCAGCTCTTCCTTTGTGAGCCTTCCTCCCTCCCTTCACAGCTTCTTTGAGCTGCGATACCAAGTTTTCATGTTTCTCAAAACGATTTCCTTTGCAGCACCCGAGTGAGGAGAAATACATCTGCGTGTTTAATTGTAGTCTATTCAGATGTGGTAGACTGAAGAGCCTCTTCAGCAGTAACGAGACCTGTTGAGGCATATACTGGTAGACAGAGGAAGGGATGGTGAGTGGTTAGAGCAGCCAAGGTCTCTGCAGATACCCTACTTAGAAGTTGGGTATTTGCCTGCCTTCTCCCAAGAATCACACAAGCAAGCAGAGACACTTCCCTTCTGGGGTGAGATCTCCGCCTCCTTCATTACTTTCTTGATTTTTTTTCTTCCTCTTTGTTTTTCTCCTTCCTTCCTCCCTCCCTTCTTTTCTTCCTTCTTTCCTTCCTTTCTTCCTTCTTTCCTTCCTTTCTTTCTTCCTTCCTTCCTTCTTCCCTTCCTCCCACCAGATGAAAGAGTGTTATGGTTTATAAGCATTACACAGAGAATCCTCAAACCATATCAGCCATAAAAGTCATGCAAAGTTCTGCCTTTGTCTCTGGAACATTCTCTTTTGGAACCCTGACATGCCATATAAGAATTCGGTTGCCAGGAAGTCACTACTAAGTTACATAGAAACCCAAGCCACCTGGGCTGGGGTAAGGACTACAGCCCATTGGTTCTGCTAAGTATTGTCTTCTGGTCATCCCATGTAAGAAACATCTGGAAGCTTCTATCTCCTGGCCATTCTAACCTTACAGCTGAAGCCTCAGACAATGGAGCAGAGGCAATGTCTGGTTACACCCACCCAACTTCCCGATGCAGAGAAACAGCATGCATAAAAGAGGAAGCAGCTGTCTCATACAACCACTGATACCCTTGCTATTCAGCCACTGTAACCACAGGTAACCAAAGTACAGTTCTACCAGGTAAGGTCTCCAGCATGGCAACATGGCAGCAACCCAAACCAGTCTCACTGGAGCCTCAAGAAGTCAATGCATACCTGAAGGTCCAAATGCCACCTGCTAGCCAGGGGGCCCTGTGTTGGTCACTCTCTGTTTCCATTTTTTTTCCTTCCAAAAAGCAAGGGTATAAATCTCCACAGCAATAACTCCCTCAAAAAACTATTGTGGGAACAACGGGAGCATGTGGCTTGCTAAGCCCTGCATGAACACTCATTGTACTGTCAGTACAGTGAAAGGAGCCTCTTCCAAATGCTCTCATGAAGAATATGAGCTATTTATGAAGAAGGAAGTAATTTACACACACACACACACACACACACACACACACACACACACACACAATTACCTCTTCCCGAAGACAAAGGATTCATCTGGAATAAAAGTCTAAAGTTGCAAGAAGAACTGAAACATATCAATCTGGTTGGCTCCCCCACCCCTTCTCTCTCCTTTTAAACACAACTCCTTTACCAAAGTTATAAAATTGCACACAATAGCTTCCAAAGATCTAATCACTGGATTTCTTCTTAAGATTTCTAAGTTAAAAATAGCTTAAATATACTTCTCCTGTCAGTCAAATCACAGGGTAGAAGATACTGTATACCATTCTAAATATAAGTTGAGGATATAGCTTTCCACAAAGAAAAATACTCCAAGATAATGATTTTTTTCTTGGCAACCCTGGCAAGCCATGTCATGGGGCAAGCAGTCGCTAGCTTCTAGATGCCAGGACCAAAGCCATGCAGCCACCCTCTATAAAGTCAGGTACTATTTTACTCTTTCAAAGCCAGATGGCAGCAGTGATGGCCTCTTTTGTCCTTTCTGAATCTCTCTTACACTGGTCCCTTCTTCCTTCCTTCATTCATTAAACATCTCTCCTGGGTGCCTGGTAACACCTCCACCTGGACCTCGCACAGGAATCATCCGAGGCCATTCTGGCCTGTAGACCTGAGAAGGTGCCAGCTGAAGGAAAAGATGGGAGGAAATGCAGGGTTGGGTGCTATGGGACAAGAAGGTATGAGAGGCTAGACTTGGCTCTGAGAGTCCCTTAGGACTGTGTAGCAAGAACATAGGGTGTTCAGACATGATCAAAAGGGTGACAGGAGACCCCACAGGTGGACAGGTCCAGATGTGCTTTGGAGAAGCATCCCAAGAATGGTTGTGGAAAATATCCTGGTGCCAGAACAAGGGCCGAGGAGATCCGAAGACTACCCACAACGGCCTTAGAGTGATCGACGGAGAGAGGTAGAAGCCTCCAGGGTTCTGCCACAGTGGAATCTACAGACGGGTTACATTGATGAATTGGGGAAGAGGGGCAGGTTCTATAAAGGTAAAAAGGAAAGCCTTGGACATATAGCCCTAGTTTTGAAACTTCACAAATAGTATCTGCCTCGCTCTTATGAGATTATTGAACCAGAGGCTGATGAGTGAGTTTGTTGGAAAATGCCAGGCACCTTTAGTATGGATTCCATCACCTGGACTCCTTCAAATGTGCCTGAACACAAGAAACAAGGAACAAGACAAGAGAGGCTGTGGGTAAGGGTCTCTTTCACAGACAGAGGCAGGGCCACACCAGTGGAAGACTGTCTTTGTCCCTGGAATAGATGTCAGAGGGCAATTTCTGTTGCTCCTCAGGCCTGTTACCTTGTTTTGGAGACAGTCTTTCATTGGCTTGGAACTCAACAAGTAAGACAGGGGTGTGTCTCCCCAGAGCTGAGATTACAGTACACAGCCATGGTAACTATTGCTTTTTGTTTGTTCCTTTTGTTTCATTATGGGTTTTTACATAGGTTCTGGGAACCAAACACACACATTTGTAGTTACAAGGCATGCCTTTCACCAACTGAGCTATCTCACCAGCACCCAGTGTCTACTCTTATGTTTGTATCTCTGTGGACAACTGGGGTGGGGGCTCAATGGGCATCCTAGGAGAAGAGAAAAAGTCATCCTTCTGATGGTGAGGGGAGAAAGAAACGGAGAGGAAAAAGGTACCACATAATAATGAAATCCCAAGCCAGTGTATTTCTCCTCTGGGAATACAGTGGGAGCTCCAGGATGGAGCATGACTCTGGGAAGAAAGATTGAAATGCTGTCAAGACGGAAGAACGATGGGTAGACGAAGTAGAGAGGAAAACCAGAAGAGGGTGTCCTGCTCTGTCACTGGGAGTGTTCTGCAAGCAATATTCAGGGACTCGCCTGTACAAGAAACAAGAAAATGAGGGAGTGGGTATGCAAGGAAGTCTGCAGAAGAGAAGGGCAGGATGGGAATGTTCAGGCCCGGGCAGAAGCTGTGTTTTCTTCCTTCCTCAGTACCCAATGGCAGGAAGAACCAGGCTGGGAGCTGGGATTTTCTGAAGCACCCTTCTTTGCTGCATCGCAGCCCACAAGCTGCTTCAGCAACAGTCACCAGGGCTTATGAAGCATGAAGCAAAAGCTGAGATTCTGCCCAAGGGCCTCCTCCAGTGTAAATTGTAGCTGGGATAGTAGCTTCAAGTCTTCCACTCTGATGAGCTTCAAAGGTGGGGATGTGGATGAAGAAGCCACAGCAACATCCGTCCCTCCCAGGAGCAAAGCTTCAGACGCCTTGCCCCAGTTTTGCTGCAGTATATACAAAGGACAATTTTAAACGGTCAGATTTTGAATTTTGATAAAACAAATCTCTATTAGAGGTAAAAGACGTTTGGGTCCGTGTTTCTGTGGAGAAGGCAGCACACAGTAGTCAAAGCCACAAGACTGACCAGGAGTGTAGGTAAATGATAAAAAGGTTTCTCCAACTGGGCTGCCCTGTCATGAGGATCTTATAGCTCTTGGGCTTTGGTTACAAAATCAGGCAATCAGGCGAGTGCTGAATGACAGGCCTTGGCTCCACCCACCTCCAGCACTGCTCTTCTATAGCAGCATTGTATAAAGGGCTGTTTATGGAGGTGTGTGTGGTGTTTCTATAAGAAATGTCTGAGCCATGATGGGTGTTACAAAAGCACAGAGGAAGAGATGGGGCGTCTCCTGGATAAGCGACTCCTTAAATTCCCCCAAAATAAAAACTAGCTACGTGAAAAGCAACGCACACATTTAAGCCACGCAAGAGAAATTGTTCTGTGGCAAAACCAGATTTATATTTGAGCATGTTAGAAAGTTGGCAAGGTGGTCACAGTTCCCTATCATCCTTCATCGCCTTCCTGGCCCCGCCCAGAGCTGCCTTTATTGGGCGAGGAGAGGAGTTGATCTCCCACAAAGCTGGGGACAGCCAGGCTGCGGTGCCCAGGGGAGCATCGTAGTCCATCTAGCTGCACCTTGTCTCTTCCCCTTCGCTCTTGTCCAGGAGCCAGAATCAGAGGAGCCCTGGGATTGCCGTTCACCTGCCTAACCCCCAGATCTTTGAACTCGAGGAAAGAAAGAGCTGTTCCCAGTTTATGGTTGTAGTAGCCATGGATGGAGACTTGAGAGCAGGTCAGACTTGTTGACAGCCAACTGACCCCCGTAGGCCACCTCTAACCATGACATCAGTACTCTCTGCCATACCTCATCGTATTTCCCTACCTTGACTTCTCCCTTCTTCCAACATCCCCATCTAGCCACGTGATCCTATTGGATCATTTGTGCATACTTAGACTCAAGAGTTCATATGGACTGCGTGAAGATACATATGGACACCTCACACTAGGTAAGATGTCTTTCGCTCGTTTTGTTCAATTTGATTTTTCTGGTATTTTCTCATTACCAATCGTCCTTCTTTTAAAGAAAATGCCCTTTCCTAACTATGCCTACCTTTTTTCATATCCACAGTAATTACTTCCTGAGGTTACTGGAACAATTAAATAAGATCGGGAATACACACCAGGTATTGAGCTGATAAGGGCTACATGGGAGAACATGGGGGCGTCCCCACCCATTCACCTGGCTGAGCCCACCTTTCACCCCTAGGAAGCTTGTGCTCCCTCTCAGTGCATGCTCTCATGAGCCTTGGCTTCAAACCCAGGCCTGAATGACAAGGCCTGCTCCTACCCAAAATGCTCTGCTACCAGACTCAGGACTGCAAAAGGGAGGATCATCCTGACCCTTAACTCATTAGATGTGGCATCTGAGGTCCCTGAGCTCTCTGAGTCTCCAGAAAAGAGTTTCCAGCATCGACTCCCTAACTCAATAGAACAAAGCCAACAGCTTTGGAAACAGCTTTCTTCCTCCATTTAAAAATAAGATCATGAAAAGTCCCCCAGAAAAAAAAAATCAATGCTGGCTTTTTTAAAACTCCAAATCAATATGATGTGTGAAAGTTCTCATTAAGAGAGAGGTGGAGGAGGTCAGAGAAACAGGGAGAATCAAAGGGAAAAGGGTGGAGAAAGGGGAGGACTCAGAAGCAAAGCTAGAACTCTGGTGGCCAGGGGAGGAGAGGAGAAGGAAAGGGGGAGGTAGGAAGGCCGAGAGGGGAGCACAGGGCTGGCAGTCATGGTAGAAGGGCTCCCCCAGGAGAAGAGAGACACTAACTGGACCCAAGAATGCAGTCTAAGGACTGCACACTCCCTCCAGAAGCCATCCTTCAGCCTTAGGAATTTGAGGACAGGAGGACAAAGAGGACACAGGATGACAGATAAGACACTATACTGGGAGGCAGGCACTAACAGAAAATTCAATTATGTCCAGCTGGTATTAGGGAAAAAAAATCAAAAGTCATTTTAGAAAAGCAAAATTGTGAAGTGCGGGGATGACAGAGTTTCATGCATCTTAGCCTGGCCTCTGAATCTGTGTAGCAGGGGATGGCCTTGAACTCCTGATCCTTCTGTCTCCGTGCTCCTAAAATCTCTTTATAAAAGATGTATAAGGGCTCAGGAAGGCCTTGAAGGGTTGGTGAGCTTTAAGATTTGGACTAGCTGGTGCAGGAGTGGGGAGGAGATGAGAGATGGAAAGGTAGCATGGCCTGCATGAGAGCTGTGAATGCACAGTGAACCCACTCTGGGGCCAGCAGTGCATCAAGCACTCTACAAGCATGTGTTACTCAGCGCTCACAACTATCCTGATAAGCATGCTACAATTATGCTCATTTTGCAGTTGGGGGAAACGAGGCATAGATAGAGGATGTAAGCTGCTAGGGGTCGTTCAGCTCGTAAAGAATGGCTCTGGACCCTGAGTTCATACTGGGTTTTGTGTGTGTGTGTGTGTGTGTGTGTGTGTGTGTGTGTGTGTGTGTGTGTGTGTGTGTGTCTGTGTCTGTGTCTGTGTGTGTGTGTGTCTGTGTGTGTACACTCTTGAATGTGTGTCTGAAATTGTGCCCAATTTTAGACAGAGGCAGTGAGGGATCTGGAGAGATTCAGGTATAGGTTGTGATTGGCTCATTCTGGGACTTGGGAAGATAAATCGGGAGACAGATGGACAAGGATTTGGTCCAGGCCACTGCCGCTGGCAGCAGGATGACACATATCACTGGAACCAGAAGCCCATCTAAGCCACCACACAGCACTCTCTGAAGGCTGTCCCTCCAGTAGAGTCACTGGCTCCGCTGACCTTTGGGTCATCCCCCTCTCAGACATGCTCCCCTCCCTGTGGCAGGTCACAGGAGGCTTCTCAGTGTCTCTCTGAAGTGATAAAGGGTTGTCTTAGCTCAGCCTTCCCAGCCTGGAGCTCCAGTTAGCCTCTGGGTTTGAACAGTCTCTAATTTTTTTTTCTATCCAGGCTCTTTGAAAACCCCCAGGTGGAGCCTGCCCCTGCCACCCCTGGACATTTTAATTCTGCTCAGATGACTTTTTTTGAAAGAGCGGAATACAGACAAGGAAAGCCTCTACAAGCCTACAGTTGGCTTCTCAGTAATTAAAAAAAAAAGCAAGGGGCCTTTTAAAACTCTTTGAAAGTGCTGGGGACAGAGCCCAGGGCTTTGACAAGAGCTCTGCCACTGAGCCACACCCTGGGCATTAGGAAGACACCCACCAGCCCCAGCCAGGATGATCAAGGGCTTCACTTTAGACCTTTCCCTTCACCATCAAGGCCCTCCTGCTGTCTGACTCCTAAGAAGGCACCAGGATACAGTGGGGAGAAAAAAATGACGTCCTTCTGTTTGTACCTGTTCATCAGATGAGCTGCAGACTTGGGTATCTAGTCACCCAGATGTCCCCATGCACCCTTAGACCACAGGACTATTAAGACTGGGGCTCTGATATTCGTCCCAACACAAAGAAGAAGAATAACTGCCAGCACTCTGCTCAGTGAGTCTCCCATCTATTTGTGAATAGCATGAGTGCACATTCTCAAGGCCAAGCAAGGCTCTCAGAGACAGCGTGAGAAGGGACATTTTACTCCCTCCCATCTAGGTAAGACCTCAGAGTCACACCCTGGAGAATCCCTTCACAGACCGCAATGAGAACCACCAAAGCCACAACACCACCCTGTGTGCCCCATTATCCACCTAGAGGGCAAAACCACTTTACAAATCCTCCAAGCCAGCTCTCGTAACATAATACAGAGTCCTGAGATTGTTATGCTTCAAGTGTGTATTTCCTGAATGCAAACCTTTAAAAACATGTAATTTTCATGACCCCATTTCACTATTATCTCTGAAAATACATACGCATAGTCTCAGAGGGAGACCCCAAAGATTCACACTGACTGTTCAGTCAGGGAGCCTGCACGCAGGGCTGGTGCAGAACAAGGATGCTCTGAAAGAGAGAGTGAGGAAGAAGAGGGATAGCCAGGTAGATGAGGAGAAGCTTTCCCCAGGCGGATCACTGCTGTGGGAGTGAGCATGCCTCCAGGTTCTGGTCCACACCAGGGCAAGGCCATGCTAGGCTGCAATTAAAAGGCCTCGGTTGAAGCTGGTTACACCTTTCAGTAACCAATAGAGGAAGACATTTAACAGCTTTGCTTGCATTTTTCTTTTTTTCCTTTTGGAATCACTTCAAGTGTTCATAAAGGAAGTCCATGAAAGTATAATGTAAAAAACATTACAGAGCTGGATTTGCCTCGTCTCTGTGGGTATCAGTGGCTCCTCCCACTGAACTGAAACACATCAAAAAGAAAGCTAGCAGACTTGGTTCATCCAGAGGTGGAAGAAAAGAGAGCAGTGGGATCTGTCTCTGTTTGCTTTCATGGGAAGAAGCAGACCAGGAAGGAGCCTTGGCAATTTGTAGGTGGGCATAGTGCGGGGTAGCTTGTCAGAACCCATTAGACTTACAGAGCAGTACTTTGGGGGTGAGAACTGGGGGAAGAGGAGAGAAGGACTGGCTAATTCTCACCCGCCAGGGCGGAGTGTACACTGCAGTGGCTTCCTATTCATCATCCCTGCCTTCCCTGTGAACCTATCCTTTTAAGAACACCGGGCTTGCTGCACAAACGCACCCTGCAACTGGTCTGCCAGCTCCACCCCTACCTATGCAACAGACAAATGCCCCTGTTCCCCTACATAAATTCCAGAGCAGACCCCAGGGGGACGGTTTCAGGCACCCACTTCACAAGCAACTGAAAACATCTTAGGCTGAGTCATGTTACATGTGAGGAAAGACTCCCCACCACCACCACCACCACCATTTCCCCAAAATAGGGAACAGGAAGCAACTAAGCCCCTACTCCAGCTTGTTTAACCATCCCTGTCTTTTCCCTGTCTCTCTCTAGTTTGCTTCTCAGATTGCCTGGGCCTCCCTCTTGATAAGTTAAGCCCGCTCACTGGCACCAAAGTGCTCCTGGGCCAGGTAAAAGCGTCCATTCTACCTGGCTTTGCCTGCCGAGCAGCTGTCCCTCTTGGCCTTGCCTCTGCCCTGCACACAACCTCATCTCCAAGTCCCTCTAACACCCAGGATGGAGGGCTGATTAGAACTTGAGATAATTTTCCCAGGGCATTACAGCACTTTCTTTCAAGAGGCATAAGAGGGGAGGGAGAAGGATAAAGCTTAAATTTCAATGAGCAAATACTTTCAAGACTGAAAGGGAAAATGGTTTAATTGCTTAAGTTCTTATTAGCCCCTGACAATATGGTGGGCGGGTGGTCAAGAAAAGAGCTGAGGTGCGTTTAGCTTCAGCAAACCTGTTTTGCCTGATGAGCTTGTGAGGCAGGAGGCCAGGCTCACGTTTGATGGCTGTTGCTGGCCTTGGAACTATTATTATTGGTTGCTGCTGGGCCTTCTCTCTCTCTGCAACTAGGAGGTATGGGCGGGAAGGGGGGACACCCTCTTCGCTCGTCCAATAGTTATTCAAAGATACATCAAGGATCTTTGTATCCAGGATACATCAAGTTAACAAGCAGAGCCCTTCTCTGCAAAGTGAGTCATTCTGGTCATCTCTCGCCTACAGTGCTATAGCCCAACTGCACGAAGCCTTGGGGAAGCATCCAGTCATGGTTGAAGCCTTGAGGAAGCATCCAGTCATGGTTGCTCTGGGATGAGTAGGTGAGAGCAAGGCCTGTCCTCACACTGGCTGCTGCTTCCAAGGTCACACATTAGCCAGCACTCCAACACTATGACACATGGTTGCTCTGGATAAACTTGGTGACCTAGCACAAATGGAGAACCCCACCCAGAGCCAGCCAATCACGAGACAGCGCCAGTCAGAGACGATGCGTGAAAGAATATCTTCATTTTTCCAGAGCCATTTCCCAAGCTGAGTCTCTTTGGTGCCCCAGCGGCTCCTGTGGGGGTGGGGGTGGGGGTTGGGGGTGGGGGGGTGCAGCCAGGCCTGCCTGGGAAGATGAGGCTCTGACTGCTCAATCTCCAGCAGCCAAAACAAACGTTATCAATAAAAAGATACACTTAACGTCCACCAAAGGGAGGCTATTGTTAACTGGGAGATTGTGAGACTTAAAAAAAAAACAAAACAGAAGACCTGGGGTGGGGGTGAGGCTGCAGAGAGGGAGGGGCGGTCACAAGAGCCTGTCACTTCTGGTTTTCTCCCCTCTTGTGAGAGGAAAGTAAGACAAAGCCCTCTTTGCCATTCTGAAGAAGCTTTGCTGTTTATTTTGTCAAAATATCCCTCCTTGGTCCCTTCGGGGCCCTCCCTCCTCCTGCCCCTCTCTACACAGGCACTAAAGAACAGACTGATTTGCAGGAGGGGTGGGGGGTGGGGGGGTCTCTTTTCCAGGCTCACATTCTCTGGCTCTAATTAGCAACTGCTTTTCTTTAATTTTTGTATGTGTGCTCAAAGACCAAGAGAATGAAAGGGGAAAGCAGAGGTCTGTGTGAAAGGGGAGAGCAGACGGCCTCTCCCTCGCCCTTCTGTGTGCCCAGGCGCCCATGTTGGCAAACAGCACACAATGTCTGTCTATAGAGCCTTTTGTGGCTTAGAAGGAGGGACCAGCATGCAGTTCCAGGCAGGAAAGGAGACTGGGAGAGAGGAAGGCTTAAGGAGACCTGATACTGGGAAAGAGAAGACTTAGAGACAGCTGCTTGTCTCCCTTGCCAAGGCCAGGAGGGAGTGGGTGTAAGATGTCCACAGTGCCCCTGACCTGGGGCAGTTGCTATCAACCCTCTTGTGTGGCAAATCTGTCAGTTCCAGGTCTATAACACATCAGAGGCAGGAGTACTGCTCCGCTGGGCCGCTCAGCACTCACCCATAGGTTATGGTGGCAAGAAGGGCCACTCAGTTACCCCAGTGATCGGGAGGCTGAGGCAGGAGGATTGAAAGCTTGAAGCCACCCTGGGCTACACAGTAGATTTTTTTTCTTGTGATTATAAAAAAGGATCAGAGAAAAACAGCACATGTTAATGAAAACAGAGAGTGGAAAACAGAGAAGGCTGATCACCACAGATAAAACACTCCCAAACAACGGCTTTCAACGGGGACAATTCATAGGGAAGCAAGGAATCATGGTTGGCAGGCAGAAATGCCATGGGAGAAGAGTAGCAGCATCATGCAAGACAGATCAGTGACTCCCAACCATGAGTGTCGCATACAATAGTCAAAGGCTTGGCTACTGGTTCTTAACCTGTGGCTGAAAGATTTGAAAGAAGCAATAGAGATTAGAAGAATTTTTGGGCTGGAGAGATGGCTCAGCACTTAAGAGCACTGACTGCTCTTCCAGAGGTCCTGAGTTCAGTTCCCAGGAACCACAATGATGTCTCACACCTATCTGTAATGGGATCTGATGCCCTCTTCTGGTGTGTCTGAAGATAGCTATAGTGTACTCACATACATAAAATAAACAAATCTTTTGAAAAAAAAATGTTAAAAAAAATAAAGAACTTATCAATCAAGACAAATCAGGGCTGGGGTTAGAGAAGCTGAATGAAACAATATGTAAGCCAGAAAAATAGAACAGAGTGCCAGGGCATTTTAGAGAGATGCTTTTCAATGTTTAAAAAAAATAAGAAATTTAATTAATGATATTATGAACATGTATGTTATATATTAATTATTTTGATGACAAAATCGTTCTTGTAATATTCACAATTGATTTCCTATACTTTACTATGTTAAGGAATTAACTTTGTAAATGGAAATTCAAATCTGAACAGTTTCCCAGAGGGGGTGGGGAATAATAAAAACAAGGAACAGAGATAAAAATTGGTTTACGAAAAACTCTACCAGGGAGAAGCTTTCTCTGTTCCCTCCTTGGAATCAATCTAGAAAGAAGACAGGCGAGAGATCAGAATAAAGAAAAGAAATGGGAAGAAAGCTGGGCAAACCGATTTGGCTGCAGTTAGCGAGGGGAAAGGCAGACAGAGCCAATGAGGAGCAAAAAATCTCCAAGTCACAGGGGCCTCCACACTGAGAAGAGTGTAGGCATGTGTGTGACAGAGCCGGAAACCAAATGCCGGCCCCAAAATCGCCTAACTCCCAGAACAGGCAGAATTTGCCAAGCTCATGATTTGGCAGAGTTTTCACATATTCCATGCAACTTCCACACGACGCTCCATCCGTCTCGCACAGAGAGCAGACTGTCATTTTCCACTTGAAATGCACACGTTGCACTGACCTTATGTCCCCTGTCAGGCTGATATGTTATCGCCAGCTTCTAGGGAAAGGCTTTCCTAGTGGATGCACTTGCGGCCGTTCTGTTGGGTTCATTCTGCGTGTTTGTGCACAACGTGTCGCTGTATTGGACAACAGACAGACAAGGCCTCTGCCATCACTGGTAACTGTCTCCATCTGCCTCTGCCATCTTCGTCTCCAAGAATGCCTGCCTTGGGCCCTGTTCTTGGTTCTTCCGAGTGCCCACTGCTCACTGAGGCTGAGATACTTTCTTAGGCAGTCCTTCAATGAAGGGCTCCGCCTCAACTTCAGCCTGCACCCTCTGTTTACACATTTTGCTTTGAATGTGTTTTGCTTTCACTTGACAGATGGCCATTGCCTGTTAGACTTGTGAGTCAGGTACAGGTACATGGCAAGTCACTCTAAGTAGTGAATGCGGCCACTCTGTAGATCTCCTGATGCATTTCTGGACCGATGGAAAGAAACATTATCCAGGAAATTCCCAGGTGCAGATCAGACTCTGGGCACCTCAGTGGAAACTTCTATCTGAAGCCACCGCCCATAACAAATTGAAAACCCTCTGGTAAGTGAATCTTAGCTCTTCTCCAGCTAGGAGGAGTTACAAGCAACAGACAACAGTGCCTGGAGTCCTGTGCTATACCTGAGCCTGGGAAAGCTACTGAGCTTCTCTGTCTCCCAGCATCACTGCCACATGCTTCCCACAGAGCAACTAAGGATGTACGAGATGAAGTCAAAGGAGAATATGGCAATGTACCTAGCTCACTGTCCTGGGTTCACAATATAGCTATGCTATGGTAGCATTTCAGCAGAGTCACCCCAGAAAAGCATGCTGTATACCAAAGTCAGAGCCACCAGAATCAACATGGAAAGCAGTACTGAAGTGAGTTTATATACTGGCCCTCCTAAGCCAGGAGAACTAGATAGTCAGCTGGCCTTTCAAGCACATATCATTAATGCATTAATCTTATTTATTTTTATTGTGTGCGAGTGCCAGAATGCACATGCCATAGTGTGTGTGTGTGAAGTCTCTTTCTCTCCTTTCCCTATGGGATTAGAGGATTAAACAAAGGTCCTTCAGCAGATATTTTTTTTAACCTGCAAAGCCTTACTGTTATTGCTGGCCCCATGCTGAAGTTTTATTACTTTCATCTATTGTTCTTCTTTACAGCAATAATGTGTTTACTTTAAAACTTAAGCACATTTACTTTTTTGTTTGTTTGTTTTTAAAAAAAAAGGTGTGTTGAGAAAGAGAAGGAAAAAGGAATGGACAAAGGAAGTGAGGAGGAGTGGAAGGCAGGGGAAGAAAGAGGGCGACTGAGGCAAGCCTGAGAGGCAGGGAAGTCCATGGTGCAGAAAGATACCACAGAGCTGGAGGAGAAAGTCCAAAAGATGCTCGAGGTAGCATTGAGCAGCGCCCCAGGCCAGAACAGAAGCAGGACCAGGACTTGGGCACAGTGGGAAGATGAATGTCAAGCTGAGGGTAGGGAGCTTGTCAGAGGGGAGGGGAGGGGAGAGGAGGGGAGAGGAGGGGAGGGGAGGGGAGAGGAGGGGAGGGGAGGGGAGGGGAGAGGAGGGAATGGAGGGAATGGGAGGGGAGGGGAGGGGAGGGGAGGGAAGGGAAGGGAAGGGGAGAGGAGGGGAGGGGAGAGGAGGGGAGGGGAGGGGAGGGGAGAGGAGGGAATGGAGGGAATGGGAGGGGAGGGGAGGGGAGGGGAGAGGAGGGAATGGAGGGAATGGGAGGGGAGGGGAGGGGAGGAGAGAGGAGGGGAGGGGAGGGGAGAGGAGGGAATGGAGGGAATGGGAGGGGAGGGGAGGGGAGAGGAGGGAATGGAGGGAATGGGAGGGGAGGGGGAGGAAAGGAGAGGAAAGGGAAGGGGAGGGAAGAGAAGGGAAGGGAAGGGAAGGGAAGGGGAGGGAAGGGAAGGGAAGAGGAGGGGAGGGGAGGGGAGGAGAGGGGAGGGGAGGAGAGGGGAGGGGAGGGGAGGAGAGGGGAGGGAAGGGAAGGGAAGGGGAGGGGAGGAGAGGGAAGGGAAGGGGAGGGAATGGAAGGGAAGGGAAGGGAAGGAGAGGGGAGGGGAGGGGAGGGGAGGGAAGGGAAGGGAAGGGGAGAGGAAGGGAAGCTAAGGAGTATAAAGTCTAGAAAGAATGGATTGGTGAAATGGGAGAGAACCTGGAGGAGATGAAGACTAATTTACAAAGGGTGTGTCAGCGGGAGCAAAGGCTGGAAGCCCCCTGAGGTAAGTTACCGTGTTAAGGAAGTAGGATGGAGGGGCTGAGCCAGTAGATTCCAATCTGGAAGATCCACAGAAAAGAGTAGAAAATCCCAAACCTAGTTCAGAGACAGGAGGGGACAGAAGGGAAAACTAAAAGCTGTCCATATCAGACTGTATTGGCGTTCCTGAAACTACACCACAAGAATGACACAGTCCTCCTGCATCAGGCACCTGCCCTTGTCCTGTGTGGTCTTCAGATATCCATCGTCCAGGAAATGCCAAAACTGGTGTGTGTAAGGCATGTGTCAAGTGCAAGGGACACAGAAGATGGGCAGTGAGCACATACAGGAAGCCATGCAGAACAAGAGGACCAGGAGGGAGCAGACTCCAGACTGTGTATCATCCAAGTACACCCAGTTCCATGCTGAGTTCTAGCAGCAAGCCAAGGCCTCAGGAAATTGCAGAACTTCCCAAGGTTCAACAACCCTCACAGCGAGACAAATGCAAATTGACATTGGAGTGGGATACCATTGTTTTACCTACCAGATTGGCAAAGATAAAAATGATATTTTATTATCTTGGCAGAGGTATAGGGAACAAGAATTAAATCACTGCTGTGGGCACAAAAGAAAAAAAAAGGTTTTGGTAGAATATGTTTTTGAGGGAACACAATTTGGTGATATCTATCAAAATTAAAAATGTATATGCTCTGACTCAGCAACTTTTACTTCAGAGAATTTGTTGCATTCTTAGCTCCTAGAAAAGTGCTTGGCACAAAGTAAGGCCTCGATAAATATTCATTGAGCAAATTAATTAATGAATTTATCTTGCCGATGTACTCACATATTAGTTCGAAGATTAATACACAAGGGTATCTATCCCAGTGCTGTTCAGAACTAGCAAGAGAGAGGGGGAAGCTAAATGCATATAAATGAAGAACCAGTTGAGCAAACAAAATGCCGGTAAAATAATAACAATCAGCACGAACCACTTTTAACTTTCACTGGGAAGCAGGAAGTGAACTGGGGAGACCAGATATGAGGGTCTCTGTCAAGTCCCCTGTCATGGGGGAGGGAGGTCAAGGGCTTATCTGTATTACAAATGAACAAATCTCAGGTCTCTTCTGCAAGAGAAGTGTTAAACTTTAATAGTAAAAAAATAAAATAATAATAATAATAATAATAATGGCTGTAAGGATGCAGCATAAAAGGAAATTTATATATCTTGAGTGTTTTCTAATAACTCAAACCAGGTATACTAGAGAAGAGGAGATCTGGGTAAAAGTTCTACCCCAAGAAAGAAAAGATCAAAGATGAACCAGGCTGTCCTGGGGGATTGTGAGAGTTCTACTCCCAGAATAAATGAGATGGAATGGGTAGGAGCTGTTAAGCTGGGAGCCCTGATCTAGTCAAGGATTCCTGTCTACATATTTCTCCAGACCAACACTCCACCTGTGGCTACAAGATCCCCTGGCCATTGAGGTTATGAAATTAAACCTAATAAATCTGAGAATATAAGCATGAAAGAAAGGCCCAGTCACCACTAGCCCCCAGTGAGTTTCTGAAAACAATATTGTCATGAAGATGACCCAGTCCCTTTGACTTCACAACTCCAACAAGGAACAGGAAGGCCGGAAACCCCTAGGCCTACAGATGACAGAAACGGGATATACACCTGAAGAGGGTGTGACTCAGCTCAGACCAGGAGGATGCTCTATTGCTGGAAGCCCTGGGTCAGTGAACTACTCCCAACAGATCAGGATCAACTAGAAACCAGAAGGCTGGTTTCCTGTCCACCTTTTAATGAAAGCCTCAGTACTATACTAGGTCCTGAATTTCTGTCATTCCCAAAAGCTCCAGGGAGGGGATCTGTAGACTCTCCAACTTCCGGAGTCAGCTTTGGGTGACCTCATTTCCTCCCCAACCTTGCATGTAGAGATGAGACTGGTGGCAGGTACATGGACGCAGACAGTCTTCATCAGGATGAATAAGCACCTAGGAAGCAAAAGGTTCTCTGGTACCTGGATGGCTTCTAGAAGGCAGAGCAAACCTTGCTGTGTCCTTCTGGATCAAATTACATCTCCAAAGGAACTATCTGGCCCATATCATCACAGCATTGTTAAAGTGGAGTGTCGCCCTCTTTCGCTAGCAGACACTTTAGTTATTTCTGCCAGCAAGGAGAATATACACAGGTCACCCGAAGGCCAAGAGCTGTCTTTAGGGAAAGGTCAAGCTTATTCCTCTCAATGTTCATTTCAAAGCCCTAACAGCAAAGTAGGGGTTTGCTCTGGATGGCTTGACGGTGTCCTTTGCCAATATACTACTATGGCTTTCCAGTTGTCTTCATCCCACCACAATGAGGAAGATCTAAGAGCATCAGGGTTCCGTCAACACAGGTGTCAGTGGCAACAGGAAGTAAAACGAAAACATAGACTAACTGAGCTCCCTGGGGCCCAGAACTGAAAGATACAGGTAGGTTTTAGAGTGAGTTTCTTCTCAGTGACTCCCCACATAGTCAAGGACATTTGTGCTCAGAACCTGCAGAAAGGGTCTTACCAGCACCAGAGAGCTGTAGAACTGAGCCCGCCAAAGACCTGGGCTTGGGTTTCCTTACCTCCAAAACTGTAGGAAGTGAGTTTCAGCCCACTATAAAGTACCATATCTGCTGTGGCATTCTGTTACAGAAGACCCAGCAGACTAGGAAATGAGTGTGGCTGGGCTGGTGCACAGCCCTTGAAGGGTCCTTGATACTGACCAGAAAGTCTCTCCCCTCTTTCTCTGAAACAAAGTCCTAGGCAATGAAGCAATGAAGCTGAGGTCGCTCTCTCTCTCTCTCTCTCTCTCTCTCTCTCTCTCTCTCTCTCTCTCTCTCTCTCTCTCTCTCTCACACACACACACACACACACACACACACACACACACACACATATACCTTACCTATGTGCTACTTAAATGGTTTGCAAAGGGTTCTCATGTTATCTGGGTAAAAGGAATGAGTCCAGCCAGATGATGGCAACCAATAAAAAATCCTGGGCAGGTGCCTGGTGCAAAATTGTATAAGGACATCCAAGAACCAGAAGCAAAACCAAGGTCGGTTGAAAGGCTCAATATTCCTGAAAACATATATTCTAAAGAATGGTTAACTTCAGCCTCATCTAGTCTCAGAACCAGAGGCAGATGGTAGCATCTCAAGACCTAAATCTGAATTGGCTAGTCCTCTCTATGGACAATTCCTACCCATCCACTCATTCACTCAGTTCCAGACCTCATAGGTTTTCATGACCAAATGCCAATGTAGTCAATGGCCACCTTCAGGCCACTGTTGGCCTCTCAGCCCAGAGATATTTCCACTACTCACATCATAATGCATATTTAGAGTCACAGATGACCAGCCTTCAAGCAAAATACAAACTTCTTCCTATATTGCTCTCCTGCCTGAAGTAGTGTGCTAGCATTCAGCAGTGTGGGACCACCCTGAGACAGTCATGACTGTGTGGTCAACAAGAGTCGGGGGGGGGAGGTTCTCAAGGCAGAAGTGTAGAACCTAAGGGGATCTGGACCTGACACCTGCATCCTACACTGCTTGTGGAGGCCAACATTTAGGGACTGTGCAGCAAAGAGGCATCCTTCCAGCCCCACTTACTGCTGTTCAGAGTGTCACAGCTCATTACATCCAGCCAATTACTTATGCCTCCTCTCTGGAGGGCACTGGCCAGGGCCACTGCAGGAAGCGGGGAGGAGACCCCAGGTGGTTTCTCAATGAAGTCTTCTATTGGGAAATCCTCTTAGGAAGCTCATCTTACAGGGCTGTGGTGTTAATGACCTTGGCCTCCCTTGGCCCTGAGAATAGCTGCTCTCCCTGGGGTTTGAGGGAAGGCCATCTGGGCTGTGGACCGTCCTCTCACCAGCTGACTGTTGCCAGGACAGGGGGAGTGGCAGTGCTCCTCGGCGGCCTTGAATTCAGAGACCTTGGATGTGGCTGTCAGCATACTGGCCTGAGTCCTGTGCATGTACACAGGAACACATATGTATATGAACATGCTCCCCGGGGCCAGCCTTCTGCAGTACTTCAGCAGGAACTGGCAGAAAGCCCAAAGCTGAGGCCAACAACCTTAAGTGGGAGGGGAATGGGCCCTGGAAACCTCTTTTGAACTAAATTAGACACATTTTTTCTCCACCTTCAAACCCTGCAGATTTTTTTTTTCATCTCAACTCCCCTAGGCTTATAAAGTGGCTCATCTTAGCTGTTCAAGTTGACAAAGGCATCGAAACTGTTGAAAGGTTCAAAGTGTCCCTTGGGTCTCCATGCATGATATGTAGGTAGAAAATTACAAAAAAGAAAAAAGAAAAGAAAGTCCCTACTTGTTTCGTGTGTGTGGAGGTAAAGATGCAAACGCCCTAGGAAAGGAGGCCCTTTGGGAGATGCCAGGCAGGCGTCTGCACAGGTAGGATTGCCAAGTCCGAGGTATAGCTTCCACAGGGAGATGGGGGAGCCAGAAAGGCATGGAACAGAGAATTGCTCTGTTCTCTGGGACATTCAAAAGCCCTGGTAGCATTCATGGTGATGGTTGGACTTGAGAGTTCCCTACAAAAGCTACAAAGCTTCCCAGGTACTCAGCCTCAAGACTAGTTTCAAGTCTGAGAAAGGGATGGGATTTCTAAAGGTGTGGCCCTGTCTGCTGCTAGAAGTAGTGCCAGCCACTTCCTAGTATTCTTGGGGAATCTTTGGTACCAAGTAACTGGTGCTAACCCTCTCCAAGAACGTTTAATCTTTTCTGTAACTTCTGGGCAGTTTCCTGCCCCTCCCCTTCCCCACCTACTCAGAACTCCTCTGGAGCTTCTGATCAGCTAGACCACCCAGTCAATTAGCCTCTGACCTGTAACCCCATCTACTAAGGTTAGAATCCTTCTCTGGGTACCATAGCTCACTACCTTTTGCCATAGGTCAAGGCACCTGGGACAAACAGGAACGTGGGCAAAAAGAAATGATAGGCAGAGCTGTGTATCTTATTTTTTTGAGCCACACTCCACCACCACCACCACCTAAGGCCCGGGGCCTGAAAACAAGCTCATGAGGTAGATCCTTCTGGAAGCTTTAGGGAATGTTTGCAAAGTCAATCCTTCAGAGACTTCTCTAGGGTAGAAAACAGCCTCCAACTAGGGTCTGCTCTGGAAACCATGGACACCCAGAAGGTATGTTACAGCCTGATGCTTTGACAGAAAAATAAGGGGTCTGCTCCTAGTAGGCCTTTAAGAAAGGTTATCAGTTCCAGCCCCGTGCTGGTTAGTTTTTGCCAACTTGATACAAACCTGGTCACATTTGAGAAGGCAGAATCTCAATTGAGGATCTGCCTCTGTCAGACTGTCCTGTAGGCAAGTCTGTAGGGGCATTTTCTTGACTAATGATTGATGTGGGAGGTCCCAGCTCACTAGGGGATGAGCTATCCCTGCACAGGTAGGTGGCCTAAGAATATGAGCTGAGTGAGTCATGGGGAGAAAGCCAGTAAGCTGCGTTCTGCCATGGCCTCTGCTTTCCGTTTTTGGTTTAAGCTCCTACCTTGACTTCCCCCAGTGATGAACTAGAATTGGGAGTTGCAAACTGAGACACAATGCCCTCAAGTTGCTTTTGGTCATGATGTTCCATCACAGCATCAGGAACCCTAACGAAGACACAGCCCCACCATTTCCCCCTTAGGCTAACATTAGCCAATGTAGCATTTTAAGGGCTTGTTCCACACCAGCTCATGGCCCGCCTGGCACAGGAAGAGCTAGTCTGCATGGGGCCCACACAAAGACTCGCTTCACTACCAACTTTAGCAGGAGGAATGTGGCACAAAGAGAGAAAGCTGTGCTTTCTTGTCAAATCCCTAAGCTATGAGCACATGACCTACAGTTGAAATAGACAAGCCATCTTCCAAGTAATTAATTTCTATTGATTGACACATGATGAAGTCAGAGTCGATGGGTGGTCGGGTGGGGGATCAACATACCCATGCACTTTGGCATGATAGGCTTAGCCTGTGTGTGTGTGTGTGTGTGTGTGTGTGTGTGTGTGTGTGTGTGTGTGTGTGCACGCGCGCACAGAAAGGATGAGTCAGAGGCAGGCCCTTAGCCACAGAACCCTCTAGAACTGTGGTTCTCAACCTTCCTAATCTGAGACCCTTTAATATAGTTCCTCATGTGATGGTGACCACCCCCACAGCCATAAAATTACTTTTGTTGCTACTTCATAACTGTAATTTTGCTTCTGGTATGAATTGCAGTATAAAATCTGTTTTCCCATGGTCTGAGGTGACCCTGGTGAAAGGCTCGTTTGACCCCCAGGTTGAGAACCGCTGTACTAGAGCGGCATGCTAAGAGTCACATGCCAACACACAAGTTCTCCTGCCCTGCCCCTGCCTCTGCCTGCTGTTCTCGCTGTCCTGGTCTCATGTTCTCCCTCTCCACAACAGGAACAGCTCCGGGCCAGGACTGTTCTTGGCTGGCTGGGCTCTCTAATTGGTCTCCAGGTGCCTCTCTGCACAATGCAGTGACTGGTCACCAAGAATTTGACGGATACATGGCTTTTGCAGATAGAAAGTGAAAGCAAGAGAATATGGCTCCTTGCCCATCATTAAAAAAAAGTAACCAGAAAACAAAAAGGATACTGTTTCTATAGCCACTCTATAGATTCAAAGTCTCAGAAGCAAATATGGAGGGGGGTTGGTACATGGTGAGAACCGCATCACTATCAGGCTCCCCCCACCCTCCAGTAAGATTCAAGCAACAAGAATCCCCATGCTATGTCAGGACAGAGTAGCTGTTGGGCCTTCCTTGCTTTTCACCTACAGTCTTTGCCATTCACCATTCTTTCATCCTGTTTGCATGAGTACTGAGAGTCTGATGCTGCCAACCCTAGAACCCACACGAAGGATCCCATTGTCTACCTGGCAACATAGTACGCTCTCATAAGGTGGCTGGAGACCACTCCCCCCCGAAAACACAGAACAGGGACCAACCTCAAGTGTCTACACACGCTTCCTATCCCAAGGGTACAGCATCCTTCCAAAATCTCCATCTACACAGGGGTTGGTCCCTTATTTCCCAGGCAGCCAGCCCTCTGTGAATCCTGAACAGAGAGATTCAGCTCAGTCATCAGAGTTCTGATACCAGCAATTGAGGGGATACAAATTTCAATCTCTTGAGACAGATGAAGGGTTTTTCTTGGTCCCCAAAACTGAGCCAGGCTGTGGAGCCAAAGTGATCGCTCTACACTCTTAGAGATGTTGCCGCAATGTAGCCGCCTGTGCAGTGAGGATGCCCTGCCCCCCCTTTTGCCTCCATCCTTCAATGAGTTTACAATAAGTGGTTACATGTAAAATCTAGCCATGTTCACAACAGTCAGAGATTAGTAACATTCACAGAAGCCCACAAGGGCGGTTTGGGCCAGGCAGGAAGAATGAAAAGAAAGGCCTTGCATTTACATATTTGTCCCCATGGGCCCTCCCAGAACAACCATGAGAGGTGACTGACAAGCAGTGTGGACAGTAGAGCCCCCCAAAAGAGTAACGTTCCAATTAGTCCAAAGAAACGAGAGCCTGTTTCCCAGAGTCCCAATTAAATCAGAACCAATCAATGCTTGCTCCCATCCTTGCCATTCTGCTCAGGAAATAATGAGAAAAATGAGAGGGGCCCCGCCAGCAACTTTGGTGTGGCAGTCCTTTGAAACCAGAAAAATGCACTCAGCATGGTCTGTGAGCAAGCCCAGTTGGGGCTGCACCTGTGCCTTTAAGACAGTCCGGTGTCTTGGTCGCCACTCAGATCCTGAGGAATGCCAAAGAGGGTGCCCCCGCCCCACCCCCAACCTGTGGGATACAGAGGAGCTCTGTGGGACCAGACCCCCCGCCGGCCCTAAAACTGTCTGTGTTGATTCATCACTGGATCTGGCGTGCTCTCCCCTCTGTTTCCACGCCATCCATCATGGGTCCCAGAACCAAGAAATCCAATAAAGACACAAAGGCACAGCTCTGTGTTCCCAGCAGGCCCCAGAAAGGCTGTGTGAAGGCTCCAGCCCAGGCAATTAGCTGAATCCATAGGATCGCGTGTTGATAGGCTTTCAAATCCCTTGCCAGGCATTTCACAGGCAGGTGTTTGGGGAAGGAAGGAAGGAAACAGACAGGGGCTGGCTGGGTGCTCCAGTAGTGCCAGGGAACAACCAGGAAGGAGGCCCTTCTCAGGAGACTTGTGATAGAAAAGGAGCTAATTTTTCTCCCAAGGTACAAAAGAGAGGGGGCAACCCTTGAGTTGTGATATAATAAAAATCACATCCAGGCCTTTTTTAAACAATCCAAACTTCTGAAGGTCACAAGCAAGATTTAATAACGGAACTCACCTTTGCTTCTGGATCAGCCTATATTGAGTGCCAACATAGGCTTAGACAAGACAGGAATATCAGGCTTCTAGAACCTTCCATTCATCCCCAGACCAAACTGGAGCCAGGTCAGGTTATTTGCTGTCACATATGGGACAAAGGAAATGTAGGGTTCGGAGATCTACAGTGAACGTATGAAGCCTTAAGCACACAATCTGCAAAGTTTGCATCAGTTTGTCCCACTCAGAAACAAAGGTTCCTCCACACATGGAACTTTCCCATCCCTGTCCTGGTAGCTTCATCTCCTTCCAGGTCTGGCATTGAGCCCCTGGAGAAAGACAGCCAAGCCAGAGGGCTTTGAGTTAATGAGCTACATGGCTTCAGTACCAAGTTCAAGGCTGTGGGAGCTGGCTTGAAATGAACTAAAATATTTTCCAAATTCAGTCACTTCTCAATTACCCTTGAGTGAACTGTCCATGACAACCCAAATACGCCATGCCCCCCCCCCAGAGTTTGGTGTGTGTGTGTGTGTGTGTGTGTGTGTGTGAGAGAGAGAGAGAGAGAGAGAGAGAGAGAGAGAGAGAGAATGTGTTCCCAAAGTAAATATAAACAAGCAATTATTGAATAATTTGTCACTGTCCAGAATTTTTCTCCATCCCTTTCCCCACACATGCATACAGACAGTTAGTCATAATTGGAAAATCATCAGACATAGGGGATGTTGGGGACAGAGGTTCTTCTGAGATTTATAATAAGCTAGTAGGCTCTTTCTTCTGCTGAGTGACCCAGAATTAGAAATAGGAAAGTTATGATCTTGGATCTCCCCCAGTGGGATGGAGGCAGACACTCAAGGAGGCCCAGGCTTACCCTTGCAGGCCACGCTGTTCTCAGGTTCATAGCCAGGCTTACAGGTGCAGCGCCCAATGGGCACCATCCACTCTCCATCCCCGTTGCAATAGAGTTTTATGGGCACATCCACTTCTTCCGCATTAGGGATGCATGTTCCCCGAGCAATCACCAGAGATGTGCTCTCTGCTCCTGTCATGGTTTCTGGGAACACTGCAAAATTCTGCACGATGCTGGGACACTTTTTGAAGAAGACGCGGACAGAAAGGAGAGACATACAGGCTCCATAATCCTGGAAAGCGAGGTAAAAACCGTTCCTAGTAAGAGGCCCAAAGCTCCTGACTTCTGTGTTGACCTTCATCAACCTTCCCCCAAAATCCACCTGGGAGAAGCTCTCATCTGCAGCAATGGTGTCCACTTTGAGGTAGGGGGCTTCAGACCAGAAGGCTGACTTCTTGGTGGCAATGACAGAGTCAGTCTCATAGTAGTACAAGTTGAAGGTCTCCTTGCAGGAGCCTGGGACATTTGGAAGGCTGCTGCAGTCCCTCACAGTGAAGCGCATCTCTGTATAGATGCGATGGGCACCCCGTCTGTTGATAAAGGTGGTAAGCAGCCAATTGTTCTGGTTGGGTTCGAAGACGTTGCACACTTGGTAAGTACGGATGGTGTTCAGGTTTTCATCATAGCCACTGACTTCTTCCCACTGTCCCAAGTAGGCCACAGGCACACACATGCAAAATCAGAAAGGAGAGAGAGATAAGACAATAGTCAATACAGAAGTGAATCTCAGCACCTTGGAGGGGCTTTAAGAGCTTACCAGTCCCACTGCTCCCACTTAACAAATGAGCTCATATAACCAAGTCTGCAAAGATTTCCTGATATTCAGAGTCACAGTTCTCTACCATCCACCAAATACAATACATTTAATTGCAGAAACCATTCTATCATCAAACTTGGAAATCTCATGCTGTGGCTATCCTTCCTTGTGTCTCATTGACAGCAGACACCATACTCTTCACTGCCAACAGCTTCTTCTACTCTATCAATTAGAGATCCAGTTATAAAAGGACATCTCCATCTGTGAGCCCAATACCTTTATTGTGGCAAAATTCATTTATATTCCTCCGTAAAGCACGTGAAGGGAAATGTTCATTTTGTTTGGTTTTTTGTTTGTTTGTTTTGTTTGTTTGTTTCTCAATAAACTTAGATTCTCAGAACCTTTTGTCGTAGAACAGAAATCTCTTTGAAAGAGCTAGACTGTAAAACTGTACGGAGTCTGCTAAGAGATACTCTTAATGAAGTTAATTCAGCTCAGTATTGTGGAAAATTCAAGCTGTGACGTGTTGCAGGAGCAATGTTGGAAGCAATGTTACTTAGAAAGGAAGGATCATTGCTTACTCCAGGAG
Organism: Tokudaia tokunoshimensis; assembly: GCA_036184795.1. NCBI lineage: Eukaryota > Metazoa > Chordata > Mammalia > Rodentia > Muridae > Tokudaia > Tokudaia tokunoshimensis. The sequence goes on from BTHU01000008.1 coordinate 103,337,581, forward strand.
AGACCACCATGATTCCTACTGGAAAAGAGAATTCATATTTCAGAATCTTTATGCGTCAGAGGAAGAGTAAGGAACAGCAGTTTACCTCACACCCTTCACAAGCCCCACAACTCAGCTTGGTTACCTCCAATTCTTGGCTAATGAGACAACCTGTAAGTCTTCCATGTACATGGCTATAGAAGGAGGTGTATGGGAAGAATAGTGCTTTGAAAATCCTACAACTTCTAGAAGGCAAGTTTTGCAACAAGGAAGTTGATAAGTGAAGGAGACTTTTTCCCCTTTGGGCTACAAAAGGAGACACATGGTATCTAGAAAGGGTCAAGGGGACAAAAGGACATCTAGAAAGCTGGCCTACATATCCAGGCTTACGGAGCTCTTCTAGCCTTCCCCCAGAGCACCAGTTCCTGCCCCAGCCAGAGTCTCTGCTAAGTTCCTTCCAGAAACCTTTGAGAACCAAAAGTCCATCTTGATTTGCTGCCTCGATAAAGTCTCCACCCTCCAATAAGGAAACCAATACTCCATATGTTATGTGATTACCCAACCCTACTCTGTCCTCTCTCAGTGCTTAGACTGATCTTGAACTTGCTATGTAGCTACTCTTGCTGCTCCCTCCCCAAAGGTATTACAGGACCTACCACCAAGGTTCATGTCGTGCTGGAGGTCAAACTCTGGCCTTTCTGCAGGCTAGGCAAGCACTCAGCTAACTGAGTCACACCCCCAATGTGACTCAATAAAATGTGTTGCAATCACTCTTAATGGCCTCCAGCACCTCTTCTTGCTCAACTTGTAATGTCAAGACTTTAACATTGCCAAAGTTGCAAGTGGCTTCCCCCTCCAAGTTCCATCTGTATGCTTTGCATTTGACCTAGGATGCCTTTCTGGACTTTGCTAGAGTAAATGCAACTCTGAAAAACCTCACAGCTTCCAGCTCATACTACCCAGACTGGACAGCATGACCCATCCTGGCACTTGCTCTATCCTTTCTCCATCTGTACAAATTTAGACACACTGACCCTGAAGCATCCCACATTAGGGACACTTAGCATCCAGACACAGCATCAGAACAGATATTGTGCACACATGAGGATATGTGCCTATTCTCACGTCCAGTGTCAGTGCCACCAGCTGAGTAAAACCTCTGCTCCATAGCTCATGTGCAGTATAAATCCACGCTGTCAAACCTCACCTAGGCTTTGCTTAATTTCTTATTGATCTTTGGATGTAGAGGAGCCCTGGTTTTTTTTTCCTTCTTAAAGACTGTGTTATGTTCTATTTAAATGTGTTTATGGAAGTTTGGTTCTGCTTGACTGGGTTTTGGAAACCAGAAAACAAATAGACGAGGGAGAAGTTGCTGATGGCATTTCAGATGGCTTTCAGGCCTCCCTCCCTTCCCAGTGCTGTTCTGAAACATTTCCCCTGCTGTCCTGACAAGACTTTGGAAGAAAGGGTAGTTTTCTTTTAGTGTTCTGCAACTGGTTAAACCCAGCAGGTCTCAAGATCCATTGTTCTAGCAGAGTCTCCGCATAAATGCTGGGCCCCAGTTGTTGAGGCCCATTCAGAGCAGAGATCTGCTCACATCCAGAGCCTCCGGCCACCAACACTAATGCAGCTCTGACTGGGAAAGGAAGTGCAACCAACTAGGCTCACCTGAGCACCAAGGCCATTACCACTGACTGTCCTGTGATAAACAGAATGAGGATTTCACTCAGCAGAGCTGGGATATTGAGAACATTCATCTTTGCCAATGACACTGATTAGCATTGTAAGGCCCAACTGAGGTAATCGTTTCAGACATTAACCTCTCTGGGCCTCAGTTTTCTCATCTGTAAAATGAGGACTCATACTGGGTGACCTCGAGTTGTAAAATTCTACAGATCTAATTGACTCCATGACAGCTCCTGAGGGAGCAATCAAATCAAATTAGAGAGGATAGAGCTGTATATTCAAAAAGAAAGAGTAAAAAGAAATGGAGAGAAAGGAGAATAGCTCCCTGTGGTTTGGGGGGTGGGGGGGAAGGAGACTACAACTACAGAGCCAGGCATTAATTTCCATTCTTCTCCTGTCAGCTACTGCTGTGGGGGTGGGGAACAGAAGAGAAGACAGGGCTAGAGGAGAAGCAAATGCCTTGGAGGGTAAGTAGCAATTATGATGGGGAGGGCCTGAAAGAAAGAGAAGATTTTGGTTCATGGAGACAGACTAGGATGGGCTGGCATTCCCAGCAGGGAGGGACAAACATTGTTATTTGTTGATGATACATGGTATCAGTCTCGAAGCTTTATTGCAAAACCTTACTCATTCATCAGTAGAAAATGTTTCTGAACACCAGTTTTATGCCACACATTCCATTAGCCACCGGGGATACAGCAGTGCAAAGCTTAGGACTGGAGAAACAGACACAGAAATTAGTGCATTATCAAAATAACTAAGTAAGTACAATTGTGTTAATTAATGAGAGGTTATGGGGTGCCAAGAAAGGGGATGTATACGAATGCAGGAAAGTCTCCCAAAAGGGTCTCCAAGTGGATGGAGAGGTGTTGGTCTGGAGAAGGGTGTTTAGCCTAGGGAAAGAAAAGGGCAGGGTTATCTGTGCCCTAGGGCACACTAACACAAAAGCTCTGAGGTAGGAAAAAGCAAGCTGGTATCATCCAGGGATGAAGTTCATAGAAATAGTAGAAGTGGAAGAGATAAAACGAAGGGAAGGCAGGACAGGGTGAGAAGTTTGGGTTCCAACCTGACTCCAGAAAACAGATGAGATCTAGAGAGGAAACTCACAGGGCACCAAAGTTGAATGTTTAGAAGCTATCTCAAAGTAGAAAATAGGCTGGAGGGAGGAACAATTGGAGATCACTGACATCCAGGTACAAAAGAAGATGGGATCAAGGGAGAAGACCTGCAGATATATACAGGAGAGATATTTTGGGGAGACTCTCACCGATGATGAATAGACCAGACCCAAGGGTCCATGTGCCCCATGAACATCTTTTCATGCTATTTTTGAGATTCTAGGATCTTTAGAAATGCTGGTTTCCCTTCGCCTTCCCTTTAAAAAGCCTGAGGTTTCTATGGATCTTGGGTTGTCTGCCTGAAGAGATACTCAATTTCCGTTTCAGGATCAGTTTTTGTTACCATGAACCTGTACTGCCCAAGGACAGATTCACAAAACGTCTCTACTCCATGGCGACTTCCCAGCCTCTACTTCTGAGCCCCCTCCTGCGCTTTTTCCCCTGTTTTTCTCTCTTCCCACTAAACAGCAGCAAAGTGCCACAGTTGGCTTACCAGATTGGCATTAAAGAGATACAGTGCTAAGTCTTGGTTAGGAAGTGGCTAAGATACCAGGAAGTAGAAACGAACGACGTCTTATTTAATTTGATGCAGTTGCATCTCTCAGCACTGACAACGTTAACCTAAACTCAAAACAGTGGAAAGAGAAATCAATGCTGACCCTTTTGTTGGTGATGGCTAAAGAATAAAAGTTTAAAGATACTACATTTGCAATGATATTGGAAATTAAAATTGTGATACTCAGGCAGGAGAGATTGCTCAACAATTAAGAGCTCTTACTACTCTGGCAGAAAACCAGGACTCAATTCCAAGAACCAACATGGCCACTCACAAACCATCCTTAACTCCGGTTCGAGGAAGTGTGATGCTCTCTTCTGGTTCCCCTGTGCACTGACACACATGTGACGCACATACATATATGCAGGCAAACACATAAACTAAAATTAAATCTTTAAGGAAAAATTCTGATAGACAGCTGGAGAGATAGCTCAGCAGTTAAGAGCACTGATTGTCCTTCCAGAGGTCCTGTGTTCAATTCCCAGCAACTACACGGTGAGTCACAACCATCTGTGATGGGATCTGATGTTCTCTTCTGGTATGTCTGAAGACAGCTACACTGTACTCATTTATAGACATTAATTAAATATTTTCAAAAAATCAGAAATGTACATAGTTAGTCACTCAAGCTATCATCACCTTTAGAGGTAACTGTGTCTCTGAAGGTCACACTTAGTCAGCCTTCCCTGGTTCTTCGACAGGGACCTCAGGGAGCTTTGCACAGCTATAATGGGATGAAGAGCCATTCATCGAGATCAATTTTTTCACTAACCATTTTTAGAAATCCTGTTTGTGCAGCATGCTTCCGGTTTCACTGCCTGTCAACTTCTCTATACCCAGCCCTCTTCTTGGATCTCTCAAATTAATTTTTTAATGTGACTGAAGACCTTTGCTAATATCCATCAAGTGGCAAATGCATAAACAAAGTTCAATGTTTCCATACAATGGAATATAATTTGGAACAAAAGTGGAATAAAGAACTGATACATATTAGAACAGGAATGAATCCCAAAAACATTCTGTCAAGTGAAGGCAGCTATGTGCCTCAAAAGGCCATGTTATATGTTATATGTTGTACATTATATGTTATATGTTATATTAGATTCTATACATGATATAGTCAGAAGAGCCAAGTAAACAAACAAACAAACAGAAAAGTATTTGTGCCTGAGCCTGAGGAGACAACTGGGAATAACCCAAATGAGTACTCAGAATCTTCTTCTCTGGGTTGATGGGAATGTTCTGAGATAGGACTATGATGACATCAAACTTAGAAAATATACTAAAGTAATTTAATTATATTCCTCACATGAGTACTTCTATAGCATATGAATAAAAACATCACTACAGTTAAAAACAAATTTCATTCTCTTGTGCAACTGACACCTTAACTCTCAACAATGTGGACTTGGTCTGTGAGTCACAAATACCATACCCATAGCAGCCCGTGTCTCTGTTCATCCGTACCCAAAATGCCTTACCACCTTACCACTCCCTCATCCTTCCATAGTTCAGCTTCTTAAACAATGGATCAGTATGTAATGACAATCTCTCCCTCCCTCCCGCCCTCTCTCTCTCTCTCTCTCTCTCTCTCTCTCTCTGTCTCTCTCTCTCCCTCCCTCCCTCCCTCCCTCTCTCTCTCTCTCTCTCTCCCTCCCTCCCTCTCTCTCTCTCTCTCTCTCTGAATCTCTCTGTCTGTCTGTCTCTCTCTCACACATGCATGCACACACACACACACACAAATTATAGTTAAAGTTTCTAGGTATACAAGAACCAAAAATTAACACAAAATCAGCATTTAATGAATCCAAATGTCTCTGGCAAAGCTCAACATACTGTGGCACATGGCTTGTCAGCTGCTTTGATTTTGTACACACAATATGCACAATTCATTCTGCACATGTCAGACCACCCGAGGCCAACGAATTGAAACACCTCGGCTCAGATTTGAGCCAATCATATTCTCTAAACAGTGTTTTTATTGTACGTGAGAGTGTTATGCACTGTATTAATTAAAGCATGATGGTTTAATTACAGAAAACAAAGACTTAATATTTTCCTACTGTCACTCCTCAGCATGCACCAGTATATCTTTGGGTTCTATTGCATTAGGATGTTTAATTTTTAAAACTGCTATTTGAGTTTCTGACTTGAGTTTCATTTTTTTAAAATTACGTTAAGTGAACTTGGACTTGCGATTGGAGCAGAATTCCCTATAACTTCTGAAATGGCCATAAACATACATCTGCAATTTGGTACTCTGAATTTAAGCAAACCAGTGTTCTCAGCACTGATGCAATCATAAATGCAAAATACTGATAACCTTGAAATACTGAAGATGCTGCATGATCTGCAGTATCTAATATTTAGCCAAGAGTTAATTCTTCATCTATAAAATATGCAAGTATTCCTATTTCATTAGTGTGCAAATTTGTCTTTAATAAATAGTACACATTTGTCTTGAATAAATGTATAAATGACAGAGTTACTTTAAATAATTTTTTGTGATTCACTATCAGTAAGTTTGGTTTGCAAACCTAATTTTTAGCCCTTTGAACACAGGGTTACGTAAACTTTTCTAGGGCAAATGGTGTTGTAAGCAGAAGTCTAAGAAATTTTATTCTGATCCAAGTAGCAACTATTTCTTCAGTCTATCTTGTTTCTGGATAGACACACACACACACACACACACACACACACACACACACACACGCACACACACATGCGCACACACATGCATGCACATGCACACACGCGTGCACACGCACACACACGCACACACACGTGCGCACACACACACACATACACACACACACACCCCAAAATGGAGCCAAAGGCAGCATCTAGAGAGGGTGCAGGTAGCCAAGGAGACATCCCTGTCACTGACACTAGAGACCTGAGGAGTACTTAAAAGAGTTCAAAAACAGGGTGAGACTCTTGGCTTCAAAACCTCATCCCAAGATGGGATTTCTACCCTGGAGGCTAGTCGGGCCAACCATGTTCACCAAATCCAATCCCAGTTGGCCATTCTTGCAGAATGCTATTTCTCCCAACTGGCCTTGCTCTGGTGCTCCCGGAGCTACTGGGCCAGGGAAGGGCGCTTCCGTGGCCTGCCTCGTTTCTGTTTGGTTTATCATCACCACTGCGGTTCTGTCAGAAAACAGTTACAACAGATAAGACAAGAGATGTCAAGGGCCTGACCCAAGAACACTTTTTTTCATACCTAGGCCCAGAAGCCATGCCCGCTTCCCGGTATTAAAGACCTATGCACCCAGCGTTGTGAAAACTTTTTTAAGGTAAATTGTGTTACAAGCAGAAGTCTGAGGAACCCTATTCTGAACCAAGTGGCAACTATTCCTTCAGTCTATCTTGTTTCTGGATGGACAAATGATGGTAAATTGGAGGCAAAGGCAGCATTTATAGAGGAAACAGTTGTTGCTGAAGTTCTGACAGACCCTAAGCCTTCACCTAGTCTGCCTTCTCCAAAACCATCTGATCTAATGCACAAAGCCAAAAAATGGCAGACCTGGCTGGACACCATTCAAGAGGGACAAGATCTTTTGACAAGTGGACAGACTAAGGACATTCTGTAACAGTTGCACACAAGTCAGATGCATGCCGGGACTGAGCAAGGAGTCTCAGACCTCACTTACTCCATGATGCTGTCTCCAGCTTAAATCTGGATGGTGATCAATTTTCAGAACGCTTCCCCCATGGGTGAGTTTATTCCACACAATTTAACATTTGGTTATACACGCTTTCCAACTACTCTTTAATTGCTTTGTGTACAAGACAATGGAGTCTGCTACTAAGCTGTGCTCTCCTTGAGGAAAGGAGATGATGCTTTGACTAATTTGTTAGTTCATTTCCATAAGCAACATCATTCTACGCACGGAGCATCACACCACTGCTGCCATGCAACAGATAATATCCAGGAATGTCTAGGGCACTTATTTGATTTTGTATCCTAGATGACCTTACCCACATTCAAGGATTACAGCTCCCTAGTGCCCAGACTTGTGTAACAGGATGTTTGCCGGACATTTCCTACCAATACCTGGAACTCCCCTTGCTCTCTGCAACACCATGTCCATAGTGACAAATTCAATATGCCTAGGAAGAACCTTGTGCTCTTCTTTCTTCATGGGTGTCATTTCTGCTAATCACAGGGCACTAGCTATCAAATTTCTTCTATTCTCTCCTTTGTGATGCCTCTATCCAGTGCTCTCTTCCTTCCCCCTTTCCACCATTGACTCTTCTTTCCCCTCCCAATGACTCTCCCAGCCACTCTTTGAACTCTTCTAACCCTATGATCTTCTAAAACACTAATCCATCTCCTCCATGGTCATAGCTATGAAGGGTTGGAACAGTGTTGAGCGCCTCACTATACTCCTAGTGCTCAGCCCTCAATAAATATTATATTTCCTGGTGTCAGGAGGTGCTGTAAAAGCTACCAAAGAAAGGAAGTGACCAACAGTCTTATACATGTATAAAACCCAGGAATCACAGCAATGGCCAGCACAGCATGATAACCCTAAGGGTTCAGTTGTGGTATCCATACCTTGGCAGGAACCAACAGCTTTCTAAGTGAACTGACAGCCCTGCTCAGCAAGAGGGAAATAGGCCTGGTACGGGAAACCTAGCCAACCACCCAGGGCAAATGAAGTCATGAATCTTGGAGGAGAGCCTGAAACTACTACTTTACTAAACCAACATAATCCCTAACTACACTCTAAATATTTATCTTTATACCCACAGATAAGTGTAGTCCTCACCCTTCATTAAGAAAACTTCTTTTATAACAGAAGGAGATCATTACAGAAAAACCACATTCAATTAAAATTCAGAGTTGTGAAGCCCAGTCCCAAATGGCATATTTACAACACAACTCCAGCACCCAACACTCAGTGATTACTGTGGAAGAGGAAGCAGAAAGGCTACGAGAGCCAGAACAGGGAGTTTCTTTGGATACTGTGTCTCCTGGAAATGTCCGAAATCACATAGAGTCTCAACAACGTGTCTGCCTAAACATGGAAGACACCAATAGTTACACTAACATAGAAGAGGGAAAGTTTATAAAGCCTCAACCCTACACAAAGAACTACACTCAACTAAGAAAGACTGAAGGCCAGAGAAATATTCTTCCACACAGAAGAGCATACAATTGGTTAGATAATGCCTAATGGTCAGTCCTGAAAAAACATGTACATACAAGTAACACTGTATACTTGAACAACTGAGCAGATCAACAATTCAAGAAAAGAGGGCATGAATTTGAAAGGGAACAAGAGGGTACATACACAGGCAGGTTTCTGAGAGGGACATGGCATAATCTTATTGTAATCTCCAACAATGAAAGAATTATTTTTAAAAGATTCCTCAAGGCAGAGGCAATGAGTGAACCCCTACTGTGTTCTGCCTCCTTGGTCATTGGTCCTTACTGTGAAAGACTACAGTGCTAAATAGGGAGAAGAAACAATCCACCTTGCACATCACACAGACTAGTAATCGTCTTTCAAAGGGCACTATTATTGATGCAAATGGCCCATCTGTCCTTGAGATAAGCATAATAAAGAAAACAATGACAGCCATTAGAAAATACTTGCTCAGGCTTTCAGACTAGGACTTTGATGGATGGGAATGACACCCTTAGGTGCCTGCAAGCTCTGGGTTCCCGGGACCTGCTTACTAGAACTCAGAGCTGGTCTGTTGCTCTGGAGGGTCTCCCAGGTATCTACAGACACTTGAACAATGAATATTGACTATTTGCTACTAGGCCAGTGCGTGCGTGCGTGCGTGCGTGCGTGCGTGCGTGCGTGCGTGTGTGTGTGTGTGTGTGTGTGTGTGAAATGACAGCAAAATTCATGTGTGTGTATGAACCTGTCCCCATTCATGGTCACTGTTATGAGTTCTTCCCACCATTCCTCCTACATTTCCTTCTAGAATGTAGTGGGTTTTAATAAATGAGGTTGATGACCAGACTAAGCAGTAATATTTATTAGTCAAAGATGAAGTTAAGAGGTCTGGGCCATTTCCACACTGCCTGTGAAGGCAACCCCAAGCAGAAAGCACGAGGAGTTCCAGAACTTGATAGAAGTATTATAATGCCCTCCTCCACTCCCAGAATTCTCACTAACCACCAGGATGCCACAACCTAGCAACCTCCACAAACCACATTTAAAGGGTTGCACGGAAGGCTCACCTCCCCTGAACACTTTTACTTAAGATGGGGATAAGAAACACCTGGTTCAGGAGATGGCTCAGTGGTTAACGTGCTTGCTGCACACCCTGAGAACCTGAGTTTGGATCCCTAACATTCATAGAAAAAAATCCAGATACGCCTAACCCAGAGTTAGGGAGGCAGAGACAGGCAGATCCCTGGACTCACTGGCCAGTCAGTCTAGCTGAAAAGATGAGATCCCAGCTTTAATGAGAGACCCTGTCTCAAAACACCTGATACTGGCCACTGATTTCCACACACCTGCACACACATGCATACATGGACACCTACATGCTTATACATTCACATGACCACTTACTCACATATACGCATGCACACCCAGTTCTTAAAATCAGCTTTTCTGCCTCTGTTAACCTGACAAGATTCTAGCTGCTCTAACCACTACCATGCCCAGCTCAGTGAACTCATTTCTTAAATCAAGACTGGATGAGATGAAAGAATCCACTCATTCTCCAAACAATGTTGAGGTATGGGTGACCCAGCAGAAAACAGACAAATCTGCAACCCCTGTGGACCTTCTATTGTAACACAGTGAACCAGCTAGTGAACAAACAGGACAAATATGAAGGTGCCTCTGTAGCTACTTCTGCTAAAACACTTCTTCTAAAACACTTCTGAAGCACTCCCTTCTCGAGGGAAAAGAGAAACTCGCTTCGACTCAGAAAGCTCAGAAAGTTGCAAGACTCATGTGGCCCCTTCCCAGTGTTATATACACAATAACAGACTGCTGGGACAGAGGAGACTCTCAAGTGGGACTGCCCGCGAGCTGGATGGAGCTCCAGAGGTATGGCTTTGGTAAGTCACCATCCGTGGTGACCAGGGTTTTTAATGACACCACTGCCTTGGGATCACTCACTCTCCTGGAACTTCGTGTTCATTTTCTTATAAATAACCTCAGTAAATTTATTAGTTCACCAAGCAGGAACTGGCGGGGTGAAATTGTTTTAGATCTGTTATTGGTGTCCTACCTGGGATATAGTTTTTTGTTGGTTTTTTTTTTTTTTAATCTTTCTGTGGGAAGTTATGCAACAAAGTAACAGTGTTACACACTGTGAGAGAGCACGTGGAAAAACAAGCCAGCGGAGAGGCCGGCGAGTCAGGTGGCTGGGAAGGGCTTCTGAAATTTGAATGATGCCTACCAGCCAGTCTGAGCGTCCATTCTAGACACAAGAACAGATCCCCTGAACAGGCAGCCTGGCATATGCCAAGAAATCCAGGACACCAGCGTGGTCATGAGAACACAGAGTCTGGAAGACTGGGAAGTGGCCAGGGGCAAGAGGCCTCACCTCTGCTAGCTGTAGTCTTGTGACCACAGACAAATTTCTGAGTTTCAGTCTCTCCACATGCAAAATACTGTTTTCCTTGCAGGGTGTGGTGAGGCCTCAAAGGTCGTGGAAGTAACTCCTGTAGAGTCTTCAGCAACTACCACTTGCTGACCACCAGCAATTACTCTTACTAGTGTGATGGCCATCATTACTGTGTTAACCTCAAGACCTGCCCCTAGCTGAGTCAACAGGGTGTGGAAGCCATCTCGATCCTAGATAAGTTATCCTACCCTGTGCTCAGCAGAATGTAAGGACTAAAGGTCTGGATTCCATCTCCGTATAGACCCAGTCCTTCTCTTTGCTAGTTAATTTCCCAGGCTTCCTCTGAGCCTACTTCAGTGTAGACCATCTTCTTTCAATCTGGTTTTCAGTGGGACCCTATCTTCCACCAGCTCAGATCACAGGAAACAACACCTGACCCAGATCAGAGGCTCTGGGTCCACTCTGCAGTCTGTAATTGGACATCACCTGCTGTCAAGGGAAGCTGCTATGTCAGTAGAAATGGTTGCCACTGTGCTCTGTGGGACAATAATGGAAATATGATGGCCTTGCCCAATCAGGGGAGATGGTTGCCTCTCTGAACATGCCTCCAGCAGCATTCAACTTCATCAAGCACAGAGGAGCCCACAGATTCATTAGGGCAGCAGATAGGTCAGAGACGCCACCATTCAGCTTCTCACCAATCAGCGTGGACTCCAAGAAAGAAGCTCTGGTATAGACACTGGGTTAAGCCTGAAAGAGCTAGGAGATTAGACAAGCTAGAGGGCTAATGAAAATGTAAAATGTGGTCCTTGGGGCATAAACTCCTACATGCCCAGAGGGACCTATCATTTAGCACACCAACCAACCAAGACAACATTTCCTCAATGGCTCCCAAGAGGGCCTGAGCTTCCAGCTCACCTCCCAATATGCTTAATTTACCTCCCAGATGTGCTGGGCTGGGAGACTATGAATGTCCCCCTCACACATCACCAAAGTCCACACAATGTATTGAAGAGAAGGGTGGCTCACAGAACGATGTTTCTTTATGGCTAGCATCTTGAAAGGGCTTCATATTGTCTGTTGTGTGACATAAAATAGAATTCTCTGAACTCCAGAGTCGTAGCGTGGATATACTCTTTGGAGTGCATAGGAGCAAAGAAGTGAAGAGACCTAATTAGAACATGGAGAATGTGCACATCATGATACCCATCGCAGCCTCTAAAAGCAAAACTTCACATGATTCATTTGAAGCAGCTGCCCTGCCTCCACTCCCAGTTGTCTCTACCTCTGTCTCCTCAAGTCCTCTCTAATACCACTTAATGCTGTGTGTCCTTGCCTTCTGACTTTTCCAGAGGGAGATATGAACAAATGTCTCCTCACCACAGATTGGACACTAACCATGAATCTAAGAAACGATTCTTTCTTTTATTATTATTATTTATTTAAGATTTATTTATTTTTATTTATATGAGGACACTGTAGCTGTTCAGACACACACCAGAAGAGAGCATCAGATCCCATTACAGCAGCCCAACCATGTGGCTGCTGGGAATTGAACTCAGGACCTCTGGAAGAGCAGTCAATGCTCTTAAAAGCTAAGCCATCTCTCCAGCTCCTAAAAAACAGTTCTATCCAAGACCAGTTTGGTGGACCAATGAGTTGACTTACAGGAAGAAGTATAAGGAATGTGGGGGGCTCAAAGGTATCTGTGTCACTCCACTGCTAGATGGTAAAGATGTGAGCAAGTGAGAGAGAAGGACCCAAGTTAGCACACCTGATCCTGAGAAGGGGCGTTTGTGCTTCACAAACAAGCTGAGAGTTAAGAGGGTGTGCCCAAAAGGGAACAGCAAATCCCCCACACCAAGTACCTGGTACTTTTTGGTACCCGGAAAACCAGGATACCAGCATGACTACAAGAGCAAAGAGTCAGGAAGAATGGAAAGAGATGATTAGAGCCCAGCGAAACCTTCTTCTGCAGTCCTTCCCAACCCAGAACCAGATCATGGTGTCCTTAGCACAGGAGGAAAACTCACCAGCTCTGGACTCAGCCGGACCCAGCCGGTTGACCATAAGTACCTCTTTAAACCTCTCCAGATCAGTTTTCTCCTTTGCAACACAGATATGCTAAAAGCACCTAGTCTGTGAGATGAACTTGAGGATTAGACAGACTGTACACCTGATGTGCCTAAACACTCGAGTCATACTCTGTGCGGAGTTTCAGTGTGGATGGATACAAGCCCCCCAATGGTGAGACAGGCTTGGTGGGCTTGATACTCCCTCAACAATGTGTACCATCTGAAGCTCTCTCCTGTCTGCCTGGTTGTTTATCCCTGGGTTTCCAGCTTCTTTACCACTGTGTGTGTGTGTGTGTGTGTGTGTGTGTGTGTGTGTGTGTGTATGTGTGTGTGTGTGTATACCTTAGGTGCCCATATAGTTGGGAGTGCTAGTCACGATCATCTCTCAATTATGTCTACTTCACCAAGGGAAAATGAGGATTGACTCCCTCTCAATACTCTGGGGTAAAAGGAGCTTCCCTCACTGCTCAGGGACCCCATGATACCATATTACCAGAAGGCTTGAAGTCCAGCAGACCTGCATCTTTATGTAGCCTCAGAATCCACCAGCACATCAGGAAGAGCCCGGACACCGCAGGCCTGTGCCTCAAAATGAGCATCCGGTCCACACACCCCCCCCCAAGCCACTGGCATCTCCACCAAGCAGCAGCATGGAGTACCAGGCCCTGCCTGGAGTGGGGTCCCTAGCCATTATGACAGCTGCTGCTGCTGTTGACACTGCAACAGTGACAAATTCATCCTTCTGACAGGATCCTTTTAAATAATTCACAGGGAGCTGGGGATTAAGACACTGTTTCTCTCTGTCTCTGTTGAGATTTAAAATACCTCCAGCTGAGGGATTTAAAGAGAATATAATGGCCTGGCCCTCTAGGGTCTACCCTCCCCCTTCCCTCCTCTTTCCCATTTCCCAAACTCACCCCCATCCCCCACCCCACCAGCCAGCCCTATAACGAGAAGGTCCAGAAAACAAGAAAGAAAGGGGGTAAAAAAAGAGGGGAGCCAGTGCTTGGCTGGTCACTATGGCAACGGTGGCAGGGTATTCAGCTACTATTATCCCAGTACCTCACACATGTGATTATCTTAAGCTGTCTATTGAATGTGGTTCGCACTGCTGCCCAACACGGCCTTGTTCGACAAGGCAGGGGCGGGAGCTGCAGGCCCCAGGCCCCAGCTGTCTAATAGAGCTTGGCTCAGCCCCTAGTGCTGCCGATGGAAGGCACAGAGTTAGCCCCGGAGAGACCAGTGGCATTTTCCTTTGGTTTGGAGGGATTGTTGCTCAGAATGCCTAGCAGAGGCCAGTCTGAATCTGGTCCATCACATTGGGTCACAGGCTGCAAAAATGGGCTTCTCATTCTGTACGTTCATAGCACATGGGCCATACTGGCTATAGCCAGCTGGAGCTATCCTAGAGACCAGAGAGCCAGCCCGGGAAGGAAGGAGGGGCTCTTGGCTTCATTACCATCTTCAGCGTACAAACGAACTAAATCTGGCCTACAAACGAACTAAATCTGGCCTGAGAAGGATGCCTCTCCTGCAGGCTGCTGCCCCTCCGCCGCCCCCCCCAACTGGAAGGACATGTGGCTGCCGCCTATAACCTTCTTTGGGGGACTGACTAGCATCCCCTCCACCCCCACTCCCCACCTCCGGACTGCTGGAGTTTGCCGCCAAGATGCCTTGGAGGAGTTTGATGCCCACTGAGAAAAGTTATCTCATTCCTTTGCTTCCTGAACCTGACTTTGGATTATTTCTACACTGAGGTGCCTTGATCCATGAACATTCCTTAAATGACAAGCTCAGTCATGAGTACCCACTAAACCCATTCTACCTTTTCCAGTGTCTCTTTGAAAATTCAGCTCTCAAGTTGAGCCCTTTACCTGAGAGACTCTCAGGTGGAAGTGGGACACCAGCATCTTCATAAGTGACTTGCACTTAGCCCCGCCTAAATATCTACCATCAGTCTGGCCTTTACTCCACCTGCAGCTCTATGCGGATGTGGCTACCCACAAACAGGTCCCAGTAACCTCCAAGACGGCCCAGTGTTTCACCTCTGGCTCACCATAACATAATGAATTAATTGTCTGTACCTAAATGCAAACACAATTCATTATCAGTTGGCTCGCAGTATTCAAAGCAGAGATCTCTGTCAGCAAGATAAGCCTGAATCCTTACTCTGACATCACATTGACTGTTCTGTCCTTTGTGACACGGGGACATGGCTTAGACTTGCTCTTGGATCATGATGAATCAGGGCCAAGTGCATGGAGGTGAAGATGCAGCGTGTGACTGACACACACACACACACACACAAACACACACACACACAATTCAATTGCAGGAGGAACTAATTCAACTCTGAGACCAGCAGATAGAACAAAGCAGCTCACTAAGCTCTTCTAAGTGTCCTCTCTTCTGAGTGATTACCAAGGCTTTGGGGATGAGATCCCGCCCTACCATCAGCAGACACCATTGTGTCTTCTTCTGGATTTCTGGCCAGGGTTCATGTGACCTGTGGGTAAGGTTTTGCACTTCATGTCCACTTAGGCACCTTATCTTCTGCCCCTAAGCCTTCGGATCACAGACCACCTGCTCCTCTTGTCCGTGGCAAATAGGCTTTTCAATAAGAAAAGACTGACTCCTTAGGGACTCCCTACAAGCACCACTCTGGGCAGTGGGTGCAAATTTCATGTTTCCCACTGTAGAGTATTGGGAAGCACTGGTCTCTGCTCATTGCATACCTGCCCTCTGGTTCCTCAAGCATCTATGACCCCTTGATCCCCTCTTCACACTCCTCCACAGCCAGTGGAACAAGAATGAATTCTGTGGTCAGACAGGCCTGGAGTCAGTCTCAGTGCTGTGACTTTGAGTAACAACTCTGAGATTTAAGGACACCACTGAAAAATGGAAGAAATATCACCTACTGTGGAGGTCCTGGTGAGAGTCAGTGAGGTGGTACATGCCATCCTGGAACCTGGTACACCAGGTCACTGTTTAACTGATGGTGACCAGTAGTGGCAGCAGCTAATAAAAATCCTGGTATTGATAACGGTGTATTCTCTGGCCTTCACTGGGAAAAACAACCTAACAGAAATGCTAAAATGTTTATCTTGTTCCCACCACCCGATCTAAGCCCCTCTAAGAAGAGTAGATGCTCAGAGCTGTCACAGGTACTAGTCAAAGCAAGCAATATTGCCCTGAACTTTACAGTTTACAAAAAAAAAGGTAAACAAAATAAAATCCTCCCTTTCACTCCACAAATAAATGCTTACATTGCTCACGTTATAAATGCAGAATATGGGTCCTGGGAAGTTAAAGACCTTAGCAGGAAATGGAAATAATCCCAGAACATCAGCTTCCAAATCCTAGGCTTGCTCCTTTAGAAATACAGTGGGTGATAATGAAAGTAAAGCTTCATCAGGGAGCTGCCCTGATTCTGCAGGGGTTCATTCTTCCTAGGGTCAGGCACGGTCTTCATCTTTCTTCTGATGACTTTGCCATTCCCTTCATCTGTTTCCTCCTGTACGTGTGTGTGTGTGTGTGTGTGTGTGTGTGTATAGTTTATGTATATATGCATGCTTGTGTGTACACATACACATTTTAGTGTTTGTGCATATGTATAGAAGCCAGAGGCTAATACTATTACCTGCCTTACTCAATTGTTTTCCACCTTAACTATTGAGACAGGATCCCTCTCAGGGTCCAGAGCTCACTGATTTGGCTCATTGATTTGATTAGTTGGCCAGCAGGCTCTGTGGGTATCACTTGTCTCTACCTTCTTTCACTGGGATTACAGATGCATGTCAAGTCTAACGTTTTGCATGGGTGTTAGAGATCCAAACTCATATCTTCATGCTTGTGCATCTGGAACTGTCGACTGAGCCATCTCGTCGACCTCTTCTGACTTCCTAATTCAACATGACCTTGCTTCTAACGTTCTGCCCTTCACTCAGGTTTCCTATCTGAGTGGAGCTGAGGTCAGGCTGGAAGAGCTGATCTGCTCTCCTCCATTCAAGAACCCTGCTCTCTTAAGGTCCTAAAAGCCCCTTGTCTTTCAAGTCAGGAAGAGCTGTCAACCGGTCCTCAGGCTAACATGCCTTTGGCAGAAGAGTTTCAGTGCTGAAACAACCTTCCTATAGAGGGCTTGAGAGATGACAAAGGGCACCTATCTGTCCCAGTCAACTTGACTTAAGCCTATTAGGGTGCAAACAAGCCAGGCCTGAACTAGGAAAAGGCCCCATACATCCCCACCTGCCCACGTGTGTCCAGCTGGGTTGGAACCTGACTGTCATGAGTGAGCACCAAGGAAACTGCTTCTTTCCGGGCTCACATCATCTCCAAAAAGGGAGTGGTGGGTTTGGATAAACTCTGGGGATTTGGGGCAGACCTAATAAGCTGATGAATCCTGTGAGGCATTTCCAAGGGCAAGAAAGGAAATTAGTGTGACATCAAGATTCTGGAAAGCCACAACTCCCAAAGTCCCTTAATACAGTAAACTAGATATAAGAACACCCTCATCCCCATTTTTAATTTGCATACATGTGTATACACACACACACACACACACACACACACACACACACACACACACGAGTCCTTAGCCCAACTCTCCTCCCCTAAGGCTCCGTTTAGTGCCCACCCACCCTCCTACTTCACCAGGCAGGCCTCTTGGCCTCTTCCTTCTGAGAGCAGATTCTGATCTCCTGGACCACCCTCCATCTCCTGGAGGAGGCCCCACCTCCCAGCTCTAGTCCTGAGCCCCCTTGCTTTTGTCTATCACTGTCTCTGTCAGGCAGGTGATTTTAAACTTCCATTCCTAAAAGACACATATTATATAAAAAATGTTTTAAGTGCCTTGGGTGTTTTGCTCCTCATTGCTTCATAAAAGTGACATTAATAGCCAGGGAAGAGCTCGGCTGAGTGCAATTAGGGAGGATGTTTCAGGTATGAAAGCTGTTTTGAGCCTGCTAATGTTTCCTAATTACAGGCCTTTTGGTAGAGAGAGAAAAAGATAAAGAGTGGGTGAGAGACACAGGGTGGGGAGACCTGACTTAGCTCAGTGGTTTACCTGAAGAGGGAAGGGGAGGAGAGAGGAGGAGGGAGGGATCAGGGGGCCAGAGGTCAGCAGCAGGGGGCTGGCCTCTCTTGGCTGAGAAAGCTAAACTAATTCCTGGGTAACAGCTAAGGAAAGGATTCCATTCATAGCCCGTAATGTGAGAAAAAGACAACCTTTTCCAGTGTGCCTGAATTCCTGGACCTCATGGGCGTCTCAGCTTGAGTCTTCCACAATTCACAGCTGTGGTTTGTCCTAAGCAGGCATCTCATTAGTTGTGCCCTAGTTGAGGATCAGCCTACCAGGAGTTAAAGGGCAATGGGGACCCTGTTGAGCCAGGAGGCCTAAGGTGATTTATCTGCTGGCTGTTCCTCATTTTCGTTTTCTTAACAGTAAGGTGGAGCCTGAGAAAGCCGTGGTTGGCACGTGGTTGGGCCTCTTCTGTTGTGTTAGGTGCGTTTGTTTGTTTGTTGTTATTTTTAATCTTTCTCATTTGCTATCTGAGAACTTTCTGGAATCTATACCCTGAGAGAGTTGTGGTATGTCCCCCTTCCCTACAGACCCTAAGTTTTCCCTGGGCCTAGCTCAACACTGAACAGGAGCCACGAGTCCTCTATTTGAGGCCAGGTACAGAATTCAAGACAGGCCCAAGTAGAACAAATGGCAAGGCCTCTGCTCAAGCGAGGGGCTAGCAGCAGCTGTGTCTCCTTTTCCAGCAGAAAGATGGAAGGGGCTTAAGGGTAGGAGCTACTGCAGACACGTCATGAGTCAGAGGAGCTGTGGCATCCGACCAGTACTGTGGGAGACAAGCAAGAAGAAGGAGTGAGAAGAGACAGAAAAGAATAAAAGAGAGCGGTGTGGGACAGGGTGTCGAGGGGGTGTCAGCTCACCCCCATGGTCTAGACTGGTCCAAGCCACACATAGCCCGTGCTATCTGGACCATCCGTGCTGTGAGCTCAGTTCTGTCCTCAAGTCTACTTTGCACTTTTCTGTCACTGGCCACCCAAAGCCCTGACTGAGGACATGTGCGTGTTGAGGGGAGGCACCAGGACTTAGCCTCCAGGGCACATGCTCTCCGATCAACACACAGTTTGAAAAAGTACAACCGGCCACACCCTCTGCCCTCCTGCTCCTGGCATGCCTCCAAAGTCAAACAAGGGACGTTCCGTTCACAAAACTCTTTCTCTCACCCACAGCTAAATTTCCCTTAGACCCCTAACTCAGCTCAGGCAGCTCTATCCTAATTAGCAGAATTGAGTCATCAAAGGAAGAGGAGAAGAAAATCTACCCTCCAGAGGACTGATAATAATAGGCTAGTGTTTCCTAAGTAAGTGCCAGAGAAAACTTCTTTACCTACCCTTGTCCTGTGTGAGGCTGTTACCCAATAGAACAGGGAGGTGAGGGAGTCTAACAGGCAAACCCTGAACATGTAGGTAGGGTTCAGCCAGTGGGGATGTGAGCAGAGATTTGATGTCATGACCTGGGACCTAGGCTGCTGCTCTATGCCCTTGTCACTTACCAGCCCAGAAAAATCGGAATTGATTTTGTTGGCCTTGGAAGAGGCAGGCAGTTACTGGAGTGGCTTTCTCTCCTGAGTGTAATTTCCTCACTCCCGTGAGAGCCAGCTGGCAAGAGTGCCTCGAGCACTTGAGGATGGAGGACAGAGTCAGGGATGCCCAGACAGTCCACACAACTGGATAGCCAGACAGTAGGTATGGGGAAAGCCCTACAGGAGCCTGCAGCTTGTGCAGGGAGTTAATGGCCAGGCATAGACTTTCAAATGGGAGTCTTTCCCCCCTCAGCATCTGGATCCAAGAGCTTAGCTTAGTCAGTTCAATAATCCTCCCACCACAACCCAGAACTGCCTAGAGAGGCCACGGTAAAACTCCTTGAACTTCATGTGTCTATACACAGACATGTATACACGCATGCACATATATCTACATGGGCATATACATACACACATATACACACCACATATATACACTGGTACATACGCAGAAATATAAAAGTATACAAATGTACATAACATTACATATACACATAAACATGTACATATACAAAGATATACACACATAGATACATACACACATATGCACAAATATAAACATACAGTACAGACATATACATATATACATATGCCTAAACACAGGCACATAGGTGCATATACATATATACATGCATATATAAATATATACATATACAAATATGCATATATGTATGTATATGATGATAACATACAGAGAGTGCACAGGAGCTTAGTTTACTCAAACTGTGGGCTCGCCAGGCTGGATCCCTTTTCCAATTTTCCTCTATCAAGCCTTGGTGAAGAATGGCTTATTAAAATAGTCAAGTCCACATGGCACTGGCTGTGAAGGCGATTCCGAGAGGCAGCACAGATACACATGGAGTCTGGAAGCCCACAGAGAAGTCTTTGAAGATGAGAACTTACATAGATATTCACTCTTAGAGACTCACATCATAGACACAGGAACTGACACAAAAGAAGGCCATCTATGACCCAGGTACAATAGTAGGTGAGCTCTGCCCAAGCTCTTTGAGAGTAAAGGGTTTAGATTTCCAACTAGGAAATTGAATGCGCCTGATTCTCAGGGGACACACTGACATGCCTCTGATCCATTGTAGTCAGGGCTTGAAAAAGAAGGGCATCTCCTGGGTGTCCATTCTCCTTCATCAGGCTCATCTCACAGGTAGTGCTATTTGCATTGCTAACTAGCTCTTTATTGACAGTTGGATTTTGCAAGGCCTGTAACTAACTGTTAGGCTACAATGAACCTGCCCTAGGCATCTCGGTGTTGAGCCCTGGGTTACAGATGCAAAGAAGTATCACTTATTTAGCTGACAAACATTCCTGGTGACTGCGCCCTGCTAGGCAGGTACCAGGGACACAGACCTAGAGCAGATTCATCCTCTGGGCCTTGAAAACATGGCCGCATGCTTTCCATATGGTAGTCTGTGAGAGGTCAGTGCTGTGACCACTGAGTCACAGATGGAGGAACACCCAAGAGGGTCCCACAGGGGATAGAACAGAGCTAACACATAAGGGTACAAGGTCAGGGAGGAAGGCAAAAACGGTAGATGCAGGCAGCATCTAGAAACAGGACTGACTATGAAGGACCATGTATTCATAAAAGCCACTATTTACAATGTAGTGATTATTCTAAATTCTCTGAACTCAACCCTGCCCAGAGGTCTTACACTGTGGAAAGCTGAGAGAACAAGGGTCTATCCAGCCTAGGAAGGGGGTTCTGGAGAACCTCATTGGGGTGTTCTCAAATAACCACAGTCCTTTAGAGGGAACTCAATACCCCCTGGCATTGTCCAGTCATAATAGGAATTTTACTTTTTCCCTCTGTTTACCAGGTAGCATGTGATTTTGATTAAACCAAGTGACTTACATTAAAGGTGGGCTGCTTAATTACCAAGCAGTATTTTGAATTCGGGCATAAAAATGTTCTGATTTTGACATGTAACATTACAGTCAGCTTTCTAATAACAGAACTGAAAATGGCTTATGAGCTAGGTGTGGGTGGTGAGCCAAGCCCAGATTAGGCAGTTCTCAAGTACAAGAGCAGAGAAACACAGATAGTCACATAAACCAAAGGTCTCTTAGGATCCGTCTCTATGGAGCCCAAGGGACTGCCGTGTGACATGGATGGCATCCATTGCAGTGCCAGCTGCCTCTCCTCTTGGGAAGGACAGAGTGATACCTTCTCAGGGCAGGGCAAACTTAACCCAAAGTTCCCTCCAGGCTCATACAATGACACCACCCTGTTGCCTTCTCCAGCCTGATTCACTAATGAGTTACTGACTAGAGAGAGATAATTCAAGTGGCCTACGTCCACTAACTTTTCCACTTGGTCCTAAGTAGATATGAACCACCTGGTATAGCTTTTTAGCTTCTCAAATGGCCTAAGCTCCTCTGGGTCTGAAGTTTTCTCTGATCCTAGTTCTAAACTGGACCTCTCTCCACCTAGACAGGCTGTACCTCACATTTTACCCCTGATATAAGGCCACAGCTTCCGATCCTACTCTAGTCTCAGGTGTGCCTACATACCTGTTCTACAGCCTCACTAGAGATCCCTCGACCACAGCAGTCAGTCCATAAGATGCCAACAGCCTCCTGCTGCCCTCCGCACGTTCATTCTTCAATCCCATCATTACATCTGTAACTCTGGGCACATCCACTGCCATAACTCCTACTGGTAGACGCAAGCAGGTAAAAGAGAGCCTGCAGACATATGCTCAACATATGCATGGCAGACTTCACGTACAACTTGGTACTAGCTTCAGCCATATTCCTTCTGATCTTATCTGGCCTCTCTCTAATAGTCAGTAGCAGTTGGTATAAATGTCCTCCACCTCCTAAAGTTGCATGTCTCAAGACTCCCCAACTTCACTATCTAAAACCTCAATTCCCTACCTCAGACAGAAGGTCTGAGTTAGGATAGATTCCATTTCATGGCTTGCTTCACTGATCTAAATCACACCGATCTTTCCAGATATTTTGATCTCTGTCCCTGGATTTCAACAGAAATCCCCCCAAAAGGTAAATGTGTCCCCAGTCTCTATGATCCCCCAATCTCCCACACTGTCTTCATCCCTCTTCATTGACACAGTCTCCTTCAGTTTACCTCCTAGTGACTGACACTATGTAATCACTGCTTCCGGACCCTTCCCTGGTGACCTCTGAAATCATCCATGTACATTACCAACAGGGTCCTTGGAGCTAGACATAGTGATAAGTTCATACCCAGCAGCCTTTGCTTCTCTTGCCTCCTCTTCCTCCTTGATACACCCTCCCCTTGGTGTTAATGACAGGGTCCTCTCAGCTTCCTCCCACCTCCAAGGTCCCTCACTCCTCTGTCTCATCTTTCTGTGTCTGATCCTTCAGTACAGTTACGCAGCCAGAACACTTGGCTGATCTCCTAGGGACACAGGAGCCACATCATGGACTCCCTCCTCACTGAGTGGAGCCTTGAGAAGGAGTCTACTGTCATGAGGTCACTGCAAAGGCAACGTGTCACAGCTGATTCTGCCTCTTCTCATGCAGTGTGCACTGTCTTTTGTGTCCAAGATTGGAGCCATTAACATATGCACAATCAGAAACTTTCAACAAATATACGTTAGATCGGCTTGTGAAGCAGTTCTTGATGGTGGCAAATACACCAGGTTCTGTAGACTAGAGTCAATCATATGGCTAGAAAGCAGAATAATGTGGTATGAGGGAATCAAATTCTAACACAGAGCGATGTAAACATTGCAATGGTGTAAGGTGTTGCTGTGAAAACTTCCCTGACACCCAGAAGACCTGTGATGGAGTAGGGAAGGGCCCAACAGAGCTGGGATGCAGAGAAGGTATCCTTGAGGGTAGACCAATTGAACAGAGAGGTCTGAAGATGATAAAAGATTCAGAGATTGCTCCTGATCTCAGCCTTTGCTGTGGACTACAATAGTTGTAAGCCTATGGGCCTGGGTGATAAAAGGAGAAAGGGGAAGTTCTCCTTGTGCTGTACTGAGACAGACAAGCCCCTGAGCATCCAAAGCAAGATGTGAAGTTGGATACAGGAACCACTGGTGAATTACTAGCATATGCAGCCTCTACTAAGGATAGCAACAGAGAGAGGAGAGATATGGGCATAGGATGGATACATGGTCTTTAAGACATCCCTCTCAACCCAGGCCAAGGACCAGTCTGACCATTCCACTGGTTGCTGTAAGCCAGACAGACTCAAGAGGCTCTTGGAGCATGAGTTGATGACTTATCTGGTTGTTGAATTCCTATAAGAAATGCACTGCACTGGAGGTAGCTGTGTCATGCTAAGAACAAGGTGTGTGCACGGGGGAGGGAGGGAGTGCAGTCAGAATGTGAGCAGCCCAGACAGCTGCCATCTCGAGAGGGCAACACTTGACTTTGAACATCTCCTTTAAGGAAAATCTTCCTTGGGAAAGACTGAATGTTTAAAAAGATAGGTGTTATGTACAAAAAGAAAAGTAAAGAAAGATAAATCAAGGGAGGGAAATTCACAAATCATACACACACACACACACACACACACACACACACACACACACACACACACATACACACACACTAAAGACAAGACGTACAAGCAACCCAACAATGTAATTTGTAGAAGGGGACAAGCTTTGGGAAGGCAAGGAACCTAGACTGGTCATCTGGCCAGCTTTGCATGAAGCTCCAGTTGGAGTCGGCTGTTCTCCCCTGGTTGCCCACAGTATTTCTAGCAGTATTGGGGCCTGTCCAGGGTGAGATGTCTTTGCTAGATCCTAACTCACTGTTCTGGAAACTACTAGCTTCATCATGGCTCAAGGCATGGTACTTATATCCGGTAGTGCAATCTACCTGTAAATGCAGGATTTGGGGGTGGGATCTGGAAATGAGAGCCCTGAGGAGTACACACTGAAAGCATCACTGATCTATCACCTGAGGAGCTCTTAAGATAAGGTGGGGCCCTGTTGTGCTGAAAGTCCCCTGTGGATGCTACTTTACCAAAACACACAAAGTCAAGAGCAGGAGAGGAAACCTGGGACCACCCTACTCTACCTGACTTCTCTCCTTGCATGGAAAGAAGAACCTACTCATCCCTCTGCACTCTCCCTTTATCATTAAAACCCAGAGCCAGCCAATCACTGTGCAGAACATGTGAGCATCTTCTCTGTCCCTTCCATCCCAATGTGGTCCACCATTTCTGACCACCCTCCTTCACTCTTCTCAATGGGCTCTATGAGTAGAGCATTTTAATCTGATTCTTTGGATATACCCAAGGCAGCTGGGAGACTCTTCCATGCCTTTGTCCCAGTGGTTCTGTACAACCCTATCAGCAGAGTGGCCCTTTTACTCTGTTGCCCAGATCTCTCCATTCCTGGAAAATTAAATAACCAAGGACCATCTGACTGAGCTGAGTTCTAATACGCCCCAGCTCATCCTGATAACTCTCCACCCTGCCATGTTCTATGCATAGACTTGTGCCTCATGTCTTTTCATGACCCACCCTTTGACCAGACGTCCCTCCTCCCTGGACCATCTTCTCAAGCCCCCCATGCCATACCTATCAAACATCTATTCATTCCCCTAAATCCAGCTCACATGAACTCCCTTCGTCTAGACTTCTTGTCCCCTCCAGTTCCCCATTGCCAGCTCTGTATCACATAAGTGATATATCTCTCCAGTGTCAAGAAAAAAGATGTGCCCTAACTCATCGACGAACATGGTTGGTTCTCACAGGAGACCACGAGCATCGCAAAGCTGTTCATCATAGCTACAGGGTCCAGCCAGGTACATGTACACTGACAAAATGAATAAAGAATGTGTTTCTAAGGAAAGCTCCAGGAGAAAGACAGCCTCAGCCCTTCTGACTACCAGACCCTTCCTCATGCCCTTGCCCTCTCCACAGCCTGTGGGCACTGCTGATCTCTGATGTGCTATAAAGGCATTAGATTTAGCATTCCCATATCTGTGGCTTGCCTGGGAGCTAGCAGTCTGGAAGGACTGGGATAAGAGATGCTCTATACCACACATAAGGGAGCATCTCAGGTCTGAAACCCTGTGGTGCTGCTTTCTAGATAGGCAGTGTACCCTGCATTTGCTCTGTGCACCGCTACCCACATGTATGGTTCTAGGAAAGCCCTGCACCTCCCAGGCACCTTACGGAACCAGGACCTCTCCTGCAGGAATGAAGGATGCTGGTGTGATACTCACCCCAGAGGCAGGGTTGGCTGTCCATCCCAACTCTGCAGTGGCTGTCCTTGTGTCCATCAATGTTTCTGCAAATCAGAAAGAGAATGGAGCATGAAGTTATGTGTGATAGTAATAGTCTTGAGTATCTTCACATCTAGGCTCCTTTGTAATGACCAAGACTCAGTGAGGGCACAGAGTCTGCTCAGACCCATTGCAGACCTCATGTTTTTCTCTCCAGGACTTCCCAGTTGCCTATGCCTTGATCTACTATCTTGGCACTCACATCTTTACCTCCCATATCCAGCATCTACCCACATTGCATTACTTGACCCAAGGGCTTTCTCAGGGCCATGCTGACCCAGTAACCAAACTATAAGCCTTTCTTTAGCCTTACTGAACCCTCTGTGTGTCCTCTTCCTCTGCACCTAACTGCTTCTCCAGACTCATTTCTCTCCCCACAAATTCCCCAGCATCCTCCGAGATTGTTCCTGTTGATGTTCTTAAAGTTCTCAGACACCAACTGCTCACCTAAATATTGACATTCCCACATGTCTCTTTGTCCCTGGGCCAGACATATGCCCACCCTCTTCCCCCACCCTCCACTTCCCACCCTCACCTCCACCCTCACCCCAGTAACCTGACAAGGGCTTAGGCAATTTGACGACGGGCAGATCCAAAACAGGAATGCAGTTTCAACCCTAGCACCAATTCAGATAAACATTTCTTTATCTCCTGTTGGTCTCCTTACCTCCAGCTCCTAGCTCATTCTGTCCCTGGCCCCAAGCAATGGCTGATCCATTGTCATTAAATGTAAAAGCCATTGTCTTTAATTATATAGCATATACTGCTTTTTTCTGGCTGCTTTCAAGATAATAGTTTTAAGAAAAACTCACATTTTGAGAATATTATAGTTTCTCCTTTGTTATTGTTTTGTTGGTATTTGGGAGGAGGAGACTCTTTTGAACTAGGGTCTTGTGTTGTCGTCTAAGTTGGCCTTGAATGAACAATTCCCAACCCCCACCCCCCAGTTCTTAAGTGCCAGTGGAACACGCCTGTATCACCAAAGCCAGCTTCATTCTTTCTCATTGCTAAGTGCAATCCTGTTATATAAATGCACTTCAATTTTTACACACGTTTATTCTCTTCCAAAGTGGGGCTATTGTACAAGAATTCTACTCATTTCAAACCTTCAACTTTGCAGACTGAGTCTTCTTCATGGCTCAATAGTATTCCCTCTCTCTTCTCTGTCTCTGTCTCTCTCTCTCACTCACACACACACACACACACTCTCTCTCTCTCTCTCTCTCTCTCTCTCTCTCTCTCTCTCTCTCTCTCTTTTCAACTCCATTCATATACCAGTGGTTGTGTTGGTTGATCCCACATTTTGGCTATTGTAATCAATGCTGGAATAAACATAGCATGCATGCTTCTTTTTGATACAATGATTCCATTCCTCTTTTAATACATACTCAAACATGGGATTGCTGAACAATATGGTAGTCATCATTTGGTCGTTTGGAGAGTCACCCCTTCTATTTCCCATAGTGATCTTTCTCAATTACATTCCCACTAGCAGAAATGAATAATGTTGCTTTTCTCTCCTTTCTCACTGGTGTCTGCTTTTTTTCTTTACCATGGCAGTCATTCTTGATGGGATGAGATGATAATTCAATGTCATTTTGGTTTGCATTTCTCTGAGGATCAGTGAGGCTGAGCACATGTGTTTATGAGTTATGAGTCTTCACACGTGTATGGGTGCATGTTTGTACATGTGTGTGCATATGTGTGTATGTGCATATGTGTGTATGTGTATATGTGTGTGTGTGTTTGTGTGTTGGGGTACATGTGTGAATGTGTGGGATTCAAACTCCTCCTCATTTTTGTATGGCAAATGACTTACCCACTGAGCCATCTTCCCAACCATTGTACTTTTTTTCATGTGCTACTGTTAATTTTTGTATCGTCCCATGAGCTATGTCTATTCATTATGTCTGCTTATTATTAACTAGACTTTGTTGAGGGTGAGTTGGTTGAGTTCCTTAGACATTTCCCCACAATGTAAGGTCTCTCTCTGTCCCTCCACCGTATTGTTTCCTTTGCTGTGTGGAGACATCTTCGTTGGACAGAATTCCATTTGTCTACCTTGCTTTGGCTTCCTCTGCTTTTGGTGCTTTTTTGTCATATATAAAATATCTCTGCCTGTGTCAAGGCATTGAAATATTTCCTCCAGGAGTTTTATGGTTTCAGGGCTTTTATATTAATTGCAGTTGGCTTTTATACACTCTGAGATGTAGGAATCTACTTTTATTTTTCTGTATATGTATGCCCAGCCTTGCCAGATCCATCTATTGAAGAGTCTGTCTTTTCTTCAACAGGTGCTCTTGAAGCATTTGTCAAAGGTGAGCTGGCTGTAATAAATGGATTCCTCTTTCAGGGTTTACCTTTCTAGTCCATGGGTCCGGTCCTTATCTGTCTTATACTATACTGTTTTGATTACTATAGCTTTGTGGCATGTTTTAAAGATAATCATTGTTGAGAACAAAAAGGTAAATATTTATAGTTAGTACAATAAAATGTTTTATTATGCTGAGGGTCATCACACAAGGTTTACACTCTAAATTCTTAACTAAATTCCTACCTAGTCTCTCCAAGGCTGCTCACTTGTTTGATGTATCTTAGCTGAAGGGGAAGTCCAGTCTCTAACAGAAGTCTTTAATTTGAGAGTCTGCAGCCACAGGGCAGATCAAGGTGGTGTCTCTCCAGATGTGCATAGTCATGGTCTCTGCTTATATACTGTCCAGTGGGCATCATGAGGCTCTAGGACTATTTCTGGTTACCTTGAGTGAGTGATGCTACTGAGTTCTGGTTATCAGGTGCAGCCTGGGTGTAGTGGGGATCCCGACTAAGCAATTTTATGTCTAAAAGGCATTTGTACTATGCTCAGTACATGCATTATGATACCACCTTCTTTGCTCTTTTTGCACAACATTGTATCCTGAATCTTGCATCTTTCTGTATGAATTTTGTGATCGTCTTTTCTAACTTTGTAAAGAATGTCATCGATATTTTTGATGAAAACTCACTATCGAGTTTGTGATTGTTTTGAGTAGAATGGACATTTTGACAAAAGTGTTATATTCTCCTAATCTCTGAGCAGGAGTCATCTTTCTGTTTTATGTGATGCTGATATTTCTATAATGTTTTTGGAAGGAGTAGTCTAGTGATGCTGTGAATTTGATCAGTTTTGCTTGTCTAGAGATATTGCTTCTTCTTTCCTTCACTTCCAAAGGTAAATATCGCTGGGTATAATATTCTTGGTTGGAAGACTGTTTTTATCTTTCTGAACTTTGAATGTACCACATCATTCCCTCTTAGCCTATAAGCTTTGTGCAAAGGAAACACTGCTGTTCGTCTGCCACAAGGGGTGGCGAGGAGCCCTCTTAAATGTGATCTGCCACTTCTCAATGCTTTTAGAATTCTGTCTTGTAATTTTCATAGTTTGGGTCTGAGCACCATGGAGAAGATCTTTGTAGGTCAAATCTTTTTGAGGGTTTTTTTTTTGGGGGGGGTCCCTGGATCTGGATGTCCATCTCTCTCCCAGGGTTAGGGACATTTGCTACTATCATTGAACACATCCCCTGTGTCTTTTCCCTCCCTTCACTTTCTTGTACTGATAAGTCCAAAAATAATTTGGACAATGGGCCTCCAAAAGCCCTAACTCTTGAGGCAACCCCACCCCACTCCCTTTTTTTTTTCTGAGCTGGGATGTTTTTAAAGACTCAGCTTCCAGTTCAGAAATCCTTTCTTCTTACTGCTGTAGTCTATCGGTGGGGCTCTTAACTCCGTTTTGTATTTGACTTGCCAAGTTCTTCAGCTCCAGCCTTTATTTGATTCTTCCCCACAGTGTCTGTCCTCCACTGTATTCCTCATTCATATTGTGAGTTGATTTCTTAAAATTCCACTGACTCATTTGTTAGTATTCTCTTGTATTTCAGTGAGAGTCCCTGGAATCATTATTCTGAATCACACGTCAGCATCTTATCACTTTCCTTTTCTTCGGGGTCCTTTGCTAGAGAGTAGTGTACTCCTTGGGAAGCATTGTGTCTCTGTGCTTCTTGATATTTACTGCATCTCTACATCGATGTTTGCACATTCCAAAGATTATGTGTCTCCTTCAATTGAAGGGCAACCTTCATATGAACATCTTTCAGCTGAAGATGTTTCTTAGTGTAGTCGTCTGGTAGACTAAGTTGGATTTACTTCCAGGTAAGTGCCGCAATACAGTCTCTATATAGATTCTTTGGCTAGAATCAATAGCTTTTAAGATGGTGCATGTGACAGTGGAGCCCATCTGATTTCAGATAGTGTGGGAGCAGGGACAGTCTAGCAGCCATGTGGATGCAGTGATTGGTACAGAGAGCAGCCAACAATGACATAGGCACTCTGATGATGAGAATGGCCATCCCAGACATGCAAAATTAAGTGGCTGATTCCTTAGACCCTGTTGGGATGAGCACCTCTGTCACTGGTAGTCTCCTATAATGGCAGTGGAACACAGAACTAGGAACATGGAACTAGGAACATGGAAAGTATGGCGGAATGCATCCCTAAACCCCATTTGGTCATGAGCATTGCTGGCTGCAGAGATCCATTGAGAAGCATGTCCTCGGGAAACCACATCAGACAGCAGTGGTGTATGCTGGCAACGGCAGCGAATGGCAAGGAGGTGAGGAGTGGACAGGCCCAGGTCCCAGAAGGCAAGGGCTTTGTTTCCTGGGGTCTTAGGGCTGGCACCCACATGCTTTGTTGAACCACATGTCCCTGTTATAAAGGGTACTACTGCATGGGTTTGGGCCCTGGAGACACTGTTGTACTGCTGGGTCTAGTTGGGGTCATGAAGCTCTCATGCTTTGTGCGAATTTGGGAGGATGTTTGTAGGGCACCTAAGATGGGCATAGGCAGAAGTTTACATTCCCATTGGGGAAAGTCATATGAAGTCCTCTATCCTGAAGAGGGTACTGCTTCCATCACTCTAGTAGCCAATGAAGGAGGGGGAGAGGAGGGAGGAGGAGGAGGAAGAAAATGTAGGCTCCTTCTTTGAGAAACACCATGATTCAAACTCCAGGCAGCAATCTCTACTTGGCCCAGTCTACCATGACTATGGAACTCCCTTACTGCTAGACTTCAGTTATCCCTGGAAACGGGGTTCTGTTGGGGCTGTCCTATTATTGACCATTCCCTCACCCCCAGTAGTCATCTCCATAACAGGGATCCAGGGCCCTGGTTCCTGCTGTTCTTTGCCCATCTCTGGGCAGCCATCCCTGTTCTCCCTGTCTCACAAGGCTTCATTCAGTGCCCTCAGCTTCCACTTCCCTGTGATTCCTGGTAGGGGAGGCAAGCGCTGTCCACTCCTACCCAGTCACTCTTGGGTCTCCTCAGAGTTCCCTTTATGTCCCAGAATTGCGTCCTTTTTCAGATACACACTTTGTAGGTATTTACTCCTGTTGAGGTGCTTGCCTTTTGTCTTTTCAAGAGCACAAGTTTTTGGTTTTGACAAAGCCCAGCTCATCAAGTTTCTCTTTCATACTCTACTACCCTATCTGAGAGTTCATTGACCAGCCCAAAGGTTCAAAGATTTTTTTCACCCAAAACTTTATGATTTCTTTTGAGTAAAAGTTTTTGGTATATCATAGATATATATTTCTCATCAAATTATTCCATAGGGGTAACTTTTCCCTATTATACAAGGTCTTGTTTTGTTGCCCAGGCTGGCCCAGAACTCCTGAGCTCAAGTGATCCTCCTGCCTCAATCTTCTGAGTAGCTGAGATGATAGGTGTGTGGCCCAGCACCCTTCTGCAGTGATGTCTTTGACAATCTACACATGCTGGTACAGGTGTTTTTACACATCTAGATTCCCCAGGGTACATACATATCAATAGAACAGCACAGTACAACCCAGTTGCAGGGATGCAGAGCTCACAGGGGTGGGTAGATACAGATGATACTCGTATTCCTGCTGGCCTCCCACTGGCTCCCCTCCCCTCCCTCATGTGAACAGGCATTTCATACTCACTGCTTAGGGAAAAAGATATGAAGGCAGAAAGGTGAGTTACAAAATCTTTGGATTTAAATGAACCAAATTCAAGGAAGAAACTAAAAGTTTAAGGAGAAACTGGGGATGAAGTGTGGAAATGAGAGAGAGAGAGAGAGAGAGAGAGAGAGAGAGAGAGAGAGAGAGAACTGTATCAGCCTCTCAGTGGGCAAAGGGCTTACTATGTAAACATGATGAATTGAGTTCAGATTCTCAGCAGTTATGTAAAAACAGGTCACATGACTATAATTCTATAATCTCAGCACTAGGGAGGCATCAACTGGAGGATCCTGGTGACTTGCTGACCAGCTTGTCTAACCACAATGGTAAGCTCCATGATCAGTAAGAAATACTGTCCTAAAAAGGTGAATAGCAGTAAAAGACATACAACACAGACCTCTGGCCTTCATATATTTGTGCATGTTCAATTACACACACACACACACACACACACACACACAGAGAGAGAGAGAGAGAGAGAGAGAGATCCTTGATACACTCATTGGTCAGTGCTACTCCAGAAAGCTGCCTACACTAGAGCCCAAGGCAGAGTTCCAGACACAGGGCCCTGGGCATCCTTCACCCCACCACGTAAAACCACAGGCAGTGGCCTTGACTGCTAATGGCTGCTAAACGAGCTTTCAAGAAGTCCGTGGGCTTGGGCAAGTCTGATGAAGGACCACAAAGAAGGCTCTTCATGGCCCACAAACAAGGGCCAGGCAGTCACTAGGAGCCTGCGCAGAATGCACACACCATGTGGACATCTATAGGGCCCGGACCAACAGGACCACGGAGAGCCTCCCCCTGCAACTTGGCTGTGTGTACCATGCCTGGAGCACAGTTAGCCTCTCTGCCCACGGTGGATTTGATGATGTGCGTTCAGAAGCTTCCTGGGAGAGGGAAAAGCTGCATTTTCTCGCCCTCTTTGGGCTTCAGTTAGGGCTGAGCCCGGTGCTATCACAAGCAGAGCCACCGGAGCATCTTGAGTTTGTTTTCCCTGCCGACTGCCGACAGCTGGGGTCCTTGCGAAGAGCAAGCTTCCCTTTTCTCCTCATCTCCACTTCACAGCACTAATAACGCTCATAATGACACACCGCATTTACATAATACACTTCTCAGAAGGTACTCCAGGAGCCCCTGTAGAAGCTCATCTCCGTGATCATTAAAATATCTCTGCCAGGTGGGTCTGAAGCAGAAACAAAAGTACCCAGGTAACAGAACAGGAAACCATGGCACAGAGAGGGAGGCTACTTTCTGAAAAGTCACACAGCGTCCCGCCCTGACATGGATAGCCTCAAATCCCAGCTCAAGTCCCACCAGGCAGATCTGGAAGCTTCCTGCAGCTGTGGGATTGAGGAAGGAGTCAGGAGGTGCTTTTTCTTTGGGCCACAAAGTTACCGATACCAACCACGGAATTTCACTGAAGGGGTGCTGGGAATAATGGTGGCAGAGGAAATGGAGTCTGGAATCAAAATTAAGAACGGGATTTCATTTTCAAACCTTCCAGGGACTCCTTTGTTCTGTTAATTCCATAAATACAACCTCTGTCTCCATAATAGTCATAGGCACCCGCTTTAGACGGTAATTGAGTCTGCTTATAAATAGTATTTTCCATGCAGCCCATTGGACAGAAGTTGCAGCAAGAGCCATCCATCTCCTTACATCCTGTCCAGTGTGGAGGAAGAGGACCACTGCCACATGACACCCCCCCACCTCCCCATGTGATTAAGGTTAGTTACTCTTCTGGAATGGGGAGCTCCTGCTTACAGCTTTCCGTTCTGGTGGGGGCCGAATAAAAGTGATTTGGGGAGGTTTACATCTCCCTGGAGAGGAAGCGAACACTCATTTGCATTTATAAAGCATATTGAGAGTTCTGGCAGAAAGTTATGGTGGAAGCACAATTAAATATTTACCGTCACTTCTGCTCTCAAACAGTGGCACCGGGTCCAGACCAGCTGGAAGGGCATGTGTTGCTGTCAGATCCAAAGACGCCTGCAGGGGACAGGGCTCTGGGACCCATGCCCATCACCTCCCAGGCTCCACCCCTCTGGGAGCTCATGTATAATGTGGAAAAACAACACTGGGTCTGGGAAGATGGGTCCAGGACCCAGCTCTCACCCACTACCATCTTCCCTCAAGGGTGGGGTCTCCTAGGTAAAATAATGGGAAAACAGGGAAGGAAAGCACTGTTATCACTGCTATAGTAACCTGACCGTTCCCAGCTTATGTTCCTGGTCTATGGGGACAATCTGAAGCACTACAGGGTGCCCATAATGATTTCTAGGAAGGTAAAGACACATTTCCATTCTGAACCCCCAGTCCCCAATGCTGTTTTCCTTGCATTATTGAAAGAAGAGGAATCAGTGATAAATGTTGAGGATACAGGGATGGATGAGGATGTGTGGGTTGGATGAGCTCATGGACAGGAAGGAACGGCACCTGGCTCCCTGTTCTGGCTGCACACCAGAGAGCTCAAGGCAATGTACAAGGGTTTTCTGCACAGGGGCCTGCGTGTGTCTGTCTCAGTAAG
This sequence comes from Tokudaia tokunoshimensis, assembly GCA_036184795.1. Lineage (NCBI taxonomy): Eukaryota > Metazoa > Chordata > Mammalia > Rodentia > Muridae > Tokudaia > Tokudaia tokunoshimensis. The sequence continues at coordinate 103,371,935 of BTHU01000008.1, forward strand.
CATGGCTTGACTAGGTGAAGGCAGTTTTTGGAGAAGGAAAAATAAAGTGATCCTTTTACTATCCCTTTTACCAGCCCTTTCAACGGGAACTGGGGAGTGGCTTTCAGATCAACACTGGGAGAGGCAAAGGCAGGTTGAAGGAAATGGAGTGGGAATCTCCTCAAGGGACAGCAGGCCAAAAGTGGGAGGCAGGAGGGAGCTCTGGCAAGAGCCGGACTGACTGGCAGGAAAGAAGACACAGGAAGGAGCCTGGCAAGATGAACCCTTTACCTCAGGGGACATTTTTCTTTAGGGATTTCAGCACAGGAACCTCCTGACCCACCCAGTAACCAGTGGGCCATGCATGGGGGTCTAGGTGGTGAGGCCATGTCTAGGCTGCCTCTAGAGGAAGAAAACCGCACCTGCTGCCTGGCTTTGCCAGCACTTTCTCTTTTTGTCTCCACTGGCATCTGTGGATATATTGATATTTGAGGGGGAATTAGATAACTGTCGTGATAAAAGAGAGATAAACAAGCTCTCTTTGTTCAGGCCAGCCATTCGTTTTTGGAGAGACATAGATTAGACATTCAGTTGATTTACAATGTCCTTCCACCGTGGTAACAATACACACAGGCATAGAAGGATGAGGGAAAAGCAGCTTCCGGTTGTTTCTGAGGCGATGCCTGATGTGTATTTGACAAGACACGCTCACCAAGCACAGAGCAGTGCAACCATGCAGCCCTTTCCTGGCAGCCCACAGGAGTCCTGAACCTGGGGACCCCAGCATGGTGTGTGTTTCACAACCAGGCTCCTGCCCCCTGAACACATGAATCTGAGAGTCTTGCCCCTATGGCAGACATGGCTTAAGCAGCCCTAACTCTCCTTTGCACGGAATCATAGGAGGAGACTGTGAGATGGTGGCAAAGGGGGGAGGCGATTTTCAAGTATCCTTGTACAAATGTTCTTGGGAAGAATGTGGGGATGGGGCCCAGTGTGGACTCTGGAAATAAAATAAGGGCAACCAGACAAGGCGGCCCTTAGGGGGAGCTTGCAGCCAATCCGGAAACAGAAGCTAACCCAATATTCATGCAAGTAAGTCTTTAATTCTATCCTCAGTGAGAGACAGGAAGGTGGTATGGAGGGACACTCGTGAACAATGGATTTAAAGAGGGTAGGGTCATGGGTAAGGACACCAAGCCTTGGAGGGCCGCTAGCATTTGTTCCTCCATTCCCAGCTCTTGACTCTTGAAAGCACAGGGACATGGACGGTGACAAGGATGACAATAACTGCTCTACTTTCTCTCCATAAACATCCAGAGACACACAGAGAAAAAGAAGGGGGGCACACAAGCACACACTCGCATGACACCTACACATGTACACATGTTCATATACAGCCCTAAGACTAGCCCATGCTGGCAGGTATCAGGTGACTCTGCGACTCTAGTGTATGCTAGGGGTCATAAGTGAACACAGCTAAGCTTTCTGCCTTTCCCAGGAACCTCCACGCCAACCCAGACCCAGGCCTGCACACTGGACATGCCAGTCTCAACCCTACACACTGGGAAAGCTGGACTTGTGAGCTCCTGAATGGCATCTGCCTAGTCCTTCAGATGTTCCATGGTCCCCTGGATCCTCAGCTCCTGCAATAGAGTCTCATCACCAAAGATAACCAAGTTGAATTTCCAAGCCTCCCTCTGGTCGTACAGACTGGCCAGCTGTGATTTGGTCCCTGTTCCTCTGTATTGGTTCAAAACAAACCCAGGAAGAGGCTTTGTTAGATCTGAGTTTGGGGATAGGGTTGGGTAATTGTCAACTGTTAAGTGTACCTCACAAGCCAGGCACTTAATAGGGGCTGTATTCTGCCTAGTCTGGAGCCTGGGCCCAGTACAGCTGCAGAGGCTAGAATAAGAACATTCTCCAAGAAAGTTTCTATGTCCCACCTCCAACCATGGGCCCACCCCATCTAAATCTCTGCATTTATTCTCCCTTGTCTTTCTTCTCTTCCTCTATACTAACTTCTCTCCAAACTTTCCCTAGCACCTGTGCTGTTGATAGATCAGAGGTATTTGTATGTGTATAATATATATGTACATGTTTGTGTATGGGCGTGCACACACACATGTATACAGGTGCATGTACAGGTCAAAGATCTCTCATCGAGCCAGGAGTTCAATGACTTAGCTAGGATAGGGCCATCAAGCTTCAGAGACCTACTGTTTTTCCAATAATAATTATAAATGCATCCCAACACGGTGTCTGGATTTTTATGTGAGTGCCCAAGATCTTAGGTCTGGTATACCAAGTACTTTATCAACATCCAAACTGGTTTTTGCTTTCGATGTCCTCATTTTTCCTTAGTTTCCTACCAAATCATTCGTCAGCTTCCATTATTCTTTCCTTTGGGGCATCCATTTCCTCCGTGCATTTCTTTTCTATTCCCTGCAACCTGAGTCTGGGCTCTATCCCTGCACCCAAGTCCAGGCTCTGTCCCTGCACATTGGGACCCACCTCCTCTATGATGTTTCACCAGAAGCCCCATCTGAACTGGTCTCTATGCCATTGACATCCTCACTGTCTGAAACCAACGTAAATTATTTAGCTTTGGAGGAAGCTATATGACTGCCCCCCCCATCCCCCAAAAGAGTTTTATCCAACATCAGGCCCTAAGACCACAGAGTGACATCACTCTCAAGGGTTTGTCAAGAGGAAATAACTACCAAAGAAAGGCAAAAGAAAGGCCCTATTTCATAAACATGCTCATCACAGAACTGTCTACAGCTGAGGCTATGACAGCAGCCTGTTCTCATGCATACACCAGCACAGTGTTGTACATGTGAATGTAAGCCCAACATATATCAGGAAACAGCTGGTGTGCCCTGAAGATGCAATCCAAGGGATCTTCAAGTGGAAGGTAAACTGACGCAGGGACAGAGTGACAAGAAGCACGCTCTGCTGGAACAGGCACACTCCTTACAGTTAGGGCTCCTGTGTTGTTATGTTGTCTTACAGTCCCAAAATTCAGAAGCATGAATTTCACCTTACCTCCTAGAATCACCTCTTTACCGGACCTTCCTTCCCGACTTTGTGATTTTTTCAGACTCTGCTGACTGAACGAATGTTACTAATGTCTGCCCTTCCGAGATCCCTCTAATCTGGAGATACCTCCTCCAAATGGATCCCCCAAAGCAAACCCTTGTCCCACTTCCTGTCATTCCTGCTATTCCACCTTCCTGGGGCGGCCTCTTGGTTCTCGTCATCCACTGAAATAGTGCGTCTTAAAGTTTGCCCTGGCTCTTCCCATGGAAGTCCACTTTTCTCTGAGTAACTTTCACTTCCTCAATGGCTGGTTTGAGTTACTGTGTTTGAGCACCAAGAGAGGAGGGTAGGGCTATGACTTTGGCTCTGAGTTTCATGTTATGCCTGCTTCCTCCACCATAAGCAGTCAATAAACCCTACAGACACAGGTTCACTTCCCAGCAGTGAGCAAACCACAACCTAGCTAGGTGTCCTCCCTAACGGAGCACAACATCCCTGTCCCCAGCCAACAGGACTATGCCCAGAAAAAAAGCTCTGTATCAAGTGCACTCATTTGACTAACACTTATTTGCTAGCTTTGCCAAGTGTAAAACTTAGGCAAATGGAAGCTATTATGTACGTCCCCATTGATTGATGGGTGGTAATGGCCAGCAAGGAAGAGAAACAAGCTTGAGTAAACTGAATGAGCCAATCCAACCCATCTGTTGAATGACTGACGTACTGAATGAGTCTGAACAGGCATTCAAATTGGAAATACAAACTGTGAAATTTGCTCTTTTAAAGGACATACAGAACTGCACAGTCCTCCCCACAACGCCTTTCTCCTTCTGTCTCTTTTATGTTCCAAGGTACAATTCATTATGGTAAATAAAAGAAGCTACAGCTTACATGGGTCACGGCACAGTGACTCAAGGGTTGGGGTAAGCTTCAGATCTAGCATTGGTTCACACAGAGGCTCAGGAAGAAGCAGGAAGGCCTTGGTGTAGTTCTGATGCCCTTCCCACCAAGGGCCCTTCCAGCCAGGCACCTAGAGAAACAGACTCATCCCCGGGCACAAGGTTGAGGTGAGGTATACTAGAAAGTGCCAAAATGCCTTGGAAGGTCTCTGTTCTCTGCCCAGCCCATCCTTGGACATGATATGTGACTTACAAGGATCTGTTTCTTCTCTGGCTCAGAAGGTCTCTTATGGCTCCAAGTTCTGATATATAAAAAAAAAATAGCAGGCAATTAAAGAGGACCTCTGTCCCAGGGTGACCTCCATATCCATAGTCACATGTATGACTGGGCCCCATGGTGGTGTGGGAGTGTATAAACTAGTAATGAGGTAGGAGCTTCACTAGTAAGTTATGGAGCTGACTACCAAAGGTTTGCTAGAAATGCTATAACAACAACACACCACTACCCAACTGACTTAAAACAACAGAAAGGTATCATCTCCCAGTTCTGGAGGTCAGAATTCTTGCAGTAAACTGTATGAAGGGCCACGCTTCCTCTAAAACCTGTAAGATAGAGGCATTCCTTGCCTTCTCTGGTGGTTCCTGGTACCCTTGGTTGTTCATGTTTTGCAACTACACAACTCCAATCTACCTTCAGTCTGGGCATCTCTCCTTTCATCTAATATGGACATTTTATAGGATCACACAATGCTATAGAAGAATGTACCCACCTCTGGTAGGAATCAATCTTAACTAATATCTGCAAAAAACCTAGTGTAACTTCCCAGCTGACATCACACTAAGAGGTACAGGAGGTTAGGACTTTGACATCTCTTTTTCTCCCCAGGAAACACAAACCAGCTCATAATGAGAGGGGTAAGACATTTGAAAATATGGTTGTTAGATGTCTCCCATCCAACACTTGGGTCCCATGCAGATGTAAATGAGGCTAGGTGTCTCCTTCAAAGTCTTTCATCCTCACAAGCAAAGAAGAGTTGTTCTCCACTTGTTCCATCAACCACTCTCCACCTTGCTCTATCCTGGGAAGCACTTCCTCACCAGGGAATCATGGAGGATTGACAGGCCACATGTGCATTCCCAGCTCCTCTTCCATAAGTGCTGAGGTTAGTGACCCTCTCCAACCGCTGTGGTCCAGTAACACGGCTCCCCAGTCTTGCTCATCAAGTCTACAGATGCTAAAAGCCCAGGACTGTTGCTAACATCCATGGGGCACACCATCTTTGTTGTCTTTAACTCTAAGCAAACCCTTATAAAAAAAAATTTGTTACAAGACTTTACACAGGGAAGAGATGAACAAATATCTACTTACCCCAAATGGATCATAAACAATGATAGACCAAAGAAACAATTCTTCCTAAGAATGTTGAACCAGTGACTGCATTGGGGTTAATTACAAGAGCCTAGGTGAGGGGTTATTAACGGAAACACAGTGGAACCAAAGGGAGCCACATCTCTGAAACAGGAAGTTCCCAAGTTTGGTAAGCTGTACCACCCCCCCAGGAGGAAATACCTATAAAACATCACCATCACTCTCCATTCAGTCACTTCTTCAGACTTTACACTTTATTTCTTCCAACTACCTGGGACTTCAATAGGTAACCCTGTTAGACAGCACCCACATCTCGGGTCGCCACTTCATCTAGTCCTGCCTCTCCACGCAAGATGACAGCCGCCTGACAGCATCGTGACCATATTGGACTCAAAGCAGGGAGATCTATGAGCCTTAGTGCTTACACTGTCTACTTGTATCACCTCAGGCAAGTTACACAGACCCCTAAAATTCATGTTCAATCACCTGCTCAGTGAAGATAACACTATAACAATATCTGCTTCATGATTGAAGAGAGTCAAGGAAAAGGACACCAAGCACTTACTGCAGCCTCTGGAACGTTCTGTATGACCTACAAAGAGCAGTTGTGTTAGAACGCATGACGTTGGGCTGAGGAGCAAAGTCTCTCCATGGCCCAAGTTCTTTAGCTTAAGGAGGGAGACCTGACTGTTTCCTGAGACTCTAACTCCAATGTTTATTCTGAAGGGTAGGCATGGGCTCTACCCAGCTCTGCCTCCAAACCCACTCAGCCACTCAGTGACACTTTCACATCCTCAGCCACTCTTTAACTCAGACATGGAAGTTTGCTGTAGCCTTCCACACTCCCGTACACAGCATGTGGCAGGGTTCTGGGATGAGGTTACAGCCATAGCAACAGTCTTTCCTGATGGCCACACTCAAAAACAAGGCCACCCTGTGTGGCCTCACTGGGTCTGAAGCAGTGGAGAAGTCCACCAAGAAGGAGCCCAAAGGGCCTTATAGTCTGTACCCCAACTTATGACATCCAGTGAGGCTTAGGAACAGCACTGAGTCTTTTGGGCTCCAGCCACCATCTGCAATCTAGAAGAATGGTCGTACTACGATCATAGCAGCCTCAGTACTGCCCTGCTCCGCGCCCTTCCTCTTTGTCCTCCTTGAAAGGGGCTCCTCAGCCAAGAGTGCAGGAGCTGTCTGTGGCCTCCCACAGTCAGACCTAAGAGACCAGAGCCCCTTTTCAAGGCTGGAGGAAGAGGCTTGCTGAACTAGCTGGAAGAGCCCGGGACTGTGACAAGTGATATGTGTTTTTCATGGATGCAGAAGGTAATAGATCTCCACACTATCCAGAACCCACCACCTACCTTGCCCACTGAACAGCAAGGCCAACAACTGTGGCTAAGAACAGCATAGTTCCCTTGGGCTGATGCTTCATCCTGGGAAAGGATGGTTGGAGAATCAGTAGTTTGGGAACAAAAGAGTCTAGGGAATGGGTACCTCCCTTGCCTTCTGTCTCATGTGCCCATACTGTTCCCAAATAACAACTGAAAATCAAAATGCTCCCTGCATCCACAGCCCTTGGGGAGAGGGTAAGAAAGCGGTTGAATAGTTCCCCAGAATTTTCCAAGAGGCCACAGTCAGGACAATGTTTCAGAGCAAAGGCAGTGTGGCACCTGGAGGTGCCTTCCCAGATACAAGCTGCCAATCCTCCTGCAACTTGAGGCTGTCAATACTATCTCACAAGGAAATCAATCCCAAAGCCCTCTTAGGTAGAATTCCCATGCAGGGCCTCTCCAGAGAAGACTGTTCTCTTGAAAGGCTGGAACCCAGGACTCTTTACAGCCTTCCATGCCCAGGCCGAGCCTGCTCATCTGGTGTGCTCCCCTCCATGGAAGGTGTCTGGTTCTCCCTCCTGTGACCCGCCCACCCATAGCATAACTTCTCACCTTCATGAGATTTGTGGATGCAGGAGGGACAGCCCTGTGAATGCAAGAATTGATAGCTTCTCTCCTATAAAGAAGGCCAGAGTGAGCTCAAAAAAGAAAAAAAGAAAAAGAAAAAGGAAAAAGAAAAAGAAAATAGCAGGCAGTTGTTTGGGGCACAAATATCCCAAAGGGCCCATGGTCCTCTGGTCCTTTTTCATTTCTGCCTTAGTTCCCTTTCCAATTTGTTCTCTTCTCTTAAGATGATCAGACATCCTCTCAATTTCAGATGCATCCTTTTAATATCTGAAGATATGCTGCATCCAGAGAAGCACACATTGGATCTTTAGACCTTTCTAGCATCAAATATCTGGCTATAGCCAGTCAATAGGCACAGGCATGGCAGGCCTCAGAAGCCTGGATACCCCCACACTGTCCCAGACATCAGGTGCACTGAACCAGATTTACAGCCAAGCTTCTTTCCAGACCCGGCCCCCCTCAAGTTACTTCAGGCCATACCCCTCTGCTCAATCCAGCCACCACAGGTATAAAGAGGAAACAGAACCCCCAGGGATTCAAGGCCCAAGGGACATTATCCAAATGAATATCCAGCAAGTTGATTGAGTAGACCTGGCCCAAAGCCCACTGCTGTGTGTTTACCTACTGACATTTTTGTGAGGAGTGTCAAAAATCCATTAAAACGCGAGAGCCTGGTATTTTCCAGTCTTCTGGTCCCATGAGTTCTAAGAGAGATGAAATCTGTTTACCCTAGCCACCCTGACAGACCCATGAGCTTGTGCTAGAAGGCTATGTATAATCAACTTGCTGTTCCTGCCCCTCCTGTGTTCAATAGGGGAACGGCTTTCACTCCACTCAGGATGCAGTCACCCAGTGGGCATTCATCACCTCAGGGAAGACCGGGAAAAAGAGAGTTCACATGCCCATGCAAAATAACTCTCTGAGGTCCTAATGAAGGCAACAGTGGATGGTGACCTGGGCTCGTTAATCAGCAGCAACACACACTGCTGGTGTCTGTCTCTCCCTGCCCTCAACCCTGAGTGATCAGTGGTTCAATGGTCCTCAGATGGTACTGACTCTAGTCTGCATCCTAGAGCCACTATTCATACTAGCAGCAGCAGTAGCAGCAGAGGGAGCCTTATGCTGGAGTCTTATGGATGTGGTAGCTGAATGCCACTCAGCCAGAGGAAATGTAGGCTGGACACATCCCACATGCCACCGTGGAGATCCCAGGGGCCATCGGAGTCAAGAAAGCCACTTAGAGCTGCTCTTGCCAGGTGGTTGACACTGGCCCTTGATCTTCCCTTAGTGTTTAGTGTTGCCAGCACTGCCACTCCACCTGGTACGCCACAACCATGGCACAACTCTCCTTGAAGACAGTGTTTGTGACCCATTTCACTGTCCCCTCCACTTCAAAGCCTCAACCACCTCATCTTCAGACTCCCAGGCTGGCCCAACCAGTCCCTCTCAGGCCCAGTCATTGCATGTTTCTTCCTTTGGGAAACCTGTCTGAATACTCAGCCTTGGTCTTCTCTGCCCTGGAGATGTAGCCACACCACTATAGCTGTGTCCCACACCATGCTCTGCATGGTCTCCTGCTCAGGTTGCAGAAAGACTTGAAGACAATGATGTCAGGGTCCCACACACATACACTGGCCCTCTACACCTTCACATCCCTGACCCTCCAGCACTGACCAGTCTAGCAAGATTCCTGATGCTGGAACCACACCCATAGGCTCAAAAGCCCCAGGTTTCCAGAGGTCATCGCTGTTCAAGGGGCTCTCCATGTGACTGAGCCACTAAGGCAGCCCTTTTCAAGCCTCTGTAGCCTCACTGTGCAGTGCAGGTGCCAATCACTCTGCTGTTTCCCACAGTTCCCTGGCCCATGGGGTTAGCTCTGAAAGGCTTGTAATGACCTACTTGTCTAAGTTCTAGCCCTGTCCTTTGCATATACCACATGGTCACTGTCATCAGTACAGGAGTTTGGGGGGGAAGTAGTGGTGGGATTAATAGGCCACTATTAACAGATCCATAAGAGAAAACAACGGAGTGGGGTCCAACTTTGGCTATGAGATTGCAGTCCTGACTTGCCATGCATTCTAGGAGCTCATGAAGGCAAATCCCCAGGGGTTCCTACAGTTGTCCTTTCCTAGTCTGCTATGCTCTCATCCTTGGGAAGGGACCTTTAGCCAACCCACCCTCCTTGTCATGGAAAGCATGTCAGTCAGACTCCTGAAGCCTCTTTATTATCACCAAGATCTCTGGCAGAAGGGCCTGGAAAGACTTCTGTTTGTGTTTCCTGATTGATGTCATTGACTGGCTCCTGGCATCCACCATTTCCTGAGCTCCCATATGGTCACAGTGCCATAAATGTCCTCCCCACGAGGCTCACAAATCTCTAATAGTGCTCACCTTTGTACAAAAATGTCCCCAGAGGAATTTAAAGGTCCCGGGTAAATACTCTAACTGGCCTTAGGGTGTCTACAGATTTCCACAGCTGGGCACAGGCAGGCCACAGCGTCCCCTTTGCTCTCTTACTCTAGTCTAGCTGGGGACATCAGGTGCGTCCCCTGGAGGAGCAAGGTGGGGAGAGGGGTAAAGTCCCAGCCCAGAGCCTGTTGGTGAGCCGTAGCTGTAATAGTCCTGCAGGGACTTGCGGCTAGAGGATGAACAAATCCCATGTCCATATCACAACCAGGATGTCCCAGGCATTGGCGTCACACCCTAAGTCCTTTAGATATCCTGTGAAATCCTTGTCATTGACAAGCAAGTAAAGGAATTTGGGAAGGTAAGGCTCTCTGCATCTTGATTTGTCAGAGGAATGGAATAAGAAATCAGTTGGTCATGCTGGACATCACTCCTCCCAGTGTCCCCAAGGGCTGACTGGTAGGGTTGTCCTTCTACACTGGGGTCTGCAATTCACACCTTGAATGGCAGCTCATGGGCTCACAACTGTAGCTAGGAAGGGCTACCAGACTTGCTTCTGGCTCTTTCACACTAAGATTCAAGAGAAGCATTTGTCCACAAAGGCTAGGCTTTGGGAAGAAAGACATCTATAAGCCTGTTTGTCCTAAACAAACAAACAAACAAACAAACAACAACAATAACAAAGCCATGAAGTTCCATGGCTTTGGGACCTATGTGTCTACCAGAGGGGACAGCTCATCTGCCATTTCTGACCATTTTCTGTCAATTCAGGCCCTAACATACTACCTTCAGAACATCTCGTAGTCTAAAGGCCTCCAGCGGCCCAGCTGGCCCCTCTGCCCTAGGCTTGAAGCCCTATACACAGCACCTTCAATAGCTCATTGTTCCACCTTTGCTAGTATAAGATGCCATCCTAGCTAACACTGTCTGGTTAGCTGGTCCCAAATGCCAAAAGTCTGGTTTCATGGAATCCCCTCTCCTTGTACCGGAGTAAGGGCCCACTCAGAATCAAAGACCCTCCACTCCATGACAATCTTTGGATCAGAGGGGCCAGTAGCTCTTGACATCTCTCCTTGCTAGTCACCATATTTGTGGTCCCCACTACTTTCTTCTGATGGAGCAGAACCCTCTGCGGAGCTCAGCAAGCTACTTATAGTAGGAGCAGCTGGAGGAGGGAGCCTGCCACTTTCCTGATGGGCACATTCTACTTCTGTTGACAAATCCCAGGGCAACTGTAACTACCTAGGGATGCCCGTGGCGTGAGTGCTCTTTATCTCCCTGTGTGGGGCTTTAGGAATCTCACTGTGTGTCCCACTTTCTCTCTCTCTCTCTCCAGGTGAAACATACATTCCAGAACTGGTCCACAGGGCCTGGAAGTCTCTCCAAGTCTGCCCTCGCCATGCTGTTGGTCCCAGATCTTCCCCTGCCCCCTTTCTCTCCTTCTCTCTTTCCTTCCTTGCTCCTTTTTTTCCCACTCCTCCCTCTTTTCTCTTTATTCTGCCTTTGCTGCATAACAGGGTGCTTCTGGGATGAATGGTGTTTTCAGGCCTGGCCAGGAATACATCCGGCCTTTCCCAGCCCCACCCCTATCCTCACCGTACTGGGGGCAGTCTGTGGAAAGCCTGGTCAGACAATGGGCCAATGGGTTCACTTCAGAGCTCACAAAAGCCCCATTGCCCCCTGAGCAGCTCAGAGTGACAGACATAGGGAACAAATCCCCTTCCTGTCAGGCTGCCTGCGTGGGATCTTACAGAGCCATGGGGCCTCTAGGCAGCTAGATCAGAGCCCTGGGCACTGAGCCCAAGACAGCCAAGAGAAAGAGGCAACCCTTCTGTCAGCCAAAGCTCCAGGGGGTGGGGGTGGGGGCATGAAGAGTGGGGCAGCAGAAGCTTGGAAAAGCCCACCCTTTGTACTCACCGTTGATGGTAGGGCCATCATGGCCAAGACCATGACTCCACATGCAGAAGGCCCCACACTCAGAGTCCAAGAGAACAGGATGGGACATGTAGCTCACTGTAGCGCAAGCTCTCTAAGCGCAGGTACTAGATCTAGACAAGAGTCTGTTTCTAGGTGACTAAGTCAGGGATGGAGTAAAGAAAGCAAAGAAGAGACTCCTCACCTGGTCACAGCTTCTCAACCACCAGCATCCCACTACATAATTGGAGAGCAGCCAGCTGCTAGCTATTAAGAGACCCTGGGTCTAAAGGCAGTGGTAACATGTCAGAAGCTTGGAGAAGACAGGCCACATTCTAGCAGGCTGCAGGGTACTGCGCACATGAGGAAAAGACTTGTTCAATTAGACCTCTTTCCTGGTCCAGTCAACTGGTGATGTCTACCACAGACATGTCCTGGGATTTGCATGAATTTTTAAATTGATTTGGACAAACAAGCCCTCCTCTGTCTTGTAAGATGTCTGGTCTCTTTTCTCTTTCTTAATTTCTATCAGCAGTACCAGCAGGTCTTCCTAGGAGGGAAGGGCTCTTCTTCCCTCTTACTTTCCAGAGAAAGACTCCACTGTATGCATTGTCATGAAATCGTGATGCGGCAGAAAATGGCGAAGTTACTGTGTTCCCACACACACACCTGACACCCCCCCCCCAGTGGCAGGTGCCCGTGAGTTAAGTTCACACCTCAGCAAAATGACATGCTCTTTCACTCCACAACACCCAAAGCTTTAGTGCTACATCTCGAATTGCCAGAGACAACTGAGTTATGTTTTCTTTATGCTTCACCAAGCACCTTCTGCCTGCCTGGCCTTCCTTTAGAAAAAAGAAAAAAATGATAAAAAGCTTTATGTACCAGCAGAAGAAAACACACACACCTGCTTCTTGTAGAGGCAGCCCCTGCTTAGCGAGCCATGGTACAGCTAAGACACAGCTCTGGGGTGGGATATAACAAACACAAGCTCTCATGTCGGCTGTGAGATTCTAGACTGCCTACATAACCTCCCTGAACCCCAAGCTTCTCATCTGTAAGGCAGCTATAACATGGTGCATCCCCAGGTTCTGTGCAGAGGGAAGGTGACACATTGGGGGAAGTGTTTCTATTGCTTTCCATCTCTGCATGAACCGTTTGTCAGTGCTATCTATTATCTCTACTTAGTTGAATAAAAATTAAGATGTGCTCTTTTGAAGAAGCCCCTGTCTAGCCCTTAGTGTTTACAACATCTATACAAGCAATAGCACATCCTCAGATGACTGTTAAAAGACAACTAGTGGCCTTACTACTAGAGATCCCACTGTAAAAATTAGACAGAATATCATCTATTGAATGGGGACTTATTTAGACTGCTACGGTAATAGGGCCAGTTCTAGATGAGTCCATCAGCCCAGCCCAGGAATACAAACACATGGAACACCCCCCTACACACACACACACACACACACACACACACACACACGCACACGCACACGCACACGCACACACACACAAATGGCCCCACTGAACCACTGGATGCCATAAATTGTACTTATAGGGTCTACACTGCTGGCTGGCAAACTTCGTATCTTGGGCTTTATGAATCATAGCATCTCCCCTGTAACTAACTGAACTCTGTTCCTGCTGTCACAGCCAGTACACAGGACAGCCTATGGCTCTGGGTTAGATAAATGTGCTGAAAGAATATGATTGATGATGTTTCATTTTTTTCCTTGTAAATTTTGATTAACTAATTCATTATTTTGTTGTACAATAATCCAATACCCTTACAGCTATCATCGTACTCATAAACTTCCACAGAAGTCCTTGTGACCTCCAGAAAGTCCCCAACCAGGACCCCAGGGATACTCCATGAATAAAAACAGAATTAAACACATTTCATATTCACAAGCCATCTGAGCAAAGTGTGCCCACAGAAGATGACTGGCCTAATTTTGGCCTATAATGTTGGCCTCTTGGGCTAACTGGTTTCAGCTAGGTTCAAAAGGAGTTTGAGTCCTTCCTGACGGGTATAAAGGACAACAAGAGAAACATGCCAACTACAAGCCTCATTTGCCACTAATGAACTTGCAGAGGAATGCGTGTAATTAGTGTGAGGATCAGCTGGGGGTCTGTAGACTCGACACATCAATGGAAACGCATCACGGTGGGAGACCTAGGAAGGGCCAGGAGCCCTGGGCTCTGATGTGATGGGAACCACCAATCAGAGGCACGAGGAAGGAGATCTGTGAAGAGCAGCTGCAACAGAGCAAGACCAGGTGGTAGAGGAGGGATCAGTGAACCAGCAACACAGACTTCAGAAGGGAAGCAGGTAACAAGACGCTTAGTCAAGACAGGTCAAGACTCCCAGTCAAGACCTGGGAGTCCCTGGGGAAATGGCAAGCTTCTGACTGGATGGTGTAGTCCAGAAAGACTGGAAAACAGCTAGAGATGGGGTGGGGATCGGGGGAGCTCCAATCACCATATAACACATGCCAAAGCGGTAGCCAAGATGGAAGGCAGTTATGAGGGGGATAGCCAGAACTTCTGAGTGAGACTGTAATTACATCTCCAAGGATGGGGAGCAAGGACCAAAGATGTGAGTTGAATTGTGCCTACTAAAGAATACTTCCAAGATCTCATTTCTCATACTTAAGAATGAGACTTTATTCAGAAACAGGCTTCTGATATCTAATTAGTGGTCTTTAGAGATATAATGAATGATTCTGAGAGATTATCTTAAGATTCAGTGTAGGCCCAACATTTCAATACCTGGAGAGAGAGCTTTGATACAGAGGGAAGACATAGGTGGACGAGGGCAGATATGATGGTAAATAGTCATTGTCAACTTGGTTATACTTAAAGTCACCATGGAAACACATCTCTGAGTGTGTCCATGAGAGTATTTCCAGAACGGTTTAACCAGACTGAATAAAAAGGAGAATGCAAACTGACCACCACCATTGATCACTCTCTACTTAAATGACTGTAAATGCCGCTGTGCCTTCCCTGCCATGACAGGCTATGCTCGCAAACAGTGATCAAAACAAACCTTGCCTCTTTAAAAAAAAAAACTTTTTTTAGGTCTTATCTATTTTTTTATGTTTATGGGTGTTTTGCCTGCACATGTCTGTGCACCATATGTGTGTAACGCTCATGGGGATCAGAAGAGGGCATCGGACCCCCTTAGCCTGGAGTCACAGACAATCGTGAACCGCCATATGGGTGCTGGGAATTAAAACTGAGCTTCTGGGAAAATGGCCAACGCGCTTAACCACTGAGCCATCTCTCCAGCCCTCAGCCATTTTAAAGTTGTTTTTTTTTTCCAGGTGTTTTGTCATAAAAGAAATAAAATGAATATATCTGGAATTGGAGTTACACATCTGTAAACAGACATGGGATAGATTCTCCACAGGGTTGGAAAAAAAAAAGCCCACCTTCATTTTTCACTTTTGACTTTCGGAACAGTGACACAACAAAACTGTGCTGTTTTAAGCTCACAGATCCGTGTTAATTTTTTTTAATAGCATCTCTTGGGATGTCTTACAGTGGGAACAACACTCCCTTATTATGGTCACAGATCAACCACTGCATTCCCCATCCCTAATCAAACCATGATTATTCTCTACTTGCTCACTGGCTGAATTGGCACAAATGGTCTGAAGCATCTGGGGTGGTTTCAGGGGCAGGCAGGCAAATGTCTAAGTCACTGGCTCTGGAGGCTATGGTGATTGCTGACTTGGCATGCCAGATTCTGATTTCAGGAGCACCAGGGCAGTGGATTTTGGGGAAATTCAGTGAGGACTAAGTCCATCTGTCAAGGTTCTAGGAAAGCCATAACCCCAGAGTTTCTATGTACCCTGAGAAAGTCTTTCATCACCTTAGACTCTTTGGAGATAACTAGTACAGCCCACCCGGGCACTGCAGAGAAGGGCAGAATGTGAAAGCCTGAGGTGACCAGGAAGGCTAAGGCAATGCCTTAAATTGTAGGAAGGACTTGGGAATGGCAGGGGGCGGGGGGTGGGGGGAATGGGAGGCCTGAAGACATGTCTCCCAAACAGAAATCTGTAGAAATAGAAAAGGAATGTGTTTAAGGGAATATCACTTGTGTGGTCCAATTAGTTAAGAGCTAATTAACACAGGCAAACCAGTGTTTTAATGCACAGATCTTCAGAGAGGGGGGGGTGGGGGTTGGGACGGAGAAGCAGAGATGTGTGTTTCTGGGTACAAGAGCAATCTTCAGGAACTTCCACCAGGCAAATATCCTGGCTGCCAAGGAAAGAGTCAGGCTGCAGCAGTGTTGCATGTGGTCACAGCATGGCCAGGCTGCTGTGGGCTAGTAGGACCCAGAAGCCAGCCTCGAATCATTCTGATTTGTTCCCACATTGATTAGAAAATGGCTATGAAAGAAAAGCGTGGTATGTCCTCAGCCACTCTGTCGCCCAGGAAGCCACTAGAGCACCTGCAGCCTTTGATCCTCCCGTGTCATTAGCCTTCCAGACATCTGTCCCTACGCACACGTTATCCAGCAGGCATTCTCCACAGATGTGCCTGACTGATGGATGAGTCTTGTCATCTTCTAACATACCTGAAAAGTGGAGGGGGGGATGAGCATGGGAGAGAGAGGCAAGCGGACCTGCAGTGGGCAGAAGCTGGGGGCCTGTGCCCCCATGGGCATGAGATGGAATTTCCTGGGCTCCTTTATCCAGTACTCCTTCCGGCTCAAGCAGGAAGGTTAGCAGAGACCGATGGCCCTGATGGCTGTCAACCTTCCTCCACCTGCAACTTCTGAGATCAGAAAAAAAGGGCTCTACAGTGTCCTAGAGGGAGGTGCTGACCCAGCCACTGAGGGGAGGCAGGCCCTTGTAAGAGCTAAGTACCATGCATCTGGCTGCTATCTCCTTGTAGCCCAAGAGACTGTGGTAAACAATGCTGGGGATGGGGGACAGATATGTCCCCTGCTTTGATTTTTCAGATTCTCCTTCCAAAGAGATAATTTGTCTCTCAAGATGTAGCCCCACCCGGGTCCCAGCACTCTGCCATCTGGTGCAAGAACTATATCCCCCAAAGGCCCCTGGTTAAGAGAAAGAGCTAGGCAAGACTGGCCCAACAAGATCCTATTTGCCAAACCCAGACCTCTTTCGCTAAAGGAGCTTGAACAAATTGCATAAACACTGTAGTTAGATGCTTTGAAGCAACCTTAAAAGCTTGTTCTGCCTAAATCACAGTTGGACTTTCTTCTCTAACTCTGGAGTCAGGGGCAGAATTGACTTCCTCAGTCATACATACTTTGAATCAGAAGTTTGTGTGCAAACTCTCTTTACCAGCATCCTCACGGAATGCCTCACTTGTGAACTTTCTCCCACTCAGAGCCATCCATTCCTAGCTCAGCAGGTACAAAGACCCAATAGCAACTGGCCTTCCTCCTCCCACCCTGGAGTTCACCTGCCACAGCCCCTCCCATTCCGTGGCCCACCGCAGCCCCCAATCCTGGCACTGTGCTAGCAGCTGCTTCCTTTCAGGAGCTGCCTCAGTGAGATGAAAGGGGGCTATGTCCCTTAAACAGAAGAGAATATTTTAAACAGGGAATTAACAGCAAATTAAACTGGTTTCATTGTGCTCATTCATGCGCAAAATGAGTGTGGGAGTTAAATGGAGAAAAACCAAACAGACCATGAGTTGCGATAATCAGAGGGCAGAATCCAGTTCCCAAAAGAAAATGATCCCTCAGAGGAGGGAAGTGCTGCGTGGAACGGGCTCCCAGTGTGTTAAGAGCACTCCCCTCTTGCCCACCCAAAGCCAGCATCCTTGCTGGATGGTGCAAAGGGTCAGGGCTATTAACTTCTATAAAAAACTGCCGGTGTGTCCAGGAATAGCTGATTGCATTGCCTCCACGTGTCCAGTCAAAACCATTAGAGCAACAACCAGTGAGGTCCACAATCCTCGTAGGTCTTTCCCCTCCCAGGTCCAGTCTGCTACAGTGGGATCTCCATGAAACTGCCCAGCCCATGAGGTCAGAGGGTGCTCATCCTAGGAGTTCATCAGGTCCTGGGCTTAGCGGCCACACAATAACTGGATTAAAGCACTGAGCAACTTGTAAGAATTTCAGGAGCCTCTTTCCCTCCAGCTCCACCTGCTTCATTTATTAGCTGATTCCCATCTGTGCAGGGCGCTTGAGCACCCAGTGCTGCAGAACACAGATGAGGCTGGACTCTAACCCCAGGACTTTCTGAGAAGTTGTTTGTTGCAAAAGGCAGGAAGACTCCCATGGTAATTCAGTTGTGTGCGCTTGTATATGTCCATGTGCAGGTGTGTGCAAATGGACATGTGGCAATGCACCTACACACGTGTGCATGTGGAAGGCACAGATCGATGTCTGGTGTTTTCCTCACATTATTCATATTTCTTTTTTTTTTTTGAGAATTTCATATGTAAATACGCTGTCATTTACATCATCTCTACTTCTTCCTCTCCAACTTCATATATATATATATATATATATATATATATATATAACCTCCTGAGTCTCTTTAGTCTTGCTCATGTGAACATGTGTTTAGGGCTGACCACTTACTATTGGATACCAGTCAGGGTGATTATCCCTGGAGAAAAGTATTCCCCCTCCCACCCCAGGAGCCACTGGCCGCCTGCAGTTCTTCATCTAGGGATGGGGCCTTGTGGAATTTCCTCCATCTACCTTGGAATGCTAACTGGGTGGTCATTGTGTAGGTGGTGCTTAGGCAGCCATATTGTTGAGACTTAGCAGAAGCATCGCCCGGGCTGCCATGTCTTACAATCTCTCTACCCACTGTCCTGTGGTTGTTTCCAGGACCTTGGGTTCAGGAGTAGGTTGTAGATATGTTAATTAGGGCAGGACACCCGCTGTCACTTCTTGTCTGCATTTAGACAACTGTGGATCTCTACAGTGGCTTCCATCTGCTACAAAAAGAAGTTTCTTTAATGAAGAGTGAGAGCTTCACACCTGTGGCCGTGAGAATAGGTGTTAGGAATATGGTTAGAATCAATATTGATTTAGGAAAATGGTCGTCATAGCCTTTGCCTGAAAGTCTATGACCTTTCAAGCCATGGGTTTACAGTACCTGGCATGAGTTCCCTCATCGTGTCTGGGCCTGAGATCCTATTAAGACAGCTGTTAATTACACCCAAGATACAAGTGGCACCATTACACCCTTGGGGATATCTTGCTAAGCCAGTCATTGTTGTGGTTCATAGACTTAACAGCTGCTTTTTCTCTCTTAGGAGCTTGCATAGCACCTTCAGATATTATGAAAGCTAATCTTTAAGAAGGTGGCTTCCAGGTCCATTTTAGTTCATTCCCCCAAGTCTTGTGTCTAATGTGTGTGGTGTCTGGGGGTCGGCAACCAACACAATGGCAATAACCTATATAATTTTGGTGGTCTGTTGAAACCCCTGACCAAAAATTCAAAAGAAGGTTTCCCAGGGACGCCACTATGGTATGTATGTGTTAGATAGCCTATGGCTCCTTGGGGGTGGGCGTGGGGGGGGCATTACCAACCCACATTACACAATTCCATTTTACATACACAAGCACATTTAAGATGGGGTCTCTCACTGAACCGGGGCTCCTCAATTCTGCTAGACTTAGCTGGCCAACAAGCCCCAGGGCTTCTGACTCCCCAGGATGGAGATTACAAATATAGCAGTCACATCTAGTTCTTACACAGGTGCTGGGAATCAAATTCAGGTACAAGAGCTTTACCACTGAACTGTCCCCTTATCATGTCACGCTAACTCATCTCTAATAACTTAGGAAGCAGCTAAATGTTCCCATGTATGCTGTGCACATCACCACAGCCCAAGTGTTGGGGCAAGCTGGGACTTCTTTCTGAAGCCAGGGAATCCTCTAGGGTTAACGGAAAAGTGTCAGCTCTTCTATCCCTTGCCCTTACACACACACACACACACACACACACACACACACACACACACACACACGGTGAATTACATAAGTATCTAGAGTGCAAGAGCCTGGCAGGTTCTCACAGCCCATCTTAGCACACCACCACCACCACCACAATGCATTTTGTCAACTCAGGTTTGACTCTGGCCAAAACTTTCCATGGAATGCTTACACTCCTATCAATACATTTTTTTTAAGAATTATATATTTTTAAATCTTTATGTGCATATGTGTATGCATGTACATACAGGTGCCCGTAGAGACCAGAAAAGAGTGTCAGGTCCCCTGGAGTTACAGATGTTCAAGAGCCACACTATGTAGGTGATGGGAATGCCAGTACTCTGCAAAAGCAGCAAGCACTCCTAACCACGGAGCCATCTTGCCAGCTCCCCCACGTCTTCTTACTTCATCAAAAATGTGAAAGAAAAAAATTAAGCTTTAGTAGAACTCAACATACTGAACATATATATATGGGCCCCGTACCCTCACCTCAGACTGTGAACAAGGTGTGCAGAGAGACGCCTGTGAGGGCCACCTGTGAACGGCGACAGGATGACCTAAACAGTTCATTGTCAGAGTTGCATATTGAAGACTACAAATACCTAGTAAAGAGCACATGTGAGCTCTTAGAACATGGGGTAAATGGCGCTGGGGGTGTAGCTCAGCAGAGCTCTCCCTGGCATGCACAGTCCCTGAACTCAGTCTTCAGCAACACCCCCCTCAACACACATGCATATTTTTAATGGAATAATCAACTTTCAAATACTCCCAGAACAGATGCATGAGTGGAATGACTCGCATACCACAAGCATAAGTAACACTCATAAGCCCAAGGCGGCTGACACTTGCCCTGCCTTGGGTAATAGCTCTTCATCAGCCACGAGAAGAGCTAAAGCCACGAGAGTCTAATCATATATGACAGGAAACTGGCAAAAAAAATGTATCAAATAATCAAGAAGATTATTTGAAATATAGGTATACATACACTGCCGTTAATGAGGAGCCTCTCCCTAAGCGTGTATTTTGCTTCACCATGCCGGCTAATGAAATTAAGAAGCCATTTTAATCACAGCAAGATATTTAAAAATATTGTTTATTTCATCTTTATCTGATTTTTAATTTTGTTTTACTGCACATATGGAAATGCACAGGATATATTATAATAGTTAACACATGTAAATATTCACTAAATGCATGAGTAGTAGGCAGGTATTGAAGCTCTTATGTTTGGTTTGGAGTCCTGGAGATAGAGACTTGTCCCTGCCAACCCCAACCTACCACCCCCCCAAAAAAAAACCCTAAGTACGCTCCTGGACTCCAGGCTCCCATCTACTGGCCTCTCTGACTCTCCTAGTCCGTCCTTTTATCCGTGTGCTCATGACTCCATGCTCTCTCCTGACACATACTCTCCTCAGCCTCCACCTCTTGCCCCTCCCCCATTCTCATACCTTCCAAAGCTGTTCTCCATCTTACAAATATGCCAGACTTCCTAAGAGGAAACCTGGATCAGATCTGTCTCTCATACAAAGGTTTTTGAAAGCGTCCCATGGGTCTTGGGGTGGGGGAGAGGGGTGCGGAGCTCCCTTCTGTTCCCTTCCATTCTTCACCCGTGTCAACATTACCCATTACTGGAGACATCTACTGCTCTACTCATATTGGACAGACTCTGCTGCTGAATGTGTCACACCCACCCTTTCCCTCTCCCTGATCCCTTGAAGAGGAAGAAGCAGGGGCTGTGTCACTCTACAGGCACAATCTGTGCCCTGCCCAGGTTCCCACAGTTCTGCCTCACCTCTGCCTCTGCTTTCCCAGCAGCCTTTGCTCATTGTAGTGGTCAGCGTCTTCAAGCTGTCCTCAGGTCCCACTCATCCCCCTCACGTCCAAGTTTCACCTTGTAGCATGGCTCCCTTTACCTGGTGTATCACCTCGCCCTTTGCCCTTTGCCCTTTGCCCTTTGCACTTTGCCCTTTCCCTTTCCTCCTCCTGAGTGGCTTTAGCTTAGGTGCCACAACCAATAGAAGGTGATTGCCATATAGGCCACTGATGGCTGCCCATCTAGCAGGTAAGAGCCATGGGGAGAATGAGCCAAGCCAAACCTGTTCAAGCCTCCCAGTCTAACTCACCGTGGGCAGGGCATCTATCGCTCATGCCACCCTGCTGTCATGCCACCACCAGTGACTTCTCCGTTAACCACCACTTTCATTCCGCCTCTTCCTGGCTCCAAGGCCATCCCAAGGCACCATCTCTATTCAACTCTTATAAGAATTGAGAAGCTGATGAGCACTTGACCTAGTGAGGCTAGACCCCTAGGGAAGCATAAAAATGTGCTCACAGCTGCCTCCCTCAACTTCTCAAGCAGGTGTACCCCTTCCAGCCACCATGTCTAAAAGCTGTGTATAGCAGCAAAGCCGGACCCATGTTCTGAACTCCCTGAACACTCCAGGAAGATGCCAGTATGTCTGTAGGCTTTGTCTTCTCTATCTCATGTGATTCCCATAACACCCTGTGAGGGTTTCTATAGAAGGGAAAATAGAGGCCCAAGAAAAATAAACCCACAGGATATATCACAACCAGATCCTGATTCCAACCGTGGTCCTGCCTACAGCCAGTGCTCATCCTCCTAGCTCAGATACCAGCAACCTCCATGACCCACTCAGGCTATGTCCTCCTTGGTCTAGAACATACAGAGGCCCAGGTCCATCGGTCTCCCATCACCTCAGAAACTCAGCAAGCACAGACAAGACCTGGAGCATCCTCTACCACCTCGCACATGGAGGGGCCATTTCCTCACAAGCTTCTACATCAGAGAGTGAGATCTGGGTGGTTAAAAACAGAGAAGGGGCCGGCCAGACAATTTAGCTGGCAAAGAGGCTTTTCTGCCAAGATTGACATCCTGAGTCTGATTCTAAGGCCCCCCCAAGGTAGAACTGACCTGTGCATATTGTACTCTGACCTCCACATGTTCATCATAGCATGTGTATCCACACACACGCATACATACATAAATTATACAATAAACATATACATATATACATGTACATATATAGATATGATTGCATCTTTTAAAGGGAACGAACTCACTCTTAGGGTGTGACAAATACTATCCTCCAAAAGATATTTATTGCACCTTGTGGAAAGGAGAGAAGAGATGGGGTAGTTTAACTAAGCTTAATAGGTGTGCCCGTCAAATAAACACGGCAGGGCATTCCAGGTAGAGAGGACAGTAACAGCAAATGATCCAAAGCTTGATGGTGAACAAGCTACCCAGGGAAGGACTTGGAAAGACTGACAGAGACAGAGGAACATATCAAGGTAGCCACAGTTGGACCAGCCTGGCACAGCCTAGAATACTCAGTAAAAAAACATTTCCATGATCCCTGGGCCTCTGGCTGAGGAAGATAAAGATGAATGTCATGTGTCACACATTTAAGAAAATGCATTCCTCCTCCTAACCCTGGGAAGTGCCCCGTGAGTCCCTTTAGTACTGTGAAGAGGCTCTGAACCCTCTTCAATTCCTCCATCTTATAGACTAACACACAAGAAAAAAGAAAAAAAAAGCTGGAGAGTATCTTCCTTAACGGTTAGACATTCCAGAGTTGGATCCCAGCCTCCTCTAGATCATGTTGTCCATACAGAGTCTTCCCCTTACTCCCTACTCACGAGCCACCAGTGCCAGGAGCATCTCAGAACTGAGCCCACTGCCCCCAAGCAGTATGCTCACACATGCCACAGCTGACACCACACAGCTTCCTCCCAACAAAGGAGGACATCAAGGCGTTTCTGAGACTGTAAAGGTTAACTTCATGTCCCGAGAAGCCCTGAAACTTCTCCTGAAAACAGACAACCCCAAGAGGGTGTCTCCACGCAAGCAACCTGTGTTTTTCTCCATAAGCAATGGATCCAGCACAGGCATCTCTCTCCTCTCACAGATGGGTGCCTAGAAAACACAAGCATGCTTCCAAAACTACAGATCGTGCTGGGTTCCACATCACCTGCTCATGGGCAGACTCTATAGTTGTTTGCCAGGGAAGGGGGTGGATGTTCAGGACTGGCCATCCACCAAGCACAGAGAGATACTGAATCCTGGCATTACAAGGGGCTCAGATTTTAGATGGCATGGTCAGTAGGAAGAGGATCTGTGGAAACCAGCTGAGAGTGTACATAGCTCAGTCTAGTTCAGCCCTGCTATCAGCACACGGTGCCTTTGTGACCAAGTGATTCTTTTCATTTGAAATTTACGTGTTCACGAAGCCCATTTCCAGGATAGCACCTGGAATGGTGAGATGCTGAGAACACAAAGACTGGGCATGAGGCTGATTAGCTGGGATTGCAAGCCATTCTGCACACGTCTGACCACTCAACTCACTCTTGGGCACATCCAGCCACCCAGTTATGACAGTCTTCAACCCCAATCCATCCCATCTGGCCGAAGAGAAACAGTAATTTGCCTTTTCAGGATCCACCTGCGTCCCTAAGTCCTGACTACTCAAGGGAGGGTTAGTGACTATCAGCAAAGCCAAAGACTGTCCATCCTTGGTTGTCTTGTTCAGTCCATGCTGTCTTGGAAGAAACTTCCACTGACGGGGCTTTGGAGACCTTCCATTGATCATGGCATGCATAGCTCCAGCTACCTAAGCAGAAAAATATTCCTCCCTGATGAGGGACTACACACACAGTGATTAGAACTAGTACCCCAAATCAGCCCCCATCCTCCCTTTGTAGCCTACCCCAGAGCTCCCATGAAAGAGGGTCTGTGATGAGGAACATAGGCCCCCAAAGAAGAACATGTATCCATTCAAGGTGTCAATCAACACTGCAGTAGAAATGATGGGAATTGGCTACTTTACAGCAGGTTGTTCAGGGGAGGTTGCCCACAGGAAAAGCCACTCTAAGCTCTGCATGGGCTGCAGAGAAAGTATCCCAGGTTTGGAGCTCCAGTCCCCCTCAAATGACCTGTGTGGCCCTGCTTCGGGGTAAAAACAAACAAACAAACAAGAAAACTTTCCAATGTGCAGTTGTCTCATTGAAGGACCCTTGCCTTTCTTCCCACACCCTCAGGCTTCTGCTCTGGCACCACACACTGCCTCATGTCCATGCTGCCGCAGGCCCTTAGCTCCTCTGTGCACCCTGTAATAGCTCAGGGACTTGGCACTGCTCTAGACTTGGACTCACACCCCTGACTGCTGAACTTGCCATTCCATTCTTGGCTTCTCATTTTGCTCCTTCTGCTCGTGCTTGGTGAAATAGAGATGCACAGGAAGTGACCACAGGACAGTCCTTTTGGGATCATGGAGGCTCCCAGCACACTGACACCAGAAGGTGCTGTCAATAATAGCAGATCTCATGATAGGGGGTGTATGGTTGTTGTGACTGTCACTATTTTCACCCTCCCTGGTGTGTCACCGATCACCTGTCTTCCTTCAGAATGATGTAATAGTTTCCTAATAGCCAGCCAAGCTTTAGATCGTCACCTTGGCTGTTCACAAGCTGGCGCTCCTCCATCCCATCTCCCAGAGACAGTGCTCACTAGTTCCTGAAGTGAGAGAGCAAACCCACCTGGGCAGACTTGTTAGACAGTACCGCAGGTTTGATGATGCCAGAGGTAGTGATATGAATACCTAGCTATCTGCACAGTAGTCTTCAGGCCCAGGTCCTAGGGACCCCTGCAAAATTCTGCTCAGTCTTAGACTCCCAGAGCTGAAATGAGTGAAGGAATAACTAAGGAGTTTAGTTCCCAGGGTAGATGCTCAAGGCGGGAAAGCCATGAGGATGGCATCTCTTAGCATATCCCATTTTCCTCAGCATCCTGAAGAACCTGTCCTGCTACTCTGCTGAGGAGGCTTGTATCTCCTCTTCTCCTCAGCAATTCCTGATACAATTTTCTGCTATCAGACAGAGAAAAATGCTGAAGTCAGAGAATATCCCAGCTTCTTGTTTTAGTCCCAAACTCTACCTCAGGCTCAAACCTTCTTATGAGCTGCAAAGATGATTGGCAAAAGCGGTATATGTTGGCATATATATTGTTTTAGAGATTTCTTTTCCTTTTAAAGATTATATGTATATCTGTATGTCCAGGTGAGCATAATGGGTACCTGAGCACACCTGAGCACACACGTCTGCAGAAGTCAGAAAAGCTGTTGGATTCCCTGGAGCTGGAGTTACAATAGGTTGTGAGCTGCCCAACACAGGGTGCGGGGAACAGAACTCAGGTCCTTCGCAAAAGTGGTACGTGTTCTTAACCACTGAGCTAGCTCTCCGAACCCCAGGGGATATGATTTTAGGACTACAGGCAGTCTTACAATAAAACTCATGCTCTTTTCTACTTACATTTGAATTGGACCTAATTCTCCATCCCTTGTAAGGGCTGACACCCTGCGTGCTTCTCCATTATCAGCCCACCTTCTCTGACAATTTTAGCTTGAATGGAAACTTGGGCTGCCCTGCTTAACATTCATGGCTTTTCCTCTTGGACCATATGAACGGAGGCTGCACTCTTGCTTACATGAGTACCGGAGAGACCTTAGAGCGCGTTTAACGGAGAAAGTACATGTTTCCAGGTCTGTGTCTCCACACAAAAGGTCCCAGCACTGCGTTTTGCCTTTCAGCTCCATCTAAGCCTGGAAATTTTCCACTTCAAAGCTGGAGCATTCTCATTTTTATTGTGGAAAAAAATGCATTGGTAACAGTTAGAGCTTATTCACCTCCAAGCTAGGCTCTCTCTCAGAGGGACAGGCACATGCTAGCCTACACTCTCTTGCACTGAGAACCCTTATGTGATTCTGGACCCTGAGATTCTCTGAGCCTGGGAAAGATGTTCTACTCACAGGGCATCCAGTCATCCAGGAAATGGGGAGGAAACACAGCATGTTGGACTGGGAAAAGCTGTAGCCATCAACTTCTGGTACAACAAGGAGAAAGTGAAGGGCGTGGGGGGCGGGGCATGGCAGCTGGTACTTTCCCAAGACTTACTTACTTTGCATTTTTTTTTCTTTTGTGAGACAGGGTCTCACTGTGTAGTCCTGACTGACTGACCTGGAACTTGCTATGTAAACCACGAGAGCCTTGAACTCACAGATTCACCTGCTTCTGCCTCCCTAGTGCTGGGATTAAAGGTATGTACTACCACGCCAGTTTTGCATTAATTTCATTTAAGTAACACCTTTTATACATTCATTATACATAACAGGTTTCATTTTGACATTTTTATTCTGTGTATGTGTACGTGTGTGTGTACGTGTGTGTGTGTGTGTGTGTGTGTGCTACATGCACACATGCATGAGCACATATGTGCACCTGCGGTTGCATGCATAGACTAGAGGAGAACATCAGGGTTCATGCTCTAACCACTCTCTACCTTATTCCTTTGATAACAATTTCTCACTAAACCTGGAGCCAGGCTGGCAGTCAGCAGACCCCAGCAATCCTCCTGTCTCTGCTCCCTACAGTGTTGGGGTTAGAAGTACGTACAACCCTACCCAGAGTTTTATATGGGTTCTGGGGATTTGAACTCAGAAACTTGTACTTGCACAGCAAGTGTTCTTACTTGCTGACCCATCTTCCAGCCTCACTGTGACATGTTTATATATGTACATAATGGATTTTGTCACATTCACTTCCTGCTACTGTTATTTTTATCCTGTCTCTGCACCCCACCCCCACCCACCCCCAGGCCCCCTTCCTCCCCTCAGTGAGTCCCTATTCTCCTTTCTGTTGTCACGGCTCAGGGAGCAATATTACAGTTGCTTACAGGAGCACTGGCTATACTGCTAAGAAAATGTCTCCCCCTCCCCCCAGCAGCCTTTAGAAGATAGCATCCAGAAGAGCTCAGGGATGATTATCAACAGGGAAGACTTGGCTGAGCACGGAGAGACAAGAGCCTTTGCCCGGCACAAGCTGATGCTGAAGACGACCATCCACCTTCAGATGGCAAAGACTTAGTGACCTCAGAGAAGAAGAGATAGGGTCTGAGTGTAATAAGCACCATTCTTCCTTCCCAGGGAAGAAAAGAAAATGGGAAACTAGAGAGAAATGCCAGCTGGGATAAGAAAGCCATCAAAAGGAGACATTTTTCCTGGAACAAAAGCAGCCAGCTCTTCATTGTACCTCTACAGATCAGAGGTAACCACCGTGGGATGCAGACAACACCCCACTCCCTGTCACTGTGGTAGTCACGACACACCGGACTAAGGACTGAGGGTTGAAAAGTCTACTGCAGAGAGTTTGGGAACAGCCAACGGCTGGTGTTCCACACCAGAGGCTGTGCTCCAAGCAGAGCTCTCAATTGTTCTCCCAGAACATTCTTTTCATTTGCAAGAACCCAGGGAAAGAACCAACCCCATACCCAGGCATTCTAAACAGCCATTAGTAACAGAAAACAGTAAAGCAAAGAACACACGCATCCAGATTCGTGCACACGGCGGTGCATGTCTTGTGGGGAAGAGGAGATGACCTTTTGGAAGGTCTCTAAGCTAGGAAGTTTCAGTCTTTTTTCTTCAGTTTTGGCACCTTCAAAGCATATTATTAGAAGGGGCTTCAAATGAGAAAAGGGAGGCCCAAGAGGAGAACAGCAGGCTCAAGAGTCTAAGGCTTCAGGGGCTGGTCCAACTCCTCTTTCCAAAGCTGTGCCTCTTGGGAACACTGCAGTGCACACCCGGGGATCCCAGGCAGGGGTCTCTGGATGTAAAGTCACTTCAGGATGAAGTCGCCCACTCAGTGCTTTGAATATCCAAGAAATCCCATGTACACTGTGCTAAGGAAATCTCATTCTGAAAGAAATACAGCCCTTGTCCTCACGCCTCCTGCTAGGGCGAGAAGGAACCATTAGGTCCTGCCTAACTAGCTAATCAAAGAGAAAGAAAGTGTGTATGTGTGTGGTGGTGGTGGTGGGGGGGGGTTCATGCATATGGGAAAAGGGAGATATGCAACAAAGAGGAGAATGAGGAAGCTAAGGAAAGTGCTCGCCTTGCTATGCCTTACTGAAGAAAGACTGCGGCCTGCCTTCCGCATTCCTTCCTTCCCCCTCTCACACTTGACAGGGTGTGAGGTTCTGAGTCAGGACTGCAGACAGAAATCTAGAATTTCGTAGACACCAATTCACACCTCACTCATCCTATGCTCTGGAGGGGCAGACGGGCATTCCGCTGAGAGAGGTCCAGAGAAGCCCATTGACATGTGGGTGAAACGGGGCATCAAGAGGTGTAGCTAGACACGGGGAAGGACACCATCTAGAATAGCTCTTAGTTGATAGAGGGAGAAATCGAAAGGAAAGACGTTGATGTAGGAAAGGGGGCTGATGCTGGGGAGACTTAGCAGCAAAAAGCAAAGTGTAGCTCCAAAACTCCACATGGCCCCAAGGACTGGACACTTCTCAGCAAGAGTGATGCTCTGGGGGTAGGTACTTGAGGGAGATGAGGGTAGAGAGTCTCTGCTTACACTGAGGAGGCTAACATGCATGGCCTTTAAGGTCACTTTAGGTGGCTCTTCA
This sequence comes from Tokudaia tokunoshimensis, assembly GCA_036184795.1. NCBI lineage: Eukaryota > Metazoa > Chordata > Mammalia > Rodentia > Muridae > Tokudaia > Tokudaia tokunoshimensis. The sequence continues at coordinate 103,400,922 of BTHU01000008.1, forward strand.
TTTGGGCCAGTGGCATATCGGCTTGTCTTCCTGCTATCTTCTCAGTGCGAAAATGTGCCTGAGGTGGAAAAGGGAGGAAAAAGAGACCTGCTCATGCAGTTAACACAGTTAGGTTTACATTCATCCTGCACATCCTGGATGCAAACACGAAACAAGGTTTTAGTGGTCTGCATTCGCTAATTATATACAACTAATTAAGTCTGTAATCAAGGCAATCTCTAGGACCCTGAGACCATCAGCCCCCAGGCCTGCACTATGGGGAGGTGGTCAGCTCTTCCTATGCTGCTCTTATAACTTAATTGGTTCTCAGATGGATGACATGAGATTTTTCATTATATTTGGCTGGAAGATGCAGGAGGCTGATAGTGTGTGCGTGAGCAAGTGCTTCTGCGCCGGCTATTCACATCTGTTTGCAAGGGGCCTGACCCAGTCTGAGCGAATGGTGTTGAACTAGCGAGGGCTCGGCAGAGCAATCCATTTATTATAATTCTGCAGAGAAGAGGTCCAGTAAATCAAAAAGACAACCTGACTGCAAACAAATTACACACCAAGAGATAGCGCAGAGGGAGGGAGGGGGAAAGAGGGGAGAAAAGAAGGGGACAGAAAAGGCAAAGAATAGAGATTTACAGAGACACCAAGAGACAGAAGGGGGGGAGCCTAATTTGTCCATCAGGAGGAAAAAGAAAATGAAAAGCCTCCTACCAAGAGAGATCCTGTGTACTGAAAAATCAGGAACTTACAAACCATGGACTTAAAAAACCAACTTCCCTTTGTTCTCCAGAGAGGTCACCTAGGGAGTGATTGATGGGCAGTTACTTTTTCATGTGCAAACGTTCATGACTCTCTTTTTTCATGCAAATAGACTTGGGACCTCTTCTTAACACAGACTTAACCTGTTATTGGCACCCTTTGTACAAATGCACGGCCAGGCGAAGGATCCGAGGAACAGTTACCCTTTTGCTGAGCCAAGGTCAGCCAAGATGGGTTTCTGGGAAGGAACTCAAGGGCAATGACAGCTGGTGTGTGGCCCTGACACATCCACAGCTCTGATAAGAACACTAAGCCACACTTAGCTTTCAAGGACGTGGCGAGGAATAGTTCAGCTACCTCTGAAGTTCCCCCTTTGTCTGGAAAAGCGTGTTCTGTTCAGAGATTCGAATATCTCCTTTACAAAATCAACTCCGAAAAAGAACCTGTTCGGAAAGAAGGAAGTAGCAAAAAGAGCTGGGAACTGAGGAGAGGAGACCGGGTTAGACACTGAAAAGTCCTACCACGGCCCTTCCAAGACACACTCGTCCCACTCCCAAAAACCTGGCTAAAGAGAAGATGGAATAAGCTGCATCAGGAGGCTGTGTTCACACTCATTTCCAAGGACTCTGAACAGACTACCGGAGATGGCTCAATACTTTGTTATAGGACTGTGAAGAAATGAGGCTCAATGTATAAGATGAAGCTGTAAGGACTCCAGGTGAACTTGGACCCAGTTCCATGGTTTTTGAGCATGAATACAAAAGTCTTAGATAACCAATGGCAAAATAATAATATAATAATTTATATATTGTATACAATAATATATTATGATATTAATATAATCAATATAGTAATATATAATATTGATAATATAATGTGTTATTAACACCTTATATATAACAATTATCCAACAACACGCTGAAAGACAAAATGGGGTTTGTTTTAAGGCAAGGATGGTTTAACATTCATGAGCCATTCATACTAACAAATGCAAACTATTGTACCTATCTATAGCTAGGCAATTAATGGACTAGTGATAGTCTCAGCAGGTAACTTACTGTAAACCTATTGTGAGCTGAATTAAATCCCTGGAACTCACATAAAGGTGGAGGGAGAGAACCAACTCAACTAAGCTGTCCTCTAACATGTTTGTATGCATGTCTGAACATGCATGAGCACACATGCATACACATACAACATGCACACATTTTTAAAAAAGAGAAGGCTACTAATAACGTTAAAATTTCTGCTTTATAAAAAAGAATTTACAATAAAAGAAAAATAGTTGTGTACATTCTAACTTGGTGAAATACATCTTTTTCTATCCAAAAAAAAAATGCATAATGGGGAAGAGGCTAGAAAGTATCCCATAAAAATCAGGAGCAAAACCATCACATTTACTTCCATTCTTGAACATCGTGGAGGGGCAGCAGGCAAAACAATTAGCCTCAGAAATTAGGCGTATGGGTTGGAAAGGAGGAAACAAACACAGTCCACATTAGTAGCTAATATAATCATACACCTGGCAAACCCAAGATAATCAACTGGCAATCTGCTCTAAACAGTGAGAGAGGACGGGTTATTAAAGTAACGCATAGCAAACAGTGCTTTCTACAATTACAAAAGAGAAAAGTGATTAGAAGATGCAAAAGAGGGTAGTTCTGTTCATCACAACACAACAAAAGGCAGAACATTTGAAGGTGTTCCTCGAAAGAGAAGAATGCGATCCAGGGACTCAGCAAAGAATCTGAACACCACAAACGCCATAATTCTTTCTTAGCGATTCTATAGATTGAACTCCCCAAAAATAATAGAAAACTGAAGTTTAGACAGAAAAGCCAGTGGGCGCTTTGCAGCATCGATAAGCTCTAGCCAGGGGTCTGTACCAGCACATGTCTGATGGACTGGTAATTCTGTTTCTATGAACAAGCCCAAGAGACCCAGAGGAATCCCAGACAGCTCTGCTCAAAAGGGGACACATATAAGAATATCAGTGGAAGTGCTTTTCATAATGGTGGGAATCTGGGTACAAGCTAAATGCTTATCGACAGGAGAATTAACAAATTGCAATGTTTTTATTCAACAAATGCCACACAGCTGTGGCAATAATGGACTAGAGGAGCGTATCTCAACCTGGATGAGTCTCTCATGAATAATATTAGGGGCGGGGAGCTGAGAGGGGTAAGCACAAATCTGAAGAACACACAAAATATGATACCACTTCCAGAGACATTTAGAAACACTTGGCTTTGTTTGATCCATATACAAAAGCCTTGGATGGGAATAAAATCTGTGGAAATACAAAACGCAAGATCCTGTGGCTATCCCTATGGGAGAACAGGGCTAAACAGGGTTGATGGAACTCCCCTTTTCAGTAGAGAACACTGGGGGTATTTGGGGAGCTGGTGGAGGAGGGGTGCTGATAGATCAGTTTCTGTAACTCATTTTCATCTTCTTTTTTCAAAATGCTGTTGCTCATATTTTTAAAGGTCTAAGATATGGTTAAATCATTTTAGCAAAACAATCAAATAATCAAAAATAACCAGGAAGAAAAAGAAGCATCTTGTCATACCACGTATCATGGGCTGGGGGGGATTGATCACTCAGTGGGTAAAGCACTTGCCATGTAAGAATAAAGCCTGGCGTTAGTTCAGATCTCCAGAACCCACATAAAAGCTGGGTGCTTGTGGAAGCCTAGCTGCAATCCCATGGTGAGGTGGGCAGAGATGAGCATCACTGGAGAATGCTGACTGAGCTCAAAACCTCTTAAAGTGAGAGTCACTGGTGCCATTCTGAAAACCAACTTCTTGCTGTGTTTCGGATGAAGGACAATCAGAAAGACCGCAGGATCTGCACAGTAGAGCATGGGGTGTATAACCGAGGGCAACTCTGTACAGTAGAGAGTGGGGTGTATAACCGAGGGCAGCTCTGTACAGTAGAGAGTGGGGTATATAACCGAGGGCAACTCTGTACAGTAGAGAGTGGGGTGTATAACCGAGGGCAGCTCTGTACAGTAGAGCGTTGGGTGTATAACTGAGGGCAACTAGTTGCAAATTTGCATAATGGAAAGGAGTTGTTTGGGGAGCAGTGATGAAGGAAACTCCAGCTTCTGTGGTTTTAACTCTGCAGGGTGATGCATTTGGTAAGTTCATAAAAAGCTGAAGATTAATGAGCTCAAAGTCATGAAGTACTTAAAGCGCCTCTAGAGGAAAGAATGCTGTCAATATTAGAATACTCACCAAACAGAAACTCATGTTCCTTTAAGAAAAGACAGGTCATGTGCTCCATCAGAAAGAATTACATTCCAAATTTCAGGGAGTTCTCGATGCGAAGCCCAGCAAGCCTCTACTAGGACATGAGAGGCCACATGGAGAGAAGCCATGGCCTTCCATCACAGTTGTTGGACAAGAAGCGGGTCAGCAGAGCCTCCAATCCTCCAGTGACATGCAACATGTACATGACCCAGGCAGAGTCAGAAAGCGAGCTACCTGGCCGATGTATGGTTATAAGAGATAGCAAACTAGTATACTGCATTTGTTTTGGTTTTTTAGTGAAAGGGTCTCGCTATGTAGCTCCGGCTGTCCTGGAACTCACTGTGTAGAACAGGCTGGCCTCAAACTCATAAGACCCTCCTGCCTCTGCATCCCACATGCTGGGATTAAAGGCTTTGAACTATCACACTGTGGGGAGGTTTGCAGTGCAGCAGTGGGTAGCCACTGTTCCTGTGTGTTCCATGCCTTTCTGTATCTGTAGTGAGTAGTGTTTTGCTTGTGCCATTCCCAATCCCTTCCCTATCCCTTCCCTGCCAGGAAACCTCACTGTTTGGAAAGAACAAAACCTTCCTGCCTTAAGTCGCTTTTGTCAAGATAATTTTGTTGCAGCAGTGAGAACAGGAACTAATATAATAAGTTTCTCCTTGGGCTCCTCCAACTACTAACTGTGTGACTTTGGATACATAGCTCACCTGAACAAAACAGATCATCACAGTGATACCCCAAAGTCGTAGTGATAAAATGTGTAAGAGTGAGACTGGGAAGATGAGTCTGACAGTGAAGTGTTTGCCTTGCAAGCCTGAGTGTTGGCATTCTTTCTAGGCTCCGCCCCACAGTTACCTGGCAACAGCCAGGTGTGCCTGACTCACTATAAAAGGGGCGGCTTGCCCCCCTCTCCTCCTCCTCCTTCTTCTTCCTCTCTCTCTCTCTCTCTCTCTCTCTCTCTCTCTCTCTCCCCACCCCCCTTTCTCTGTCTCTACTACCCCCTCATCTCCCCTCCCCATGCCTTAAATAAACTCTATTCCATACTCTACTGTCTTGTGGCTGGTCCCTCAGAGGGAAGGGGGTGCCTCAGCATGGCCCTTCCCCACACCACACCACACCTCCACCAAACACATCCCTGGCTTCTTTTTCATTTTTATAAAGGACCCGGGTTCAAGCCGTAGCACCACATAAAAAGTATCCTCTTACAAGCTCAGAGCTGAGGAGGCAGAGGCAGGAGGACCCGTGAGATGCCCTGGCTAGACAACCTAATCCAATTGGTGAGACCCTGTCTCAGTGGAAGAGTTTGGCACTGAGGAATAGCACTGGAGACTGACTTCTGGGCTCCACACACGCATATGCTTGCAGTTTCACTCACATACAGAGGTGGGCACACACACACACACACACACACACACACACACACACACACACACACACACATCACACACCTGCATATACACACAAAGAAGTACAAACGTTTTGCATATCTCCCAGTATATATAAAATGCTGAAGAAATATTGGTTGCTATTAAGACTGTAAAGTGTTTATTCAAGAAATATCTCTATTTGTTATTATTTATAGGAAGGAAAAATGCTTAACACTTTAATTGGTCCCCTTAGACTTCTTTTTAAAATCTTTTCAATATGGCAAGTGGGCATGACATAAAACAGCTTTTCACTCTTATTTTGCCACTTTTTGCTATGTGGTCTGGGGCAAACGACTTCATCTCTCTGTGCTTCCCTTTGTCCACGGTGAAGTATGAAGACAAAATGTATACTTATTTTCTGTGATTGTTTCATGACATAAATTAGTTAATTCCTTTCAAGCATACGGAGCTACAAAATAAATGCAGAGCAAAATGTTAGTAACAGGGTCTAGTCCCCTGGGTCAGATTCTGCTGCTTGGAATCTCAACAGGACCACACAGGTAATAAACCAAGGAGCTTTGTAACCCAATGCCTTCTGTACTCAAGGGAAGGGACCCCCAAGCCCTCCTGTTTCTCCTGAACCCCGGGGGCAGTTCCTACTCCTTCAGGATCCTTGCTTTATTTTTCTCTAAGTTAACTGCTGCTGAGTCACCTCCTTCTCTCCCAGAGGGATCCTTTAGTTTTAATTAACTAACTCTTTTACCATGCTGAAGCCCCAGGCACTTCCACTGCAGAGCAGACTTAACCTCCCAGCCTTACCCAGGTGATGGTCTCATCCTCAGCCCCTGCTCTACAGGCTTGGCCAGGCTTCCCTCAACCTCCCTGGCCAGTGAACTAAAGGTTTACCTACAGCAGTAGGGAGGGACACACCCTTGGGGAGTTAAGCTCCCTGGCTTTTTAGGCACCAGAATGAGATCTGACCTGTAACATCAGTCACAAACAGACCTGGTTTCCCTGTCCCCAAGATTTCTCACACTTCTGGGGCCATGGGACCCAATCCCCAGAGTTAAGAACTACAGAAAATTATCTGAGTGTCCTCTGCTCCTGGGGAGCTACAACCTTGGCAGCAGAAGGCTGCCTCTCACAGCAGGAGCTATTAGTTTTCTAACAGGAACCTGGGAAGGTGGCACCAGGGAGGGGGGCGCTGGAGTGGGGAAGGAGATGTGGACACAGACCCAGAAAGGTGCCCTCTGCTGCACCATTCTCATCTGGGATTCCCGATATCAATTCTCCAGCTGCTCCGGTGTTACTTTTTAATGTCAACTTGTCGTCAGCTGCTTGAATGTCCGGATCATCACACTCAGACGGGCTTATTGCTATGTTGGGTGTCCAAAGTTCACTAATGCTCTGTCCACTGTTTTGACGCCTTCACGCAGCTCTGTTTTCTTTGGGGTGGGGGTGTTTGGATGTCCTGCCACCTTCCCTGTAGCTCTGTTCTCTGTGTTGTGTCATCTTCAAGTTCCACCAGCTTCGTCTGGATGCCGTGTGGACCCTGACTAGGATGTTTCTCGTGCCCATGTCTAGATCTTCTGTTTAGACATTGTCTCTCCTTCAGCAGAAATAACTCCTCACAGCATCAGAATTCAAAACTTCATGTTCCAACTACCTAAGAACTCCAAGCAATGCCACCACCCTCTGGGACCCACAGTGAAGCAGGGGAATCCCTCCTGTTCCCTCTTGGGGTGAGGCTGATGTTGGCTCCATCATGCCTGCCTTCACATAAGTCTTCTATAATTGCTTGCTGATTGGCTGGCCATAGGCATTCAGACTGGATCTCACCAGGCAAATTGCTCAATTTCGTTTGATTAGTAGGGTACCTCCCCGGTGCCCACATGTGCCCGGTGTGAGCGGAGGGTGGCTCAGCCCATGCAAACAGAAGTGTTTCTGCAGCCTCTTTCTCACTGTGCCCTGAACCTTAGCCTTTTTAAATGCAAGCATTCAGATTAGCCCAAGGAAATATGACCCTGACTGTTAAGAGCTCTTGAAAGGAAAAGGAATTATTAAATCATATTCTGTGGCTTGTGTATGCTTATTTTTGATATTTTGTTGAACTAACAAAACCAGGCCTGATGCTCCTCAGTCTTTGAACCTTGACTAATTAGAACCCAGCGTACTCTCTAGAAAGAGCAGACTACCTTCTGATCAAATGAACTCCTCAATCCAGGGAGAGGTATTCAGGTAGCTTTGGCTTCAAGCAGATATTTTCAAAGAGTTAAAAGAAAACTTGAGCTCATTTGTGTATAATAAGCATATGCACATAAAAAGGCTTCTTGCAAGCTTAATGAAGTAATGGTATTGGGTTCCTTCATGGGCTCAGAATTCTTCCAGCTGTTTGTTACCCAACAGGAAACTTCCCAATCCCAACCTCTCTCCACAACACAGCTAGCTACTCTCTAAGCATACTGCAAAATGGCTGGTGCCACAGCCCATGCTAGAGTTGGGCCCTGAAGAGTTAGCATCTCCACCTGGCAGTCTGCCTGAAGGATGGAGGGTGGGGATGCAGGGTTGTCCAAGGCAGTATGACCAGCTTTCAAATGACTAGACCTGCATTCTGGTAACCTGAGCCCTGAGCAGGCACCACCCACCATGGTGGGATATTGCATTTTCAGACAGCCTGAATCTAAAAGTGAGACCCAGTCCAAACTCCTCTGTACTTGGAAGCCCCCCCCCCCGCACCTTAATGAGAATCACACCTGCCTCGAAGACAACATTTCTCAACCTGTGGGTTGGGGGACTGAATGACCTTTTCACAGGGGTCACATATCAGATATTTGCATTGTAATTCATAACAGTAGCAAAATTACAGTTATGAAGCAGCAATGAAAATAATTTTATGGTTGAGGGATCAACACAGTATGAGGAACCGTATTAAAGGGTCACGGCATTAGGAAGGTTGAAAGCCTCAGCTTTAAGATCTCAGGTCTACAGCCTGCCTTCATTTCTTCAGCTGTGTTCCTAGGACACTTGCAGTTCCTCTGATAAGAATGTGGCTCCTCACCTCTCCTTGAAGGTGCAGTGCCAACACATTGTGACAAGTGAAGCAGGGAAACATTGCACAGTCCCTTCCCATCCCTAGAGCCCTAGTTGCTGGAGGGAAGATGAGGGTCCTTACAGCAGGAGTCTCTGTGGCTGTCATTGCACAGTATACCCCACCCCCATCCTAGGTTGATTCTCCAGGGCAAATCTGTGGTATAGCCATCTGAACTCTGGTGTTTTATAATTGGGAATTTTTTTATAGCTTTAATTATTTCTTATGTTCTTCTCTCTCTCTCTCTCTCTCTCTCTCTCTCTCTCTCTCTCTCTCTCTCTCTCTCTCTCTCTCTCTCTCTCTCTCGTACAATGAATCATTCTGGTCCTGAGAGAGGAAAATATAAAACTTTGTTTTGAAAATTATGGCTGTAATTTCAACAGGAAGCGATAAGGCTTTGTGTGTTGTTTGTTACATTTTCCGAGTGCATTTTTCATCCCTACTGGTTAATGAAAATGTTATTTCTATCTTACATTCTGGGTGTTAATTTCTGACAAGTGTTTTGGCTTTGTTAGCCATGACTGGTTATTGCCTCTGGGTCTCTCCCTCTCCTGTGTACTTTGAGAAATAGTCAACTCTTGGTGGGATGAGGTCTGATTCACCCCTGGCTGTGATTAACTGTGTCAGTATTTGGGGATCTAATTTATGTTTGCATGATTCCTCTAGTGTTTCCATTTTCTTTTCTAATTACCCATTTTTCTCCATCTTTTTTTCCTGGAATTAGGACTGAATTAGCATGACACTGATTGCAGTCTTGGATACATCCCAAAGAATATTGTTGGACGTCTCCCCGTTATCATTTCATTCCATGAATTCTTTGTTTGGTTTTTGCAATAAAGCTTTATTAACCCTCCGTGAACCCTCATTTCCATTTGCTCAGCCATCTCTGATTGGAAACCGCACCAAGCCACGGTCCAATGTGGCAGCAGTCACTCACACATTTTTTCCCACTGCCTGCCAAGCCGAACTCTCTTTACAAAGTCAGAATTCAACGAACTGAAAGCAAGAGCCCTGTTGTACCCAGAGAGACTGGCTGTCTTTGCAAGTTGTTTCCTACTTTCAATAATACATTTGTTTGCCACACTGGTGAGGATGTCAGCTAAAGCAAGCTGGGCAGCTTTGCTGAAGGACAAGAGCCACTGAAGAGCTCTTTGGCCAGGACCCTTTCTCTCTCTCATAGGTTTTACGTATCTATAAAGAAGGTCTCTTCAGAACAGAGACCTTCCTGACCCAGCTTCGCACATAATTAGGCACTGGTCTTTGCTGTGGATCAGCACGAGCCCAGGTGAGGTGCCAATAAAGCTCCTCTTTAATAAGGCTCAGCTCCTCTACCATCAGTCTAGATGCCTGTACTGGTTACTTTTCTTGTGGCTGTGACAAAAGTCCCTGATGCAAACTGTCCACAATCCATTGGATGGTCTTCTCACATTCAACTAGACTTCTCTGTAAACAGCCCTGAACATACAAATTCGACAAAGCGTGTCTCCTCAGGGATTGCAAATCCAGTCTCATGACAGTGAAGTTAACCATCACAGTACCCTTTGGATCAAGGGATTCCGAGGATGACTTCTGGGTAAATTCTCGTTTTGGCTAGTTTCTTGACTCTGTGTGCATACATGTTTCATACCTATCCCACCAAGCATATATCTCCTATAGCATTCTGCTCTGTATATCCTGTATACTTGGTGGTATAACCACACACACCTTCCTCTCCTGCTGAGTCTTTGGCTCCACTGCCGTGCTGGGAGATGATCCTTCCTGACTTTGCAACATCAGTACAAAGGCTGGGGGTCATTACTTACAGAAGGTTTTTACCACAGGTAGGAGGAAGGCTTGGCTACCCAGAATCTCCCACTAGAACAGAGGCTCAATGATCTTGACCAAGGGTCCTCCATTATCCTGGATCTGCCAGGATGAGTGGAAGTTGCACTGCTTCCCCTGAGAAGAAGCATTGTCCACTTTAACGGCATTCAGGTTCTAGGATGCTTGGCCATGTAATTTGGACACCACACCTTTCTCTCTCAGCGCACCATCAATCCCTTCCTCTTGAAAGGAGGATCCAGAAGCCAACTCCAGGCTATCTAGCTTCCTGGAAGCACAGTGCTGTGATTCTTATTAGTGTCAGTCTAGTCAAACTTAGACAGGTTGCAGACCCTCAGCACAGTTCTCTGCAGCCCATGTGCCCATCCACGGAAGCCTCAGTCAGCCTGAGCACTGGATGGCTGCTCCAAGAGTAGACTTGAAAATGGATCTTGGCCCCGGAGTGATAGAAAGCTGTCTATCCCTGTGTTTCTGGTTTCAGTGCCATCCCTTTTAGAACCAGCCGGGGACATCTCTGGTCTTTATGGGCACGATAACCATCTCAAGGAAGGGGCTCTTTGTGGAAAAAAAAAACACCAGCCACCACCATCAAGCCTGCTCTACAGAACATCTCAGCGCAGTGACAAGGGGCCTGCATACAAGAAGAAAGTCCCTCCTGTGAACAGCATCTGGTGGGTGCCCTCTGCAGGGGGGTAGGGGGCATGCCAGTCCTGATGCCATCCTACCACAGTTTCCAAGTGCTCTGGAGGCAACAGAAGTATCAAGATTGGAGGAACACTGTGCCACAAGAGAGTTCTGGGGAGAAGCACATGTCCCTCAACTCCTTTCTCATGCTTTGGTTACCTCAAGGTAGAGAGGCTTGGATTTGGGTGTGGAGTTTCTCTAACATCTCCAGAAAAAGATCTAGTTGATTTTAGGTTTAGCTGAAACTTAACCATTTTTATCTTTGTCTCAGCTCGACAGCAGTCCTCTGTCACGTACTTCCAGTTTTCTGTACGCTACTGCGACAAACTTTGCTTTTACAATGAAACACATTTTAAAATATCAAAATGAATGAACGCTAGTGCAGATAGTTAACACCACGTGGCAAAAAATTCATCCAAGTGGCTGGCATGCAAACCATGGAAGTTCAGAAAACATTGGGTTCTGTGACCTGAAGTCCCCTTTGGTTCGAAGCATCTGGATTCTTGATGAGAAAACTGCTTGTCACTATGATTTAAGCTGTAACAAACAGACCAACTCTTCCCACCCCACCAGCTCCATGGATGCCAGGGGAAGCCACAGTGGAGGGACTTGCTCCCAGGAGGAAGCAGGCAGACTCACCCGGTGTTCAGTGTGGAGCTTGCCTCCCTCCAGCAGGGAACCAGGCAGGCAGCCAGCCTCGGTGCCCAGTTCTCTCCAGTCACATAGTGAGTAAGGGGCACCATTTATTCCTCGGGTTTATAGCCCCATCTTGCTCTTTAAAAGCTTTAGCTTACCCTTGCCATCTATCCCTGCCCACAACCTGCCCTCTATTAAAGGAGGGGAAATTTTAAGTTGAAAAAAAAAAAGAGGCTATTGGATGGTTCAGATTAGTTCATTTTTTATAATGAGCCATTTTCATAAGAAATTTATTTTTTAAATAATCAGAAAACTTTCTTGATATATATCCTACTGAAGGCTCAATGAAGACTGGGTCCAAGGAGTTTTCCAAGGAAGTTCCAGACTGGCCAGCCAAAACTGAAATCAGATTCATCTGGGATGAACTTGTACGTGGAGCACCTGCCACTGTCTGGCAAAGGGAAGTCTCAAAGAGGGAACAGTTCCCCCTTCTCAAGCCCCTCTCCTGGAGTTGCAGAGGATTCACCCCAACTGTCACCTGGAAGGCAGACAGACAGCACTGTTGACCTTGAAGTTTAAGGGAGACTCTGATGACTGAAGGTCAAAAACAGCACAACATGTCTCCTCTGACCCTGCTGGGTAAGTGATGCAGATAAGCCTGACACAGCCTCTCCAGGCAACAAGGCTTCACTATGGACATGAAAAGCTCCTGTAACAGCATAGTCCATCCTCATCTTTCCCACAGAGAAAAGCACATATAAGTGACCGAAGAAGACATTCCTGCAAGGAATAACTTTGAAACTTTATCATTTGCCAAAACACATAGCTATCCACAACCGGTAGTAGCAATCTTCTTAGAATAAGTCTTCCAGCAAATGGGGACCTAGTTTCTGCAATCTGGCTTTGTAATAGTTGGTGTTAAGGGTATGTATGCTAAATGGATCAGTAAGGGTGGTGGGATGCTAGTTCAGTTTGGAGTCCGAGGGTCACAGGAAGTCAGGGAGAGATGTCCTAAATGAGAAGAACACAGCTTTAGGAATTACTATGTCACAAAGATCACCTGACTGGTTATTGAGTTGCAACCAGTCTAAATTATACTGACTGTCAGTATAATTTAAAGTGTAACAAGTAGACCAACTCTTCCTACCTCACTAGCTCTAGAGAAACCATGGCAAGCCAAGATAGGTAAGGATTCAGACACAAGTGCATTAGTAAACATTCATTCTATTATACTGCAAATATCAAGGCATGAGGGAAGCAGTCAACCTCCTTGGGACGGTAGGGAAACTGGAAAGGTAGTCTGGAATGTGCAATGTCTTCCAACTGGGAATTGGTGGCCCCTCTCTTCAGTTAGAACACCTTGACTCTGTTCTGGTAAACTACCACCCCACATTGAGCCTGCATCAGGAGTTAGCTTCATAGTCTTCCCATCTGTGAACCTCCAGCCACAACCATTGGCGATAACCCAAGACAACCGACTGAGCCTCTGCCTGGAGCCTGTCCAGTCCTGTTATAGGGCATGTTAGTGGTCTGCATGTCAAGTCTGAACCTCTCAGTGGGTATCTGAGCAATCATCACCATGTCTAAGAAGGAAGCTTACTGAAAAGAGTACAGAAGCAAGAATTAAGAGTGCCTAGGGTCCTACGCTACCCAAGAAGCCAGATCAAGTAGTATCAGAAAGCATGTCTCTTTTCAGCTTTGTGAATCAATAAATCTCCCCACCTTTCTTTAAGAAAAACACATTTACTTATTTATTTATTTATTTATTTATTTATTTATTTATTTATTTATTTATTTGTGTGTGTATGTGTGTGTGTGTGTGTATGTGTAGACATGTACAAAGAAATCATAAGTTAGTTGATTCTCACTTCCCACCATGTGGGTGCCAAAGATCAAGCTCAGGTAGTCAGACTAGGTGCCAAGTGTCTTACCCACTAAGCCATCTTGCCTGCCCAAATTCCTCTTTCCTAAAAGGCACTCTGAGTTAGCTTTTAAATTACTCACAACTTTACAAAGGCTGAATCATAATGGCTGTGCACTAAGCTGGCAAATAAAGAGGGATGCAGCCAGATGAAAGGCCATTGCTAATCCAGGAGCAGTGCAGGCAGAGAGGGTAAAGGAAGACCAGACAAAGACAGGTCAGGAGGCTGGAAATTCTATACCTGTGGGACCCAGGAATGCCAGCCAAAGCCATATGCCTGAGAACAGGACCATATCTCCACCATTTTCTCAGTATTCTCCCAGAGCTGAAAGTCCATCTCCTCGGCAAAAGCTGAATCAGGATCAAGGTTCTAAAGTGAGATCATGAGGACAGTGTGAAGTTTGGGAAACTCCCTCTGGAAACTATGTAGAGAACAGTTGGGGAGTGGGGTTGTGCGAGAGTGAGGCTGGGTACTGCCTTGGGGGCAGAGGTCCTGTAGGGGTTATCAGAGGCTTAAAGGAGACCTGACGACTATATCCCCAGCCTGTTCTGTTTGAGCTATCTATTTTAAATTGGCTTTTAAAAAAACTGAGAGGAAAATAGATGCTTGAGAGGTGGAATAAGAATGGGTAAAGCATAATCACCTCACTTAGGTAGAGATCTACCGTGTTTCCAGCCTGCCCATAAACATTAGCTCATCCCTACCTTGAGAGGCGGTTATTACTGACATTGTAAAGATGTGGATACTACAGCTAGAGACACTGAGTGACTCTGGCCACTAATCCAGAGGTTAAAGGAAGTGCCTTTGCTGTCCCAGCTCCCTGAGTAACAAAAGCTGTCTGCCTCTCCCTCTTTCTCTGTATTCCTGTAGATGCTCCTGCCATCAGCAGGAGACCCTGGCTTCATCTTCTCCACGCTGCCTCATGCACCTGTCTCCACTGCCAACGGTGCCTCCATCTGCCTGAACTCTCCCTCCCAGCTGGTCTTTTGCTCCCTCTACTCGCCAACACAAAGCCCCGGTGAGAGACAGGCAGGCGGGTCAGCTGTTCTTGGCTGATTCAAATGGAAAGAGATCAGAATAACACTTCACACGCTGGAGATGACTACCTAAGGGAGCCAAGAGCCCAGCTCTGGGCAGTGCCCTAGAAGTGTGAAAAGGCTTGCCTACTGACTACCCACATCAACAACCATGAAGATGCACAGTCTGGCCTCAGACAGTACAGGGGACACCACCACCACCGCCGGGGGCAGGACATGGAAGGAGGCTACAGGCATCAGTGCAAGAGCCTGTCACACAGACAAAGGGAGAAGCTCAACAATGAAACTCATATTATATATTACATATTATATGTAAGCCACCAGGCAGCTACTGTCATGAACCTAGTCCCCAGCCTAAAATTGGTCCTTCTGAAAATTCTTACATAAGGAAAAAAAGAGGAACATTTCTTGACAAATAAAAGTGATTTCCACACCTTCAGATGGATAGTGGAGAGTCAGTACTTCCATGAGGCAGGCCACACAAGAGTCTCCCTTAGATTATCCAACACCAGACAGCTGCCCTCTGGACCCAAGCCACCCATGATTCTAATGCTCCCCATACATAGTCTTAGGGGTGAGAATTGTATTATTCTTTTTTAAAAAATACATTGCTAATATTTTAATCACTTATTGTTTATTCAGACTTTCACAGTTAAGTCAAGATCTTCAGATCACATTAAAGAGTGAGTGTGCCCTGGCCATGCTTGCTCCTAAAGTTATTCTGGAGACACAGGCATACGCATCCTCCCTGGTCAAGGGACCCTGAGCAATCAAGCTAATAGCTGGGTATTCTACCCAAGGGCCAACCCAAGGAGGCCTCTCCTATCAAGTTTCTGCAGCTGAGTGCAGTTCCCCACGCTCCTCTCTGCCTCTTCAGACTAGCCCGGATGGCAAGACCTCCTCATGAGACTTACTCTACCAATTACTGGAGACTGTCTCCTTGTTCATATTGAGTTTTGCTCTTCAATCCACACTGACACAACACACATACTTGCTGGCTCAGAACACATAGCTAGGGACATCCAGTTAATTGCACCACTGTGCAAGTCTGGCTTCTCCAGAAGGACAGCAACTGGGGTTTGGGGATAAATTAAATTAAAGGGAAGATCATCTCTGAGGAACAAAACAGCTCAGAGCAGCAGTTCATAAATGAACAGCAGCAAGCTTCAAGTCCCCACAGCCGTATTTCTTCAATAAATACCTACACAGTTATTGCTGAGATGTAGACTCCCTAAGAAGATTGTTGCCGGGTATTAGAAATCAAATCAATTCAAGATGAATCTCCAAACCTTTTGGGTAGCTCAAATGTGTCCATTATATTCTAGAAGACTCTTCTCTTGCTTGAGGTAAGGATGTAAATTTGCACCTAAGCCTGTCTAAATTACAAATCCTAAATCATATTAGGAAAACAAAGGGTGTGGAGTTGTGGAAGGCCACAGAGGAATCAATAAAAGAATTTGGTGCCCATCCCACCCTGGAGCATGCTTTCATACCCACTTCCTTTCCCTTCCCCTTCCTTCTCCTTTTCCTTTCCCCTGTCCTTATACTTTGTGCACAATCTTCTCCATCTCTATCACAGCATGGACACCATTGTGTAGTAATTTCCTCCAAGACAAACATTCCATCATGGTTGCAAGCTCCTTTAAATGCAGGATGTTCAAAGGAGAGGTGAAACGCCCCTACAGGAAAAGCTTGTTAAAACAAGGAAGTAAACAACACAACTTCAGGAAGTCCCTGAAACTGACTGGATGTGCTAGGCTTTCCCTTTCTCCAAGCTTGTATTAGTAGTAAGGCCTGCTGAGAGACACATTCTAGGATCAGCTGAACTTCTCTGGGAGAAGCAGAGCTGCTAAGCTGACCAGCACAGCTGCCTGAAAGAAGCAGGGACCAGCCCAGCTTCCTAAAAGAGGCTCAACTGAACTGCCTGGAAGATATACTCTCCAACCTATTGAACTGTCTTTAGGCTGTGCAGTGAGCTCCAGGTTCCATTTTGATGAGCTGTCTCCTATGCTGGCATGGGCTCCTGGAGATGCAGCTGACTCTAAGTCATCTACTCCTCCTGTATGTAAGCACTCACCCATATTCTTACAAATAACCTCAGTTAATGTCTGGTTCACCAAGTTTTGTCTTTGGTGCTGTGGTAGTTTAGATGAAAATAGCTTCCCTAGACTCATAGGGAGTGACACTATTAGGAAGTCTGGCCTTGTTGGAAGAGGTGTCTCACTGGAGGTGGGCTTTTAGGTTTCAGAAGCTCATGCTCAGGCCCAGTGTCACTCTCTCTTCCTGCTGCCTGCCAACGCAGATGTAGAACTCTGAGCTCCTTCTCCAACATTATGTCTGCCTGTGTGCTTCCATACTTCCCACCATGACAATAATGAACTAAATCTCTGAATTGTAAGCCAGCCCAATGAAATGTTGTACTTACAAGAGTTGCCGTGGCCATGGTGTTTCTTCACAGCAATAAAACCCTAATTAATATAGGTGGTATCCTTACCTTGATCTGTTGTCAGTTCCCTACCTAGACTGAATAGGCATTTCTTCACATCTCCCCAGGAACAGTGTTACATAGCAAATAATGAAACCAGCATAACTGTAAATTAGTGGCTGGCTTTATTTTAAGAGTCTGTGCTGAGAAGAAAGTTCCACGTTGTGCATCAAATATCTAACAATGTCCACTGGTGAGTTGTGGCTAAAACAGGGGTCGTGTGAGATTTATGAGCTCTCTCCAGCCAGTTCATCCTTTCCTATCACAGTGTCTTGACTTGACCATGCTGTCACTCATTCTCGTTCTGCTACATGCTCTTGGGGTACCAGACCCTGTGCCAAACAAGGGATAAATGAGTGTGGTCCCTGCCTCACCGGATGCACAGTCTAGTACAGAAATAATATTCTTTTACTGTGCCCTGTGATGGGGGCATGATGGTAGGTGAAGTATCCAGTACTCACTCTTTATTTTAATTTATGGAAAGGTGTTGAAGGAGCTAAAGCAGAGAGTGACATGATTACTCATGTAATTGAGTAAATTAGATGTCAAGAAAGCACTGTTCTGGCCACGATATTGTTACTTGGATTGTCACGCAGCTGGCAGCACCCACTCTAGCTTTGCTTTATTTATTGGGAATCTGTGGTGTGTAATGTGATAGGTTGGCCATAAAAATGTCTAATGGCTACACGTGAAATGGCCATGTCTTTCAGCTTTGCATGAAAATGGCAAATTCTGCTTAATGTTCCCAGACTCTTGTGCA
Organism: Tokudaia tokunoshimensis; assembly: GCA_036184795.1. Taxonomy (NCBI): domain Eukaryota; kingdom Metazoa; phylum Chordata; class Mammalia; order Rodentia; family Muridae; genus Tokudaia; species Tokudaia tokunoshimensis. The sequence continues at coordinate 103,418,729 of BTHU01000008.1, forward strand.
GTCTGATTAATTGTACCAGATCCAAATTATAAGAAATAGAAGCAGCCATGGAAGAAAGGACTAAGACACTGTTAGTCAAAGGCTTATCCCTCGCTGGGTAATTCAAGAGGTTCTTAGGAAAGTCTGGAGTTCTATTCCAAGTTACTATGAAGATATCCCAGGAACCACTGAGTGTAGGAGCATTAGTTCACTAAAAGATGGGCAGATCTGTTTTACTGAACCCACCCCCCGATCCCATTATCTTGTTATGACAGACCAACCCTCAGTCACAGGCATCAAGGGAGGCTCTGAACAGAGTGGACCAAAGCAAAAATAGACAAGTGTAGTAAGACCAGGAAATCATGGATTCTATATGAAAAGGAGTCTCCCTCCACCAAACACATGCAGGAAACAAGAGGACCAGAAAAGGTAATTTGGCCTCCCCGTGTTACATGGAAACTCATCATTCAATCCCTCCAGACTTTTCTGCTATCAAACATTGTCCTTGAATGCATTAAATATTGATGAATTAACTCCCCTAAGTGAGTCAGCTGCTCATCACCACAGTCACACCAACATGCCATGGTCTCTGTGAAGATAAGCCAGGCTCCAGGACAGGCTTATCTGGCTACCCAACAACACTTGCCCCCCTGATACCTGCAACCCCATGATATGGTGATAATCATGATTACTGCGCACACACACACAGACACACACACACACACCAGTCTATACACAATGACTTTAGGGAAGAATGACCCTGAGTGAATCAAGTAGACTTCCCCAAAGGACCCTCTAACTCAGCCTTTAGGGGTAGCACCCAGTAAGTCTGCCTTGAGAGAGCAACATAACTTGGGACAAAGGAGTGTTAGAACAAGACAAAAGTGAGCTTGAACTTCAACTCTATCTCACACAAGTTTGGATGACTGTCTTAATCAGGGTTTCTATTCCTGCACCAACATCATGACCAAGAAGCAAGTTGGGGAGGAAAGGGTTTATTCAGCTTACACTTCCAATGCTGCTGTTCACCAAAGGAAATTAGGACTGGAACTCAAGCAGGTCAGGAAGCAGGAGATGATACAGAGGCCATGGAGGAATGTTACTTACTGGCTTGCTTCCCCTGGCTTGTTCAGCCTGCTTTCGTATAGAACCCAGGGCTATCAGCCCAGGGATGGCACTATCCACAATGGGCCCTCCCCCCCTTGATCACTAATTGAGGAAATGCCCCACATCTGAATCTCATGGAGGCATTTCCTCAACTGAAGCTCCTTTCTCTGTGATAACTCCAACTTGTGTCAAGTGACACAAAAACCCAGTCAGTACAGTGACCTTAGGTAAGATCCTGAGGCTTTTAAACCTCTGCCCCAAATAAAAGGCAGATAGTTCCTACATGTTCTCTTATTGTTAGGTGAGGGGGTAAATGTGATTATGAATTCACTCAGTACGTATTTGTTGGGTGCATACTATGTCCCAGCCATAGCTTTTGGACCTAGTTAGAGCAGAAGCCAATGATGCTATCCCTCAGTGCATGCAGACAGTAGATTGGGGATGGGGGAGAAAGTCAACAGGATTTATCACAAATGTGATCTATAAAAACAAAGCAATGCAAAAGGATGGAGAACAGCGAGGGGTCTCATCCCAACTACAGGACAGTGGGAGACATCTCTGCTCAGCTGGTATTAGCAGGGCTTTTGACTGATGAGGACGCTACCCCAGGAATACCCAATGAAAAGAGCAAGTCTAAGCATAGGAGTAGTGATGGCCACAGAAGAATACAGCAAGGAGCCACTAAAGCAGCCACCATGGCCTGCAGAGCCCTGAGAGCAGAGGATATGGTAGCTGAGGTTGCAGGAGGAGCAAGGGTCAGAGCACATGGGCCCGGGGGCATTGAGAACACGTTTGAGCACACTGGAAAGTGCCAGGAAAGTGAGAAATGAAGGGAGGATCTGATTTCAGCCCAACATGGGTGAGGAGGAGCCTGGAGATAAGATAGATTTTCCTCTTGGCAAAAGATGCTGTGGTCTGGGACCAGGAGATACCGTAAGTCGTGGACAGGTGCGAGGTAGTGTCTGTAGGTGGACTAGACGAGAGCCTGAGAGAAAAGGATGTGCTAAAAATGACCTGTGTTTCAGGACTAGGATAATGGGGTGGGTCGTACTCCTAGGTAGAGTAGTGTGAAGTCTGAAGAAGAAGCAGACCCAGCTCCCACATGTTTTGTCTAAAGAGGATAGCTAATGAGAGTTGCCAGTAACCCTTACCAAACGCTGGTGAAAATGGCAGCCTGCTTGGAATCCCCGCCCTCAGATAGAGGAGACCCAGGGTCTCCAGGGGCACGCTGGCTGGCTATACTAACTGACAAGCTCTTAGTTCAGTAAGAGGCATCACCTTAATAAATAAAGTGGTTAGCGACCAAGTATGATACCCAACCAGCTTCTTCCTTCAACATACACATGCATAAGCACATGCAGCTATATACATGCGCCCCCACCTACAAACAGACACGCATGCGCACACTTGTTATAAAAGGGAGGAAATAAAGGCCCTAGTAGTCATCACAAACAGTAACAACCATGGTCTTCAATATATGTGGCATCATTACAATGGCGCGTAACAGGCTAGCATCAAGCACTGACTTGATGTGTCCTTCAGATCTGGATCTACTCTGACAAAGGGTTCTGCGAGCCTCAGAGCCTACTAACTCTTCCCCAGCTCTATTGCCAGCTTCTGGGGCCCCACCTGCCTATCTCCCCACTCCCTAATCCCAGCCACTCCTCCAGCCCATAGGATCAGCTCAATTGACTCATTTACTGCTCATCTTATGGAAGGAACCCACCTGCTTAAACACAGAGGCACACGTGCAATATAGGAAAGACAGCAGCACTGTTATAAATAAGTGATACCCTCCTCGTTAGGCCCTGAACTGTAATCATTACCCAGCTCCAAACAGCTTCCCTGAGCTGCAGCTGGTTTAAAAGGTCATTAACTGATATGGTTTTAGCAACTAGGTATTTCTATGGCCTCCCTCTGGCCTGCACTTTTCTAATCTCTGCTACATTATTAAGCAGAGGCCTTTCTCACTGTATGGTAACCCACAGTGAAGAGTTCACAGGATGCCCATCCCAGGATTCCCAAGCTGTTAGAGGAGTCAGCAAGCTTGTCTGGTGTAATAGACAAGCTGGAGTCAAGAAGAAAGGAAGAAGTGTGTGGTCTCTGCTCCACCATTCTTGTGGTCTATAAACAAGGCGAGCTACTTAATCCCTGGGAGTCTTGACTTCCACCACCGAACATTAGGAAGACATGGGTACAAGGGGGCCAATGCGGGATACTCACTCTGGAATTCAAGGCTCCATGCTTTCTTTTCTACTTCCAGAATCATATGTGTTGGATAGCTCTGACCTGGTTTGACTGATTCTTTTGGCTCCTGGTCAGCCTGTGCCTGGAGCTTTCTGAGGCTACACTGGCTTAGTTCATTGTCACAGATGGGACAGCCTTTAGTGATACCCAACTCAGTCCAAGACCCAGAAGGAGTTACAACGATGTTGTGTCTTCCTGGACCCCTGAGGAAAGGGGTCAGTGCCGTTCTAGGCTTTCTGATGCTCAGACCTTTCAAAATATTCCTTGGTTAACACCAGGGGGATTATTCTCTGCTGGGATCAGATGAGGACATTCTCTCCCATCTCTGTCCTAATGAAATCCACTTGGAGTGGGCAGGTGAGGAGCCATGTTTTCCCATATCCCTACACTGACCCCATGGACTCTGTCCTGAGTATCTCCATTTCCCACACCAGTTGTCTACAGACTCTGCTCATCTAGTCTCCGTGTGGGCTACACCTTACACCTCTTCGCACTCCTGTTTCTCCCCAGAGTTCCCTGTTTTCCCGTCCATACAGACCCAGCTAACTCCTGACATCTACTGCAATTTCCCAGCTATTAAGACGCAGCAGAAATTCTCTTATATGAATGTAGCTGATGGATATGCTTTATTTTCCTAACACGATCTATAAAATGTTCAGAGTCTATGTCATGGACCCAGAATCCCTTGCCTTTGTGCCCCATCAGCTAGGAGGAATGCTCACCCAGAGCGAGCTGTGTTTTTGCTCACACCTGTTTGCCAGCTGTGTTTATTAGACATGCTTAGTTAAATATTAATAAGCCGTAGAAGTATGCATGAGAAAAGCAACAGCTATTGTTCCTGTTAACAATGAGATGAATGCTTTGAAAAGATACCATATTTGAAAGTTGCTAAAAACAAAATCAGTGTCCCTCTTTGGAAAGGGTGAGGCAAATCTAAGAGAACATGAACAAATGTCATCAAAAGCCAGCATATTCTTTTTCATTCAAACAGCTTTAGAGCCTTCAAAGTCTTGCTTTATTATATGCAGTGGTAGTGGGTGTTTTCGGTGCCAGAGTAGCATCTCTTCAAGCTCTCAGAAAGCCAAGGTGACACATCCATTTGACCCCAGGCAGTGGCTTGGGGTTGTACCTAAGCTTCACCCTCCCTGGAGCCATCTAAGGGCTGTCCCTGAGTGTTACGACTGTTTTCTATTCAATATCACTGGAAAGTTGTGTTTCCGGGAGTCACAGGCTGCCATCTTGGTGGGGTCACAAAGAATGTCTTTGAAGAGTGGCATCAACTCGGAAATCTCATCCAAAAATGAAGAGAGAGAGAGAGAATCTGTGGCACTATCTTATCTTCCTGATCTATCATCAATAATACTGTTTGTTGAAGTCAGGCTGGATCTGACTTTCCATCACCCACCTGGCTTTCTCACCTCTAAGAACTCCCTTTTAGTCCTGCTTTCTAGATGATCATCTCCTCCTCCCCCTCCTCTTTCTCTTCCTCCTTACCCCTCTTCCTCCTCTCTTCTTCATTCACCTTTATCATCATCTTCATCATTATCATCATCGTAACTGACACCATATTGTCTAATCCATGTTATCAACCCTTTGATCCTCTGTGAGAAAACCCAGTAACCAGAAACAGAGGTAGACGTATTAAGTAGCTTGCTTAAAACCACCCAATTTCTAAGAGGCAGAGTAGGATTTGAACCTAGCTTCTTATCCCTGGAGGAAGCATTTATTGCCATGCAGACCCATAGCTCCAAGTACACAGAGAGGCTTCTCAGCAGCAGGAGACACCTGTGGGCCCCACATGACATCGAAGCATACTCTGTGGAATCATTATTCTCCCACCAGGAAGTCCTTTTTGTGCCTTGTACAAACATCGACTATTACATAAGCCACTAGTGTCTCACATCCAAGCATTTACCAGCCTAGGTTTGGAGCTATTTAGAAAACAACACAAAACTAGAGATGTGTTTTGCTGCCATTTGTAGTCCCAGAAGCTGACACACAACACGTGCTCAATAAAGAGCTATGATGCAAAAGGAAGCAAGTCAGACCCACGCTCAGGCTCCCAGAACGGTCTCGTAAACTCTCCCTGGGGTGTTTGGAGAATGAGGAATCCCTAACCACAGCATAAACAGTAGATCTCTTCCTCATCTCTCACCTTCTTCAGCTCCCCCTGCACCCCCTCCCCTCGCCTGTAGCCTTCCTTGTATGTTACAGCTCCAGCACTAGGAAGCAGTAACTTCCCCAACTACTCCATCAGTGGATAAGGAAAGGAATGTCCATTTGATGGGCTTGCTTGCCCCTCCCTGCCTCAGGATCCAAACAGCTGAGCCCCAAGCACTGGCAATTAACAGATGAAAGATGGTAAGTCCCCTCTCTGTTATACTTCTTAAGTTAAAACATAACTCTTCGTTAAAGCAGCCAAGACTGAGATCCTAAGTGGAATTAATCATGTCCACATTCAAAAATCTGATACATAATTTAAGAGCAAGAGGCAAAAGAAAGATAAGAACTTAAGGACAATTGGGTATCTTTTCATTAAACCTTAACTCATCCACCAGCAGCTCATCTAATCCTAGTCTTCCACCCTGACTGCAGCCCAGTCTGCCTCCAAATTCCCCTGATCTTTACCTCGAAGACAAGGGCTGTACTTGGGGTCTGGAAAATATGTTCTCTGTAGGCTGCAATTCTTGCCCATTTCCCTTTTACAGAACAAGTTGAAGTCACTCTCGGTGACAGAACCCAAGAAGAAAGTGCTCTAACCCTCAGGAGCCAGGAAGACAAGCCTGTTCTCCCCTGATCCATGTCCCTCTCAGCACAGTGAGCATTCCCGAAAGAGCTAGACCCTCGCCACCAGCATCCTCAGCTTTCTCTGTAGAATGGGTCTATTTATTCCTTCACACCAGTGACTCATCCTGTTTCACCTATGAAACTTAAATCTTGAATTTCAGAGCTAAGCTTATGTTTTACTTTGGGGAGGCAGGATGGGAGCCAGAGGTCTGAAGGAGACATAGAAGAGTCACCATGATGGCAATGAGTCAGACGTGAATGAATCATCTTGATCTCATTGGGCAGGTTCGCAGAGAATCCGTCCATCATACTTCAGAGGGTTGAAGTTTCCGTCTTGAATAGATGCATAGCTCTAGCAGACATTAATCAGCAAGAAGTATTTGGGGGAAAGGAATTAAGATCTGTGGTCATTAATTAAAAGTTGTTTGTTTAGAAGGAATGTGTTCAACAGAAGATCAAGCCCAAACCTAAAGAATAAGAAGTATCTCAGAGGTGTGTGGCTGTGTCCCCTCTCCACGATGATGCTTATAATTCAACCAATATCTACCATTCTCTGTGGAGTTAGTTTAGGAAACTAATGATATAGTGGAGCTGGGGGTTGCTGCCATAGCCTGATCAGTGAGGAATGGAACTTGGGAATAGGTTAGGGATAGAGGTGGCTCAGACATGTTCGCACCAGTTCTCAGATTCCTGTTTGCTAAAGGCCTTCTGAAGCTTCCATCTCACCCTCCATTCTGCTGGGGTTGACTGAAGGACAGAAGCTGCATCTAGAGGACTTGGGTCTCTGGTCCTTTGGGTCTTTCTGTTCCTAATGTAGGATCAAATAGGGCTGAGCCCATTAGTCATCCTCTGTCTAGAGGGTCAGTTAGGTCTATCCTCTACACATTGATACACATAAGTCGCCTAGGTTATGCTATGAACACCAGTGAAGTACCCAGAAAATGCCATCCTGTGAGGTCCTAAAGAGCTCCTTTCCAGCTGTTTAGAACACACTCTGTGTCGTTAAGAAGCTAAAACATCAGCACATGCATTAATGCAGACAGATCAGACCTCACCTCTATGCCCAACTCATCCCAAGACCCACCTTTGCCTAGTAACTCCTTGAAACATTTTCTCAAAGGATCTAGAACCCTAGGAACCACACAGATTTTGACCATCACATATGGACAGCAGATAGCAGCTGGAACAAGTATGGGACAAGAAAGATGTGGGCCCTGACTGTGGGCAACTTTCCTAGAACCATGCATTCCCTTAAGAGACTCAAGACATTCATGGTGCCACCTAGAGCAGCTACAGCAGTCAACACTGCTCCAACAATGCTTTCTATGCTTGCCACAAGCAACTGCAGATAAAATCTAGGAGGTCTGAAAATAGTTAAATGAGTAGACATTGTCAGGTTATTACACGGCATCTAGAAAAAGAGACAGGCAAAGCACACAGAGGCAGATTCTAGCTGCTGCTCCTTCCTAGTCCAGTCCCTTATCCATCCCTGGAATTTGGGCATGAGGGCATAAGCACACATTCCCTGTTCATCCTGCATGCTAACTTGAGGGCATCCTTGTGTCTGTCAACTCAGGATGCATCCCAATCCTCTCCCATATGTTATCTGCTCAGAGACAGGTATGTCTCCGTAAGAAGTATCTCCTCACCCTTTTCCAGATTACCTGGCTAAACTCACTACCTTGATTTAATTGACAGATGTCCTGGTGGTTATTATAGCACACCTCTGGGTGTGTCTGTGATGCTGTTTTCAGAGAGGATTAGGTGGTAAGGGCTCTGTCCCGATGGAAGAATTAATCCCTGGATGGATTCCTAATCCGGTAGCATGATGAGGAGGTAAAAGCTAAAATCATGGAGCCTTTTTAGAGGAATTGGTTTCTGCAAGCATGCCCCTCAGAGGCTATTTCTTTCCTTGGCCCCTTCCTATAGTCCCCCTTTTCCTGATTCATGGCCACCACATATCAGCACACCCTCCCACACCATGAAGGACTGGCATCTCTGAAACTGTGAGCCAAAATAAACTACCTGGTTTTACATTGTGTTAACCATTGCATCATAGCAATGAGGAGAGCAACTAAGACGCCTTCCTTTACACACTCAGCAGTGGGACTGTCACTAGTCAATCATTCTGACCTTCAAAATGAACAGTTTTCTATGGCTGATCCCAAAACAAGAAAGTACAAGTCCCGAGTCTAATTACTCCCCTGAAGTATCCAAAGGGGAATGTGGTTAAGACTCTGTTCTGCATCTTATTGTTTGGTTTACTGTATCTTGGCAATCTTTCCAAGCAGGTCACTAAGACTGTCCTTTATTTCTCTAGCAGCCCCAGAGCATTCTTCACTGTGTTGATGTTCCACTGGCATATCCAGAATCATATGGATAGACGTCTGAGTTCTTGCCAATCTTTTGCCATTATAAACAATGCTGAGAAGAACTGTCTGGGGCATCGTTTTGCAAAGGTGTTAGAACATTTGTAAGATAAATTCCTACAAATGGAACATCAGGGGTCAATGGACAGAGGTTTTATATATATAAAAAAATTTGGTTGATTTTATTTTACAAAGAAAAGCTCTCATTAAGAGCTGAACTAATTTACACTCCTGCTGGTGACAGATGAGAACCCCCAGAACGGGGGTTTGTACATGTTCCTCCAGATCCACACTTTCCAAAGCTGTAAGTCATGACTGTCCATGAAATCAAAGTTGTGGGTTGCAATTAGTATTTTTAATAAAATAGGAAAACTTATATGAGAATAAAAGCAGAATAAAAATGTAAAAGATCATAATGATCTGCATATAAAAACGTAAGTATTATTTGGAAATCTTGTTTTAGAAGTTTGAAATCTCTCTCTCTCTCTCTCTCTCTCTCTCTCTCTCTCTCTCTCTCTCTCTCTCTCTCACACACACACACACACACACACACACATATGCACACACAGATACACACTCACACATGTCCAGTATTCATTACATTGTGTGAACTATTCACTTACTACAATGTGGCCTTAGAGTGAGATGATGTTGCCAAGTGTAGCTAATGTAACAGTTTTAAGCCCACCAAAGGCAGACTGGGCTAGACAAGGATGCTCAGTGGGTCAGATGTATTACAGGCAGGCGTTTCCTGGCTGGTATTGGTTGTTGGATTGTTTGTTTATCAGATAGGGCTCAGGCTGGACTTAAATTCATTGTGGAGTCTAGGCTAAGGATTCCTTATCCTCCTGTCTCAACCTCCTGCATACTGAGATGACAGTGTGCCCATGCCCAGGATTAAATGCATTTTTATCAGTATTTACAAGCTAATCATAGGCTCGCTGTGATACAATCCAGTGTAAGTGAAAGAAAGAGTATCTGTGTGCTTTATTATAGGTTCCCAGTCAATATTTTATATGTATGCATATATACAAGTGTGTTTTCATGTAGAGGCCAGGGGACAACCTGTCATTCTTGAGAACTGTCTGCCCGTGATTTTTGAGGTAGCATCTCTCAGGTCGTTCACACATTAGGCTGACTGGCAGATGAGCCTGGGATTATAAGTATTCACCAAGCCTAGCATTTTATATGCATTCTGAGGATTCAACTCAGGTACTTAATGCTTGCAATGCAAACTCTTTCCCAAAGTCATGATCAAAGAATTGTGCACTGCAATCTTAGCTCTTAAGTCCCTTGGAGAATCTGAGGAAAGCTATGAAAACCCCAGAGTTCAGTCACATCTTAGATCTCTGACCTCTCAGAGATCCATCCAGAGGTTCCTGGTTTGAGGTGAAAATGCTGAGCCCCTGGGGGACAGATCTATGGGCTCATTTCCAGCCCTCTTGACCAAGGAACTGGCAGAAAGTTGATATTCAAAAGACTTCTGTGGTGCCAAACAAAGAAGCAGGCCACGTGTGTTCCTGACACATCACCTGCTGCTTTCTGCAGTTCTGGGAGTCTGACTCCTGCTGATACTGCTGGTAAGAGACCAGGAAAATATTTTACAGAGAGAAAAGAATCCCTTCCTTCTAGTTCATTGATCTCTCTTTTTTTAACTTTAAGTCTGTGATTTAGCAAAGGAATGAAATTGAAAGAGAGGAAAAAGAAGAGAGGAAGGGAGCAGAGAGAAAGAGAAAGGAGGGAAGGAAATAGAAAGGAGAAGACAGAACAGAGAGGAACAAGAGAGAAAGAGGAGAGAGAGAAGGAGGAGAAGGGGGAGGAGAAGGGGAGGAGGAGAAGAGGAAGAGGAGGAGGAAGAGGAGGAGGAGGAAGAGGGGGGAGGAGAATGGGAGGAGGAGAAGAGGAAGAGGAGGAGGAGGAGGAAGAAGAAGAAGAGTAGAGAGGAAAGGAGAAAGATAGGAGGGAGGGGGCCTTCCAGAGGTTTGCTCCAGCAGCCAACAGTGGCAGCCTGCTCCTCAGAACCCGCTGCAAAGAAGACTGTTAAGTCTCTTAAAATCCCACAAGCAATTTCCCTTTTACCTCCTTTCTTTTTCAGTCTGTTCCTGATGGTGCTTGCAGCTGCCTAAAAGCTCTGAGGAGTTTAGAACACAAAGGTGCACACAGACCCGGTGGTTTTCTCCTAAGAACTCAGTTTATACAGTAAACTCAAACCAAGTAGGGAGGCCCTGGCCCCAGCCTCACTGGGTGGAGAAGTGTTAATAGGCTACAGCAGGGGCTCTTCCACAAGATGACCCTTTTGCTGGTCAAGACAGGAACTCTTCCCTAGGGAAGTGAAATGTATCATTTTAAAGTTGATGAGCTGATGGTTAGTTTTGGAAATGTTTTGAGGTCAATGTAAAAAGAAATAAAAGTCAATTGCTACCCTTGAAAACAGGACGCTTACAAAGAGAAACAGCTGGAAATCAGTCCTGCCTATTAACTGGAATCCTTCTCTGTCCACAGAAACCGAGGTGGTTGGGCAGGTATGTAAGTAGAAACATTTTTGTTTGAAGCAAGCCAACTGAAGCCAGCAGACAGGGCAAGAGAGGAGACAAAAAACTGGCCTAAGGAGACCTTGGATAGAGCAATGACAAGAGGCAACTTGAAACTAACATTTATTTTTTGTACTTCCTGCATTTAAGTTAGCTGGGAGACAGATGGACAGAACAGGGAGTGGTATACACAAAGGCAGGCTGGGAGATGAGGGAAGATGGGTGGATGGTCTAGGTGGCATGAGGCTTTGAATGCCAGGCCAGAGGATCTGAGGTCCAGCTAGGGGTCCCTGGAGCTAAACCACACTTGGAATGGTCCAATAATAAACTATATCACTAATAACAGCACCAGACTCTATCAGGCCAAGGGGAAAGAAAACAGCACCATAAACCCTCATGTGGCTTTGAGTCAAGGGGACTCTGTGAAGAAGACACGTATGGAATCTACTACAGTACCCAACCCATCCCTCTAGGACAGGCCCTGTCATTCACCTGCTAACTGCAGGCTCCTTTGGGTTCCAAAATTATGAGACTCGACTGGGCCAAGAGGGTAAAAGACATAGCAAGAGGCTTGCCCCATTCCTAGGACTTAGAAGCAGCTTCCAGCCTTGATCATCGAGCCCTCGTATCCAGGGTAACATATCCCACCGGCACTCCAAGCCGCCCTATGACCAAGGCTGGTGCCTCTAGTCCCTGGGCCATATTGGCTGCAGCTTGTTGGGAGCTCTTTAATTAGTGCTTTATTTTAATTGATGATATATTTTAATTGGTGCTTCGATTTAATTAAAGTTTTATTCTAATTGAGTCGGGTTTTTTTTTCTTGCAAGGTTTGAAGAAATGGAAGAATAATAGCTTGTCCAAAAATAAATCTATGACCAAACTGACCAGAAACTCCCAGGGGTGCAGATAAAAACAATGGTTGAAACAGACTGCCATCTAATCCAGGGTCTTCGGAAGACAGACTAAGGACAGTCCTGGAGCACCTCAGGTACAAGTCAAATGGACCCTTCTGAGGCTCCAACCCTGCAATGTCGATTCTGTTCCCATGAAGCCAGGGTGGGCTTCTCCATGCCCTTGCCCAGTGCTGGAGGCCGAGGGTTTCATCCGTGGACCTCATCCCATCCTCAGAGCTAGACCACATGCTCCCCAGGAGAAGGGAAGGCCAAGCCAGGTTCTATGGTTTCATGATTTGTACACTCTCCTGTTCCCCACTACGCCTCAACAGGTGGGTGGATTTGAACGGTGACTGAGTTCAGGGACACGATGAGGTTAAGACAGAGGTTCAGGCAAAGCAGAAACCAGACCCAGGCCTCCCTAGGGGCTGCTGAGTCAAGTGTTCATCCTCCCACCATAAATACCTAGGGGAATACCTAAGTGAGACTCAAGTTACAAGTCCAAGGAAGGAATAACACGTGGGCTATCCTTGCATTCCTGTTCTGCTAGTCAGGCCCCACCCTGTCATCCTATCTCTCTACCCTCCACCACCCTATTCTTCCCCCACCCCAGCCCCACCCCATGTCAGCCTCCTTTCCTAGAAGCTCCATTGCTCTCTTTCTGAGATTCATTTGCCTCTGCCGACATGTGCTCTAACTGGAGTTACTGAATGCCTGGGCCAAAAGTGGTCCTGACCCAGAGGCTCTGGGTCTTGCTACCCAACCCCGAGTCTAAATGGGAATTCCACCCCACTGAATCTGCAGACAAGGTAGTCACATTGTGTCCTAGTACCCAGTCTTTCCTTTTCTTTCCTTGGTTGTCTTAGGTAAGGCAGCTGCACTCCTGTGCTGTCTCCTAGTGCACTCTGACTCTGGAGTACAACCTGAGAGATTCTAGCATCTTTCTGGTCAGTTGTTCCATTTTTCCTGACCCTAGGTTTGGTCTGGCTCTCTAGGCCTTTAAGGTCACTTTCTTCCCTTCTATACTCCCTGGTATCTAGAGACTCAGCCTTACCCTCTCTCTGGGATCTGCCACACCTGTCTCCACCCACTGCCCCTCCTTCTCTGAGCACTCTTCCCTGGAAGGATCTTCCATGGACAGGGAATTATCAAAGGCTTCACAGGGAACCCTGCATGTCCATGTAAGCCACACATCAAGCACATTCAAATTAAACAGGGTGCCTTGAGACGCCACCTTCCATCTATGAGCTCTGGGTGTGAGCCTGCATGTCTGGGAGGGACAATGACAAGGAAGAGTGACTGTGCCAAACAGCCTTTTTGGAAAGTCTGAAGACGGGTCTTGTCTTCTGACAGAATAGTCTGAAAATTCGCATAGTCAAAATGGCCCCTGAAATCCTGAGGAAAGGACCAGGCTGAAGACCAACGTGCCATCCTCCCATGTGTCTGACCAGCCTGGGAACAGATGGCCTCTTTCTCTGGCTGGGGACCAATGAAGCAGTTGGTGAATGCCAAGGTGCCAGAGAATACAAAACCATGCCTCTTTAACACCAGCGTGGATCACACTGGATGTGGTGAAAGGCTCCTAAAATGGGAGAAAGGCTGGCTGAGGGGTTGACAGCCTCCTGGGCCCTTTCCGTGTGTGTGTGTGTGTGTGTGTGTGTGTGTGTGTGTGTGTGTGTGTGTGTGTGTTGGTAGAGAATTCTGGTCAGTTAAATACGGTTATTTTCAGCAACTATAAAAAAGTCTTCCTAAAAAAATTCATTTCTTCAGAGTTTACAAAATAAAAAAAAAAGAATACTTTTTAAACAGTTAACTAGATAATGGCCATATTTTCAGTTTCAAAACACAGGGGAATAGTTCAATATTATATAGCCACTTGGTGGACTATTACGAAACCATCAAAAATGGAATTTATAGAGACTGTGTAAAGCAAGGAAATACTAACAGTAAAATGATGAAGAGGAAAACCTGCAAGACCCTGAATTACAAAGGCAGATCTTAAGAGCTGGAGGCACAGGGGCATTTATCCAGTTAAATAAATGTGACTTCCAGGGGAGTCACACGGAAGTGAATATAGTGATTGCATAACCACAATCATTATTTTTAAAAATGGAAAAGAATTAGAAAACAAATTCCTGTTAATTGGATGAATGATTGCCCTTAGGCGGGGGGAGTTCTAAGCCTTAATGGTGCAGCTGGCAGGCTCCTCGGGACAGAAGGCAAGGTCTCCAGGCTCCCAGGGAAGATGCTATTTATGTCACCCTATGACTGGCCATGGCAGGCTCCAACAGAAGGCTCAGCCAGAGCCTGGGGATAGTTGGACTCTAGAGCAGACCTCCTAGCCCAAGTCCAGATCCACTAGACTTGCACCAGGGTCCATATGTGCTACACAGTTTTGACCAGGTTAGGAAAATGCCACCCCCTCCCAAGGTGAGGTCCCTGAAGCCATTTAGTTAGCACCACCCCGAAGCTGTGTTAGAGAAGACCTCCTCCCTGCTGGGTGGTACTATCACATATGGAGACCTTACAGGGAGTAATCAGAGAAGACACTGTACCACAGGACCCCAGGTCAAAGTCTAAAGCTGTCAGCTACTAGTGACTACCAACTGTTGGTGAGAAGAGGGGCACTGAGGAATGGGAAAGAAGGCCAGGGTTTCTCAACCTTCTCCAAGGTGGTAGGACAAGCAGAAGGCCTTCCACACCAGAGAAGACCTCTCACTAATTCCTCTTCCCCTTCATGCCTCTTTCAGCTCACATCGATCACCCTGTGGGAAAGCACACCATTGTCTGAACAGAACTCTCCTAACTGGCTGTGGGGCAGAAGCGATTGGAGTCCCACCATAGGGGCTCCAGTCACCCAAGGGAAGCAATCCGAGCCTTGAGAACCAGCCACATGACTGTCCTGGCTGTAAGCATCTGCCCCACTGACCCCGGCTCTACTCTGCGGTCACCGCCTCTCCCAGATATGCCTCAGTTTCCTCTGAAGCAAAGGAGTAGATCGGAGTATTTCTCTGGGGCTCCTGTCTCTTTCCAGACTCTCACTCCATTCTGCTATTCCAGAGCAGACGGTTTCTCCTGTGCCTCTTCCTGGAAGTGACTTTTGGTTCCTGCTACATCTGCTCCAGGCTCTTTCATCTGCTTGAGGACCTTGCTGTGGGCTGCTGATAGAAACAGATTTTAAATCATCCCTTGCCGTGTCGAGTGCAAACACACCATCACTCCCGTGCCTAACAGCATCCGCCATCAATGAAAGGCCATATTTAGCAGATGTTCGGCAGTAATTACCTGGACATCAGACACTTTCTCCAACTTTAATTACTCAGTGATGGCAGCCTCCCACACCCTTCCATGTGCTTCCTCCAGCTCTCAAACAGACACAACACACACACACACACACACACACACAACACACACACACACACTCACACACACACATGCACACACACAGAGTACCATGAACCACTTTCACCGGAAAGGAACAGACACACTGTTCTCAGACATACTCTCAGTAGGATGGATTTCTGGAGTGGGATCACCCCGAAGGTGACGGGCACCTGATAATACTGAAAGTCACAAAGTTTGTCATAGCTTCCTGGAAAGTACCCGTGGTAGTACCCTTCATGACATCACTTTAGGCCAGGTCAGACCCACAGTTTGACACACATTAACAGCCTTCAGAAAGGGTGATGTATAAAACAAATTGCTTATGATTATGCTAGATTGCGGGCATTCTCCAAACCCTAGCAGACCAGCAGCACACAGACTCCCTTTATTTAATGGGTCCAAGACAATGGAGGAATTCTAATAAAGAATAGCATCAGATTCTCTTGGGTTCTGTTGTCACCTTCCCCCCCCCCCGGGGAGTTGTAACACCTTTCAGATAGGTGTGTGAACAGACAGTGGCTCCCTGTGTGGGGCTGGAGTGGACATTGTAAGCCTTTGCTTCCATCCCATCACTAGACAAACCCACTCCTGATCCACCCAAGTGCTCTCAGACCCAGCTTCTCTACCCCTGTACAGAGGTACACACCAAATGGGAAGCTTCACAAGGTAGCCAGTGGGTAGACAGAACGAGTCACTCACTGTGACCCGACATCCTTGGCCAGTCAGTGGCCCATGTGTAACCTGGGGTGAGATGGTGAATCAGGCCAATGAGAATTCCTACCCATGTGACTCACTTCCTAGGAGTATGTGGCCGCTAACAAGGCCTTAGGTAGTGAGGGAGACACACTGGGAAGAACCAGGACCCTGAGAGAAGAAAAAGCCACTGAGACAAGAAATAGAGCTCCCCGGAGGAACAGGCTCAGAGAGATGAACACGGATGGAAACTCTGCAGTGATGCGGGCTGCAGAGCCTGCCTCGTAGATTCCTGCTTGGAACCTGAAGCTTCCAAGCCCACCCTGGCAGAAATGACCTCCCTCTGCCTTCTGGAGATGCCTCACTCAGATCCCCCCCACATACACACCGCCACCTGCTAGGCAATCCTCGCTATAGCTCCCTGCCCCACCCCAGTCATGTGAGAGGGTCTCAATCCCCAGGATGGAAAGAAGCTGCATGCATGACAGCCCCAGAGGATTCATTCCCTCTATGCACGCATTTTATAGAAATTCTCATTCTTTTGGTGAGGAGTGCAGAAAAGCACAGCTTTTCTTCTCAGTTTTCACAACTCTCTTGCTCATCAAAAACAGTGCTGTCCCACATAACACCAGGCAAGCCACATGAGTCAATAAAGTCTTCAGCTACTCCATTCTTACAAGCTTGGATTTTCGTTTTCTTTCTGTGTGTTTCCTTGTTTTGTTGTTGTTGTTGTTGTTTTGCTTTGATTTTTTTTTTCCTGAGACAAGATCTCACTATGTAAAACTGGCTAGCCTGGAACTCTCTATGTAGACCAGGCTAGCCTCCACTTTCCTCTAAGTCCAAAGTGCTGAGACTAAAGGTGTGTGCCAACATGCCCGGTGATCATGATTTTTTTTTTAAGTGAAAATGACTGAAATGATGTATTTCCTTTATCACAGTATGCCAAGGCTCACAGCTTGAGCAAGTGACCCACGCCACCACGACAGGATGTTTTACTCTTTCTCCACACTGACTCATCAGTGGATCTCACACGGGCACCTCTCTGCACACTCACTGAGTTTCAAGTGCGGGATGGCCGTGTGTGGCGGGAGGCTGCGGTACTCAATAAAGCAGGCCTCAAATTAGATCTCTTTCTCATCAGCCTCCAGGTCTATTGATAGCAGACAAAAACAACTTGTGGAGTTAAAGGCAATTTCATTTCTTCCAGTTTACAGGGAGCTTTTTTTGCAGATTTACTCAGGCTCATTTTGCCCCTATCACCAGCCTTGAGTTGAAACCAGGGTGCCAGAAAGACAGAGCTACCTGCTGTTGGGGACATGGGGACATGAGATTGTCGGTTCTTATTCTAACTATATGGGGGTTAGGGGCCCACCCAAGGAAGATTGTCTGGTTCAGCTTCACTACACCCATCCCTGGAACAGTCTCCTCCAGACCAGCCCTTGTGCCTGTGCTTTCCAAGCGTCTGTATCTGCAGCCTGTCCAGTGTCTCAAAACCCATCGCACCCCTCCCCCTCGTCCAAAACCCATCGCACCCCTCCCCCTCGTCCAAAACCCATCGCACCCCTCCCCCTCGTCCAAAGGAGCGGGACACAGCCAGAATGCCTAAATTAAGAGTGGGAACCATTTCTTCAAGTGCAAAACTAGTCAGTACCTGGATGGCAAGGAGCATGCAAGACAGATCCTGGACAAGCCAAGAGAAGCAGACACTCTGAGAGGAAGGAAAATAGCCATGTGAACGTGCAAAGCCTCAGGAACTCGGACAGGGAAGTGGAGGATAGCACCTTGGATCTTCTGGAGCCTCAGATTGAGTCAGTCATTGTTCCTCCCTTGCCTTCCCCTCCTGCCGTTGGCCATCCTCTAGGAACTAGAAGAGCTTCCATATCTATGCTCTTATGAGGGTCCTGGTAACCTTGTGAGATTAAGGTACTGTCTACAGGCAGGCCCCTGTATCAGGAGCCTGATTTTTCCACCATTAGTAGCTGTATAACCTGAATAACTCAATAGACCAGTTTTCTTCCTCCATTTCACTATCTGGGAAATGGGCAGACTAATATTACAATCCCATAGAGTTACTTTAGGGATACTTGGTACTAGAGTGGATCTCGGGAATAGAAGTTCCCTGGGGAAGCAGACACATCTCTAATTTCTTGTTTCTGTTGTTCCTACTCTGTGTTATATATCATCTCCCTCACTGTGGTACCCTTGGTGGGCAGGCCATAAGGGCAGAAACCAGCACAGAGATAGAAGGAGATATGGGGGAGGGTCTGTAAGGTACCTCTTGTTACACCTAGTGCGCTCACTCAAGTTCCAGCCCCATCTGTCACCCAGTGCTATCCGGTTGCATCGAGGTGACTTCTGATGCTTCTGTGCAGAGGAGTGGTGAAGAGACAAGCTGCACACATACTCCTGCGGCTGTATAGCTATGTAAGCATTCTTCTACAGGCTCAGTGGGCAAGTCCCTTCCAGACTGCCTGAGAAAAATCAGTGGGCATCTTTGACCTTCCAGTGTGTCTGAAGTCTCTTCACAGATCTGGGAGAAGCTATCCTAAGGAATGTTCCATCACCTCATCTCAGAACATTGGTGTCTGTGCTAATGGCTGCCACAGGAGTTACCCCAATCTACATTCCCAGTGTTGGCTGGAAGCCTCCACTTTAAACCTCACATATTATTTATAATCCATTCTATTCTAGAAGATTTAAGGTAGCTTATAAGGCTTATGAAACGTAATATATGCTATATTAAGTAAACAGATAAGAAATATATATTGTATACTGCCAAATTTGAAAAAAGTCATTGATCACTATGTATAATATGTTCAGTTTTTTTCTGAATATGTGTATTTTCACGTGTACACGTGTTTGCCCACGGGCATGTGTTGAACACTCGTGTATTATAGTAGAGACAAGCTGTACAAAATTTAACGGGTTGTTACAAGAAACAGGTGGGGAATTATAATTGACTTCAATTTTTTCTTTACATTTTTCTGTATTTTGTAACCGTTTTTATAGAGAATCTATATATGTTTTATAATAAGAAAAAAAAGCAATGAAAATATCTCCAAAGAAAAATAGTTGAGACCAAAAAAGCTCAACCAAGAGTAAAGACATAAATTGCAAGCCCATGGTGAACCTAAAACAGCTCATTTTCCATGGCCAAACCACACACTTGGAGCTCAGTTTTCTAGCAGTCAATAGATAAAGAAAATCTGATCAGTTGCATGGGTCACGGGGTGTACAGGATATAAACAGAACGATTGCTCAGAAAAGCCTGGCTGTTTCTAGTTTCAAAGCCTAACGCAACGCCTCCCCTGGGTCCCCACTGAGCTCACGGTGAAATGCAGTGAACACTGTCAGCTACACCTCACAGCCAACAGCACCAGGAGCCTTGGGGGGCTGCTGTCCAGCTGCTTTTCAGCACAGGGTAAGGGCATCATACCCAGGAGCAGGGCAGGGCAAGGCGATCTGTTCCTCCTCTCCGTTTTCCTTTCTGTTCTGTTTCTGTCCTGCGTTCTAGTTTGCTTTCTATTGCTGTCATGAACACCACGATCAAGGGCAGCCTAGGGGAGGAATGGGCTCATTTCAGTCTATACCTGCCACTCCATCACTGAGGAAATCCAGGGCAGGAGCTCAAGGCAGAAACCTAGAGGCAGGAACTGCAGCACAGGCTACAGACGAACACTTCTTACTGGTTGGTTCCCCGTGACTTTCTCAGTTTGCTTTCTTATACAACCCAGGACCACTTGTCCAGAGGTGACATCACCCACAGAGGGATGAGCACTCCCATATCAATCATTAATCAAGAAAATGTGCTGCAGACTTGCCTACAGGGCAATCTGAGGGAGGTGTTTTTCTAAATTGAGTTTCCCAGATGACTCTAGCTTGTATCAATTTGACATAAAATCAGCCAGCAACCTCTCTTTTGGCTCTTTGGCTTGTTCTTGTTTCCCTCCCTCCCTCCCTTCCCCCTCTCTGTCCTCCCTCCCTTTCCCCATCCTCTCTTTCTCTCATTGCGTTCCTCCCTCCCTTCTCTCTTCTTCCCCCTCCCCAGCCCAGTTCCATTTTCTTCTTCCACAGATGCGCTGGTCAAAGACTTGCAGCACTGACGGAGCCCTCACCTGACCTCTGACTGCAGATGGGAGGTCAATGTGACAATGTGACAATGTGTGACAATGCCCAGCATGCTAAAAACAACTCAAAACAGCTGACAGCAGGATCGGGCCTTGGTTCCAGGTCCTAGACCAGCACTCTCCTCCATTCAGGACTCTTTGTTTCACCACTTTTCTTTGCCTGATGACTCTATGACAGTAGTCCTCTGTTAGCTAAAGACAGGGACAGTCATTCTTTGTGCCTGGCAATAAATAATTAGAGTGACTGGGTATGCATCTGCCTGGATGAGACTCACTCCCCATCATTCTCTCTTCCTGCCTCTGTTTATCTCTGTGAATGTGTTTCTATCTCTTCCTAACTGTTTCTATCACTCTTTCCCTTTTCTCTGTCTTTGTCCCCTCTCCTCTCCTCTCCTTTCCCCTCCCCTCCCCTCCCCTCCTATCTCCTCTCCTCTCCTCTCCTCTCCTCTCCTCTTTGCTCCCTTCACATATACACAAATGGCCACATACATTGGCACCTGTCCACAGTGTCTAAGAGCAAGCAAAACTTCTCAATATGAGGCTTTCTGGTGCTTCCAGGATGGAAGCCTCACCTGTACAGAGGAATATGGGGCCTAGAAGTGTGCAATAAGAAGCAGGAAGCACTGAGAGCACTTGGCCATGGGACTTCACTTTCTCCAGATGTTACTTCTGGGGCTCCAGGTCCCATCCTTAGTGAGACAGATGTTCCTGCCTTAGCTAAACATGTCTACAAAACTCTTCTTGGCCTCATCCTCTCATTCCAATGGACTCACCAAAATACCATGCAAAAGATCTCGGAGGAAACAGGGGCGGGCAGGAGGCAGTGGCTGACCCTCTGCCCTCCTCTCCTGCAGCCCCATATGGTCTTGGCATAAGAGGGCTGTAGAAATCCAATAACATCTTCGGAACCCGTCCAGATTTAACAGAGCCATCTGTGAAAACATAGCTTGCCAGTGTGGGAGTTGTGGGGTGCACTGTGGCTACAGATTGAGGGTCAAGGCACTGTGCCAGAAGGCAGAACAGTAGGAAGGAGTGTACCTTTGAGGTGGATAAAGGCGTGAGGATCACTCAGTGAATTAGCACCACAGTGGCACTGTCTTTCCTGTGGTGAACACATGGAGGAATATTCTCCCAATGTAGTCAAGTGCACAAAGGCTACCAAGAGGGAAGCGGGACAGGTAATCTGAACTGGGACAGACTTCGTGGCCCTGGGGTCCTGCTGCTAATCCATTCTGGGGCAGAGATTCAGGACAGACATCGAGCAAAAGGTATTTTAGGATCCAAGACTCTTCTGAAGGTCCAAGGAAGCCCACTAGGCCTCTAAAGTCTAGTACGTGGCCACAGTGCAGTTCTGAGTGTGGACAGGGATACCCGAAGGTAAGCACCTTACAATATGTTCTCCATACCATCACGATTTTGCAATTTCTTTTATTATTTTCAGCTAATATAACTGTGTAACAAAGGGGATTTAGTATTTATGCCTTCTTTTAAAGACTTGACCAAAGAACAAGAGGAGGAGGAGGGAGAAGAAGAAGAGGAAGAGGAGGAGGAGGAGAAAGAAACCCTTCATTGTACAAGGAGAAGTCGGGATGCTCAAAGGTTTGCCCCATGGTAAACTACCAAAAGCCTAAGGTGAACCAAGACTGTAGAAGCCAAGAGAACCACATGTGACTCCCATGCAAGCCAAGCCAAGTACATTAGGGACACTGCATATAAAAGAAGAGTTTCAAGAGGGAATAGGCAGGGGAAGCCAGGGAGAGAGGAGGGGAACAGGAAGGGAACAAGCTAAAGGGCAGCCAACAGAAGCCACAGAGAGGAAATTATAGAAGAGTAGGGATAGGGTGGGGCAGGACACAGGGCCTGAGACCATGGGAGGAAAATCACAGGAGGACCTGGCAGTGGAGGAAACCCCAGAGGAAATCCACAGAATGAGACCTAACCACCTGGGACACTTGTCCCCAAGGAGGATCACAAGAAGCAAACACAGTCAGCCTGCTGTTCTCTGCCTCCCTGCAGCCTGAATTCATTCTCTCCTCTAGACATGGCCTACAGGCCTTGGAGACTCCAAGCCTCCGTTCTCTCCCTGATGGACTAAGACACTGAAGGACCCAGAACCTACATTCCCCCAAACACACTCAGATCTCCAAGCTTGAAGGAAACAAGGCAACGTCCTAACAGGGAAGAGGGAGGAAGGCTGTTCCTGGTCCAGGCTGCTGGCCAAGGCCCATCCTCCCATTGTGATGCAGTTTCCCTTCCAGGTGCCTCGGTGGTGCTGGCCCCAAGGGTAAGCAGATAAACACTCTCCTGGCCCAGAACCAACAGGCAGAGGAGCTGCTGCAGCTGATTGCTCTTTGAGGGCCCTGATTGGACTCCCTCATGCCCTCTGCTTAGCCACTGGGTGCCCAGGGAACGAGGATGCAGCACGTTTGACAAAAGTCAACAGCCACATCCAGGGTGAGAACTGCACTGTTGCTGTTCCCCGTTCTTCAAGCACAGAACCCCAAAAACTCTCTAGAGCTTTGGGAGGAAAAGTTCAGGGAGGCTGGCATCGCTACCCACACCAGGATTTCTAAGTCAGTCCTCAAGCCAAGTCCCTCTAACCAACCGCCTGGAACACTTTTCCTGTCCACACTCCCTATCCCCACCAGTAGCTCAGTATGCAGAGTTGTGGAGACAAGTCCCATCCCTGGCCTTCTCAGCCTCTAAGAACAAGTGGAGCCCATCTCCCCAAGGGCAAAGTTGGTGGTCAACTTCAGTTCCCAGAGGTGGCAAGCGGCAGTGCCCTCGAGCTAGCTCACAATGAGGTGCAGAGAAGAACCCAGGCTCAGTTCCTCCCCGGAGCTCCCAGCTGTTTTGATGTGGAACACAGATGACAAAGTCACTGAGCAGTGGGGAGGGAGCTTTGCCACTGACATTTTAAATGACAGCCATTGTTCCTTGGCAATTTTATGATCAAAGAGAAGAAAGGGGCCTTTTTAAGAAACCAAGTGGCACATTTATGGGGCCCCAGAGGATTGGGGAAGAGGATCCAAAGAGGAGGAAGGGAGAATGAAGGGTAAAGTGTAACAAAGGATCCCGGCTGGAGTCTGCAACCCTGGCTCTCCCCAGAGTCCCAAGCGCGGAAGCAGCTTCCCACAACAGCCAGCAGACATGGGTTCTGCTGCTAAGTCCAAACGTGAGCTAGCAGAAGTAATAAGCAATGGGCGATGACAGCCCCTTCTCCCACAACAGAGGCTTCCTGAGCCAGACCCAGAGGACACACATCCATGCCTTTCCCCCTCCTCCCATGCCATGGCTTCCCTCCTACCCCACTCTCCCCATCAAAGACAACAATACAGGCAGTTAATCCCAAGGGCAAGGATGGACAGAGAGACCCCAGAAGGGGCTGTTACCATGTCCAGGCTGGGCGGAATCTCAGGGCAGCCCCCATGAGCTTCTGACCCAAGATCCTGTAGCCATGCATCTGACTCAAGATTCTCACTGTTAGCTGCAGCTGCTGTCCCTGAGCCAGTAACTCTCCTCAGAGATAGCGCTAAGAGCCACGCATCCAACTTCTGGCTCCAGGTGCCACTCTAAGGCCCTGCTTTAAACCTCTGGCACGCTGTGGTCCTTACTGTTCCCTTGGGACTTACACACCACACCCCATCCACACGAGTGGCTTCCACAGCACACGTGGCTCTCACAGCATTCACACAGTACCTTGTGGATACTATATCCTATATCCTAGAAATAGAGGCCCATGAACCCTGAACACTGCCCTGTCACTGAAGAAACGGTTTCAAGCCACCAAAGGCATTTTATAATGAAGGCTGGGAAGATGACTTAGAGAGTGTTTGCTGTGCAAGCATGAGTAACTGTGTTTGGATCACCAGCACATACACAAAAAGCTGACTGTGTCAGTGTTTTCCTGCAAACCCAGCACAGAGGAGGTAAAGACAGATGGATCGCTGGGGCTTCCTGGCTAGCCAGTCGAGGCAAACCACTGAGCACCAAGTTCTGTAAGACACCGTGTGTCACAAAGTAAGTCAGGAAAAAAACCTAGGAAGATATGTAACGTCAACCTCTGGCCATTATGTGCACATATGCACACACATGAGCATTTATATCATACAACACAGACATACACATGCACACAAAGAACACATGAGACTGTATTATTGTTTGAGGTGCCTGACAGAGTGGGTAGCTGGAGGACTGGGCCCACCACAGCAGCGAGCGAGCGAGCTTGCTGGCCCAATGGCTTCCTACAGCTCTGTAGCACCATTATCATACCAGCACCACAATGGCAAGAGAAGTTATTTCTACTTTAAATTGTCAATATTAATCTAATGCCTGCAATGAAAGGAGTCGTGATGATAAACAGGGTGTTGAATAAAGATGAAGGCTCCAACAGCCGAGGAGGAAACTCCCTCTGACTTAAGTTACAGTCTTGATTAAAATTTCCATTTTATTATCGTAATCAGCAATCTTTGTTCGGTGTGCTACAATTTCTATTTTCCCCACTTAGAGAGATAATTAACAACACTATAAACATATTAAAAGTAAAATGTTTATTAAAATTGCTCTGTTATCGGTATTTAACTTCTTTTTCAGAGATATGGTGCCTCAGGAAGACACACCCATGCCTCCAGAAAGGCTTCCTCATTCTCGAATGAAGCAAGCCCTCCCTGCTGGGAGCCTCACCCTGGCCCCAGAGTCCTTGGAAGCCCAGTCCTGGTTACATGCTTGTATATCTTGTCAACTCAATCCTGTTTACTGCAATTCATTCAACCGAAACTATCTTTGAGCATAAAAGATTCGTTTTACCCAATACTAACGAATGGCTGGGGTAGAAAAGACACAGTTGGGAAACTGAGGCATAGGAGAACACAAAAAGGCCTCCACAGAAGGCATTATCACAACTCTCTGGAATAGGAAAATTTGTTCCATGAATAAACAGTCATTGCAGGACTGGGGTACACACCATGCCACCACACCCCTAGGAGCCGACTTTAAGTAGGGCGCCAGATGCATGTTTTGAGCCAAGGTGAGAAAATTGTCTGAGTCTGGGGGGTTTTTTGTTTTGTCTTGTTTTTTAAAACAGAACACTGATCCTTATTCAGACACGGAACCTAACTCCCCATATGAGATGCCTATCCGTGAAGTGCAGAAGCCTGGATCCTAAGGTCCCAAAACAGCATCCTAAGATATTGTGGTCTCTGTTCCTATCTTCCTTCCCAAACTACACATCTTAGGTAGACCAGCACTCCATCGTCGCTGGGTCCCAAAATGAGATAAGACTGGCAGAGCTCAGTCGGTAAAGGACCTGCCTTACTGGCATGAGGACCTGAACTCAGTTCCAAGAACCCACATAAAAAAAAGTCAGGGCTGATGTCATGGGCATGCAATGTCTGTGCTGGGGAGGTGGAAGCAGGCAGATACCCGGGGTCACTAGCCTAGTCTCTTGATGAGTTCCAAGCTAGTGAGGGATCTGATGTCAAACCTGATGGACAGTAGACAAGGGGCAAAACCCAAGGTTGCCTCTGACCTCCATATGCATATTTACACATGTGCATGTGTAACTCCTCCCTACATGCACTCACATACATACATACATACGTATACACATGTGGGTAATGCATGTACACAAAAACAAGGCACCAGAAACTATGTTCCTCATAACCACCAGGAGTCTAGAGGACGCCATCTGACTGCCACTATCCCTAAAGAGAGCTTGGCTTAAAGGTCTTTGGTGCAAAGTTCCACGGATTAGGCAGACTCTCAGCGTTTACAGACTTGGGAAACTGAAGTTTAGTGCAGGTGAGGACCCTGAGTAAGTCACCAGGTCAAGAGCCTGGTGGCAGCCCTAATACCAACTGCCTTCTACTCTAGCACTGGCTCAGGCCACAAGTAAGGACCTCCTTCTAAAGCAGGAAGCACAGCCAGGCCTCTCTGCTGCTGTTGTCAGCTCCAGAGACCCCATATCAGCCTGTCTGTGTGGGATGGGTTTTTTTCCCATGGTGTGTGCTTTAACCTGGAGCATATCCGCAGGTATCCCGGAGCCTCCACAGGGAAGATCACATTTTGTTAGTCAGTGTGAACTAGAGCCCACCTTCTGACCCAGTGGAAGGAACTGGCATTGAAGCTGACCACACTTGGGGAAACGGGAGGAAGCAGTTCAGGCCCAGGGGTGAGGGCCATTCATCTCACAGCCACCGAAGGAAATGAAATCATTATGTCTGCAGCTACAGAACCCAAAGAACAAATTTCCTGCCAGGATAATAAATGGATTCTTTTGTTTTTGCCTTGGCCCCCATCACATGACCCTCCTTCCTCATTCAGGTGACTTTGTGGGATAAATACCCAGAGGTTTCAGTTTCAACCTGGGAAATTGACTGGGGGGAGGGGGAGGGGAGAGGGGGTGGGGATCACCAGCACCCACCCTTACCCTTGCTCCATTCTTTTCCTTCATCTTTCCTTCCTAAAACACTTCCCGTGCAAAGGTGAGTGGGAGTGGGCTTCCTCTGCTCTCTTACCCTCTCTTCACAGACTTTCATAAAAAGAGCCCCTCTCCACCACCAGCTAAGCGGTTTTGTGGTAACTGTGGAGAAGGGTAGAAAGAAGCCATTTTACCACCAAAGAGGTGTCACACAAAATGTACTTTGGAAGCAATAATGAATAGTAAATGTGAGCTATAAAGTTCCCAGGGCTGGCAGAGGAGCGCCAGGGATATGCTCCAGTTGATGTGCATGGAGGGAGCAATGCCGGGCTTGGGAGGTATGGCGAAGGCAGCATTATAGGCAACCTGGGTTCCACTGGGCTGAGCTAACGGTCTCCCAAATGGGGCCTCGGAGCCCTGCCCTGGCAGATGGCGATGTGAAGCAATGAACCACTTCATAACGAGCTTCTGTTCAGCCACAACACAGAGTGCTCAACTTCTGAATTTGCAAAGAAAAATCGCTCCTGACTTAACACCCAGCAGGAGCCTAGTACATGGTAAACTAGACTAGGAGAAGCTATGGTTGCCCCTCGCTTTTCTGTCTCTTGGCCTCTGGGAACTGGTAACAGCCAAAAAATTGCACACTACTCTGATGGGGTGAGAAGGTAACTCCAAAGGACAGGGTTATAGTGAGAATTTGGTTTCTATAAAAAAAAAAAAACAAAAACAAAAACAAAAACAAAAAACACTGAAATAGGAAGGTGTTTTCCTTTCAATCCCAGGTACGGGATACAGAGCTGCTTCAGATTGTAGACAGCAACTGACTATGATTTGTCAAGTGCTCTAGAAGGGGCATGATTTTGCCAGCTGCAGATAGTTTCTATGATTGTGTGACTTTCAGAATTCTGGGGATTTTTCAAAGGGTATAAAAATGGCAAGGGCCCCAAGAGGGGTGTTGTTGCTTGGTGTGAGTTGTTGTTATTCTCGGTTTGTTAAGTAGATGTGTGAGAAGAGGAGGAAGACGAGGAGGAGGAGGAGGACTGGAAATGACTTTGAAAGGGAAAAGTTCCAGTCACTGGAGATGACATTGAAAGGGAAAGCTGGATGTCACCTTCTTCCTCTCCCCCTCTGTCAATCCCATCCATGGGGTGAGCATTTTTGCTATACCGTATACTCCTACCATAATATGCTACCCAACACTACAGGCCAACAGAGCAAGAGAGCCAACCAATCACAGGCTGAAACCTCCAATACTATGAGACAAAAAAAAGTCCCCTTTTTTCATAAATTAATATGCTGGCATTCCAACAAATAACCATGATAACAGAGAGTTTAATGTAGAAACAAAGATGAAAGCATCAGAAAACACAAACCGTAGGGCAGCTATATATCACTAATTAGCCCAGGTAAGTTACTACACAAAAGAGCAGTGAAATCCTTTGGGGATAGGAAAATAAGAACCTCGTGCAACTGGGGAGGTGGTTCACGAGGTAAGTGCTTACTGCACAAGCATAAGGACCTGAGTCTGGATCCCTGTGACTATTTAAAAGCCAGATGGGGCAGCAGCATATGTCTGTAACTCTAGTACTGACATGGAAGAGATTGGGGAATCTAGTCCATTAGTTTAGCCAATCAATGAGCTCAGTGAGAGAAAAATCCTGGGGCTTGGTGGATGCCAGCCATACCAAATCAGTGAGAATTGGGTTTGGTTAGAGACACTGTCTTAAAAGCTAAGGTGGGGTGATTGAGGAAGACACACAAAATCAACATCTGGCTTCCACCAGCACACTTGCATGTGTGTCTGTGCATGTACACACACACACACACACACACACACACACACACACATCCCTATTCCCCACAACATGCAGGCTCCAAAAAGTT
Source organism: Tokudaia tokunoshimensis (assembly GCA_036184795.1). Classification (NCBI taxonomy): domain Eukaryota; kingdom Metazoa; phylum Chordata; class Mammalia; order Rodentia; family Muridae; genus Tokudaia; species Tokudaia tokunoshimensis. The sequence continues at coordinate 103,447,148 of BTHU01000008.1, forward strand.
GTCTTCTCACAACATGCACACCATTACACACACATCAACATATATATACAAGCAAAAAGAAGACTCCCGAGGTGATATGCTATATAAGGTATCTCATCTTTAACACCAATATGTATATATATGTAAATATATTGGTGTTATATATACATCACACACACACACACACATATATACATATATATATATATATATATATATATATAACAGTCAAAGAAATAGGAGAGTATGACCCATGCTTCAGACAGACAGATCACAGTTGGTAGAAACTGCCTCGAGCCTCTCACTGCTGGATTCCACATCCCCCAAAGCAGTACAGTCAATATATTGAAAATGTGCAGGAAACCATGTAGAAACAATCAAGGAAAATACAGCAATGAACAAACAGATCATCTTCTCAGAGCTAGTTGTCATTCTTCATTTGAAATGGAAATTCTAGACTTGAAAAATAAACAGTGGAAATGGGACCCTCACTGGAGGAGCTCAACAGACATTGCCACAGGGAAAGGAGGGAGGATCAGCTAACTTGAAGACAGAGTAATGGAAATTATTATGTCTGACAAATGGAGTTGAAAATGCAAAAGAAACACAGAAATCCATCTGCTGGCATCAAACAGACTCATGTAAATGTGACAAAACCTAGTAAAGGAGAAAGGAAAAGAGAAAAACTTTTTTAAAAAAAAAAATCAAGGTTCAGGTTTAATGGGAAACAACAATCCATCTACGTTGAAAATTTCAACACTGGGAGATAAACATAAATAGAATCACACGTGCATATACCACAACCAAGCCAGAGTATTTGAATGAGGCAAGAAAAAAAGACAATACATACAGAAGAACATGGATGTGGTAAACACGTGGCTTCTAAAGCAAGGGACAATAGAATGCTTCCAAAGTATAAAAGAAAATTCTACATCCAGCAAAGTATTCTATAAACTCGAGGACAAAATAACAAAGACATTCCTGAATGATCCAGGACCAAGAGACTCTCTTGCTACTAAGCTTGCTTCCAACATAAAAATACTGGAGGAAAAAATGGCATTTAGGATAAAAATAAAGAGCACCAGAAGGTAACTAGAAAGCATAAAAGGAAATTAAAGCTTTAAAAATGGTAAATATAGGGATTATTCATGAGAATTAACATTGTCTCTTAACTTCATTAAAAGGTTTAAAATTGAAATAACAGCCCCAATTGTGTTGGTAAGTTTATGGCACAGAACACAGGGAAGGGATCCAAGGCCCTCATAGAAGAGAAGCCACTTTAACCATGTCAGGAAGGCTATGTTCAGAGAGAGAGATGGGGAGAAAGGCATTCCAGGCAGAGAGGAAGATTCCGCTGAAGTTGCAGACACGGGGAAGGCATGCTTGAGGAAACGCAGGTGTGAGGGGTGAGCATGTGGGCTTAGGGGTGGAAATGGTAGCCAGGGGCAAATGAAGAAGCTCATGGAAAACTGACCTGAGGAGACAGGACCACCCTCTGCCCAGTCAGAGAGAACGAGAGGGTATACAGGCAACAAAACCGGACGTAGTAATAATGGAGGTCTAAGATCAAGATTCCCATGAGTTCAGAGTCTGGAGAGCCAGCACCTGCCTCCTTGCAAGGCTCTGACCCCATAGCCTAGTCCCCTGCCAGAGGTGCTAATGTATCTGCTAATGTATCTCTTTGGGGAGGGGGATGGAGGTTAAGATATCTATTTATTAACTCAAATGGCCCACCAATAGATCACAGTGCAACCTTAATGCACCGTAGTGATGTTTATAAAGCTGTCTTATCTTTCTGTGCAGTTCTCAGAGTCCCTGTGGATGAACTCACACAGGTATAAAGCAACAAGGTAAACCATAGGTGGCAGAGAACCCAGAGATAGAGAAATGTTATTTGAGTCAAGCCGCACAATACCAGCTACTTTGATGTGTCTGCACCACGTCAAGCCCCCCCTAACTTAAGCTTGGTCATGAAAAGGGTAAACAGTGCAGGGCAAGGTTCTCAAGCTCACAGGTGGAGTGTACATTCCTACTCCTGTCACAGCGTCAGCTAGCAGTTTGGGACAGGAAGGTGTCCTCTTGAGAGCGGGAGGTAACACCAACAGAACAGAAAGTAAGCAGAGGACCTTGGAAGCTTGAGCCTACCCTACCTCCTGTCAAGAGCTGCCACCCCACTGTCCCAGACCCAGGAAGGTTCCCTAGAAGGAAAAATAACCTGGACTCAGATCTCCTCAGTGGTAACCGATCTAGCACCTCCCGCCCTGCTAATGACATGCCTCAGAGACGAATGTGGGCAGATGAAACTGGCTCTTGGTACCCAGAAGCCCTGCTCCACTATAGCCGAGCAGGCAGAGCATCTAATGTGAAAATGTCTCGGTTACTGTCTGAATGCCCACATCAGAGGCCCCCTAGAAATCATGAAAGTCCACGACAGGCAAAGGACAGAAGTTGTCAGCCACACAGCTACACAGTCACCTCCAGGCTTCTTAAAGGTAGAGGATGCAGGGAGATGAACCCAGAAAAAGGAAGCTTTGAGAGGGTGGTGGGCTCTGATTTGAAGGAGCCCCAAGAAAGGACAGTACCTCTCAGTGCAAAAGTCATCCTAAAGATCGTATGTGTTAATGGGGGTTTTGGGGACGCAGGCTATGACTATATTCCCTGCACCTGAGAGTCAGAGGCATGAGTTCAAGGCCAGCCTGATCTACAACAGAGACCCTTTCTCTAAATAAATAAATAAATAAGCAAACAAATAAACCACAAATGGACATTTGTATTGAGAAATGGGAAACAATGGATAGCTGGTTGCCGTAAGAACAGTGAGCATTCTGGAAGTAAGCCAGTGGCAATTCCCAGCCAGGGTCACTAAATCTCACCCTATGCTGCAAGCTGCACAGGGACCCTTACAGGCTGCCACATCTGTCACTGAAGATGGGCCGAGTGGCAGTCAGGGACCTTGCATTTATGGCAGGCACCACTGCCGCACACTGTAAAATGGCACCCAGATTGCGGCGTCCTTGCCAACTTCATAAAATACATTTTATTGGTATTGTTATGGTTCTGACTCAAACAACTTCATAAAATTTTCCGTCCTATGAAGTGGGTGCTCATATTCACCCACTCCTTGGAAAGTCAGGGGCTTATTGCTAAGGTCTATTTAACTTGAGATGAACATAGAGACACTGTTTATGCAGTGTGTGTGTGTGTGTGTGTGTGTGTGCACATTTGCATGTATGTGTTTGTGTGCACTTACAGGTGTCCATGTATGTATGCACGAGCTTGGGTGTGCATGTGTGTGTGTTTATGTGTACACACAGGTGCACATATGTGTGTGTGCACATGTGTGCATGCATGCATGTGCATATGTGTAATGGATGTGCATGCAAGTCAAGTATACTTTGGCTTCATTATCTTCAACAACTTCAAGTATTCTTCCTAAGAAACCATCAACCTTCTTCTCAAGACAGGTTTTCTCACTGGCCTGCAGTTCTACAAGAAGGTTAGCCTCTGTGGCGCCTCACCTGCCTGCCTCCTCAGTACAGGGATTACAAGGCTGCACCACCACGCCCAGATTTTTTTTGCATGAATGCTGAACATCAAACTCAGATCCTCTGAAAAGACTTTACCAGCAGAGCCATCTCCTCAGTGCCACTGGAGAACTTCTTGAAGATTAGAGCATACACAGGCAATTTGGCATGTGTTCATTTCCAGTGTTTACTGCCTGTGAGAACCAGCATCATTCTATCTGGCCAGTGCATGGAGGCAAAAAGAAAAATAATTGCAAGTTTTGTCAATATTTAAAATTTTAGCTTGTTTGTTTTTTTAAGTGCAGGAAAAATTCACAACATTAGCCAATGTCCATGTAGCTGAATGGGTCCGGGACACCTGTTTTAGATCAAGCACAGAGGCTGACACAGCCTGCTACAGACAACACTCTACGCTGGGCTAAGGCCTGTGCCTCAGTGACACATGCTTCCTGGGAAAACCGAAGGCTGCAATGTTGATATGAAAGAGGATGCCGGTATCAGAATGTGGAGGAAGAGATTTCTTACAGAGATTTTTCTAGGAGTAGAAAGTACACCTTTGTTTCTAGTCTACAAGTCTCATAAAGAGGGGCCTGCTTGCTCTTTCCACGCATCTGTCGTTAAGCTGCCTCCACATGGCCGTGGCTGCTTTGGGCTCATCATCCAACTGGGAGGCATGATTTGTCTTAGATCCAGCCACAACCATGAATTTTCCAGATATTAATTTTCAGAGAGTAAGAAAGGCTCCATGTGATTGATTTTATAGTTGTATTAAGTGAAGGATCTTCGAGAGGAGGGCACTGAGCAATTACTCTCCGTGACTTCTGAACATAGCACGAGGGGCTGAGGGTTTAAATCTGTGCATCACAGATGACAGATACTAGGAAGAACTGATCTCACCAACAGGCTGGCAAAGCTTTAGTATAAACTGCTAAGAGGCTATAGAGAAGACATTTGGGAGGTGCCCCCAAAAGTCAACAGCTTGGAGGGACAGTCAACTAGGAAGCCAGGGTTCCCTCTTAATCCTGCCCCGGACACAACAGGAGACACTACTAGATCAGCTTGGTTTTCAGGACTCAGATTCACCAGCTCTAAAGGAGAGGAAGGACTAAGATCTCAAAAAGGAAAAGTAAATTGAGTTCTTAGAGCCTGCAAAATGGCTAAGATGGTTTGGATGGTAAAAGCACTTGCCTCCAAGCCTGAAAACTTGAGTTTGATCTTCAAGACCCACCTGGTAGAAGAGAAAAATTGATACCCAAAGGTTATCCTCTGACCTCCACACATGCACCATGTCAGAAGGGTCCACACACATACAAAAAACAAATAGATAGATGTAAACCAAAAATTAATATAGTTTTTAATTAAAATATGAGCTAAGGTCAAAGACAAGACCATAGACTATTCCTTTTGACCATGGGGTATTTGAGTGAAGGTTCTGTTTCTATTGTATCCCAGAGCTCAGCCAGGGCCTGTCTTTCACTGTAGAGGCCAGACATCTCAGAACCAGCGGTACCAATACCTAACCACCATCCCTTTTCAATATCAATTCTGCCTGACAAAGCTTCGGGTGAACGCCTTAGAGACAGGCATTTGCTGACATGTAATTTTCACTGTAGCATCCAAGCCAATTAAAGTCACTTATTCAAACGCATCAGATTGGTAAAATGATCGACCAGACCTCAATGATTGTGGCCTTCTCTGTGGGTGGAGAAATAATGTCGTCTTTCTGTAGACGAACTCCTTACAGATTAATCACCTGCGACCTGGAAAAGTCAAAGGGAGAGCTTCTATTTTGTTTCTGGCCAATGAATTAACTGAAGGTGGTAACTATGAGTCTCTACCATGAGCAACCTTATGTTTCTTATCTTGATTAAAGTCATGCCGTTTTGTATGTTTTGTTGGTTTCTAAAGCCATGAGTCATATTTACAACTGAAATACTAATGCTGCATGTATTGACTCTTGAACATAAAGACTCACAATACAAAAAAAAATATGTAGTTTTGCTGAAAAGAGTCTGAATGTCTATTTCTGATATATTTTATTTGGCTAATAGAATAGTTTTTTAAACTTCTGCCAAAATCTCTATCACGAATCTGTTAGGCTTGAGATGGTTTACCTCTTAATTTGCAAGTATCTACTTCAATTTATATTAATAACTGAAGTTCCTAAAGGGTTGTTATTTTTTAGATGTAAAATTAATGCAAGATAAATGAGATAATTCTTTTAAATGCACCTTTTAAAACCCAATGCATATCTGATTTATGAAAAACAAGGTGATAAAAACCATTATTAAAATTTACTCTTTAATTGAGAAAGCTGAGCATAATGGGCGTTTAAATCATACCTTGCATCCACTATTGTGTCAAATCAACCTGAGAGGAAAGAACTCTTACTGGGTCTTAGATATCTGCTTAGTGTGTTCCATTAAGCACAGGAGACTGGGTGGCTGTGTTACCCAGGGACAGCTCTGCAAGACGAAGGCCCAACCCTTTCTAGGTCTAGATGTTCTTTGTTGACTTGTTTCTTCAAACCAAGTGTCCAGAGAAGGTTCAAACTGCTGACTGGAACAGTCTTTAAAATAAAACCTCCTTAGGAAGAGCCTTGCTGCTGCTTGGTAAAGCTCATAGTATGTCTATCGTTTGAACCACAAACCACAAACAATAGCACTCATGACCAGAGGCAAGAGAAATGGGTGCCTCTGAGTTTCAACGTTGGGGTGATGCTGGGAGAACCCAGGAAACCTTCATTCCCACTTCCTGCTTCCCCTCTTTCCCCTTCTTCCTTAGTCAGAATGTTCCCTGCACAGAGGAACACTCGAGGCCCAGACAGGGGCTGTCACCTCACACTAACCCATATCTGTCCCACTTGGCTTAATGAGGCAGGTACTGGAGCAAAGAGAACACAGGCTTTAATGCCTGTCTGATGTGGGTACCACGTTGGCTCCTGCCATTTCCACCGACCTCGGGCAATTCATCTGACCTCTCTGGGCTTCAGGGTCATAATCTGTAAACTGGTGAATGGGGTTTGTGGTTCTGATTGTATGCAGATAAAGATGTTAGCAGAGTAACTGACTGAAATATGAGCACAAATAAAGGTCATGATCACTGAGGTGTTAGTGTATTACTCTATTCTAACTCTCTATAGGGCTGAAAAGTGGTTATTACACAGGCCAGAATTCAGAATACACACCACCTCTAAATATGTGAAACTGAGGAAAGGAAATAATCTCCCAAGTCTTCACCCCAATCACACCAGGGTAGACCTCATTCTCTAGAGCATCCCTCTAGAGTGGCAGGGCAGCCATTCTCACCCCAGGCCACCGCACTCCCATCAGGAAGGGCACACCTCCTCCAGTGTTAACACTGCCTCTCCCACCTGGCTGCTGACAGCACTGGGAACCTAAATCAGAGACTCCCTGTGGAATCCAAGAAAGAAAGGCTGCCAACCCTTGGTACCATGGGGCAGTCAACCGTGATAGCGTGCCTCTAAATTACCCCCTGTTCACTTCACTGGGGAAGTAGCATTTGTTTTTATTTTCCAGGACAGACAGTCAATCATTTGTATGTGACAGAAATAAAGATAAATACCACCCGTTGAACTTTAAATCAAAATGCTAATCCCAGGCTGACTTCTCTGTCAAGGTCTGACACTGAAATAATTCAGCACACTTTGATTATGCCTGAAATTAATGCTGTGGTAGAGATTATGTCTATTAATCACAGATTTGATAGGATAGTTGCACATGTTCCTCTACGAGGGACATCCAGTGATTCTCTGATGGCCAGGAGACTTGTGTCTGGGTCTCCTCAACTCACACATCATAAAGCAATCTCCAGTTGAGGTCTGAGGTGACTACCTGGTGCTTCTGTAGTGACAAGGTTCACAGGTTCACTCCTGAGAAGCATTTTTTAGGTGACATGTTCTGAATATCCACAAAAGACAAAGTGACTTCTTGCCTTTGCAAAGGATCAAGCAAGAAGAAGTTGAACTAGCCAACATGAGGTATCAGAGGAGATCTGAGAGTGGAGTCACTCCTTTCCCCAGAGATGACATCCCAGTTCCAAACAACCAACAGTCACATTCCAGAAGACCATGGGGAGTCAAGAGTTTGTTTTCAATGGCAAGGCGCGGGGAGGGTGGGTCTTTGTTCTGGAGTTTACTAGAGGAGATAGACTATAAAGGCAAATATGCATTCCATCACTACAAGACTCAACTCCACCCTCCATCTGCCCTCCTGTGCAGCAAACAACTTCTCATAGTCACCAAGGTCTACCCTAGATATTTGAGATGTGTCTCAGCCCCCTGGTGTCAACTGGGCTTACGTTCTAGTGGACTCTCTAGTCTAGGTTTCCTTATCCTCTGCCTCCAGAATAACCCAGAAGCCTTTTACTTGGCCTTCTTCCCCATTTCAGTGACTGTTAAGATGTGGACATAGTTTGTCTCTGTCAAAACTCATGTTGAAATATCATTTCTAGTGTACCAGTACTGGGAGGTGGTTAGAACTTTAGAAGCAATCAGGCCATAGAAGTCCCACTGCCCCCCCATCATAAAGCAACTAATAGAGTTCTTGTGAGCCTGAGTCAATTATCACAAGATTGGGTTGTTATAAAGAAAGTAGGCTCTTTGGTTCTTTCTCCCCTCCAGAAGTTTGCACTGTGCTTCTACAATGAGATTCTAGACCCAAAGTGAAACTGATACCACTACCATACTCTCAGGCCTCCAAAACTGTGAGCTATATAGACTTCTTTGTAAATTTCCCAGCCTCAGATATTTTTACACAATAGGAAGAAACAGTCTGAGATATTAGCCTTCTGGTCACCACCCACAAAGTGCCACTGAAGCTTTCTTTTTGTTCTTGATGGTGGTGATAGTATCTGTTATTATGTGCATGTATACTGTGTAGTATGCATTCAGGAACACATTCCTGTGTACAAAGGCCAGATGTCAATGTCTGGTATCTTTCCTCAATTACTCTCCATCTTTATTGTTTGTAACAGGGATTCTCACTAATTCAGCTGAAGCCTGAAGCTCATTGATTAAGCTAGGCTGGCTGGCCAATGAACTTCAAACACTTAACCTGTTTCTTCTTCCCCACATCCCGATGTTATATATGTTCATGACAGGAACTTTAGCCTCTGAACCATCTCGCTAGCACCACAACAGTGTTCTTAAAAGTAAATTAGAATGAAACTCTTCAGCAGACACCAGCTAAAAGTTAAGAGCCCACACTTCTTATTTTCCCCTCCCTCACCCCCCACACTCACCCCCTTTAGAGCACAGGATACTTTAGCAGAAAAACAATCAACAGAATCTCAGTACATTCACCAAGGGCCAACGCCCCATGCCTTCTTTGGCCATGCATAGGTCATGCCTATCCTAGAGCAGATGTTCTCAACCTGTGGATTGAGACTCCAGTGGGGGTCAAATGACCTTTCACAGGGGTCACTTAAGATCATCAAAAAAATACAGATATTTACATTGTGATTCATAACAGTGGCAAATTTACAGTTATGAAGTAGCAACAAATATCACTTATGATTGGGGGGGTCACCAGAGCAGGAGGAACTGTAGTAAAGGAAGACTGAGAAAGAGAACCACACTTTTAGATTTCCCTTTTTCTTTTGGTAAAATTCTTCTCATCCTTCAACACTCAACTTTCTAGGCAGCTGCTGCAGAGATACTGGCTGGGCCTCTTAGCTGGACCCCATAGGATTCTGTCTCCTTCTGTCCTTCAACTCTTTACAGCAAACATTCCCTCTCTGTCCACCTCTCCCATGAGAATGAACTTGATTTAGCCTGAAATACTGCTTTATGCATCTCTTAGTCCCAGCACAATCTTTGAACATATTAGGTGCTCAATGAAAGTTTACTACCCTGAACCAATCATGCTATAAAAATCTAACCATCCTTTAGTGCACTGTTTCCATGGGGGAAAATGTGGTCCAAGTTCTTCCTAGCCTACTGGAAACACAGCTCACCTGAGTCACTGTCACAATGACATGAACATCATTTCATCTAGCATGTTCTTTTATAGGCAGGCTTTCTCATGAATTAGAGGGCTTGCGGGGTCCCAGGTCAGTGTAAGGGCCCTTGTGGTTCAAGAAAGGAGATTCCAGGTGGGTTTGCCTCTGTGCTCACTCATGTGGTTTGGGGGGGAGGGGTGAGGGTGAGAGTCTAATAAGACCCCAAGATGGTTTATAGTATGTAGGTAAGGATGAACCATAAGACTGGGGTTCAAGCTATGGGGCTGGGGAGCAGGCTAGGCCTGCACTCACTATATGTATTACCACAGTTGCTGGGTGACTAAGCAGCAAGCCACAGCAGTGATTCTCAGATGGCTGAAACTGGAACACGGAAGATGGTCTCTTTTCAGCAAATCTCAGAGGACCGTCATGACAGGAGATGAAGGCTTGGGCATTGCATTGGTTCAAGGTCTGTCCCAGCTTTATCCTTAGTTCTGCCCCCAGTCAAGCTATGGACACTTGAACATTTAGTTGGTCTCAATACTGCCCTTGCTGAGCTCTGATAAACATCTCTGCAACAAACCTAACCCTATTTTGCATATTGCTGTTGGATCATAAGGTTCAGCAAAGGGACAAATATGATATCCAGTTACACCTGAATTCCTGATAAACAATACATAATATTTGTAGTATAAGTCTGTGCTGAATATCACACGCAATTTGCCAGGGCATGCCCCATGCAGTATTTTAGAAAGTCTTTACAGAAGTACTGGCAGCTGGTGAGAACCACCACTGAGATGGTACCCGGGAGGGCAGAGGCATCAGAGGCATTCCTAGGTGAAAGCAAGCTTCTGATGCTCATTTTCTTTCAAACAGGGGACAAAGAACATGAGCAAGTTTGTGAACTTGGGGAAAGGAAGAGAGAGTGGGGATGAGAAGGGGTGGAAGGTGCAAACCCCAGCTACGGAGTCAAGGAGCTGACCTGTAATGGGGGGGGGTAGTCACCTTAGTCATCTCTTAGGAAGATCTGAGGGACCCTGCAAATGTTCTTAAAATCTTGGAGAGCCATGTCCCTAGGAAAGATAATGGACTCTAATCTAATAGGCAATCTCTATTTTACTCAAGTCTAGAAAACCACTGTCTACTTCAAAAGAACGGAAGAGGCAAGGTGAGGTGAAAGCCCATTCATTCTTCTGAGGGACTTCCTCGACCTGACTACCCCAGAATATTTATCCTGTCTTCACCTGGTCTATAGCACTTGCCCTAACCAGGACACCCTTGTTCCTTATAGGGAGAGAGAAACATGAGGGCTTAATGGAAAAGACACTCTAGACCCCTGTGGTTCACCAGATACCTGCTCAGAAGGAAGGGGTGTGTCAGGCAAGGAGGAGGACCTAAGTACGCTCATCCTTGCCGAGGGCTTTCAGAACCCTCCCTTATTCATTTTCTTTTTGAGGAAGGGCCAGAAAGCACCTTAACCAGACAGGCACATTGCATTGCCTGTTCTCATGGCATCAGCCAGGCTGCCTTTATTCCTGCTCTGAACCCACCCACCACTTCCCTGGGCTTTGAATCCCATCCTACTCCAGTCAGGTCAAACTCTCTCAAATCCTCCCATAAAGCTGCCCCTCTATCCTCAGAACAATGTACACTTAGGTTGATAAAAATTAAAATGGGGGCTAGGGATGTACCAAAGTTGGTAGAGTACTTGCCTACCATGCACAAAGGCCCTGGGTTCAACATCCAGCCCTGTATAAACCAAGTAAGTTGGTCCATACCTAGCATCCATCACCTAGGAGATAGAAACAGGAGGAACAGAGGTTTAATAAGATAACCCTTGACTACATATTGGGTTCAAGGCCAGCATGGAATACAGGAACAGCAATCTGACAGATAGATAGATAGATAGATAGATAGATAGATAGATAGATAGATAGATAGATAGATAGATAGAATAAAATTTCCCTTAGAAATATTTTTAAAAGAGGAAAGAGATAGGAAAGATGCCCTTCTGCAATAAAAGGGAATAATAGGGAAATTAACATAGATGTGAAGCTGTCTAGACTGGATAAGGAACCGCAATAGTATTAAATCCATGCTCAGTAGGCACAGTCCAAAATCATGGTGTTGGGACCATGGGTTTCCTCTGAGGCTGGCTGATATTCTGTTCTGTGTCTCACTCTCCTTGTTTCCGGTGGGTTTCTGGCAATCCCTGGTGTATTCTGGCAGAGAATGACAGAGATCTCTGCCTTCATGCCCACATGCTATGCTCCTGGAGCAAGTGTCTAAATGTTCCTTTTTCATAAAGACACCAGTCATGCAGGATTGAGGGCCCACCCTACTCTGATGTGTTCCCAGTGTGAGAACTTCCAGTCCTTTTCTGAGAAGCCATAATCCAGCCCCTATCAGGGCATAGTACAGTCCTCTGCAATTCACTGTAAGTCTAAAATTGTTTCAAAATTAAGACTTTAATTTTTTTAAGGTAATAACATGAAGGTTTGGAAAGAACTGAGGGAATGGTGTGCCAGGAAGAAGAAGGAACCCTCTTAGGGTTCCACCAACAAGCATCTTTTGGTAGGTATTTGAGAGGGTAACCTTCCCCAAGTGTTCATGTCCCCAGTATGAACAGAGTCCCCAGCCCAATGCTACTCTGGGAGAACTTCCCTTAGCAGGAAGACGCTCATGATCTTGCTTGAGGATATGAATATTTTTCCTTCTCAGACAAGCTTGTAGCAGGCCGTACTTGCCCAGCATCTCAATAGATGCTCGCAGTGGTTAATTAGAAGAATGTTGCTAAACAAAGACAGCTAAATAATTGTGTGTTTCACAGAATTTTATTTCTAAACTAGTATCTCTTAAAAATAGCACACTCCATATGAGAGTTTTCCTTTTATTCAAATCGTGTTTGAGAAATTGTATGTTTCGACAAAAGTTTTTCCATTCACAGAAAGAAGGGGCCATGGGAGTCAGCAGATGCTCCCCAAAGGGAGCAAACAGAAGGCCCCACCAGTCCTGGCTCCACACAGCTCTGACTTTTCTGATCCCTCAGGGGTGGGATCCCTAGTTGGAAACTTTCTGTATTTGGGACACATTGGCAAGCCAATCCAGGTGTCCATATCCTGACTCCGTACCCATGTGGGCCCAAGACTGTGCTGGACACCCCAAAAGGCCCTGCCAGACCCCTTCCACAGTCCTCAGTCTCCCCTGGGCCAAAGACAACTTTCTATCCCTCACATTTTGCATGGAGTTATTCTTCGTCCAGCCCAGGCCTCCTGGACAAGCGCAGAAAGAGGAAATAGCAGTGGACAGGGTGCAGGGTCATGTCTGCTGCAGTCACACCTCTGACCCATACAGATCCCTCCGGGAAGTAAGTCAGCCCCTTAGGTTTTCTCACTCCCAATCTGTGACTAAATTGAGTTGGACAGTGGAAATTAACACAAGGTTTTAAATACAGCAGCCCAATCCATAGCCTAGGATCCAAAAAGGTTCTAGCAAACCAGGAACAGAACCAGAGGACATCACAGCCTAAAATGCTTCATTTGTTTTAATCCCACTCAGGCAACTGTTACGGACCATGGCTCTGTATTCAGAGTGAGGCTTAACCCTGGTCTGTTAAGACCCCGGGATCTTTTCTGTTCCCTCGTATGTGCTTGGTTTTATCTCCTTCGCTGCAATGATTTCCACTGACCCTTCACCGGAATCCCCACATGTCTCCAAAATGTGATTTCCACATTTATGCCAACTCGAACATAAGCTCTTTTCCTGGAAGCTGTCCTGTGTGCCAAGCAGATGCCTTTTCTCCATGGGGGACTCCCAGAAGGGAAAAGAGGAATCTACTCCATGGGATCTTGAGGAAGAAAGGCTTTTTTCTTGATCCCCTTGGTTTTGAAGGAGACCAGAGGGTATGAGCGAGGATCCAGATGAAAAGTGTGAACACCAAGCACGGGGACAAGAAACACAATCAGACAGACACCGGGACAGAAGTCTACCCGTCAGAGGGGAAGTCAGTGTGGGAGAGGATGCTGGTCTGGGTGTAGATGAAGGGCTGTAAAGATGGTTGCTTTCTGCCAGCCAGAGCCCACTCAGCCCTACTACCCTGATGATGCTTGTGGTCTGTGTCTCGGATTTCATTCCCCCTCTCCCACTCTTGGTCTCCGTCTTTAGAGACACCCAATCTGAGCCCAAAGAGAAGAAACCTAGGCCAATCAGTGAACCCAGCCTCTGAGCACGGTGAGGAGTTCAAGTGACCTAGCGACCAATCAGAATGAGCTCCAGGACTGTTAGAAACCACCAGAATGAATATCCTTGTTTCTGTTGTAATCAGATGAATGGGCCTGGTGAAGCAATAGGGGCAAGATGGCATTCCGCAGGTAGTACTGCAAAGTCCAAGAAACCGAATCCCTAAGAGCATCCTGATGCCAGGCATGTATGGAGTGAGAGTCACAGTAATACTCGAGCTATACAGGTCAACAATGTAAGTTGGTGTGTGTGTGTGTGTAAGTTTTGGTTATCATCACTCAAAACCAAATACTAACAGACAGCACAGGTTGGAGAAGAGAAAGCACTCCAACAAGGCCATCTCAACTCCTGGTTCACCCACATAACAGCTATGTAAGTCTGATGAAGCCACTTATCTTCTTCAATCTCTGTTTCCTCACCCATCAAATGTACATAAGAATTCATGAGCTGAAGTCTATGGATGTTAAGGCTCTTTCAGTCCTGGCCGGATCTGCTGCATGGCCCTGGACGCAGTGGGAGACGACAGCATCCCGAGCAGAAAATTCACACCAATAAAAACATGGTTCATATTCTCTAATCCAGACAGCACCCAGTGCCCTGCCCAGGGATCCACTGCAGTGTTCTCTCCAGGGGAAAAGCGATGTCACACTTACGGGTCCAGCATCAGAAGAGTAGCATCTGAAGACTTTCATGCCAAAGACTCAGCTGTGCTCACAGAGATGGAGAGAAAGGGAAGTCACCTATACCTCATGGCCTTTTGTGCCTATACATAAATGAATGACCCCCCCCTTCTCCCTCCAGGATTGGGAAGAGAATTAACTCTAGGTTCTGTGAGCTACTTTGTACTCCCAGTGGGAAAGCTGCTATATAGCTATAAGGGAGAGGGGTGATTAATTTTATCTCTCTAAATGCCTCCATATCATTTGCCAAAATGATGATTTATTATTTAGACAACCTTTATATTTCCAAGGGGGCTTTCATATCATTTATAGTGAATAAAATAAAACTGATGAGGACTTTGAAAACCAGGCATGGCAAAGAGAAGTGTAAGAAACTGGGGTTATTTATCTACCACCAAAGAAGGCAGATGAAGGGCACAGTAAGAGAAGTCCATTATATGCAGGGCAGCACCACAGAGGGGCCGTCCTAGGGGCCGTCCTTCCTCCACACAGGTAGGGGAGGAAGAACTGAGATGGGACTGAGAGAGAGGCATTTTCTTCAGTGGCGTACCCACTGATATGTTCTCTGTGCTCCTACAAGTGACTCTAATTAAATTCATTGCCCCGCTCCCCCAAAAAACCACGGAAGTAGAAGGGTGATTAGTTGAGAAAAAGAAAAAAAAGAAAAAAAAATCAGTAAGAATGGGGGGAATAATGATATGAATATGATCAAAGTACACTGTATGTAGTGGAAATGAAACCTGATGTTATTTATAATTAGTGGATGCTAAAAAATAGCTCTTTTTTTTAAGTAATGGGATAGATGATGTTGAAGCTATGGCATGCAGGTTAGACATGTGGTGGATGACAGAAAGCATTACTTGAGCATATATTGGTTCTTAGTACAACATCTAAGGGCTGATTTCACTTTTTATGCACTAATACAAACATAAGTAGTTAAAGAAAAGCATCTTCAGAAATGATAGAGGATGACTAAGGGCCACACCCGGTCTTTCAGAAGGAACAGCATATTAAGATAGCAAACACTCCCTGCCATGAGGCAAGCCACAGTGAGAACTGGGGACTGGAGTGTAGAGAGAATCTCTTATAAGCATCATCTGTCCAAAAGAAAAAAGAAAAAAAAAACTATGGCCAATGAGCTCAGGCAGGAAATAGGGGGTAGGACCCTAGCAGGGAGATTCCGGGAAATAGTGAGAGGCATGAAAGCTTCACACGGGAAGGCGTAACAAGACGGATGCCTTGTTACACATGCCTGAACACAGATAACCAGCCACATGGCAGAATGTAGATTAAAATAAATGGGTTATTTTAAATTACGATCCAGTCAGAGAAGAGCCTCGTTATATGACCAAAATATTTGTAAATCTATTTTGAGTCTGAGTCTTATTTCTGAGAGCATGGGGCAGGGAGGAAGGAAGAGCAAATTTCTACACTGGAGTGTGTTATGCGTGGAGGAAGCAGATCCAGGGACTCTTGAGTAGAGGAGGGCTAGACCTGGCCAAACCCAATGCCTCTGCTTCTTGAAAAAACTCCCCTGAGTCTCTAGATCATGTTGCATCTGGAGCACAGAGAAGCGCTTGATGAGAGGACAGACCAGATGGAGATCTGTGGGCCAGGACAAATACAAATTGATGGACTTGGAGCTGGCAGAATAGTGGTACCCAAAGAGGGGCCACCAGGAACAGCATCTCCCGTGGGATATCTCAAGCTCTGCCTTTTTGGCATCATTATCAAGGCTTAAATAAAACCATGCAAGCGATGCTTACCCAATCTCAACTACTAGAATGCTTGGCCAAAACCAACCAGCTGAAATGGACAGTTTAGCACGCTTAGGTTCAAAGCCATCCCATCAGAGCTACAGTAGATCTGTTGACTGGCAACAAGACTGCCAGGCTGCATACCAGCAGCCAAGCATTCGGGCATGATAAGCACCCATTCCCAACGTCACCAGTCTGCCTCAGATGAACGCAGACCTGTCCTGGACATCTCTTCCTGGTTATGTCTACCCTCAGACACATGCCAGAACTGTGGTCGCCAACATCGCACCTGTCTAGTCTTGCCTTATATAACAAATTCACTTGATTGCTTGCATAACCTCTGTTTATTGAGTATAACAAATCGCCCCCCAAATTTAGTGGCTTGAGACAATAATGTTTTATTATCTCTGAAAATTCTGTAGGTTGGATGGACTCAGCTGGGCAATTCTCACTTGGGCAACTCGGGAGGCGGCAGTCAGACACTGGCAGGGCCTGTGGTTATGTGAAGCCTCCACTTAGCTCAGAGCCAGCATGGCTCACTCACATGGCTGGCACCAGCTAGGCTAGGCTATCACCTGGGGCTGTCAACTGAAGCATCTACCGACGTCGTTCTGTGTGGCGCGGGCAGCTTACAGGTGGTAAGCAGGTTTCCAGATCATGCTCAAACTAGAGTCTCCAGAGATAAAAGTGAAAACCGAGTGAGGAACATGTTCTAACTTTAGAAATTAGCGGTATCTTGGCCACATATTACCCACCAGTGCAGTCATCAGGACAGTCTAGATACAAAATGAAGGAAATTGGACTCCACTCTGTCTAGGTCACATTACAGAGAGCACACTTGCATGGGAATGTTGCTTTAGCTGTCTTTGAGGGACCTGAGAGACCACAGATTTAATAACACGGAACAATGATGAAGAAGATTCCAAGGGGAATGAGAGCCATCATCGGTGTCACCTGCAATGTGTCACCTCCCAGAATCTTCAGACCTAGATCCTTTAAACTCTCCGTACACCAAAGGCCACCATCCCCAGATGATTTCCCCCATCTACCTTCTGCCCTACACTCTCCTTCCAGGAACTCACTCCCACATCTCCCAAACCTTTGACTCTCAACAGGCCCTGCCTCTTTCTCATCTCCATTATGAACTTCATGTCAACAGGAATTAGCAGCCCTACCTTACTGGACACACAGGAAGCCACCCAGCATTTTGTCACTTGCAAGAACCAGGATTCAAAAAGATAGAAGTGTGAACCCTTCTGTAAATAGTCAAAGAAAACTCACAGGGAAGTCTTACTTGTTTTTATTGTCTTGTAGGTCTGCAAAGGGCTGTTGCTCACAAAGACTGTTGTTCCGGATGGCAGTGTGCTCTCCTCTGTGGCCTGCAGAAGCTGGGCAGGGAGAAGCCAACTGGAGACCTTCATCATCTAATTGATAGGTCACATTTTAAATCCCCAACCTTGGCTCTCCATGTCTCTCCTTCTTGACACTCCATCATTGCAAGCATCTCTTTATAATGCCATGGCCTTTTGCCATGGAAATGGATGCTATCGCAGACACCTGACTCGGAGCAGTAAAATGTCCTTGTGTTAACAGAGGACTTCAGCATGGATCCTTGTGTCTACGAAGCTCAATGAGAGTCACACTAGTTTCCTGAATGTCTCTTGAGTTTCCCATCATAAACTGTCTCATGGGACTAATAGGCTGACTTGGGACCAGAAGAGTTCTGTCATGACCTTGGCCAAGCTGGGCCTTGGCTTTCCCATATGCAAAATGGAAATGATAATGTTTAGCTCGTAATGTTCTTGTGAGGGGCACACGAATATCTCCTCTGTGGTAGAGCCCGAGACAAGACCCATGCTCAACAGGCAGGCCTCCCTCCTCCTGGACTCCCAGAACCTAAAGAGATTGTATGGCCCATTCCAGTAATCAGGAACCTCCAGGAGCATTTAGGAACGGCAAGGAGCGCTGGAAATTCTGGGCTACTAAGAGGGCCTTGATGGCATCAGTCCTGCCACATGGTGATGTCCCCTTCTCTTCCATCCATCTCTGTTCTCATCCCCCACATCTGGGATCTACCATGTAGCCTAGCGAGAACTCTCTGAACTGACTCTTTTCCATGAAGAGACAAGTACATCTCTGCTCCAATCCAAACACTCTTTAAAACAACTTTTAACCCAAAGCAATTAAGGAGCTACAGGTCCAGGGGAAATCAGGGGGGTGGGGTAGGAGAAGGGGTGGGGAAAGGGCAGGGATGCTTTAACCCCAGTGCCTGGGGAGGGAATGAAGAAGGTGAGTAGTCCTAGTGGAGTTGGCTATGGCTGCCTCCTGGAGCCTAGATCTGAGGCAAGGGCGCAGGTGTTGATGGGAAATGGACAGAGTATGACCCCTGCGGGGCTGTCCTATGTTTCAGTTCACCCACAGCAACAATCTGCGACTCCAACCCCTATGAACCAGCCCAGCACTTCTGAGAAGGATACAAACCTCCTGCCAGGTAACTGGGCATCAATTCCGCAAGAGCAAGAGCAGGCTATTTTAAAATTGAAAGGTCTCTGCTAGAACTTAGATCTGTGTCTCTGCTGAATGAGGCAAGATGGAAACAGAAAGCATTTTGGAGAGAGAGCAAAGCTCTCAAAGGAGAGGCTGGAGTGGTTGGTCCTGCTTACAAATGGCATAGGATTATTCTCTGCCACTTTAAATGTCACATTGAATAAAATCACAGGCATTCCTAGAAAGTGTGCAGGCAACGTCCTGGCCTTAGGGAGTAAACCCTTTTGCAAATGAAATGAAAGAGGAATATGTATATATTGCTTAGGTCCCACCACCACTCCACACACTCCACCAATTTCAGTCAGCTCACTACACCAACAAGAGTTAACCATGGAAACTGGAAGAGACCAGCGACCCAGGCATCGTGGGTATGAGGAGTCTGACCTATGTATGTCTATACTATACCTACTGTGTTACATTATTCCTTATGCATAGAAACAGAGACTAGCCCAGAGCCTACAGGATAGTGATAAGGTTTATAGGGACCCAGGCTGAGTTACCACTTATTCATAGCAACAGAGAGGGCAACCTGAGCCTACAGTGTGGATGGTACATGGTAGATGAAGATCAAACACCACAGGTCAGAAAATCTGGCTTCCATGCAGGAGGGTAAAGTCAAAGTGGGATGTTTGCTAGCTGAAGTATGGGGTCCCCCTACCTCACTCCCACCACCCCCTATTTCAACAGTGCCATCTACTTTCCATGTTTAGCCAACGTTCTGGACACAACAGTCTAGGAACGCCCTCTCTGTTGCTGACCCACTTGGTGGGTAGGATCAAGCCCCTGGCTTCCCCACTTGCTTTTGCCTACCACTATACCAAACCCAGGTTAGAGAAAGGCTGGGTCCTGGTTTGTGGCAAACAGCTGCCCCAGAGTCCCAGGGTTTCCATTACTAGGCACACTGGCATTGGCAAGGGAACTTTCCCACCGAAGAATCCATAAACCAGACTTCCACCGCCACAGAAATAATCCTCCTTTACACAGGAAAAGATACACCCCCTTAGTCTCTCCAGGTCTTCATCCTGCTGAATGAGGGTAATGCATGGAGCTGACCTTCCAGCCCTTCTCCCCAGACCTTCAGGAGTAACCTGGACTGCATCTTCAGTCCTCCTGAGTGTCTAGTTCTACAATCCATTCTGAAAACCTTGAGACCTTTCTTGCCACTGTCATCCCAGTAAACTTTCTAACAAGTAAATGAATAAAGCCACAGTCTCTCTGGAACAACCTGCCCAATACAAATTTTCTCTTTCATGAAGCTCATCTGATTTCTGCTGTTGTTGTTGTTAAGCAGAAGTGGGAATGGAGATACCAATTCTGAGTCAGGAAGACGCTCCAAACTTTCCAGGAAAAGAGGAAACGGCTGAGGCTGATGGGGACATACTCAGGCACCTCAGATAAACATAAATAAATAAACCACAGCAGTAGAGAACTTGCAGTTACAGAGTCACCTGGGCCCCAGCTTTTCTGGTTGCTTGACTTTGTGTGGGCTAATTTGAATATATTTTTGTCTGTGATTAAAGGGCCCAGTTTCCATCCCTGAATTGTAACCTCTAAGCATATCTTGTCCTATTCTTGGCATAAAAGCAGTCAGTTTCTGGTCCAAAGGGACAGTCTTTAAATGCTGGAAGGAAAGGGAGGAGGGAAGGAAAGAGGGAGGAGAGAAAGGAGAAAAGGAGGGAGGGAGGAGGTAGGAAGGTTAGGAGGGAGGGAGGAGAAA
This sequence comes from Tokudaia tokunoshimensis, assembly GCA_036184795.1. NCBI lineage: Eukaryota > Metazoa > Chordata > Mammalia > Rodentia > Muridae > Tokudaia > Tokudaia tokunoshimensis. The sequence goes on from BTHU01000008.1 coordinate 103,467,552, forward strand.
GGGAAGGACAGATATGGTTGCCTCACATATGCATGCACTAAATTAGTAATGGGGAAATGCCAATCTCACAAAAGAAATCCTGCGCAACCAAGGTATCCTATCCATAGACAGAGGGGAGACCTGGGACCAACCTTCCTAGAGGAGGCAGCTGGCATTTTGCCCAACATGAAAAGCAATACATAGAAGAAACCACAGTCATAGCAGTCAGCAGGAGGGTAAACTGAGGCACTAACTCAACACTATACAATCTGTATGAGGCCCACAGGGACCTGAACTCAGATGTGCCTGACTCCCATACCCTGCCAAAGTGTGTGAGAAGAGATATCCTGTTCTATCCAATGAGGAAGCAAGACAGGAAAATCTTGGCAGCAGGAGCAGGACTCAGAGCCAGGAGCATGGGCTGGGTCTCCACCCTTTACCTTCTGCACTTACATAATCTTCCTGTGTCTCCATTCCCACCTCGTCCCCTGTGCACTGACGAATGGGCATGACCCCAGCACCAGTAGATCAGGGTGGTAGGCTGTGCCACTCACTCTACGACACCACAGACAGGATTTTTAACTTTGGGAAATATTCATTAAAAAAAATTGAGAAACAACAAAATGTCCCGAGGTCAAAGCTGATGTATGACCCCATCAAAAAAAGAAAAGAAAAAAAAAGTCCCTGGCATCCAAATAGCAGAATAAAAATAGCTACATCAAACAGCTGTGCCAACCTTCTCATCGTGTCGGGGGAATATAAATTGGTTTAGCCTTTTTGGAGGGCAGCTGGCAACATCCATCAGACTTTTAAACAAGCCAAGTTTTTCCTTAAACTTTCTATTTTAAAATGATATCGATCACACAGGAAAGTTACAAGGCCCATTCTTCCAAGTACTTTCTACCCCCCACCCTTAGTCCACCAATTTCCAACATTTTTTCCACATTTGTTTGACCATTCTTTCTCCCTCCACATACTTCAACAAATATATCATAATATATATGGTTTTTGCATTGTGTACATGATATTATATTATGCATACATTAATTTTCATTCTTGACTCCTCCAAGAGTACAGCCAAGAGCCTGAGGGCACCATGGTCTTCTGCTGATTAATTCTTGAATATTTCTTTCTAAAGAAAAAGGATATCCTTGTGTCTGGCTTCATCTGAGGGACCTTGCTCTCAATGATGAAGGTGGAGAGCAATCAAGACTCTAGACATCCACCTTGGCCTCCACATATATGTGTGTGCGCACACGCACATGTGCACAACTGTATGATACACATAGGAAAATAAGAAAACAAAAATAAAGAAGTGACTTTCAAGCAGCAGAGGCTTCCATTGCACTCAGAGGCAGAGTGGATGCAGCCTCAGCTGCACTGGTTTGTATGTGGTGAAAAAAAGGCCCAGGTAGCCATGCAGTCCTCGGTGCTATCACAGAAGACCTATGCATCCCTACTAAGTGTCCTCTCCTCTATGACTGCCATGATCACTAACCATCATGCAAGTAACAGCAGACATGGGTGAGGCCTCTGCAGTGCTGGACAGTGTAGAACCCTGGGTCCATCTTACAAATCTCAGAAGCGAGGCATAGTTGAAACCATAGTTCAGATGCACTGCAAGCCAGAACAGCTGGAAGTACCTAGAATTCCAAGAGGACAAGAGAAAGGTGTGGAGTAGCCTGGAACATCCAATGCCCTGTCAAGTGGGCTCAATGGTGACAGAGTCTGGGAGAATACCTGAGGATGCTTCCGGTGCGGCTTCTGACCTCCCTTCGCAGGACACTCTGTGAAGAGGAGTCACACCTTTCTCCGTTAAAAGAAAACATCAAGGGGCAGGGAACATGGTTCAGTCAACAAAGTATCTGCAGCACAAGCATGAACAGCTGAGCCTAGATCCTTGACATTTATGTAAAGAGCCTGGAGTGTTCACACATGTCCGTAACTCTTACACTGGGAATGGAGTGAGGGAGACACTCAGATCTGCCATGGGGCTCATTGGTCAGCTAGACTAGGCATTTGGTGGACTCTGGGTTCAATGAGAGATCCTGTCTTAAAAATGTAAGGTGGAGAGTGATAGCGGGGGATTCCTAAAGTCAACTTCCAACCTCCACACTTATCTGTGCACACACACACACACACACACATACACACACACTGCACAAAGGAAGGGAGGGAGGGAGGGTGGGAGGGAGGGAGGGAGGGAAGCTACACAACTGAAACAAGACCTAGAGAAGATATCCGTGGTTTCCAGCTGCCTTCTGCATCCACCAGCATGCAGGTGAAGCAATTCCTGCAGTGGACCTGTCTCACATACCCAGGTACACAGTAGAGGAGAGGGTAGAACTGGGGGTGACATGTGACACCCCCAAAATCAGAGAAACACAATCCCAGGTAATCTGCACTCTGGACTCCTGCTGAGGGTCACACAGTCCCATGACAGAAGTCCACTTCCTAAATCCTGACTGCACCCCCCAGATCTATCCATGAGCCTCTTCCCCTATAACTGACAAGCTGTCTTTGTAGAGAAGACAGCCCAGCTCACCCTCACTCCTAAGAACGACACCCAGAAGGTATAGTGTATAGTCTTCTATAGAGACAATATATGGTCTCCTGAGTACAAAGGGTAATGCAGCTTGTCATGCAACGGGTGGGTGAAGTCATTCTGATGCTTGCAAAGTCATCCATGTTGGAAAGGTTCTCATATTATGATCTAAAGAGCACAAGCAAAAGACATGCACATCCATTTCATCCGACAATGACTGCGAATAGTGAGAAACACACAGAAACCCCATCATCAGCCATTAGGTAAATGAGAATGGAAATCAACAATGTCACACCACCATACGCCCACTGGAACGACTACATTTCGAAAGATTGACAATACCAGTTGTTTGGGAGGATGAGGAGCAACCGGGAGTCTCACACCCCACCCGTGTGTGCACAATGGCACAGTCACTGTGAGACACAGATTGACAGCCTCTTACAAAGGTAAACATACATTTGCCGAAGTAAGCAGCGTTTCTGCCTTTCAGTATTTATCCAAGAGAAATGAACACGTAGTTTTTATTCTGTGTCTCATAGACATGTGTTTGTTTGCTGTAGCTTTGTTGATAAACAGCTAAAAACTAGAAGCTAGAAACAAAAGTCTAGTAGATAAGGCAGTTTAGATTTACTTCTGCAACAGAATAGTACTCAGCAATAAAAAAGGACTGATACAGTAACATAGAAGACGCTCGGATATATTTGCTAAGTGAAAAAAGCCGAACAAGACCAGAGAGTAGCCTATTACACGAGCATCTGGAAAAAGCAAAACAACAGAGAAACCAGACCAGTGGTTGCCAGAGGCCAAGGATAGAGAGAAGAAAGTGGTAATGGAGATAAAAGGGCCAATGTGGGTATGTTCAGATTGTGTTTGTGTGGTGGTGACACGTCGACCTCCGGTGTGTGGAGTCCTGTGGACTCAAATGGTACGGTGAAAAGTTCATCGTCTGGGAACTGTATCTCAAGAAAGCTTATCTTCTCAAAGACTTGACCTGGACTCAAGAATCTACCCTCATTTGCTTAGAGTCGGGACTGATGGTCTTCAGAAAGTTGCTCTCACATCCTGAGAGGCAGGGCTGATGTTCTGCATGTTCAGGTCAGCGTCCGCCCTGACCATCAGTTCCCACAGCATGAGTCTCTGGGTTAGCCCATGCCCCGGCTCTCTGGACTTTGGCACCTCTCCAACAGCTAAAGGACTAATTAGTACCTGTCTAGCAGAGACCTCATGAGCCAGTTACACCTGGCTCCACACCAAGGGATAGGAAAAGAAATGGTTTACAGCCTGCTCTAACTCAGTTGAAGACAGGCTAAGCTACCACTGGGCCCACTTCTTCAGAAAGCACTTTCTCCACAGGGAGGGAGCCCAATTCTCCATCAGGAAGGAAAGTAAAAGCAACTTGAATTATAGAATGGTTCTTGGCCTGCCAAAGGCCTCAGTGTGGGAACTGGTATCCTGACTATCTTGTGGCGTAACATTTCCCAGCATGCCACGTAAGAAAAACAGCTTCAAGGGTTCAGAGGGAAGGGAATGAAAATGTAAACCAGAACAAGACTGAGAAACACTGGTTTATGTGCAGGAATCACATAATAGAAAACAGTGATGCACAGTCCTAGTCCAGATGGTGGGCATTCCCACATGGAGTATCCACTGAGACAACGGGTTACCAGAGTTCACGTGGCGAGATGGGAACCGGAAATGCAGTGTGATGTGACAGAATTAGAGCCACGCAGGTTCTCACGAGCCTCCCTCACACGATAGAAAGCCAGCTCCTCACTCTCCCTCAGATTAGCACCAACATGAGTTCATCTGGTCTCATGGCTAGCGCCGTCCACCTGAGGGATCCAGAGTCACCTGAGGGACGGACCTCTGGGCACGCCCACAGGGGCTATCTTGATGACATTCATTGGGGTGGGGCGAGCCACCCACAGTGGGTGGCACTTTTCCTGGTTGAGACGGCAGACTTTATCAATGAAGAAAGAGAGCTGAGCAGCTAGCTGTATGTATTCACTGCTCTCTGCCTTTAACCGAGGACACATTGTGACCAGCTATTTCAATCTTCCACCTGCCCTGACTTCCATGGTGGACCGTATCCGTCAACTGTGAGCTGAAAGAAACCCTCCCTTCCTTAGGTTCCTTTCGTAAGAGTATTTTGTCCCAGCAACAGAAGTGTAGCTAAGACACCTGGCATCAGTTCCTAACTAAGCCAGCACTGCAGATGTACAGAGAAGGCTTCAAGCCGGCCAGCACACTGGTGTCCAAAGAGGGACTAATGGAAGCCCTCCCAAACTGGCATCTCCCCTCCCCAGCATTGCATCTCTCTGTCCTTGTCTGGAGCCCGCGGTGGCAGAGGCACACACAGCATGTCCGCTCATTGTTTCCAGTGGGTGTTAAGTAATGAAGACAACTTCCAAATGAGAAGAAATTAAGCGCTGGAGCCGAGTCCCTACATTGTCAGGCTCAGCCGAGCGAGCGCCTCCTCCGAACACTCGCTTTGTGCCTGATACATTATGACAAAGCCGTAATTGTTCTTTCAGTCTTTCCCCGATATTTCATAACAACGTGAAGTGGGAGTCGCAGAGGTCAGTGGTGCTGTAGAACGAGCGATGTTCTTATTGTCCCTTTCTGAATGGTGGCTTCCATTTGCCAGGCTGCTGCATGCCCATGCATCTCAGCAGCCAGGCCTGGTGTTGTTTAAAAGAAACTGCACCACCTACCCAGGGCAGAATGTCCTGATTTGCTAAATGGTCTTGGACCACTGTCTAGACTCATCATCTGCATAAATACACTCATATGCAAGCACGTGAGCACACGCACAGGAATGTATTCACACATAGGCAGACATACAGGCACACGTACACATGTGCACCTACACATGCATACACACATTTGCACATGCATACACACACACACTCTTTTCCCAAGCGACCCACTCCAAACCTGTGAACGGAAACAACAACTGTCAAGTTCACAAGGATCAGGTAACAGATGCTTTTGTCTTCTCCCTGGGACAACAGCACTCCTGTCTGGTAGATGACAAAGAAATCCTAGGTCTTTCAGTGAAGAGTCCCTCAAACCTAGGCTAAAACCTGACTCTGGGAGACAGGGAGATGAACTAATGAGTCAAAGTTCTTGCTGTGTAAGTATGAGGACCTGAGTTCAAATCCCCAGCACAGATGTAAAAATCTTAGCATAACTGTTTATGCAACTTTAACCCCAATGCTTAGGGAAAGGATATGGAAACAGGAGAGCTGTCACAGCAGGCTAGTCAGCCTAGCTGCAGGATCATGAGAGAGAGCCCAAGGAGGAGAGCGATACAGCAGAAGACCCCACATCATCCTCTGACCTCCCCCATGCATGCACAGATTCATGCAGCTGCATGAACATTGGCACATGTATCACACACAGGACCTCTCACCCCCCACCCTACCTCCATCCCCCACTACCCCCCCATGCAGACTCTGTTTTGAATTTTTCTAATAGAACTCCATAGTTGGAAAGTGGAGTGTGTCTGTGAGTGTATAGGAAGAACTTGGTAGTAGCATCCAAAACCCAAGGAGAGTCCCTCAGGCTTGTTCCAGAAACAAATCACACCTCTTGAGCCTCAGTTAACAGATCTATATAATGGACTCAATTCCTGTCTACTCATAGACAGGAATCTCTTCCTGTAGACATACTTTACAGAACAGACTTCTTCAGGAACCAGTAGATTATTTGGGCATATCTGGATGTACAAGTTGTATAGGACTTTGCATGTTCAGCTAAGGCTCGGGGTGAAACCCATGAGATGCTCTGAGGAAATGCTCCTGGAGTCCGATAGGGGCTCTGTTTGGAGAACTTGGGTACCAGGAAAGAGAGCAACAGCCCTGGCAGGCAGTGGCAGAGAGCAGCTTTGCACTTGATGCCTAGGGCATGATAGTTGCTAAGAAACCATTGAGATGCAAATAGGTTGGTAAGTACTTAGCAGCAAGATCCCAGAATAGGGAGGGGAGGTGGGGGGGGGGGGGATGCTCTCAACTAGTCAGGTGAGTGAAAGGAAAAGTAGGGAAAGTACTTTCTCTTGACTGGGGAAAGAACCAATAGTTTTCTGTGGAGCTGCAGCATTGTGCTACTGAGTTAAAAAACACAACAAAAACAAAACAAACAAAAACTCCTGCTCGGTTCCACTTGTCTGGGAGTAGAGCAAAGTTAGAACCTAGAGCAGGGAGCCTGGAAAGTGCAGAGTCTCCCCTGCTGAGCTCTAGGCAGACTTTAAATACTTTTCTTTCCCTTGAGAAAGTGTTATTTAAAGTCTGGAAGAAGCAGTCTGAACTGTGCCTACAAGCACTTTCTGTTCAAGCAGGAGGAGGACCTGAGTGAGCACCAGGCCCCAGCACCCACGCTTTTAAAAAGGCATGGCCATGTGTATACAGACAGGGGGGCTGCTGGGGCTTGAACCTTATCCAGATTCAGATGGGGATCCTGTCTCAATGGAATAAGGTGGACTGTAATAGGGCAGGACACCCACTATCCTCAACTGGCCTCTGTACTCACACAGGTGCACACAGTCACCACCACCACCACCCAAACACACACAGACACACAGACACACACACACACACACACATACACACAGATACACACACACAGATACACACAAACGCACACACACACACACACAAATGCACACACACAGAGGGTAGGGAGTTCTGCCAAGGACACTAAAGACTTGCCATCTTGTACAAGTTTTAAAACCTAGAGTAAAGGAGAATTGAGACCATATGCTGAAAACTGACTCAGTACAGAAGCCTGGGCATAGCTAACCGGTGATTGGCAGTGTCTGGAAAGAGGAAAAAGGTCACCTCACTGACCTACCTAGGTGCCTTTCCTTCATTCTTGCTTTCCACTGGGCATTCGGCTTCCATGTGAGGTTAAGTTTAGGTGCACCAGTGTCCACACAGGGACCCAGGGTGTCGAAGTATGAAGGAAGCCAAGGCTTCAGGCCACTGCTTTGACAAAGAGCTCCACTGTAAAAACTCTTCCTTCTGACTCAAGGGCAGTCACCAGGACCTTAAAACCACTCTGCCTTCAGCCCCATGCCAATGTGCTCCATCTACTCACCCCTGAGTTTGATCGTGTCCGGGAAGAGAGGGAGCATCCTGACCAGGACAGAAGCTGCCTGCCCAGCTACCTCCAGCCTTCCATTCCTGGGCGGTTACATCCTGTCAATTTCTACTTCCTTAGCTTTCACCATGTCTCTAATGAGGCTATCTGAGTCCTAGCCTCCGCTTTCTGGCCTCCACATCACATCCTTTCCCTTACTGTACATGTGATGGTTCTTGCTCCATTAGCCAGTCAACCAGGAGCACAGCATTAGTATGGTAAATGGCCACCAGTCTTACATTCATTTCTGCTTCTACTAGCAACTGTATGACGACATTTTTGTGAGGAACTTGCCCTTTTGTACCTCAAGCTAAGCAACTGAGGTGAATCAGAGATCATTTCCCCACCCAAACTAGTTCTGGGTCATATGACCTAAGCTTGGCCAATGATAGTATTCCATCCTCCTGTGACAAAGCCTGGTTCACTGAGAGGCTCTGGACTTATAATAGAGGCCAAGGGGACAAAAATCAGGGTGCTTTAGAGGGCAAGAGGTTGAGACTTTATATTTCTATTGATAGCTCAAGAGGCCTTGAGTTTGAGACTGTCAACGGCCATGTGACCACCACACAGGGCAGAGGATGGAGTCCACAGGAGTGACTGCACTTTTTCTCTGTGAATTCCACCATCTCCACTCTAAACTTTTCTAGGCCTTAAAGGACCAACCTCCATGGCCTGAGTCAAGTAGACTCTAATGTTCTCTGTCGTACAAAGTGCATGCATTCACGCACATGTGCTGTGTGTACCAGAGAGCACTGGGTGCCTTACTAAACAGCTCTTTATTCTTTGAGACAGGATCGCTCACTGAACCTGGAGCTCACTGATTGGCTAGATGAGCAGGCCAGCAAGACCCAAGGGTCCATCTGTCTGCACCCCTCCAGCATGGGGTACAGATGTGCTGCTGCCCCTGTCTTTCCCACAGCACTGGGGATTTGAACTCGGGTCCCTGCACTTGCACTGCAAGCACTTTTACCAAGTGTGATGTCTCTCCGTCAAGCTCCTACCTTCTTGTTGAGTTCACCCAATATGAGATGCTGGCAAGAGACAGAGTAAAGGAAGAACTGAAAGAAGACAGCCTCAACCCTATTCTGTGCAGTCTGGGCAACAGCTACATTCTTACCTGTGTCTGACCCTTCTCAGGAAGTTCCCTCCACGGAACACTCTGGACAGATCCTGATAGCCCTGGGCTACATAATGACTTGGCACTGCTGTGATCTGGATCCATCCCCATCCTCACTGGGTCCCTTAACTCTTTGCACATTTCTGTAAAGAGTTTCCTAAGTTAGCCCTTCAACACTGTTTGTTGTCTGTTTTACATCAGGACCCCAGCTTACACAGACAGAAACTAAAGAATAAAGGCAGACATAGGAATAAAGGGTCAGAGACAGCATGTTATCCCAGAGAATAGTCATGATTTCAGTCTCAAATGATCTAGCAATGATCTATTCTGTTTTTTCTCCAGCCTGAGTTAAGCATCTGTCACTAAAAACAAAACATATGGCTGGTAGGTAAAGCCTAAAGCCTTTGGTAGAAAACTCTGGATGTCCACCTTTGTGAGAGAAAGGATGAGAACCACCTGGACCTCTCATTCTACCCACCTCCACCTCAGACAATGACCTCTCCCTCCTCCAAGAAAACCCATTCCCCCGACACGCATGGTGGTCTTTATCTCACACACATGTACAGGCTTCTCCTACCGCCCCCATACACATGCAGTCTCTCTCATACACACACACACACACATGCAGTCTCTCTCTCTCTCTCTCACACACACACACACACATGCAGTCTCTCTCTTTTACACACATATACACACACATGTGCACACACACGTGCACATGTGCACACACACTTCTTCCTCAACCCCTTCTGGTTTGAAGCATGTCCCTGTTGTCATCCCCCAGTGACAGGTGTGGAACCATCCACTCATCCACCTGCATCCCTCCAATGTCCTTTCAGAAGCAGCCTGTAGTTTCCGAGCCTCTGTCTCCCCCACCAGACTGCTATTCAGTGAGCTCTTCGAAGGAAAGGCTGTGTTCTTTATCTCGGTGGGTTTGGTTCTCAGTATAGCAATTCTCAAATAGATGCTCAACAAAAGTGCTCTTAGGTGAGCACGGACTGCAGGGCAAATGCTTGCCCTGCATCTCACACCCGAGTTGCCCCTTATAGATTCTGGACTCTCTAATCTGGGAGTGGCTCAGCCCTTATGTGATACTAAGAGCTGAGGCTGCTTCACCTACTCTGTAAGGCATCTTCCATCTTGGTTCAGTTGGACCAGATAGAACTCCAGTCAAATCAAAACTTATCCCCCATGCATAGCACGCCGGCTTGCTATGACTGCCCTTCAAACAGAAAGCAAGCCTCCTGCCTCCAACCTTAGGTTTTCCAACCCTGTTCTCAGCACTCACAGTCACATCCCATCTGTTCCCATTATATCTGTCCTGAAATCATGCTGTTTAGCTTCCTGGTGACCATCTATGCCCCAGTAGCCAGCCCACTCCTGAAGATGGAGCACCCCCTACTCTGCACACTATGGGAGGTTAGCAGATGTTTGCAAAACCTTACATGAATGAAACACAGCATCTCCTCCACCACCCCAGCCTTGCCCTGCATGGCTTTCTAATTCTTTCTGCCGTTTTTTTTTGGGGGGGGGTTTCCAGTTATCATTTGTCGCATAATCAATCCAAACTCAATGTCTTTAAGTAATGGTGGCATTTATTTTGCTCTTGAACCTGCAGTTGAGACAAGGCTCTTGAAGAACGCCTGCCCCTTTCCACTCAGGGAAAGCAGTGGTGGCTCAAAAGATGGGGTGGTAGCCACCTGAAGGTTCAGTTGTGACCAGTATTGGAAGCTGGTCATGGCCTGGAACATGAGCTGGGATGTGCACAGGATATCCCTGTGACCTCCCCCTGCCACCTGAGTTTCTTTGACAATATGGCAACTCAGATAAGAGAGAGAGGGAGAGAAGGGAGGGGAGGGAGAGAGAGCTTGCTCTTTATGGTCTTTTATGACCACAGCAGGTGGATACAATATTCATGATTCAGCTTTAAACATTCCTTTTCTTTCTGTGATCAGATCCTGGGGCAAGGAAAGCTCACAAGTAGAGGGGTCCACTGGGGTGAACTCCGAACTTAGTTTGGGGCTGAAAAAGATCATTGGGAAACTCAACAAACGCATCTGAAACCCCAGAGGTAACATTACAACACAGGGTCAGACGATCTCTCGGGGGATAAAGAGCAGCAGATATTCAAGGCCTGTAAGACATGTGCACCCATGTTTGTCTGTGTGGAGCTAGAGAGGGCAGTACGGGAGGTGGGGCAGCAGGACATAAGGAAAGGAAGAGCCGGGATGGTGAAGGGTCTTTCTTGGGTCCTGAAGGTACCAGGGAACCAGCAAGGATGCACACACAAGGTATAAATATGAGGATATCACATACCAAGTCACAGACTCGCACCCAAAGTATGTTCTCAGCAGTGGCTTCTCAGTACTCCCCCAAAACTTAATGGATTTTCTGGTGACACTGACACCCCATTCTTTCCCTCCAAGCTTACCGATCACCCTATTTCTGTAGTGCGCTCATCCTCAGAGGGGTGGAGACACCCCGGAGGGGCTTCCAGTCCCGTGAAGACCACAGCAGACAAGCAGGAGCAGAGTTCAGGGCAGAAGTGGGTATGAGAACACATGGACCCCTTCCCTCTCCTCCGGCTCGCCTCCCAGCTCCAGACGCCCCTGGCATCAGTGGGAGAGACAGCAAGGCTCCTGTGCTGCTGGGCTGGAAACACAGCACAAGGAAAGCAGAGGACAGTCAACCACAGTGCCCAGCTGTGGCTCACAGAAAAGGCCAACTTCCTGCTGGGTCCTATCCATGGTCATGGCCCTCAGAGGGCAAGCCACTGCCCAGACACTGAGGAGCTCAGAGAGTTCCCATATCTAGCGCTGAGGTTGGCTCAGTGTCTTCCTCTGCAGTTGGCCAGAGGAAAGGGAGTAGTGGATCAATCAGGAAACAGCAGGGCCCAGGCTGAGACAGGTAGAGCAGGGCTCCAGAGAAGAAACAGGGGCACCCATCTACCTCCAGTCCTGTTTCTAGCAGTAAGACCATGGACAGAGACCCAGAATTACCTGGTACCCTGATCTCCCCACTCCACCCTTCACACACACACACACACACACACACACACACACACACACACACACACACCACTCCTGAATACTTCCTCAGCAGCAAGAATAGGCACAGATTCCACTCTGCTAGCATTTGAGCTCTGAACCCAATGAGTACAAGACCCAGAGAAGGTAAAAGAAAGCAATCCATGACCCCAGAAGCATGGGGAGGGGCTCTTAGAAGGAGTGTGCAAATGGGAGACCACACACCCTGAGGTTGCCCTCCAATTTGCAGAGCAGCTGAGGCAGCTCTACACAAGGAGAAGAGACCCAAGATCAGACACAGAAAGAATGGCCACCAGGGACCTTGAATGACATCCGGCGGGACAAGGCGTAAAAGGCGTAAAAGGTTCATGGTCTAGAAGTAAAAGCTCCCAATTTTAATCCACACATAAGCAGCGATTTGTAGCAAAGGTGCTGAGCTGAGAGTTTGGCAAACCACTTTGGATCTTAGCTGTGGAGACAGTTAAGGCCCACGCAGGCCTCTGCACCCTCACCTGAAGCCCAGAACAGATGCCCAGCAAGTCACTGAAGGCGTGTGCATCATGTGCATGGGGTGACCGTTCCACAAGTGGGTGGGAGCACAGTCCAGTTCTGATGCTAGCAGTACACAGGATGGTTCCTAGACAGCCTATCCCTGCCTAAATCTTGTCTCCTTTTCTGCTTCCTTGTGTTGAGCTGGCAGAGGAGACATACCTGCTGCATGCTTCTAGGAGCTTCTTCAGCCCCTTAAGCAGACCATGGAGTGTCTGACTTTCCAGTGCAGAGAGCCTGTAAACTAGTGTTAGGGCCCCTCTCCCCTCTCTTGCCCACTCCCCTCCTGACCACCCACACCTGCCCATTTCTCTGCTCATTATCACCTCCACTGGGAGGTGGAGAAGCAGAGCAAGGAGGTTAAATTCAAATCCTTCATTTTGTCACTTGCTGCCAGAAAGCAGGAGGGGAAGAGACGAGAGGCACAGGGCCTCAGGTGCGGACTGAGGGCAGAAATGAGTCCTGGTAATTCCCAGGAAGTCTCCTGGATGTTTTCACGTTGGCCCAGTTCTGCCACAGAGAACGCTGGGGGAGCCTTCTAGGAGAGGCCTCCTTAAGCAGCTGTTAATGGTGTTGTCTGCAGCTGCAGAGATTTCACCTGACCTGGGGAAACATCTGTACTGGTGACAGAGGGAGGTGGGGCCTGCTCCTCCACCCCTTTGCTCCCTTTAACAGGTATGTCATCCGGTTGCACTAGGTGCCAGCAGGGTTAGTAGAGTGTAGTGAAGGTCATTCCCTGATCTTCAGCGTGGGGCATCTTTCCAGAGCTAACACTCCATCCACACTTGCTAGAAAGTAAGAGAGCGGGCAGGTGAGAAGATGCTTTGGGAGCAGAACACTGTGACAGAATGAAGTGTACCTGTGAGGGTGAGTGAATGCAAGGGTAGCTTGATTAGCTCTACTATGGGATTCCTGAGAGAGTGGAGTGTGCCTGTTTCTCCAGAAACTATTCAATGAGGGAGGCATCAACTCTGAACCTGGGTGAAACTATGGGCTGAGGGCACTGACCTGAAGAGAGGAGAAGGGAGGGGAGAAGAGGAGGCTAGCCCAGTGCCAGAGTTCGTTCTCTCTCTCTCTCTCTCTCTCTCTCTCTCTCTCTCTCTCTCTCTCTCTCTCTCTCTCTCTCTCTCTCTCCTTTTTCTCTTCCTCTATTGTGATATGGACTGCTCCACAAACCCTCCCCTAAAGGTGACCGAGTCCTCCCAAACCATGAGAAAAATAAATGTCCCCTGCTCTGAATTGTCTGTGCCAGCTGTTTTTGTTACTGTGGTCACAGAAAGTAACACAGGACCCATTTGCTAGGCTGGGGTGGAGATGAGACTCATTAAAGAAGTCAGAGACAAAGGCATCTCATGTCACTGAGAGGCACCTGGCACAAATTCTACACGGTGCCAGTGGGGACCGTGATATCACGTTGCCTACACAATGCCTAAACGTGCTGGTCGATGGCGGGCATTCCTACAGCACAGTCCGAGCCCATAAGAGTGCTGGGCCAAGGCCCTTCTTGATGCTCGCCAAGGCTTCCTCCTCATTAGTCTAGGATGATTAGACACTGGATGCCTGAGAGGACCTCGAAAGAATCTTCAAACACCTGTGAGGATCCATGTACTAGTCTCAACCCCCCGAGGGGTCGCTTAGCCCCCACAGGACTTCATTTGTAATTATCTACCTGCCTAGCACATTAAGCCTAGAATACGTCCAGCTCCAAGCTTCTGTTACCCTCTCTGCATGCTCCTCTCTCCTAGTCCAACTCAACCTTGAGGAAACTGAGTCACAGGAAGGGGGAGTGTGATTGTGCATCTGACTGACTCCTGAGCAATGGTTCCAATGAAAAGTAGATTTCCATACACCAAGGATCCATCCACTGTCCTCTAGGCCTCCCTGGAATATCCGTCCTTTACAGTTTAACCTTCAGAGATGTGGCCAACAAGCCAGCATGATGGTCCTAAAACATCCGGGATTTTTTTTTTGATGGTGCAGATGTCCTGAGCCAGCCACTTAGGCAGTAGCCCCTTTCAGAGCGAGTGTGGTTGAACGCTCCAAACCCAGGGGCTCCACCTATAGCTGCAACCGAAATGGAATCTGCAGACAGAACAGAGGCATTTCGCATGCAAAATTTTTCTTTTAAATATGAAATCTCTCCCAGGGCATTACTTTATTATTATAGTAATTTCCTCAGAAGGGCAGACATCCAATGTGCTGTTTCTCCACCATCTTCCGAGACAGGGGAACTTAATAGAAATATTCAGGTTCCTTAAGTGACCAGTGTAGAAGAGGGAAAAGTAGAGGGATCTTCTCCAAGGAGCACACTCCTGGGATCCAGGTGAAAGGTGTGCTCCAGACCTGTGGTGGCACGTGAAGGCCTGGGCCATCTCCTTTGAGACGTTGGTCTCGGTGTGTCCAAGGGAGAGGCAGGAGGGAGACACATAGGGGAACTTTGTGGGAAGTGATTTTTTATTGTCAGTGGGGAGTCATTTCTCTTATCCAAGACCATGGGAACCTGGAAGCCCAACTGGTCGGTGAAGACCCCAACTGCCACCGGCTGAGCTGGCACCAGGCTCTTTTCACCCATCAATGGAGGCCAAACCGACTCCACGTAAAGCCCAGGCTGGAAGCAGAATGAGGAAGTGTGGGTAGGAACACAGACTACGTCTTGTCTGCCTGAGTTCAAATTCTGGCTAAACCACTATCCAGGCAGGCATCTTTATTAAATATTAAGTATAACTGGTGTGTCTCAAGCTTCTCATCTGAAAAATGGGTCAGGGCTTGATAATAAAAATGTTGTAAAGACTGACGGAGGGCTATGTGTGTGAGTGTGCGTGTGTATGTGTGTATGAGCACGTGTGCGAGCACATGTGTGTATGCATGTGCATTGTGTGTGGGTGTGTGTGTGTGTGTGCTCGTCAGAATACTTTTCCCCAGAAGTTTCAAAATCTACTGGCTCTAGGCTGCCTTTCCCTCAATCATTAAGCACTTTGCTAAAAGTGCAGATGCCCAAGTCATTCCAACTTGGTCAGCGCAGACTAAAGTGAAACCTCCCCAAATTTTGGACTACAGTCTGACAGGGATCTATTCTTCTGACACCATTTCCAGGGGCACCTGCATCAGAATCTTCTAGGAAACCACAGAAAGTGTACTTGCTGAACTTGGAGCCAAGAGCCCACAGCAAGCTGCCCAGGCACACACAGGCTTCCAGACATCTCAGAAGCCCTGGCCACAATGGCTGTCCCCTCTTTGGGGCTTCAAAATAGTTTCTCCCTCTTCCCTATGCTACAATAGCATGGCTTTCTTGAGTCTTCGTGTTCTGCAGAACTCTTTCAGACTAGCTATAGATTTTTTTTCTCAACCTAAAAATTATACGTGTCTCTTTAATCGCAGTCCTATCTCTCTTCAACACAGTACAAAGTATGTACTCAGGATTCCTACCATTGGTTCCAGCATCTAAGGCTGGAATGGATGGGCCCTAAATACACTAGGTAGCGAAGGTGGTACTAGGTACTGAGGGTGGGCGGTCTGGAGGATAGTCTCTAAGTGACAGAATTACAGATAAAAAAGCCAGAGGCCGTGCTCTGCCTTCAAGGTCCTGATTGGAATGAAAATGCAAATGTTTGGAGAAGTGGGTGTCTATGGGGGAGATCTTGTGTCCCAAAACCCAGAGGACATTAGCAGCTTTCACTATCTGTCTGGATCCCCTCGGAAAGCCAACCCAGCAAGCCTTTCCCCTGCACTGCTTATATTCTCCTAACACCCCACAGAGCAGACAGAGCAGACTGGCTGGAAAGGGAGACTGGCAGGACGGAAGGGAAGAGGTGTTCTTTTTCAGTCTTCTTTTCCCCATATAAAGACCAACCAGCTTCCTGTCTGATGGCACATGAATTAGAGTTCCTCTACCCCCATCCAGGCCCTGCCCTCAGGTAGACCAGGGAGTGTAGAGCCAGGAACACACCACTATTTCCCCCTCTCTCCCTCCCTCCCTCTCTCCCTTCTCTCTTTTTTACCTTCCTTCCTCCATGCAGACACAGGCCACAAAAGGACCAATCTTCCTTCACCCACATCTCACCATCTGGACCACGAGGAACAGACACTGTTCTTTTGTACCTGTCCCAGTTTAAACTGAGGACCTGCCTGAAATCCACCCCAGAGATCCCGGGAAGAAGACAAGACACAGAAGTGGCTGAACCACGGAGGAGAACACTACCTCCCCCAGAGCTGAGTTTGGGGAGGGCCCTGCTGTCTGTGTAGGCGGCTCATTGATCCACTCCTCTGAGAATTACTCTGTGCTCATCACAAACCAAATGAGGCTGGCCCCAACCCAGCCAGGCAGGCGGGAAGGCGGCTCTGTGCGTGGAGAGGAGAAAATGAACCTGCCTGTTGTCATTCGAGAAAAGGAGGGAGTGAATGCTGTGTTCTGCCCCTGCGCACTGAGCAGGGACAAGATGCTCCTTTAATATTCTGCTGAATGTGGTATTTCTTTTAACCCCTTCAGAGATTTTTTTTTCAATCTCCAGAGTAAGGCTTTCCTGCCAAGCAAGAGGGTAAAACCTCTCACCCCTATACTGAGAGAAGGGCCACAGCTCTGGAGTAGACCCTGCCAGCAGGCCTAGGTGGCATGTCCCTCAACACCAGACTGGGCGTACACAACAGAACCCATGAACAGCTCCCCCAGGAAGGCAAGGGGCGAGTCAAGGGGGGAAAAACAAGTGTTTCAGGAGGAATGTGTCCTGGTGCCTGATTTGTTCCCAGGAATTGCTCTGCAAACTATTTTGCCTATACACACACACACACACACACACACACACACACACACACACACACACACACACATTCCCTCCTTCATCTATTGAAACTCAAAGCCGAAAGCGCACTTCCTAAAGTGTACATCAGAGACGTTCAGCTCTCTCGAGACCTGACCCTTCAGAGGTGCTAAGAGCGGTAGACCGGACCAGTGCAGCCCGAAGCTGAAGACTTGAAGCCACCCCAGCTGACAGTTCTGTAGGGCCACCCCACCTTGCAACTGTTCTCACGCGGCTTTGTTGTGGGTTGGTTTCTATCCTTTTCTATTTCGACTGCTTCTGCACGTGTCTCCCGATGAATCAACCGCAAGCCTACGCTGGGGTGCTGACCACACTCCACGCCAGTCTAAACCCTGCACACACACACACACACACACACACACACACACACACACACACACACACACACACACGGGAAGACCAGCAACCTCGCAGGGCAGCAGGAGGTCAAGAGCGAACAAAAAAGCACCTTCAGGAAACAAGCGAGAGCTTTCTGTGCAGTAATTGCTGCTTCCTCGCTTCCCCATTTCCACGGAGACTGGGCAGCGGTAGTGTTTGCCATGGCTAAGACATCTTCCCTGCTATGACCGGGTGGGGCATGGGGGTGTGCCAATTTCTCTTGGAAATCGGCAGTGCTTTCTGGGAGGGTAAGAGACGCTGGACCAAGGTTGGTCTGGAGTTTCCACTGAGCGAGTCAGTTTCACCAGGAACCTGCAATCCAGCCAGAACTAGCTCTCAGATGGGAACACAGCGCTGAGGGTGGGGGGTGGTAGAGAGCTGCACCCTTCCACGAGGAATGTCCGTCCGGGTGGTGTCCACCTGGCCAGAGACAGCCATCCATCGGGAAGTGGGGCTTCCGGCAGGGGCAGCGTGGCGGCCGCGCCTCACCCCAGAGTTGCTCTGTTCGAGATAAAACTCTAACTGCTCCTCTACTGAGATGCGTCCCTGGAGGTGGCGGCCGCCGCGATTCCGCAGGGAAGGTTGGGGGCGGGGAAGGGGGCGGGAGGCGGGGAGGCGAGCGGGGATTTCCCACGGGATTCGCGGGAGCCCTGAGCGCCCGGGTTCCCGGGTGCGCCGGGTAAGGGGTCGGCTGAGCGGGCTTGGCTGGCCACCAGCGGGAGGCACAACCACGCTGAGCCAACAGAGATGGTGTCTTGGCTTGTGGGCTCACAGCCACAGAGTCTCTTCCAACTGCTGGACGAGTTTAAGCACGGCCAGCACTCACCCAAGCCCACTCCTGCTCCAAAGCTCAGAAGGCGAGAAAGGCGGCCGCCTCGCTCTTGCTGTCCCTGGAAGATTGCAACCCGGCAGCTTCTAGGGCTGATTTCCCACCCACCCACCCACCCCCAGGGTGCGGTCAATGGATTTGGCCCCTCTTGCTTGGCAGCCACTTGCTGGGGTACTAGTAGGAGCTTCTATGATCCCCCAAGCAGCTCTTGCCTGCCGAGCCCAGAGTCCGGAAACCAAAGACTGGGAAAGGGAGACAGCAAGCTACCGCTCGCCAGCTAGCGCATCCAGGCCCGGGATAGAAAGAGCCGAAGGTGCCGACTCTAGGAGCCCAGTGGCCCGAGGTATCGCTTCCCAGACCAGTTTCGCCCAGAGCTAAGGAGCTTGCACCGCAATGCAGCGGGATCCAGGCTCTCTAAACCGGAGATGTACGGCGATCGCGCTGTCTGGGAGCACCGGAGCACAGGAGCTGGGAGACTCTGCGTGCGAACGAGCCAGCTGTGGGCGCCCGGGGTCGGCACAGGATATACCTGTGGGTACCGCCCCAGCCCGGTGCCCCATCTCTGCCCAGACTCGGGGACATCCTCGCCCTCCGGCCCCAGGATGCCCGACTACACCGAGCAGCCAAAGGAGCCCTGCGAAGCGCGCAGCACCCAGGAACTGGCAGCCGGCAGCCACCAAGTTGCTCCGCGAAGGGTACATTACCTTCCATCGCGGCCACTGCAGATGCCAGGAGGAACAGCAGCAGGCAATCCAGGGCCATCGCCGGCCAGCGGCCCCCAGGCCGAGCCCCAGCGGAGACGCGCCGCGTCCCAGGGCGCCGCTGCGCTCCCGGCGGGTGGCTTCTCCGTGTCCTTTCGCGCTCTGGCCGGGACCGGACTCCCCGGAGCGCGGCGTGGGCGTGGGCGGGAGTGTGCGCGCGTGGGGTGGTGCGGGCGCGCGTGGATGTGGGTGTGCATGTGTGTGTGTGTGTTTATGGGAGAGGTGGGTGTGTGCGTGCGTGTGTGAGAGAGGGTGAGGGAGAGCGAGCCTGGGAGAGCGCGCGAGAGCGTGTGCGTCCTGGTGTCACATTGCGAGCTACAGCAGAGCCTACAGGAGGACAGAACGGGCCAGACTGACGGGGGAGGGAGCGGGATCCCCCACCATCAGCTCTCTCTCCACCCCTAACACCTCCTGTCCAATCAAGGAATCAAACCTGCAAAATTCCCTCATCCAATCAGACGCGAGCACCTCCTTACACTGGCATTGTTAGTTTAAGAAAAACTTTTGCTTGCAAGGCTTTGTGGAAGGGTTGGGAAGACGCTAGGAGGGGATCGCGCTCCCTCTCGTGGTGGTTTCGGAGAACCGCAGCCTCGCACGCCAGCTTTCCCCAAGCTGGAAAGGAGGGGCTCGGCCAAGAAGTCAGTTGAGGTCCCTTATGCTTACAGACACCCCACAGCTACCCCTGACTATTCCTATTCGGTATACCGCCTCTCTATAGCATTTTGCTAATCAATTTTGTTTATTTTTGAGTCTTGTCTGATTTCGTTCACTCAGAATCGCTGGGACCTTAACAGTGTCTCATTCTTGGATGGATGGATGGATGGATGGATGGATGGATGGATGGATGGATGGACGGGCAGAGAGACAGACGGATGGATGGACTAATGGATGGACGAATGGATGGGTGGATAGACGGATGGATGGATGGATGGACAGATGGATGGATGGACGGACGGACGGACGGATGGATGGACGGACGAATGGATGGGTGGATAGACTGATGGAAAGATGGATGGACGGACAGACAGATGAATGGATGGATGGACGGATGGATGGATGGATGGACGGATGAATGGATGGATGGATGGATAGATGGTTGGATGGATGGATGGATGGATGGATGGATGGATGGATGGACGGACGGATGGACGGACGGACGGACGGATGGATGGACGGATGGATGGATGGATGACAGGCAGATGAATGGATGGGTGGGAGCAGGTAGGTGATCACAGATGGACGGTGGGGGCATGTATGAGTGGTTAGCAGGCTCTTTCCTTCCCTCCATCCACCCAGAAAAACCCCTCTCCCATTTCCTCTTCTTTATGCCTTTGTCTCGGGTCCATCCATCTGTCACAGCTCTGTGTCACACTGCCTTCCTCTGGACAACTGAAGAATCTCAGACCGGCCACCCAATTTCTGTCCTCTGTAACCCTGCTGAGTGCTGCCGCCAATGTAATCTTTCCTAAGCTAATCTCGGTCTTATCTCTCCATAGCTTTTCAACCCAGCGGCTCCTTGCTGTCTCCTGAAGAAAGACAGGCCACTCTGGCGAGGCCTCCAGATTCCAGTACAGGATTCCCAGAACTGTATTCTCATCCCAGTTTTGCTAGGCCTTTTCTCATCCTGCAACACTGCTTGACTCCTCAGTGTTTCCATACTCCACACACCTCAGCCGGTCCCACATTCACTCGCCTATTCAGGAAACGTTTACTGGGTGCTTCTGATGCACCAGGCACACCGTAGAGCAGACCAGGGACATGATGGACAGGGAACTGATTACACAGCAGAGGAATGATGATGAAGAAGTGGGTGATGGTGTGCTGGGCTGTCAGAGGACTTGAGGACAACAGAACCCAAACAAAGTGAGTTGAATTTCCTGCCTTCTCTTTCTACCCAAACCCATCGAGGAACCTTTTATGCTGTCCCTCTGGTCCACCTCTTACAGCCACATCTCCTTGTGTCCTCTGCCCCTCTCCCTGATATACCTGCAGATAGAACTGGACACTATCCACCTGTGAAATGTCACACCTTGAAGGTTCCTTGGAGCACACCAAGTACAGAGATCCAAAATGAACCCTGCTGGGTCTTTCATCTTGTTGCAGAACCCCCACCAGCTGAGCTCTCTGAAATCACCAGTCTCCTGGTCTCAGCCCTGCTGAGTGTAAATCAGTAAGGAACTGGAGGAACCAGACCCTTCAGGGTGGTCTGATAGTCCTGCCTCCCTTTACTTAAGTAAAGCTTAGTCTAACTGTTTCAAATTACTCCAGAGCTTCCTCTAGTGACAGCTTGGAGGTGATACACAATGGTAGCCCCAGGCTCCCAATCCCATCTCTTCTGACTTGTTTCACTTGGTGCCTGCACTGGAATGTCTTCGTATTAGAAGGAAAGAGTCTACATCCTACATGGAAGGAGGAAGGCAGGGACAGGTAATCAGTCGATGTCTGAATTGCCGGGGTGGCAATATCCACTAGAGGTCTATGGCTACAGCCTCTGTGACTTCTAGAACTTGCTGATGCTTTCAGTGAGAAGAAACTCAGTTTGGGGTTGCCTGCCTGTTAATTTTCCTTATAACTGAAGAAACAGACTTTTTCTGAACATGTTAATTACTGTTGTTGGGTTTTGGAGGAGGGGAGTTGGGGGACGACTTGGGTTTTCGATTTTTGGGTTTGTTTTTGTTACTTTGGTTTTTAGTTTTTAGGTTTTGTTTTGTTTTCATTTCTTCCTGAAGAGTATATTGATCTTGCTCATGAAATGAGTTGTACCCCAAATCCCCCAAACAGCATGGCTAGTGTGAGGCACAAGCCTGGAGACATATCTTACCCAACCGCCACACCTCCCTTGGCTATGTTTTCCTTCTCTGATGTCAAATGCTCAGTTGTTCTCTTGATGAATCACTGAGCTATTTGATATCACTAAATCACTCCTTCAGAGTGACAGATGTGCACTACCAAGGCCAGCAGCTGAGGGCTCACAGACACCCAAGAAGGGACTGACCCTTCTCCCTGAAACTCCGAGGCCCTTGGCGAAAAGGCTTGGAGGAAGCCAACCGGTTCACTGCCTACGACGAAACAGTTTGAGGTCTCATGGTTGTAAAGTGTTTCTGGTGAAAGCAATTGGAACATTTTCATCTCAAGGTTACCTGGTTAGAAAGTTCTCCATCTGCCCCCAATTTATACACTTTTTATTATATACTCATTCCATGCCTTCATTCTACCTGTTAGCTTAGAGACGAGCAAACTCACAACCTGTGGAGAGACTACCTGTGCGCTTGTATGTGAGAAGATAGTGTTGCCTCTATATCCTGCCTTTTCCTTTCAAACTATATTCTCATAAAGCAATGCTTTTGTTACCGACTTTGTGACCCAGGCTACCTTTAATTAGATTCTTAAGCTGCAAGACACATTCTTCATTAATTCTTTTCTGAGACGCATGTGGACTCTTTTAAGATTCATTTGAGTGGATGACAGTCAATGAAACACTTCCTCTACCCCTGTTGCTCTTTCTGCTTTCCCTCTGCAGCAGTTCTTTGCCAGTTTCTTGTAGGGTTCTGGGGAGATCCTGTGATGTCTGCAATCTAGTCTCTTTCTGTAGGATTTCTACCATCGGCCATCTTCCTAGCCATAGAGGAAAAGGACCAAAGTGCACCCTCACACCTGCTGTCCGTAGTGGCCTCTAGATAGGGGCTTTCAACGAGCTGCTTCGTCTGTCTCAGGGCAAATTTCCCAGCAGATGCAGATGCATATGAAGATTTACATAACAAGGTAGCAAACACTGACAGGCAACCTCATTGCCAGGATATGAAAGGAGCTGACAACACTTTCAAGGTAGATGAAGTAGGATTGAGAAAGAAACGATCAAGCACTCGTATGCCATGTGCCAAATTCTCCTCCTTAAAAGCAAGCTGCTTTAAGGGTGTGTGTGTGTGTGTGTGTGTGTGTGTGTGTGTGTGTGTGTGTGTGTTCTTTGAGAATTTCATACAATGTGTTTTGATCATGTATACCCCTCCCCTATTTCTTTCCAGACCTACCTTCCCCTTCCCTACCCACCTAACTTTGTGTCATTTAGTTAGTTAGTTAGTTAGTTCATTAACCCATCAATCTTTTTTTTAATACATCAAGTCCAATTTGTGCTACCCATAGAATCTCGTAGATGTGACCTTCAACTGGGGCATGGCCAACTAATCAAGGGCTACACACTCCAAGAAAACTGGCTCCCTTCTCTCAGCAGCTGTTAAATTGTCAATAGCTTTTCAGCTACAGGTGAAACTTTGTGCTCACCTGCCTTCCCCATCCTAGGATTTGGTCTGGCTTGAGTTTGAACAGGTCTGTAGCATGCTGTCATAACTGTGATTCCATGTGTACAGCCGCTTTGCTGTGTCCAGAAGACATTGTTTTCTTCTGGTCATCCACCAACCCACTGGTGTAGTGGTGTCACAAGCATCCTGAGTGTAACCAACAACTCTCCTATGAAACCCATACTTGGCATCATTATTCAATGAAGAACCTCTAACTAAACAGGTCATAAGCCCTAGGAGAGAACCTATTACCATTATTTTCATAATGGACATAGTACTTAAACTTACTCCTCATAACATTGGTATAGCCACAGATTAACACCCAGTATCTTCTTATTCCTAGAAAAAAAAACTTAAAAACAAGAGAGACAAAAGGTCGGGAGGTTTAGCTCAGGAAGACACAGCTCATTTCAGAACTGAAGAACAGTCAACTGACTAGAGTTGGACACAGTAGGAACGACTGTGCATCTTATTAACTGGCTTTATCCTGTGACGGGTTAGGTCAGAGGACCAGAGAGCTGGGATGCTGGGTGGAAGAAGCTCAGTAGAGCATACTCCTCTCTGTGAAGTAGCCGACACACAAACACTGCTGGGCCTCCAACAAGTCGGAAGACCAAAGATTGGAGGTCACCCACTCACAAAATCTGTTCCAAAGCAGTGAGTCTCTCTTCAAAGACAGGAAGAGGGATGATGACCTAAGAATGGATGAGAACAAAAGAGCAGAGCCTTAAAACCCAAGTGAGGAGCAGCTACTGAAATAGATGCTTTACGAAGTCGAGAGAGAAACTTCTGAGGAACTTAAGACTCTGAAGACATAAGCTCTAAAGGCAAGAGGACAACGTGAACAAGAAAGGCATCAGAGCCGGCGAGGGAGCTCCTCTGATCAAGAAACAGATCAAGAGGTGGAGAAGGGTTTTAAGGAAGTAGCACTGAGCTGATGGCATTCATTTCCGCATGGATGTGCCACCCACCACAAACAAACAAACACACGGGAAGGAGTAAGGTTACGCGGAGAACAGAAAATGGAGAGCCAACACAGGTGAAATTGTGCTGGCTGCTTGCAAAGAGAGCTTCCAGGATCCTGGAAGAATTCCCAGAACAACCGAAAGCTCCTAAAAGAGGCAGCCAAGCAAAAGCCATGGAAAATGACAAAGGTGTAAAAGAATACAACTTTTCTTTGCTGAGTAACAATGACAGTCATATCTAGATAATGTTTTTGAGACACGTAGGTACTTAATACAAATTTTATTTTTTACCTACTTACTTATCAGGAGAAGAAACACATGTCATACATAGCCTGGGTATGGAGGCTTTGATAGTTTGCCTTGACCAGTTCTCTCCTCCCACCATGTAGGCCCTGGAGACAGAACTCAGCTTGTCAGCCCTGGTGAGCAGCCCCTTTTTTCTCTGAACTAGCATTCCAGAGTTATAGCTATTATAAAGAAATCTTACAAGAAAACACACACATATACACAACCACAATGAGACAAATTGTCTAGAAGATGAGAAAAAGCACATCCATTACCTACAGTTGCATAAATACTAATTTCAAACCAGTAAATTCAAAGAAAATTGAGCATCTGGGTGACTGGGGTAGTGTGGTTTTGTTTTAGCATAGAGTTTTAAGAGTGAAAATTGGTGTTACAGAAAGATTGTCCTCAGCAAGCCGAAAGCAATGAACACGTTTTAGTTAAGTTTCAGGTGTCAGGAAACATATAGTTGCTTAGGAAAAAAAAGTTTGAAGTAGTTATTTCAGTTGATAAAGATTTTTGTATTGTACATTAAAATCATTAGAAATGTGCTCATAAGCTGACTTTAATTTTTCATTCATCCTATAGATTTGCAATATTATACCCTTTGACCTAAATCTCTTTATCCCTTTCCCAACCATTTTCTGGTCGTATGTATTTTTTTTTTAAAGTTTCTATTCCATATACAAGCAAGATCATGCAGTATTCTTGTTTCCTGTCTGTTTTCTTTTTACACTTAATGTGCTCCGGGATTGTATATTCTGAAACAAAATCTTCTTACTTCAAGTCTGAATACTAATCCATTATATACTTATATTCATGAAATTATTTAATTTCGTGATTCATCAGGTGGTGGGCCTGAGTTGTTTTAATACCTTTCCTATTATGACTAATGCTGTGTGACATCTCTAAAGCAATGCTGGAGTAGACACCTCTGCAAATTGTAGCTGTCAGATCTCCCCCACCCCATCCCCCGAGTATAAAACCAGAAGAGGATTCTGACTGATATGGTAGTTTTATTTTTAGATATCGGAGGAACCTCCTTTCTGCTGTCCTTGCTATCAGTTACTGCCTCTTGTCCTGCTTTTGAATGACACCCATTCCTGTGTGAGATGACACTGCCTTCTCTCGTTGTGAACTTGATTCTCATCTTCCTACTGCTGACTTGAGCATCCTTTCACACGCTCACTTGGCCATTTGGGGGTGGGGTCATGTTTGTGAGGATGCACATGCCATTGTGTGCACTTATATAGAGGTACTCCCCATCTTTTCTCTTTGAGTATATGAGAAAGACAGGGTTTCCCACTGAACCCAGAGCTCGCTGAATCATTTTTATTGTCTGCTCAGGAAGCCTCAAGGATACTTTTTCTCCACTTGCCTCCCCAGTGCTGGGATTAAGGTACATGCTACTAAACCCTGTGTTGATGTTGTTGTTCCTGCTGCTGGTGTTGTTGTAGATTAAACTCGCCATAGTCTTATAACAAGCACGTCACCAATTGAACCATCTTCTCAGGCCTCACTGGCCACTCTTATGTCTTCTTGGACGATACAACAATTCAAGTCATGCCCCCTCTGTTCCATTGGAGTATTTCGTTCCTGTTTGCTACAGAGGTAGGTAAGCCAATTACATATTTTGGATAGTAACCACCTAATTAACACTCAGTTGTGGATATTTTCTTCTAATTCCTGAGTCACCTTTTCATTCCTTTATTTCCTTTTCTGAGCAAAACTCTTCAGTTTACACTCATTGCAGACATTTGCTTTTGCTTCAGTTGACTGAGGAATTCGTTGCCAAGATCATCACTGCCGAGGAGTCTTTGACCCTGCTTTCTTTAGAGTTCCAGGTCTACATTTGGGAGATTAATTCATTTCGAGTTGAATTTTATTTAGTGTCAAAGAAAGTTCCTGCTTCTCGCAGCTGAATCTGCAGGACCAATTTTCTGAGCACTGCTTACTGAAGAGGTGTTTTCTTAGTGTCCTTGTCAACACCGACTGGCCCATGCTCACAGAGAGTTACGTACAGATGTCCTGTTCTGTTTTGTCGGTCTCTGTGCATGCATTAATACACTAAAGCACAAACTAGTCTTATGCCACACTGTTTCAATCACTATAAAGTGCCAGGCAATTTGAAACCAGGAAACGTGGTACTCCCAATCTCCTTCTAAAGACTACTTCAGATATTTAGCATCTTTCGTGGTTCCATACACATTTAAGAATCTCTCGTTTTCTTCCTCCTCCGTTTCCCATGATGGATTTGGGGTGGAATCTTGACAGAGCGTATGCTGCAGCTATATATTACTTTGGGTATTATGTATATTACGGCATTACTCATTCTCTCAATCTGTGAATATGGGCTATTTCCCATATATTTGTGTCTTCTTCAGTTTCTTTTATTAGCATTTTATAGTCTTTAGTATAGAGATCTTTCATCTCTGGAGTTGAATTTATTCCCAAGAGCTTTATTCTTCTTAGAATTGTTAATGGGAGTCTTTTCTTGATTTATTTTCCAGGTTGGTTGTTATTGGTATGAAGAAAGACAAATTGATTATTTTGTTGATTTTGTGTTCTCTTAAACTGAAATAAAATGTCTCAAAGAAAAAAATACACATATTCTTAAAATTCTAATTACTGAAACCTAACTCTGTGTGTTTGGATTTCATGAGTCAAGGCCAGAGCAAAGGGGGAATTGCTGAACCAAGCAACCTGAGGTCTCTGCTGTATTCCAGGAGAACTCAAATGCTTTTACTTGATTATCTGACAAATACTGAAATTGTTTAAAAAATAGATAGACATGGTTTAAAATTTAAACATGGTTTTCAAAAGGTTTCTACAAATACACCTTAAAGAAATATAGAAACACTTTTGAAAATACTGGGGATGATAAAAATCAAAACATCACCCTTATGTTAAAAGAAGAATTGAACAAAAGCATAAATAAACCAAGAGAAAGTTTCCATTTGAGCAATAAAATTTTATAAGAAATTCAGAAACATTTCCAATAACAAATGTGAATGAATCAAATCTTGACTAAAAGATATGCAGAAATGACAGGCTTCCGGCAGCAAAATGTAAATGCAGACAGAAAATAAAATTATACATATATATATAATTTTACACTTTAATATGTATGCCCTAAGATCCTAGATCCATCGAATTTTGATTTCCAACTAGGAGTGAAAGAAGACTTTTTAAGCAAGATTGAAGAAACTTACCACCAAGATTCTGTCTTGAAGAGATCTAGTATTCAAAGAATAAGAAAACAAATGAAGGGCTGGAGAGATGGCTCAGTGGCTAAGAGCACTGACACTCTTCCAGAGGACATGAGTTCAATTCCCAGCACCCACATGGTGGCTCACAACCATCTGTAACTCCAGTCCCAGGGGATCCGATACCTTCTTCTGGCCTCTGTGGGCACTGCATGCACAGGGTACACAGACATACATGCAGACAAAACATCCACACACATAAACAATAAATCATGATTTTTCAAGATAAAGTAAATGAGGAAAACCTAAGTCAGAAGAAAAAGAAACCACTTTTCAGATGAGCAAAGGAACCACTGAATGGGTGAAGCATTGCGATCGGTGAGACATCATTAAAACGAAGGGGGAAAAAAAACCAATTTGATATGAGAGTTAAAGAGCCAGAGTTAGAAAACAGTAGAACCATTGTGAGACCATGCAGAAATACTAAATAATGTTATATGTTGTAAATCAGCCATGCCTAAGTATTAATGGTGTCCACTTTCAAATAAACAGTGGGAGAAGAGGGATAATGAAAGCTAATCAGTAGTGTGGGAAGGAGGAAGGTGGGGTTGTCAGATATAAAGCAGGAAAGAAGATAACAGAATTCAGTCCAAACGCACTAGCAAGGTGAGCAAACACTGCATGCTGAACTCATCATTCTAGAGGACGCACATCAAATGGGCTATGAAGAAATCCATTATCTACCGTTTAAAAGAAATCACACCCGAAGCTGTAATGACTCACGTGTATTCAAAGTAAATGGATAAGAGAAATATACAATATGCAAATATTTTTTTTTTAAGGCTTGGGCCACTAGATTAATACAAAACAGAATAAATATTAAGGAGAAGGCATCATGAATAATAATGAAGGTCACTATATAATAATAAAGAATTAACTGTTGGAGAAAGACATGGGAATCTGAATGTTGATGTAGCTATTATAGCCTCAAAAAAGGCAGATTTTCAAGGAGAAGCTGATAGATCTGTCAATAGAGAGGGTAATTTTAACATGTTCCTTTTGTTATTGATACATTGTGAAGACTGACTGCTAAGGAGACCACAAGGTGCAACAAAGACCAAATAACTCGCCACATGACTAACATCATGTGACCTCTAAACCACTCAATTAGGAATCAGTAGCAGAGGAAAGTAAAGGGGAGTGGTGACAGGGACAGAAAAGACGGTATAACACTAGACAGTGATGAATATGGACATCTCAAACCAACTGAATCCATCTAAAGAGGCAACTACATGGGTGTGCTGGAAAATGAGGAACCACCGAGGAAGTGTACGCAGCTCCCTAGGGCAACTTGGTAAAAGCAAGAAGGCTGCTATTAACGCCATAGAAACAAACGGAACATGAGGGTAAATACACAAAATTACAGGAATAGGGAATGAATAATTAACAAGATCCCCATATTTCAAAGTATACTGTAAAGAAGAGAAGATGTATTTTTTTTAAGTCTTCGGAGCTGTGTCCTGCTGTGCACTTCTGTGTGACTTTAATCCCAGCACTCTGGGTAGAGAATGGGAGATTTGGGGGTTCAAGATCATACCAGGTTACACAGCAAAACTGTTTCTCACAGCCAACGGCCTTTATTTATTTTACTTTATTTGTCTGATTTTATTTTATTTTTGAGACAGGACTTTTCTAACAGGATTGATCTGGATTGCCAGGAATAAAGCATGCAATGAGACACAACTAAAATAAACCTTAGGGATGAAGGGGGTGTGCATGCAAAGTAAACTTTGAAAATACTATGAGCCACTTGAATGAAGTAGTAATGTTTCTTGAGGAAAAAAAAACAGCATATCAAATCTGATTCACATACCAAAAAAAAGAAGAAAAATAAAAAAGAAAAGAAAACAGTTGAGCAGACTGGTTTACCATGAAAGAATTTTGAATCAGCAATTTAAATCTACCAGGCTCCAAAAAAGGAAACAACATTAAGTCTAAGCGTTTTGCCAGTGAATCCCACTCCAAACACTGAACAGTGTGACTCCCAAACCTCACAGGAGGCTGAGATGTAACACTGGTTGGGCTTGTCCTGGGACAGAAAGAATGGTCCAATTTTAAAGGAATATATACACTTTTGACTGACTAAAAGACACAACACATATGGCCATCTCAAGAGCTCGAGACCAAACTTTGATAAAGATGCAGAGTGCATTTTAAAACGCATTTTAAAAACATTGAACAAAAGAGCTGAGGACAGAACTCAGTGGTGGGGCGTTTGCCTTGAACATACGAGGCCCGGGGTTTAGTCCATAGCACCTTAATAAAGGAAAGGAGAAAACTAAGAAGTGTCTTGGCATAGAACACATGGGAAACTCCAGATCAACTGTCACATTACACGGTAAGTCACCAGTGTGCCCTCGACGGCTAGGAAGGAACAATGCTTCCAGTCTTGAACCCTGCCCAACGATCGATTGCAGAGCCTCGCCAGCCACTTGACCTTTTGGAAAGGAAGCAGATGATGCAGGAGAGGGAAGAGGACCACCTCAGTGAGGTGGCACATAAACCCACTAGGCTGGACAGATAAACCATCAGATCACACGAGACATTGCAAGGTCACTGGCTGCAAGATCAATATATAAAACCTTTTTTCAAGATCAAAACTGAATTATTTTAGCAATATAGCATTCTAGTGTCAATTTCCAAAGCTCTGGCGTATCTTGAAACAAATCTAAAGTGTCTTTGGAAGAATGCTTTATTCTTATTATTTCTATTTATTTATTTGTTTATTTATTTATTTATTTATTTATTCACTTTGCATCCTGATCACAACCCTTACTATCCCCCCAGTGCCCCCTCACATAATCCCTTGCCCCATCTCTCTTCCCCTTCTCCTCTGAGAAGGGGAGGCCACCATGGATATCAACCTACTTTGGCATATCATGTCCCTGATGGACTAGGCGCATCCTCTCCCACTGAGGCCAGACAAGGCAGCCCTGAGAGGAGAGCAGAGTCCACAGGCAGGCAACAGAGCCAGGGACAGCCCTCATTCCAGTCGTTGGGGGACCTGCATGAAAACCAAGCTGCACATCTGCTACATACGTGTAGTGGGGCCTAGGTCCAGTCCATGTATGTTCTTTGCTTGGGGAATAGTGCTTTCCTTAGAAAGCTTCAGAAGGTGGATATACCATAAAAACTTTATTAAAATGCTTTAAATAACTGAGGAGCCAAATTAGGCTCAAAAGAGAGAGGAGAGTTCAGAGCCACTCTCCACAATTTTACCCGGAAATTTAGTTCAAGTGTAGAATATACTCATCATATTTTTCTGAGGAATTTGGCGATTTAATCATAAAGTTCAAAGGCAAAAGCAGGGCAAACTGGAATTAACCAGAATGGAAGGCTTCTACCAGTTTTCAAAACTTACAGTGTCCATAATTATAAAAATACAGAATTCACATGGCGATTTAGCACCAACGCATTCGTGGAAAACTCACCATCAAGGGAATCATTACAAATATCAAGGCCGGATACGATGCCAATAAATGTCGCTGAGAGCATTCAGAAACTATGATTGAGTTTCTCTCTCAAATGTAATCAACTTCAGGTATATTGAAGACAAATGTTTCAAATGTGAAATGTTAAAACACTTTTGAAGAAAATATTCTAGAATATGTTAATGAAGCCAGAAAAGGGGGGAGGGACAGATTTCCTAAAGGTACCAAAAGCAGAGACTGCGGGAGGGGAGTACAGCTATGTTTAGTTAGGAAAAAGGGAAAATGGGTGAGAAACAGGCAAGTCTCACAGCAGGAGAAAATATTTATACCTACTTTTTTTTTAAAAAGTACTATCATCTACAATATATAAAGAATTTCTATGAACCAATAACAAATATCTGTTTAAAACCATCCAGGTGTTTACTTGGCAGCTCACCTACTAAAATTCAAGTCATGTAGAGATTAGCATGGTTCCTGTGCTAAGATGTCATACAAATTTGTGGCATCTTCCATATTTTTAAGTCACATCCAAAAGAAGAAAATATTGTATGATTCCACAGATATGAAATACTTCGAGTTGGAAAACTCAGAAACATTGCATCTCGATGCTTGCCAGGGGCTGAGGGGAGGGGGCGATCGGGAGGTAGAGCTTGCTGAGTACATCGTGTCTATGTGGGGTGACAAAAGAGTTTTGGAAATAGGTAGTGCTGTCGGCTGCATAACACTGTGCACGTAATTAACGGTGATGAATTCTACACCTAAAACGATTTCGATTCAGAGTCTATATGATTATAAGGTGTGACCACAACAAAAGAAGATATTAAAAAGGGGGAGTGGCAGATTCAGATAGACTCTCAAGATAAAATATAAATGTCCTAGCAGTATCCGGAGAGATGTCTGTAAACGAAAGCAACACCACAATGATACTTCTCACCTACGGCTAGGCAGAAACAACCAACTGAGGAGTAATAGGAGCTGGTAGGACACACAGCAACGGGAGCTGTCACAAGGCGCCCGTGGGAGTGTTAGTCAGTTCAAATGCATTGGAAAGGAGGAGGTCATCACTTCCTGAAGCTTTGGGAGCATGTGTTTTCCACTGCCTTAATTACAGCGAAGCTCTGACTGTCACAGCAAGAGTAAGAACAAACATGGCTCTGAGGTAAAGAAGTTTGCTTTTCTCACACACCTCACTTCTGATGCTCATAATCTGGGTTGCTTAGGTAACTCTGATCCTTGACATCTTTCAGGGATGCAGTTCTTTCGGAGGCTTTTCTCCAAAGCTGAGCACATTTGGGTTTTGAGAACCGAGGAGGGAGCGTGATGTGCACTCTCTGTCTTGGGCTCTGATTGAGAGCAGCAGAATGGGAAGCTGTTAAGGGTCATCAGCCAAAGTGGAGCCTGGGAAATGTGGGGAGAGGCAGGAAGAAATTCTGATGGATAACTGGGAGTCTGCTTTACCCTGATGACACTTTGATGGGTACCTGGAACTCTCGGCTGTATCCTCAGACTCGGCAACCTCATGGCTACATTTACCTCGCAAATCTCCTGGGCACCAACAAACATACATACACAAGAGAGATTATAGACCATCATGTTATGAGAAAAGGAGAAACTACCCAAATGCTCATCACTGTGGAACAGAAAACTAAATCGTGGCACACTCCCTTACTGGAGTAAAAATGACCAAGCTACTGGGACGCCATGGGGAAAGGCCACAGACAGTGTTCACGAGAAACTTCACGTGCAACTGAGTGCTAGGGACTGGGGTGTTGTTTTATCATTGGTATTCAAATTATGTCTGTAGATGCATATGATATTCATTATTCTGCATATATTTACAATAATAATTTATTACGTTTACCTCTCCAAGATAAAATAAATACAATTTTCACCCAATAGGCTGATAAAAGCAAACGTTTGTTATTATCCGACGTAGGCGAGGATATGGACAGATGGGTAGTAAGTATGAATTGTGGCTTGATAAAGCACTTTGGCACTGTTTAAGAAAACTTAAACATTTCTATGAGCTGCAAACTCAAGGCTCAACATCGACCTAGAGAAATACCAATGAAAGTCCTTGTGGCAACAGGCATGGGCTTGATTTGCAGCGAGTCCCAGAACAGCTTAGCCTGTACGGCATTAAGGCGACAACTAGCTCCTCAATGATCCCAACTCATCACCAGGACATAAGAGTACAGAAAGGTGATACGGAGATGTGAGCCTGAGAAAAACTCTAAAACTTACAGAGACAGTAGCAGAAGAGGGGTGTGTGTGTGTGTGTGTGTGTGTGTGTGTGTGTGTGTGTGTGTATGTGTTTGTGTGTGCGTTTGTGTAAGGGAGCCTGAGTAAATCTCTAAAACTTACAGAGATAGTGGCAGAAGAGGTGTGTGTGTGTGTGTGTGTGTGAGAGAGAGAGAGAGAGAGAGAGAGAGAGAGAGAGAGAGAGAGAGAGAGAGAAATTTGCATTTGTTCTGAATTATCTTCAAAATATCTTTATCTTGCTGTTTGGGAATGCCTAAAATGAGAAGTTATTTTTTTAGTATTAAGCTTAAAAACATTTCTAATGCCCCCAAAGCGATTTCACATCTAAATAAAATTACATGATAAGGTGATACAACTTATCCATTCATTCAAAAATAGTTCTAGGTCTGGAGATGTTGCTCAGTGGTAGAGTGCTTGCCTGTCTGTGCAAGGCCCTAGGTTTAATCCCCAGTGAGGGAAAAAATAACAGCAAGGATAATGGCAGTAATAAAGTAGTGGCTTTTGAATGCTATGACGCTTACTCTTTGATTGGATTGGGAAGGAAGCACATTTATGGGTAAGTCTGTGGGCGAGGGCTACAAAGACTCATGAATTGGGGAGAGACAAGCCCTAAGTGTGGCAGCACCGTTCTGAGGACCGGGGATCCAGAAGGAGTAAAACAGGAGAAAGGGAGACAGTGAGCTTGAGTGGACATTCTGTTTGTCTGTCTGTCTGTCTGTCTGTCTCCATTCTCTCTGTCCCTCCTCTCTTTCTCTGTGTCTGTTTCTCTGTCTCTCTCTGTGTCTCTATCTCTGCCTATCTATCATCTATCTATCATCTATCTATCTATCTATCTATCTATCTATCTATCTATCTACCTATCTATCTATCTCTGTTTCCTGATTACCATTAAATTAGGAACCTCAGCCACATACCACCATGATACCCTCTCTGCCTTACTGTGGGCCCAGAAGCAACAGAACCAAGGACAATGAACCAAACTCTCTGAAATGATAAGCCAAACAAATAATTTTTGTTGCTTAAATCAGGCATTTTGTCATAGCACTGAAAATCAGAATACAAGTACATGCAACATGCCAGTGTACAGGATATAGTTGAGACTTAACAACAAAGACCCTTCCTTACAGAATTTTCTCATTTCATGGGCTTAATCCCATCACAAATGAATTTCAACAACCACAGTACTCAGTAGAATATTTAAGTGAGTCAGCTGGACAAGTTCAATAATTGTTCAAGATCTTATTATATCCATCTGAGAAGCGAGTGAGTAACAACATTTTGTTCAAATTTGAGGTAATAGGTGTCTGTAAGTGAAAACTCTGATCGTTTCCTTTGCAGGGCCTAGATATAGCTGATCAACAGGAAGAAATAGAGGTAATTTGTCTTACTTTTCACAAACAATTTAAGGTACGAAATGCTTGTCATTAAAACCAAAAATACAGTGTGGATCAAAACACTGTTAGGTGAACGCATAGCTAATTGGAGTGTGAGAAGCGGACTAAGATGAAATCCACAAGTACTCTTCAAAGAGGTCGCCGAGAAACGTGCACCTTTCTTCACACCTACGCTGAGGACTCAGTCACTCGAGAGGAGGCACACCGCAGAACTCACGCTTGTGAGGACTTAGTCACTCAAGAGGAGGCACGCCACAGAACTCACGCTTGCCACTTCTTAACTTTTAAAATCTTCATGTTCGAAAGCTGGAATTGAAACTAGGAACTTTCTCTAATCATTAGGCACTGAGTCACAGATGGACACCTCTGGCTAAGATGGAGGGGCTCCTGTCTCCCCAGAGGACTCCAGCCTGAGCCTCACAGCGTACCCATCCCTGCCAGTATCACAGATGGTTTCAAAGGCATTAAAACCTCTCTTCAGTCAGGACCTCCATAGCTTCCAACATCCCTACCCATCTTTACCCTTCAGTTTCATCAGAAACCTTCGTTCTCAGCCCCAACCCAACTGTCCCACACCGTCAAGAACAGCAGGTACTCTTGGATTTACTTAGTTCCTAACAAAAACCTGGATTTCATGGTCAAACCATTGCAACAAAGCCAGGTTTACTACCAGAGACTCTAGAACTGAGCGACCTAGTATGGTAGCCACCAACTGCATGCAGTTACCAACCACAGAACCTGCAAGTAGTTAACAGGACATATCCCATTAGTGTAGAATACACACCATCTTTAAAGCACTTAATAATACCAAAAGCATAAAATACAACCAAGCATTAGCAAGAAAGAAAACTTTGAAATATAGTTAGCCAATTTCACCATTGCAGAAAATCAGAGAGTGTACTTGTACAAACTAACATGGCCGTGATGTCGTTAACTAGGCCATTTTGCCCGGCCTCAGTAGGAGAGGATGCACCTAGCTCTGTAGTGACTTGATGTGAGAGGGTGGGGTAACACTCAAGGGCTCTCCCTTCTCAGAGGAGAAGTGGAGGGGGTAGGGGGCCTGAACCATGTGAGGAGGGGCACTGAGAGGGGGGGCTGACACTGAGATGTAAAATGAATAAAAAAATTAACGAAAAAAATATAATCTTATGAGACCACCATCATGTATATGATTTCCCTTCCACCAAAGCATCACTTTGCCACATCTGACTATAGGTTACTGACTATTTTTGTGTTGACTATGTGTTGAAATGATAACATTGGAATATATGGGGTTAAAGTACATCGTGAAAACGAATTCTTCCCCCTTCTCTCGCCGTGTCACTGTGTGGTTACTAATATGCATTGCCTTATGTTTCTATTGAACAAGAACTGTCACGGGAATCAGCTACAGAGACAATGGGCTGAGGGCAAGGAGTGGCAAGAATTAGGTGTACATTACAGCGCCACACTGGTGAATTATGGCACAAAGCCTCCCAGAAGAAGAGGGGAATTAGTTACCTACACTATTGCAAATGTCTGCCTTGAGTTAAGAATCAGGTTTCACAGCCCACAAATCTACTAACTAGGGCTCTCAGGGACTTATAGAGACTGGAGCAACTGTCAGGGAGTTCTATGGGACTGACCTAGGTCCTCTGCATATATGTTACGGTTGTCTGGTTTGGTGTTATTGTGGAACACCTAACAGTCAGAACAGAGGATGTCTCTGACTCTTTTGTCTGCTTTGGGGACCCTTTTCCTCCTACTGGGTTGCCTTGTCCAGCCTTAATGTGAGAGGATGTGTGTAGTCTTATTGCAACTGGATATATGGCCTGTTCGGTTGATAACCCTAGGAGGCCTTCCCTTTGGAGGAATGGAGGGGGGAAGGGGAGGTAGGGATGGAGGTCTGGGAAGAGAGGAGGGAGGAGAAACTGTGATTGAGGTGTAATATATAAGAGAAGAATTTTTTTTAAAAAAATCATGTTTTAAGCCTATGTGCTACACTGAAGAGCAAATTGCTTCTTGGCTGTGATTCCATTCAAGGGACAGAGCGTGAATGAAGCCATCAGAACTCAGAAGGATGCTGCGGAAGGGGACAAGATCCAACTGACAATATCCTCATCAAGAAGGGGGCCACTAAACGATGCCCCGAGGCCTGTCAATAAGAACAGGTACTTTGCCCTTCACTGAGAAAGACCTGCTTATCACCCTTAGCGAAACCTTCCCAGGTGAGCCAAGGCTGTCACCGCCGTACACTCAGATTTCTTTGGCATATGTTTATTGAGTATCTGTCGCACGTTGGACACTGGGGAAATAGTGTCAAGCTAAACAGACAGGTTTTCTGTTCTTGCGGTGTTAAATTCTAGTGGAAGAGACAGCCTGTCTCTGAGAAAACCAAGCAAACACATACAGTTAGATCATTTCAGACCAGGCCAACCAAGGCTATGATAAAAGAATGGCTGTTGAGAAGATGGGACACAACATTACCCACTTGAAGAAGTTGGCATTCCATTGGGGGGCTTGTAAAAATATGTGTTAATGCCAGAGAAGAGCGGTGGAGTCATAGACAAAGCAAAGTGAAGCTACAGGACATGGGTTGGAGAAATGGCAGGGCTCAGTTATATGAAACTCTCCTTAATCGGAAGTCTGAATCTAAGTATCATGTTCATAGAGATTGCCCACTCTGAGCGATATACCTAGGATGGACCTACAAGGCAGAGTGCACCTGATCCTTCTCCTATGGCCAGGCAAGAGCACTGCCTGGTACTTAATAGTCCCAAAGAGACTTGACCTCTCTGTACCAGTTGGCCCAAGCTCTGGGATTGACTTTAGTGACTGTTCAAAGTCCTTTCCAGACATGCTTTAAAAATGGGCTCATCCTTCCAAGAGGGATTACTTCTCCAAGATGGGAGCCCACTGGGTATACATGTGCAAGTGAGCTCCAGTCCCAGGTTCAAGCAAACTCATGGTGACAAACAGAAGCAGTCTCTTGTAGTCTCAGGAGAGCCAGGAAGCAGCAGAAGTCATTCTTTGCCCAACCAGCTTATAATGCCTTCCCACACCGCTGCCTCTGTGAGTACATGGGTAGCTGATGTGGGGCTGGGACTGACCAGCAGATTTGTAGGAATATACAAGATAAGATGGCTTCCCAGCTTTAGATTCAGTAGTAACCTCCTAGGAGGGATTCACTGACAAAGTATCTTGTAACAGCAGCCTAGAAGACTGCTCTACCTACGAGAAGCCAAGTTCTCTACCCCTCACTCAAAAAGGCTACAAGGGTATATAAATGACACCATAGCTAAACTGAGCTTCTGGGAGCCACACTTCCGCTCCTGTGTTAATCAAGCTCTCTGCTCTCTCTTGGAAGTAGACAAAGTCCTCTCCGAAAGTCCCACAGCCTTCTTTAAATCATCTTGAGAGGTAATTAGAGAAATACTGGAAGCCCCGCCCCATCCCACAGCGCTGCAGAGGCTCTGTTCCTGTGTGCCACTGACAGAATCAGCAGAGAGCATCTCAGAGGAGAAAGTCTCCTCCATCCAAAGCCAGGAGGCTCTACACAGCACATGCTAGAGCAAGCGAGAACTAATAGAGACTACAAAATGGGGGAGGGGGATGGAGATGAAGTGAGACATGGAACTTTGCCTGCCAGCATTGTCCCAGCAACTGCCACCCACACAAGGTGTCCAAAAGCCGAGTCTCTCCCCTGTAGCCATTCCAGTCTCCCATCATGACCAGCTAAGAGAAATCCATCTTCTTGATGCTGTTGCAATCAGAGCAGGAGACCATTCAAGTCTGGGAGGAAGATCCAATCCTACATCATTGTGCCAGGTGTCTGGTATTAAAGGTCAGGATTCTCCCATCTACCACCTCTCCTAACAAGTGAGGACAAGGCCCACAGTGTCTCCAGGAGAAAGGATGATGGGGTAGCCAAGGCTGGTGTCTCAGACAGGTCTGGCTGGGACACTTCCTGCTCAGGGTGCCTGTGTCAGTTTGAACCCCCTCCACCCTACAAGGCTGGATCCGCTGTCCAGCGCGAAGATCTGCCTGCAGCTCGAGCAGACCAGCATGTTAGCAGGTAATATCACACCAAGCAATGTGCCCTTTAAGTCCCAGCTTCGGAATACATGAAGCATTACAAATCCCCTTTAAGAATATTGTAGCATTTCTCAAGAATCGATAAACCGCAGCTAGAAGTCCCCTGGTGGAGTTAGTGCTTTCTTTGGGTAGAGATGGGCATGGATTTCTTTTCACTAGTCCTC
Source organism: Tokudaia tokunoshimensis (assembly GCA_036184795.1). Lineage (NCBI taxonomy): Eukaryota > Metazoa > Chordata > Mammalia > Rodentia > Muridae > Tokudaia > Tokudaia tokunoshimensis. The sequence continues at coordinate 103,506,825 of BTHU01000008.1, forward strand.
TTGTCTGGTTCTCCATGCTAGAGAAGGGACAGAAAAGGCTCTTAGTTGGTTGAATGGAAGCAGAAGACTAGATTGTCCTGCCCTGAGGACTTTACCCCAGAGAGCAGCTCAGTGCCAGGAATAGAAGAGAGGATGTTGTCTGGCTTTGTTAGCATCTGTTCAAATGGATTCTTCAAGTTTACCTTCTGCCCAACGTGGAATGAAATTTGGGATCAGATTTGGAGATGGCTGCTAAGGGAATTGGGGGGAGCCTGTTATTTGGTGTGTAAATCTTATCATTGTTTTCCAAATTAGCATCAACACAAGCTGTAACTCTGAGAGACTTAGAAGCTAATTAGCATATGGACTGGTGAGTTAAGCAAAACAGGCACAATAGGAAGACTCAGAAGTGGGCCCGGTGACATCACATTACTCGTATTTGTTTATAGTGTTCCTCCACCACTTGAGAGCACAGGAGGGGAAATAGAGAACATACTGGATAACTGAGATTGGTCTGCGATGAGTCACCCCTCATGACCTGGGGTACAGTCAACTGATGGCTACAACTAGGAGCTGAAGAGAAAGAAAAGCAGATCAAATATGGCACTTGGTAACAAGTTAGATGAAATGTCTCAAAACCACAGAATTGGACTCAAGTTAGTAGGAGGGAGAGGGGAATAGGTATGTAACTGTTGCAAACTGTTTGGGGGGGCGGTGGGGGTGTGTGTGTGTGTTTACTCTGAGTAATGCAGGGTTGTTGATGTGATCTTTTTGCGAATGCTAGTTCCAGACAAGTTTTCCTCTAGAAATGGCGTCACTTATGAAAAGAGTATGTTGGGGTACAGTAACTTCCACAGACTTGTAGACTGGCTCCACTTGTGGGCATCCAGTTAGTGGGTCTACTGGGAAACTCCAGTGGAACAAATTGTTACCAGTCCCATCCAGAGCATCTCAGTGGGTATCCAGATCTGAAAATTGCCTCCTGGGTCTCTGTATAAGTCAGAAAAGAGGCGAACAAGAACAGCAGTTTTGATGGAAAGGAGCTGGAATAAAAGAACGAGCTTTGTTAGAAGAGAGGCCCCTGCACGGGAGCAGGGTCGTGATCAGGAGTGAGGGAGCAACTATTGCTGTGATAAATCACCCTGACCAAACAGAATTAGGGAGGAAAAGTTTGGCTTATGTTTCCACATCAATGTTCATCACTGAAGGAACTCAGGACAGGAGCTCAAGCAGGGAAGAAACCTGGAAGCAGGAGCTGACGCTGAGGCCGTGGAGGGGCACTGCCTATTTGTTTGCTTTTTTATAGAACTCGGGACCCTCAGCCCAGGGGATGACACCACCCACAGTGGGCTGGGCCCTCCCAATCAATCATTAATTAAGAACGTGCTTCGTAGGGTTGCCCGCAGCCCAATCTTATGCAGCAGTTTCTCAATTGAGGTTCCTGCCTCTCAGATAACTTTAGCTTGTGTCAATTTGACATAGCACTAACCAGCCCAACTGACCCCATGGCAACTTAATGCACAAACGCATCACTGGCAAGCCACAACTTTTCCTTTGTTGTTCACCCCCCAAGATCATATCTTCATAAAGACATCACTGGGAGTAGATCCTATGGGAGAGGAAGTAGGAGGAACTGGGAGGAGAAGATGAATGGGGAAACCTTAATCAAGATACATTGTGTAAGTATAAAATCTATTTCCAATAAAAAAGAAAGATAAAGATGTCACAATATAAAACATTTTATATTTTTTTTAAAAAAAATCCCACATTCTTCCAAATTCAAACACTTTAAAAGTTGTGTCTTTATAAACATCCAATATCTTTTAAAACCCAAATATCTCTTTCTTAAAAGTTTAAAGTTTCTCAACTGCGGGCTCCCTTAAAATCAAAAATAAATTAAATACTTTCTTACTTCAAGAAGGAATAACTAGGATTCAGTCACAGTCTGAACCAACAATCTGGAGTCGAACCAAACCCCAACTGTGTAAATAACTCAGTGTCCAGGGTCTGGGAAACACTCCTGATCCTGGGCTCCTCCAAGGGGCTTGGGTCACTTTCCTCTGTTCTCTGCAACACATACAGCTTGTCTTCTAAGCTCAGGCCAGCTCCAGTCCACCATTGCTGCTGGTGGTGGTGGTCATGCCATGGTACTGGCATCTCTAAATGCTGGGCACCTCTACTATAACTAGGATAAACGTTTACCAATAGCCACTCTTGGTCTCTGTTCGTGGTATCAAGCCTCAACTTCTCTACATGACCCATTAATCCTGGGCCTTTAACTGCTACTGAGCCTGTACCTTCACCAGTGGCCTCTTCTGGCCTCTCACAGTACTAAGCCCCAGTTGTTCTCCATGATCCCTTTATGCCTTCAAAACCAGTACAGCCTGGGTAACTCTTATACTACCATGTTCGGCTGCCAGTGTGAGGTACAACCTTGGCGGTCTCTGGAGCGCAGCTTCAGTATGCTGATTCTGAGAAAACAGTTCCCAGTGGATTTCGCCTCAAGGATGCTTGTCCCTTATTAACCACTGCTAATTTCTCAGCTGAACAACATCATTCAATTGTCCCAGTAACACGAAGGTTTCACTTCAATGGTGCTGGTCTCTTGTTAATTGTGACTCCAGCAGGCCAGGCACCATAGATTCTTCACATAAATGACCTGGTAGAGCCTTTGCTTCCCTTTGAAACTCACAAACCAGGCCCTCATCCTCAGCACTTCTCCCAACATTCTTATCTTCCAAGTTCTCACAGAACACCTCGACAAGCTTTAAACACTAAATGGCTTCTCTGGCCCAAAGTGTCAAAGTCTTCCACAGTCCTCTCAAAAATACATCATGATCAGCTCTGTTACAGTAATGCCCCACTCCTGGTACTAGCTTCTGTCCTAGTTAGGGTCACTGTTGCTGCAATGAAATTCCATGAGCAAAGTAACTTGGGGAGGAAAGGGTTTATTCACCTTATGCTCCCATATCACAGTTCATCAATAAAGGAAGTCAGGACAGGAACTCAAATAGGGCAGGAACCTGGAGGCAAGAGTTGATGCAGAGGCAATGGCGGGGGGGGGGGGCTGCTGCTTACTGGTTTACTCCCCAAGGCTTGCTCAGTCTGCTTTCTTAGAGAACCTAGGATTATTAGCCCAGGGATGGATGGCACTACCCACAATGCCCTCCCCCATCAATCACTAATTAAGAAAATGGCCTACAGGCTTGCCTACAGCCTGATCTTAGGGAGGCATTTTCTCAAACTGAGGCTCCCTCCCTTCAGATAACTTTAGCTTGTGTCAAATTGACATAGAATTAGCCCGCACATCATACGCATCATACCAGAGGCGGCATCAGGAGAGGCCTTGAAATGGAGAGAAAGAAAAAGGGGAGGGGAGGTTGGTGCAAGGAGAATACCTTCCTTTCAAAACACAAGAGTTCTTTTCAAAACACAAGGGGAGTTGCATTATGACAGATGCAAGTGAAGAGAACCAGGAGAGATAGCTTCTACTTACAGCATGTCAGGGATCCTGAAAGAAGAGGCTGGCCCTTCAGCTCTGGGGAAACAAAGAATTTCAGAGGGTGGTGGCAAGGTTCTCACCATGTGACTTAGTCTGACCTGGCCGGCATGCCAAGAGGCACAGAGCATAAACCTCTCTAGGAGATGCAAGGGGGATGCACCAGGCTTGCTGGCTTTCTTTTTCCACTGAGAGCCCTGTGCCCTGACAAGCCTCTGAAGGGGCCTGCAGGTTGTTTAATAACAGATTGGGGGAGGGGACACAGCCTGATTTGGGGGTGGGGCAGCTGAACGTCTGAAATCTCATGTGTCTGTTATTCATCTCATGAGGAAACCTGGCTGAATGTATGAAAGGAAGCAAAGAATCACCAGGCACGCGGTGGCTGTCAGCTACAAGGAATGCAGAAAGCATCAGTAAGAGAAGAAAAGTAGCCTGGATGGAAGTGCCGGCTCTGCCCAGCCCTGGAATGATGGGGGGAAAGTTAGGCAGTGGGATAAAGAAGATGTCGTTCATTCCCATATCTCAGAAAAGATCCCCTTCCCTTTCCGCAGGCTGGGGCTGAAAGCAGAAATGTTAGAGAAAACAGCAATCATTGCTAAGAATCCCCATTCTTGCGTTTCATCTCTGTCATAGGTCAGATTAGAGATTTCTTTTTTAAACGTTCTTGGTAAAAGAATGGTGGCCAGGACCAAAGTTGACATCTCTCAAAGGTCTGCAAGCCATCTTGGGGGCTGTCCCAGCTGGTCACCGCTTGCCATGCTGACATCGGGGCCTGACTTCTGATCTGAGCACACATGTAAAAAAGTCAGGTGTGGCAATGCATGTCTTAGTCCTTGAGAAAGAGGAACAGATCTCAAGAGCTTACACCCAGGCACGCTACCCATATCAGTGAGCTCCAAGTTCTGTAAGAGACCCTGTCTCAAAAAAAAAAAAAAGTTGCAAAGCAAATGAGAAATTATTGTTATGCCCACGTACAGTCTCAATACACTTGTTACTCCCAACCAAACACACAGAGAATAAATACTCTGAAACCTCACAGGACCAGGTTTGGGGGGTTACTGTGATAGGAGGTAATGACTAAAATCAGGGAGGTACTAATGGCCATCCATCTAGTTAGGAAGTGCTTGCCAAGTTCCAAATATGTGCCAGGCTTTTTTGTGGCAATTCCCATATACATTCCAGGCATGGAGAACGCTAAGTATTGCTAACTTCCCAGAAACGCTGAGTAAATTGGTTACACATACGATCTTGACAGCTACAACTTCCAGAGTTTCCCAGGTGTTCCCAAAGTTGACCCTCACCATGACAGAGGTCCACCAGTGGCCTCCAAAGATGACTGGGCAACAGAATCACTTAGGGGACTTATGAAAGCGTAGCTTCTGCCTCCTCCAACGCCCACCCTCATCACTCTCTAACTCAGCAGGTCTGAGGTGGAGTTCAAGGACTCACTTTGCTATCCATTCCAAGGTGACACACTGGACCACACTCAGAACCACTGAGTGACTGAAGTTTGCCTCTCGGGAAACCTCCTGCCAGTTGGAACGAGATTCTTGCTTATCTCTTCGTGGGCATCAATGCTCATCCAAATCATTCCTCCCTCATAAGCAACAAAGACTCTGTTTTTGTTAGCTTTGGAGCCTGAGATCTCTGACCAGCTTCAACTTGAGGTAGAGAGTGCAAGAGATGGGGAAAGGACAGAAGGCTTTGTCTTTTACGGGGACTCTAAGTGAAGAATTGCACCCATGATTATTCAGGCTGTTGTGAGACTCTTAATTCCTTTAGGGTTGTACAGCTGAGCTTCTCATATTCATACTAAGAGCTGGGGTACTCTTGACTTCTAGAAACTTCTCTTTGGTCTTTGTGGCTAGTAGAAGCACATCACCAAGCCTGTCTGCTTGCAGTTCTCCTGCCCCTGCCTTTTCCTGAACTACATTTGCCGCCCCCACCCCACCCCCTTGGACAACGCAGGCTCATCTCCCTAGCTAGGAGCCAACCAGCTAATTAGCAACTCTAATTGCATCTCCAGAGTACCCTCACAGCAGTGCCTTGAGGAGCCTTTGATTGAATAACTAGGGGACAGAGCTTTGAGGGACATCATTAGGTATCCACCTAACATTACTCTCCTCCCGGTTAGCAACCCTTTCCTGGGAGCAGTCATTTAGTGAAGATGCTCGAACTGATGTCAGCCGCAGGCATCTGGACATCTGTAATCTTGGGTCTTCCACACCTAGGCCAGTCGAGCGTTAGGAAGAGGTGCCAATACTGACTGGAAGAGAGAAAGGTTCTCGAGGTCTTTCTGCCCCGTGGACCTGGAGAGAAAAAAAAAACGTGCCCCCAATCACTGTTAAAACCTTCTGTTGTCTTAATTAGAGCTCCACGAATTACCCTTAATTAGAACATCTACCTTGTAGCCCAGAGTGGCCCTGGCTCGACTACACTGAAGCAAACTCACTGAAAGCCCATGCAGTGGTTTAGGGAGGGTGACACAGAATAGAGTGGAGGAGCTTGCCTGCTGTCCTTTTAAGGAATGGCAGCTCAGATTTTAGTCAATAAAATAACTTCAGGAGGCTGAACAGGTCTGTGACTGGCAGCCAAAAGCAGAGCTTGAGAAATCCAAGAGAGCAAGCAAAATATGTAGTCTATTTCATTGTTGCAGGAAAGTTCTAGCCCTCAGCTAATCATAATATGCAACAATAAGATTAATGGGTAGCTACAAGTACTGTGCCTGCTCCTAATCCGTTGCCTACAGCCACCACCCAAAGAAAATGCAAATCTCATGACCTCTTTATTTCTGAAGCTTCAGATGGATCCGTCACTGGGTGATGTCTGCATTAGTTACATTTCCCTATCTGTTATGACAAAGCGCTTGGCAAGAACAACCTAAGGAAAGAGGGGGTTCTTTGGACTCATTGTTTAAGAGGAATACAGGGTACTGGGATGGCAAGTGTGGAGGCAGGAGCATGAAACGGTGGTCACACTGTATGCACAGTCAGCAAGCAGAAAGAGAGGAATGAATGTTGGTGGTCAGCTCACTGTCTCCTTTCTACGTAGTCCAGGATCTCAGATCAAGTGTATTCTACATTCAGGGTGAATTGAATTTTAGACCTTTCTGGAAACACCCTCATAGACATGACCAGAGGTGTGTCTCCTAGAAGGTCCTAAGATTAAAAAACATAACAATCAAGATCAATTATCACAGTGCCTAAGATTCTACTGCTCTTGAATATGGGAAGAGCCTCTGGTCCAGACTCCAAGCCCCTCGCCTCCAGCCTCATCTTCAATCACTCTAGCCTCATACATCCTCCCAAATGTCTGGAGCTACCTGAACACATGGAGACACTCAGTGACCTCAGCTCTTACCTCTGGCTCTCCTCAGCCTAGAATACATTCTCTTGACTTTACTTGGCTAATTTGCCATTATTTGCCACCCCACTCAGGTGTCCCCTTCAGGAAGGCTCTTCTCCAGGGCTAAGCCAGAGTAAGTGCCTCTACATGTACCTGTCTCTCCTCTCCTCATTGAAGAGCCTTCTGAACTCATAGCATAGATGCTCAGAACATTTGCTTATAAATAACAATTTCTTGGGCAAGAAATTCTACTGACCAGGAAGAGCCAAGAGGGTAGATTAGAAACAAGCAGAACGTTCCAGCTTCTCTGGAACTCCCAGTCAAAACATCCAGAAATGGTCTTCTCAGTAAAGTCCGTGACTAAAGGAATGCACTGAAGTTCAATATTGGACAGACAGAGATGGAGAGACTCAAAGATACTGGTTATTGGAACAGAAGGCAGAGAAAGAATGACAAGTCAATACCAGCTTCGTGGTGTAGCAGGGGGATGGGCTAACAGGGGAAGCAGGAAAGACATAGCTGGGAAATCTGGCACTGAAATACCTTGAACAAAGGTGACCTGGACTGCATAGCTTATGACCCAGCTGTGCTTGAAAGGGGCTATACATTTCTCGGTGCAAAAACCTGGAGCTATGACAAGGAACCTTCTTGAGAAGGTCAAGCCTGAGCTTGCTGCTTTGGAAAACCTAAGTCTCTATATTTTCCTTTCCCCCAGAATCTATAACAAGTATTTCCATGCTGTCCCAGACCGCTTCTATCTTGTACCCCAGAGTGGCTCTGGTTTTGTTCCACTGAAGCAAAATCACTGAAAAATATGTGCACTGGGTTAAGCCTGGATGGCATAGAATAAGGTGGAGGAACTTATCTACTTTCTCTTTAAGGAATGGCAGCTCGGGTGACCAGTCCAAAATAAATAAATCAATAACTTCAGGAGACTGAGCAGGCCCGTGATGCATGTAAGGACAGAGGCTCCAGAAACCAGAGTTCTGGTGTGTTCTCTGCTGCCTCCTCCACGAGGTACAGTTTGCTGCACCACCCTCCATGTGGATTTCTTAAGACTCTAACAAGCAGCAGAACACAGCTATCAGTCCAGTCCTGCGAACAGGTAGAGCCTATCTGTCAAAAGTAGCCTCCAGCCAGGGAGACTTGGGTTCAATGCTGCCTTAGAGAGCAGAGAGACAAAGTTTATCACAGATAGCTCCAGTCCCAAACCACTAGCATTGACCTACTAACAAGAGACACAGAAAGATGACAGGGTGATTGCCCTCTACTCTTTGACCTCTACAAGAGGCACTCGGCCTGAGAAGCCATAGAGACACATCCAGACTGCAGAGGTCGTGACTATTCACTCTTGTGTGTGATGATGCAATACTTTCATTTTATTGTTGTTATTTTCTATTAAGATTTTAAGATCCTTTTTTAAAAAATTGCTGACTGCTTCTTGCACATATCTTCTCTTGTATTTTTGAATATATATATATTGTTGTTGTTATTCTTTTAGTCAAATTATCTGATTATTTTATATTCTTTCTCTCAGTCTTTCTCATCCTGTTATGACCTTCACTCCCCGTATCTCTTTCACTTCTTGAAACATCCTTTTTTTCTTTATGTTAATATTTCTAATTTTCTTCTCTCTAAGAAAATTTCAATTTTTTTCTTATATTCATTATTTAGTGGCAGGTGGTCAGAGGTCAGCTTGTGGGAGTCGGTTCCCTCTTTCCATCATGTGAGCCTTGGCCTTGAACTTGGGTCATCATGCTTGGCAACAAGTGATCCTTTGCTTGTATTTGAAACATGTTGGTCTCTGTCGTTTGTGCTCTATCTTTCCTGCCGTCATCAGTGAAGGGAACTGTGTCTGCTCAACACATCCCTAGACCAAGTTCTCAACACAGAAGAGATGTATTTGCCCCAGAGGGACAAAGGACAGGAAAAAAGAAACAAAGACAAGAGATAAAGGATAAGGGAGAAGAGAAAGGGAACAAGGCAGAGGGATAAAGGGTATTTGTCCTGGGGACAAAGGACTGCCTCTGGATAGAGAGGACACAGACATGGCCCATGGGCAAATGGCAGTTTGTAAAGGGAAAGCCCCTATTAGGATGAGGTGTTTAATTTTGATTGTGCATGTTAATTAGGTGAGCCAAAGGGAGATTTTGATTTCTGGACTTCAATACTTTGATAGCTGGACCTTGGTAGTCAGCCTAGGGGGAGGAAATGCCAAACAAGGAAATGAATGTTGGTGGCCAGCTTTAGGAACATAATCTAATGTTTTTTAGCAAGGCAGAGGCAATGGAGGAGAAGGGTAAGACTGATCAGAGCCATGTTTGCTGGCTAGAGTCCCTTAGGTCAGAGTTATGTTAGACTTGTGCTTTCTTTTTTTTTCCTTCTGAATGTGTGCATTCCTATGTGCGACAGCCACTGCTATCTGTGTTCTCCTTTCTACATGTTGCTGGGGATCAAACATGGCTTCAAGTGCACTGTGTGAATGTTCTGCCCTGAGCTTTGCTCTCAGCCCATACAAAGATTAGCAGACACTCTACACACACAACCACCTTCCTCAGACTTCAGTGGGGCCTGAACTCAAAGAACAGCAGAGATTTTTCAGAAAACAGCCAACAATCAGGAACCATATAGGTCTAGCTATGGAGGGAGGATGATGAAGACCTATTCCTGATAGGCTTCACCCCGAGAGCCACGGCAGAGAGAAACAGCAAAAGTACTGTGGGTACCACACTTGTGAGAGTCTGCAGCAGAGGCCACTCTCACACTCTAAGACACTGTACTGTCAGTACTCTGTCAGGGTGGTGGATGGGTAAGCACAGGGCATACTCCACCTACTCTATCTACACTGCATCTACTATGCATCTGTCTGATGGCCTAGAAGTACCCCACTCTTGTGACATCCACAAGGAATGAAATACCCCCAGGTTTCCACACAGAATGTGCTGTGCTGTGACTGTGTCCAAATACACAAATTACCATCAATGAAACAACAGGAAAACTTAATGACAAAACTCAACAGGAATGTGCTTAATACTTCCAAACAACCTGACCACACAAAACCCATTAATAAGAGAAGGCTGGTTCCTAAAACAGCTCAGACATAACAGAGGAAAACCTATGCACCCAAACAGATACTCAAATCTCAACAAAGAAACACAGGCAATATGAAAAAACAAAGCAACATGGCTCCTCCCAAAGTTTGAGATTCTCAATAACTAACCTTGGGCATATGGAAGTAGGTAAAATACCAAACAGCTCAAGAGACTGCTTTCTGAGAGATGAAGTACAAGACAATGCAGAAAAAAATAACTAAATAAACAAGTAATAAAGGACATAAGTGAGAAGCTCAATGAAGAAGTAGACTTTTTGAAAAAGAATCACACAAATCTTAGAAGTGAAAATAAGTCAAATTAAAAAATAAAAACCCTCAGTTGAAGGTATCTGAGGCTTGAAAATAAGGTCATTCATTAGAACATACATAAAGGGCTGGAGAGATGGCTCAGGGGTTAAGAACACTGACTGCTCTTCCAAAGGTCCTGAGTTCAATTTCCAGCAACCACATAGTGGCTCACAACCATCTGTAATAGGGTCTGATGCCCTTTCCGATGTGTCTGAACACAGTGACAGTGTACTCACATAAATATAATAAACAAATAATTATGTTAAAAAAGAATATTCATAAAACAATAAAGATAAGAAATTGTGTACAGAATATATGAGTCTCTGGGACAGATATATTTATTTTTGACACCGAAGACATCAAGGCCCAAATTAAAAATCTATTCAGTGAAATAACAGGATACTCCCCAAATCTTGAAGCAATGTTGGAGATTCCAAATTCAGGAGGCATTTAGAATCCCAAACGGGCATGCCCAGAAATTTACATCAAATTAAGTTAAAACGCCAAGAAGACAGAACAAAGGAATCCATTGGGAACTGCAAAAGAGAAGTGCTAACTCGCTTCTAATGGCAAATCCATTAGAATAATAGATTTCTCAACAGAGACTCTGAAAGCAGGGAGGTCAAGAAATGATGTATTTCTTGTCCTAGAAGAAAACAGCAGTTGACTGAAATTATAGCAGTTTTTCTTCAGAACTGAAGGAAAAACAAAGAGCTTCCAAGAAAAAGCATAAATGGAAGTATTTTCTGACCATCAAGACAGTAATACAAATGCTGCATAAAGGGACCCTGCATGTAGCAAAGGAGGGTAAACAAGACCAGGAAAGCCTATACAAGAATCCACCATTACAGAAGAGCAAGCGAGAATTAGTAAAGACATTAACATCAGTAGAACAAAATGACAGAAATTCCTCCATATGTTTCCACTGTGGCCTTGAATGTAAACAGTCTAATTCTCTAGTTAAAAGGCTGATTGATTTAAATGCAATAACTAACAGTTTGCTGCCTGCAAGAAACACAGCTCTCAGGCAAAGATATACACAAACTGAAAGTCAAGCGAGTTTAAAAGCAGGTCCTAAGCAAGTAGAATCCAGAAGCAAGCACCAGTAGCCATTCAGATATCAGACAAAGCTGGCATCAAGCCAAAGCAGAAGAGACAATCTCCAAGGCTTGGTGGTCTATAGATCAGTGAATATTTGTTGAATGAATGAACAACATGAACATAATCATCGATTTAATGAAATGTTACCCTACATGCAGATTAGGCAGACTAGTAATACTCTTAGATTGTTACACTGATTCTAAAAATGTGATTCTTGGGCCAGCAGCATCAGCACCACCTACAACATTCCCAAAAATGTGAGGTCTCATACACAGGCCCATACTATTGAGTCAGAAACTCTAGGAGTGGAATCAGCAGCCTAGTTTTAATAAACCTTCCAGGTGCTTCTGTTGTCCCCAGACATTTGAGAACCACTGCATAGCCAAACAATGCATCCCTGCAAGAGGAAAAATATCAGCGTATTCTGGAAACGACAGATCTCTCCAGTGTTAGCAGAGTCAACAGTCTTTGAGCACAGAGTGCTGACTGGAGACTCAGGGATAATGGATCTTCCAGGGGACCTGAGCCTTCTGAGTAGCTCAGCCAGGTTGATTCTCCAAACTATTATATAGACACACAGCTGTAGCCTTGAGGATGGAGGTATTGCTGCCTTAACAGAAGACAATTACTCTGTCTGATGAATAATTTGAAGACTAAGTTGAAAAGCAATGGTGGGAACTAAATTAGTTGGAGGTCAATTTGGGGACTTGAGTTGCAGGAGAGATTCTGATTTCTGGTCAACTCACTGGAATATGCCCAGCTCATCCTGATTCCTTGGACTGCCCCTTTGTGGGAAAGTGGTCTAAGAGCAAGAACAAAAAGTCAGTGAAGGATCTCATGTCTGCATAGGAGGGGCTGACACAGGAGTGCAACCTACGGCAGGAAATGGGCAGAAGGGCAAGATGAAGTTAACTATTGCCAGGACAAAAGCAGTGATACCTGGTGTCCAGGTTAGAGAATGGGAAACTCTCCTGGGCTTTCTGAAAGATCAAATCCAACTTGAACACTGGGGTTGCTGCTGATATTCCAACAGGAAGGACTTAGTAGAGATAGGCAGATACCTGAGGCTTGCTGACAAGCCAACCAAACTTAATCAGTGAGCAACAGGTTCAGTGAGGAATCATGCGTCCAAAAACAAGTCAGAGAGTGATTGGGGGTAGACACCAAACAGGTCAACACCTGTGACCTACACATGGATAGGCACATAACACATGTATATACATACAAACATACATGTACACATAAGCACATAAACACTATCAATACCCACAAATTTAAAGGGCAAGATTTGGAGAATTAGAGAAAATAAGTTATCTTTCATAGATATAAGTGCTATGTGGGTAATGGGTTTTTATGCCTTGTGGATTATGTATTCTTAGCATGTCTGATTCCTCCCTCCCATCAGGAAGGCAGGCATGGGACTCCAGAAGATACCCCTGAACTATAGTCATGACACAGTTTTTAATGAGCCTTAGAGATTACTTTTAAAAATTAATGAAGAACCTGTTCTTGTCTTCTAATTGAGTTTGGCGAACTATCTTCGCTTTCTGCATGCAAAGGAAGGTCAGTGGGAAGGTCACCGGCAGGGGCCCAAGCAGCTTCATAGTGCTTTCTGGAAAGTCGTGTTTATTCTCCAAGGCCTGAAATTTTAGCTAGCCACAGCATTTTTGTACGCTAGCCGGTAAAGGTGGAGGTGGAGATGGTATTCTGTTTCCTGGTTTGGTTTGGTTTGGTTCACTTTGTGTTGTTTGTGGAATTATTTTATCCTACCTTAAGCAATTCTATTAGTTTACAAGAATGGGGTCTCAAATCATCTAATTTAGTTAGGGTCACTATTGTCATGGTAAAACACCATAACCAATAAGCAATTTGGGTAGGAAAAGGTTTATTTCGGCTTCCCCTCGCAGTTATGGTCCATCACTCTGGGAATTCAGGGCAGGGACTCAATCAAGGCAGGACCCTAGAGTCAGGAACTGAAACAGGATCTGTGGAGGGGTGCTGCTTACTGGCTTGCTCAGCCTGCCTTCTTGTACATCCCAGAACCAGCAACCCAGGGGTGACACCATCCACAATAGGATGGGTGCTCCCCCACCAATCAGTAATCAAGGAAATGTACCAAAATGCATCACAGGCTTGCTCCGAGGCCAATCTGGTGGAGGATTTTCTCTACTGAGATTTCCCTCCCCTCAAATGACTCTAACCTGTGTTAACTTGACAAAACTCTAACCAGGACACCATCTCAGAGTGGTGGCCAGTTGGCTTCTCCTGGGGACTGTGAGGAAGGAATCTGCCTTGCCGTGGTCCACAGTGCCTGCTTCTTCTAGCACATACTGATTAGACATAGAACATACTGATTAGTCCAGGCAGGCTAGCCAGAAAGCCCCAAGGTCTTCCTGTCTTTGCCACCTCGTGCTAGGATAATAGGCACGTGCCATCATTTCTGGCTTTTCACATGGGTTCCTGGGCTCGAAATCAGGTCCTGGTGCCTTTAAGGCGAGCACGGTATTGACTGAGCCATTTCCTTGGTCTCACACAAACACCAGTCATCTTGCATTAGCATCCTCTCTAATGACATCAATTTAACTTGATAATCTTTACAAAGACCCTATCTATGGATATGGTCCTAGAGGGGGTCCTAGATTGCTGGGAGGTAGAATTGTAGCATGTGAATTATGAGGGTGGACACAATTCAGCCCCAAATATCTCTCAACCACATTCACATACATTCTGTCAAACTAGGGGTGAGAAAATAATATTTACTTAGTGTGCCTCTGCTAGAAAATGGCCTGTTTCTACCCAGTATATAAGAAGTTTCCAGTCTTCATATGGTACCCACCCTTGATGAAGCCTACCCAGGGAGGTTTCCTGGGAAGGTACATTTCCTCTCTCGGGCTGCTTTTCTTCAGTTGCCAATGTTTTAAAGATCTGGGCCCATAAGCAGGCCTGTCTTCATAAACTTACTACTGATCAGATAGACAAGGTCCTCCTCTTTGTACTGATGGTGACACTGGTGTGTCTCCTTTCACAGTAGACACTATATATAGCCTAAGGATCAATGGTAAGGTTTCTCACCTCTCAGCTGTGCCCATCAAGCTACAAAACATTCTCAGAACTGTTCAGTTTCAGGCTAAGAACTGCTGGAAGGCTTTGCTCCAGATGGAAGGACAAACAGCAGGTGGGGAGTTAAACAAAGTTCAGCGCTTTGAGTAAAACGCAAAGAGAAAACCCCCCAGGCTCCTCTTGCCTTAGAGATAGATACCTGGGGCTTGACAGAGCCCTCCCGGCAGCTTCCTTAACTCGGAGACAGGTAGAGAAGTGAGGGGCTCACCTTCTTGGAGATCAAATGGAGGAGAGACAGAGGCATTTCATTGTCAGTTCTGTTCTGAATATCTTTATACATGCTCTTTGGAGCTGGCCGCCTGTACTGTATGGGAGTCATACCAAGGAGCCTCTATATCCTCACTTCTCATTGCCTGGGGCAGACAAGATGCCTGCTATGGTGCCTGCTTTAGTCAAAGCAAAAGGTCACATTTGTTGTATGACTTGGTCTTTCGGATAAAATAAGTTTTTCTTAGCTCAACTTTAAAGTCAACTAGGGGACCGCTTCTTGGGTCATCTTCCCTGATGGCTCAACCTGAGAGCCGTGGAATGCCACGGACCTCAGAGCTGTGTGTCTTCGCCTGAGAGGAAGTCCAAGGTCTGACCTTCCCCTCTAGCTACAGCTGGTCATCTGCCTGCCTTCTTGATGTTCCGGTCCGTGTTTGGGATAATTAAAGGTTCTGAAGATTTAATTAGGAAACCATGTTGAGAGACCCAGTGGGCAGAGCTTGGTAGCTGGCCAAGGGAGGCTTGTGGACTGGAAGTAAGGCATCTGAGTGGAGAAGTGGACAACATTGGTGTTCAGAAGAGTCACGTAGCAATGACAGAAGCTGCTC
Organism: Tokudaia tokunoshimensis; assembly: GCA_036184795.1. NCBI lineage: Eukaryota > Metazoa > Chordata > Mammalia > Rodentia > Muridae > Tokudaia > Tokudaia tokunoshimensis. The sequence continues at coordinate 103,522,084 of BTHU01000008.1, forward strand.
TAGGTCTTCCTAGAACAGACAGAGGGGAAGCACATTTCCACAAAACCTGTCATCTAACTGCAAAAAGAAACCTTGTGATGATATTGCTGTTGTTGTTGTTGATGATGATGATGCTTCAACAGTTCTTTGAGAATTTATCTGATTTATTCTAGAAAATTAAAACCTCTAATACCTGGAGTGTCAGTGTTGGCTCCAGGCAGGAGAATTCAGCAGATGGTGCAAAGCAAGTGTCCTGCAGACACTAGAGGACTAAGCCCAGGGACCCTCCAGGTCAGAGGCCCTAGAGCAGCTCCACCTCGTGAATATCTACATAGAGGGCCAGGGAAGCTGTGCGCAGCAAACTCTGAGACCCTCTCAGGCCTAGAGTAGAGACCACTCTTGCCCTGACATGGCTGCCCACTCTTATAAGCTGTGGGACCTGAAACAAGTCCCTTAGCCTCTCCACTGTCACCTCATGTCATTGTTATGAGGAGTAAGCAATGATCCTGCACTAGCACTTTACTCCATGGAGGGCACGTAGTCACCATTCTGTAGAAGCTCTCTCTCTCTCTCTAATAGGCATTTACTCCCTCATAATGCTAGGCAAGGACTGTGCCTGTGGTTATATCATGCATGGGCATTTAACAGGGACGTCTGACTTTTTCTTGGATCTGCTGATTTTATCTTCCTCACCTCAGCAGTGGAAATGAGGATTCTCTCTGCAGCTATCTATAATACCACGAATCAAAATGCTTATAATCGAGTCAAGAGTACACTCTCATGTCATCCTTGTCTGGTCATGGGTTCTAATTCTGGATTTTGAACAATTCCTTTTAGCTCCTCGTGCTCCATAACAGGTATAAGCAAAGCAGATACCTTCCAGGCTCTTATGAAGACTTAAAAGTGTGTGCAAAATGCCAGAGTGTGTGGCGCACTGCCAACACAACAGGTATTATCTGATGTCCTACCTTAATTAGTACAGTTACTGTTGCTATTGCTAGCAACAACAGTGCACACAGTGATTTCTCCAAGTTCTGTCAGGCGAGCTAAAATCCAGGTGCCACAGGCCAGTCTCTTTCCTGTTCAATGAGTTTTCTATTCCAATATCTTCTATTGGTAAAACAAGTTAAGGGTATTGTTTTCCCTTGACAGGAAATTCCAGTGAGTGATGGCGCTAGAGAAAAAGACATGCACCCTGCACAAACTGGTTCATGCAGTGACTCTGACAAGTCGGTGTTGGAAGGAACTTAGTAAGAAGATACAGGTCCCAACTTTAAAGTCACTCTTAAGAAGCAAAGAGACTGTTTGATTTAGTTTCCCATTGTTGTGCCAATAGATTGCCACAGATGTAGTTAGCAAAACAACACAGATATACCTTATCCTCATATTGGAGTCCAGAAGCTGTTCTGATTTGAATGAGAAATATCTCCCCTGCCCCAGCAAAGGCTCATGTATTTGAATACTTGGTTCCTAGTTGGTGGGTCATACTGGTTAGTTTTATGTCAACTTGATACAAGCAAGAGTCATTGAGAAGATGGACTCTCAATTGAGAAAATGCCTCTGTAAGACTGGTCCGTAGGCAGGTCTGTTGTACATTTTCTTAATTAATGATTGATGGGGAAGGGCCAGCCCCATTGTGGGTGATGTCATCCTTGGGCTGGCAGTCCTGGGTTATTTAATAAAGCAAGCTGAGCAAGCCAGTAAACATGATGCCTGCATCAGTTCCAGCCTCTGGGTTCCTGCCTTGTGTTCCTGCCCTGACTTCCTTATGGTGACGAACTGAGATGTGGAACTATAAGCTGAAACAGACTTTTTTTTCTTTCCTTTCCAAGTTGCTTTTGGATATGGTGTTTTCTTACAACAATGAAACCCCTAAGACAGTGATACTGTTTGGGAAGGTTATAGAGTCTTTACAATATGGGGCCTTGCTGGAGGATGTACATCACTGGGGAAGACCTTTGATGGTGTACAGCCTGGACTCACTTCCTCTTTGCTCTTTGTGCTTCCTTGTGCAGATGAAATGTGATGAGCCTGCTTCCTGACTGTCAGGCTGAGCCCCAGCTGTCATGCCTCGCCTGCCATGCTGGACAATGAACCAGGATAAATCCTCTCTTCCTTAATTTGCTTTTCGTCAGGGTATTTTATCACAGCAACAGAAAAGTAATTAATATGGAAGTCTAGTGTGAGGACAAAGACAAGTCCACATTCCTTGAGGAGTTTCTAAGAGAGAATTGTGTCCTTGCCATGTCTAGCTTCGGAGGCTGCCTTACTCGCCTCGGATTTGACTTCTTGCACTTTCCAAACCAACATCTGACTTGCTTACATTTCTCTCCTAAGACCCCTGCTGTCACAATGAACTAACTGGAATAATCTAGTATCATCTCTCCCATTTCAAGTTCATTGTTATCACACCTACAAAGTCCCTTCTAACCAGGACATTCATGCAAGCATCAGAACTCAAGGTCTTAAAGGAACCATTAGTCAGTCTACCACACGGACTAACTTTGGATGCTCACAGACCTCATTCAAAATTGTCCAGGGCCGTCTGTGAACATCAAGGTGGTATCCTGAATCATCACTTTGAAATGCTATTTATTTGTATCAGAGACAACATGTGGGGATTTGAAAAATGTCCCTGAACTCAAGATTCAGGAGCCCCAGAAGAGGGTATATGTACTCAGTAAATATTATAAAACCTTAAATGATTAATGACCTGACTTCCCCACCTGAGTCTTACTTAGTTTTTTATTAGTAGGTTTCCTCGTTGCTGTAATGAAATGCCCATCAGAAAGTAATTTCATGGAGCAAGGATTTATTTTTGGCTTACGTGTTGAAGGCACACAGTCCATCAATGCAAGGAAGGTTTGGCAACAGGAGCGTGAGGCTGATTGCTCACACCCAGGTAAGTAGGAAAGCAGGAGAGATGGATGCTGGAGCTCAGGTGGCTTGCTTTTTCCAGGTTCCTATTAAGTCCTAACCCTCATGTTCTAGGAAAGTATCAAGGGTCTTAACCCCTCAGGTAATCATCTGCTGGAAATGTCCTCACGGACATACCGAACAGTGTGCCTCAACTTCCTGATCTGGTCAATTCAAGGTGACAATTGAAATTAACCATCATGAATCTCATGTGTGTCAGTTGGAGACCTCCACTCCCCGTATACCTTTCTGGGATTTCAGAACTGTCTTGTGAGGGGAACGCAGAGACAGCACTGTGCAAACTACAACGCTCTCTCATCTGTCTGCTGCTGCTTCTGAAATCAGAACAGTGCATCTGAGTGCCTAGCAGCGTTCATCGTCATCACGTCTGCCATACGCCTCTGAGTGCCTAGCAGCGTTCATCGTCATCACGTCTACCACATGCCTCTGAGCGCCTAGCAGCGTTCATCGTCATCACATCTGCCATACGCCTCTGTTGTTTTTGCAGCAGACTTGACACAAGGCTTGTAAACTCACGACCATAGACCCCTAATCTAACTACCATGACCACATCAACTCTAGTTGTAGGCACTAGAAAGGCAGGGGCCTGGTCTGTCTTGCTCAGTCCCTACGGCATGTGGGAAATGTGCCAGGAAATCTTTATTGAACAGAGGAAATGACTCGTCTTGGAGTAATCTGTCAGTTCTGAACTTCTCCATGGCAGAGACATCTTGATTCAGCAGCAGCAGTACAATGCCTAACACAGGGGCAGCCCTCGGGGAGTTGTACTCATTTCCTGTGGCTGTCATAATAAACTACCACAAACTTAGTTGGGAGAGAAAGTGTTCTCTCACCGTTCTTCAGTCTAGAAGTCTGAACTCAAGGTGTGAACAGGGCTAAACTTCTTCCACATACTCTAAGAGAGAATCCTTCCTCACCATTTCCAGCTATGGAAGTGGTAGGTCTTTGCCCATAGTAATAGACCTCCAATTTCCGCTTCCCTCTCCTGTGGCTTTCTCTTCTCCTTCCTGGGACTTTTCCTTGTCTCAGAGTCCTTGCAGTGAGCAGCTGGGGAGATGACTTGGTAGGCAAGAGCACTTGCTGTACAAGCATGAGGACCAGAGTTTGGATTCTCAGCACCCACACGAAAAGAAGCCAGGCATAGCTGCCCATGCCTATGGCCCTTGAACTGGAGGAGACATAATGCTAGATGGACTCTGGGAGCTTGCTGGCCTAGCTGGTTCAGTGAGAGACTCTACCCAAAGGAAATAAATCATAGAAAGACGGAAAAAAGCATCCAACATCATTTTCCAGCCTCTGTGCATGAATGTGCCAGGCACCCCATCCATACTTTCCCATGCATATATGACACACGTGTGTGTGTGTGTGTCTGTGTGTGTGTGCACATGTGCGCACACATGCACGCGCACAATACACATTATAGCTAATATCTTTAATATGGATATTAATGGAAAATAAAGCCACCCTTGTATCAAATAAGGTAACGTTAATAGGTATCAGAGGGTAGGACCTGGATTTATGATGGCCACCTTCGAACTCACTATGGAAGTTCAGGATGAGCATTCCTAATGCTAAAACACAAAATTCAAATGCTCTGAAATCTGAAACCTTCTAAAAGTTGATATAGTACTCAAAACTTTTTAAGTTTTGGAACATCGCAGACTTTTAGCTCTCTTAGGCAGGATGCCCCGGCAATAAAAGTTAGTCAATTATTCCAAAACATGCAACACTCTGGAATCTGTAACTCTTTTGATCCCAGACATTCCAAATAACAGATATCAGAATATAGTTGCCGAATAAACAAGTTAATAAACTAGGTATTTCCTTTGTTTCTGAGGCACAATGTGTAGTCTTGGCCTTGTCACCTAGAAGGCCCCAGAGCTCCTGAATCCTACAGCTGAGCCTGAGCTCCATCAGAAGGAACAAGTCTTGTACATCCAGACAACATGTATCCCAGGGGATTCTGGGCTTAGGTGTAGGCGATTCAGCCAGGGAAATGAAGCTGCCTGTCTTTGACTAGGGAAGCCCATGGTTGGAGAGATATAGAACAAAGTGAGAATGTCCATACATATGTTGGAAGAACAAGATGCCCTGTGATGTAGAAGGCCCCAGGAGAGCTGTATGTATGAAACAAGGTGTGGTTACAGAGGAATTGTCCAGGCAGGGTCAATTGGAATAAGTAAGACCTGGATAAGTGTTGTCAGCATCCCCTGCAGAGTAGTTAATGAGGCTGGGATGCCAGTAGCCAGGCTCTGCAGACTCACTAACCAAGTACACCTTAAAAAAAGAGGCATTTATGGCCCATAAAAGAAGTCCCAACTCTCTAGTGTACAGCTGGCCAACGGGACACCCATGACTGCAGACCTGCTTCTTCTCCCAATCCAGTGCTTTTCCTCTACATGAGACACATCGCTGTCAACTCTGTGTGGGCACCACAATCACGTGACCATGTGACCCAAAGTCACCCAGGCCCCATGAGTGGTAGAGAAGGTGACGGATGTGATGGGAGTTCAGTGCAGAACCCTAGTGCTGCTTAAAATAAAGCTAACCCAGGGCATGAATAATAAGTAGTTGCTGAAAAATTGATTCAGTGAAATTCTTCTGGTAGAACACGCTATCCTTTTTTGGAAGAAATTTTTGATATATGTCAGCAGGAGCCATGACTTCATGGGAAGGGAGAAACCTGCCCAGAAGACTCTGTAAGATACCAAGAGGAGAGAGGGGGAAGAAAGCAGAGGGAGAGAGAGAGAGAGAGAGAGAGAGAGAGAGAGAGAGAGAGAGAGAGAGAGAGAGAGAGGTAAGCTGGGGAGGAGGGGGAAGTGGTGAGGGCCGGGAATGTTGAGCAGTCGGTGGATTTTTTTTTAAGGAAGAGGCTGCAAGAGAACCTCAGAGCTCATTGCCTTGTCTCTGCCAACACTCCTCTAGCCCTGCCGCTTCTGCACCCCGAACTCCATGTTCTCATTCTCCCGAAGGCCCTCCATTCTACTGCGTTCTCCTCAGACCTGCATAGTGAGAGGTCCTTCCAACCTTCACATGGCCATCCTTCCATTCCACAGCAGACACCTTCAAGTCAGTACTCCCTCCCATGTCACACCACAGACTGCTAAGGATGTCCTGCGGAGCCACCTCCCCTCAAGAGGGCGACAGTGGCTTAGGGTTACCCCTGTGCCTTGCTCTTCTGCCTGGCTGGGAACCTGTTGGGCTTTACTAACACACTTTCCTGTCCTTGTTTTAGGAATTGTCGCGCTGTCCCAAATCCCATCTGTCTTCCTTTCTGTCTCCCGCTCTTTGTCTTCTCACCTCCGTGGAGGGTCACAGAAGGCTTAGCACTCATCCTGGTTTCTCTCCAGCTCTGTGCTCCACAGACCTAGTGACTCCTTCAGCACCAGAATCACTGTCCTCCACGGAGCCCTAAGGCTGTGCCCTGTGCCTGTTCATGTGTTGGGCTGCAGATCTCCTTGTACCATTTTAGGGTCCCTTGTTCCCATATCCTCAACATGTCTTCCTATAATCTATAATACACACACACACACACACACACACACACACACACACACGAGAGAGAGACAGAGAGACAGAGACAGAGAGAGACAGAGAGAGAAAGACAGAGACAGAGAGAGAGAGAGGGGCAGAGAGACAGACAGACAGACAGACAGACAGACAGACAGACAGACAGAGGCACACATGCTTACACACTGGGAGGCATACATGCACACAGAGAGGGGGAGCTATATACGCACATGCACATATACTCATAGGCACACACAGTTTAAATTTAGTTACCACTCAGTTCTTCGCTAACACATACATTCTTCTTTTCTTTAGGACTGAAAACTTCACACTGATTCTCGACTCTTCCTCCTTATCCCTTTCTGCACATCAGGTCCTGTGCAGAATTCACAAATACTCCTGAAGAACTCCTCTTAAAATATACCCGGGACCGAGAGCCCGGACCTCTGCGTTCTAGCCATGTGCTAAGCACTGCTTGGCTGAGGAGCTCAGCACACAGTTGTTTGCTCAGTGAGGTGAACTGCGAGGTTGGCACAGGTGAGCCGTACCTGACAAGCCCTGCCAGCACCTACTGTTCATTCCCCACCCTGCCTTCATTCCTTAACAAAACCCCGAAGGTGTTACTGCCCTACACGGCCGCATGTTCAGCCATAAAGCCGGTTACTTCTAGATAGTTCTATCCTAGGAGTGACTCTGTTGTATCGTACAAGGTGTTAGCTGCCTTGGGTACCCGGATATTCCCTCTGTACAGATGTGACAGCAAAACCTGAATGACACATGCTCAGAGCTTTGCATGAAGAAGATAGACCCAGATATGAATGGCCCATGCTCAGAGCCCTGCATGGAGAAGATAGACCCAGATGCTCACTGGGTCCTAACTCCTATGTGACTCAGAGACAGGGACACCTTGGGCCTATGTAGTGTTGTACAAATTCTAATGCTGTGGAACAGCACTCAGTACCTGTATGCACATTTCTCCCTCCTGCCCTGGGCTCCGCCCAGCACTGGAAGGTCAAGGCATGGGATAGGCCCTCAGAGACACATGTGCCCTCTTCTTCAGGTGTTTCCTTTTCTGGACCCAGCTAGTCCATCAGCTGTCAGGACAGAAGTGGTTTTCAATCCCCAAACTGGCTCCTCGAATGCGTCATGGACACAGTAAAAGCTGGTTCCTCCAATAAACACTCAGATAACCATATGCTCTCCCTACCTGCTCATGGTCCCTCTGAACCTTCGACGAGGTTTAGTGCTGGAATGAGAGAATTCCTTAGCTGTCTGTGTGTCCACATCCCATGGGGATGCTTTCACGACCTCCTGGGACCTGAAGCTGAATTTGGGGAGGCTGGAATATGGAGGTTAGTTCAGGCCAGGAGAAATGGCTCAGCTGGTAAAGCATTTGCTGTGCAACCACAAGGACCTGCCTTTGGATCCCCAGTCCAAAGGGTAAACGCTGTCATAGGGCTGCATGCCTGTAATGCCAGCAGCAGAGAGCGGTGAGTCAGAGACAGGCAGACTTCTGAAATTCATTGGCCAGTCAGTCTAACTGAATCGTTGAGTTCCAAGTTTAGTGAGAGATTCTTTCTCAAAAATAAAAAATAGAGAGTAAGGTGACTAAGAATGACAATGGATCTCTGTCTGTCTGTCTGTCTGTCTGTCTGTCTCTCTCTCTCTCTCTCTCTCTCTCTCTCTCAGACACACACACACACACACACACACACACACACACACACACACACACCTCACAACATGAGCTGCCATCCAAACAAAATATACTTGAAACTGCCAATGAAGGGTGAAGCAGAGAACCTCCCGCTGGGGTTGGGCAAGTTCCCAAAAGTGCCCAGTCAGTGTCTATCCCAAGCTCCCCTCCCCCCCCCCCCCGCCACCCTGACTAGTTGTCCCATTGGCTCATGCTTCCCAACAGGAGCTAACCCTGGATGGGGCACAGATCACCCCCAGAGCCAGAGGTGGGAGCCTTTCTCCAACTGAGGGCCAAGTCCCTCATGCACCATCCAGTGCTCAGACTGTGGCTGAAGACTCTTTGAGCATTCAGCTCACAAGGACCCAGCAGCAGGTATCATGATGGGGAAGCTGCAAAACTGTGTCTTCCCTCAGGGTCTTCTCCCCACCTATCATCCAGGCTAAAAGAGAGCAGGAGAAAGGATGCTGAAACAGAACCACAGCCACAGAAGAGGAACCTGAGTAGGACTGTGGAAAGCCCATGCTGTGTAGGGACACTCTGAGTAGGACTGTGGGTGCTGTACAGGGACACCTAGCCCCAGGCAGCTAGCAGAGGAGCCCATACTGACAGGAGCAAATTCCATTCAGAGGCTATGTTGGCCACAGTGCAGCCTTGTGGCTGTCCTTAGCCAAACACCAGCCCCCTGTCTTCAGCTGAACTGCAAAGTGCAAACAGACCTCCTGAAGATGGGATGCTATTCACAGGTACTCCACTAGAGGTCAGCCCTGAGCGAGGGCAGGGCTCAGCCAGTCCTCCTGGGAGCTCCACAGATGCCAAGTATGGAGAGCTCACCGATCCAGACTGAGCAGGGGAGGAGGACATTCTTCCACCCCTCTGAGCTTTTGTCCCCTCTGGGTCCTCCATAACAGGCTCTCAGAGGCAATGTGACTCACCTAGTGCCCTTCCTTTGAGGTCAGAAGCTGCTGACTTTATACCCGCCCAGTGGTCATCTTGTCTTGGCTAGGAGGCCCATGAAGAGGGAACCCAGAATGCAACTGAGATCTCAAAGTCATCTGAGAGTTGCTCACATGTCCTTGAACATCACTCCCAGCCCTCTCAAGAGAAGTATTGGAGGGATTGGATACTCACCTGTCCCCAGCTCAGGGTCCCAATGACAGCATGGCAGAAGCCTGGGTCCTTTCAAGGAACACTAACGAAAGTGCAAGACATGTTACTTTTCTCATCACTGGGACCAAATACCTGACGGAAGCTGCTTCAAGGAGAAAGGCTTATTTTGGCTCACAGTTTCCGGGGATCCGAGTCCACTGCTGTATAGCAGGCACAGTTTCAGACTTACAGTAACACTATCTGCATATCTTAGAGAATCAAGCAGAAGGCTCTGGCAAGAACAAGAAGCAGATCTCCATTTCAATGTCACCACCAATGACCCTCTCTGTTAGTTAGGCCATACACCCCAAAGTTCCACAACCTTGCAAGAGACTGCCACTGGCTATGGGCTAAGTGGTCAAATGCGTGAGCCTGAGACATTTTTCATTCAAACCATAGTACAGCCAAGTCAGAATGGCAGCATAACCAACCTCTTATAGCTTTGGTGTGTGAGCACATAAAATCAGAATGCCTTGGTCAGAGGAGGGAGAACAGATCCTCATCTTCTAAGGCTCCCAAACCCCTCACCTTTTTCACCTCCAGGGATAGTAACTGAGGTCCCCCAGGATATACTATAATCCCCAAGACAACATTTGGAAGTTGTAGGTCTCAGCATCCTGTAGCCTTGATCATCTCAACGCCTGGGCGGCCTCTGTCACCACACATGAAGGAGTTCCTGACTGAGGGGTGAAAGGACTGTAAAGAGGGAAGCACTCCTTACACCAAGGCCATTCAGTAATGACATAATATGTGTCACCCTCTAAAACAAAGAAGACTACAGCCAGGACTTGTGGGTATCTGATAACTTACCTCACTGCTCTCTTGGATTGAGGGCACAGCCAGAAACCTCTGGACTCAAGAAGACAAGAAAGGAAGTTCAGGGGCCAAGACCTAATCTTACTCCTGTGAAACAAATCTTTGCAAGACCCTCCATGACCCCTACTCTGTGTGTGTGTGTGTGTGTATGTGTGTGTGTGTGCTAAACCTGGCAGGTACAGATATGGGACCCTATTAGGCCTTGTTTTACACTTAGCAGGTCCTTTGGACTCAAGGATACTATTTTGTCATATTTTCAGAAGACTTAACAGTAGCACTTCATGTTGCCTAAAGGAATTCCCTAAAAAGGAAATCCAGATCTTAACATACTGTAGCAACACACATCCCTAGACATTCCCTGAACACCTACACACATATCCCCCATACACAAGCCTCACAGATACCCACAAGATGCATGTACACACCCATGTATGGCTTACACATATCCCTGTCCCACAGAACAGCACCTAAGACAGCCTTGCATTGCAATGGAGCCAGAAATGCCAAGCAAAGCACACACTTGTTGTCTAGCCCTGTATCCTCAGGAAGTTACCCTCCCTCTCTGAGCCTTTATTTGCCCATTTGTAAAAGTCTGTATGCAGAAACTCTTCATACCCAGGATACTTTTTGAGGACTAAGAAAGACCCATATTGTCCTAGCCCAAGATCTGTGTCTGACCCTTGACCACCACTGCAAAGTAGACCCCCAGGAAGATCCCCAGGGTGGCAAAGTATGCTAGGAACCAGGGGGCACTGGCTCATGCCTCAGTGATAGGCCCTAGCCCTGGCCCTAGCCCTGGCTGCTACTGATGTCTTTAAGTTACTTTTCCAATTCTAGGACTCCACGTGAAGTAAGGGTCCTTAGCCCACCCAGTGTCAAGGAACGTAAGCACGTGGACTCTCAGAGGGACAGTTTAGGCATTACAAGCCTGTCTGCTGCTAACTCAAGAAGGGCCGAGAGTCAATGATAGATTGATTCCCGTGGAGGCAGACACTGACCACGTCAGACAACGAGAGGGGGAGAGCTGGAAAAAGCAGAGGGAAAAAACTCTAAATAACGTGGTGAGAGATAGAGAGCAAGCACAGAGATGGTCCGTACATAGACAACTTAGCAAGACCTTGGGAGCCAGCCAGCCAGGAGACCAGCAGTCAAGAGGGCGGGGAGGGCAGGCGAGTGGGCGGGGAAGTTGTGGGCGGGGCAGACGGACGGGCCAGCGGGCAGAGAGTAACTCTTCTCAGGAATGGAGGTCCTGACTGATTGTACATGTGCAGACACCCACAGCTGAGGACAGAGGAAAGAGAGTGCAGACAGAAACGCCCGTCTGCCCGTGACCTTTGTGCCCACGACTTGCCTGGACTCTGCAGAGGCCCTTCCTTCCCTCCAAGCCGCGCACTTCTGCCAGTCTGCTCGTTACCAGAACCGCCTGAGTGGATGGGGTGGCAAAGCAGATCAGTAACCGGCGGAGGCAGGAAGAAGGAAGGTGATTCTTCAAAGGCCGGTTCCCCAGCACAGCCACAGTCAATTACCAAGCAGCCTTCACCTGTCAGCCCTGAATCTTAATGGTATTAATGAGACCTCAAGTAATTTTCTCCCTGGATAAAGTGGGTTAGTTTTTTTTTTTTCCCTATAATTCCTGTTCTCAGGGAATCTGGACCTTTCTGTGGTCCTGGTTTTGCCCAGGACCACAGAGAAATGGGGTGGACCCTAAGTGGGGCGGGCCCTTGAAATTCTTCCTGTCTTCTTTACATGGATGTAATTAATTCTTTCTACGGGGAGTACACGAACATGCTGTCTTCATGGATAATCACGCACATCCCCGGCCTTGCACCTGCAGGAGGAAATGGCTGCCATCCGTCACCGTGGGGCATGGATGGAGGAAGGGAGAGGTGATGAAGCCGGACTCAGGCTAGGAGATGGCCAGCCCAACCAGCCCTTTGGCCAGCTCCCCTCCTGGATAGGAAGTCATTATGCCTCATCCACACAGTTTGCATGTGCTGCTTGCACACAGCCCTCAGGCACAGATTGGCAGGAGTGATGACACATCTGACATGGCCTCTACCACCCTATGGACTTCCGCCCAAACGTCCACACACAGGGCTGCTGACATCTCTGAAAGGACTCCCCCTGGGCTCTCGGACCTCCTCTTACCTCTCCGGGTATCCCTCTTGGTCTTTAAATTATCATTCTTTAAACTTCAGAACCCCTTACTTGTCACTCTTGTCTCTGCTCACCCTAAAGCGGTATCTAAAGAAGATCACTCTGGGCACACACTGAACGTGAGTGCCACCCCCTTCCTGGAGAGATGAGGAGCAGGATCCCCTGGAAACACATCCAGACACAAAGGGATACTAAGAAATCATGAGCCCCATGTCTGGAAAGCACTTGAAGGTCCAAAGGAGCCTGGAACCTTCTTCCGTGAGGTTGTGGAGTCACTGGAATGCTTCAATAATGGAATGTGCTGGAAACAGTGCCTGAGATATGCTCATATGTACATTGAGATACAAGTGACAGGGTAGTTGACACCCTCCTTGGTCTCTGTCTCAGGCCTTTCCTGTGGTCTCCAGCAATCCTAGCCAACCCTTCCCAGCCATGAGGGCATATCACAGGCACCTCAAATCCAACAGATGCACCCCTTGACCACAGCAACTGTACTACCCTTCGTTCTTTGCCTGAGCTGTAAGCCAGAGCCATATCTCTCCCACACTTAAACAGTTATGGTATCCTGAGTATCCTAGGTATAAAAACCCCATCAAACTACAAGCATGTGGGTCCCTCAAAAAAGCTAAGCAGCTAATGAGCACACAGCCTGGTGCTCACAGTTTATGGGCGTTGACATGGTTCGTTGGACAGGACCTAGGGAAAGAATTTCTTGGGCGTGCCTGTAAGGGATCTCTTTGACTGTGCAAATTGAGGTGGACTCAGCCTAAATGTGGACATACCATTTCACGAGTGGTTTGTGAACTGAATGAAAAAGAGGGAAGAGACCAACTAGTAGCACTTATCTCCATCAACTTCCTGCTGTGGATACAACATGATCAACCCACTCCTGATGTCATGATTTCCCTGACATGATGGACTATGTCATGGAACCATGAGCCAAAATGAATCCTTTCTTACTTATGTTACTTTGGGAAGGCATTTTTTTTTGTCATAGCAAAGGAAAAGTAACAAAGGTATACGACCCAAATAACTCACGAGTACTCAAGCAAATTTGCATGCAGATACTCCTAGCAGCAACGGTCATACTAGCAGAAAGGTGATAAGTATCTAAATGTCCGTGAGTGGATGAATTAATATATTAAATACATACATACATATGTCAGAATATGCTTTATCCATAAAAGGAACAGAATGCATGCTACACCCTGTAGCTTGAAATCATTACACTGAAAGGAATCTGCACAAAAAAAATGCCACATATGATATATTGCATTTCTATGAAATATCCAAAGTAGGGAACTGCTTTCTGAAAACATGTTGATGGTGGCCATGCAGTGGGGGGAGGGGAGGGTGAGAAGGGATCGTGAATGGACGCAGAATTTTATCTCTCAGTGACGGGAGTGTTTCAGAGTTCAGAAGAGGTACTGATGGGACAAGATCACGAGTGTAATGAGTGCACAATTGTTTGAATTTAAGGAACTCATTTGGGGGACCTCTTTGATGTGAAGCCCTTTGGGTTGTGTTTCCAGTTTCGAAACTCTCGGTCCATCTAAGCAGAGAGACCCACACAGTGTGGAGGTGTATGGACCAGGAGGCTGAGTGCACAGCTCGTTGGATCCCCTCATTCCCTCAGGTCCTTCTGCAGAGGAGCTGGCCCTCCTGCCTTCCTGGGGGAGGCTTCGGTCCCTCTAGCACAGGCTTGGGTCCCTCTGCGGCATCCAGGTACCAGCACTGAGGTGGACCTAGCAACCCAGAGACTTGGAGCAGATGATGTGAGCATACAGCAGATGTGAGCATACAGCAGATGTGAGCACACAGCAGATGTGAGCATACAGCAGATGTGAGCATACAGCAGATGTGAGCATACAACAGATGTGAGCATACATAGCCAGTTCTAAAAGCCAGAGGCAGCGCTGGCCTATCCTGTGAACTGCTGAGAGACAAAGTCCAGGAATATTGCTGTGCTAGGCTAGGTTCACCCACACCAGTGGTTCTCAACCTTCCTAATGCTGCGACCCATGAACATGGTTACTCATGTTGTGGGACCCCCCCACACACACCCCAACCATAAAATCAGTTCATTGCTACCTCACAACTATGCTACTGCTATGAATTTTAATATAAATATCTGATATGAAGGATGTCTAACTTGTGATCCCTGTAGGGGTCTTGACCCACAGGATGAGAACTGCTGATCCACGGTCTTCTGGAGCAACCTTGCTCTGGGGGAGGAGCTGGAGATGACCCCTGTGGGGACACTCCTCTAGAAGGTGCGCACAGGGGCACTAGTCAGCAGGCAATGGGCCCAGTGAGAGACTTCCTTCGCATCACACCTGACGTCGCTATTCAATATCTGGCCTGGTCTTAGAGAAAACTGCTTTCTGAAGGAAGCAGCCCTGAAGAGCTCACACTGAGAATGCTGGTGAAGGAATGCTACTGGTGATTCAGCCCAGAGTGCTACAGGCTGTGGTGGGATGGGGGAGGGGGAGAAGGGAGGGCGGGATGGGGGCCGGTGCTGGGGGATGCGTAGGCTGTGGGATGTGGGGTGTGGGGGCTGTGGGATGCATAGGCTGTGGGATGTAGGGTGTGGGGGCCATGGGATGTGGGATGCGTAGGCTGTGGGATGCAGGGGCTGTGGGATGTAGGGGCTGTGGGATGCAGGAGCTATGGGATGTGAGGGACTGTGGGATGCACAGGGTATGATGATGTGCCATTCAGCTCAGGGAGCCAGCCCTGGCTAATAAGCATCCCATCTCTCTAACACCAGCCTCAAGTTCTGTGGGCACTGGTAGAAAGCGTGTGAGTAACACAAGAAGACAGACCTTACCACAATTATGTCAGTCACGAAGGCCTCGGGGCTCCCTTCCTTCCAGCACAGTGACTGGTGCAGGAAGCTCTGGTCAGTAGTGCCTCTCTCCCTGGCTTCCTTGCCTCTTATTCTTTCATTCCACTCTATGTTCCTTGCAACTTCGTGTGTGTGTGTGTGTGTGTGTGTGTGTGTGTGTGTGTGTGTCCATTTCCTACCATTTTCTCAAATCCTTAATGTCAGTTCCTACTCAATACCCATAACCTAAATCTTAGATACAGCATTCCCACAATTCAATCTCACGATCAGTTAAAACTTTTGTACCTTTGCCCTGCTTTTTAAATCTAATCCTGCTCAAGAGACTGGGATAGGAAGATCACAAATCCAAGGTCTGCCTGGCTGTAGAGTGAGTTAAAAGCCTGCCTCGGCCACTTAATGAGATCTTGAAAAAAGAAAGAAAGAAAGAAAGAAAAAAAGAAAGAAAGAAAGAAAGAAAGAAAGAAAGAAAGAAAGAAAGAAAGAAAGAAAGAAAGAAAGAAAGAAAGAAAGAAAGAAAAGGTCTGGACATGTAGCGCTATGAGGTAGATTATTTGCTTAGTATATGTGGGGTCATGGGTTCAGTCCCCACTGTGTCAAGCAACATGATCATAGTAGTTGTAATAACAACAACAACAGTAATAATAATAGTAGTGGGGTGATGGGCACCTATGTTCTGCGACTTGCTTTCTTTACACAACCTAATATTTGGGGTCTTATTCCTGTTGATAAGTGTAACTAGTTCATCGGGTTTTATCATTTTCCAATTGACATAAAAGTCATTTACACTGTCAATAATGCTACTGTGAATGTTTCTAGCCTCCCGCTATGATCAGAGTTTCAGGGATGCTCTGTGATTTTTAATAGATGGGTCACAGCATTCGTACCACTCTGACATAGACACGCCGGTCCAAGAGTCTAAAGCAAGTCACACTCATAGCAACCCTGTTTAAGGCTCCATGAGTCCACACCCTCACTGATGCCTGGTGTCCTGTTTAATTTTTGCCAACCTGAGGGGTATGAAATTTCATCATAGTGTCATGCTGCCTTTCTCCTATGTGTTACGCTGTTAACTCGGCGTCCTTCAGTGACACACATGTCAGCACTGTGGCCTTTCTATCAACTCCTCCTCCTGAATCTGGGCCGTCCCTGCTGAACAGAATACAGCAACAGGGAAGCAGGTCCAGAGTTGGCCAGAAACCTCAAAATCCTTCAACGTACTTGGGAGCCTGGAGCGAGCGTGTACAGTTTTCTTGTACCATGCTAGAGAGTACATTCAGAGAGACATCGAGCGGTCACCCGGAGAAAGAGTGGCCCTACGAACAGAGGGGCCAAGCCCAAAGAGTTGCATAACCTCCAAGTCACTTCACCTGGCACCCCACTACTAACCACTGGGCCAAAGGCCAGCGTGGGGAACAAGGAAACCATGCTGCACCTCCAGATCCAACAGATACCATGTGAGACCAGGATAAGCTGTCCTCACTGGGTTCCTTCCAACTTTCTAAGCTACTGAACACTGGAAAACAGTATTTTAGCATCTGTTTTTGAAGCCATCAAGTTTCATGAACTTTATTAGGCAACGAGGTGACTGAATGACTTAATTAGTAAGGCTGAACATTCTTCATAGGCTTACTGACTATTCGATTTTCTCTTTGGGAAATTATTATCTTTTACTTATTTTTCTATCGTATTGTCTTCTGGTTTTGGTTTACCAAAGTTATTTATACAGTATGAACATGAATCCATTATTGGTCGAATGTATCATAATTTATCATCTGTGGCTTCCCCTTCAACTTTGTATAATCTTGCGATAGTTGCAAGATTTTAATTATGATACAGACTACTTCACCAATATTTTCCCTTTCATGCTTTTTGTGCTTCCTGTGTTTTGTTTCAGAAATCCCTCCCCATCCCAAGGCCATAAACATTTATCTCTGTCTTCTTTTGGAATATTTAATGCTGAACCTTTTCGTTTTTATTTTAAATCCACCTGAAATAGTCTTTGCTTATGCTAACAGGCAGGAATTCAATTTTGTTTTGTTTCCATGTAAACAACAGTTGGCCCAGGATTATAATTGAATAGTCTCTCCTTCTCCATTCATAATAAGCTCACCTCTGTCATAAAGTAAGCTTCATACATATGTAGATATAGTAGTTATGTATACATATATTGTATACATAAATAAACACACATGTATGGGTCTCTTTCTGGGCTCTGGGCTCCACTAGTTTCTTTCCTCAGCTCTGTATAGATGACACACTATTTCTATTATTATAACATTTCCAATAACATTGTTGTTCAGTAATGTGGTTCGTCATTGCTTTTAATCTTTTAAAAAAAATTATCCTGCCTCCTTCAGCTTAGTCTTATTTTATTATCTGGAATATTCTTCCATGTAAATTTTAGAATCAGGTTGGCAAATTCCAGAGTAGACCCTATAAAGAATTTGATTTATAGAATGCTGTAGAGAAAATTCATATTTATAGTATTGAGCTTTCCTGTCCGTGAAGGTGATATATCACTCCATTTGTTTAGGACCCTCTCAATGTCTCTGAATGAAGTTTAATAATTTCTTTGGAAAGGTCATGAGCATTTGGTCTTAGATTTATTCTTTGGTCCCTTACATTTTTTTGTTGTTGCTAATGCAAATAGTATTTTTAACTGTGTTTTCTGACTATTCGCGGATGGTTACTAGAAATGCATTTCATTTTCGTATATTGACCTTATATCTTAAGAACCATCCATCATACTGATTTTAATGTTTCTATGTAGATGGTCACATCGCTGCCAGATGGTAATGGTCCTTTTTTCCTTTACAATTATTTTGTCTTTTGTTTCTTTTTCTGGGCCTTGCTGTGTGAGCCAAGAACTTCTGTAAGATACTGAAGAAAAGTGGTAGCTGAGAGGTTTGCTCTTTTCTTTCTCCTAATTTTGAATGCATCGTCTCTAAGACTCCCACCAAATGACACAGTGTCTCCAACAGGTGCCATGAGCATCCGCACAAACGCTTTGATCTTCGTGGGTTTTAAAAATACATTCATGGCGATAATATGTTTTCCTCCCTTTATCTGTAACCACAGTATGTTCCGGTTTTCTTCCACAGTCAGCCATGCAGCGCCGAGACAAAGTTAATTTGGTCATGTTTTGCTTTGTTTTCCCACTGCTCTTACATTCAAATCTCTATAGTGTTTTGGTTAAAATTTTTGAATTAATTTATAGGATTTTTTTTTCCGCTTGCATTATCCTCATCTTGTCTAGTACAAAGGAAATACCAATCTTGTAGAATGTGTTAGCGTGTGCCCTTGCTGGTCTCTGATACAGTTGATGCTATACAAAAGCCTGACAACGTATACAGCCACAGGAGCTTGGTTCTGCTCTTTGATTCTTAGGATGTTTTGGTCGACAGAATCCAAATTACTCATTCGATTACAATCGAACCTCATCATTTATGAATTCTGTCTCTGCAGATTTGCCTACTCATGGAAAAGATTAAAATCCCCAAGTCAAACACCCATGGCTCGTGTGTGGCTGTGTGTGGATACAGAGACGCCGCGAAAAGCCTACATCACTCAGCACGCATGTGCTGCGTCACACAAGGAAGTGCTCTGCCCTCTCACTGTGATCTTTTTTATGACCTATTGAGTGCCACATCTTTCACATTTGGGGTCTCCTGTTAGTGAGTTTTCTGCTTAAAATGCCCAAGCATAGAAGGATATATAGAGCTCCTGAGTGTAGCCAAGTTGTCATGTGCTTTCTAGAGGTAATGTGTCCATCAAATCAACTGAATTCAGGCTTGAGTTATATTGCGGTTGTCTGTTAATGAATCAATAATTCAGTACCCTCGGGAGAAAAGAAGAGGAGTTCACTGACCTGTAGATGAAACTTCTCCAGAATATGCTGAGGAGTGTCTGCCACAAGATGAACCTACAGAAAAGTCCAAAAGCCGATGATTTTTGTGGAGTTCTGAGATGATGAGGTGGGGGGCGGGGGTTAAAGGCATAGCTGACAGCATTCGTAGGGGGCCGAAAGCCAAAAGAGATGTTCATTTCACACAGGACAGAAGAATGTTAAACCCTTTTGAGCTAGAGCTCCCTGGAAATGTAAGGCATGCGTATGGAGTTCTAGGCAAACCAGGGCAACAGAAGGATGTCATAAGTAGGGGCTGGAGACATGACTCAATGGTTAAGATCACTTGGTGCTCCTCCAGAGGACCTGGGTTTGGTTCCCAGAACTCACCTGGCAGCTCACAACCAGCTTTAACTGCAGTTCCAGCAGATCTGGCGCCCTCTTGTGAGATCCACAGGCACTACACACATGTGATACAGACATACTTGCAGGCAAAACACTCATACACATAAAATAAATGAATAAATCTAAAGCAAATAAGTAAGCTAATGAATACACAGACACATACATATTAATTGCATAGTATCTAACATCTCAAAATTGATTTTCCTACTGAAAAAAAATACCATTTGAGGTAACATTACAGTCCATTCTTGTTATTTAATGTATTGATAGCCTGGTTTTGTTGTGAACAGTAGTCATTGATCTATAGAAGTATGTCTTGGTATACTTTGGGGTATTATAAATATTATAAGTTTGTCTTATATACTTTAGGATATTGTAAACAATGCTGCCATTAACATTGGCTGCATGTTTATGAATGAGTTGGCATTTCTCTGATGTAAATGCCCAGTTATGGGATTGTGGGTCACAGGATAAGTGTACAGAGTTACTTAAGTCTTCTGGTTTTTTCCCTGCTTAACTCTTCTGGCTCTAAATGCCCATTCATATCTAATTACATTGGCCAGGACATCAAG
The DNA here is from genome assembly GCA_036184795.1 of Tokudaia tokunoshimensis. Classification (NCBI taxonomy): domain Eukaryota; kingdom Metazoa; phylum Chordata; class Mammalia; order Rodentia; family Muridae; genus Tokudaia; species Tokudaia tokunoshimensis. Next base: position 103,541,997 of record BTHU01000008.1, read on the forward strand.
AATAATGCTTAGTCATATTAAAGACAGTGGCACCTTTGCCTTGGTGGGAAGACCTCCAAAATTTCCCTATCCAAGTAAGATTCTGGCTTTTGGGTTTGAGATTTACAAATGTTACCACGTTGAGGGTCTATCTATCTTGACTCGTCTCCTAGGGCTGGCCTAAATACCACAGACTGTGGCTTCAAGAAATAGAATGTTCCCAAAGGCTGGGAGCAGGAAACCAAGGTGCAGGCATAACCAATCTCCTTGAATCCCATCGGGGAGAGCCACCATCTCTCCCTGCCCCTGGGTGTCTTGTGGGTTATCCTTACCATGGCTTAGTTAGCTACGTCATTTCTTCAAGTTCTGCATCCTTGGTCACATAATGTCCTGGTCTCATGCCCTAGTTTTGCTCTCTGTTGCTGTGATAAAAAAACTAATCAAAACCAACTTAGGGACAGGTTAGGGTCTATGGAGAAACCCAGGGCAGGCATCCATGGCAGGAAGCTGAAGGAGTAGCTGCAGATGAATGCTACTCACTAGCCTGGTCTCTGTGACTTCTCAGCCTGCCTTCTATTACAGCCCGGAACCACCCACAGCAAGCAGGGCTCTCTCACATCAACCATCAGTCAAGAAAACACCTCCTCAGACAAGCCTGCAGGCTCACCCAGTGGCAATTTCTCAGTTGTGGTTCCTCTTCCCAGGTGTGTCAAGGTGACAACTGAAGCTAACTAAGACATTGGTTGTGTCTTTTTTCCTCTCAGCACACTGGTCCTTTTGGATTAAGGACTCAGTCTGCTCCAGGGTGACCTCATATCTGCAGTGATCCATTACCAAATGAAGCTGTTCCTTTGCTTTCGTCCTTCCTATCTTTTTCTACAGGAGACTGGCAAAAGCTTAATTTCTTAACCATTTAAGTAATTTGACAGTTTTGCCTGGAAGCCCTGAGGATTTTTTCTTTGTCTGTAATGCCTACAGTTTTATTAATATAGATTTCGTATTTGAGATTTAATCATTCTGGAACAATCTTCTAAGTACATGTGTAAGGAGACAACCCTCCGTGGGCTGCTCCTGTTCCCCTACATATTGCAAGGAGGCACCAGAATACTTTTCCATCAATCAGCCCCTAAGGGAGTCAACGTCTCCCTCTAGAGCAAGGGCAAGACATGCTTGCTGCCTGGCATGCCAGAGAGAGGGGGAGGAAAGTGTATTCCTATCTATTATAAAAGCCCCAAGTCCCCAAAGCACAGGTTTGTTTTCTGTAATGATCTGTGCAAAAATATCACCCGACCCTCTTTACATCGTCCAGTGATTGTTGGGGTTCCAAGAAGCAGTATAAGATAGCAAGACTTTCGGACACTGCTTTAGCTCTACCTAACCATTTTGCTCTCGGTATTTTATACTGGCATCTGTAAAACTGTAGTGAGCCAAGGGAATGACCAGTAAGTAGGAAAACACATAAGGCCAGGCACAGTTCTTGACATGATGGTCCCCTTTGATAACATTAATTTCTACATACATAATTAACATTTCCTTGAATAGAATTTTAAATATTTATTGTTGTGATTTTTTTTCTTTTATTTCACTCATAGGTGGAAGAAACTTTCTGGCTCGTCTTTCATGTCAACCATTTTCTCTTAGGACAATTTTAGTTCCTTATTTTGCTTTCATTATTTTGACTGTTTTATGGTTTGGTTTGGTTTGGTTTATATACACACATATACATATACATCATATACATATACTATACATATAATATACATACACACACACACATATATATATATATATGGTTGTTTTTCATTTGTTCATTTCTAAACTCCAGATGATTGCTGACACAGATCAATACATTGCATCGTAAGTTTCTTGTCCTTTGAGTGTTGGATAGAGGATGATTGTCACAGCTAACAGTGGTATATGGACTTAGCTGAGCTAGCTTCCCCTAGTCCTGTACATGGTATGCAGGGGACTGTGGTTGGTGACTTCCTTCTTCTGTCTTCAGTCACACACTCTCTGGATATTAATAAGGCAGCTGGGAAGTGCTGGTCTGTCTTAAGCCTTTCTTACCTTAGGTCATTGTCTTTCCTCTCTTATTAGCACCTTTACCTCTACTGCCACATCTACAAGGTATATTACTCATTCCTCTCTATAGGGCCGCGAAAGGCAGCCTGGTTCCTGGTTGAGCTAAGGTTGGAAACCCCGAAGACCTGAGGAATGGCAGGTGTTTTGCCTGGTTCCCAAACACTAGGTTCCTGACAGGAGGCTGCAGTCCTCCATAGATTTGTGGCCATCAGTCATGTAAGGGCAACGTCCCAAACCCCTCCTCAGGTAGAGGACATGACCTGTGGTCATGTAGTCTCAAGACAGATCTCCATTTTAATGAAGTACCTAAAGGCCTGAAGCCTCAGCCAATAAACCCCCTTCCCAGACACTCCTCCCTGCAAAAGATATTTAACCTCAGGCCCACCCTGAGAAGTGGGGTACGGTTTTACTCATCCACTTTCTGCTGTGACAATAAATGTCTTAAAACCACGGACTGCCTCTTTTCGTGGGGAGCCACCGTGGAGAGCCTTGGAATAGGCCTTCATCTAAAGAGCTGGCTGCCTAATCTCCCGCAGAAGGCCTCTCAGCTATAGCCTCCACCAAACCAAGCCAGCTACTGAACAAACCAAGGACTCTCCTCCCGGCAGGACCCAACCGGAGCTCACCTCTTTTCCCCTTAGGCACCAGGCTAGATCCAGCCAGTGGGCCCCCACTCCATTCTCAGCTCTTACGAGGCATCCAGCGGCGCCTGGGTGCCCGAGAGCCTGAAAACCAGATGGTCCCCCGCCCTAGGACCCCCTGAGCCATCTCAGGCTGTCCCCAGGACTTCAGACTGCACTCCCCAACCCCCAGAGTGGTATCCCGCAGCTTCCCATAGCCTGCCCAGCACCAGCATGGCGTAAGTGCAGTCAAAACTTCCTGCGTCCAGCTTCCCCCAGTGGCCCAAGCCCTGTGGTGGAGCAGTCATGGGAACCCCTTAACCCTACACCTGTCCTGGTTAGATCTTTTTGTCGACTTGAAACAAGTGAGGGTCATTTTGAAAAAGGGACCCTTAATGGAGACTATGTCCCAACTAGATTGGCCTGTAGGGAGGCCTTGGGGCCGTTTTTTGGTTAATGATTGATACAGGAGGCAAGGGGTATATCCAGCTCGCGGTGGTTTACGTCACCCCAAGGCGGGTGATTCTACAAAACATCAAGGTGAACCAGCCAATAAGCCGTGCTCTGCTGAGGTCTCTGCTTCTGTTCCTGCCTCCGGGTTCCTGCCTGGAGTCCCTGCCCTAAATTCCCTTCTTGATGGACTACAAGCTATAAAATGTAATAAACCCTTTCCTCCCCAGGTTGCCTTTGGTCATAGTGTTTTATTACAGTAGTAGAGAGCAAACTAAGACAATCCCAATCTGTCTTACTGTCCCCTGGAGTCCCTGTGTCTCTCTGAAGCTGCCAGTTGACTCCTATGTTTTGGAAGCCATTTTGGCCCCATCTGGCGCTGAAGGGAACTACAGAGACACAGAACCTCCGTTCATAAGGTGCTTTGACATTTCCCATCATTTCCCTTGTCTTTTCTGGGAGTGATTGCGCTTGGTTTAGCTCTGCTCTGCTCCTTTCTTCCCTCCCCGATCCTCCTAGGCTCCTCCTAAGCCACAGACCCACGGCAGCAGCTGCTCTGTCTGAATCTGGTCCTTACCAGTTTATGCTTCGCTACAGTGATGCCGCTCTCTCCCTGGTGAATGTGAGCATGTGGGTTGGGGGCAGTTTTATTTCCTCTCCCATTAGACTTAATTGGGTTTTTTTTTGTTTGTTTGGTTGGTTGGTTTTTTTTAGAAATAATGTACAGAACAGCTTCAAGTTGCTCTCATTATCCCCCAGATGTGTTAGATCTCCTCCATTCTGAGAATCTTATATGTCCATTTTGATTTTGTTTTTGACCAGAGAATTGTTTTTAAATGTCAAAATACAGGGTTTTTTAAGGTTGCTTTTTATTTTCTAGTTTCTCACTTACTGCATGGGGATTGGATATGCAATCCCCCAAATTGCTGATTATCTTAGAGTTTCTAGTGCTATGATAAAACACCAAGACCCAAAACGACTTGGGGAGGAAGGGGTTTATTTCATCTTACAGCTTAGAGTTCACCACTGATGGAAGTCAAGGCAAGAACTGAAGTAGAGAAGGAACCTGGGGGCAGGAACTGGAGCAGAGGCTGTGGAGGAAGGATACTTACTGCCTTTCCAACCCCATCTTACTCAGCCTGCCTTCGTATAGCATTTGGGACCAGCAGCCCAGCCGTGGCCCCTCCCACAGCAAGCTGGCCCCTCTGATATCAATGACAGATACAGAAAATGTGCCACAGGCCAGGCCAGTCTGGTGGGGACACTTTCTCAATTCAGGTTCCCTCTTCCCAAATGACTAACTTGTGTCGAATTGATAAAAAACTAGCTAGCACACTGACCATGTGAGGAAAGCTCATCAATGGTCATATTGAGAATTTTTCTTTCAAGAGCCTTGTGTGCCTTTGAAGAATGCATGGGCTCTAATTCTACACGGGGATGCATTGGATTGACTTTGTTATATTATTGAAATGTCCTTTAGAACTTGTTTGCTTGAGATTTTAATTACTACAAGTTTATCAAAAAAGCTCCAGTGTGAGGTATATTTGTCAACTTACAGGAGTGACTCTCACATTTTTGCTTTATATGTGTTCAGGTTGTGTTATCAGGAATATTGGAGTTTATGGTGCCTGTTTCTTCCTAGTAAATTAAAGGCTTCATCATTGCATCTTGATCTTAATTTTTAAAACTGGTAATAGCATTCCTATACTAGTTTATTTTGGTTAGTCTATAAATACCCTTTTCTACCATTTTACCTTCAGTCTCACAGTGTGTTTTAGCTTTATTTACTGCATTTCAAGTACCATATGGATTGCCCTCAAAAATGTGTTAAGACATTGTTGGCCAATAGTGTATTTTTCAGTTTAACCTGCTTGTTCTGTATCTCTAGTAGCAAACTCTAGTTTATATTACAGCATACATGTATTTATGTAGGATGATTTCCCATGCTATCGTGTGCTTTAAAAAAGAATCTGATCTCACTATTTTTTTTAAGGTTGGATTTTTAAAAAAGAAATTGATTTATTAGGGCTGGAAAGATGATGGCTCAAAGGTTAAGATCACTTGTCGCTCTTGCAGAGGGCCTGGGTTTGATTCTAAGCACCCACATGGCAACTTACAACCACTCAGAACTCCAGTCCCAGGGGGTCTGATGCCCTCTTCTGAGTCCTTCAGGTACCACGTATGCACTTACTGCTCAAACATTCATTGAGACAAAACATTCATGCACATAAAATAAGTAAATCTAAAAAAACACAAAAACAAACAAACAAAAAAACCCTTTTCATTGATTTCTCTCATTGTGAATAGAAACATCTATCTGCTGTCTGGTAGCCCCCTCAGTTACACAGCAGTATTTTCTCTGTCAAAGCCAAGTAAATTCAAATGTGTTGTTACATCTGTATGTGTATAACACACACACACACATTTTTTATAATGCATATATTTTACTTTTACAATCCAAAAGTTATTTGGAGACAGTCTGTTTAATATACAGGTGGATAAATAAGTAAGATTTATGTAGGAATTATGTTATTACAGCTAGGGAGACACCCACAGCCATATAATGGGGTGGTCGGGAGCCTGTCAGGACCCATCTCTATCTTCCTGAAGTATTTCCACCTGTGAGGAATAAATAGTTACAGAAATAGAATTCATGCTGGCAGGGATGCCTGATCCCAGCCCCTCTGGTAGCCTTGTTTAACAAATTAAACCTAAAGTCACGTGTTGGTTATGTAAGCCTCAGGTGTGACTGAGTATCCATACATTGTCAGCTAACCCTGTCTGGTGGGTCAGCCTCACACATCCACTCCTCATCTCCAACTTCATCTAAAGAACTCCTTTGCATTTGTTGAAGAGAATCAGGATGTACTGCAGTATGGCTTGCAGGCTAATAGAACCAACATCCTGACACTCCCCCAAACCCTTGCCATCAATGCAACCCATCCCCGCCTTACCAAACATTTTATCAAGATGAGACCTCACGAGCTGGACTAGACTATAAAAACTCCCAGAGAAGGATCATGGGAAGGTACTACCTTTTCCTTGAACTAAGAAAAAAAAGCTGCTAACTGCTTCAAATTCCTGACTCTGCACGGATGTGGATCACGGCTGAGGTCCCCTGGGTCTTCGATCATCTCATCCCCTCTCTAATCCTCAACCACGGGTCTTCCTGCTCACAATTACCCAGAGGTCTTCATCGCCTCCTCTTCAATCTCAGATTAATTATAACAAGCTAACAATTCCCCCATGTCGAGCAAATCCTAAATTCTTTGTTCGTGCTTCATTAAGTCTGAGATGCTTACCCTTCCCCTACAACCCTGATGGAAAAAGAATGGCTGGCCCTTGTCTCGATTGGCATTGAGATCTCTCCATCTATTATGCTTCTTCACAAGCTGTGTGGCACTGGCCAGCTCAGAATTTCTCTGAGATTTCGTTCCTTTGTTTTGTAACACAGGATGAGGATTCTAGTAGGAGTCATGCTAACTAGTGTGGGAAATTTTTCCAGGTACATATTTGAGGCAGATCTTATCATTTTAAAACACAATAGATTCACAGAAAGAAAGAGAGAGAGAAAGAAAGAAAGAAAGAAAGAAAGAAAGCAAGAAAGAAAGAAAGAAAGAAAGAAAGAAAGAAAACACTGTAACCCTCTTCTGCAACAGAATTAAATCATGGCACCTGTATCGAGTAGAATATCAAGTGGGTATTAAAAATAAACAGTCACTTTAATCCACACAACTATGAAGGACAGTATATTTTGGTGAGAAAAAGAGATATTAAACAATAAGTGTAAGGTCTTGCTTCGGGCACACACAAAAAAGAACTATAAAACTATATTTTGTTCGTTTATCTTAAAGTAACAGGGGCTAAATCTTGTGTGAGGATGCACAAAGATGGTAGAAAGGCACAGAGGTTCAGGGCAGAGGTGGAGGCAGGATTTTTCATCACATACCATTTTAGATTGTGTTTCAGGACCACTTGAAAACTGTCTCTTCTTAGAGGCAAGCAGATCTCTGTGAGTTCAAGGTCATCCTGGTCTTTCTCTGTGAGTTCCAGGCCAGCCAGGCTCCAGAGAGAGAGAGAGAGACCCTAATGCAAATTTGAAAATTAAATTAGGAAGCAGAAGCAAGAGGATCTCTGAGTTTAAAACCAATCTGGACAGCCAGGTCTGCAAAGAAAAACCTATATCAACATACACACACACACACACACACACACACACACACACACACACACAAATAATAATAATAATAACAATAATACAATATGAAATTAAAACTGTAGTCTTTCTTATACTGTTGTGAGATAAATAAGAAGCCTGTGTATGAAGTATTTCTGTGTACTGATGTAAGCATCAGTAATGACAAGTGTCCATGAAATTTATAATAAGCACTAATTAAATGAAATCTAGTTCTCTTTTTATGGCTATCTTTTCTAATTATGAAATGTCTTTTGATTAGAGAAAATTTCAGAGTAAGAGAGAAACTCTCAAGAGATCATGGTCACTTGTTAGCCCATCAATCAGAGATGTCTATACATATTTTTCATTTTGTTTATTAATCACTCATGGTTTTGCATATTCATCTTATGTAAAGTAATATGTCCAGTGTTCTACTCTATATACACCCTAAAGCAAACCCATCCCTTACAGCTGCTGTTTTGAACCTCTGCATTATATAGGCTGTCGTATAAACAGCCTTTGACACCTGTGATCTGTCCATGTCCCCACACCCTACCAGCTCCTTGGAGTTTGGGACATTGTCTGATGCGCCTCTATGTCCCCTGTGTCTGGCATACGGAGCGATCTTGACAGATGACTATGAAATGAACACATTAATTATCTGAATGTTACATAACTAGTAGCTTCTGGTTGGCATTTTGGGTCATCTCCAGTGGCTCAGTCCTCTAAATAGTGTCAGCAAAGTCATCGTCCACATAAATCACCAATGGCTGAGCCCGTCTTCACTGATTTTCTTAGGCAAAATTCCTAGATGTGGAATCACTGGCTCCCTGGATAGGAAAAAACTCTGGCTTGTTGAAATCACATTGCTAATTTGCCTTCCAAAATATTGTCCCAGTCTGCACTCTTATTAGCAACTGACCAGAGGACCTAGCGACCATTGCTCCCTTATAGAAACTTATGGTCTTCACTCCTTGACTGAGAAAATAACAGGACCCAGTAAACCAGAAACAGAAAGACAAGTGTGGCGTGATCTTGCTCATGTGTACCAACCAAACTAGTTGCTCTCATTCCAACTGAAGAGAGAATCGTAGTCACCAGAGACTAGGAGAGGAGGGGTAGAAATGGGGAGAGGCCCCTCAATAGGCAGCAAATTGTAGTTACATAAAAGAGATAAAGTTGTTGTGTTTTGTGGTCACTTTAGACAGAAAATATCTACCGTGCATTCAAAAAGCCAAGGGAAAGGGATTTTAAATATTTTGTTGTTTTTACCACAAAGAAATGATGGGGTGTTTGAGGAGACACATTTAAACATTCAGTCACGTATACATATATTAAATATTGTGTGGCACCCAATAAATATGTATAAATGACTGGTTCATTTTTTTAAGGAAGGGAGGGGGACTGAAAATCCAATTGCTTTCACCTAATTACTTAAAAAAAAAGTTCAAGATGTTTTTGAGCCTTAAGAAATGTGCTTTTCTCTCTCTCTCTCTCTCTCTCTCTCTCTCTCTCTCTCTCACTAGAAACTTAATTACTCATTTGTCTGTTTCCTGGGTTTCATGTTTTTCTTCTGAAATACTGTTGTCTTGTCCTGAGTCTCATGATTGGCCCCTCGTTTACCTGATTGTCATTGTGGAATTGTTTTAAGTTATGGAGAAAAAAATTTAGATTGTGGAATTTTTCCAACACACCCAACGGAAAGCAGCCTCTGTTGCCCAATTTTGACAATTCTAACCACTAGTTATTCAGCTGTGGGTTTGGGTGGGGGAGGATGGGGGGATGGGGGTGGGGGGTAGGGGGGGTGGCAGCAGTACAGCGGAGGCCCTGCACATGGTAGGCAAGCATGTTACCACTAAGCTATAATCCCAACCCTTTCCAACGTTTTACTATGTTACAGAGTCTTGTGTAACCCAGGCAGACCTTGTACTCTCCACCTTCCTGCTTCAGCCTTCCTGTGTAACTAGGATTACAGGCCTGCACCACCAGGCCTGACTCCTAACCTTTGTTTTTACCTGTTTCTTCTTTACCACACACATACAGTTACTATATTGGTCTTTGGGTTTGGTTTTGTTTTGCTTTGTTGCTAAAATAGTTTAGAAAATTCTTAGACACTGTAGCACTTAAGGGACAGCCAAGGTGCACTGAAGTTGTTTCCTAAGCATTTCTGTAAGAACCTAACATCACAATGGCAGGCTTCTTTATAGCTTCTCAGAGCCCTCCCTCCCCTTCATCACGCCTTCACGTTTCATTTCATCTTGGTCGATCTAAAATGTGGCTTTGTCCTTTTTCGCCCACCTGCATGCTCTCCCTGGCTCATTCATCAAATATTGCAAGCATATACTTGGGACATTGAATGGCCAAGGCCTTGTCAAAGTCACCTAGATCCATGGGAGAGAAGAATAGTCAGTTTGCATTTGCTGAGCTCATAAACAATGAGCCTCCGAAGCCCATGTTTGCTAAATGATCGGCCACTTTAATCAAACCCATAATTCAACAGCGTTAACACTGTTAAATCTTAATTCGTCTTCATTACAGGGTAGCTCGCAGCTCCTGTTGAGGTTTACTCTTTTCCTCCCTCTCACTCAGTGGGATTCCTTTGTCATCCTGGGGCTGCAGATTCTTCCACCCCTCCTTTTGCTGCCAAGATGGTGGCGATGCCTTCAGTTCTTCTAAGCTCAGTAGAAGGCTGCTTTGCACATGCAAACTGTTGGTAGGCAGAGCAGAAAAACAGAGGGGCGGGAGGGAGGGAGAGACAGGAGGAAGGCATGTCTGCAAGGCAGCAAGAGTGGTTTTTAAAAAGCAAGTGCTTGCAAAGACATAACCGCAGCCAGGCTGGAAGAGGAGAAGGCCACTCCAGCCCACTGCTCCGGCAGGCCGGTCTCTGTGCTAATCCCAGTGAGAGCAATTGGAGCCGCAGGAATCTGAGCCGCCTGCCTGACTTCAGCATCTGGCTTGGTAGCCGGGCTGTGGATGTGGAGAAGCTCTCTGTCCTGTGAGTGAAGAAATACCATCTTGTCAAGGAGCAGGACTAGCTACGGTCCCGATTCTAAGCTTTCTCCAAAAATAGTTCAACATCCTTTATTAACCGGTATTTGCATGCGGGTCAAGCTTTTACTCTCTGCCAGGGTTTCAGTAAATCCTGGCCTGGGTTTATGAGAATAGGAGAGGGAAAAGGGGCGTGGGGGAAGGGGCGGGGGCGCGGGGGCGGGGGAGGATGATAGTAGTCTTCACCGGATAATAATATCAGGGTCTATTCTGACTGCATGTACATACACACACATGTGCACATAAGTTCATCTGTGTCAGGCTGCAACTTATAGAGAGCCTTGTTCCAAAATGAAACCAGCTGTCAAGTGGTAAACAAAGAGGATTCTGGGGGATTAAAAGGCTGAGGCCAACCCAAAGCTGGGCCTTCGTTAATGTGCACAGCAGCCAGGTGGTGCCCGGAAAGGTTTTGAAAGGCTCGAGGCCGGCACGAGGTGTGTGAAACCAGAGCTCTGCCTTTCCGTGGAAAAAGCCAGGGGAGAACAAGAAGGAGACAGGCTCTCTAACCATGAAACGTGTTTCCAGAAGAATCTTTTGAATTAAAATAGATGCACTCCCAAAATAATCTTGTTTTGAAACATCAGAAATCTTAGGAAGAGGAAAAGGCCACCACCAAGCTTGCCCTTTGACTCTGGTGCGGCCCTTGCTATTTATAATATATTTTTCCCTCGCGCATCTTAAAATAATCAACAGTATTATCACATTAACTCTTGCAATCCCCCCTGTCCTTCCTCAGACTCCTGTCCTTCAGGGCCACAGAGGACACAGCCTGGGCACTGGTGGCTACACCCTCTGACACATTTTCCCCTGTGAGTCCCCAGGACTCTCTTGGCCTGGGACAGCCTTTGATCATTTGAACAAATGCCCGGGGAGAGGGAATCCTGCAGGAGGAAGATGCTGGAGCATGATGCTGCCAAGATCCCAGCAACTTCACTGATCCAGATTTCTCCTGCAGAGTCACCATGTGGGCCGAGGCAAGGTACTGACTTCTAGGACTCCGTGACTACTTATTGCTTCTCAAGTGGAATTTTGAAAAGTTATATCCAGAGAAGGCACCAAGTACGAGCCCAACTGATCCCCAACTGATTTGAAGCTTGGGAGTAAAAGTCGCTTTAATTAGAAATCCAGGAACTGGGGTGGCTCGAGGGCCAGAATAAAGTGACTCACCTTGAAGTACAAGCACCTGAGTTGGATCTCCGGAACCCTCATTTAAAAACAAACAAACAAACAAAAAAGTTGTGATCACATACTATGTGCAACTCCAGAACCCAGCAGGCAGGTACAGGGAGGTTTCAGGGGCTCACTGTCCAGCCTTCTTAGCTGTGTAAGACTTCAGCTGAAAAACTTGATGTGGCATGGTTTCACCAAAGTTGCCCTCTGACCTCCATGCTCATCCTTACCTGCACTCACAGGTGCATCTGTGTACACACGAACACATACATGCAATCTCTGTGTGTGTGTCTCTGTGTGTGTGTCTCTGTATATGTCTCCCTCTCTCTGAGTCTTTCTCCCTCTCTCTGAGTCTATCTCTCTTTCTGAATCTCTCTCTGAGACTCTCTCTCTCTCTCTCTGTCTCTCATAATATAAAAATCCAGGACTGGTACCTACTTGTTATCTATCAATAGGAGCTAGGTTAGCCTGTCCTAACATCCAGGGGGCTCTCAGAATACATTGGGAGTTCCCTAGGGGACGAGACTACCTGTCCCCAGATTAGCTCTAAAATCTATGATTGGGCAGGAGCACATTTACAAATACTTCTACATAGATTAATACATGTACAAAGTGCCTTAGTTAGTTTTCTATTGCTATGACAGAATATCATAGACCAGGCCATTTATTTTTTAAAGAAATTTGCCTTTTATACTTTTTGGAGGCTGAGAGGACAAGTCTAGTGAGCAGGCTCTTTTTGGTGTGACTGATGCTGAGTCTGGAAGAACTGAAGGATGTCACAGGGTAAGTGGCTACATAAGGGATCTGAGCCAAACTGGCTGTTACTACAAACTCCATCTCAAGACGGTCAAGTCACCTCTGATTCCAGAAATACATAAGGAGATTAATATACTGATAGAGGCAAGACATCCGTGACCTAATTGTCTCTTAAAGGCCTCACTCCTTACTACTCCACTGTGGCGATGACATGTCAACATGAGCTCTGATAAAGATATTTAAATCAAAGCAGCAAGTTAGAAGCAAACCAAATATTGGTTTACAAGAAAAAAAAAGTCTACAGAAAAATCGGAGTGGGGGAGATAGCTTAGCAGGATAAAGCAGAGCTGTGCAAGCCTAGTCAGTGAACTGGCTTCCACTCCATGAATCCACATAAGACTCCGAGTGTTGTGGTGGTGTGTGTCTGTAATCTCACCACGCCTACAGTGAGACGGGAGGCAAAGATAGGAAAGTCACCTCTGCAGTGTGACAGGAACAATGAAAGAGCCTACCTCAACAAGGTAGGCAGAAAGAACTAACACAAAGAAGTTACACACACACACACACACACACAGAAATTAAATACATTTTTGGAAGAAACTTTAGAAAATGACAGTTTGGGCCCAGATGTCCAATATACCTTCATGATAGAGTCCCAGAGAGAGCAGGACTAGAAGGGACATATCTCACCATAATAAAAGCTATTTATTATCTAACACCATCCTAAATGTAGAAAACTTGAAGCAAACCCATTAGAATCAGGACCATGACAGGGCTATCCACTGTCCCTACTCCTACTCCTTTTCAATATTGTGCTTAAGTACTCCCTGGATCAAAAAGACACGAGAAGGACACTATGCACTTCAGATGCAGGACTTAGAGGGTTAGAGCTGGATCTGATCTGAAAGTTTCCCTCTCTGAGGGGTATGCAAATTGCCCAAGGAAGGGAGGTAATCAGTAGATCTACCCACCTATGACATCTATGAACCACAACAGTGACCAGCACGGCAGGATATCCTGAGGGTACAACGATAGCACACCTACCTTGTTGATAGTCAACAGTTGTCTAATTGGACTTAAGACCTACTCAACAGGAGAGATACCATACCTGGTCCTGGAAACCTAGACTAGAACCTCTTAGGCCATGGATTTTGGAAGAAAACCAATTCTTCCACTTTACTAAACTTGCACAATTTCTACCTGAAATCTAAATCCTTATCCTATACCCACAGATAAGTGCAGATCCTTATCATCATCAAAGAAACTTCCCTTTGCAGCATACAGAGACTATTACAGAAAACCACAGCTGGTCAAAATGCAGAGAAGATCTGATCTCAGTATGCCCTGCCCCAGCTGAGCCATCTACAACACAACTCTTGCACCTACGGCTCAGAGAACATCACAAAAAAAAAGGGAGGTAGAAAAATTATAGGAGCCAGGGGACCAGAAAATCTGCTGTGAGGTCATTTCTGAGAAATGACAGGGAAGCTTCCTTCCTCCATAATACCTCAGCAATATGGCAACCTAAACAGAGTCTAGACAACTATCACACCAATAGTCAAGCTACTGTGACACTGGGAACTCTCAGAGAGTCACCCCTAAACAGAGAACAATAGCAACCAAGATGTGGACAACAGATAAATAATCTTCCTCAGTAAAGGGCCACTCACTGGTTATCCAATACTAAATGATCAGTCCTGAAACCAGTTATATACACAGAACAGCAAATGAACTGAGCAGGCTGTGTGTGTGTGTGTGTGTGTGTGTGTGTGTGTGTGTGTGTGTTTGTGTGCTCGCATGTGCATGCACGTGCATGTAATGACAACAAAGAAAAAAGGCCACAAATTTGAGATTGGGGAACATAGAACATTTGGAGAGAGGAAAAGAAAGGGAAAAATGATATAATTATATTTTAATTTCAAGAATTAAAAACAAATCTACAATTTGAATGACAAATATCAATGATATTACAAATTATAATAAGATAGATCCAAACATATCTCCAAGTCCAAACTATTAACATCATTTGGAAAAGTAATGCCTCACTACACAACATGCTTTTTAATGGTTTTCTTTTTCTATATTTGGGGCCATATTTGATTAAGTCTCCATAGGCAAATGTTTTTATAATATGTTCTCTGGAGAAATTGATGAAAACTCATTTCTCCCCCCTCTAGATTGTCTGATAGGGGTTGGTTTTAAATTATTGATAGTTTAGAAAAGTTTCTTTCAGCTTCACTGCTTGTTATTGGCAATATCGTTTTCATTTTTAGTATTATTGTCAGATTTAGGGACATGATTAGCAAGTTTCTTTCATGTCTGAGCAATTTGCAGCTGTACCTGTGGTCTGAAGTGTTTCCTGGGCAATGCCTGCAGCATTAATATTCTAGTCAACTCTGCTTATCCATTCACCCCATCAAAAACTCAAAAAGGAAAAGAGGGCCTGTGCCCCAATTACACCTGCACAGTCTGCATAATTGAGAATACACCTGTGTAAATGAACTTCTGTTTTGATGAAGCATTCGTGAGAACAGAATCCATCACTTACGGTTTATCTCACATAATACCTCAGGCCCTGAACCTTCCAGATCTGGGACCATGAACGTGTTCATGTTGTGAGTTTGCAGAGAATAGCAATCGTCTTTCTGGAAACCATCCCTACACCATCAAGACCAGCAATGGCTTGTAATGGAGAGTGATAGATCACAGGAATATTATACCACTAACCCCAAACTATACACTTCCCAGCCAAGACCCCTTTGGTAGATACCAGGAAAGCCCTTGGTTTCTCCAACATTGACCCAAAGAGCAGCTGGACATGCCCAGGCAGTGACCAAGGCCCCACAATTAAAGTCAACCACTCATCCTTGCATGATTTGTAAGGGTTAAGCAAACAGGACTGAGACGCTCCCCAGCATCTCAAAAATAATCTAGCAACAGAGCAGCCTGAAGTCCATGCTCTGCTGGTTTCCTGGTGGCCGATGTGTGTGGAAACGAGCCCTCCCTGACTTTCTTAAATGGAGAATAGAGAGGCTGAGAACATACATGATCCTGGTTTGTCACATTCAGGTGGCCCTGGGGACCTGTGCCAGCCTGTTGGAGTGCCCTTCGTGGCAGTGCCACTCTTCATGGCAGTGCCACTTACCAGTTGGGTCAGTGACACTGCCCAGTACTTGCAAATCATTACTTGTGCCTTAGTTGTCCAATTGTCTTACTTGTCCAAGGTAATATTTTGAAAGTTATGCTCATGTGAAAAACTAAAGACCTAAAAAGAGTCAAAACAGTCTTTTAAAATAAGAAATTGCATATTCTTGGTTTCAAATGTTTCTACATTCACAAAATTCAAAAAGGACAGGTTGCAGAGCTCAGTTAGGCATAACTGAGAGCCCAGAATTAAGACTTTACATTTATGGTTGGTCAAATTTGGCAGAGGTGCCAAGTCCTTCGATGAAAAGGCACCAATTCTTTTTAAATAGTGTTGGGACAACTAACTTCCGTCAGAAGAAGGAGAAGAAGTAGGAGAAAGTAGAGGGGAGGGGAAGGGAGGGGAAGGGGAAGAAAAAAGGGAAAAGGAGAAGGAAGGGAGGGAGGGAAGGAGGGATGGAGGGAGGGAGAGGGGAGAGTCTTTTTTTAATTAATGGAAGAAATTCACCAAAGCATAAGTGTGCTGGACCAGTAGCCAGTGGAAGGGAGACAGTCATGTCTGTGAGGAAGGTCTACCCAGGGAAGGGCGAGATGTCTCTCAGTCTGAATAAAATAGGAAACCCAAAAAATGCATAATAGGGAGGGCATATGAGCCTCCATGTGGCCCTTCTCAGAAACTAATATCTCCTCTTAAAACATGACGTCTGCTTCCTGGAGTTTTCACTGGGAAGTAAACCTATGAAGTAAGGGATCTGGAAAAGCCAGGGCAGAGTGACAGAAAGCACCTGCACATCTCCTACAGCGCCAGCCTAACCTAAGGACTGCTGTGGAAACATACGGCCTCGGAGGAAATGCTAAGAGAATCACTGCTTCCAGGCACTGCGAAGAACCAGACACAGTAATTAATGGAATCTTATAAAACAAACTCAAATTGATCACTCAGTAAATTAGAGGATTGCCACCCAGTTGGAAACCGATTTAAAGAACATAAATTGAGTCAATAATAAATGTGGAAAGAGATGGAATTTGGGAGAAAGTGTGTGATGGAGCATTTCGGGAGTTTATGTTATTTATTATAGGGGATTAGCTGTAATAAAAAAAAGGCTCCCATGACAAAGCCTTTGAAAGAAACTACTTAGATCTATAAGAAAGATCTGGTTTTAGGAGCTTAATTGAAAATATTAAACAGAAGACAGCAATTTAATTAAATATAACGATGGTGATAAATTGGTGTGCCAGATCTAGTCATGGGAAGACAGCTCTTGAACAAAGGGACTTGAGTGTGATCGGAGAACTCAAGAACTGACATCCTCATAAAAGGGGAGAGCATCCATTTCGAGCTTACTTCTATCACCCCTTCACCAGAAGACTCCGCTCAGCATCGTTCCCACACTCTCAGGAGAATGCATCAGGGTAGTGATGCTGTATGTACTGTGAGACTCCCACTCTGTCTGTCTGCCGTCTCACTAGACAAAGAGAAAACCCCTTACCTGGCTGCAAAGTCTTCCTGGGCCAACTCCAACCTTACATGCCATGCTCATGGGACACAAAGTGGACCAGCCCAGAGTCACCCAGTTTCTGTACATAGACCGAAAGGAGTGCAATTTGTCACTCAGAGTAGTAGGTGAGGAAATTCAGGTGAGAGTTGTGCAGGCAGTTAACAGCAACCAGTTCACCAGTATGAGATGCCACCAGAACACATCCCATTCACCACTATCTCTCTAGTACCCAACAAGAGACTGGGCAGTGTAGAGTTGACAATAAGTGGCCAGCCAGAAGACTGGCCTCCTAGAAGGAATTAGCCTTCAGAGCCAGACACTATAGTTGTTATGGACACCTGTGGTTCCCGGCTGTTCAGTTGAACAGCAGGCTAGGGGTAGCTAGATATTGGCTACATGATAAGGGAGACAGCGTGTGAGGATGACACATCAGGAGTATCAATGAATGTCAGCGATCATCCTGATTGGTCATCTCTCCGTACAACTGGACCTGAGTGAAGGATGATGTCTTTTTTTGTGCCCATGCTACAGAGAGGACACACACATGTCAAAGACATAACTGTTATTTGGATATCAAGGATCAATGTGAGATCATCTAGTGGTGAGCTTATCTCTTGATTATGAAGAGGCAAGAGGAAGTTTTACAGGTGGGGCTTAGCAGATTTTTTTTTAAATTAATTAATTGATCAATTAATTTTGTGTCAATGTGGTGTATGCACATGAGTGTGCAGATGTGCACAAAACAGAGGGCCAGCAACACCCAGGAATATTTTAGAAATGTAAATTTGCAAGCCTGCCCTGGCCTATTGAATCAGAAAATTTGGGATGGATGGGACCCAGGAAGCTTGACTTCATGTCCCCCCCCGCCCCCCCTCCGTAGTGACACACCCACAAGTTGAAGGCTATAGCCCAGTGTTCTAACACTGGAATGTGTTCTAAACACACAAAGGTTGTATTTCGGGAGAGAAGCAAACAAAAGTAGCGATAGTCGGGAGTAAATAAGAAATGAGAGCAGCAATGGCATCTGACGGCTCTGATCAGAAGCACCCGACATAAAAGAACGGTACGGTGCCTTCCAAATGACAAGAAACTGGAACTGAGATTTGAATCTTGGTGACAGTAGAGATAACTAAATATCGGAGCCCCCAAAGCCTCCTGCCCTTTCCCAGGAAGCCCCAGTACGTCCTGTCAGCAAACAAAGAAGTTACAGGAGAAAGAAGAAAGGATGGGATTCTGGGCATGGGGACACGAGGACCGCAGTGAAGGGAGAGTCAGCAGATGCACCTAAGGCCTGGAAGAGTCCAGGGTGACATCCGAGGAGCACAGAAACGTGACAGGTGGCCTGCACATGAAGAGCCAGGAGGGCTAGGGACAAAGGCAGGAAGTTAAAACAAATGTAAAGTGAGTCAGTCATTCCCATTTCCCACCTACCAGAAAACCATGTTAAAGAAAGGAAATATAATCAGAAAACAATAGATCACTCAGTTGTCAATTATACTTATAGTCACTCTCTTGTGAATACTGCATGTTTGTTTAATCAAATCTTATGAAATCAACAGACTAAGAGGTAAGTAGAAATGAAGTGTGTGTGTGTGTGTGTGTGTGTGTGTATGCATACATGTATGTATGTATGCATTGTAAGTGGGGGTGAGGAGATATGTGTGTGAGCGGGGTGATGTCTGCGTGTGTGTGTGTGTGTGTGTGTGTGTGTGTGTGTGTGTAAAAGCTAAATCCAAACCTTGAAATAAAACTTCAGTAGATAATATCTAAAAGTGGAGAAAATTAGGAAATTGAAGTACAATTGTGTAATTAAGAAATGGAGCAGGAGAAACAGGTGACAGGCTCCCTAGTGAATGGTACCAGGAGTGGGAGAGAGCAAAGGGGGGCGGGGAGCATTTCCTGGCCATCGTAGGCCCAAACAAAATTAGACTCTTTGAATTATTAAACCAAGTTCATTTTATTTTTGAAGATGGAAATTACTTACACTTGGCCTGAGAGATCCTACCGTGAGCCTGTGGCGCTGCCTCCCCTTGCAGACAGTACCAGGTCTCTCCTCAGCTGCTGTAGAACTCTTTCACTTCAACAAAGAATGTGACCAGAGCTTTGCAGGTCCCTTGGGAGAGACCAGCGAGCCATTATCCCGGCTGGCCTCAAAGCTGCAATTTGACATCCGTATGCCTCTGAGACCAGCCCCGGGCTCTCTGTTCTTCGTCCGAGAAGCTAGGGATAATCCTGGTACTTAGACACAACACCCTGACCCTGGAACTACACTGGCCTTTAGAATGTCAACCCAGACCAGGTGCCAGCCAGGCTCACTGGGTACTGAATCAAGGCTTCCCACACCCTGTGCAGCCCCAGGCCCTCTCACAGACGCTTGCCACAATCATTTGCTAGTAGTCCCTGCTTCTTACCCATCACCTCTCAGAACCATAGTGTGGCCCGCAAAGTACAGGAAAGGAAAACTGGATTCCAGGGCTAGGGTGTGGCTTAGTTGGTAGAAGGCTTGGTTAAAGTGCATGAGGTTCCTGGTTCATTCCTCAGCACTGGATAAACCAGGCACCTTTGTGTCACTATGAAAAAATATTGCTACAAAAAGGCACATGACAGTAATCTTGGCACACAGGAGGGAGAACCAAGAGGATCAGTGTCATCTTCAGCTACAAAGCAGTTTGAGGCCTGCATGAAAAGCAAATCAAGACAAAACAACTGTATTAACACTAGAAAGGGCTTCCATTCAATCCCGTGCCCAGCGCTCCCCAGCGGCAGAATCACAGATGACTAGTTTCTCAGTTGTCTTTTGATCTCTACATAGCCTAGTAATGCCAGATTCCTTCTCTTAATCAAGACATTAAGTGGTTCCATTTTAGCAGCATGGGTAATAGCTGCTAGCTCAGCCCTGTGGCCCGAAGTCTGGACTCTTTCCAGACCATCGCTATAAATGTGGAAGGATGTATCTTATTCCCAGGAGGCTGCAAAGCCCCACTGAGAGGATATTTATGAGTAAGTGTGGCACCATACAAGGGTTTACTTGTTAATGCAAGGTTTTATGCAGCACCTCCTCTGGGAGAAGTCCATGTCCTCAAAGAGGATAGGTCGCATGTTGGGGGAGGAGGACACCAGAGCAAATCGCTATTGCTCTTAAAAGTGTGACTGAACCTCTGCCCTCGCTCAGTCATTTCCCAGGGTTTCAGGTGTCTCTCAAGTCTGTGAGCATGTCCCATGACTAGTTGTATAACAGCATCATTAGCAGCTTCCTCCACTCCATCTTCCCAGATCCCTGTGCTTGGCTCTCCATACATCCCACTATTCGGTTTGTCCTCTCATACCACATATCACCTCCAGGCCCATAGCACTGCCCACTGCTCTGCAGAATGGAGCAATGGCCCCTGGGTCCCTGGTAGACAGAAGTCACACCGCTATGACCTTCATCTGCTCCCCTCCCTCCTGTGAGATCTTGGTCACCTGTGGTCAAATCAAGATTCCTTCTATATCTAAGATTGCCAAGGTCTACACTGAAAACTCTCCTTGGTCTTAATGTGTCCTAATGACAACCCCATGAAGACAGAGGTTTTGCTCATAGGCCTTCTACATGACTACTTCTCCTAACATCCTGTGAAACAAGCTCTCCCACCCCTACCAGTCTCTCCAATACATACTGACATGACTGGTGCCACCCAACACATAGATGTGTATGTATGTGCAAAGAAAGAAGTACACACAGGGTAATCTGCATCCCCTCCCAAAGCATCCTGCCTGGCCTGCTTTCCATGGTCAAGTTGTAGCCCACTCAATGCTTCTCATCATCAGAGGATCAAACAGGGCAGGAAGTCAACTGCCCCCCTCCCCAACTGCTTCTTGTGTCTTAGAGAAAAGCCCTACAACTTCAAGAGGTATAACTATCTAATAATTGCTAACTGTGTAACAGAACATGAACTGTGATAACATGGACATGAGATATGGATATCAGATAAACATGTAGAGCTGTGTGTGTGTGCCGTGTTGGAAAACGGGTTAAAAAAAATAAAAACAAAAATCTCCCTTCACCCAGCTAGATGTGCACAGAGAGAGAGTAGGTTAGCCATGCCCAGTCCAGAGAGACCAGACAGACAGGCCCTCCATGACCGTTTCTGTCCCTCAGAGCCTGTAAATTTCCAAACTTCTTGCTCATTCCCTCAGTGACCTATCAAGATAATGAAACTCTCCCGCACTCCACAAGTCATTCCCTTGAGACTCTGGTCTCTGCCAGGCAAAGCTTTATTGTTGTTAGAGATCCTTGACTAATCGGACAAATTAATCTCTGATAAAAGATTAATGCAAAGATGCCAAATGGATTTCGTTCGGGCTTGCAGCAGTGATTTATTGGTTGGGACCGCCGAAAGTGCTCATTCAGGAAAGACTGCGGCCAGAGCTTGGATCAGCAAGCAAAAGCACCAAGATTGATTTGCAGCTTCCGAACTCCAGGACTTTAGGGACGGTGGCATTGAAAGTGCTCTTAGGTTCACCTCTCTTCATCACTGGGTACATATTTGCCTTTCAGCATGGCCACATGTCAATCAACAAACCTTGAGCTCCTAATAATACATATGGAACCCTTTTGAGAACAGCCCTTTCCCAGGGCCAGGAAGAACAGACTTCAGTCACAGCATAGCAGAGAGCACTCGGAGCTCCAGCTCAGAATGAGAGGAGGGCGGAGCAGCCATCAGTCCCAGCTTATATCAAGATGCATCATTCCTCAAGAGAAGGGAAAGAACAGAAGAACACAGAAATGTCTTCTCGCCATGGTTATGCTGTTCCGCTACAGAGGAGGAGTGTGCACTGCTGAGCTCCACCTGAAGGGTCAGTCCGCACCTAACAGCTTGTGCGAGCCTTATCTGCCCCCTGCGCAGGGAAGGGCAATAGGAAATAGCAGTAGTGTAGACCTGAAGGGGAATAGAAGTCAGGACACCAAGGACACTCGAGGCCAAGAAGGACAGGCAGAAGTCGCTTACGTGTGAGGTGTGCAGTTCTCTGGTCCCTGGGCTCTTGGACCCCCCTGCTTGCCTGAGTTTGGTCGCTTGAACTCCCGAGCAAACCTCTACCCATTTCCACCATGGCGGTTACACTGTGGACAGCATCTGTACAGAAACCGAATGAGGCAGAGCCTTCTGTAGGTAGGTCCTGGCTTACTGTAAGAAGTCAAATTTGTTGTTTTGTTGTTGTGGTGGTGGTGGTGGTGGTGGTGGTGGTGTGAATAATGGAATTTGGACTAAAATGTTGAGCTGTAATCCCAAAAGAACACAAGTACTGACTTCTACAAATGTGGCTTTATTTAGAAATAGGGTCTCCATAGATATAAGGTAAGGTTCTCAGGGCAAGGTCATCTTAGACTAAGGTGACCCCTAAACCAGTGGTTTATGAGATAAAAGAAAGAGTTAAACAGAGCAGCTGTGCCCGCTGACTTAGTGTGCTTCCAGCTGAGGATGCCAATGGTTGCTAGAGAAACCAGAAGTAGGAAAAGTGGGGGAGCAGAGTCCCCCTCAGCATTTCTAGAAAGATCCAATTCCACCATACTGATCTCCGGGTTCTCACCTGTGACCCCGACACTCCTACGGTGAGATAGCAGAGACAGGAGAATCCACAGCAGTCTGGAGGCCAGCTCTCCTGGCACATGAAGTAATAAACAAGAGACTGTCTCAAACAAGGCAGGAAGTGAGGCTGTCCTCTGGCCTCCACACACATGCTGAGGTACATGTGTGCATGTGTGACTGTATTTATACATATGCAAAGACACATTCTCACATACACACATCACATTCTCTCTCTCTCTCTCTCTCTCTCTCTCTCTCTCTCTCTCTCTCTCTCTCTCACACACACACACACACACACACACACACACACACACACACACACACACGGACACGCATGTGTAAGTGCTCCCTCTTCTGGCCTCTTTGGGTACTGCCTGCTGGTGGTGGACAGGCATGCCTGCGGGCAAAAGCACACACATAAAATAAGTAAATGTTCTTTAATTCAAGTATCTCAGAGCTGAGCTCTAATGTCAGAGCTCCATTGCTGCCTCCCAAACTACAGGGGAACTCACAATCCACTTGGGAACCTCCTTTCTCTCTAGTCTTGTGGCTAAAGGACCTCTAAGCGCAAACTCACCCATTCTGTAAGGAGAGAAACTAAGACCTGTGCTCGTAAAATGACTTGTCCTAAGTAATAAAACCAGTTGAGTATATGAGACTATAGTTTGTTTTTGACTTAGAGTTCTAGAAAGGTCCTCAAATATCAAATAGTCTCCCTTAGTTCCTAATAAACCAACATTAGCTTGCCTAAGGCCTCCATGACCACATCTGGTTTTTAAAGATGTAAAAACATATGGTCTTAGAAAAGCTAGGAGACTTCTAGAAGGTTCGCTGAAACTCCGCCCACTCAGTCCTATTCACACTCATTTCCTTTGCCCTGATTCGCTGACCTCCCTCAGTCTGCCACACTAGAAGCCCCATGGGACAATGGCAGACATCCACATGTGGCTGGAAAGAACGGCTGGTTGATCGGATATAGGTGGCAGTCACTGGGATCTAACCAGGTGCCCTCAAGCTGAAGAGAGGGAACGTCAACCTTAAAGACAAGCCGGGGCTGTTTCAAGTCACTGCACATTCAGATCTCAAAGTAGACATGAAAAGGGTCTGAGCAGCCCTAAGCCTCCTGCTGGTTATTTTGGGTTGACTTTGCTCTCCCAGGCTGCCCATGTGCTTGCTGACGCATCCTGGAATGCAGAGTTCTAAATGGAAAGGCAGACACTGCAGACAGTTTTGAGAACTTGGATATGATACCTAAGATGTTAAAGGAGAGATGAGCTTATTCTATTGTGCTTCAGGGAGTCTGGCAAGCTTGGAGTTGTCTCTCCTGTTCCACCTCGAGCTCAGAGACTTCTGCCAGGCCCCGCCTCTCCAGCAAGGCCTGACCCTTCCATTCTGGGATCTGCACACTATTTGTAGAAGTTTCCAGAGCATGAGCAAGTCCACGCTTGCCCAGAGTTCAAATAAAGCACCTGGGTGCCATGTGGGCTTCTTGGCTTGCAGAGGACAGACATTGCCCTGTGCCTGGAGTGGACTCCCTCTGCAAAGAGCAAGTACAAGCTGGCCCTGCCTCAGGAGAGAGAGCGCTGTTACAGTGTCTCCTCACGGCCAGCTTGGGGCTGGAGCCATTCCTAGTCATACTCATTCATGGATTTAATCTTGATGCACATTAAAAAATGGGCTCCCATCCTTTTCTTCCTCTGTTTTTCTTTCTTTTTTTACTGTAGGAAATTTGTATGTCTTCCCTCTTCTTGCTTTTGTCATCTGTCAAGTATAGATCTCTACTGGATATGGGTATTGCCCTGGATACAGGGAAAAGGCATAACTAAGGCCCACCATCTCCTGGGGCTGTGAGAAGGGAGAAGGATACATTTCTATCTTCAAGAGATACAAGATGTGGTCCGGTGGTGGTAGTGGCGCACGTCTTTAATCCCAGCACTTGGGAGGCAGAGGCAGGTGGATTTCTGAGTTAGAGGACAGCCTGGTCTATAGGTTGAGTTCTAGCACAGCTAGGGCTACACAGAGAAGCCCTGTCTCAAAAAACAAAACAAAACAAATAAATGATACTACACACGTGCACACGCATGTGCACGCACACATACACACACCATATTAATTAATTAAAATCTTCTAGGATATAAAAATTGGCCAGATGTGGGAGAATATGCTGAGTTTGGAGAGGGGACAATGACTGCCTTCTAGGTTGGGGTGCAGGTGCGGAAGCGCAGTGGTTGAGTGAGCATCACCAGAAGTCATGGGGGTGAAGAGAGATCAGTCCAGGCAGGATGGAAAGTACTGTCTGAACAAGAGTTGACAACGTTTACCTCTGTGTCCAGGAAGGAACTGAAGATTGAGGCAGGCCGGTGCTCCTGTTCCAACAACTAGGAATAAATTAGGGATGAGATGGGCTGAAGAGAATGACTCAGCAGTTAAGAGTCCTGGCTGCCCTTCTAGAGAACCCAGGTTAGATTCCCAGAATGGAACCGCAGGTTGGCTCACAACTAACTCTAACCCCAGCTCCAAGGGAGCTGATACCCTCTTCTGGCCTCCACAGGCATCAGGCAAGTGGTGCACAGATATACATTCAGGCAAAACACCCATACACATAAAAATAAAAATTAATTGTAAGGACAAGAATCACATTTTAAAAAGGAGATCTGTTGTCATGGTTTGACTATGAAATGTCTCTCAGACACTCCAGTCTGGGGTGTGTAGTCATAAGCCTGTGACACTATCTTGAAGATGGTGACAATCTAAGAGTGCTTTGACCTGACTGGCCAAAGCAACTCACTAGGGATAAGACTTTCAAGGTCACACCTGGGCCTGGTTCCAATTCTCCATTCCTGTCCACACCAGGAGACAAATCTCTACCTTCCCGTCTGTGAGGGATGGAAAGCTCTCTAAAACCATGAGCTTTAATAAGCATGCCCTCCTTTAAGTTGTCAAGAATTTGGGTCACAGAGGCACAAGAGTTTCATGTGTGTCGGTGGAAGCGATGGTGTCTCATGAGTAAACTAGCTGTCCAGGGAAGGAAGAGCATCACCTGCGTGAGGTGGTCACTGGGCCTCTCGTCCCCCTTGAGAACTCCTGCCAATTCAGGACATAGACTTGGCCCAGGCAGAGGGCACTGACTAGGGAAAGAGAGCATGAAAGTTCTTCAAGACCTCATGGGGCTGGTTTCACACAAGAGAGACCTAGGAAACTGCTGTGATAATACTGGCTTGTTCCTAGGGGCAACACCGGAAGCTGACCATCAGAACTGAAGGAAGACATCTCTGTCTTTGTCAGACAGAGGCTTGTGACAAGCCCATGCTGGTGTCACTCTGTATAGTTAACATATTTGGGACCATAACCAGGAGGAAAAGAGACATCTAAATTCAAATAAACAATGATGTTCACCAGTTAGTGTTGCTAACTTGTAGGTATCTTTCGTAGACTCCCCTTCCCTACTTGGTCAAGAGTGGTCACAAGGTAAGTTTGTATGAGGCTTGAAAAAATATATTTAGGCACCAGTTACTGCATCGATCTATAGTGACCTCAGGCCTAACCAATAGATACCACCAGCACAACAGACTTCTATAGATGTCCTCTCCACACATACAGATGATCTAATTCCAGTAAATTTCTTTAGTCTTGATCAGGAGTTCTGTGCTTGCTTCGGCAGCACATATACTAAAATTGATCAGGCATTCTGATCCCCTGGTCTGATCTTGTCTGACATAACAAATGTCAATAAGCTTCACATGGTCAGGCAAATGCTTTGATTTCTTTGACTGTCAATTTGATAGGATCTAGAATCACCAAAGAGATAAACCTCAAGGTACACCTGTGAGGGCTTATCTAGATTTGTTTAGTCTCTGGGAATGCTTGTTGAAGGGGTCATCTTGATTAGGTAAACTGAAGTGGAAAAATCCACCCTGAACCCCTGAGGCATCCTTCTCTGGATATGGGTGCTGTGATGGTTTGTATATTCTCAGCCCGGGGAGTGGCACTATTAGAAGGTGTGGCCCTATTAGAGTAAGTGTGTCACTGTGGGTGTGGGCTTTAAGACCCTCGTCCTAACTGCCTGGGAGCCAGTCTTCCACTAGCAATCTTCAGATGAAGATGCAGAACTCTCAGCTCCTCCTGAACCAGGCCTGCCTGGATGCCTCTATGTTCTCACCTTGATGATAATGGACTGCACCTCTGAACCTGTAAGCCAGCCCCAATTAAATGTCCTTATAAGGGTTGCCTTGGTCATGGTGTCTGTTCACAGCAGTAAAACCCTAAGGAAGACAGGCGCTGAGCTGCATAAAATGTAGAACTGAGCTCTAGCATCATTCTCTGTTTCCTGGTTGTGGCTACAATGTAACCAACCAGCTGCCTCCTGCTCCTACCACAGGCACGGCCCCTCCCTGCTGGACTGTCACCTGGAGCTATGGATCAAAATAAAACCTTCCTCTATTAGGTTGCTTTTGTCAGGATACTTTTTAAATATTTAAGTAAAATGTTAATTACATTTTTTTATTGTGTGCGTGTACATATGTGTTCATGCACACATATTCACATATTCACAATTCCCAGGAATTGAACTCAGGTCAGAAGCTCTTACCAAACCATCTTACTGGCCTCAGAGTACTTTATCACAGTGACAGGAAAAGGCAATAATTCTTTTAGTCTTTATAAATAAACAAGGAAAATAGAATATTATAAAGTAGCTTAATAAAAGATAGAATGAATTCCCACAGGTATTTTGTACTAAATTTAAAATACAATATAAGTTAAATATACTTTTTTGTGATGCAGGCAGGTCTACTTAGGAGAAAAAGCATTTGGGAACAAGACATTTTGAGTAATATGGATTCCGTTTGTATTTACAACCAAGAAATTAATTATGAATATTCATTTGTCAAAGAACATTCTTAACTGTGAGCCATATAAAAAGCAGGCAATGGGCTTAATTGGGCTGCCATTGATACCTGAGGGATTAAGATGTTCACAGCTGGAGAAAGAGAACCATCTGAGGCTCTTAAGCAAAACCTCAGGAAGATTCTATCTAATGAACAAGGACAAACTGAAAGTAGATGGAGTCTTACTAGAACTTCAGCTCATCAGAGATTCCACCTTGGGTGGACTATGTGGCATCTTTTATATTATCTAATGTCTCCCAGGCTAGCTTTTCCTTGCACAGGAAGCAAAAGATCCCATGCTCCTGAAGCCTATTGAATGTCTTCTCTGTAACTGGTCCTGAGAGCCTTGGAGAAGGATCTCTACCTTCAACAACAGCCTTCCAGGAAGTCACTGGTTTCTAGCTCATCAGAAGCTCTTAAATTCAGCTCATCTTCATTTGGGCAGAAAACCAGTTCACCTTAAAGACAAACAGGGACCTAGAGGCAGAGGTGGGTTTGGGCAGGAGAATTCCCATTCTCAGGGGAGCTTCTATGTAATGGTCACTTGTTCAGCAACCTAGACCTCTTACATGGGCCAGACACCATAGTAGGCCCAAGGATACCTCAGTAGACAAGACAGGCAAGGAGCTGCATACAGAGTGACAGCCCTCTAAAATAGCTCAGATATGTCTGCAGGTTTATACATAACAAACACACATAAAAGAAAACATCCTTTTGAAGGAAGAACTGTAATGACATCAAAGCAAGACAGTGTGACAGAAGTTAGAGATCTGCACTGTCACAGAGATGTCTGGAGCTGGCAACATTTAAACCAAGGCCTTGGTAAGAAGGAGGTAGCCATGCAGAAGCTGGAGACAGAATATTTCAGGCAGAGGGAAGATCTGGGCAAATATCCCAATCAGGGAACAAATTTAGCAGAAGGCTAGTGTGTCTGGAGCAGTAGGTGCTGGGAGATTGTTAAACAACTGGTGGGTAGGGAGGGTAGAAGTCAGACTATGCACTTTCTCCATTATGCTATGGACTCACTCCTGTCCTTAGTGGCAGACTCTTTCCCACATTTGGGAGAAGAGTCTTCAACAGGAGAATCACTCTTATTCTTTGGCATTGGACCAGTTCTCATCCCTCTGAGTCTGTGTTTCTGGCTGGGGAGATGGCTCAGTTGGTCAAGTGCCTGCCGCTCAAGCTTGACAATCTGTATTTGGATCCCTGGCACCATGTAAAAACTGGGTGTGGCGGCATACACCTGAGCTCTTGTGCTCAGAGGAAGACCTGCAGATCATTAGAGCTCAGAGGTCATCTGGTCGGGACAATGGCGAGATCTGGATTTTGTGAGCGACCCAATCTCTGAAAAAAAGGTGGAGAGGGATCAAGAGGAAATCTCCTTTCCCTCCTGTTGCCTGGCAATCTGACATCACCCACTGCTCCAGACACACTACCCTTCTGCTAAACTTGTTCACTGCTTGGGATAATTGCTCAGCTCTGAGCCCTCTGCCTGAAATGTTCTGCATCCAGATTGCTATTGGCGATTTGAACCAGCAAGAAAATTCCTCTGATTCCTGCTACCTTTGACCTTGCTTTCATGACTTCTATCTTAGTTAGGATTCTGTTGCTGTGAAGAGACACTGTGAGCACAGCAATTCTTATAAAAGAAAACATTTAACTAGGGATTTAATGGGGGCTTTCAGAGAATCAGTCCATTATCATCATGGCAGGAAGCATGGCTGCATGCAGGCAGACATAGTGCTGGAGAAAGAGCTGAGAGGTCTACATCTAGATCCACAGGCAACAGGAAGTGGCAATGATTCACTGGCCAAGTTTGAGATTCCAAGACCTCAAAGTCCACCCCTAGTAACACACCTCCTCTAATGAGGTTACATCTACTCCAACAAGGCCATGCCTCCTAATAATGTCATTCCCTATGAACCTACGGGGGCTATTTTTTTAAAACCATCACACCATCCATTCTGTGGATACCCATGAATCCTACTCATTCTTCTTCCAGCCTTTGCCAAACTTCCAAAATTATCAGAGACTTTACTAAAAGACTCAGACCAAAACTATTGGGAGCATCCTAAATTCCTTTTACTCTCTTGCACTGTTCTTGGGAGACTTGAGGGGATTCTCTAGGGTCTACCTTGTGTACATGTTCAGAGTCCAGGCACTTTTCACCAACTCCACCACTGTCATTGTCCTCTGAGCCAGTCATCTCACGTCTGTGATACTACCAATGTCTGTTTATCCCCTTGCCACCTATAATCTGTTGGCTACGTGAAAAGAACTCTCAGCTGATCACAACAGCCTCCATCAGTTGTCCGCTCACATCAATGCTTTGAGGTTGCCACTTGGTGGAAACTCCAAGTTTGAACAAGAGTTTACAAGACCTTGAGGCACATGCTTCTAGAGACTTCTCTCCCAATTCCATCTCTACAGCCATAACCTCTCTAATACCAGTGTGCTACACTGGGGCCTTCGCATGACTGACTTCCTTCCTTGTGAAATGCTGCCCTTCCACACAGCTCACAGCTCTTTCTCCATCCTTTAGAGCAGTGGTCCTCAACCTGTGGCTCATGACACCACTGGAGGTCAAAAGACCCTTTCACAGAGATTGCCTAAGACCATTGGAAGGCACAGATATTTACATAACAGCAGCAATACTACAGTTATGAAGTAACAACAAAAATAATTAGGGGGCTATCCCAACATGAGGAACTGTATTAAAGGGCCATAGCATTAGGAAGGTTGAGAAAGTGATGATTCTAAGTTCTCTGGGCCATGAGATTCCTGCCAAGAGCTGGTCCATCAATGAAGAACAGCAGTAACTCACCTTCTAAAGAGTCTATCCTCAAAGGACAAGAGAACCTTCCACTGAAGACAGAGTCTTCCAAGGGTCTCTCCAAAGTCTTCCACAAAAAAGCAGGCGAATCTACAGATAGTTTGTCTTCTTCCTCCAAAGGGCACATCTCCCGCTGATGACTAGAAGAAAATCTGCTAGTGTAGAGTCTGCTTCTAAACATCAGGGGCATCTGAGAAGCAGGCCCCCAAGTAAGAGTAAGGCTCAGGCTGATAGCCAAAGGAATCAAAGAAAAGGCTGTGTCCAGAGGTTTATATAGACTTAGGCAAACTTTGATTGTCTGTGTATGCAAATGAAGTGAAGATTAAGGACCAAGCAGTAGATAAATGGAAAGTCTGACCAAACATGGGCAGATTCTCAAGTAGGCCCACTGCTTCAGCTCTTCTTATCCTCTTTTGTTATTTCAACAGAAGCTGGAAAAGTGAACAAGGAGTGGGTAAACCTCCCCCCCACCACATTTTTAGCATTTGTTCCTAGCTGCAGGTACCAACTCTCATCCCATGCCAGGCCTTCTCCAGTTCCTATCACCACCACCACTGCCCCATTTCAGGAAAAAATCCTAACTACCATCAGGACAGGAGGGAATCAACCTCTCTGGCTGATTCAGGCTGAACAGAGGTGTCATTAAGAGGCAGAAGTCAGAGTTCCTTCAGAGGCTCGTTGAGGGATCCCTGACAAAAAAAAGTCAGGTGGACAGCTTCTAGACATCATTCCACCTGCGTGAACTTCTGGAGTCTGAGCAATTCTGGGTGAGAAGAAAGAAGTTTGTTAATAAATTCAGTCAACAATGCTCAAATAGCAGGGCCCAGAAAAGCATTCGTAAAAACCCTGTGAAGGGAAGCAACCAGGATGCCCAAGGCCACATCTTAGACCAAGAGCCCTATGTCTTTGCTATTTGCTGGGGGATTTGAGAAACATGCTTGGTTGGTATCTCTAACTATTCTTGATTAGTAGGTATACAAACAACATTCCTTCCTTCTCTAGAAAGAGGCATAGTCTCTGCCACATTCTTTAGCAGTTAGAGGATCAACTCCCCCTTCAATTCTGGAAGGTCGTGGCTGCCACATAACCTATCTGGCCCTAGAGTGCAGCAATATGCTGTGTGGTCTTGTCCAGGCTATCAGAAAGACCCCAAAGCCATGCTCCGATACTGGGAAAGAGAGATAATAAATCCTCACACACTCAGACTTAACCCAGTGGGTCCTCCCAATGCCAAGCAAGAAAAATGACTCGTACAGCCTCCTCGGCCCCAACGTCTGCTGATGAAGGGGTCGTCAGAGGTTGGCTACCAGGAGCTATGTAAAGTTTACAGAATAGGTAAATGAGTACTTTGGTAGAAAGTAGTTCCACATAAAAAGAAATCGTTCTTAACCATGAACAAGATAAATATATTACCATCATTTTCCCTGGTCAGTTTTGCCCTGTCAGCGATATCCAGAAGGTGGGGCCAGGAAAACCGGTAGTTCAAAGCTATGTTACAGAGACAAAAATAACCAAGGAAGGTCACCGTGGATAAGATGCAACAAAGGTGATATAGAAAGGAGATAGACTAGGAGCAGCTGTACTGGCAGACCAGCCAAAAGCAAAAAACACATTTCTAAAGAGAGAGGACTCAGGAAAGAAGGCAGATTCTGCTGCAGAACCTGGAACCATAACAGAGGGAGACTGTAGATGAGGGGACAGGGCACAGTGAGGTAGAAGGAGTGACAGAGAGAGGAAAAGATGTAAAGATGTCCATGCCCTTCCTGGCCCCACACCCGTTGATTAACTTTTCCTTAGAAGATTTAAGTAAACATAGGTTCACCCCAGAAAAGACACCAGTGCAAAGAAATGAGTCTTCCTAAAAGCAGTTTAGCACACCCCAGTGAGTATACTGTACCAGGGCTTAATTACAGGAGCACAGATGAGTTAAAAGGCAGATGTATAACCAGAAGGCCCACCAAGCAGAGAGGAGACCACTTGAAGTACCCGCATCCCTGGACAACTTCCAAGAAGCTAAACTGTCCGCCTCCCTGTCCCCCCCCCCCCCGTTGTTACTTCTTCTCTAACCTCGAAGAAGAGCCTTGTGAATCATGAAACATACCCTCGTGAGTTTTATTTCCCAAGAGTTAAACCTCCCTCCAGTAAGGATGCTTTCACTTCCGAGCCCCTTCCATGCCACACCAGCAAGCAACTGACCCAGAACTGGTCGCCTAATCTGACTTTGGCATGACTGTATTGAAGAGATGTTCGCGGGAGACGTCTAGGTTGATGTGGCATGGTGGCAAGAGAATACATCTCACCCTGTGGCTTCAATTCAGGAGAAAATAACTAAGAACCTAAAAATCGAATGTTAGCAGGGTAAGTAAGGATGGTGGGAATTGCCAAAGTGTTGAACACGTCCACCTCCGGGAAGTGTGAATTGCAACTGAGGAGGGATGGGACAGGAGCCCGCTGTTTTCATTATAAGCTGTATAGAACCATTTGTCTTTTTAAACTATGTCCGTGTGTTCCTTTTATAGAAAAATAATAATAAAAATAAAAATTGAATCTCTGGCTGCTGTGTGGAGAATAGGTTGGAGACGGCCAAGAGCAGTAGCAGGGCAGCCCGTTGAGTAGTCCAGGAGACAGAAGACAGAGGCACAGAAGTCGAGAGGAATGGCTGTGTTTGCAAAGCTTTGGAGACAGATTCAACATGACTTCCTGAAAGATTGTATACAGGCAGGGGGATCAAAAAGGAGAAAAAATATTTTTTGAGGCAGATTTCTGGAGCAGTCTGATAAATGTAGAAGAAGGTAGGATGAGGTAAACTACCCAACCGGTCATGGAATCTAGGGAGAGTCTTATTCTTGATGTCACACGGGTGCAGGGAAGTCACCTGAAAGTGAGGGATACAGTTGGTGAAGCCATCATCCTACCCACAGCACTGGGGGCTGGCTCTCCATCTATGGTGTCCTTGACAGCTCCTGACCTCCTTTTGATTGCCAGCCTTGATCTGGAAGATTCTTGTGTCCTTTCCTGAGATCGATAATAGAGACATCACAGGTAGGACTAGAAGGGGGGGTGTTTTCTATTGAATAAGTCACAGTTGAATCGTCTATTGGTGGGCCACAGGAAGTCACCAGCCTTGCAGAACGTCAGCTCATGGATACAGTCAAAATGGAGATCAGAGACACACTCACAGCCCTCAAGCATTGAGCTGATGCCTAAAGCCACATCTGGAGATAGTCTCGCTGTGAGAGAGTGGTTATAGAGAGGACAGGAGGTGCTGGACCAGAGACATTCTGACATGGGATGGTTAGGAGAACCTGCAAGGAAGGTAGACCGTACAGAGACAGACAGGGATGAGACAGAAGGAAGGCTAGAACAGCAAGGGGAAGTCAGGAGGGACTGTTGCCTCAGAAGCTTTGATGAAAGCATTTGCACACAGGAGACTGTCCTGACTCCTTCATCTCCACCACTCAGCCCAGAAAGTGTGCATTCCATAGAAGTATGTTTGAGTTTCTATCCTGCTCACACCTGTCTACCCAGGGTTTCGATGTCTCACTGTCCTCTCTACCTGCCTCACTGCCAATCCTGTCCCATTCCAATCTCCAGGCCAGACCACTTCCTGTTTCTGCAGGAAGTTGTCTTTTTCCCCAGGACCTCACAGTCCGGCCCAGTGACCCCTTGCTGTCTTCTTAGGTTGAGTTTTAGTGATCCTTTCAACAGTTTTTTATTGAGGACCTAATATGCCAGGAGTGGTTCTGGGCATGATGGATACAGATGTGATTAAGACAGATGTTGGCTTTTAGAAGGACTCCATATGCCTTTGGGAACCTTCCTGTTTTGAGCCCATTAGGTAGGTCAGGTCACCTGCCCACATCTGATTTCCAGGTTCATCCTAGTGGTCAGAGCCCCAAGCAAGTCTGCTCAACCTGAGTGTGGAAGGAGGTGAAAATCTTAACACTTCCCCGTGGGCCACTAAAATCCAACCATAGGAAATGACATTCCAGGGATGGCTAAAGGAAAGCTAGATAGAACCTGGTACTATAATGTCTAAGAAGACACATTAAAAAAAAAAGAAAGAAAGAAACGTTTGTCCTACGTTGGAATACAGATGATGTCCAGCAACCAAAATGAAGACATGAGGGATGTGTTTGTGGGAGATGCTGAGGCAGCAGAGGGTCAAGATCATCCACCTGAGACCAGGTACAGATGAGGACAGCCAGAAATGTGCTACTCTTCCCCCTGAGAGTTGGTCAACCCAGGCAGATCCCATGTACCTCCTTTTCCCTGCACTTACAGTGTGATCCCACTCAAGATCCAGCCTGGAGCTGTCCCAGCACCCCATTTTCCACAGCCTATGGCCTTAGTAGAGATTCAGAGTCAAGAGCTCCAGCTAGAGGCAGCTGTAAAGATCCAGCTAAAGGTCACATCCTTGGCCTCCTGACTCCATCTCCATGGAAACTGGCCTTGGATGTAGGGGAGTGGGAGATGCCAGACACTCAAAGGCAGCTTTGACTTTCACGCAGATCTTATTCCCTTCACT
The DNA here is from genome assembly GCA_036184795.1 of Tokudaia tokunoshimensis. NCBI lineage: Eukaryota > Metazoa > Chordata > Mammalia > Rodentia > Muridae > Tokudaia > Tokudaia tokunoshimensis. Next base: position 103,576,736 of record BTHU01000008.1, read on the forward strand.
AAGATACCCGAGAAGCAAGTAGAATGGACCTTACTGTGAATGTGGGGTCCTATAAGCATTATTTTAAAAAAAAAGCAAGTGAGAGTCTTAAACTGAGGCTCATTAGACTGAGGGTGAGTAGGGTGTGTGTGTGTGTAGATATGTATGTATGTAGTATGTATGTATGTATGCATACACATGTGTGAATTATGAAATAAAACAAATTACAGAGCATAAGTGTTAGAAAATTCATTTTCAAAGCAGGTGTCTAAAAACAATGTGGTGTGATTAGCATTCTAGGACATGCCTCTTTCCCCAGATCTTTAGCTTGATTTTTTTTTATGGTTGTGGATATACGTGTGGGAGGTGTGTATGCATATGTGAATGCATGTTCACACATGTGGGAGCACACACAAATGTGAATGCATATGGAGGCCAGCGGTTTAGTGAGTGTCTTTCTCAATCTCTCCTTCCTCTATTTATTGAGGCAGGGTCTCTTACCAGAGATAGCCAGTTGGTGCAGGGGATCCAAAGATCTGGGATTACAGGCAGGCCACCACACCCACTCAGGGTTGTTTTTTTTTTTTCTTTTAATGTAGGAATTCCTGCCATCACACCTTCATGATAAATACTTTATCTACGGATCCATCTTCTCAGCCCTCCTTCTTATGTATGGTTCTATTGTATAACCTATACACAGCCCAACTACATTCACATTTCAGTAAAGCACATAGACTTAAATAATATGCTCTGTAAATACCATGTATGACTTGCTATCAAAACAACTCAGAGTTTCATCATGAAATGTTGAGACAAGTTCTTTGTCCCATGCCAAACTTCTCTCTCTCTCTCTCTCTCTCTCTCTCTCTCTCTCTCTCTCTCTCTCTCTCTCCACACACACACACACACACACACACACACACTGTTCATTATATTAAGTTAAATCCTACCCAGATCAGCACCAGTGTCTCCCACTCTCCCAAGTGCCCTTTCACCGTATTTGAGGATTCTGTTAAAATTCCACTTTCTTCCTCACAGGAGAGTTCTTCAAATGAGAAGACAGCTGCTGTGCTCACAGGTCCTCGTTTTCAGATGAAAGAGCTCCCACTCTCAACATTCCTCAGGGGAGCTGTTCTCGGACCAGCCACTTGTGCTGGATGTGAACCATTGTAGCAAAGCCTCTTGAAGCTAGGCGGATGTTTTAACGATGCATGTTGATGAGGTTAGTTGTGGCCTTGGCTTTTATTTCTAGAACTTGACTTCCAAACATCCATCTTAAGGAAATTACCACACAGTGAGCCAACATGATAGAAAACAAGTGGGTAAAGAGTGCTAAATGCGCATGAGATTTAGCTTTGCACAGCTATCAAACGTTGCTAGAGAACAAACGTTATACATTTCTCATGTGCAAAACCCTCATGCGCACACTCACATGTATGCATACGCACAAGCACACACCTTTATAAAAGAAAGAAACACATCATTGGTGATATTATACGATAGTCCTCTTATATTCTGAATGCATTTCTCAAATATTCTACACAGGATATGGAGTACTCCTGATTCACACACACACAAACACACACACACACACATACACACACACACACAAACCTGGTGTGGCGTATGCCAATAAGAGGAAGAGGCAAGAGGATCAGGAGCTCAAGGCTTGTCTCTGCTGCAGAGTCTGGGGCGGGCTTGAGACCAAGTCTCAAATTTTCAGTCTTTGTTTTCATTTAAGGATATTTAAAATAAAATGAAACAGAAACTATTAAAATAGAAGGAGGAGGAAGAAGAAGAAGAAAAGAAAGAGGAAGAAGAGGAGAGGAGAGGAGAGGAGGAGGAGGAGGAGGCGGCAGAGTAGCACAGGCAGCAGTGGTGGCAGCAGCAGTGACGGCAGTGGCAGCAGTGGCAGCAGTGGCGGCAACAGCTAGGAACTGGACCCTCAAGACCCTCCTATAGATTGGAATAGCCCAGGAAGTTGGTCATGTCCCGGAGCCTAACAGGTGCTATAGTTTCCTATTATAGTGACTTTCAACCAACAGCCCTGAGAAGAGCTGCCCTTCACCACCACTGTGTACTAATGGCACCATGACTGTGATTTCTTTTACCCCAATGGGGAAAAGCACAAGAATGGAAGATGTCCAAGACTGAGAAAACCTGAAGGAGTGAATGAGACACTGCCCACAGCAGTGAGTCCCTATGTCTCCTTAGAGATGGGCTTTTCCAGTCATTGGCATACATTAAGGATGTCCAAGTGAACAAATCTCACCTACACCATGGGAACTCCTGGTCTATCCAGGTGTTGTCTTAGACCAGATGTGTCCAACCTTTTGACATTGCATCATGACTCTCGTTCATAGTTACCCTAGGAAGTATGTAGCCTAGAAGCCATGGGCCAGACAAGGCTAACACAGGTAGAAAGCTCTGGATGCCTTGCTTAACAGGTGACAAAAAGCTTAGGAGCACTGATTGGCCCTGTCTTACTCAGCATCTCTGAGCTTCGGTTTTGACTAGTGGAAGAGCACTGATTGGCCGTGTCTTACTCACCATCTCTGAGCTTCGGTTTTGACTAGTGGAAGAGAAAGACTACTAGACCCATATCTCTGGGTCACTGTGAGGATTCTTAGAGTCACCACACACACGTGTTTAGAACTCTTGACTACCAACCACCAGTGGTCATAAATGACACAAGGCTTGTAACAGGTAACAGGTGACAGGTTAAAAGGAGACCTATGCTGCCTGTCCCTCCCTGGAGTGTTCGAATGGTTGTCCCTGCAGCCTTCTTTGTTCCTCTGTCTTCCACTAAGATTCCCACGTGTGGATGACCTGTAGACACAGACGCGCTCATATCCTGGCCTGTTCTCTTCTCTAAGACAGATCCAGAGCCCTTTCCTTCCCTCTGACACTCCCTGAGACCCTTCCACGAGACCCTGCTGTGCAATGCCTCTGCCTGCCTTCCGCCCCAGGCAGTCATATGACGGGGTTAGCGCCAGCCAGGACCCACATCTGCCTGCTCACAAAGACCAGATGGACCACATGTTCTCTTGTGAGCCAAGTGTCTGATTCGAGAAAGCATGAAAGGTCATCACTGTGTACGGGCAGGTCCCCCTTTCAGCAAAGTCATCCCTCAGTAAATGATGAGCCCTGCCACCTCTCACTGGAGGAGTCAGAACAGTGTACGCTCAGTCTTTCCAATCAGTTTTGTTTCCACTGGTTTTGGCTACTGTGGGGAGAGCATTTAGTTTAAAACAAAATGGGATTTCCCCTTCGATATTCTTCTCGGATGACAGGTCTGTGATTGGAATCAGGGCATGAAAAATCATGCCCTGGTGGCTGTTTCCATTAGTGGCTTTTTGACTCTGCAGGGACACCTGGAGCACAGTGCCCAGTGCTTTCCACCTCCCACCCCTTACAGCTCGGGCAGGTCCCAGCAGACTGACCCAGAGTCTTTTGTTCTATCTGGGCCTGTGATATCTGGCTGGCATCCTTGAAAGAGCCCACTGTACCATCCTTCCCTGTATCCTTGTCTTGTATGTCTCTGTTTTCATCCAAACTCCTTCCTCTTCCTCAACTGTGCACATAAACACACAAGTAGACATATGTGTATGTCCACTTGTGTGTACACATCCACACAGCAGATTCCTGGCTCTTCACGAGTGATGAACTTTGGGAAGTACTGCTTTATCATATATAATAAGAAAAAAAATCGTTTTCTTGCAAATGTTGCAGGGCCCTGGAGAGTCGGAGAAAAGACAGGGGTGGGGTGCTTAGATGTTCGAAAGGAGAGCAAAACAAAACCACACTCCAGGAGCTCTTAAAAGAAGATTCTTTAAGAAAGAGCTGCAGAAGCAGCAGCCTCCTCGTAAGAGTTGACTCAAGACTGCCTGGGCCTGGAGTACTGGAGGACAGCCACACACCTCCTTGGCCCTCATCTGTAGCATCTATCCATGCATGGACAAGCACTCTGGAAAGAGAAGAAGCCAAAAGTGTGGGTAGGGCCCCTGCTCAGAGATTCTAGCCAGAGCTCAGAGAATAACAGCGTGTTTACTGCACAGGCTGTTATCTCAGAGAGTTCTGCCCTGCAGTCAGGATGTGATAGATAAGGAGATGCCTCCTTCCGCACCCCCTTCCATCCCAACAATGGCAGCCACTTCTGCTCTTGTGTTCCTGGGGGAGAAGAATTTCACACCAGGCACAGGCAGAACCATCAAGTGGTCCAGGTTTCTTTTGGCAGGTGAGACTGCATAGGCAAAGGACAGGACACCTCCAGAGTGGAGGGCTGACCATCCGGCCTCTGGCATCTAGACTTAAAGGACTCAGTCTACCATTCTGTTCCCTTTGCCCACCCTTGGGGTCATCCGGTTTCAGGTGTAGGCAGAGACTCTCTTGCAAGCCCTCTTTACCCAGAATTATTCTGCTACTACTAGATACAATAGGTGCAAGTATTGTATAAAATTGTAACTATCTGTGGAGTTGACAAGTTTATTAAGGGAAAGAGGACTTTCCCCTTCCCCCCACCCCACCCTACTCCCCAGCTTTCCGGGAGCCCACTCAGAGCCTGTAGAGACACGTTTTATTGTTTTTCCCAGCGTCTTTTCTTCTCATCTAGTCATCTTGGCTATTGCATTCTAAGTTGAAAGCCTGCATATTACCTTTTTCAATGTTTCCGACTTCATTGTTTCAACATCAATGTAGTTTAAAGCCTACTATTTGTTTTCGTTGTAGCAAAGAGGAAAGTTAAGGTCTGTAAGGGTAGGATGCCTTCTCAGCAGTCCACAGTAGGTTCCTGAGCCAATAGGGCAGCATGTGAGTGTGTCATGGTGTCCAAGGGTGACATCCTTGCTTATCTGTGGAGCTGTGCTCAGTGCAGTGAAGTCTCCGCCATGAAACCTTACAATGACAGAAGAACCCTCTCAGAGGCCTGGAGATGGAAAGACTTAATTTCTCTAGTGGTCCAAGAAGACAGTGGGACCAGCAGGCAAGACTAGCCTCTGAGTGAAGACAGCTACCCGTGTGCCAATGGATATGGCAACACTCCGGCCAAACACCCTTGCCCTCTACCGTAGAGCCTGAGCAGGCTAACACTCTAGCCCTGAGGTGTGGCTAGAGGCACACCCTCAGCGAGTGACAATCTGTGGGGGCCACTTCCGACATGCTGCTAAGAGAAAGTGGGTTCCAACCTTGCCACCAGACCCCTTGATGTCTGTCCAGGTGTCTGGGCAAGGAAGTAGAAATCCTCAGAAATCGTGCGGAAGACAGCTTTCCCTGCGGGCCTCTTGTGCCGTTTCTCTGATTTCTTCCATGATGACAGTTCTAAGAGTGTGGGGAGAACTGGGCAGTCACTTAATCCAGCCCATGGTGGAAGAATCATTCCGCCGCAGAGTCTCCTGCCCACTGGGAATGTATGAGTCCTTAGTGCAGCTAGACAACAGCCATAAATGAAGCCGTGTTTGTTTACGGCCTGTCATCTTCTCTACATAAACTTTCTATGCACTAAAGAAACACATCTCCCATTGATCCCGAATGAAGTTTGCCAACAGAAATCTGGAAAGCCGCGCACAATGGAGATTTTAAAATCGATTTCCATCCGTTTACCTACAGAAGAAATCTAGAAACAATTAATTCACAGAAGGCTTTTTGGGGGCAGCCCTGCTAAGCCAGTGGGGAGCCACTACCCTTCCAACCCTCAGCCTTGTTTATTTCCCTCCAGGCCTAGCCCTGGTCTTCATGTCTATAATATGTCTCTGTAAATCCATCAATCCCAGGTGAACTCCAGATAGCAAGACAAAATAAGAGCAAAGGGCAAAAAAAAAAAAAAAACCCTGTGTACTGTGGGACCACTCTGGTTTGTTTGTTGTGGTCCTGGGGACTGAGCTGGGGACATTGGGCATGGTGTGCAGCAAGCAGACGACCACTGAGCTAAACCTTTACTCCTATGCACTGTTATTTTGTCTTTAAGTGTGCGTGGAGGGGGGGGGGTGCTGATTAGTTTTAACTGCCAATTTGACACAACCTAGAACCATATGGGAATAGGATTTTTTTTTATTTTATTTAATCTTTTTATTACACTCCAGATTTTATCCCCCTCCCAGTCCTCCCTCTGACTGTTACACATCCCATAACTCCTCCCCCACCCCATCCCCCATCTCCACGAGGATGTCCCCACCCCCACTCCCACCCATCCCTGGGGCCTCCAGTCTCTTGAGGGTTAGGTGCATCTTCTCTGACTGAACCCAGACCCAGCAGTCCTCTGCTGTATCTGTGTTGGGATCCTCATATCAACTGGTGTATTCTGTCTAGTTGGTGATCCAGTCTCTGGGAGATCTCAGGGGTCCAGGTTAATTGAGACTGTTGGTCTTTCTATAAGGTTGCCCCCCCTCCTCAGTTTCTTCCAGCTTTCCCTTAATTCAACCACAGGGGTCAACAGCTTCTGTCCATTGGTTGGGTGTAAATATCTGCATCTGACTCTTTCAGCTGCTTGTTGGGTCTTTCAGAGGACAGTCATGATAGGTCCCTTTTTGTGAATACTCCTTAGCCTCAGTAACATTGTCAGACCTTGGGGCTCCCCTTGAGCTGGATCCCACTTTGGGCCTGTCACTGGACCTCCTTTTCCTCAGGTTCTTCTCCATTTTCACCCCTGCAGTTCTTTCAGACAGGGACAATTATGAGTCAGTTTTGACAGTGGGATGGCAATCCCCTCTCTCACTTGATGCCCTGTCTTTCTGCTGGAGGTGGACTCTACAAGTTCCCTCTCTCCACTGTAGGGCATTTCATCTAAGGTCCCTCCCTTTGAGTTCTAAGCCTCTCTTACCTCCCGGATCTCTGGTACATTCTGGAGGGTCCCCCCACTTCCTACCTCTTGAGGTTGCTTGTTTCTATTCTTCCTGCTGGCCCTCAGGGCTTCAGTCCTTTTTCCCCACCCAATACCTGATCATGTTCCCCTCTTCTCCTCCCTGTCCCCTTTCTCACCTAGATCTCCCCCCACCCCTCCTGCGGTTGCTTTCTTCTCCCTCCCAAGTGAGACTGAGGCGTCCTCGTTTGGGCCCGTCACCTTGTTAGTCTTAATGAGGAACAATCTAACACTCATACTGGCCTGTGGGCGTGCCTCGGTTTTACATTGGTGTGGGAAGACCAGTCCTGAATGTACATGGCACGATTTCAAGGACTGGGCCCTGGACTCTATAAAGGGTGATGAAGTTCCTACCTTGACCTCCCTTAATAATGGACTGTATGTAGCCTAGGGTTGTAACTCACATATACCCTCCTGCCCTCGGGTGCTTTTTAGAGAGAATATTTAATCACAGCAATAGAATGCAATTAAACAAGTAGAGTGTTCCCGTGTAGGGTGTGTGTGTGTGTGTGTGTGTGTGTATAAGTGTGTGTGTGTATATATAAGTGTGTGTGCACAAGTGCGAGTGCACACACCGTGCAAACTCAGAGGCCAGAGAAGGATATGAAATATCTTCTGCGATCTCCTTATACCTTGTTTCTTTGGCACTAGAGTCTCATTGACCCTTGAGTTAATCTGGTGGCCATCAAGCTCCAGTGACCTCCTGTCTATGTCCTCCACTGAACTGGAATTCAGGCACACACGGCTTTTTACATGGGTGCTAGAAGCAGAACTCTTAGCCCTCACTCTTGTACAGCAAACACTGTTATCCACTGAGCCTCCTCTCCAGCCTTTCCTATCCCTTTTTAAATGAGTGGTCCTTAAAATCCCCACTCAGCAAACTTCTCGCACATCTTACTGCTCAAAACTATGTCATCTGACCTCCTAATCCATACAAGGCCTGGAAATATTGTTTTTCCTTGGTCACATTTTTTTTGGACACAGAAAAATGAGATTTCTGTGACTTTGGATGAGGAGAAAGGGCACAGTGGGTAGCTGGCTTTCTCTACCAGGCGCCTCCACAACAGCCCTCACCTCAACCCTCAAGCCATGTTTGTAAGAGGTCTGGGAAATGGATTAACGGGAAAAGGAGGATGAGGACCAGAGGTGTAGAGGAGAAGGGAGACGTTAACATTCGGATGCCCGGCTCAGCTGAGAGCATGTGTGCCTCTTGTGATGACCAGTAGTCAGTTTGCGGAGGATGCAGGACTTTCAGTGTTAAAACTCAGACAGGAGATGAGCTGTGGCTCAGTGGTAGCCTGGTGTGTGTGAGGCTCAAGGTTCAGTCCTCAGCGCTGCAAGAAACCAAGACAGTTCCAAACAAATTGGGGAGGTAGTCACTCTACATGTTTACCGGCCAGCATAAGGAGTTATTAAGCAAGCTGTTCTTGAGCAGTGCTCCCCAAAGTCCTCTACAGGTCCCCAAAGCCCATTCTAGAGGCTGTAAGGGCAGACGAGTGACCTGATTTGTTCATGCATTTCCCACTTCTCTTGCACTGTTACACAAAGGAGTTCCCCAGAGATTAGCTGGCCTGTGAGCGCTCAGCAGACAGGGTCCTCAGATGGAAACAGAATCTAGCTGCATCCAGCTCCTCAAGGAAAAGGAAGTGAAAGGTATAACCTAAAGAAAGTCGCCAAACACCAGAGAGGTTTTTAATATCTGTAAAATAGTGGTGCTCTTCTTCCTATTTGATCCTGACATAGGAAATAAGTCCATTAACTTGTATTGATTTATTACAATGTTATTTTTAGTGAAATTGTAAGTCATTTTACAGTATGTCCTTGTCCTTTATTTCTAATATGATAATATTAATAGCTACACATAGCATTTTTTTTGTTTTATGTTTTACCTGCTTGTATGCCTGTGCACCAAGTAGAAGCAGTGTCTGTAGAGGCCAAAAGAAGGCACTAGATCCAGGAATAAAGTTGCAGACACTTGTGAGCCATCAGATACGGGTGCTGGGAATCAAACCCTGGTCCTCTGGAAGCCCAAGCACTGTTCTAATCCAATGGGCCATTTCTCCAGTTCCTTTAGATGGAATGTTTTAAAGCCCTTTGGCATTATCAACAAATTGTAAATGTTTAAAAGGAAGCTGAGAACAGAGGTCCATTGTCCTAAACTAGACTAGGGATGAGAAGAGGGGTTGGGGAGTTAAAGTATAGAATCTTCTAGAAATTATAAAGAATAGAACTAAGACCAAGAGTAATACACAGATCCAGGCATCAGGAAGTAGCCCTTCCAGGACCCTCGGCAGCAGTGTGTGTGTGTGTGTGTGTGTGTGTGTGTGTGTGTGTGTGTGTGTGTGTGTGCTGGTGCAGAGGCCGGGTGGGGAGGTGGGAGCAAGGATACACCTGTGTGTATGCCTGTGAGTTTTCTGCATATGTCAATGCCTTACTGTTATATGATGTGGTTCACAAACCAGTTCCCATCAGGGAACTCTTTGACATCAGTTATGGCAGACACAAGCACAGAAATGAGACCAGTTTTAGAAACTCCCACAGCAGCTGGACAAAGCAACTTGACATTTGTCAAGCTGAAGACAAGAATCTAGGCTTAGATATTGTTCATATTTTCTGATTCTTTTTCTTGAAATTTCTCTTCATTATGTTTCACAAAAGTATTCCATGATGCTTTGAGAAGTTTAAAAAAATATGGTCACTTCATGCTTGAGATGAGATGTAAAGAACAAATACCAACTATTCAGACAAAGCAAGGGATATAGAATGATATCATGGAAAATGTGTGCTTTTGAGAAGACTCTGCATTGTCTATGACATACCCCTCCTTATCATCTGATCCTAGCCTATTATTGAGCTGGTTTATAATTTTACAAATTATATATACCTAATAACAATGTAAAATAATTTCTACCCCTACACATGCAGAAACTCTGTCAAGTAACCAACTTCCTCTCTCTCTGTAGAGACGTCCAGTTCCACCTCCATCTGTTCATTATGTCAAAATTCCTGGTCTTGATATATATATGATTTGAATTCTCTTCGGACCTAATAACAAAATCTTACAAATTTCTCCAGCTATGTATTTTACTTAAAATAATTAATTTGCACTCATTACAAACAATATATTATTTTCCCTTATTAAAAAATTGTTATCCAGTTTATGAAGCACTCCTTTTAGATGCTACCACGGACGTAACTCAGTTGCACTCCACACGTTATTTGCTTCTATCTTAGCATCTCTTGCATGTTATATTGGCTGTGGAATAGAAGAAAGAAGTCATAATAAGCCAAAGAAAAAATGCTTGGGGATGGGAGAAGGAAGACAGAAAAAGAGTGAAGAGGGGAATGGGTATTGACTACAAGGGAACCAAGGTATCATCCCATGAAGACTCTCATATGTGAACTACAGATACCTGTGGTCCACAACTATTATCAAGCAACATTATGGTTTCTGAGCAAGACCACACCTCTGTGAGCTCAATAGCTCAATACTTGGAAGTGAGCTCTAATGTCCCCATGCAGAAGACCTTTGTCATGAGGTATAGATGTCAGAAAGTTTGCTACGAAGCCTGAAACAACTATAGAAGATTATGACTCAGTAGCCAAGATAATGGCTCTACTGTCTGTGGGCTCACTGTCACCCATGGTTGGCTCAGGGTTCTGCCTGCTTTATGCAAACAGAAATAACAGATAAGCAAAGGCACAGAGGTGGCTCTCTTAGCATCGACAACCCTGAGTTTCAGAGATTCACAAGCCAGGCTTCCACACCCAGAAGCTTATGGCTCTAAGCCTAAACACTAGAGACATATGGCTCTAAGATTTCATAGCTATTTATTGTTCTAGATGCTTAAGACAGGCTAATTGCACTGGGCTCAGAGTACTAACAGCCAGCAGCTAGAATTACTGTTCTGAGCTGTGGTTGTCAGGATCCTCGGCTCTTCAAGTCTTGGCAGCTCTCTCGAGCTCTTCTTGTGTTCAGAGCTTTTCGGTCCTTGTAGTTTGGGCTCCCACCCTCAGCTCTTGACAGCCACTCATCTCCTCCAATCCCAATTTCTCTGCCATCCTTCATAGTCTTAGCACCTCAGATTCTGCCCTGGGTTGCTCTCTGGAACTCTTTGGCTACCTACTAATGTTACAGTGCAGAGCTCTGGGTATTAGGGCCCTTTGCTTTAGTGGCTTTTTAGAACTCTTAGCTACCTCGCCCCCACCACTGTCACTGCCAAGTCAAAAGACTTGGGGTCTTGTCTGCTTGGTATAATAAGCCCAGCCTTCTCCACTCAAGACAAAGAACATAGCCAGGCAAAAAGATCATTCAAGAAAAGATTTTATTGAATCTTATTGTCATAACACTAGAGCATAGTACCCAGAAAATAACATCTCAAAAAAAAAAATGGCAAACAGCCACCTCATATAGCCAGAAAGGGGGTGAGGTATGCTTGTAGCTAGATTATAATTCCACCAGTCTAAGTCTTTTATATGCATGACTTCCAAGTTCACCAATTACAAGTTTTATTTATATAAGGAACAATTACAAGCCAAGGACCAATCAGTCTTTTTTGCTGAGTCACAGAAGAGGCAATTTACACCTCTCTCTCTCTCTCTCTCTCTCTCTCTCTCTCTCTCTCTCTCTCTGAGTATAGCTGCAAGGGAAGCAGTGTTGTCATGAGTCCACAGATATGCCTCGTCCAAAGCAGAATCTTCCAAAGCAAATGCAAGCTTCATGGAGCTGTCATGACTGGAGAAAGGCTTCTTAAAGTAGAAGTCATAGCTTTAACAACAGCTATAGTTCCAGTGATCTACAATTGAAGTGCAGCTTCCTCAGATTAAATATGGAGTATTCAAAGTGCCGAAGGAGGTTTGCTTGTCTGACAGATTCCCATTGGAGGCTGTTAGACACAAGTTAAAGGTTTATCAGGTATTATTCAAGGAGCTTAACAGGCAGTCATAGCCGCTTAGCTTATTTGGGGGGGGGAGGGTGCATTAAAGATGCTTACAATAAAGGCCTGTCACAGAATTCTCAACAGTACCTAGCATTACTTAATATCTAGCCACCTAGCCATGGGCTCTTAAGGAGAATTGGATTCACTCTTATCTATCTCATTAAGGACATGTGTGGTTGGGATGTCTAAGGCTTTGCCAATGACTATACCTGTTATTCCTCTTACTCTCAATATCTACAAAACCTTCCCCACAGCTGGTCTAGGATCATTACCTTATCAATACGGACTCTCTTCACTATCAGACCACTTCCAAAATCTCTTCGACTCTTCTATAGTCTCCTTAGTTTTTGTATATTCCAGTAACTTACACAGATCTGTATGTAGAGATATATTTGGGAGTTAATGTTAATAATTAACATTCAAATAGAAGACTCTACATTGCTCCAACCAGATTACCAAGGTAGCCAACAATGTGTTGCTACTGAAAATGTTGCACCTTATGAATTTATTATTATTCAACAAATTATGACATTGTGGAAAGACACAACCATGTTTATCTGCGATTCTGGCATAGTGTGCTCACTGAAGTTACTGTGGTACTCTGTTGCTACAAACTCATTCTCAAGCCCAGAGAAGCTGACACACACAGCATCATGCTCTGTCAGACAAGCGTGTGAGAAAAATCCTTGCAAAGGGTGACTTAGTAGGTGCACACAGGTGTCAGTTCACTTCTTGGCTTGCTGTAGTATGGACTAAGTTTACATTAGAGTGAGTCCACATGTTTTCCAGAGAGTCACATAAAGTGGTTTTGAGAATTTTGAGGAAGGCATGTTTAGAGAGTATCAACTAATGCATTCCCCTATGCCTTTTGAGAATTTATTCAGGCTGCATTTTTCTGGACCACTAAACTCGTTCAACAGAAGCACAAAAGAGCTGTGTGACCTAGAGTAAATCACTTAACCTCTCTGATCTATAGCTCACAGTGAGGCTTGATGGGAGGCAAGGAAAATTTGAGAGGAGACCTTCATTCTGAAATCAGTTAGAGCCTTTGCCATCAGAGAAGGAAGAATCCACACAACGAATAATTGCTTAAGGCCTTTCTCCACAGCTGAACACCAGCAATAGTCTAAGAATCTCACCAGAAAACACAATTACAGGGATGAACATGTATTAAACCCCTTGTGCAACCCTATACCAAATTATAATTCCATTTAAAACACTTCTCGACCCAACAGATAATTTCACTCATTAAAGGAGAAAGAAATGGAGTGGGGAGTTACTTAGCAACTTTTTGAGATGTGACATGCAAGCCACCAAAAGCGTTTATGGCTAACACTAAGCTATTATGACTTTCCCATGAGGAGTTGGTGCCCAGGCCTGATCTATCTCGATTTCCACGACTCACCCTTGGGGAGGACGTACTCATATTCACACTCTGGGTTGTACCTTAGTTTCTTCTCAGCACTTCTTTTTCTCATAACCCTCATGTTTAAACTTATGATAAAATATCTTTAATAACTGGGTGGAGAGATGGCTCATTGGTTAGCAACATTTACAGTTTGCAGACGACCCAAGTTCAGTTCTCAGCAACCACATGGCACCACACAACCATCTGTAACTCCAGTCCCAGGGGAGCAACTCATTGCCTCCTCTGGCCTCTGCATGCCCCTACATGCATGTGGTGCACATACATGCAGGCCAAACATTCATACACATAAAGTAAAAAAGTACCATCTTAAAAAGGTATATCTTTAATTAAGTCCCCAAGTTGTTCACTACACCAGTTAGTTCTGAAATTCTTTTCAGTATCAAAGTCACGAACCCCAGTTTGGCCTGAGTCAAGTTCCCTAGAAATATAGGGGACTTCAAGCTGCTGTGGGTGACAGTGTGGAGCTGTGTGTTGGTCCCCTCTCTGCTGACAACAGACTGTTACAACGCTTGGAAATGGGGAGAGGAACAACATGACGATCCCTTGTGTCATTCCTGACACGTGTCATTCCTGACACGTGTCATTGCTCTGAAGTCTGCTGGAGAGAAGTTAGATGATTTTCTCCTCCCTCCACCACTGACTCTGAGGGGAAGGCGCTGCAGCACCATGGCTGAATGAAGGTGCGCACTTGAACTGTGTTTAGCACAAATCATACCATGCTTGCTGCATGTGGCCAGGCAAATGAAGCATTTTCTTTCACTCCATCCCTAACATGGTGAGTCTCTGGCATTGCTTCATTCCATAGGAGTGCGGTAAGGCTCACGTGAGACCACCGGTGAGCAGAGAGCCGCTCCTATCCTGCACCTAACATAACCTTTACTAACACCTGCAGTTAGTTGTTCCTAGCTGTCGCTGTTTGCGCAGACCAGAGGCTATCCTCATGGTCACTGCACAGTTGACTGGGTGAAGCCTTGTGCTCGGTCTGGTGTGGGTATTGGTGGAGTCAAGGTGAGATAAGGGAACCTTGAAGGCCCAGGACAGACCCACATTCCCTGCCAGCTAGAAGCTCTTGGCAGATTAAGACCATGCCTGCCAAGGACACTGCTGACCCCAGCCCAGGTCAGAACTGTGCTCCCACTTTGGAGCTTTCCAGCCCATCCGGCACAGAACAACAGATGTATGTATGCTCTCAGTAACTTGAGCCTACCTTTGGAGGCTTCCGAAGTTGAGAGAGGACAGACACAGCTCTTTCTTCAGACAACCACAAGACCAATAAACAAGTTTTCAGGGAGATCGGAGCCAACTCCAGAGTTGGCAGGGCTGGCTGTCCTTTTAGGGACTCTTAAACCTGTATTATCAGTAGAGGGCCGTGGCAGCAGTACCACCGCCGTTCCTGGTTGGCCACTGAGCCAGGTCCTTCTTATTTACTGCTCTGTCAGGCCCAGGAGCCGAGTGGTTGCTCAAAGTTCCAACAGATGGGTCCTGGCTGGAGCCTTAGCTCCACCACAGGCTGCTTGCTGGCCTTGAGCAAGCTGGCTAACCTAGGGCTTTTGAGACGTTCGTGGTAGAGCTACAGTCATATTAGCAACTCAGAGCTTGGCACAGCACAGCATGAGTCTCAGCACAACACCCAGCACTGTCCCTCCCTGACCCATGAGGACACAGAAGCCCACTCTGGCCAAAATCACACTTTAATCCATCACACAGTCCCCAGCACAAGCCTGCCCTGTTGTCTGCCCCCTCTGTAGAAGCTCTAGGGCAGTAGTTCTAAACCTTGCTAAAGCTTCGCCCCTGTAATACAGTCCCTCATGTTGTGGTGACCCCCCAACCTTAAAATTATTTCATTGCTACTTTATAACTGTTATTTTACTACTACTGTGAATCACAATGTAAATATCTGATAGTCAGGGTGTCTGATTTGTGACACCTGTGGGGTCACAACCCACAGTTGAGATCCACTGCCCTAAAGTGAAGCTCTTGTGTCCCTCTCTCTGCTCATCAGCCTTTCGAAACAATGTGTCTCAGAGTGAAAATCCCACCCTGAGGTCAGGGAAGGGAAGGGTGAGTGAGATCTCACCATTTGCCTCCTAGGAAGAGATTTCACTTGACTCTGGAAGCTTCTTTCAGGGTTAAATTAACATATGCGCATTCCTTGGCTTTTGTTTTGTTTTGTTTTGTCTATTCTACAAAATTATAGCACACTACAAAAAAAAAGTCAAAAGAAAACTAGATATCATGGTGTCCGATTCAGCCAACCTGTAAATAAATCCATTTTCCTTTACTTACTTCTGCTCTCTAATGTCTATGCTGCCGGTTTCCGAGCCTAAGTGTCCTGTTGCAGGAAAGTCTATGGCAGAAACCAGACAGTAACCCTCTGCTCCAACGATCTATCCAGGACATGGAAGGCACCAGCTAAGACAAGGCCACAGCACCTCTCAGCCAGGCTCTTCTTGCCCTCGGCTCTACCAAACCAGAACATTCTCTTCACATAGCCAAGGATAAACCTTGAATTTCCGATCCTCCAAGCTATAGCTCCATTGTGCTGGAATTACAGGAGCACACCGCCAGACTTGCTTTTCACGGTGCTGCGATCAAACCAGGAAGTATTTTACCAACTGAGCAGAATCCTCAGCCCAGGATCACTCTTCAGAAAGGGCTGAAGAGTTAAAGACAACCCTCCCGAGGTGCAGCCTCGTGTTATCTTATTCCAAGCACAGATCAGAATCAATATTCAGAGCCAGAGACCGCATGTCTGTGCCCAGACTCTGAGATAAAGGGTAAAAGTTAAAAATAGATGAGAATACACACACACACACATAAACACACACACACACAGAGGCTGCTCAGCAGTGAATCACTCTCTAGAATGTTGTACACTACCATGGTGCAACCCACAGCTCTATGTGTGTTCTGATGATCACATAACACAGTTCCCCAAACAAAACCTTAATGATGTCACTCGTTGCTTCTTCTTGGCATACTTTAAGTTGGTATAAACACATTTATAAATAAGCTGTTTGGCATGAAGCTATGAATTTTCTCCATTCAGGAGATTTTATACGGAATGTTTGCAGTACGGCTTTGACTCACAAAGGTCTACTTAACCCACAAGATGTTGGTAAGTCTGTCTTTTAGGGAAAAACATTTATATTAGAACACATAAAACGTGTACAACTCAATTAAATCTAGTCTAAGGTCTACCCAGCATCTGATTCCCCTTCCCCTACTCAGACCTTGTGACCTCAGGGACTAGCCCTAGACCCAGGGAAGGTCCTGATTAGTAGGCCCATAGTGATTAGCATATCTCTTGTCAGTGCCATGCTAAGGGATAATGTTGTCACCTGGTGTCCTCTGAACTCTTGAGGTCCATGGACAGAGGAGACCTGAGTTGGTTCAGTTAGACTGAGAAGCATCTCCTCATCTGTGAATATAAGAAAGATCTCTTTATTGTCTTGCTGAAAATTAACATGGGTGCATGCTGTCACTGTTGCTGCCAGAGGCCATCTTATGTGCTCAGCTAAGGTCTGCCTGAAGATCAAAAGGTTAGGGAAACCAATCTAGGCTTCTCTGAGCCACACTCAGCTCGTTTCGCCCCCAGACTTCCTGTTTTACAAGTCGTATGTCAAATGTGAGGGAGTTTTCCATCATTCTAGGAAGAAAGAATCCATTTTGCTGGCAGGGCCTAAGCCTGCTGGTGAATGAAAGAGAAAGAACTCTTGAGATAATAGCCAGGCACTGTGGTGCATAATCCCAGCCCTGAATTGAGGCAGGAGAATGGCTAAATTGGTGGTCAGTATGGACCTTCACAGTAAAAACCGATCTCAAAACCAGTTGACTAGGTTCTAGAAGAAAGGAGTGAAGAAAGAGCCCAGGCTTAAGCAACGTCAGTTCCCCATGTGAGATGACCTGACCAGTGGACCCCAGAAAGCATGAAAAGGAGAGTCTGGTTTGGACACCAGAGAAAGAAGGGATGGGACACTGTTCCCAGTCCCTGAACCACATACTCAGCCCAGAGGATCATGGTCCCCATTGTTCAGGAACAAAAGCAAAATGAGTCAAGACAAGACAGTGGACCGCAAGGGAGAAGATGCCCCAGGACTAGAGAGAGCTGACCATGATCTCAGAGAGCTCATGACCTCCAAGATCTCTAGCATGTGAAAGAACCGTTTGGAGTCCCTAGAAGTATGTCCTTTTGGAGCTAGAGCTCTTATAGGCAGCTTGCTTCCTCCCCCAGGAACTTCCTTCCAACCTCTGATAGACATGGAGATCTACTGACTCTCCCCTCCAGCCAATAGATGTTCTCCACACTTCCTCCTCGACTCAGTTAACACAGATCTCCTTCCATGACAAATCCAAATGGGAAGGGAAAATGCCAGACCCATCTGTGATCATGCAACCTCATAGCATACATCTGTCATCTGCCTGCCACAGTTGGCTCCTGCTTCTGTTAACAGCATCCATCATGCTTGAGGCGATGTGGACTGCAGAGGATCTGACAGAACCCCCTATCCACAGTTGAGCATGTGGCTCAGGTCTAACCAGTGTATCTCACTCATTGTTTTAGATATAGGCAGATGAACCACAGACACTAACAAAATGAATGAATTGGTGTTGGGAGAGGGACTGGATTCTTTATTTGCTAATCCAAAGAAGACATGAGGCTTTGGGCAGTTACTGGGACCATGTTGGTAATTTGTGAGAAGAGCCTTTCTGGCAAGGAAGCAAAGTTAGAAAGTTGCAGGCAGAGCAAGAGACAAACTATGTCCTGATCACATCATTTGAGCCCCTTGTCTGAAGCCAGCACCCCTACATCTTTAACTTGGATCAATTGATGTGTGTGTGTGTGTGTGTGTGTGTGTGTGTGTGTGTGTGTGTAATTTTAACATGACTGCTATGGTTGGTTTTTTTCTATCATTTGTAACTGATGGGGTCTGGGTTAATAACAATTCTCAACCTTAGAAAAGAATGGCATTCCCTCTCTTACAATTCTGGGTTTTATGTAAGAGACCTAAGTTGTTCCTAATGGACATAACTGCCTGACCTTGAACAAGTCACAACAGCAAACGAAGGTGTTCGGTGTCCCAGCGTTTTTTTTTTCCTCTATTCTGAAATTGTGTACAACTATGAATTGTCTCTTAGCAACCTTTACATTCACAGACTCAGATGCAAGATGACTTTCTTCAAGGATATGGATTTAAAATACTAAAATATCATTTCAATACTTTAATTACATGTCAGATCTGTAAACTGTCAAAGGACTCTTTGCTTTAGCAAGGTACATAATAACACCACGTTCATGACACACATGTCATCATCTCTAGTTTCTTATCCTTTTAAAGATTTTGTTTTTATTTTTAATTATGGGGAGGATTGTGCACATGAGAGTGGTACCCATGGAGGCCAAGAGAGGGCATCAGATTCCCAGGAACTGGAGTTACAGACAGTCATGGACTACCTGATGCGGGTGCTGGGAACTGAACTCACACCCTCTGCAAGATGCACACTTAAGCAGTCAAGCATGTTCCCTGATCCTTTTCTCTCTTCCAGTACCTAAGAACATCCAATACCCCTGCCACTTCTAATGTGGATCACCCAGTGTATCTTTGCTAATCTATCTTATGGTTAGCCTGTAAACTTTTACATAACATAGTACACATAACATGGTACACAACACTGGTGTCCCAGATAGAAAGTTAACAAGTCAGAAGAGACAAACTTCAGGCTTAGCTCACCTTACTACATCTCTAGCTACTTCCTAGTCCAAAACTAACTTCTTCTTTCGAGAGGTGTTGCTGTTAGCCAACAGGGCTGGGATGTCCTGCTAATGTGACTTGCAGCTCTTAGTGTGAATTTGCTCTTCCTGGCATCTAATTTGAACTCTTCTCAATACCAACACGGGTTAATTTCTCAGCGCACTGTGTTTTAGATGAAAAGCCCTCGGAGTGGATTCAGTGACTCAGAACTCAATTCTCTGGGGGACACTCAGACGGCAGCAGAACTGACTCTTCTGGCCTGTTATTAAGTGAAACCAACTGCTGGCTTGCCTGGCCCATTTATCAGGTGTAATGGGCTGGAGCATGCTCTGTGGCCTCACTCGAAGCTCTCAGCTCACAGATGCTGAGCCACTTGATCCAGCTCTCGGAGCTCAGGATACTCTGGTTGAAGAACAGGAGGAAGAGGCCAGGTGAGCCTCTAAATTCCTTGAAGAGTGTGCCCGTGGCAGTCGTGAGCTCTGGCATGGAAGATCCTGGAAGATCTGTTTGTACTGCCTGGCTCTAGACACCTTTCTTTCTTTCTTTCTTTCTTTTAAAATTAGATATTTGTTTTATTTACATTCCAAATGGTATCCCCTTTCCACATTACCCCTCCGAAAATCCCCTATCCCATCCCTCCTCCCCTTCCTCATCCCCTCCCCCAATTTCCTGACTTGCATTCCCCTATTCTGGGAAGCCTTCAGAGCACCAATGGTCTTTCCTCTTATTGATGTCTGAAATGATCATCTTCTGTAACATATGTAGCTGGAGCCATGGGTCCCTCCATGTGTACTCTTTGGTTGGTGGTTTAGTCCCTGGGAGCTCTGGGGGTACTGGTTGGTTGATATTATTGTTCCTCCTGCAGGACTGCGAACCTCTTCAGCTCCTTGGGTCCTTTCTTTAGCTGCTCCATTGACAACCCTATGTTCATTCTATTGGTTGACTATGAGTCATGGGTATTTTGTTCCACTTTCCAATAAGGATCAAAGTATCCACACTTTGGTCTTCCTTCTTCTGGAGCTTCATGTGGTCTGTGAGTTGTATCTTGGGTATTCTGAGCTTTGGGGCTAATATCCACTTATCAGCAAGTATATACCGTGTGTGTTCTTTTGTGATTGGGTTACCTCAGGATGATATTTCCATCCATTTGCCTAAGAATTTCATGAATTCATTGTTTTTAATAGCTGAGTAGTATTCCATTGTGTAAATGTACCACATTTTCTGTAACCATTCCTCTGTTGAGGGACATCCGGGTTTCAAAACAACTCTGAGATTCCACCTCATACCAGTCAGAATGGCTAAGGTCAAAAACTCAGGGGACAGCAAATGCTGAAGAAGATGTGGAGAAAGAGGAACACTCCACCATTGTTGGTGGGATTGCAAGCTGGTAAAACCACTCTGAAAATCAGTTTGATGGTTCCTCAGAAAATTGGACATAGCACTACCTGAGGACCCAGCTATACCACTCCTTGGCATATACCCAGAAGATGCTCCAACATGTAATAAGGACACATGCACAACTATGTTCATAGCAGCCTTATTTATAATATCTAGACACCTTTCTTATTTCAAGTCTGTTTCTTCTAATGTAAGGTGGGGCCGCAAAACCTGGAGTAACTGTGAGACCCAACTTAGGTCATGTGTGTAAAGCATCTGCCACATAGTCAAAGCATAACAACTATACCGATTTGAGGGCCTTTTAGCCTTGAGAGAAAGTGCTGTGCTGTCCAAAAATGACAACAATCCCAGTTCCCTTACTGTCCTCACCCTACCAATGTAATGGATAAACTCCAAGGAGTTGTCACACTAGATTCTGCTGCCTCCCACCATAGCCTTGTCACAGTCCCATCTCTAGGGGACTCAGCAATCTCTCCTTGACTATTTTACCCCATGTTGGGACTTCCTTGCATTATTGGGGTCAGATTTATCTGAGAATCTAATGATGTCTCTGTCTTTCAACCTTGTAAGAGAGATCCACACATTCCCTTACTATTTTTCATGGGGCTCATGGATTCACTGGTGCGCCTTAGTTGAGATGTCCTACCTTAGCTGACCTTCAGCAGTTCCTGGCCAACCCATCTGTCCTCAGGCCAGTGTCCCTGTGGCTCACATGCTCGTGGATCACCTGAAGCCACAGGGTATCAGTCCCTCACTTCACAGTTTACAAAGTGCCACAGAGCAAAGAGACAAGCTTTCTCTTCAGCAAAAGTGGAAGCCAGTTCCGTTCCCCTACTGACTCCCTTTCATGGCATCTCCCTCAAAAGACCTGTTTTCTTGGCTCTCTCAAAATTGGTGACCTCTCACAGAACAGGAGGTCCTAAAGAGGGTCTACTCCCCCACCTTGGGTCTTTTCCAGCCCTTGAGACGTGTCCTGCTCCAGACCCGCCCCTACATGTCCTGAGTGCCACCTGTCCCGTGACTTCACTAACAAGTGCCACTGTCCTGTGTAAAGCTCTTCTGGGCTCAACCTCCAGGGCAAGAGGGGAGAATTAGGACACCAGAGTTGAAAGATGCTGGCTTCAGAGGAGAGCACTAAGCTGACCTCAATAGCACAGTGTTTCAAAGGCACCCATGGAAGTCCGTGTAAAACTGCAGCGTATCCTCCATCTACTGGCAGTCCCCGGTCTCTCTGGATTCCTTTGAGCATTAGCTCTGAATTCTGAATCCTACAAATGCACCAGAGCCTTCTGCATCTCAATGGGAAAAGATTGGTAACAGCTTTGAGCCTTTAGAACATACATTTGCCTCCCCAAATCACGAAACCAGAGATTCCCCTTGGGTGATGATAGCAGTTTTGAACTGGAAGACTTGAAGTCATGTGATGCTCAGGAAAGCGAGGTTTGGTAAAGTCCACTTCTTTTCCCAGACCCTATGCAGGGGTGAAAACCAAGCTGACTTATCCCAAAGACTCAGAGAAATAGTCCCTTTCCAGAAACGCTCAGACTGTCCACAGTTATTCCTCCTCCAAGAGTACACACAGGTCTATAGCCCGAAGAGTGGATTCACTCCACAATGACACATCCATTCCTCAATGGCTGCTTCTTGCATGGACTTGACAATGTAAATATCCCACTCTCATGACCTCACATTGATTTAATACCATAAAGACTATTTCCAAATAAAGTCATATTCTGAGATACTAGAGGCTTGGGACTTCAAAATATGAACTTAAAGGGGGAACCCATTCCAGCCCCCATCAGTATGTATATTCATAAAGGAGAAAAAGTATAACTGTCTTGGTGAGATAGAACAGCAGTATGGTCTGTGAGCAATTTTGCTTAACTGTGTGGGAGCAGCCTGTCTCACCATGGTAAGGACAGCAGTCCTGCTCCAGAGGCTTCTAAGCAGAAGGATGCTTCAGTTCTCCACCACCACCCCCTCTGCTGAATGGTGTTCCGCTGGGGTCTGTCTCTGACCACATGGCGTTTAAACACATCAAGCCAATACAGGTAATTCACAGACAAGCTGACTCCTAGTGAGCTGTGGGGTAACTTCCTGCTGTCAATATTCAGTTTTCTTGTCTATAAAACAAAGCTAGCCTGTTCCAAACACTTCACAGAGAAGGGGAAATAGAATATAGGACAAATAAGTGGTACTGTGTGAGTACAGTAATTACACCAAATAAATGAAAGATGGTAAATCATCTCCTTGTCCTTTAAACAACTATGCCCCACATCTGCAGGCATACGATGCATACAAATGCAAGCGCGCATACACACACAGCATGCATACATATATAATATAAATACATACAAACATATATACACATATAAACATGAATGTACACATTAAACACAAACATGTACACACACACACACACACACACACACACACACACCAATTCCACAGACAGGTATATCAAGAGTGGTGTTTCATAGTGGCCCATTAGATGTGGGTAAATAACTCTGGGACGCTGACTCTGTTTAGTTGAGATCTGAATGAGCTTTGAAGACAAGACTCTTAGTTCTGATGAATGGCATTCTCTGAGGGCTCACTTGAGACTGCCAGGAGGCTCTGTGGGTGTTGTTCATGTTGAGCATGTGCCATTCTTGGGTATGGCAGCTCTACAGAAGCACACTGCAGTGTGGTTGCTGGGCACCGGGCTTCTAGAGTCAGGCTTGAATCCAGGTGCATAAACTTGGGCAAGTTACTTAGACTTCTGCTTCCATTGTCCTTACCTGTGAAATGGAGCCAATGATGCTCACCTTATAAGTGCTGTTGTGGGGCTTATGTGGGTTAATCTTTGAAGAGGTCTTCGAATGAGGCCTGGCATGTAACAAGTGGCCTACGGTCGCTACCCACTGTGGCTCACCCTGTTAATTCATGAGGAGGAACTGACCCGCTGGTATGTGGTAAACTCTATGCCAGTCCCATACACAGCCTTTGCCCTCCCTCCCAAGCACGCGGCAGGGGCGCACACCCGGCTTGCATAGTGCTTTAAGAAGAGTCACAAAGACCATCTCAAGAAGTCATGGAAAGCAGATGACTAGTACGTGACTTGACCTGGAGAGAGACCATGGGCATAGAACTGGGTGTCTAGAAAAGAACCCCAAGACCTGGTACAGTCATGAAGTAAGAAGAGATGTGTTTGGAGGAGGAGATAGGAAAGATATGTGTGCCTACAGAAACTCCATGGCAACCAACAAGCCACCCTGGCTTAGAGGAACATGTGTGAACAAGGGTGATGGGAAATGTGTCTGAGAAGCAGTTGGGAAAGAGGGCTTGGTGGCCCAGTGGTTTCTGCTAAAGACTTCAACTGGATCCCTTATTGGTGTAAACAGAGAGTGGCACATTCAAATCTGTGTTTTGAGCCCAAGTATGGTTACAGTTGTGAAGCAGGGGAGGGAGAGGGAAGGTAGGGAGAACACAGAAGATGTGGTACTTGGCCATTAAGGAGACTGGCACAGGTGGCAATCGTGAAAGAGATGCAGAGAGAAGTGATGTTAGGGGATGCTGAAGAGGGGTCATAGCGTGGCTATATGGTAAGATAACAATTGAGGAGAGAGAGGTATTGCAAACATGAGTGACTGTGTCCTTGGGGTACTTCTAAAAGAAAGGGGGCGGGGCAGAGGGAGCAACCTAAAGCCCCAGCCTTAGAAATCAGGCTACGAGCCTGGGGCGAGGAAGTAGGGAAGACCAGGAGCAAAGCCTGGGGCCAGAGGACTAGACTAGAGTCCAGGGGTAACTAGAAAAAACAAGGCCCACTGGGAAGCAAGGAATGCCCAAAGAACTCAGCCACATGGAGTTAGGGTGTGGCCAGCTAGGGACTGACCCTGTCTCCTACCTCAGAGGACCAGGAGCATGGAGCCCATGAATGCAATCTGTATTTAGCCACCAGAGGGCAATAGAGGGCCCGGGGAGTGTGGGGCAAGGACAGTAGGGGAGGGTTAGAAAGAGAAGGGATGAAATAGTGGGCAAAGGCAGGCGTCCTTGGCCACATTTTGGGAAACTAGAATAACAAGGGGAGCCAGTAGATAGGGATGGAAATGCAAGAGGAAACGGTGCTGTCCACAGGGGTAACAGAATGTCTGTTCCTCTCCTCCCTGATCTAAGCCACTAAGGTGTTGGGTTGCTTAACTGAACCATTTTGGGGTTTTTGTTTGTTTATTTTTTGTTTTTTTATGCCACCTGACTTTCCACAGAATCGGATATAGAAGCTCAGAAGAGACTCCATCTCATTCCACACGTCCTGTTCTGCTGCCCCACTAGGGACCTCATTCTCAGAGAGCCCCAGCAGTGTTCAGTATATTCTTAAAGCCTTATGTATTTATCATTTTAATTACTGATTTTTTTTCACAGTTTAAAAAACCAAACTGTGTTTGCCAAGATCATGTATCTACCACTACTAATTCACCAATTTAAAATAATTTCATCATCTCTCCAAAAACCGTGTGCATATAAGGTCACACCCTCCTTTCTCTAGCCCCAGGCACTAAGTTAACACTGTCTCTTTGACTTTGCATATCTTGAATATTTTCTACAAATGGGATTGTGCAGTGTGCTTGGTGACTAGATTCTTCCCACTGGAGACAGTGTTTGCAATGTCCGTGCACGCTGTGGTACCGGGACCCTGTTCCGTGTTCTACCGGAATGATAATCCATTGTATGGAGATGCTGAGTTCTGTTTACTCCTAAACTAATGGGCATTTGGGATCATTCTCAACCAAGACAAATGTGAATAATGGCTGCTACTCATATGTGCATTTTCGTGCAAAGATCTATTTACAATTCATTTGGAATTGCAGAGTCATCTGGTAGATATATGTTTAACTTTTTAAAGAAAAAAAATTTTCAAAAAAACAATTCTCCCAATGGTTCTGTCCTTTTCCATTTCCACTTCCACCTCCATGGGTAGGGTTCCAATTTCTTCACATCCCTGAAAGAATTTGTTCTTATGTGCTTTAATTGCACACAATTATAGTTTGGGTTTGCATTCCTCTTGTGGCCAATATTGTTGGGCGACTTTTAATGTACCATTGGATAATGATACCACTTTTGGAGTTATGAGTATTCAAATCATTTGTCTATGGTTTATTTGGACTGACCTTTGCTTCTTGAGTTGTATGAGTTCTTTGCATAGTCTACCCAGACATTTTTTATAAAATAGATGATTTGGAGTATTTTATTTCACTCGGTGAGTTGTCTTTTCACTTTCTTGAGGGCGTCTTCACCTGCACAGGTATTTTTACCTTGAAAAAGTCCAGTTTCCATACTCTTAGTTCATTGTCTGAGAAATAAGAGCTCACCCTGGGTCCTGGAGATTATATCTGTATTTTCTTCTAGAGATTTTGTGGTTTGGCTTCTCACCTTGACTTCTTTTATCCATTTTGAGTTAGTGCTTCATTTATATTGTGATACAAGAATTCAAATTCATTTTTTTCCACTTGGTTATCCAGTGAGCCCAGTACTGTTTTTAGAAAACAACCTCTTTCCCTACCTTATTGTCTTGATGCTTATGAAAGGCCAAGTGATCACAGATATGAGTTCCAGACACTAAAGTTCCTCTCCACTGATCTTCGTGTCTATCTTTATCCCAGACCACACAGTATTGATAACTGCATCAATACATCAATATTTGGAAAGTATGAGTTCTCCAACATGTTTGTTTTATAAAGATTATTTAGGCTTCCTGGAATTTTATATTACCATGCTAATTTTGGGCTTAGGTTATCAATTTCCACCCAAAAAATAGACTACTGGAATTTTGATATGAGTTATGTTAAATCTGTAAAATGATTTGAGGATCTTAATATTAAATCCTCCATCCCACAGATACAGGGTGTCTTTCCATTTTTAAGGCCTGTGATTTTTGCAATATTTGTGGGTTTCACTGTTAAGCTTACTCTTAATCATTTTGTTCATCTTGATGTTGTTATGGTTGGAATCGTTTTCTGTATTTCATTCTCAGAACATTTACTGCAAGGCTACAGAAACACAATTGACATTTACATTTTGATCGTTATCCTGTTACCTTACGAACTCATCTATTGGATTAAGATGGTTTTCTATGAATTCCTTAGGACTTTGCATACCTAAGGTCCTGTCACCTTCAAATAGTTCTACTGGGGTTTTCTTGATTTGGGGTTTTTTTTGTTTGTTTGTTTGTTTGTTTGTTTTGTTTTGTTTTGTTTTCTGATCTGGAGGCCTATTATTTCCTTTTGTTGGCCAATTTTCATGAAGACAACTTCCAGAATGGTGGTGATAATTGAGGAAGAATAGTCTTTTCTTTTTCTAGACCAGTGGTTCCTAACCTATTGGCCATGACCCCTTTGAGGGTCGAACAACCCTTTCACAGGGGTCACATATCAAATATCATGCATATCAGATATTTACATTACAATTCATAACAGTATCAAGATTATAGCTATGATATAGCAACAAAATCATTTTGTGGTTGGGGGTCATCACAATGTGAATAACTTTTTAACGGGCCCCAGTGGGTTAGGAAGGTTGAGAACCACTGATCTAGACCTTAGGATTAACTTTCATCTTTAATCATTATGTTTACATACATTTACATTAACTGTCATGTCTCATAGAGGCATGAAAAGCTCCCCTGGGTTTCTCATTTGCTGAGTATTTGTTATTATTTAGTGTTGGGGTTTTTATTGTTGTTGTTTTGGTTTTGTTTTTTTGTTTTTTGTTTTTTTTTTTTTGCAGATAGGATTTTTTTTTTAGATATATTCTTTATTACATTTCAAATGATTTCCCCTTTCCTGGGCCCCCACCCCCAAAAGTCCCATAAGCCATCTCCTCTCCCCCTGTTCCCCAAGCAACCCCCTCCGGCTTCCCTGTCCTGGTATCCCCTACACTGCTGCATCGAGCCTTTCCAGGACCAGGGGCCTCTCCTCCCTTTGGTGTCCAACAAGGCCATCCTCTGCTGCCTATATATCTAGAGCCATGGGTAACACCATGTGTACTCTCTGGTTGATGTTTTTGTCCCTGGGAGCTCTGGGAGTACTGGGTGGCTCATATCATTGTTCCTCCTATGGCACTGCAAACCCCTTCAGCTCCTTGGGTCCTTACTCTAGCTCCCCCATTGGGGACCCTGTGTTCAGTTCAATGGCTGGCTGAGAGTGTCCCCCTCTGTATTAGTCATGCACTAGCAGAGCCTCTCAGGTGACAGCTATATCTGTCTCCAGTCAGCAAGTACTTGTGGGCATCGATAATAGTGTCTGAGTTTTATAACTGTATACGGGATGGATTACTAGGTGGGGTAGTCTCTGGTCTTTCCCTCAGACTCTGCTCCATACTTTGTATCTCCTTCTGTGGGTATTTTGTTCCCCCTTCTAAGAAGGAACAGAGTATCCATACTTTGTTCTTCCTTCTTCTTGGGCATCATTTGATATGTGAATTGTGTCTTGGGTATTCCGAGCTTCTGGGCTAATATCCACTTATCAGTGAGTGTATACTATGTGTGTTCTTTTGTGATTGAGTTACCTCACTTAGGAAGATATTTCCCAGTTCTACCCATTTGCCTAAGAATTTCATGAATTCATTGTTTTTAATAGCTGAGTAGTATTCCATTGTGTAAATATACCACATTTTCTGTATCTATTCCTCCATTGAGGGACATCTGGGTTCTTTCCAGCTTTTGGCTATTATAAATAGGGCTGCTATGAACATAGTGGAGCATGTGTCCTTATTACATGCTGGGGAATCCTCTGGGTATATGCCCAGGAGTGGTATAACAGGGTCCTCCGGTAGTATCATGCCCAGTTTTCTGAGGAACTGCTAGACTGATTTCCAGAATGGTTGTACCAGCTTGCAATCACACCAGCTGTGGAGGAGTGTTCCTCTTTCTCCACAACCTTGCCAGAACGTGCTGTCTCCTGAGTTTTTGATCTTAGCCATTCTGACTGGTGTGAGGTGAAATCTCAGGGTTGTTTTGATTTGCATTTCACTGATGACTAAGGATGTTGAACATTTCTTTAGGTGCTTCTCAGCCATTCGATATTCCTCTGATGAAAATTCTTTGTTTAGCTCTGTACCCCATTTTTAATAGGGTTATTTGGCTCTCTGGAGTCTACCTTCTTGAGTTCTTTGTATATCTTGGATATTAGCCCTCTGTCAGATTAGTGTTAGGTTTTCACCTGTTTTTTTTCTTAATTCATCAAGACCATCTTGGGCTTTTGTCCTTTCTCAGCAGGCCTTTGTCCTACTGATATGATGTGTGACAGTGGTTGCTTTCTTTGTACTGAACTAACCTTGCATTCCTACAGTAAATCCCACTTGGTCATGATGTGTCAACCTTTATATTGCTAGATTTGATTTATCTGGTGTTTTTGTTTTGTTTTGTTTTTTGATAGATTTGCTACTTGAACTATAGCAAACAAATTTTTTCCTATGATAACCACTCACTTTAACACTATAGCAAAAGTCAGAACCTGACTCACATTGGCCCTAATAACTTAATGTTTCTCACCATAAACCATTTCCTAAGGCCAACGGAATGAGGTTTGCTAGTTAGTTTGGACCTGGATCTGAGCATCAGATCAGTACCAATAAAAGCTTGATCAGAGTGAGAGGTGGAAGATCCACCCCCACACAGAGAAAAAAAAGGTAGGGCTTTAGTTCCCCAAAATGATGACTGATGGATAGTGGGTGGCAGAAAGCAATCAGTTTCCACCATAGAATGAAACTAAGCAGTCAAAGGGACATCTTACAGACAGACAGAGTGCTGGCTCCATGAAAAAGTCTATGAGTGACAGAGAGAAGAAACAGGATGTGAGGGTTACCTGCTGGAGGGAGAGTGGGAAAAAATTAAATGTCAAACATAAAAGGAAAGAAAAGATGTAGCTAGACACAGAAGGCCTCCAGAGAGGTGCTCTCAAAAAGTCTGGGACCCAAAGGTAGGAACTGGACTCTGCCTTGCTGTATCCCCCAGGCTTGCTGCAGCACTGGGTCGCTTCTGTGTGGTGAAAGAGGATTTTTAATGAATCCTGGGAGCTAGTAAAATAGCCATTCAAATAGGCCACAAGACACTCTGCAGCCAGCAGGAAGCAGCTGTCACACAGGGCTGATGATTGACAGGACAAAGAGTGGGACATTAGGAGCAGAAGTCTTGGGAAAGTCCAGGAGCACATATGACATCAGGAAACAAATGTGGATGCTGAACTGTGCTGGAGATCTCAGAGGGAGGCCATTCTAAGGAAGAATGCATGGAAACCACTGCAACTAACAGGGGCCAAGAATAGTATATTATATAATATATTAATGACAATTGCTCAATATTGCAGTCTTCAGATATGGACAAGACAGGGCTCTTACTCCCAAACATCTTTTGAGGAGTTAGGGAGGGATATGATCAGCCTCGCTGAGTGGAGTTTAATCTGAGCACTGGAAGGTTATGCCAAGGATACAGAATCATCTTCAGAATAGAGGGAAACTACTAGACCCATATAAGCCAGGGACAGCAAATTAGAGCTACATTGTTCAATCACCCCCTCGCTCCTAAGAGAATGAATGCACTGGGAAGGAAGCTGCTACATCGTCCTAGCAATGATCAATGGGAGATGTGTACCAGACAAAGAATGAACTACAGCCACAGAAAGCATGAACCAGTGAGGAGCCAACCCAGGAAAGGATACAGCAAGAGGAACACTGAGAACCAGCACAGGAGGAGGAGGCCGGGGAAGAGTGATGTCATGACTAGCATCGCTGTCAATATAATGAGATTAGAATCATACAGAAAACACACCTCTCGTCATGTCTGTGGGGGCATTTACAGAGAGGTTTAACAGAGGAGAGATGATCTACCCTGAATATAGGCAGTGCCATCCCATAGGCAGGTCTATGACTGAACAAAAAGAATAAAGCAACCTGAGCATCAATATTCATCTCGACTTTCCTGACTGTGGACAGAATGTAACCAACTGCCTCCTATTCCTGCTGTCATGCCTCCCCCGCCGTGATGGACTGTACCCTCAAACTGTGAGCCACAGTCAACACTTCCTTCCTGAATTATTTTCATTGGGGTCTGGTCCCGGGAATGTGTGGAGTAACTAATCTAAGAAGAAAGAAAATTATCTTAGGCAGTGACTGGGATTTTCCAAAACAGGAATGATTCGATGAAGAGGGATGAAGAGGCAGTGTAGACAGCCATATTTACCAGATTTCTGATGTCTGTCTTGCTGTCTTCGTCAAAGGCACAATTCCCAAAGTTGGTACACATATAAGTAGGAAGAAGGTGACATTATCACAACTTGGGATTTAGCAGCCACATCCTCCTTGGCCTTAATTTCAAGTTGTATATGTCATAGGATCTGAGCAACCAAAGGTTCCCTGTCACTCAGATTGTTCACAGTCACAATTAGTCCACCAGAGTTGTCCTAAAGTGTTCCTCAAAAAGGGGGCGGACAGCACAGGATGGCACTCCTATCATTACTTGATTTGGGAGGCAGGAAGAACTCAGAGTTGACACAGTAGACAGATAACAGCAATTTAGTGACAGTTTGGACACAACCTGACCCTAGTATGCAACAATTTAATCCTTCATGTATACAGTAGGCCCAGGGCCTTAAGGAGATAGGAGAATCATTTTCAAAAATATCTTCTCTCTTTCCAATAAACTGCAATAAAGGTAGAAATTATAGCTGCACAAGGGTCTGAAACATGACAGTTGCATGCTCAGCCATGGACAAGACATTTATTTATACCATCTCCTCCATGCTCAGGAAATAGAGCAGACATTGGGAAGTGGGAAAATTGTAAGAACTGGAAGGTAGGGGAAAGGACTGCAAGATGCCACCTTCTGGTCAGTCCATAGCCTTTATGATGAATTCTCATTTGCTGTAGGTACCTGTTCTGGTCCTGCATGGGAATGGGCCATTAGCAACCAGGCAAGGGTGGAGGAGAGACTCTAAAGCCCTCTCTCTCTCTTATTTTTAAACCATGTCCTAAGGAGCAAGTCACAGAAAGAGGGAGTCTTTTCTTTCATCTGTGTACCTCTGATGGTGACCCCATCAGCCTCCACAGATAATGTAAATCTAACTGTTTCAAAGAAGGCCTTGGTTAACCTAAAGGGATGGCACAACAAAACTTAGTTCTGAATCTGGGAAAGAGGCAGGTAAGGAGAAGGGAAGGCTGGTAGAGGTGGGAGGGAAATGAATGAGTGGGTAGAGAAAGTAACAAGAATACAGTGTGAGCAAGAGAGTGTGTACATGCCTGTGTGTGAGAATGCATGAGTGTGTGTGTGTGAGCATGTGTGAGTGTGTGTTCGTGCATGTGCATGTGTGTGTGCATGTGTATGAGTGTTCATGAGTGTATGAGCATGTATGTGTGCATGTGTGAGTGTGTGTGCGCATGCATATGCATGTGTGTGAACGTTTATGAGTGTATGAGCATGTGTGAGTGTTTGTGCATGTATGTACATGTGTGTGTGTGTGTGTGTGTGTGTGTGTGTACTTGTCAAATAACTTACTTAATATAAAACAAAATCACTTCAATGGTCCACCTACAGTTTTACCCATTTGACAAGCTGTCCCTGGAGGCAGGGACATGTCTGACCAACCAGCCCAGATCAGCATTCACCTGGGTGTGTCTGCATTCACACTCAACCTTCCTCAGAGACAACACCCCATTTCACAGACTGCCACAGATGATAAACAACAGCAGAGGGGCACGGGGGGGCAACATTCATAAGAACCAAGGCAAAGGCTGTCAGCGGTGCAGGGGGCATCTGCAGACCCGCTGCACTCAGGAGAGCCTTGCTCCGTTTCCACCTGAACACTCCCATGGAGGCAGGACTCTGGGTTCCGTCTTTCCTTAGCACACTTACTATTTTCATTATGAAATATCTCAAATACATTGAGAAGTGCAGTTGATAATATGACAAACACCCATGTGCCTTCTGCGAGAGTGGACAGAGGCTAACTTTACCTTCAGTGTTTGCTTCCGATCTTTTTGGAAAAAAGTAAACTATTACAGATGTGTTGATGATCTCTATTAGTCTCTTTCTAATTCCTCCCCTATCCTTCTCCCCAGAGCAAGAGCTACTCTGAATTATCAACTTATTCTACTTATCTGATTAAGCTATTCTACAAATATCTGTAGACAGCACGTGGTATGTGTTACATGTTTTAGAATGTTTCCTAGGTATTATGACACATCCTTTTAACCCTCATTTACTCACTGTTTTACATGTTTATAATTAAGCATTTATGTTTCTATGTTCATGCATATTACATATCATAACATAACAAATGACCTGTATATGTGTTATGTATATGCTTATGCTACATGTTTATGATTCGGTTTTATATGCATATGGCTTCTGTAGATCTGGTCCATCACTGATCATCCTGTTAGTATTCCCATGTGAAAGGGCACCATGGTTTACATAATCATACCCTGGTATAGCTGCTGTCATGGTTGGTTTTTTTAACAACTTGTTACAAGTAGGGTTATCTGGGAAATGGTTGCAAAAAGTGTCTCCGTTAGATTGCCTGTACATAGTAAGTCCAGGGGGCATTTTCTTGAATGCTGGTTGATGTGTGAAGGCCAAGCCCTCTGGAGGTGGCGTCACCCTGGGGTGTCAAAGAAGGCACGCTGAGCAAACCAATATGTGGCCCTTCTCCACGCCTCTGCTTCAGATCCTGCATCCAGATTCCTACTTTCAGTCTTGGCTTCCTGCTGTAATAGACTGAACTGTGAGCCCAATAAACCCTTCCCTCCCAAGCTGGTTTTGTTCAGTGTCTTATTACAGCAATGGAGAGAAAGCTAAGACAGTTGTTTCCCTGTTTGTCATCTTATCAGCTCCAACCTGGTGCGTGATCTGACCTGGTCATGGGGGTATGCATATTTCAACTTTACTAAATAGCACCAAATTGCCTTCTAAATTGCTGGAAACATTCTCCGTTTAGTTGTTTTTCTCATTGCTTTGAGTGTATACCTGAAAAGCGCAACTTAAGGAAAGAAGGCTGATCTGAGAGTATGGTCCGTCACTGCCCGGGTCTGGCAGCAGGAACAGGAGGTGACTGCTAGATTTGCATCCTGAGTCAGGAAGCAGATAGAGGTGAAGGCTAGTGCTCAGATCACTTTCTTTACCCGGTCTGGGGCCAAAGCTATGGGGTGGGTTTCCTCCTCCACTCCACCTCTCTGGAGACACTCTCACAGGCACACCCAGGTTTCCTAGGTGATTGCAAACACTGAAATTTCACCAACACAACCCTCTACTCCCATCAGTCACATAGAAGCAGCCCGTTCACCTGCAGCAAGCCGAACTTCACAATCATGTGAGTCGTGGGAACTCACTTGCCTTCAACAGCACCAGCTTCCGTTCCCGAGCCCAGTCTGTAAGGCGCATCCCTGCTCTCATGAAACCCCACCTTGATTTCCTCTGCCTCTCTACACTCTGATTTCTTCATACTGGGAACTCAGCAGTGGCCATCTACAGTTGTATTTTGGGGGAGCATGGGAAGATTGAAAGCAAATAACCACCACCCCCCAAGACAGTCTGTGCAAAGAACTCAGAGAACCTGAAAAAACCCTTATTGGATTAAGATTATCAACTTAGTTCAGCTACTGTAAGTTACTGTAGACTGGGTAGTTTATAAACAACAGCAGCTGATTTCTTGATGTCCTGAAGGAAAGAAGTCCATAGTTTAACAGACTAGAAATCCAAGACCCAACCTAACTGGTCTCCAGTGAGAGCTTCCTTCCAGAGTGTAGGCTGCCAGCTTCTTGCTATGTTCCTATACTGCTGAAGCCAGGAGAGGGATCTCTGGGGTTTGTTTTTATAAAAGCACTGAGATCATTCATGACAAATTACCTCCTAAAGCATCCCCCCCACCGCATGCCTCTCACCCACTAGGACTTTAACATGTGAATGTTACAGGAACACAATCAATCTGTCTATAGCAATCATCTCGTTAACAGTAATTGAAAACCTTGTGTTCAGAAATCATTTGTCAGATCCCAAACCCCATCTTTTTTTTTTTTTAACAAACATAGGTTCTATTTTTAGCTTAGATTTTTCATTTGACTATCCAGGCAATTCAATCCCCCAGAAGCCATGGAACAATAACTAAGGTGCTTTACCATTGCTGAAACTATCAGCCTTATCAATAAGTAACACAAACTGAGTCACAGTTCACCTGGCATCACCTTGGTGTTATGAGAAATATATAATAGTCTGCATTACACTGAAGCAGATCGATCAGAACAGCACCTGCCAACAACCTAAGACAGCTACACCATAACAACGTAATGAAACGCTACCTGGCCTGGGGGCCTGCTGGTTATTATTGCACTGCCAGACATGGGGAGTGTGTGCCCTCGAAGGTAGAACGTGAAGCTAGGATATCACCCCACTATGGTGTTTTACAGAACCTCAGAATTAGACCAACGAAGAGGAAAGGTTTCTTCACCAAATCTGTGACCTGTGGTCCTCTGCCTACATCACTCCCCATCCCTTTATCTTCTTACCTCTTTGGTATGTAGACATTTATTTTTTAGTGGGCAGGTGGTATGGGTGAGGGGAAGATGTTGGAGACAGTACAGAGGTACAGATGGTACAGGTGTAGAAGGATAGTGGTGGTGGTAGGAGTGGCAGTAGTGGAGGTGATTTGTCCTGAACAGTTTTATGTCAACTTGACACAGACTAGAGCTATCTGAGAGGAGGGTACCTCAATGAGGTGTCTCCATAAGATCCAGATGTAAGGCATTCTCTTAATTAGTGATCAGTGGGGGAGGGGGACCCACCCACCACTGTGGGTGGTGCCATTCCTGGATGGGTGGTCCTAAATGCTATAAGAAAGCAGGCTGAGCAAGCCACGAGGAGCAAGCCAATAAGCTGCACTCCTCCACAGACTCTGCACCTGACCCTGCATGAGCTCCTGTCTTGTCTTCCCTTGATCATGAACTGTGATGTAGAAGCATAAGTTGGACTCAATTCTTTCTTCCCCGAGTTGCTTTGGTCATGGTATTTCATCACAGCAATAGAAACCCAAACTAAGACAGTGCTTCATAGGTTTTTGGGTGGAAATTACCACGTGTTGAAGAAACAGCCTTCACCCTTGAAGCTGTCATGAACTGGAGCTCAGCGCTATCTCCTGCAGTCCCCCCACTAAGGGCCTCATGTCCACTGAAAGGCAGTTCTCTCTCTCTCTCTCTCTCTCTCTCTCTCTGACAAAAGACAGTATCCCTCCCTCCATTTCTCTCAGAAAGTATTAGCATAGGAATTTGCCTTGGGCCCTAATAAGAAGGATGCCTACAACATCTAACTTCCAGCTGCTCACAGTACACCTTTAGCTGGGAGTTAAT
This sequence comes from Tokudaia tokunoshimensis, assembly GCA_036184795.1. Classification (NCBI taxonomy): domain Eukaryota; kingdom Metazoa; phylum Chordata; class Mammalia; order Rodentia; family Muridae; genus Tokudaia; species Tokudaia tokunoshimensis. The sequence goes on from BTHU01000008.1 coordinate 103,612,454, forward strand.
GGGAAGGCGACGCCTGAGCTAGAAGGTGGGTTTGGACTCTTAGCCTGGGATGTAACAGAGCCACTTATAGAGACAGAAATGGAGAAGAGAACAGAGAACGCAGGCTTTAGGCTCAGACGGACCTGAATTCTGCTGTTTGCTTTCTCTGAGACCTTGGCTGTGTTACCTGTCGTCTCTGGCCCTCACTGCTTCACCTCTGAGGTTGGCTCAATAATGATCCTTGATCTACTTAAGAGAATGAAACAAAGCAAGGCTCAGCCAACACGTGCTGTCGCTGACCTACCCAACTACACCCAGGACTGGGACTGAGTCATGACCTTTAAGGTGCTGCCCCATCTGCCTGTGCAAGGGCAGAGAGCATCCCATCCCATTCTGGTGGCTGCAGACTAATGAAACAAATGATGGAGGGAGTTTCCCGTGCATTGAGGAACTCTGCTCAGGGTCCTCCTTGCTCTGTCTCCAGCCTGACCCTCACCTACCCAGGGGCCTCACAGGTTGGGATGAGGAGGCTGGAAGGAAGGAAGGAAGGAAGGAAGGAAGGAAGGAAGGAAGGAAGGAAGGACCAATCCCGGTGAGCCAGTGGGGTGTATCCATCACTGGTTCTATTCTTCCCGCAGGACCTTCTAGGAGCATGTTGTCCATGCAGGCTCCTGGCCTCAGCCCGAGTAGAGTCAGTTTCTAGAACACAACTTGGATGCTAGAACTGCCCTCGTAGTGATTCTGCTGCCCGTTAACACCTGACAACCACTGGCTGATTGCTGGTGCCACGGGTAGAGGCTCCCACAAGTGCTGAGGCAGAAGGGATGAGTTCAAGAGCATCCTTTCCACCAGGGGGCATGCTGAGAGCAGGGCTATCCCAGCACACCCCACCTCAGAATGCAGCCCACTCTTCACCTGTCTCAGAGAATTCTTGGCCTCTCTACCCCCCACCCCCTCCCATGACTTCTGCCTCTCATCTTAAGAATCTCTCTATCTCCATTGCTTTCTGTCTGCATGTCTCATTTTCTAATTCTGTTCCTTTATCTCTCTCCTTACTCCCATTTCAGGGGCCCTGTCATTTCTTCCTCCTTCCCACTTCTCTCTCTCTCTCTCTCTCTCTCTCTCTCTCTCTCTCTCTCTCTCTCTCTCTCTCTCTCTCTCTCTCTCTCTCTCTCTCTCTCTCCCTCTCCCTCTCTCTCCCTCTCCCTCCCTCTCCCCCTTCCCCTCTCTCACCCCTCTCCCTCTCCCTCTTTCCCTCCCCTCCCCTCCCTCTCCCTCTCCCTCTCTCTCCCTCTCCCTCTTCCCCTCTCTTGCCCCTCTTCCTGTCCCTCTCCCTCTCCCTCTCCCTCTTTCCCTCCCCTCCCCTCCCTCTCCCTCTCCCTCTCTCTCCCTCTCCCTCTTCCCCTCTCTTGCCCCTCTTCCTGTCCCTCTCCCTCTCCCTCTCCCCCTTTCCCTCCCCTCCCCTCCCTCTCCCTCTCCCCCTCTCTCTCTCCCCCTTCCCCTCTCTCACCCCTCTCCCTCTCTTCTCTTCCTGACCCTACCCATAGATCTGCCTCCCTGCTCTGTGTGTGTCTTTCTCCCTGTGTCTCTGAGTCTCCCTGTCCCTTCCCTGTCTCCTCCCTCCCTGGAGGCTTCCAGGTTGGTAGCTGGGAACAGATAGCCATTAGCCTTTGGCCAGAGGCCCATGTCATCACTGAGGCTCCTCCCTCGGTGGCAGCTTGTCCGAGACCACCTGGGGAGTGCAAACTGTCCTGCCACAAACAAGTCACTGTCACCAGTGATTCAGGGCCTGGCCCTGTCTAATCTCGGCCTGCCTCGGGTAACCCTGTGAGTGGCCAGCTCCCTGCCTTGCTTGCGCAATGGCTGCTGCAGGGGCCAGAAGCCAGGAGTGGGCTAAAGGAGGGCGGTGGGAAATTTGCACCCAGAAGGCCTTGCCAGGCCCAGAGGAAGCACCTGGAGGCAACAATCATCTGTGACCCATGGCCACAGTAACTGAGATGCCCTGGGCCTGTGTCCTATCACCAGCCTCCCATATCAGAACACAAAAGACGAAACCAGGCTGCTCAAATACCCCAAGCCCCTGCCTGATTTCTCCTGGACCTGCATGGTGGGGCCAGGGTGGCCTTGTTCAGGCACCCTGAGGGCAAATCCTAAAGAACACTCCAGTGTCCAATGAGAAGCTGGTACTCTCACATCCCCATGGCTCTAGCTGTGCCCCCACTACTCGCCCTCCGTCTTCTTTTTAGGGTCAGATCTCAGGCATCCTGAGGAAAATCTCTGCGGTGGATGAGGGAGAGGATGAGGTATCCAGGTACTCATTACTTACTATGTGGACCACCATCAGTATCTGGCCAGAAGGAATACATCTACTTTTCCATGATAGAATGTGGATCCAGAGAGATAAAACGACTCTTCTAGTATCTCAAGCACCTGAAGGGTCCTAAAGTTCAGGTAGCCTAGTTACACCCATGTAGACACAGAAACACACACTACACACACACACACACACACACACACACGCATGCATATACACTCACATGTGAATGACCATAAAGCAATACCTATCATATACCAAAATGCTGTTCTCTAAGACAAACAAACAGAAGGGATCACCTCTAGAAAGCTCTCTGCACAAATATCTGACGCACGCTCCTGTACTCTAGTACACCTGAGATACCAAAGTGAGATGCTGCTGTGTAGCCTGCTGGCACCCCTGCTCTGCCCATACCCACACAATAGATGCTCTAAGGGCGAGGTGAGCACGTGCCTGCAGTCCTGCCCAGGTTCAGGGACAGTCGGATGTGGCCGGTGCCCTGTGAAGTACAGGGCACAAGGTCCTTGTTCTTATCTGCCTTCTATGTAGGCAGTGGGTAAGATGCTCCTGGTTTACCCAAGGAGGCTGAGGCTGCAACTAGCCTGGAAATGCAGGCACTTCCACCTCGTCATTCCTAGATGGTCTTGAAGGAATCCAAAGGAATTTTGTAGGATACAAACCAAAAGCCCCTATCAAAAACCCACCTGATAGGAGTAAAGGGGATAATTGAGAACCGCTGGCTGGCCCCGCCAGGCAAGCGTGAGTTGCAGGCGGCCAAGCAGCCCCACGTGCAGCCTCCAGTTGCCATGCGCGCACACCCTGTGAGCTGTCTCACACACACACACACACACACACACACACACACACACACACACACACACACAAAACCACACTCTGCAGCAACCGGAGGCAGTTAGTTGGGCCTGGGAGCTCTTCCCCAGGCCTGTCCTCCCCTGTCCCCACCCTAGTCACCCCCCTCCTAGTTGGAGGAAGGACAGGATGGCAGGATACAGTGGGTGCAAACCCGGCTCGTGTTTCCCTCCTCTCTTCCTGGCAGGGATTACATGGGGAGCAAGGAGGACAGCTGAGCTGGCAGGTGGGTGGCCGGCCATGCCATGCCGAGGGAGGGGCGGGGCGAGCTGGGGAGGAAGGACAGGACAGCTGAGGTAACTCGGGCCTGGAGCAGCTTCACTCCCACATCTCCCCTCCCAGCTACCCAGGGGAGCACACATCAGGAATGAGTCTATCAGACCAAGCACCCACCAATGCATAGGCACCGCTCTTGGTTTACCCTAATTCTGCTCACTGAATGGGGAAAAGCAAACCACGTAGGGTTTTTTTGGGTTTTTTTTTTGTTTGTTTGTTTTTCAACAGACAGAAAGATTGAACTCAGGGAATTGAAGATCTGTGGGCTGGGGATGGGTAGTTGCAGGCCTGGAGTGGGTGAGATGTATCCAAATCTAAACCCACTAGTCAGCATTGGTAATTCTCCCTCTCTCAGCCTCTACCACACAGCCCCAGTAGAACCATCTCTACAGCTGCCAGAGGCATCTGTCTGTACAAATGCAGCTGCTCCTCATCCCGGCCACAAGCTTCACCCTGATATGGTCCCAAAGCCTGTAGTTTCTTAGACTACCTACCTACCATTGGAAATACTCAGCTTCAGGACAGAGGATCTCAATCGTTGACCCTTAGGTACTTATGAGAATGACTGGGCACAGTTCGGGATCAAGCAATAAAAATTAGGTGTGAACCTAGAAAATATAGGAATCATGTGTCAGCAGAAAACTGAGACCTGGACTTAGGTCTTGGCGGAGCTCTGAGTGAGTCTCGTGCAAGGGAGGTAGGAGGTGACCCTGTCGTTCTCGTTCCCAACCCACCCACAGGAGGACATCCTCGATCAGAAAAGCTAGAGTAGATATTGAAGCTGTTATGTGGACGCCCCCAGATCTGACCCAACATCAGCTGGTATACTCCAGCCAGGGACAGTCTAGCTGATCTCTGGGTCTGAAGCAGCCCCGAAGGGGTGCTCCAACACCGTGGTCAACAGGTACAATCAGGCACCAGACTCCAACAACTGCGCATGCTCTTTGACCTCCTTCCCACATGGCGCCACTTGAGCCAATAGACTCCACGATTCCTCTCTATATCTACCCCGAGCAGTGCAGTCCAGAAGTTCCTGCCAGGTAGCACGCTTCCATCTGCCCTAGATCCGTTTGTCTCAAACCCTCATTCTGGTGTCCTATATTAACAAGCCTGTACAACCCAGCGCTGGTCTTCACACATCTATGCACGGTCCACAGCGACTTCTCCGAGCCCTGCTCTGTGAGTGCAATGAGGTAGCCACTTGGAAAGTCTGTTGAAAAACATTCAAGACCAAATAAAAGCACCTGGCACGGGGCCCAGCATAGAGTGAGTCGCAAAACCTGTGTCTTATCTTCTGTTAGTCCATTGTAACAGCTATAACAAAATACCATTAACTGGGAAGCCTATATATTTGGAAAAAATTCTCATAGTTCTAGAAACTGAGATGTCAAAGATCTAGACTGCAGAAAATTTACCATCTGGAAGTCCTACTTCCTGCGTCAGAGATGGCACTTTCTTCCTATGTCCTTACGCGCTCATCCGGGATAGTGTGATAAGGATGCTAATACCATTCATAACTGAATCATCTCCCTAAGAACCACCTGCCGTTACTGTCACACTGAAGATTAGGATTTCAATATGTGATTAAGGGTGGGAAGAACACAAATGCTCAGGCCATAACAGACCTTCTTGCCTACCTGCCTGCCTTCCGTCTTTCCTCCCTGCCTTCCTTCCTTTCTCCCCCATCTCAAGCCTTCTAGAGAGTCCTGAGCATCCTAATTAATCCCCACTCATCTGCCTCTCTTTCACACCATCCAGATTCTCAGTGAGCCTCTGAGATCCCAATAAGCTCTGTTGCCTTCCAAAGTGGATCTGCACACAATTTTCTAGGTCAGCTACAGAGAGGGACTCATTCATTTTTGTGTTCCTAAGCATCCAACACAGGCCTAGAACATAATGTCTGGTTCCAGATGGAATGAATGGGCTGTGACTGGATGGAGACAGAGGACAGATGGACAGATGATGAATGTGTGGGTGAATGGACTGTGTTAGATAGAATGGATACAAGGGTAGAACCACAGATGGGTTGAGGACTGGAGTCTACGTAGAGATGTAGGGATGGGTGCATTAACAGCTAAGTGAGACGGATAGATGTGAAGACGTGGTACCCAAGTACTGAAGAGGAGGGATAGGAGGAGGGATAAACAGATGGCTACAGTCACGTGCCAAGTTGGCTTTGGGCCAAGACAAGAAGTCTCCACGGAACTCTCTTTAATACTTTCACCCCAATCCTTGTCACATTTTGTCTGCCATTGTTGTCACAGCACAAACTTGGGGTACTGGTGGCTGATGGTGGTGGGCGTTGGATGCTTGCCTCCATTTGCAGATTTGACCAAACCCTCAGTTGTGGAACCCTGGTCCAGGCTCCATGCACCACAAAGCTCAGAGCACAGGCGTGGGTGGACAGCACACTTGCCCTTCCCCAGCCACCTGCCCAGCCCTCAGAAGTTGCCCCAGAGACGGATAACTGAGTGTACCAGTGGAGATACTGCTGTCCTCACATTCAACACCGAAGTCTGGACACCGGCCAATCACTCTTCTCCCCAGGGTGAGCTTGGATTCCAGCCACATGGAGGTTCAGCTGGGCTGACACTCCTTCCTATGCGGCCCTCAGTAAATCCTTGACAGCGGGAATGGCATCATCCTCCCTGCCCAATCCAGTCATACTGTCTTTGACACAGGGTTGGCAGAGCAAATGGTTGCGGGCTAAAGAAGGTGAACAAGGCATCCTAGACACAGCCGGCTGTTGCTACGAGGAAGCAGGGGTAGGTGCTCATCCAAGCTGAGAAGGTGTGCACCAGCTTGGCCACTTCCCAGATGGGTGACCTTACCCAGTCCCTGGACCTCTTTGACCCAGCCTCTCTTCATCTGAAAACTCATAACAACGGATGATTCCGCTCAGCTATCGCCCGTGCTTGTTTGGATCATGCAGAAAACTTCTGATGTTGGTCTTTTAAAAAACCCTAGTCTGAACCAATGGCCCCTAATAGTTCCTGCCCCAGATCTTCTCCACCAGGGTAGGGCAGGGCCTATACAGAGGAGCTGGTGAGTTGCAGGCACTGAGCATACCCCATTTCCAGGTTTCTGCAGCCAAGGCTATCTATAATCACCCTGACCCCAATCTTTCCGGGTGAATTATGTAAAGAGAGTTCTCTAAAAGCGAGGCCTATGAAAAGTTCCAGCCTGTGCTTTCCAGCCCTCTTGTCATCTTTTCCAACTTGATAAGGGCCACGGCTTGTTAGCTGTTCCTACCCAGCTCACCCTGTCCTGCGCCTGCACACGTGAGACTAAAAATACCCATGGCTCCTATCAGACTCTGCCCTCGGGACAAGCCAAGCCTGAGTCTGCAGTGACACCAAAAGCTGGCTCCCTCGCAGCCCTGGGATCCAGGCCACTGGGCTCTTTTCCACAGCAGCTCCTTCTCGATGGCCCCCGAGGGTCCACAGAACTGATCAAAAGGCTGCTGCGGGTTTCCTTGTAACTCTGTGTCAATTCTCTAAAGCCTCCTCCGCCATCCGACTCAATTCTCCAAAGCCTCCTCCGCCATCCGACTCATCTGCCTCTTCACCCTGCCCAGAAAATGGTTCTTTCTCAAGGAACTCTTGTCACTCTGAGTGCTTCCCTGAACCCTACAGATGTCCAATCCTAGCCTCAGCCTGCCCCTGGAAAAGACACCTGCACCACTTTTCACTGAAAACATATGCAATAATACGGGTGTTGGGTTCAATGGAAAAGTCAGACAAGCCTCCCCAGAAGCCATGGGGTAGACATAAGCGAGTGTGTGTGTGTGTGTGTATGTGTGTGTGTGTGTGTGTGTGTGTGGTGTTGTTGTTGTTGTTGTTGTTACATGTTGGTGAGTTGTTTACATGTACATGAGGGTACACATACATGTGTGTATGCATGATTGTAGAGGTCAGAGGTCAACGCCAGTTGTCTTCCTCAGCTCTCCTGTTTGTACAGAAACAATCTTTACTGACTGGGTGGTTTCCCCAGCCTCCTGAACCGATCTCTGTCAATAAAATGGACACAAATCCATCAGTCGAACCTCGAACTGCTGTGAGACAATTGGGATGAATCCACGGAAGGAAGAGCACAAGCTCTGAGCTCTCTAACCTAGAACTGGCACTGACGCGGGAACAAGGGGTGGGCGAGGTCTCTCACTCACAAGGAACATGCCAGGGACATGCCAGGGACATGTCAACGAGCTGGTGATGCATGCTTGGCAGGGCCAAAGAGGTGATCTCTCCTCAGGCTTTCATGTGCTACTGGATATCTCTCTTGGCATTGACCAAGCTATTTTGGAAATGGTGGTGAGAGACGAATTGATTTTCATCATCTCCATCCCTAGGAAAAGGCCAAGACTGTCACAGAGCGCGACTCCTATAGTCAAAGTACTTGAAGGTTGGACCAGAGTGCTTCTAACATTTGCCCATGAATGTGTGCAACAAGACGTGGCTTTAACAAGCTATGGACAGACAAAAAAATATACAGAAAGCTAATTAAGGGGTCATGGAATGTTAGGCTGAAATGGAAAGCGGCGAATGGCAGGCTGGAGAGGCAAATGTCAGAAAGACTGAGAACGGAGATTTAAAAAAAAAAAACAACTCATGCTTTGGCTCTCGCGGCAGCCGGGGTGGGGGTGTATGAACAGGACTAAGCGGCTCTCTGAATGAAGCTCTCCCCAAATCTGTGCTTCAGAGCGTTCTGCCAGCAAGGAAGCCAAGGAAGGTGTCTTTAGAGACACGTGTCCTCACTTAACCTTGCTCGCTCTGGGCCCTGAAGGTCTGCAAGAACGATGCAGAGGAAGGAGCAACGGCTCTGCGGGGCTCAGCGGTTTCTTCAGGCTAAAGCCAGAAGTGCCAGCTTGCTGGAAGCCCTCATTCGGTCCAATTTGGCTCAAACATTTATTGAGCACTTCCTGTGTGCAGGAGCCATAGGCACAGTGCACAGAGAAAGCAGGGGGCCCAGGAGTACGGGAGGCAATGACCTGCTCCTCAAGGAGTTTAAAGGGTCGAGGTTTGGAGAGGACTTTATCAGAGTTTAAGATAAGGAAGATCGTGTGTAGAAGGAGTGTTCCTCCTTCCGGTTACTGTTTAAATGTCTGTGCCATTACAGTAGAAAACAGAAAGGCAGACTATGAGTCTTAGAAAGCCAACAGCACACACATGTAAAGTTGGGCACGGGGTTAGGGGAGATGGCTCAGGTGATAAACTGCTAACCTTGCTAAATTCAATCCTCAGAACCTATGTAAAAAAGCTAAGCAAGGTGCTGGTTTGTAATCCCTGCGCTGAAGAGACAGGGATGGGGGGGGGAGGAAAGAAAGAAAAGAAAAAAAGGTTATCCTCTAACCTCCACATGTTTGCCCACAAGCAAGGGTGCACACACATGTGCCTGCACATAAATACACACATATGCACACACACACACACACACACACACACAGTTCATTCTCAGAGGTACTAAAAGTTCAACTAAAAATCTGCCCTATGAATTCATTATTTTAATGCTAAGGGCTTATGTAATAGCAGCATTCAGTCGGAGTGACAGGTGACCGGAGGTGGAGATACAAGGCTAGTGAGTTTGTAAGTAGACACAATCTTTTTGGAAAGTCATTTGACATTGTATATATCTCAAGCCTTAAAATAGTCATAACCTTTTGAGTCAGTGATCCCACTTCCAGGAATCTATTCTAAGGAAATAACCAGCTATGTGGCCAAAGGTGTAGGCACACAAACATTTACCGGGGCACCACCCTGGGGAGTGGAGAATATGAAACAAGCTGAACTAACACTGGGCAAAGGGGAAGCAGTTGTAATCACCAATTAGCCTTTTAAATTAGTTGTGAGGAGGTTCACTGTGTATGTTGAAAGAGGGAAAAATCATGATACCAACCAGTACCCGATAACACCCTACTGTTATTTTTAAGGGGCTCATACTCAGGTATGTGTAGCAGCAAGAGGAGAGGAAATGCTAATGAACAGAACACTTAAAAGTAGTCACACCTACTGATCACGAGTTTGGCAGAACTCACGGCTTTCATTTGCTGGAAGATCACCATGATCTCACTCATCCAAAGAGGTCGTATTGCTCTGAAGACTTGGTCTGGTCACCTTCCCTGTATCCCCTCACTTCCTGTAGCCCTTCCCTAATCCATTCAAGGAGGAAAGAAGGCTGTTCCAGCAGGTTCCCTGCTAAAAGCTTTCTCTCTACCAACTGGTGCCTGACATCTGTTTCTGTGGGGAAGAGAGAATTTCGCCTCTTGGAAACCCAAGGGAAGGGAAAGAATTCAAACTGGAAGCCCCAGAGAGCTCCTCTTTCTAAGGAAAAACAGCAGTGTAAGGTAGGACACAGGGAAACACTCCTCTCAGGTGAGAATCTATAGCCAGGATCAAGTTCCCTCCCACCCACTCCCTACCTCAGCTCCAAAACAGCAGCCCCCATCTCAGAGCCTGGAACCCAGCAGACAACTGACAAGCCACCTTCAAGCAAAGGAGTGGAAGCGACGAGGCTGACAGCTGGATGTGCCTGCGCAGTCAAATTGGGAAGAGGATGCTGACAAGAAAGCAACAGTCACATGCTGTCTGTCTAGAGCACTGTGGTCTGAGAAACCCATTATTAAGTGATTTCGTCGGTGTGTGAGCACCTTGCAATGTATTTAACCAGCCTTGCTGGAGCAGGCATAACAGGACTTCGAAACACTTCCCTCTCTTGTGACCTCTTTTCATCCCCCCAAAAAGTTTTATTCAAACACAGGTATATAGGTATGTAAAATAATACAAATTGAGCATTTACATTCATTGCTATATGTATAGCATTTGCCTTTTGTTGAAAATGAAGGTAAATGTGCATACTGATAACATGATTGTTATTTATTTTTACATAAAGAATTAAAGTGTGTCCAAGTATTGGATAGGCCATCTTCAGTGGGTTTCTTTCAGAGTTGACCGTGTTTGGGTTTTATAATCATCAGTGCTGAGATCATGGCTTCACTTAAACAGGAAGGACCAAATAACAGAAGAATATTTATGGTTACTGTGGAAATTGTCAGAAAATGTATTCTAATCCCAAACCAAAATTCATCAAATCATTTTTTTAAATGGATGAAACTTGTGAAGCAATTTTTAAAATCAAATATTCTGACAAAGTACACTGGAAAGGTAAAGTAATTTGATACTTATATCCTGAGGGATAATAATAGAAAAAAATTTTCCCCTTCCCTTCTCCCTCTTTCTCTGGGCCCCACTCCTCCTCCTGTGCTGGTTTATTATTATTATTATTATTATTATCATTATCATCATCATCATCAATATTATTATTATTATTATTATTATTATTAGTTTCTCATTACAGATGGTTGTGAGCTACCATGTGGTTGCTGGGAATTGAACTCATGATCTCCGGAAGAGCAGTCAATGCTCTTAACCGCTGAGCCATCTCACCAGCCCAGAAAACATTTTTAAAGTTTTTATCTTCCATTAACAAACTGTTATGTTTCTATAGGTGCTGAAATTCTGCATGTGCAGTGAAATGCCACAATTCACAATGTACAATTGTCCAAGGCTATGACTGTTATCTTGAATCTGCGCCCATATCTAGGGCAGCACTGGTTGGTGCCTCGTGAGTGACGTAATGCACAGTGCTAAGTGTGCATGTTGTGTGTTCAGAACCGAGGCCGCAGTGAAGTCCCACAACGCATTGAGAGTGAGCACTACCAGAAATACTCAGACTACAATAATTACACATTGATTTTGAGTTAATTTTGGGTCATTGTACATTTAGAAACTCTTGTTTTTGCCAATTTTTTTTTTTACAACTCACACATTTGTGGGTTCCCAGCCCAGTTAAGAAGCTTTGGTGTAACCTGTTACCTAGTTCCTCTATATGATATCAATAAATAGATATGCAAATAGATGTTAGATACCGGGGGAGATGCAGACACGTAAGTACATACATAGAGTAGCCTATTGCTTCTGGGTCATGATAAACAAAGAAACGTGAGGTTGAGTCAAACACAAGAGAAAAAGACATAATCAATAAACGCCATAATGGAGCAAGAATGTTTTGCTTCTTATAAAAGTATTTACATTAGCATATAAGATAGCATTATGGCATTTTCAAACAAAGTCAGATATGTTTTATAGTGAACTTTTTTTTACAAATACAAGTATACTCTAACAAGAAAAGTATAGTGTAAATACATGAATGAGTAACATAGTCACTTACTAATGTTAAGTATGTACTTTGCATGTGGTTGCTGACAGGTAACAGGTTTGCCTTCAGCGCACCAGCAAAAACATGTGTGTGCTGAGTTGTGTCATGGTCGTTATAATGGTGACCATATCTCTGACAGTAGGAGTTTTCAGCCCCATCATAGCCTTGTGAAACCTCCCTCATACATGTGGTCCATCATTCTATGGAAACATTGCCTATACAATGCATACTGAATTCTGGCGGTTCTGTGTCATTTAAATTCTGAAATTTCCAGTTCACTGTCATTTAAATTATTAAGGATTTACCCCCAAAATGGAAGTAGCCTCCATTTTGCCAGACCTAAGACAGTGTAGAGTAGAGATTCATTAGTGAGATCAGAATAGTCTTTGAATCCCATTAGTAAACATGGTGTCAGGATAGAGGGACTAAAAGCAGAAAGAAAGTCTAAAAGCAGAAAGGCCAGGGGCGTTTGAAACTAAGACATGGTTTTGGCTACAGCATAGGTACAAACGAGGCTGGTCCAAAGTGTGGATTGAAGGCTGTTGTTTAATTGTTTGTTTGTTTTGTCTTGAAGGTCTAACTGGATACAGGCCTTGAGCAGATAGACAGACACTCTGCCTAAAGGCTATCTCAGTATCCTCAACCATCTCTTCAGCTCACCCCTCCCCCTCCCTAATTGATCCATCCTCTCTCTGTCTGCGAACAGGTCATCAGAAGAGGGAACACAACTGAGTCAACCCAAGCCAGGGATGGGATTTGAGCAGGAAGAGAAAGGGGGAAAAAAAGAGCATCTCAGTCTTTCCTCCAAGCTCTAGGCAAGGTGCAGCTTTGCAGGCCACAGGAGCTGGGTCTTGGCACTAAAGTCCATGAGGAGGCTAAGTCCAAGGGCCTGGCAGCAGCAGGACTCAGAGTCAAGGTGACCCTAGTTCAGGAGTTTGCTCCAAGGCAAGACTCTCAGTGCAGTTCTGGAAACATTTGTTGACATCTAGATACAGTCTAGGTCATCAGGATAGGGAAGGAGGTACTACTGGCGTCTAGTAGGATGGCGCTAAGTATCCCACAGTACATAGGATGGCTTCCTACAGCAAAGACATCTCCAGCCCTAATTTCCAGTCACAAGGATGGGAGGCAAACACGTCTGCAGAGACTTGGATTTCACACATAGACAGACAGCAGGAACACACACACACACGCACTGTCTGCCTCTCGCTGACTGATACACTTCAGCTAACCATGCTTCCCAGGGAGGGGGCATTGAGCTGAGTCCTTAAGAATGACACTCTGTAGCATGACAGCAAGGGTGGCAGGGACTGAAACATCTCTGTGTGTTATACCACAGGTCCCCTTCTAGCAGCAAGGGGAGATGCTAAGAGGGTCTTCTCTCAGACAGCATGCCTGCAGTAGTTACTTTTCTTGTCTCTGGTACGAAATACCTAATAGAGGCAGTCTAGAGAAAGAAGGATTGATTTCCCCTCAGTTTCATGACCTGTTCCCGGAATGGACTCAGGACTCAGAGTCAAGGTGACCCTAGTTCAGGAGTTTGCTCCAAGGCAAGACTCTCAGTGCAGTTCTGGAAACATTTGTTGACAACTAGGGAGGGGCCTCACAGAGAAGTGGAGGTGGCTGAGGATCTCAGGATAGATCAGTCAAGGAGGGGGAGGGGTGAGCTGAAGAGAAGATTGGGGATATTGAGCCTTTAGGCTGAGTGTCTTCTCCATCGGCTCAAAGCCTGTCTCCAGCTGGACCCTCAAGTAGAACAGAGTTCACAGTGGTAGGTAGGCATGGCTTCTGCCCATGGTGTTGAGAGTGTGGCAACTTGCTTACACCTCAGTGGCCAGCCAGGATGCACAGCTATTTCCAACTAGCAACCCATCTAGGCCCTGCTTCCTGAAGGTTCCACAACCTCCTCAAACAGCGTCAGCTGAGGGCCAAGTCTCTTAACAATGACCAGATGGGGAACATTTCACATCCAAAACCATAACACTGTCTCAAACTTCCTAGTGCTGTGACCCTTTATTATGATTCCTCGTGTTGTGGTGACACCCCGCCACCCCCAGCCATAAAATTACTTTTGTTGCTACTTCATAACTGTAATTTTGCTACTGTTATGATTATAATGTAAATATCTGATATGCAGAATATCTGACATGTGGTCCCTGTGAAAGGGTCCTTTGACTCCCCCACCCGAGGGGTCGCCACCCACAGGTTGAGAACACTGACATAGGACACACTGGGTAAAGGGGATGAATGCAGGTCCTCATGGTCTTCAGGTCTCATGGTTGCCTAAAGCACCTCCAAGTCCCAGAAGGTTTGCATAATCTAGTTCTTTCTTTCCCAATCAGTGTGTGTGTGTGTGTGTGTGTGTGTGTGTGTGTGTGTGTGTATACACATATAGTCAGGGAATAGGACTCACTTTAGCAGAATGAAACCTGCCTTGTCCGCCATCTGTCTCCCCTGTCCATCAAGAGACTCAGCTGTCTAGCCACACCAGTTCAACACTGTTAGAAGCCAACGACAGACACCGAGTTAGAGAAGACACAGTGGCGACCCGATGCTGAGGAAATGGAGGAAAATGGTCCAAGGTCACATGGCCAGCAAACGGTGGCAGTGCAGCTGGAACACAGCTTGTATCATGGTGACTGTTTCAAGGACAAGGCGGAGAACTCTCGGGAGCCATGTACCAAGGTGGAGTCACAGAGCAAGGCCTCCGCGCGGAGGTGGCACCTATTACCTGTGTAAACACAAATTAAGGAATTGTCTCCCACCTGGTTGAACCATAGTGCCAAAGACTCCCAAGCAGAAGCCATGTAAACACTCCTTAGACCTACAGCCAAACGCCCTGTCGCTGTTGGCTGGGCAGAACAGGCCTGGCTAAAAATAGAAGGGGCTCTCAGGTCCAGCTCCCTGACAGCAGCCGGCAGCTCCCAGTTCCCTGCTCTCTCTCTCTCTCTCTCTCTCTCTCTCTCTCTCTCTCTCTCTCTCTCTCCCCTTCCTCTCTTCCCCTCAGGCAAGAGCTAGTCTTCCTGAAGGAATGGAGAATTTTAAGACCTCCATCTCAGGAAAAAATAAGATTGTTAGCTTGATGCCCAGTAGATATGACCCAAGGTCCGAAACAGTCATCAATGGGAGTTGGGGGCTTCATCCTAAATGCCTCAATCTATGAAAAGAGCTATCAACTTTTATAACCTACCCAAGGGAACAAAGAAGTCAAGGCTAAAGATGTGGCCAACATCTGCCCACCCTGCAATTCAACCTTCTCTTTGCTTTTCTTTTCCAAAACTAAACCAGCTCTGCTTTGAGGTTTCAGGGTTGGCCAGTGACTTCTCTTAGGAGATACATGGTAGCGTTAAGGCAGCACCCAACCCAGCCACCTGGAAAACTTTGCTGGAGCCCAATACCTGCACTTCCGTTGTACAGGGAGAAGGGGTCATAAACTCTGCAAAGTGCATCCTGGGTGCAATTCAGGGCCCGGCCCCTGGGGATTTCCTTTCAAAGGTGACTTAGAGGGACTTCAGGAGGGTAGCGCCCTCCCGGGCGGGCCCTAATGGTGAATTTGGCAGAGTCAGCGAAACTGCGCCCGGCGGACCTGGCGGCGGGGCAGCGCCCTCTCCCGCGCCCTCGCCCTCTCCCGCGCCAGGCAGCGGCGCGCACGGGGCCATTTGCAGCCTAGGCAGCCTCGCGAGCAGCCGCTGCGCGCGGGCCGGGAGGGAGGCGGCACCATGGAGCTGAAGAAGGACAGCAACGCTGTGGCCATCGACATGCTGCTCATCGTGCACTCCGAGAAGCGGCGCGCGGCGCAAGCCACGCACTTGGACCCGCAGGCGGACCCGGGCGCGCTGCTACAAAACCGAGGAGGTAACATCCGCCTGGCCCGGGTCCTCAGGATCCCTGGGCGCCTCGGCCACCAAGCCCCGGGGTCCGCCCGCCGGGGGGCACCTAAGCAGCACCCCCCTTCCCCAACGAGGCCAGGCCAACCCTCTCCGGGACCGCTGCTTGTGCCCAGGCGCCACAGCACCTGCGTTCCTTGGCAACGCACAGCGCACTGGTTGCCCCAGGCCTGGTTTCTCCCGCTATTCCCTGAAGGGTGCAAAACACATAGAAAAACGCTCTTTAGAAAGAAGCCAGGGCCTTGGGTTGATCACGTGTAGCAGAGGCCTAGTCCCCAAACAGCATGTAGCTCACCATAAGGCACCAGGGACCCCAGAGGATCCTTGTATTGAATCAGACTTTGAGACAACTTAGAGCCTCAGTTTCCCCTTTCTTAAGCCTCTCTTTCTGCCTCCAACAGCTATAAGGACTGAATGGGCGAAGGGAACCTGGGCTAGGATGTGATGGAGTAGGGTTTGAAGTCTCTTAACCGTACTCGAATTTTACTTCTTCTGCAGATTTAGGGAAACGAAATTGCTTATAGGGTGATTGCGGACGGCAAGATCTGCCTCTATTCACCGCCCCCACATACACACACACAACTTGTATAGAATACAAATGGTGCCGAACAGAGGCTCAGGAAATTCCCGAGAAGTGTAGGGGCTTTGTGGTGCTGGCCTTGGAGGAAGCCTCTGAGGCTGACTGAAGGATCTAACCCCACAACACTTCTTTAGCAGAGATGCCTGACCCTACACAGAGAACAATGACTGCTGCCTCCCACTCTCTTTCCAGCTCCCCGTTCCTTGGGACCCCCTCCTGCTGCTCTATCTGTCCCCCAGAGCCTCTGTACACAGGAGGC
The DNA here is from genome assembly GCA_036184795.1 of Tokudaia tokunoshimensis. Lineage (NCBI taxonomy): Eukaryota > Metazoa > Chordata > Mammalia > Rodentia > Muridae > Tokudaia > Tokudaia tokunoshimensis. The sequence continues at coordinate 103,628,830 of BTHU01000008.1, forward strand.
GCCCAGGGCCCATCCACCTACTGTTCTAGGGCAGTGGTTCTATAGACAGCCTTGATCCACCAGGCACACGCTGGAGCTGTGATGCCCCTTCTGGGGAGCTGAAAGGGAGGCAGTTAGGGAAAGAAAGACTGGAGAACTGAAAGTGTTCTCAGCAGTTAGAGTTTAGGAGGGAGTGTGGGAATGGGAGCTGTTTAGGCTTATAGATTCTGTAGTTCCCCACACTGCTCCAGGGAGAAGGGATTAGACTCTCTCCGGGTCTTTGAAGGAGAAAGAAAATGTCCTCTGCTTCTTGATGGGAATGAGTGAGATGGCGCCCGTCTCATGTAACACAATCCAGAAGACCGCTCCCCGAGTGTACTGAGGCCCAGTTCCAAGTTAGCCCAATAGTCCCCACCACCCAATCAGAGTCCCTTTGCTTCTGACACCAGAAAGGATAAAGAGAGAAGCTTGAAGCGTTGGCTATCAAAACTACCCTCAAGGTACCCAAAACCTACCGAAAACGCCCATGACTCCAGAAGGGCGTACACTTTGACCCTGACTTGGGGGTAAAGCATCCATCCCTACTTGAAAGGCACTGGTATTTTTTCTATAGACATTTTCCCAGGAAAGGCTTCTTGAAGATGCTGGGCAGTCGAGAGAACTGTGTCCCCTATTCTGCCCCAAAGTGGAAGAGGACAGTGGAGGGTCTCCAAGGTCTGCAGCCCACGGAAACCCTAGGCTATACCAACCTGTGTAGGCACACTTTAGGAGGGAGGGAGAAAAGCACTAAGTCAAACTACTTGTTCGGACATCTCACACAGGTGCACAACAACCCAAAATCGCCCTGCTGACTTTCAAGTCTTTTCCTGTCACCTGCAAGCGAGTTCTCCCTGTAAGGAGCAGCCAAGGAAATCCTTAAAGTCACCACCACCACCACCAACACCCATCAGAGAAGAATAAAGTTCAACTATTGTCACGAGGCAGACACTGTGGCCTTGCACCCAGTGCAAGGAGGAAGGGAGTCAGAGGGACAGGACAAAAAGAGTCCCCAGGGATTTAGGCTGCAAGGCTGACCTAGTCTCTCTTCTTTTCTCCTAGGAATCCAGCATGTTCCCAGCTATTTACATAGAATAGCACTTCCCACATGCAGACAGGGGAGGGGAAGCTGAAGACTTGGGGGCTTCTGGGAAGGTGAAAGGTTAGAGAGCCAGACCTGAGACTAGGCTTCCTGGGAACACTGCTATCAAGTGTGCCACAGAGCTGGTCTTGTGGTGACACTTCTGCTCCCACTGCCCAGGCATACATCAGTTCTGTGCCAGGGACTCAATCTCTTAACTATCTCTTCCAGCCACTGCCATGAGAGACCTTCCCTTCCCTTCTGCCTTACATCATTGCCAGAATGAAACACAGGCGCAGCTGATGGGCCATACTGAGACCTACGTAGGTCTAAACTCTAGTTGCAAGGGATGCTGGGAAAGTAGGCAACTATCACTCTCTACTCCCATAGGAACAGGCATGCTCCCTGCATACAGAAATGGGCAGGCAAAGCAGATGGAAAACAATCAGAAATTAATACTTTCATGTGGTCAGATATGGGAATGGGTATTGGGCATCTATATAGCAAAAATTCCTTCTGAAAAATCCTGATAGCCAATTCCACTGTCACTAAAAACTATCATTTTCAAAAAAAATTTTTTTTTTTAATTTAAGGGTTGTGTTATTTCCTCAAATATGTCTCATTCAAGGGCAGCCTGTCTCAGATCCTGAAAGAACTGGTTCCCACCAGCTGTTTTGTTTGTTTGTTTGTTTGTTTGTTTTTTAGCACAGATGGGTCTGGTCTGTAAGTGGAACAGTGGTGAGTGGTGCTGGCCCTAGGGCTCCCTCCACACAGTCTCACACCCAACCCTTCTCTCACAGGATTCCAAAGCGTCAGAAACGGAATTCGGAAGTGGCAAGAGTTGGAAGAAAACGGCTTTCAGGGTAAATCTCTTTTTCCTTCTGTTTTCTGTTCCATCTCTGTGATTCAAAACCCTGAAAAAAAATGAGTGGAAGAGTTGGGTTGTGCTCACTGGGAAACTGACCCTAACTTCTAATCGGTGAGCAAATATGGCTGCCCGTGGCTCTGCCAGGCCTCTAGGCCTCTGTGAGCCTGGAAAGCTTTCCCAGGTATTAGGGCTCCTACGTTTCTGGAAGCTGAAAATGGGAAATGATGTCGTGAACTTCCACACCCATGTGTTTGTTGACTGAGCAATATAAAGGATTTGGCTTCACTTGGGGTATTGAGGGTTGTGTGTGTTCCCACCAGAGGCAGGGCTGCTGACGTCACAAAGACTACACAGCCTTAAAATGTGTTTGGGTTTTTTGTTGGTGGTGGTTTCATTTTGTTTTGTTTTGGTTTGTTTTTTTTTTTTTTCTGGTCAGTCTAGGATAGTGGTCTGTCTTAAATCAGTATTACTTGAGGACTGGGCAGAGCCAATCAAAGGTTCTATAGTCCCTACTGCCCTGAGCTCCAGAATGCAGTTAGAAGTTCATTTCCAAAGCCTCTTCTTTCTGGTTCTAGACAGCGCTCTTTTCTGATGACCCAGAACCTTTCTGGAACACAGGAGACGGGCCGAATATAGTGGGCTTTGTTTTGTGTGCCTCAAAGATTGATTACCCTGGCTTCCAGGGGAAACATCAGCCCTAATCTGCACAACGGGAACATAGGAGTTCCATCAGATACCCACCATCCATGTGAACTGTGGAATCAAAAGCCTGCCCCTCCACACGAGCACGACTGAGGAAGTGTGAATAACTGACTTCCCAGCCTTCAGACAGTGGCAAAAAGGAAAAGCAATCTAGGAAAGCTAAACTTATCTGTATGCTTATTCCTTCAACACCTCTCTTCAGCATTTACTTTGCACCAGGCAAAAGTTTAAGTGTTAGGGATTCAACAGTTAACGAGCAAGTCAAGAGCCCTGTCCTTGCAGGGTTGTGCTCAAGTGATTGCATTTCCGTGTTCCTTACATTGTTTGCAGGGAGGAGCCATCTTCTAGATGCAAACACACCCACTAAGGAAATCACCCTTCTGCATCCTGGCTAGTGGATCCATGTAAAGGCTTCCTTAACTGGGGCTAAACTATAGGGAAAATCTGACTCACTTGGGATGGCAAAGGTTGACCTCATAGCTAGCGAAGCAATACTCTGGGCCAATAAGAAGCCTAAGAACGGAGACTCCAGGAACTCTCCAGCCAAAGGAATGGCCACTTAGAGCATGTGTGCTGCATGCCGGGTCTGTGTGTGAGCAGGTGAGTGAGCGAAGTAAGACATTGTGGATAAAGAGAGAATGTCCTTTATGGTGCTCTTGCCCGTGTGAGCCATCTGTCAAGCATCGAAGGCCTCTCAGAAAACACCGGAGTCATCCCACTTTGAGCATCTTCAAGGTTGAATGGGAGATTAGTGAAAAACTTCACAAAACAGAAAACAATACAGTAACTCTCAAGATGACTATTAAAAAAAAAAAAACCTTGGAGGCCCTTAGTATCGGTCCACAGAAGATGATTCAAATAGTCCTTGAAAAAACGAAAAGGTACTGTTTGAAGATTTGGTATGAATCTGGCTGCAGAGAATGTCTGTGGAAACCCTAAATCCCGGAAGCATGATGGTTCTGCCATCTCACCAACACGTGCAGTTTTAATGTAAGACTTCGTCTACGTTTTAAATGGCATGCATGTGTGGGGAAATATAACAGATTCTTTCCATGGTTTTTGATGCCAAGATCCAGGACACTGGCCTTGTAGCTGATTTCATCACATATGTACCTTGTTGGTACCCAAGTCACCCAGTCCTGATAACCAACAGGCTGTCCAGCCCCGGCAGTTGGAGAAATTTCATCTCAGAAGGAAGTGGCCCGGAGGCATGTGCTGACAGAGTGTGCACAAATGGAACTGAGTGTGGTGTTGATCCAAAAGGGCACATTTGTCCTCTTGTTGCTACTCTGTACACTCTTGGGCTTGGGTGTTGGCGAGAGGAAGGGTGGGGAGCCTGAAACACTCCAAACTTTTGGAAGCAGCAGGTGTTTGGGCTGAGCCACCCCTCTCTCATAGCTCGCCCAGCAACCGGCTTCCCCTGCTGTGATTGGCTGCTCTCCTTGGTCCTGGCTGAAGTCTGCCTAGCAGCATGGTGTCTGGTGCCCTACAGCTAGAGAGAAACCACTTGTGCAGCCCTGGTTATAAATACCTCCCAGGAGCTGTGCCAGCCAATCAGCCTCCTTGAGGATTCCCTTCCCCGGCTCCTGTTTCCTCATGGAGGTACAGCCAGCCGTGCCCACAGAAGGCTGCCTCCCTGTCCTCACCCGAGTGGCCTGGAGCTCCAGCCCAGCATGCCACATCACCGCACGTTGGCACACAATGACAGTGCATCTGGCCTTGGCTAACCAACCATGTTCTGGAGGTCCTGGGGGCCTGACCCAACCTGTTCACAGGAAAGACTAGCATGTGTAGGTTCCCCAAAGCAAAACTCTGCTGGGTGGATCCTAGGTCTAACCCAGCAGAGTGCCCTGCCTACCCAGCTTCACCAGCCTCTGCTAGGCCTAGGCATGGGAAGCACAGAGTTGCCTATGTGGTTGGCTCCACTGTGCAGACAGAAACCCTAGGGATGTGTTAGTTCCCAGGCTGAACCACTGTTTCCCCTAAAGTGAGGCTCACTCTAGGTCACAGGGAGATGATGAATTACAAGGGGAAATGTAGTATGAGAACTTCCTTCTGCCATAATCGTGGCCCTTCCTCGAACTTTTCCTACCTCCACGAAGACAAGGTTCAGGGGCTGGCTCAGTAAGGATAGCCCACAGCCACAGAACAGCCATAAAGCAGAAATGAATTCATGCCTAGGAAGAGCAGAGAAGACAGTGATGGCCTCTAGCAAGAACTAGGCATCTCTCTTCAGCATCCTGACCCCTCTGGGCTATAAGGGCATGTAAATATCACCCATGGGTACAGGGAACTCAAACATGTTGAGTGCCCTGTAATATTGGTGAGTACCCTCTGAGTATTCTCTCACCTTCAAAGCTAGAATCAGAGGCAGGTTACTGTCCCTGCACTCCTCAGAGGGAGGAAAGAAAGCTGAGCTAGGAGTTTGGAAACTTAAGAGTTCAAGCACCATGTTGGAGCCTCCCAATCCATCATTCCACAGAAAGGGGCGAGGATCAGTCAGGCGTCTGTGTATGAGAAAATATTTTGGAAATTATAGCAAAAAAAAAGTCCAGAGTGGTAGTTCCATAGACCCGTAGAATGAATCCCTGCCTAGATAGGCTTCCACTGGGAGGCAGAAGGGGTGGGCACTTGTGGACTCCCATGAGTGAGGCTATGCTGGTCCAGAGGTGTGTACACCTGGCAGTAGATGCGCTCAGCCCCCACCAGCATGAGGTTATCTCAGGCGCACCCAGCTCCCTCGGCCCCCCTCCCATGGAACATTATCCCATGGTCACTTACCACCTCTTTTGTCTTTCTTAAATAGGAAACGTGCCAGAGAAGCAGTGCCTTCAGCAGCCGCAGGTCATCACCTCCTATGACAACCAAGGTAAGAGACAAATCACTAATGGCCGTCTCTCCTGGGGCTGTGTCCCTGGCTCCTGCTGCCCAAGTCAGCGAGCCCAGGATATGGAGATCAGGCTGTAGGGTGCACCTCCTCTGTGATCCCTGAAGGCTAGAGCATCCTTCCGTCTCCCAGCATCCCAGAGGAAAACTGTATGGTCCAAGTCTGCCCTTCCTCTCCGGTCAAGAAATAAAGTCCTTGGATTATGGAGTCTCACGATTATCCACATCATTGTCAGTGCTACAGCTAACACTCACCGAGTGCAAAGTATGTGTCTGGGACTCTGCCAACTGTTAGACACACTCAAGTATCAAAGCAAACCTGACAGTCTCACCACTTTACAGAGGAGACCCAGGCTTGAGACAGTCATCCAGCAAGAGTCAGGGCCAGCTCTCTGGTACCTTACCTCCAACCCCAGCAAGGTCTGAGTTGTTAACCTTCACATGGCTGGGCTTCTGTGGCTCCCTGGAAACTGATCTCCTGATGGCTCACAGTATCCAAGTCCTCCCATATCCTGAGTCACAAGGTTCCTTGAGCTCTCTTGAAGCTGAGCCTGATGAAACATCCCACTTAGCAGCAAGGTGGAACAACCCAGTCCTTCCTTGAGAACCCTAATTTTCCCAGAAGTGCTCTGGGTACTTGGAAATGGCAGGCAAGGGCACTCTCTGCTGGCTAGGCTGATTCTGCAGTTGTCTAGATCTGAGATTACCACGAGGTAGAGTCGAGGTTTCCACTATGGCTGGAGGGGAACCTATTTAAAGGACTCTAACACCTACCCTGGCTCTTCATCAGATGCCTGGGGTTCTCAGGCTCAACCTAGAGAGTTGGCTGCCATTGCTGATGTTATAACATGCAAGAAAACTATGCCATGGCTGCCATTGCTGATGTTATAACATGCAAGAAAACTATGCCATGGCTGCCATTGCTGATGTTATAACATGCAAGAAAACTATGCCATGGCTGCCATTGCTGATATTATAACATGCAAGAAAACTATGCCATGGCATCCAAGGGGCACAGGTGTGCCTCTTCCTGCATCACAGGAGTCAGTGCAGGCCAGGCGGCACCTCTGACACTGATTTGGCCGCACAAGCCTCGCATCAGAGATACCTCACTGATGTAGAAAGATCATGAATGGGCTGCCATTCTATCAACATGGGGAACAAAACAAAGGCTCCTGTATGTGGAGTTGAGTCCTAGCGAGAGGGAAAAACCAAAGGGGAAATTAAGGCAGGAGGGATGGTGGGGTCGGGAGTTGTAAATCAATTTCCCGTAGCTCATTGGCTAGAAACAGCAAGAAGATTTCGCCTTAAGCTTCTGGGACAGAGAAGTCCAAAGTCAGCTTTGCTGGGTAAAAGGCAGGTGTCAGCAGGCTGCAGCCTTTGAAGCCTTGGGAGGGATTCCACTCCTTACCTCCTTCTGCTCCGACAGGCTGCCAGCATTCCTTGGCTTTATGGCTGTGTCATTCCAGTGACTGCTTCTGTTGTCACGTGGCCTTCTCCCCTTTTAGGTAGGCAGTTCTGTGTCTCCCTCGTGTAAAATAATATGTGGTCACATTTAAGGCCCAACCAGATAGCCCAGAATAATCACTCTGAGATCCATAGGTAAGGCACTGTCTGCGAAATCTCCCTCGCAGACAGCGATTCTGCATGGATTCCCTGAAAATTCATTATTCAGCTCACGATAAGGAACCATTGTAAACAGAATAGGGGAGGCTGGGGGTGTAGCTGAGTGGTTTGACTAGCATATATGAGACTTTTTAGTCTGATCTCTAGCATCCCCCAGCCCCAGATAAAAAGAACAGGTGAGCAGCAACTGAGACGGAATATCTGTGTAAGAAAAGAGGGAGTGGGACAGACGCAAGGGCATCTGGGAGAGATTTTAGCTGGGAGCCATGACATCATGACATGAAGGCACTGTCAGGTAGGCAGGCATCTGGTGGGTGTCGAAAGTCTGTGTCTGTGGCCAGGGGTAAATGGGACATGAGCAAAGTAAGAAGCAGGAGTCAAGGCAGAGAAGACTTGGGGCAGGACTTAAGCTCCGAGGTATGGGCTACCTTCAGGGTGCTGGCTTCTGATCAGAGTATGATTAGCAGACATCAGATAGCTTTAGACGCAGTGACTCTAATATTGGTGGAATGAACAGAACAGAAGGGTGTGACTGGAAGCAAAGAGGACTCCCCTGGAGGTGATATGATATCCAATTGCAAGAGGGTTTCCCATGTGGTAGATCTGGACTAGAAGCAGTGGGGGAAGACAAGGACTGAAGCATAAGCAGTGGGAAGCCAGGGGTAGACACCCCCGATGCAGACTGGGGGAGAAGGGAAGGATTAGACATTGGGTCGATGGAGACCTGGCATTCAGGAGACAGCAAGGATGTCACCACCAAGCCTGGAACTCCTTGGGCTCTGTTCTGCGAACCCTGTCGACTCCAGCACAGTGTTCTTGGGAGGTTCATCATAGCATGGATCAGAGACAGAACACGAGGTGTGCATCAGACATCGAGCTAAGCACCTTGCAAGGCTCCTCGTTTCTCGCGGCCACATTCATCTACTTTATGGATGGAAAAAAAAACAGAGAAGCTGAGGCACAGGGACATCTAAGCAGCTTGCCTGAAGTTATGCAACTAAATAAGTCAAACCCAAGAGCTGGCCATGTCTGCATACCCCTCGAAGCCAAGTGGGCTTAACCTCCGTACCACACTTCCCCACACAGAACAGGGACCTATGTAACGGAGCTGATCTGAGGACAACGTCCCTGCCCATCCCGGCAAGAAGTCCAAGGCTCCATGCGGAGCTTGTTCAGACTGGTTCAGCTTTCCCCATCCTCCTCAGCAACTTGTTCAGTGGTAGATTTTATACAGCAGGTGATTCAAAAGCGCCTCGTAGTGCACAGGGGCCTGAGAAGATGGATCTGCAGTGGGCTTGTGTTAGGGTGACAGGAGAGCGGTCATGAGGAGGCACGGTGACTTCCAGCCCTCAGGGTTATGGCTAAGGAATCAGTTCTGAAATGACACCCATCATGCCTGTCCCCAGCTTTTGAAGCTGACTGCTTCCCAACTACGACGACATCCTAGAAGCACAGAGCGTGCATCTTTTAAGATCTAGCCTGGCATGGTTCATTTGAGAGTGCTTTTAGGATGACGAATGTTTAACTAAGGTTTTTCCGACTTTAAGCGTTACAGAAAAGCATATCCAGGATGTAAGTGGATCAGCATGTATAGGAGACTCTTTAAGTCAACGGTGCTGAGTATCTTGCATAAATCCTGCATGACTCCTCCGCAAGCACACCTGTCTCCCCCACCCCTACCCCCACCCCCACCCCCGTGCATGCACACATACCCATGCACACATGCTTGCCTGGCAGTATTTGTTAATTGATCAATGCCCCTGGCAGCCACTTCCAATCAGTCAGAGTTAATGAACAACACAAAACCCACTTGCTGTGCCCACATTAGGTATTCTGAGTAAATTGAGCCGTTAGACAAATACCGATTGAAACCTGGAGCCATTAGAAGAGGTGTCAGTGGGAGATGTCACCTGATGGGATAAAAGGCCAGCCTAGGACAGTGCCCACATAGACTCAAGACCCTGTATGCATCTCTACTTTTGAGACAGAAAGGAAGGAAAGGCAGCAGGGTTTAGAAAAGACCTGGCCTGAAAGCCACTTCATAGCAGTAGCAAGAAATAATCCCTAAAATGCTTTTACTAACTGGCCAAGACTACAGTTTCAGAAGTCTTATTCAGCAAAAGAATTTCTGGGAAAGGGTATTGTGAGTGAGTCCAGCCAGGACGCCCATAGTTCCAGGAAAGGTCTCTTAGCCTTGACTATCAAGGTCGGTGTGATTGGCAGCTGTTTGGGATTTAGCTCTGACTTGAATTTTGCCTGAGACTCTTCATGATGAGAGCTACATCAGGTTAATACTTTTATTAAAATCTCAGTTTTATTTGATCTAAAAGTGAAGTTGGTGCACTGTCAGCCTCTCTAGTGACCATCTTGACACAGGGTGAGGAACGCAGGCCATTCCTGGCGGGCATAGAAGTCTCTCAGATGATCTCTTCAGTCTCTGGGGGAATGCAAAACTCCAGAATCAGGGTGAGAGTTTGACTGCATTCAGAATAAAACAGCAGCACAGCCTAGGGACAGCCTGGTCCTGGGCAAGGAGATAGAGTGAAAAATTGCAGGAAGGAGAGGGAGTCCAAATGACATTAGGGGGTGCTGGTGGACTACAGCCCCCCTAAACATGAGGCCACCTTCCCGTTAACCCAAAAAGGACCACAACCGTGGTTTGTTTCCTGACCCCATCACTCTTCACAAGAAACATGGTTGGAGGGGAGCAGCTGGAGAAGCTAGGAGAAGTGTGAGGAGCTGTTCACCTTCACAATTCCTTTAAGGCTACAATCCGTTCAGCCCAGCAATCTCCAAACATCAGCAGCACTGGGCCAGACAGACTCCTTTGCTGCGGGGCTGACAGCATTGCATGCTGCAACCCGCAGTCGAGAGAGCATGCAGGGGAGCCTCTCACAGTTTGCCTTTCACAGAGCATCTTGTGGCCACACAGCACTTTGGAAAACACCTCAGAAAGTTGCACGAGAAAGTGAAGAGGCCACGTTAACCGGAGCCACAAAGGGTGACGGTGGCGCCCGATCTTCTGACAAGCACGAGCTCACGCCCTGAATTCTGATATCCTCAGCACCTTCCTCCCAGGATCACAAGGCTGGTGCCACTGGCAGCGAATGTGCCAGATACTAAGTTTTACAAGTGAATGCTGGGCTAGAGAGGTGGCTCAGAGGTTAAGAGCATTTGCTCCACAATCATGAGGACTGGAGTTCGGATCTCAGCACCCACATAACAGGGCAAGCATCCTCTCAAATGCCTTGAACCCAGCTCAGAGGCTGGCAGAGACTGGAGGCTCTTGGGACTTGCTGGCTTCCAGCTTAGCTCAAACACAAGCCTCAGGTTCAGGGAGAGACCCTGCCTCAAGGAAACAGGCGGGGAGTAATAGAGATCACCTTATGTAGGATCCCACACACAAAACACATATACCCGCACACACGTTAACTAATTAATTAGTTAATTAAATATTTAAAATGTATGTTAAGCCTTTTAGTCTGGGGAGAACACATTCTATCTCTGGTCTCCTTTGCATGCAAAACAAGTTTTAAAAGCACATAATAAAATCAATAATGTTTTTTTAAGATTTATTTATTTATTATATGTAAGTACACTGTAGCTGTCTTCAGACACACCAGAAGAGGGCATCTGATCTCATTACAGAGCCACCATGTGGTTGCTGGGATTTGAACTCAGGACCTCCAGAAGAGCAGTCAGTGCTCTTAACTGCTGAACCATCTCTCCAGCCCTCATCAATAATGTTTTTCCAAAAGAAAATAACTGCAGTATGTATTAGCAAAGGATTAATAAAAAGGAACTCTTTCTTACAAAACTATCAAGGGAAACATAATAAATCCGTAAATAATAATAATAATCAACACACAAAACAAATTTAAATAGCAAATAAAAAATTTTAAAACTACACTAAATTTTTTTAAATACATAAAACAATAAAGGCCCCCTTCATTAATAAAAATGTAAAGAGTTCATGAAAGCATGTGCCAGTGAGCTTAGCAGGCATGTTTGTCTTATCCACCACCACAGGACTGAGCTGCTAGTGGCACTGTGAGCTTCCAAGCCTGCAGGTCTGCTGGACGATCACCGTCCACGCCACACCCGGCTGATCTTGGCTCTTGGCTGAGCGAGTGCTGGCTGTCAGCTGGTGGGCTGGCTGGAGACCAATGGTTTCAGATAGCCTCACCTGAGCAGGCCTGCTCTGCTCCCTGTGGTCTCTCACCCGTAGTCGGGTGCACACACAGCACAGCACTGTGGCAGGGGTGCCAAGAGTGCAAGCAAGCATTGCAAAGTCTCTCCAGGGCTAAACTCAGACCTTGGATAATAACAGAAGTTCTACCCCTTGCTAATCAGCCATACTAGCTTGTGAGGTCTGCCTACATTCAAGGGGTGAAACGAAACACCTCTCGTTAGGAAGAAGATGGAGTGGAGGCAATCAACCAGGGCAAGAAGGAGCAAAAAAAAGGCATTCTCCACCCCTGACCGGTTTGGTGGAATCAGAAACCAGCAAAATAATGTGTGGGAAAGTTGGCCAGTATTACAAAAGCCTTATAAAATCTCCATTCCTTTCCATCAGTGTTTAAGAATTCACTCACAGGAACTAATCAGAAACCTGTTAAAGGATGTCTTCTTTATCCTGATGTTCACCGCATCATCGTTTTTCATAGCAAAGCACTTGGGGAGTGCAAAGTAGCCAACCCACGCGGCAAGTGGGCAAGTCGCAGTGAAGACTCTGCACACGTGTGTTCCACCACCTTCCAGGACTGGGTGATACTCTCTGCAGTACTACAGAAGCCGCACCAGCTGACGGCGCTATTTAATACTTCTCCACAGTTGCTGATTTTTTATTTTTTTTTTAATGAATCCCTCCACTCTCCGAGAGAAGAGAGCTGATATCACTGGCTCTAATGTATATTTGTCTATGCCTCTTTATAATTCTGTGAGTTTTATTTCAGATGTTTTAAATCTTTGTGTTCAGGCGACTACATATTTGACACCGTCACATCTTCTTGATAAGATTTCTTCACTATTGTATTATATTTCTCTATCTCTGGTATTTTCCTTTGCTGAGTGGATGTGTTATTGAGCAAATTGTCTTGGTCTCGCTGTACCTGTAAAACTCTTCTTATTTCATTCTCATGTAGAATTTTTATTGGATAGGAACAGTTAATTCCTTTCAGAATCTTTTAAAGATTCCACATCTTTCTGACCCAGTTTCTGATGAGAAATAAGTTGCAACCTGATACACAATGTATCACTTATCCTCAGCGGTTTTTCAGGGACATTGTATCTCAGTGGTGTGATTACATCATGTGTGGACTTGGATCTTCCTTTATTTATCGTGTTTGGAACACACTAAACGTAGTCCATGCCTGTATGTCTTTTCTCAAATGTGAGTAGCTTGTTATTTCTTCAGCTACTTTTCTGCACTCATGATTTTCTTCTTGCCAGAGGCATGAACACTGGACTTCTAAATGTGGTCCTGTGATCCCTGAAGTATTGTTGGCTCCTCCCATTGTCCAGATTGGACCCTGGCTGCTGGTCTTAGGTTCTTGCCTTTGTCATAGAGAATGTTGTAGCCCATCTTCTATTTCAATGTTAAAATCTTCACTTGGTTCTTTCCATCTTCTGTTTCTTTGCTGAGGTTTGTATCTCTTGATTTATTTTGAAATGGTTGGCCTTTAGTTTTGGAGCATGGTTAATGTGCCATTTTACCATCTTTGGGTTAAATGTGGGTTGTCATGGTGAGTATCTTTTCTTCTCAAACTGAGATCTTCCCAGGTACTCTGCTAAGTAGTTCTGAGTGTGGTGGCCACTGCAGGGCCCATCTGCTTGCGTGCACCATGAATTGGCCAGTTCGGAATAAGGACATTGTTCTTCCCCCAGAGTTTGGTATTCAGAATGTGGTATATAGTACATGGGTGAGACCTGTGGTGTACAACTGAGAGGTGACCATGGAAACTTATTTGCAACTTTAGGGAATTACACTTTGTCAGCTACTTCCTGTTCCTCTGGCCAAAAAAGGTTGGAACTTTGTCTTTTCACTCTTTTTATTTGGGGAGGGGGGTCAGGTACTTTTTATAACTGTGTCTGGGGACAATCAGCAGGAGAGATGAGGGAGGGAGGGAGGGAGGGAGGGAGGAAAGAGGGAAGAAGGGAGGGAAGAGGGAAGGATGGAGGGAAGGATGGAGAGGAGGAAGGAGGGAGAGAGGGTGGGAGGTGGGATGGAGGGAGAAGAGAGGGAGGGAGGGAGAGAGGGAAGGAAGGAGAGAGAATACACATGCCACCATGCATACCTGACTACTAACCTCACAGTCACCCACATTCTTGCTTCTGGGCTGAATCAGGAAAATATAGAATACAGAAGAAACACAGCAGAGGATGTCCCTACTCCCTGAGACAATTAGGGGTTCCCATTCTCACCCTTCAAGTAGAAATTGAATTTTTTCTTGAGTACTGTTTTACATCCATTCTGTACCTCTGGGTTGGGATGCCTTTGACCAAGGTGTTGTCAGAGCGGGAAGGAAAAGGGTAAACTGATGTGGTCCTGTCTCACAGCCTGGTCGTCGTCACACCCAACCCCTGTTCTTTTCTATCATTGACTTCACAGGGCCTGCAGGTGGGTTTTCCATGCATTGCATTCAGGTTGGGGGCTGCATCGGATAGGGTAGAGAGGATGCTTGTGTTTGATGTTTGGGTTAGTCTGGAAAACATGAATTATCTGCATATCCAACAGAAAGATCTAAGATGAAGCACGTTCTGCCATTTGAACATCTGTCACAAGATGGAGTGCCCTTCCAGGCAGCATTTGGCTAAGAATGTCACCTCCCCCTTTGCAGGTACTCAGCTGACTGTGGAAATCCACCCCCAAGACACCATGCCCCAGCTGCTTAAGAAGTTCTCTTTGGCTAAACGTACGTACACATTCAGGGCTGCTCAAAGAGAGGGCGGGCAGGGGCAGGTGGGTGAGACAGATTCCAGCATGAACATCTGAGCAAATCAAAGAGGGGGCTTGAGCCTCCAACCTGGGAGAAAAGAAACATTACTGTTCTATACATGCCCACTGTGTTCGCCCATCATGTTAACTTCTATTCTTATTGCTGTGACCATATGATGAGAATCGACTTGAGGGAAGAAAGATTTATTTTGGCTCATGGTTTGGGGAGATACAGTATACGGTGACAGAGAAAGTTTGGCAGCAGGAAGTTCCGTAATGGCAGGAGTGTGCAGCCGGACTCATCATTGCCTCGTGTGGTGGTCAAACAGGAAGCAGAAAATGAACAGGAAGTAGAACTGGGCTTTAGAGACTCAAGACCTGCCCATCAGTTACCCACTTCCTCCAGAGAGGCTTCACCTCTAAAGGTTGTACATCCCTCCAAAACAGCACTAATATCCAGGGACTGAGTGTCACATACATACATCTATGGGAGCATTTCACAGCCAAGTACGACACGCAGATGCTACTGTTCTTGCATCTCTGTAATGTGGTCCAGGTGATGGTGCACCTACTAATACTGAATCCTCTCACCAGATTGTTGCTACCAGCCGTTCTAAGATGCCATCCGTGGGCTGCCAAAAATCATGGCATGCACAGTGCTAAGCACTTCCCGTGCCTCAGCTTTGACCTTTCTGCAGATGCTGGTATTCACCCCGTGTTTTTTCAAGTGGGTAAAGTGAGGCTCAGAAGGGAGAAACGAGTGTTCAAGAAAGAACACTGCCAAAAGATAAAGACCCAGGTCCAACTCTACAGCCCCCGATTTTAGCTGTAATATGTGGCAATTGTCAGTATATATAGGCAGGCAGGATGCTGACTGCGGTGACTCTCCATCCTCACCCTGGCCTGCCACTTGGCTGAGAAAAGAGGCAGAAGAGGCTCAAATCCCCCCCCCATGTCCTCTCAATGATGCAAAACCCTTCAAGGCTACCTTTGCAGCCCTCAGCAGTTAGGGCCCCAGGAAGGCAGTGTTGTGTGACTCTGGGCTCCACAGGGTGTTTTCACTTAACCTTCTTTTACAGTCCTTTTTTTTTTAACATATAGAAAAGGAGGAAAATAAATAAGACACCCTTGTAGGATTGTTCTTAGCTCCCAGTAAACACTAACTATTCAGAGCCCTGTCATTCCGTCTGAAGATGTAGGAGGAGGGGAAAAAAGTTCCAAGGGAAAACAGAACCTATTTCGGGGAATGGAAAACACCTTCTCAGCTTTCAGTTCCTATATTTACAGCCTGAAGTGGCTCTGGGGGCTAAACCACCTGCCTTGGTGAGCCCACCCTCGGTTCCGAGAGGTTTCATTAGGCACCACGTCTTCCTGGCCTGGCTTGGAACCAGCAGCAAACGCCTCTTTGCTTCTTTCTCAGGGACTCTACTGTTGCTCGCCATTCGCAGCACAGCGGCACCTACGCCAGGGCTGCATGACCTCCTTCTGGGCCCCACGTTCCATACGCATTACCTTTTGTACCTCTATTATTGCTCTTAACTTAGTCAGTTCTTATCTTGGGAAGACATAAAACTGCCTACATATATGGACAACTGCCACGCACGTATTATAGCTAGAACCAGAGACTTTGGAGTTGGGCCTGGGTCCTTCTCTCTGGGCCAGGCTAACTTTCTTGGACAGTAATTTCTCCTTTCTGAGCCTCGCTTGACTGACTTGGAAAACACGGGGCAAATACAGGTCCAAAGGCTGAGGCACAGAAAGTACTAGAAGAAACCGGTTTGTACCTATAGCATCTGCAGCTATGTTCCAAGATGGTAGGATGCAGAGGAGGGATGAACCCCAGCTCCATGTGGTCCTGATGCAGGGTATAAAGCCTTGAGATCACAGCACGTTCTGACTCAGCTCAAAGACCACAGGTCTCTTTCCTGCCATCCATTCCCTGTTTCCAGTCTGTCCTCTGGCCCAGCAGACCTCATGGAAGGTCTAGCCACAGTGCATCGTGGGTGGGAATGGGAGCAGGGAGTCTATGAGGGCAAGTATGAACAGGGAGAGCAGCCAGGACTGCTACCTAGAGAATCATCCATGCTTGCTTTTCTGTTTCTTCTGAGGTATCTCTGACCTTTGGTATATTACAGGTTTACAGGGTGATAAAAATGGAAACATGAGACCCCGGCAGCCCGGAGGGAAAGATGCCCATGGTGAGTCCCAGGCCTTCTCTGGGGCCTCTTGGGAAAGTAGTGAGTTGGCCTCATGGTCCAGCCTCCAGCCAATTGGAACTGACTTGCTGGGACATCAACAGTCTGAGACCATCTGTGTATCTGGGAGAAAGAGTGTCCTGATTGGCTAGTAGTGTCTGCCACAGATACAGGTGAAGAGGAAAAACTCTTATATCCTCCCAGTGCTAAAGATTAACCCCTTTCTGATTACACAACAGTCTACTACAGACTATGGTGGACTCTGGATGCAGCAGAGTGATGTTAATTTGGAGCTGGAGATGTAGCTCAGTTGGTAGTGTGCCTGCCTAGCATGCATAAAGCTCCAGGTTCAGACCTCAGAGCTAGACCAGCTGGGTATGCCGACATACTCCTGTAATCCTGGCACTCAGGAGACAGAAGCAGGAGGATCAGAATTTCAAAGTCACCCCACCCTCTGCTATATAGAGAAAACCAGTCTGAACTGGAGACCCTGTCCTTAAAAAATAAAAAATAAAAAAAGTAAAACTTAGACGGAGAACTTGGAATATACCTCAGTGGCAGAATGCTTACCCACAAGATTCAATCCCCACAGTGACAAAAAAAAATTGCGAAAAAAATAAATATAATGGAATGTCAAGTATTTATAGAGTAGGGAGAAGGTGGGTAGAAGGTTAAGGCAGAGAAAGAAACACTAAATGGGGTGATATGAGGTGATATATGGTCTGGATTGGGATCCCGCTTTTTCCTCAATTCATCTTCCCTACGCCTCAGTTTCCCCCTTGGTAGGCCAGATGCTAGCTATGGCTTCGTGCACACCTGCCTATTTTATTTGGCCTTAAAAATCAGAGTAGGGCTGGGCGGTGGTGGCGCATGCCTTTAATCCCAGCACTTGGGAGGCAGAGGCAGGAGGATTTCTGAGTTCGAGGCCAGCCTGGTCTACAAAGTGAGTTCCAGGACAGCCAGGGCTACACAGAGAAACCCTGTCTCGAAAAACCAAAAAAAAAAAAAAAATCAGAGTAAGTTAATTAATGCTCCTGGTGTTTTGAGTATCTTCCTATAAAATCATATTCTCCAATTTGATTCTTATATAATCTGCTCGGAAGGTAGATTTAACGAGGCATGAATCATCATGGGTATTTTGAATATAAAATATCAAATATTGTAAAAATGGAGCCAGGAAAGGAGGAACTAATAAAATAGAAATTTTAACACCAATTTTAGAAATGTCGTCCTTCTAAACCAGAAGGCAAGGAAGAGCTAAACTGAATGGAAGCCTGTGTGGTGTGAAAGCCCACCTGATCCCCACTTGTCACTCTGGCACTCTTATCAGACAGAGACGGAGGCAGGCTGAGGAGAACTTTGAGACGTGAGGCACTCAGAAGGAGCTGGCTAGTTATTCCCCTTCTGGTGGGGGTAGCTGAAGTATAGTTGCCTTTGGACCACACTTGATGGTTATATCTGCGTTAAGATAGCCCAGCTCCAACTCTGTGGGTAAAGATGAGACATGATGATGTCACCTCCTGAGTCCAGATCTGCCTCCCAGAACTGACTGGGGTACTCCTGTATCCAATGGGAAAACCTAGATAGACACTGGCCATAAACCAACATCAGCATCCTGTTTTCTCTCTTCCTTTCTACCCCCATGACCTGACTCAAAGTCTTGTTCTCCTACTAAGACCCTGGTGACCAGCTCTGCCTTGAGGTACCTTACACCAAGCACTTGGATGTGGGCCCTCCCTGGTTAAGAATATCAGAGACCAGCAACACTGCTTAGATACTGTTTACAGAAAATTTAAAAAAAAAAAAAACTAAAACTACTTATGGGGTGGGGAAGTGGATTGCATTATTCCTTCAAGTAATTGTCTGGGCACAATTGTGTTAGCCAAGGTTTTTAGTGCTGAATCTCCAGGGTCTTCAAAATAATCTCAAGTTCCCTGTGGATCTTCAGGATGACCATAGGTATAGTCACAGTTCCCAGACGACTTTGTCCAATGAAATGTTTCTAGGAGGTACAGGAGATACGGCTCTTGGAATGAGTGTGTCAGTGTAGGAAAGGTAAAGGAGTCGTGGATCCTCCAGGTGACTGTTAGGTTTGAGCTCACACACACGCACACACACACACACACACACACACACACACACACACACACACACACACCCCGTGCTGACTTGGTCTCCCTGTGTTAACAGCCTATCCCTGGGACAGATCCAGTTTGAAATCCATGCCCCTGGACCTCCGGCACTTTGAAAAACTGGATGCCTCTGCCTCACAGGTAGGAGAATTGACCCCCTGGCTAAGGTCCCCAAAGGTGACTTGGAGTTCCCAAGTCAGAATTAAAAAGCCCACCTCCAGGCCTCTCTTGAACATACCCCGAGTAAACCAGATGGATAGTCGAGGACTGTCCTTTCAGTGTACCTTCGTTACTTTGTTACTTTGTAACAGCTGCCATCAAATAACTGGCAGGAGGTGAGTTGATGGCTTACAGTTTGAGGAAGTACTTTGTGCAGGGAAGGGATTGGCAGCAGGAGCATGAGGTGGCTAGACAAATCGCAACCCTAGGCAGGAAAAGAACAGACAGGAAATGGAGCTGGCTATAAAACCTCAAGGCCTGACCTACTTCTTCCAGCAAGGCTCTGCCTCCTCAAGACTCCACGACCTTCTAAAAGAATACCACCAGTTAGGGACCAAGTGTTTAGGAACATGAGCCTATGGGAGACATTACACATTTAAACACCACCAGTGTGGGCGAGGAACAGAAGGCCCAAGGGTTGTGTTAAGTCCATAGGTGGTGTTTTAGTTACTTTTCTCTTGCTGTGATAAAACACAATGACCGAAAGCACCTTGGGGAAGATAGGGTTTATTTCATCTTATAACTTGTAGTCCCTCATCCAGAGACAAGGAGGCAGGAACTCAAAGCAGGAAGCCTAGAGGTGGGAACCGATGCAGAGGCCATGAGGAACACCGCTTACTGGCTTGCACCTCATGGCTTGCTTGGTCCTCAGGCCTTGCTCAGCTTACTGTCCTGCAGCATTCAGGGCCACCAGGCCAGAGATGACACTGCCTCCCACGTCAACCATCAACTAAGTCAATAAGACAAGCTTGTCCACAGACCAATCTGGAGAGGGTATTTCTCAATCGAGATTTCTTCTTCCCGAATGACTCTAGCGTGTGGCAAGTTGACATAAAACTAGCCAGCAGAGATCAGGTTTACTACATCTTAACCATAGCCACAGGCTGCTGTAGCTACCCAGATACCTGCCTGGCTGGTCCCAGATGAAAAGAGGAAATCTGAGGTGGCTCTAGCTCCTGGGATTCAACTGGCCAGCACGCATGCCCTGTCCGACTCTCCTACCTCCACATTAGTTATCCCCAGACACCCTCTGCCCTCCTGACAGGAAGAAGAGTAGCTGGCCACAGTCGGTGGGTGTTACACTCCCATCTTTCCCTGGCCCCAATAGAGTCTGGTCTTTCTGCTCCCAGGTGACAGTCAAGAGTGGCCTGAATGAGCTGGTGAGTGACTTGCTCCAGGAAGCCCACAACGATCTGGAAAGAGTCAGAGCCATCTGGATCTGGATCTGCCACCATATAGGTATTGCCACTAGGGGGTAGCCCTGGGGACCCTGGATGCCCCCTTCCTTCAGATCCCTACTTCTGTTGTTTCATCAAAGTGAGGAGTTAGGTTAGGGAAAAGTGCCTAAAGTAACCAAAAGCTAACCGAGGAAGGTAAAAGCCACCCTCCTGAAGCTGCCCTCCCTGGGTCCAGGGTTCCTAGTAAGGCCACTCTACAGAGATGAGAACCCAGGATGGGCCAGTGTGAAGAGGGTGGCCGCAGGCTGAGGAACACCAGAAGGTCCTAAGACAAGGGCCAGCAAGGGCAAGTGCTCATCTCCCTGTCTCCTGCTGTCCCACCTGTGTCCTCGGTCACTGGCTTCCACCTACTCCCAGGCTTGTCCGAGCCATCTCGGGGACCAGGGCCTGAGCAGCTGCCCCCCCCCGCCCCCCTGCTCTCCATGAGACAGTTAATGGAATCTCACCAGGTCCTGACAAGTCACAAAAATAAATGCTTGCCAAAAGCCTGCTACCCCTTGCCGAAGTCTGAAAATGGGGAAGATAGTGGCCGACTGAGTAGTGAGGTGGACCCTTGGTCCTTTGACATGAAGAACAGTCAGTGTCTCACCTGGATTTCCCCTCTTTGTCCTCCAGGTACAACTTAGAAAATGTACTCACTCGAGGTCTGAACCTGAGGGAAGCTGCCTCCTACCCTACACCACCAGCAGCTTTTTTCCCCTCTTAGACAAGGTTTCATTAGGCAGTCCTGGCTGGCCTGGAACTCTCTATGTAGACCAGGCTGGCCTTGAACTCACAGAGAGCTGTCTACCCACCTCCCTCTTCTGAGTGCTGGGATTAAAGGCATGCACCATGAGGGACAGGTGGTCCTCTCTGCTTTGGCCTCCATGTCCCTTTTGCCACCTACACAAAAGGTGACCACATCTGGCTAGGTTGGGGTCCTGTTTCTGTTCATGCCACCATTTCCTCCTGAGCACAGCTTGGGGTGGAGGCCATGCTATGGGCTCTGTGGCTTTCCCTTCCTCACTGAGCTGTCCTCATGCACCTGGGAGCCTTTTTTGCTCACAGCCACCTTCTCTGTCCTCCAGAGTACGACGTTGAGGCTGCCCAGGAGAAGGACCGCCAGGCCTTCAAACCCACTGACATCCTGAGGACCCAGAAGACCAACTGTGATGGCTACGCCGGCCTCTTTGAAAGGATGTGCAGGTAAGCAAGAGTCCCCGGGCTGTCACCCGACTGTGTCCTCCTTTCCTCTCCTCCCATCCCTCTGTGCCTCTGCCCCCATGCCAGGTCTGGACCTTGAGTTTGCAAACTCTGCTTGGGAATCCAAGTGAGTCCTGAAAAGGTCAATTTCTCCCTTTTTAACACCAGCGTAATTGACTTTGGACCATCTGCCGGGCTTCGCCATGCATTAACATAATGGCAGATGAATGTGCAAAGATAATTTGGTTATAAAAGGCCCTTTTTCTGCCTTCTCCCTTCACTGTGCAGCTGAAGGTTAAAAGAATGGCAGGCCTGGAAGCCAGAGGACAGTGGCAGCTGCTGCCAAGGGCACGATGAAAGGCTGTCCTTTGAGGAGGGGGAGTGGCCATGCCTGGGACGATCCATGGGTAGGAAATCTCAGTAGGCAGGTAGTGGTTCTCTGTGCCTTTAGGCCCCATTCTCAGAGCTATGGCCCAGATGCAGGCCTAAGTGGGAGAACAGGCTGTGCTACTTCCCAGTAACCTCTAGACAGTCTCAAGTCTAGAGGAGTCATACTGATCCCTACAGCTTCCCTATCTGAGATCTCCTGGGTTCTCCTAGAGAACAACCAGGAAGCCCTGGGGAGTCACCAGAAAGGGAGTGATTGGCTATGTCTCTGAAAAGCTGTGAGCAGGTCTCAGATACCCAGTGTCCACCTATCAGGGCTGCAGGTGGCCGTTGTCAAGCCGTAGTAATAAATGATCCCCAGGCAAGCAGCCGGCATGGCTTAGTGTTGTGCTGCTGGTCCCCTGTGGCCTTGTGTGCACTTGTGTGCATCCTGTCTTGAGATGCACACATCTCATTCTTGGCCTGAGGTCCAGTGCCTCCCAACCCTGTATTACCACTTCCAGGTATGAACAGATCCCTGACTAGCCCTCCTGCCCAGCTCCCTGCTCCAAACTTCCACTTCCCATCTCTGGAACCCTAACCTCAGAGGCAACCTGGACAGGATCCATTCTGGCTGACCCATTCTCCCCCCACCACCTCCCGCAGCAGTTCCTTCTACTCCTCCATGTTCCCAGCAGCATCCCCAACCCCAGAGCCAGGTGCCCTGTTGCCTTTGGGCCTCTCTGTCCCTGGGTTCCCAGTGTCTTCCAAAATCCTCCAAAACCTGACCTCGGTCACCTGTTGGTTCTGCACCTCGCAGCAACACCATGTGTGCTGCATGCCTGTGCATGCATGCATGTGCACACATGTTCCCATGTGTGCACAGTCCTTCCAGGCACTTCTCTGGGCCCCACCCCAGAGCCTCCTTCCCATCCTTTGACATCTGACCTTGACTACTAACTCGTGTGTGTTATGTTAGGTTTTCATCTCATAGCTCCTTATTCCAGATGATGCTAAGGAATCAAACCCAGGGCTACTACCAAGCTTTATCCCTCCCTTGAGGGTGCTTGAGACAGAGTCTAGCTATGTAGCTCAGGCTGGCTTTGAGTTCACTGTGTGTCGAGGCTGGCCTAAGTGCTGGGATCGGTGTTCTAGCAACTGTTATGCTAATCACTTTTTAACTCTTTTACATTTAATTAGTTAGTTAGTTAGTTAGTTAGTTATGCCTCTGTCTGTCTCTGGGGAGGAAGGGAGGCATATACATGTCATAGCATTCATGTGAAGGTCAGAGGTCAACTTTCAAAAGTCAACTCTCTCTTTGTAATATGAGGGACTTGAACTCAGGTCATCAGGCTTGGTGGCAAGTGCTTTTACCCACTGAGCCATCTTGTCAGCCCACTAATAACTTTTTTGAATTAAAAAAAAAATGCTCACTGTGCGCAATCTGCAAAATGTACAAAACAGGGAAAAGAACTAATTGTCTCGCAATCCCCTACATGGCAGTCGCAATAGTGATGCCCATATCCCTTCCCAGGCGATAGTGACACCCATTTCCCTTCCCAGGCTTGTTCTCAACACAGTTCTATCTGTGCTCCTTTCTTCCTGTGTCTTACTTACCACCACCACCCCGCCCACTTCTTTTCTGCCTCTCTGTGAACACACAGTACACCCTCAATAGGCATTAACACACAGTAGGCCTTTCATAGGCATTTCCAGAATGGTGAGAAGTAGCAGGAAAGATAGGCCTGGTAGACTTGTGTGTTTTCTTTTAAATAGCAGTTTTCAGTGCCTGCCTGGCATCTTTCAGAATGTGGTTGTTTTCATAGGAATTTGTAAATTTGAAAACACTTGGATTTTTTTTCTTAATTGATTCATTCTTTCACAATTTCACACACACAGGAATGACTGTGAATGCACGGTCCTCTCACCTCCTTCCCCTCCCACTGAACCCCTTCTTCCCAACAGACTCCACCACTCTGGGTTTATTAGGGTTGTCTGCAAGAGTCGGAGTTAGTTAAACAAGGGCAGTTTACCACTGAAAAATTTGGCTCTCCTGCCCCTACTAACTGCCTAGAACTTCGAGGCCCCTTCCCCATTCTCGATGGAATTCAGCTCAGGCTCCTCAACACAGGACTCCTGCAGGAAGCAACAACTGCTGTGAGTCTTGCAAGCATGTCTGTGTGTCTGTCTCCTGAGACTCCTCGCTCACTATAGAAGTGTCACTGGTACAGCCAGAAAGACCAGGGCCCCCATCCCTAACTGACCACTTATGAGTTTTGTTCATTTTGGTAAGGCAAGTCTCAGTTTCTTCATCTGTATTTTAGGGGCTGTACTTCTTTCATGGGGGAACAGTAAAACGGTTGAAAAGAGGGAACATGCCACTTGGAGGTGTCATTCAGCTGACTTCGGACATGCTATTTTTTAAAGCTTGCCCCATCTTTCATAAGTATAGGAGCATTTTTGCGGAACTTTCCTACTGACTCTGCCAGCCCACCCACATAGATCCAGAAAACTGACGCTTGCCTTGATTGAAACTGTCAGCTCTCTGACCTGGTCCAGATGCTTAACAATGGTCGCATCCTGCCCTGCAGCTCATCATTAAAATACACTCCAACATTTTACATCTGTTAAAGTTAGTCTCAACCTAGCGATGACAGTGCTCAAAACTCCTCGCACTGCCCGGGACACTTAACAGTAGTTCAGAATTCTGTGAACTCTCGTAAGTGTTGCCTTAAAGATCAGTAGCCCATTCATGCCTGGCCTCCCTAAGCCCCCTTACCCCTGAAATAACTGCCAATCATTTGGTAAATCCATTAGCTGACTCCTTAATAATTGCAGACTGCAATCCACACTTGCTGCTTTAGTCTGCGGACTGCCAGGGTGGCCTCTTAGGAAGAGTCGTCCTCGGAAGCCCTGCCTAATACTCTGCTTCCTTGCCATGGCCTCATTAAAGACTGATGTAATAAAGTAGTTTGGTGAGGACTTGAATATTTTCAGGCATTATTCACTTTCCCCTTGTCTTTCCTAAGTTTCTGACATGGTGTGTTTTGTTAGTTCTCTCCTCCCCTGTGTAATTGCTGGTCCAGATTCTTTCTGACTTTCTATCATTGAGCAGTAAGTCTGTCTTACACACAGCCTTAA
Source organism: Tokudaia tokunoshimensis (assembly GCA_036184795.1). NCBI lineage: Eukaryota > Metazoa > Chordata > Mammalia > Rodentia > Muridae > Tokudaia > Tokudaia tokunoshimensis. The sequence continues at coordinate 103,653,418 of BTHU01000008.1, forward strand.
CTGATTCTGCATAATCTCCTTGCAGGGGCCAAGGTTAATTCCCCAGGCTCCGGCCACTGAGTCAGCCTGCAGTAAATTCTCTCCCTACTGTAATCACGGCCCCAGTAACACCAGCTAGCAGATTTTCCAGAGATTTGAGATAACCGGGGTTTATTACCAGTCTGAGGCTTTGACAATGAACAGACTGGTTGTCACCAATCATATATCAGCTGCATTTCCATCCATCTTCCATGACATCGTCTAGTGTCATGAGGAGCAAGGACAGAGGCATGCCTGCTTGGTTAGCTGCTGGTGGGCAATATGTCCATAGTAGCCGTCCAAGTCTCTAGGGAGATGCAGATTCTCCAGGAGCTAGATAGTCCTTGGTTCTTCATTTTCAACAGCATTGGAGACTGAACCCAGAGCCTTATATATGCTAGCCAGCTAAGAACTCTATCACTGAGCTGCATCTCCAGATCTTCACTAAGATTTTATTTTGAGACAGTGTCTCTCTGAGTTACCCAGGCTGATCTTCAACTCACTCTACAACTCAGGCAGGCCTTGTACTTGTAACTTTCCTACCTCAGCCTCCTGAGTAGCTCAAACTAAAGGCCTGTACCCCGCAGAGCTGGCTTAAATAATTTAATTATTGCCAGTGCTGGCTTTGTCACCTAAGGACTCTGAAAGGGACACCTAAACTCCCCCTTCCTTGTAGATACACTGAAAGAGGGTGCAAGCTTGAATTTTATCACTAATCATCTCTTCATTTCATTTTAGACCACAGACAGACTTACAAATTACAAAAAAACCAGAAGGCTGGTCTGTAAAAGTTCTGGCATAATTCGAAAGCTCTCAGACTGTGTCTCAGGATTGCTGTACCCCAAGATTGCTGTACCCCAGGTTCACTCTAGCTAGCTGTGTGTTCTCAAGTCAGGTAGCCTTTCTCTCTGAACCACAGTTAGACGGGAAACCTCTGAGATCATGTCTCACGAAGCCAGAGATGGAGAGATGTGTAGCAAGGACAGAGAGGTACCAAAGAACCTAAGATTTTGTAAGAAATCAAGTCCACGCGTTGAGAGAGATGCCGTTGCTTTGCCCTGCTTAGAAATCACACTCTTTCAACAAGATAACGAAAGAAAAGAATGTTTCCTTTACCACGGTCAAAGGCTGCTGTGTGCAGAGTGTCCCTGTGTGCCCAGCCCCTCACCCACACTACCAGCTACTCACAGGCTACTATAGGTGTATCCCACAGCTCTTGTGGCAGGGCCTGAACCATATCTGTATCAAACAACCATTATGGTCTGGACCCGTCAACTCCTCATTCAGTACCCAGGGGACACACCACAGCAAGCTGGTACACTCAGATCTTTGATAAGTGACGAGGAAATGCACTCATGGAAGTGAAGGTAGCTCCAGAAGCCAGCCAGAGTCACTAGGTAATGTGGTCTTCCATTTGCCTACCCCCTCTGCACAGTGCGTAGTCATCAGATCAAGGGTTCTTCCAAAGCCTCAGAGCATTGGTTGGGTCCCTTAGCCCCAGACCTGGCTGGGGATGGGCTGCAACTTTCTCCTGATATTCTGGGTGTCTCCGAAGCCTTGCTCATGAGTCCTGCATGCAAGGTGGCTTTGCACATCCTCCCTGGGTCGGTACACTGACAGTGGTATTGTCAGAACTCTCAGATGAAGAAGCAGGATTCTGCAGCCTAAGGTTGCTAAATAGACAGACAGCCTTGGGCTGTGTTTGGGGGTGCCTAGTCAAGAGACTCAGCAGGCGGAAACATGCCTAGGCTGAGATACCTTCTTCAACACTTTTTCTGGTCAGTCTGGCGTTTTACTGACAGTCCACAGATCCTCTTGCTTCTCAAGCATGAGCACTTCCAAGGCAGCCGCTGAGCCTTGTCTTACCGTGCGGTTCATTGTGTGTCGTGTGCTGCCCCTCCAGTGCCCTCTCCTGTGCTCGGCACACCATTTGTACGGTCAGAGCTCTTTCAACGATATGAAAGGGTCACGGACCACGATCTGATCAGGAGCCAGAGAGGCTGGACAGATAGTTCTACAGCCATCGTTTTATGCCTGTGAATTATCTAATTCATATAAAAACTGTGGATTATTGACAACACTTTACATTGTGACTTCTGTTCAATTCATCTTACACATAGTTGCCAGATAGTAAAATATCCCCCACGCCATACTCCAGCCATGCGTAAACTTACAGCTGACTTCATTGGTCCTCTGAGTTCTGCCACAGGCGTGCCCCACAGCCCTTTCTCCTTCTCCTCTGTCTGTCAGAGGAGAATCGTCCCCTGGAGATCACTTAATGCCAACCATCCTTTTTAGCCCGTAATGAGCCTGGCAAGGTCACTGTTGGAGGTAGCAATAGAGTCCTGATGTCCTGGTCGCACCATGTGGCCACCCATTCCAGCTTGAAGCAATACAGCTACATGTCCCTTGTCTCTCTTCCTCCTACGGCTCTTTCCTGGGCCAGGTCCTTCCCCACTTGCTTCTCCTGGCTGGAAGAATACCTGCCACTCACTGTTTAAAACAAGCTTCCCCCCCAAGAGGAGAAGACACAGTCTGCCTACGGGAGACCCCGGTTCACTCCAGCACCCAAAGATGATGTGGATGCTAAGTGTCCTCCTTCCTTCCTTGATCCTGACACCCTGAGCAGAGAGCAAGCACCAGACAACAATCCAGATCTCAGCATTCCGTTCACCCCTTGCCCTTCCAGTGAAGTGAGCCATTTGCAAACATGAAGGTTCCCAGGACTTCCCTTTGCCCTCCACACCAGACCGACGTTTACATACACAGGGTTTTTGAGCAACAATGGGAAATAATTCACTGAAGAATATAACATAAGTTTTCCCAGTCCTAAAACCAACACATAATTGTATTTTAAAATGTCGTTGTGCTCCCTCCCCTGCCCCAGCCTGCTTCTTCTTACAGTCCTGGAGATTGAGTCTTCACTCCTGAACTCAAGGCAAGCACTCTGCCCCCCGACCTACGGCCCCCTCCAAAAGAATTAAGATACAGGGGAATTTAAAGAAATAAAATCACCTATAATCCCATTTCCAAGGGACCAAGAATCTCTCCCCACCCATCCCTGCCCTCATTCTCCATGCATACATATATTTACACTCAGAGAGACTCTTGTCTGCCGTGGCTTCCTGCCCCAGGAAGACCTTCTGTTCTGGGACTTATTTTGGACCATCACCAGCAGAAAATCCTGCCATCAGGGTCTAGCAACTCTTGGTGTCTGTCAACAGGATGTCCCCAAGTGCTCCTGAAATATTTTCACAGAGCCCAGCTGCTATTCTCTCATGAGATTCCCTAGGAAGCCCTGGAGGCCTAAGGCCTCTTTGACACTGTATGCAGAAGGGCAGAGACCTGTTGTAGTAAAAATTAATTGATGATTTCTTCCCCACCCTTGATCATATAGTTCCCAAATAAAAGAAACAAAACCTTTATATTTAAAATAAGACATAAGCGCTAGAGCTGGGCAGATATCAACCTTCTGTGCTATTTTATTTTCTTCCTTGTCAATAACCCCAAAATATCACTTGCTGTTCCCCCTGGGCCACTCCTACTCCGACTGGCAGGTCCTCATGGTCATGTACTCATGATCTGCCTACCTCATGGTGTCTTCTTCCTTCTCTCCCCTCCTCTCTACTCTTGATCTCTGCCTCAGACCCCAAGCTCAGAACCAAAACCTGCTACAGGCTGTAGGCATCTTTATTGACCAATCAGGGATGACTTACACAGCATCACTTTGTATACATGAGGATTTCCTCATCTCTGGAAGCAACCAGATCTTAGGGGTCAGTATTCAGCATTACAATATGTAGCAACAGACCAAACCTCAACGGGGACCACCAAATGTCATCTGCTGTAAGGAGTCTCAGTGTGAGTGGCCTCAGAGTGGTTCTGCAGGGAGAGGAGGGGATGTGGTGACATATCATAGTTATCTGCATGTGAAGCAATGTGAAAAATGAGAATCTCTTCATTTTCATGCTACCACATTTGCCCCAGTGACCCAACAAATGATATGTAAGTGTAGATCAGTAATACTCAATGTGGTATTCTACTAAATACTAGCTGAATACCCATCTTCATGGGGAAACCTCTTCCTAGTCTCACAGCAAATGCATGATCTTCTTACCACATTAGTCTAAGACCCTGTTGTTTAATGTGACTGGAGATTCAGACCTGATGCATCCTGAGGGTGATCAGGCCCTGCTACCTGAAGCAGGCATCAGAAAGACACTCAGGGTTAGGACTGTGTAGAGGGTGGGGCAGTTGTTGGGGCGCAAATGGGGTTCCACTGAAGAATCACTTTGGGCATCCAGGACTCAGTAGACTTGTGAATTTACTATGCCAGTTTTTCACAAATGCAAGAAAGGTGTTGGGGCAGAGCAACTCAGCACCGGGGCCAGCAGCTCTATGTAGGTCAGACTGGTACTGTTCATTTGTCAATAGACTTGTTGGGGAGGAGCTGCTGAAGAGGGGTGCCAACGCATGTGGGGAAGGCAGGACCTTCAGGGGACTTGCTGATTCAGCCTTGGAGTGTTGGCCACAGCCCAGACCTGGTTTTATCAGGTCTCTAAAAGTGATTGGCATCCATCCCCCACAGTTCAACTTTCCCCAAAGTGATACTTACTTTGCTGCATTCCATGGGGATATCCTGTCAAAAGACTCCAAAGCCAGGGCCAGCCAGTCAACGTTTCCACTCCTCACGGAGCAGATAGAGACTTCAAAATGGTAGCTGTCTTAGAGTTACTACTGCTGTGATGAAACACCATGACCAAAGCAACTTGGGAAGGAAAGGGTTTATTTAACTTACGTTTCCACATCACAGTTCATTGTTGAAGGAAGTCAGGATAGAAACTCAAACAGGATACGAACCTGGAGGCAGAAGCTGGTGCAGAGACCATGGAGAAGTGCTCCCAATGGCTTGCTTAGTCTGCTTTTTATAGAACCCAAGACCACTAGCCCAGGGGTGTCTCCACCCACAATGGCCTGGGTCCTCCCCCTGTTAGTCATTAATTAAGAAAATGCCCTATGATCCTGCCTTCCAGTCTTACAGCCCAATCTTACGGAGGCATTTTGTCAGTTCAGGCTCCCTCCTCTAGCTCATGTCAAGGTGATACAAAACTAGCAATGCAGAGGCCCAGCCAGGTAGTCAGTGAAAGGTATTAATGCACCGTGGTGCTTTCTGTTCCTTCCTCATGAAGGCCAAAACTGATGGTCAGGTCTCCTAGCAGACAGCCCATTCCCCTAGGTTAGTTCTGGACACACCATTTTGCCTGCCTTCCCAACCCCATGCAGTGGGGAATAGCCAGGAATCAGATCTCAGCTATCTTCTGCCCTCACCACCAGCACCCACTCAAGGTGTGCTGGTTTCCCAGCCTCTGTGTTCCCAGCTCTTCATGTTGGTCTTCTTCCAAGAACATCTCGGTCCCCCTGCTCCCTGCATTCTCAAGGCTGTCCTCACCCTTGTCCTGATCTTTCCTCCTGAGGCACTGTGCTTCAGACCATGTCAAGCAGGCTCTGGGGAGACACTTCAGCAGTGAACTGAAAAGTTTCAGGGGAATAGTAAAACAACAGGGCTGCAGTCAGTCTGCACAGGCAGGGCCTGCCAGCACTGTGGATCCCTGTCCACATGCCCCCACCACTCGAGTCCCTTCTCAGACCCATGTCCCATTCCCAGAGTTGCTGGTGTGCAGTGTGTCACCGTGCCTGGCTACTCCAAGGGCTTTGGCTACCAGACGGGACAAAGCTTCTCTGGAGAGTTCGACCACGCCTGGAATGCGGTGTACCTTGAGGGTCGTTGGCATCTGGTGGACAGCACCTGGGGCAGTGGCCTGGTGGACACCACCACCTCCAAATTCACCTTCCTGTAAGTCTGAGGCTCAGTTTTGCCAGTGTCTTGTCTGTGTGTGGGGTGGGGACAAGGCTGAAGAAGGGCAGCATCTGGCAGAATGGAGGGCCAAGTAGGGGGTGGGGGTTGGGGGTGAGGAGGTGGGGGGTGGGGAGGTGGGGGGTGGGCTGGACAGCCTTGCCTAGCTACACTCACCCTCCCCAAAGCTTCCAGATCACTTGCAAGGAGCTGAATTTTCTTGTCACCTCATCCTGACTCTCCATGAGTCCTTGCAGCTAAACCCAGGAGTCCCTCCCGTTTGCCCCAGTCTACACACGAGGAGGGGCAAGGCTAAGGAGCCTCACGGCCGGCAGCTATGGTACCTCTATCTTCTCCTCCATTTCCTGTTCTCTGAAGGGGGAAGAAGGATGCGGTTGGCAGAGAGGAGAGGTTTAGGAGGAGCTGAGCCTCCTCGGCCCTTGCAGTACAGTCTGAACCACCATCATCCTCTAAGACTTGGCTAACCCTGAACGAAACCTTCAGCCAAGCATGCCATTCTCATGGGTCATGCCGTCCCTTGGTGGCCTTGGCCCCCCTTTATTTGGGAAACTGACTGCTCCCTCCGATGTGTGCAAGTGAAACCTTGACCCTCCACACTCACCCTATACAGTTGTTACTCTCAACAGTGTCCCCTTAGGCAGGGCAAAGCCTCCCAAGCCCAGGCTGTCTCCTTTTTCTTCTCTTTGTCTCTGTCTCTGACCAGCTCTAAGGAGCTACAGAAGTTCCCCCACTGCATACCCCCTCCCACCCAGGCACAAGGACAAGAAGGGTCCAACACAGCTAGAACACTGGCACCTTGCCTCCCTACCTCCCCGTGCACTCGAGGTCCGCACCTGCTCGACGGATCATGCTTTTGGTCCTTTCAAACTATTTTTGGGCCTTAAACACAGAGAGAGCCGTCTTTTCTATCTCACCCTATCCATAACATCCGAAGGCTCTGAGAGCAGGCCCTGAGACCATGCTGTGGCCTTGTCTCAGAAGGGACCTCAGATCCTGTATAGCCCCAGGGTCTGTGCACAGCCCCTGAAGAGTCTCCAGTGCCCACATCAGGACCACAGATCAACCTGCGGACAAGCGTGTGTTGTCAGCAACACCCAATCCAGTGGTTGGGTCAGCTAGGCAAAGGTTTCCCAAAGCTCCCCCGTGAGACACCCGGACGTGGGTGACAGTGGTCAGACCAACTTTTACACACGGCCCCTAACCAGGTCTTCCTCCACTCCAGCTACAACGAATTCTACTTCCTCACCCACCCCGCCCTGTTCATTGAGGACCACTTCCCAGACAACAAAAACTGGCAACTGCTGAAGCCACCCCAGTCTCTGAGGCAGTTTGAGAACAACATGTACCACAAGAGTGAATTCTACAACAAGGGCATGTTGAGTGCCCACCCAGAGATGTCCATGATCAGAACAGGTAAGGGAGGCGGGCACACAAGGCGGGGCACCGGTAATGGCTGACGCTCCCTTCTCCCTAGAGTGAGCCAAGAAGAGCAGACCACCAAGCTCAGCTATCTTCAGTGGCCTGATCTGACACTTGTTGTCCCTTGACACACCATGGAAACCATGGCAACTGGGTGTTTGCACACTCTTGAGGGAGCAAGGCCTGATCCCAGAATCACAGTCAAGGACCTCAAAGGACTCTCCCTAAAGGATTTGTTTCTCATGCCTCTCTGGGGATTCAGAGCCTGGTCCTGCTCTTGGCACACCACAGCAGAGGTCAAGAAGGCTGACCAGTCCACCTCCCCCTTCTCATCAAAGCCCAACCTGTCAGAACCAGCTCTGCCACCAGGAGGCCTCCACACATCCCAGACAGAAGGCCTGAGCTCCCAGAAGCAATCAACTAGGGGGGCCTGAGGGATGATGGCCTTGACCCCACCCCACCCCACAGGCTGATGGAGTAAGGGGATAGGGCAGGGGGTGCACCAGGGGGCAGTCAGGAGCAGACGCCTCTTACCCATTGCACTTCCCCACGGATTCTTGATCTGGATGCAGAGTTGACGTGGTCTCTGGTAAGTGACCGGCACGTGGCTGCTTCAGCTGTTGAAGTAACGGTCCACGGCTGCTCAGGTCAAAGCTCGTTTCCTGCACCTGAGTCTAAGAGAGGTCTGCAGTCTCTATCGTGAGACATTAAACCACAAGAAAGACTGGAGCAGACCACAACGCCACCGTGATCGTATTGCTGAGTTGAGTTTGCCTTTTTTTGGGAGATGTAAAAATGTAAACACCAGATTTCTTAATTTATACTAACCTAAAACTCAATTGCATATTCATTCATCCAATTACATATTCCATATTGTAAGAATATTTCTCGGTGCCTGTGAGTTGCCTTAAGAATAGAAATGGGAAGGAAGCAGAAGAGGGGGTGGGGCGGGGTGAAGAGGAAGGGGAGAGTCAGCGGATACAGGAAGGAGGGAAGAGGCAGAGAGGATGGAGAGGTGCCAGCCATGGTCCTTCAATGGCCTTTGGGGTCCCCAATAATTCTCCCCTTCTAAGATGCTCAGAACATTTCTGCCAAATGTTCTCTAAGACAGGCACTAAGTGCTTCCCAAAGAGCCCACAGTCCAGACAAAGGCAGAGTATAGAAAAGCACTCCCATGATTCATTCTGGAAATGGTGAGTTCTCTGGAAGAGGCCTCCAGCATCTCCCCAGCACCCTCAGCACCCCCCAGCATCCTCCCAGCATCCCCCCAGCATCCCCCCAGCAACCCCCTAGCAACCCCCAGCCTCCCCCCAGCATCCCCCAGCCTCTCCCCCAGCATCCCCCAGCCTCCCCCAGCACCCCCCAGCCTCCTCCCAGCATTCCCCCAGATCCTCCCAGCATCCCCCAGCCTCCCCCAGCCTCCCCCAGCATCCTCCAGCATCCTCCAACCTCCCCCCAGCATCCCCCAGCCTCCCCCCGCATCCTCCAACCTCCCCCCAGCATCCCCCAGCCTCCCCCCAGCATCCCCCCAGCATCCTCCAGCCTCCCCCCAGCATCCTCCAGCATCCCCCCAACCTCCCCCCAACATCCCTCCGGCATACCCCTGGCACACACACACACACACACACACACACACACACACACACACACACATATACACAGGGGAATCAGTACCCTCTTCTGAACCATTACACACACACACACAAAGGACATTCACACAAAGATACACATGCACACACATAAAAATAAACCTTTTGTTTAAGACGTAAGACTTGAAGGAGACAGCACTCTTTCCATCCTTTTAGGCCCCTCCCTGTTCTGGAATCAAGTTAAATATCTAGACAGGCTTCATCTAACATAAACCAAGTTAGAGAATAAAGGAAAGGAACACATATGGCTAAGGTAGGGTTTTCTTGCCCCATCCCCCACCCCACCCCACCCCACCCAGTTATTACAGTTATCAGCTGTTTAAAAAAAAAATACGCACCCAATTGAGTCAGAAGAAAACCGAGTTCAGGGCCATCGCATTGGTAAAAATCAAGCTTGGTAGAAATATTCACACCACACAGACATGAACGCACACTGTAAGTCCCACCTTCTCCCTAGCCATTAAGCACTGAGCAACACACACTGGATCTGTCTCACCTAACCACGACTTCCTCTCTGCAGTGAACGGAAAAGCCACAGTCACCATCGAGAGCCGTGCCCCAACCCTGTTCATGTTTATGCTCAACGGCAAGCAGGAGCACGGGCTCCTGAGCCTCAGGAAGAACGGGATGAAGCTGGAGGTGTACCCCCCAACCATGGGCACCCACAAGCTGCAGATCTTCGCCAAAGGCAACTCTGAGATCTACAGCTCGGTGCTAGAATACACGCTCAAGTGCAACTATGTAGACTTCTCCGTCCGGCTGCCAGCCGAGCTTCACCAGCCCGTGGGCCCCAGCTGGTTCTCAGAGCAGATGGGCATCACGAAGCCCTCACACCCCGACCCCATCATTCACACCAGCGACGGTCGCTGCTCCATCAGCTTTGGCGTGGAAGAGGGCATCAGCGTCCTGGCATCCCTCCACGGCGATGACGGCCCCATCACCGAGGAGACGCAGCGGCGCTACATCTTCCAGCTGAACCGAGAGAAGAGGACCGAGCTCAAAGTCCAGCTGCCCCGTTCGGGCAAGTTTGCCCTTAAGATCTTTGTGAAAAAGAGGCAAGAGCAAGGAAACTTCGTCTTTGTCTTCAACTACCTCTTGTGCTGTGCCAACACCAAAGTGAACTGGCCTATGTTCCCCGAGAGCTTCGGCAACTGGGGGCAGGACAATGAACTCCTGGAGCCTCTCTCGGGCGTACTTCCCGCCAACCGCAACATACCCTTCAAACTAAAGCTGCATGGTATCGCCAAGGCCCTGGTGAAAGGGCAGGACACGTGGCCCTTGACCCTTAACCCTGAGGGCTACTGGGAGGGCAGCTGCAACACGGCCGGCTGCCAAGACGTCTATGTCATGGTGCTAGAGAACGCTAATCACAACTTCTACAGCTATATCCTGAAATACAAAGTGAACGACCAGTGAGAGGCTGCATTCTCCAGTCTCCCAGGGCTACGGCCAGCCCTACCCAGGGAGGGCCCAAGCTAAGTGCAGAGAGCCCGGGCCACCATTAATTTGCATGAAATCACCTCTAGGCCTCTGCATCAGTCCCCCCTGCCTCAGTTTCCCTGCTTTGCCACAGGCACTGAGGAATTCTTCTGCCGAAGGCTCACTCAGTGTGGCTGTGGATGAAGGGACAGAGGCAAGGGTCCTCTAGAAGAAAAAGGTGCTATGTAAATCCAAGGTATTGTGAAGTGTATGCCCCTGCCTGGGCCTGCTCTCCTGTTAGTACTTTGTTGCTATAGAGTTGGGTGGGAAAGTGGAGGTGTTGCCAGTGCTGAAAGCTTTTCCCCACGATGCCTAGAGAATTCTCTTCCTGCCCCAATGATGTTTGAAGCTGAATCTATTAGAGAGGTGTGTCCCCACCCCAAGTAACATGGTGTTTCCCCATTACTTCTGGACCCCCAGGGAATGTTGGGCCTGCCCATCTTCCACATTCCTAGTGCTTTTATTAGCTACTTCATGCTCTTAAGAGCTTGCAAAGGGGGGGGGTATAAAAAGCAAGCTAGCTGACCCTCAGTCAACTGGGGGCTGTTATCTCCCAAGCCCTTGAGTCTCTGAGCTGTGACAATGGCAGAAAAGCATGCCCTGGCTGAGGACCAGGGATGGTGTGGTTTTGGAAGTCCAGCATCCCACATGTAAGGTAAAGATCCCTGATTCTGTGTGCCTACCAGAGTTTAGCTGAGGGCCTGAAGATGCCCCTCCAGCCACCATCAGGAGCCTCAAATGCCTACCTACATACCTGTTGGGAGCCTGGCTGATGACCGTGAGTGGAGACCTGGGTCCTGGGCAAACAGATGAGTCCCATCAGTACCAGGGATGGTATATGATAACAAGATGCTGCTCCTTCCTTACAAGCCAAACCAAGCTGAGGGGACCACCACCTGCCCCTGGAGAAAGTGTTTGTGCCTGCCTCTGAGAAAAGCCCTATCATAGCCATCTTCCCTCCTACCTTCCTCTGAGATGACAACCCCTGCCCTGAGTTCAACCTTCCTTCCATTGGGAACAGCTCAGAGCCTCTCACTTGCTCCGGTCTGTCCTAAAAAGCCTGAGCTGCCTAGCTGGCCCTCAGCAGCACCTGAGGCTGCTGTTTCCATGGCAACCGCTGGGGAGGGGGGAAGCAGGCTGCTGCAGGCAGAGAAGGCCTGAGGACAGCCCCAAGAGGCTCTCGCAATAGCATCCCAGTCCACGCTGTGCTCCAGGATGGTCCCTAGCAAAGTTCAGGGTTCTAGGACTCTGCTCACTGTGCCCAGTCTCAGGACTCCCATCCCTCACTGCTCTCTGAGGAATAGCCTCGGACTCAGCTCCAGCCAGAGCCAGCCTGGGGTACTCACAGTCTCTGCGGTCAACTCTTTCCTCAGTAAGAGCTCATCAGACTCCTACGATAAGTGACTGACCCCACCCCACCCCCACCCACCCATGCTGGATGCTGGGACTGTAGAGGTCTCAGCCATAGGACCCAGCCATAGGCACCCACATCTCTGGGTGGGCAGTCTGCCAAGTGGAACCTATCTGAAGACCTAGGGTCCCAGAACTTCAATTCTTCATTCCCTTCTGCCCCTTTCCCACAGGTCCCCATTGCTACCCACCTGATACCAGATAGCCTCCCCCCCACCACCACCACCACCAGATTAACCTCACTTGTGATTAGCATGGCTGCTGGGGGTTGAGCTGCCTTGGCTCGTGTCCAGGCTCCTCCGGCAGTCTTGGCCCAACAGCATCTTGTCACTCACTCCTGGAAAACGCACAAAAGTGTGGTGGGGTGGGGTGGGGGTGGCAGTGTCTCCGCTACAAGAAAACGGTGGAGTTCGCGCTGCCTGGAAACAGCCTTTCCTCACCCCTTTTATTTTATGAGCAGAAAGAAGTGTGCTATGTTTTAACGAAATAATAAGTGCTTCTGCGATCCCTGCCACTCGCTAGACACAGCCGCGACAGCCACTGCTAACCCTGCAGAAAACGATCCCCATGTTTTTCAAAACAGCATAATTAATCCATTCTGGAGCTTGTGGAGGATGCTACCCCAAAATACAGGAGCTGTCTCCTCAGCACCAGAGACCCAGACCGGGCCTACACGCCCACCCTCCTCGTTTAACCAGGCAGTCCCTTTGTCAAGGCAGCTCGGAAAAACTCCTGCATTTCTTTTTATTGAAGCAAAGATACACGAAACTGAATCCAATCTTCATGAATTTTTACACGCATGCTGCTCAGGCTGGAAATTTGGAGGTTGCGTTTTGAAGGCTTTTTATTCAAATCCCCCTCTTTGTCTGCTGGTCCACGAGTCTCATTGGCCAAGCAAATAGCACGAGCGCCCCCTCTTGGTTGGCATGCGAAGTTGCCACCGCTGCAAAGCCCCAAGCTTTTTATGATGTTGGTTAAAAAATCACTAGGTGCTTTCTCTTCCGTTATGCTGTCTACGGCATCCACATCGTGGATAGTCATCCTGGTGGTGGATATGCCAAGGTCAGCGTTGCCACACAGACCGTGAGAAGAGCCTGGGGAGACTTCCTGGCCTGGCGTGGTGAAAAGACACAGGATGGGATTAAGAATTGAGCGCCTTGCCCAGAAAGCCTTTCCTGAGGCAGAAACCCTGGGCACAGGAATGCCTGGCTGGGGTCACTGTGATCACACTCATTACTATGGCAATGACAGGCTGAAACTGATCAAACTCAGCATTTTGCCAGGCAGGCCCCAGGATGGGTGCCAAGGTGCAGAAGGATGGGGCGTGATGGGGTAAAGGGGGTGCAATTAAGCTCTTTTCAGCTTGCTTCAGAAGTGCCACCAGCTCAGCTGGACTGTTCTCTATCTGATTGTGAATATTTTGAGTTCTCCATATGTTACATTGTCCCACCAGGACGGACTCCTCCCGGCCCACCGAGATCAAAGAGACATAAATAGATTAACTGAAGCATGAAGGATTTGAGCTAGATATAAAGAACCATTTCCTGTTGTGAAGCAGGAGGGACACATTGCCAACAAACTCTGCGAAATTCTCAAAGGACTTGAAAAGGAGGAAAGTTACCCCAGCGGTCCAGCATTTTCTTTACCATGCTTACTGAAGTGGTTGGGCTCTCCCTCCGCTAATTCTTCAACTACACTGGTTGGCTGGCAGTAAAGACCAGGCTAATGGTGTGACCATACAGCTCACTATTGTCGGATTTCCAAGGCAGTTTATCTGAGGTCTGTTGTTTCCTTTCATCTGGAGTAAGCAAAGCCTCGGAGGGGACTGTCTCTCCTAACGTGTGTGCTGACTTGTGTGGGTCACTGGCTGCTGAGGATGCTGTCCTCACACTGTTGCTGCGGTTCTTCTTCAATAAAATTTATATTCATTTTTATCCAACAATGTAATTATCGATCCATCCTTATCGCTGCTCTTACAAGGAGAAAAAAAAAAACACCAAGGGGGGAGGGCAACACTTTCATGTTCAAAGGATGCTTTTAAAAAAGAAATCAATGTCCCTGCCATTTGAACGTGATGGTGAGATGCAAATGGGATATTGGGCAAATAGCTATCCCACATTAAAGAAAACATAATTAGGTCAGCCCCAACCCTCCATGACTCACGTGCCTTTGAAGAATCTGAAGACCGACCGTGCTTCTTTCATTGAATCTTGTTTAACTTGAACATTTTAAAGTCAGTCCAAATTTCTTTTTAGAGTGGGAGAAGAAAAAAAACATGCCAAAAATTTTCCTGTCAACCTACTTTTGGGGTTCTGAATATATAATAGACGTTTCTTGATATTCATACACACACACACACACACACACACACACACACACACACACACGAGAAACTTTCCAGGTTGCCTAAACTGATTACTCATAAATTAGACATTTAGGGGACTAGAGGGGGAAAAATGAAAATGTTCACCTCTGAGAAGCTGCTGTAACCATGGAGACCATTCTCATAGCTGTAGTGTGAAGGGCAAAAAGATTTGTGTTCCCAAATCTAGGATTATCGCATCCCTCATCGCTAGACACAAAAAGCGAGATGTGTTACACTTCATCCTTGGGGTGGGGCTTCACAGAGGACTGTAATCCACGGGTAAGGAAGTTTCTAATGACATACTATGGAGAAGTCGGAACAAACTGTCTCCAGGTCTTTGGTGCAGTAGAATGGACTCTTAAATTATCGGAATGGGCTGTAAGTTCCCACCCAAGAGCTGAAAGAGACTGACCTCCAACATTCCTTCCAGTCCAGAGACTTTGTGAACAGATGATGGCAGGCACCAGCCTGAGCTTGTCAGTTAGGCAACATCTGAAGGGCCCTGCTGGGTTAAGGGCCTGCTCCCTGAACCCCGGGCATGCTACACTGCACACCCCTTACTTCCCTGCGGGCAAGGGGATGTGTGGAGCTCAGCAGGTAGACCGCAGGGAACCAGCAGCCCAGACAGAGGCTGGGCCTCTATGATTTACAAACAAAACTGAAGAAGACGAAGAGCCCCCTGGACAGTCCTCTCTTGGACATGCTCCTGGATGTCTCCATGGAGTCTCTTTTCCTTCCGCCTTATCCTCAGATGTCTAAACCAATAAAATTCCCAAGGAAGATGCATAGGGATGTCCTATGACCTCTACCATTCTCCACAGTGAGATCTTGTCTGTATAAAGGCTTATCCAGTCTTGTGTCATGTGCTTCTTCATCCACGGTGAGTGTTCAGGCCCCCGCACTCCCTCAGCACCACTGTTGGGCCTCTGTGTGCCGAGATGAGTCCTGCCTATGTCATTACTGTCCACCCAGACCTCAAATTACTGTCCATAGACCCCACTGAGCTGTGTTAAGACAAAATGATTTTCATGATCCTTCCCAAGGAAGTTGATTGTCTCTGGTGAAGGCACTGGTGGGCAAGGTAAGTTTTCAAACAAAAATTGATACTAGGTCTACAATCCTGCCTCCTTGAACACACCTGATCCAGCTTGATCTCTGAAGCTAAGTGGGGCCAGATCTAGTTAATGCTTGGATGGGAAACAAAGGCTTATTTTAATAGAGAATCAAGAGAGTGCCCAGTCACCTCCTTCTCCTCAAGACAGCATGCCAAATGTTTCACTCCCAGGACAGTGTAGAGATGGCTCTTCAAAGAGGGCCACAGACGAGGGTCCATGGAGAGAAGTCTCCCGTGCAGTTGAGTAAGCTGTAAGCTGCAGCTTTAGATCACAGGCTGCCTCCCTGCAGTCCTCCTGGACCAGCAATGGAATGCACTGATCACGGGAAGCACCAATCAGAGCCAAAACTGACCTTTAGGAATGCAGTGTCCTGGAGGCCATGCCTGTGCAACATAAAAGGCCAGCGATCAGAACCTGGTAGGCAGCACCTCAGACTGAGATGGAACACGACAGGAAGCTCTAGAGCAAAGGTCCCCTAGAGCGTCCCCAGATGGTAGGGGCTATGACAACAGTCCTTGGGAGAATCAATCGAAGACATCACAATCCACAAACCCTCATGCTACCCTGCTTTCGAACATGCTGGTCCCTCTTGTACCAACAGTCTTCCCTCCCTCTCTCCTGGAAAAGCCTTGCCTGGTCCTCATCCACCCTCCGAGTTCACACCACATTTGTGACTCAGAACTCTGCATGAGCCGGTGATGAGAAGGGCTTGGAAGTTCACCACTGAGCTGCAAATTATATTTTTCCATGCAAGTCTATTGAAAAACTAGTTTTCGCTGGAAAGCAGTCTGGCGGTTCCTCAGAAAACTGGGCATGACACTCCCGGAGGATCCGGCTATACCACTCCTGGGCATATACCCAGAGACTTTACCTGCATGCAATAAGGACACATGCTCCACTATGCTCATAGCAGCCTTATTTATAATAGCCAGAAGCTGGAAAGAACCCAGATGTCCCTCAACGGAGGAATGGATTCAGAAGATGTGGTATATCTACACAATGGAATACTACTCTGCAATTAAAAACAATGAATTCACGAAATTCCTAGGCAAATGGTCAGAACTTGAAAATATCATCCTTAGTGAGGTAACCCAATCACAAAAGAACACACATGGTATGCAGTCACTGATAAGGGGATATTGACCCAGAATCTCGGAATACCCTAGACACAATCCGCATATCAATAGATTTCTAAAAAGATGGAAGGAGAGACCCCTGGTCCTGGAAAGACTGGATGTAGGGGAACGCCAGGACAGAGTAACGAGAGGGGGTTGAATGGAGAAAAGAGGGAGGGAAGGGGGCTTATGGGACTTTCGGGGAGGGAGGAAACGGGAAAAGGGAAGTGATTTGGAATGTAAATTAAAAAAATAAAAGAAAAAAAAACTAGTTTTCGTACAATATTTTCCAATTATGGCTTCCCCTCCTGGCTCCTTCCGACCTCTCCATCCATCCACCGCCATGCCCTTTCTCTCATTTTAGAAAGCAAGTAAGCCCATGGGTGGTGATGCATACCTCCAATCCTAGCACTCGGGAGGCAGGAGCAGATGGATTTGAGTTCCAGAATCTCTATGAGATTGAGGCCAGTCTGGTCTACAGAATGAGTTCTAGGACAGCCAGGGATACATGGAGAAACCCTGTCAAGAAAGGAAGAAAGAAAGAAAGAAAGAAAGAAAGAAAGAAAGAAAGAAAGAAAGAAAGAAAGAAAGAAAGAAAGAAAGAAAGAAAGGAGAAGAAAGAAAAAAGGAAGGAAAGAAGGAAGGAAGGAAGGAAGGAAGGAAAGAAGGAAGGAAGAAAACAAAGCAAACAAAATGGCAAAAAATAGAATTAAAAAAGAAAGAAACACACACATACACACACCAATAAAAATACAAAATCATGGAGCTGAAGAGATGGCTCAGCAGTTAAAAACATTGGCTGCTCTTCCAGAGGTCCTGAGTTCAATTCCCAGCAGTCACATGGTGGCTCACAACTATCTGTAATGGGATTCGATGCCTTCTTCTGTTGTGCATGAAGACAGAACATGCATATATATTTTTTAAAAACACACAAAATTGGAAACCATGATACATACACAAGCAGACTAGTAAGACTGAAAAAAAAATTACCCAAAGCAAGATGGAGACAAAAATTCTACAAAAATACCATTGAGTTGGTTTTATGTTGGCCACCCGTTGCTGGGCCTGGGGCCTACATGTGTGGTTAATACGCCCAGTGACAGTCCACTGGAGAAAATTAATTTTTCCTTTGAGAGTGTCAATTGCAGAGAGCTTCTTGGTTGGGGATGGGAGCACCAGTCCACTTTCCCCTTCTCAGAACTGAGAGTTCTTGGAACACACACTTTGGTTCTGCTTCTTGGCACACATCGGGTGCTTGATAAATGCTCAATACGTGTTTCCTTGGGAAAACTGAGAAGGGATGTGAACGGAGCTGCCAGCAGACATTCCCAGAACATTTGTAGAGAGCGTTCCATTTTCCCAGGACTGGCCCTTGTGGTTTCATTCAGCTCTGCCTGCCTCAGCCTGGACAGTGAGAAAGAGGCCAAGAATCACAGGGGAGAATCCCAACCCAAGGAAGGGGGAACAGCTACCCTGGGGGGAGACTAGGGACAAAAGTGACCCCTTTACCAAGACCAACTACCTCAACTTATTCTTGAGGCTCTCTCTAGGGGGCATACGCTTTGCCTGTGGACTGTGACTGAATGCAGGATTTCTGTGTGAAGGTGGGCTCAGGGCCTCCTCATCCGTGAAGGACTCGTGGAGTTGCTGTTCCCATATCTAGTTGTGGCTTGGTCGGTTTAAAGGAGGTCTGGAACATGAGCTTGATGATTCCGTTTGACCCAAAGTAACACAAACACACTAAAGCTCCCATTAATTGTATCCTCACCTGCCCAGAGCTCAACCAACAAACCTAGCTGCAGGAGACTCCCTGAGGTCCCAGGAGAGCCCATTATCTTATGGAAAAGCTGAGAAATGGCAAGCTCTGCTAATTGGGACTAAAAGGCACAATATTTTCTCCTGGCAAATCAGAGTGTGCTGGGCTGTCACAGATGAACTTGTTATCCCTGTCCCTACCCCCATCCCTATCTTCTCTCTGCACATGTATGTTGTATACATTTCTGTATGCATGGTCACATGTATGGAAACACATGTGTGTGCATGCAGGTGGAGGCCCCCAAGTGGACATCAAATGTCTTCCTCAATCACTCTCCACTGCATTGAAGCAGGGCCTCTCAATTGAACCCAGAGCTCATTGATCAGCTATTGTAGAAAGTCAGTTTACCCTGGGCCTCCCTGATCCCAGTCCCCCCAACTTCTGAGATGACAGGCACCTACTCAGCTTTTACAACGGTTCTGGGCATTGAACTCTGATCTTCAAGGTTGCACTTTATCCACTGGCCCATCTCCCCAGCCCCACTTATGGATATTTCAAACAAAATTGCTCTTGGTATTGAGTAGAAAATAAACAGAAAGCTTGGTTGATTTAGTGACTAAGGGATACCTGGTCCACAGAGACATTTTTGCCTCTCTGGGGCCAAGGAGATGACTCAGTAAAGTGCTTGCTATGCAAGCATGAGGAGCAGAGTTTGATCCCCAACACCCATGGAAAAGGCCAGGTGAAAGAGCATGGGTTTTGTAACCACAGCACTAAGGATGGGCAATTCCCTGGAGCTTACCAGATGTACTGGCTGGTTTTGTGTGTCAACTTAACACAAGCTGGAGTTATCACAGAGAAAGGAGCTTCAATTGAGGAAATGCCTCCATGAGATTCAGCTGTAAGGCATTTCCTCAATTAGTGATGGGGGGGAGGGTTGTGGGTAGTGCCATCCCTGGACTGGTAGTCTTGGGTTCTATAAGAAAGCAAGCTGAGCAAGCCAGGGGAAGCAAGCCAGTAGGAAACATCTCTCCATGACCTCTGCATCAGCTTCCTGACCTGCTTGAGTTTCAGGCCTGACTTCCTTTGATGATGAACAGCAGTGTGGAAGTATAAGCTGAATAAACCCTTTCCTCCCCAACTTGCTTCTTGGTCATGATATTTGTGCAGGAATAGAAACCCTGACTAAGACACCACCCAACAAGCCTAGCCCAGCTGGCAAGCCTTAAGTCCCAGAGACTTTGTCTTAGCAAAAAGGTAGATGACACCTGAGGTTGACTTCCTGGTACACACATGTACACACACTCACATGAGTAGTGCACACATGCAGTCACACACACACACACACACACACACACACACACACATTTCCTCTCTTGAGTCAACTATGTAGACATTTGAACATCACCAACTGAAGCCTGAGGTGTACAAAGAGTCTGAGGTTCTCTCTGAGCTCAGTAGGAAAGAGCCTCACAGTGACCAAAGATCTTAGACAGCCGGGCAGTGGTGGCGCACGCCTTTAGCCCCAGCACTTGGGAGGCAGAGGCAGGCAGATTTCTGAGTTCGAGGTCAGCCTGGTCTACAGAGTGAGTTCCAGGAAAGCCAGGGCTATACAGAGAAACCCTGTCTCAAAAAAACAAACAAACAAAAAGATAATAGACCCTGGGTAGGACAGGAGGTTTACACGTCTTCGCCAACCCTGACTAATAGCCACACAGGAGCCAAGATGAAAGGAGTGAAGGAAATACTCAGCTTCATAGGGAGGGGGAGCTCTGGCTCCCACCAAGTCAGCCCACTGCTGAGAACCATCCAGAGACCAAACACTAGGTCCCGGGATGCTCTTCACACACCTGGGCTCTGGGCAGGATCCACATAGCCTCCCAACTTAGGGTTTCTCAGTCCAGAGAGAAATTGAAAAGTTCGAACCAAACTCACCAGCGACTGCACCTCTGATTAAAGACTGTCCAGCATTCAGAGTGAGCAGTGATTGGTCATTTTAAAATGAAATAGTAAGTTACTGCGTTGTTTAAAGGACTGTGGACTAAAGAAGGTTATTGAGTTACAGCATCCTAAATAGTAATTTCCTTCTTGCTTCCAAGTAAGTCAAGGAGAAGATACACAGCCTCGACCTCTGGCACTCTCGTGGGAATGTATCTCTACAGGAAGAGAGGGCTTGCCACCTGGCTTATAGTACTTAGCTCCAAGAAACAAATCGGGACTTGGGCAACCGATCGATGGGTCCCAGGGAGCCCTTCATCTGGGGCAATTCACTTGCCTTGAGCTTTGCTGACATTGCCAGATGACTGCCTCTGTGTCACAAGGAATCAGCCATCATGCTGTCCTGGCTATGCCGAGGACCTGGGGAGTTACATCCCCTGGAGGGTAAGCAGAATTGCAGAGAGGCAGTCACCGCTGTGAGTGGTCAAAAACAGCTACGCTGTGTGATAGATGACAGCAGACGAAGGAGAGAGCCTACGGCATAGGAGAGCAAGGAAGAAAAGTGAGGAGGGTTTTATTTAAAATGCGAGCAGAGCGTGACAGCGTTTACTGTAAGCCCAGCAGCACAGCGGCAGAGGCAGGAAGAGTCAGAGGCTAAGCTGAACTACATGAACAGAGAGGTAGATCCTGTCTCTGAAGAGGAGGAAGAGGGATGAAGAGAAAGAAAAAGTGGCCTCGGGATAGTGAACTGTCTAGTGGACATTTTGCCAATATATCTTTATGTATGTGAACAGCAAAGAAACCTGAAAACTTATGTCGGCTATTTTATTACATTATACAAAATGAACGGAAGGGCCAGCGACCTGGCTCAGTAGGTTGCCGCACAAGCCCGATGGGATCCTGATGGCCCGAGTCTAATCCCTAGGACCCATATGGTAGAAGGAGAGAGCCAGCTCCTGATAACAGTTATCTTTTAACCTCCGCATCCATGCCTTGGCATGCATGCCTGAGCTCACACGCATCCCACACACACACAATAGTAATAGCAGTGGGTAAGTAAATGTTATAAATGGAATGAAGCCATTTCCCTGGAGGCACTGGGAGGCCATTCACACTCCTCCATGGCCTCGGCAGCCTCATCCTGGTGCGGCATGAGTGGGTCCCACATGCCCTTTGCGTACGGGTGCCTTAGAATCAGCTCGCACTCCACACCTCCCCCAAGGAACCTCAGGAGCAAATCAGTGTTAACCTGCTGTGGGAGGGAATCTCCTCGAACTGTAAAAGCTCCACTTGATGTTTTTTAAAACTCAGCAAGAATGGAAAAGTCCATTTTGAAAAGACGCCAGTGATCGTCTTTCCAGGAAGATGGTCTCTTAGCTACCGGTCTCGCCTCACTGAAAGCCTCCTTGTGCCATCAGGAGCCATTAACAAATGATTGAAGCCTCAGGTTTCCCTCTATAAACATTGATTTAACTCCGTGAAGAGTTTTTAGGTTCCTCCATACCGAGCACTGGCTGGCCTGAGCTCTGGATCCGATTATGTTTGCCAACAGGCAGGAATTCATGAAGGCGAAAGGTATATATGCCTCAAAGTTGATTATTCTGCCCCTGATACCAAGCTCAGCCAACTCCCACCTGGCCTGGCAAGGTTCCTCCCTGGCTGGTTCCTCGTCAGTGAGGTGAGAAAAATCATTTGCACCTTCTCAGGAGGATGGCATGAGTCAAGAACTCAAAAAAAAAAAAACCCGACCAGCAAATCCCTAGCATGGTGAGCATGTGTCTTAGTCAGGGTTTCTACGGCTGTGATGAAACACTGTGACCAGAAGCAAGTTGGGGAGGAAAGGGTTTATTTAGCTTATGCTTCCATGTCATAGTTCATCATTAATGAAGTCAGGACAGGAACTCAAGCAGGGCAGGACAATGGAGGCAGGAGCTGATCCAGAAGCCATGGAGGGGTACTACTTATTGCCTTTCTCCACAGGCTCAGCCTGATTTCTGATAGGACCCAGAACCACCATCCCAGGGATGGTCCCACCTATAGAGGGCTGGGCCTCCCCTATAAATCACTGCTTAAGAAAATAACCACCATCCTGGTCCTGGAAAGGCTCGATGCAACAGTGTAGGGGAATAGAAGGGCAGGGAAGTGGAAGTGGGTTGATTCGGTAACGGGGCGCGGGGGGGGGGGAGCTTATGGGACTTTCCGGGAGGGGGGAACCAGTAAAGGGGAAATCATTTGAAATGTAAATAAAGAATATATCTAATAAAGAAAAAGAAAATAACCACAAAGAGTACACATGGAGGGACTCATGGCTCCAGCCGCATATGTAGTAGAGGATGGCCTTGTCCCACATCAATGGGAGGAGAGGCCCTTGGTCTTGTGATGACTCGATGCCCCAGTATAGATGAATGCCAGGACAGGGAAGCAGGAGTGGGTGGGTTGGTGAGCAGGGGGGAGGGGGGATAGGATAGGGGGTTTTCAGAGGAGAAACCAGGAAAGGGGATAGCATTTGAAATAGGGATAGCATTTGAAATATAAAGAAAATATCTAATAAGAAAAAAGTAAAATGGCAAGTTTTTCCACAGAAAGAAAGAAAGAAAGAAAGAAAGAAAGAAAGAAAGAAAGAAAGAAAGAAAGAAAGAAAGAAAGAAAGAAAGAAAGAAAGAAAGAAAAGAGAAAAAACCCTCCAGGTTTGCCAACAGCTCGATCTTATGGAGGCATTTTCTTTATTGAAGTTACCTCCTCTCAGATGACTATAGCTTGTGTCAAGTTGACATAAAAATATGCAGCAAAGTTGACCCCTTGTGACAATCATGTCACTGTTAAGCCACGGCCTTTCCTTCTTCATCCATCCCCAAGATCTTACATTTAAAACATGAAGGACTTGAAAATTCCCACAGTCTTTACCAATTCAAACACATTTAAAGTTCAGTCTCTTTGTCGCCTTTGGAACAAGATGTAGAACTCTCAGCTCCTCCAGCACCATGTCTGCCTGGACATTGCCATGCTTCCCACCATGATGATAATGGACTGAGTCTCAGAACCTTGCCTGGCTGGAGCTAGCACCGAATGGCTCCTCGATGACATTTCCAGTCATGTCTTTACTGTCAGCTGAGCTCCTTGAATGTCCCCAGCTCACTGTCCAGACCCCTGTCCTCATCAGACAACAGTCAGAGGGATGAGCACCAGCTGGTCAGACACTCCCAACCCCACCTCGACCTGCCGCTGCTACTGCTACTTACTGCCGCTCCTTCCGGGTGAGGACTGTCACCCTGAAAGTGGCCTGCAGCTGTCATGCCAAAAGGAGAGGCTGGACTGGGAGGAACTACCTGCTGCTACCAAGGTCCTGGGTGTCGCCTCTGTCCAACAGTGAGAATAAAGCACTCCTTGGCCAATTTAAAAAAAAAAAATCCAGTCTCCTTAAAAATCCAAAATCTCTTTCAAACATTTGAAATCTCTCAACTATGGGTTCCTGTAAAAACCCAAATTAAGTTAAAGACTTTCTTAATTCAAGAGGGAAGACCCAGGACACACACACACACAAACTTAACAAAGCAAAACCACACTCCAACAGTGTAAATAACTCAGTGTTCAATATCTAGGATTCACTCACCATCTTCTGAGCTCCTCCAAAGAGCTTGGGTCATTTCTCCATCTCCGTCTTCTGTAGCACACACAGATTGTCTTCTAGGCTCAGGCTGGCTCCATGCCACACCAACTGCTGTCCTCGGTGGTCATCCCATGGTGCTGGCGTCTCCAAAATGCTTGGATCCCTTCTTGCAACTGGACTTCAGTTTCACCTGCAGCCTCTCCTGGGCTCTCTTCAGGAGCTCCAACCCTGCCACACAGCGCCAAGCCTCAGCTGCTATCCTTGACTCCTTCATGTGTTCAAAACCAGCATCACCTTACATTACCAAATTCGGCTTCCAGTACAAGGTGCAGCCTGGGATAGCTCTGGAACACAGCTCCTATGTGCTGGCCCTGAGGAAACACTTCCCGGAAGATTTCACCTCAGTGCCGCTGCTCTCGTCTTAATCACAGCTGACTTTTCAGCCCCAATTGACCAACATCCACCATCCCAGCAAAGCAAAGATTTCACTTTAGTGGTTCTGGTATCTTGTTAATCACAGTTCATTTCCTCAGCCCAAGATGACCAGAACCACACATTCTCAACTCAAATGGCCCACTAGAGTCTTTGCTTCCCTCTGAAACTTCACAAGTCAGGCCTCCATTGTCTGCACTGCTCTCAACATTCTTGTCTTACAAACTCCTGCAGAACATCCCACTCAACTCTCAACACTCGATGGCCTTTCTAGCTGAACATCTCAAAGTCTTTTCACAATCTTCCCAAAAACATGGTTATGTCTGTCACAGCAATACCCCACCATGCTGGTACCAACTTGTCTTAGGGTTTCTATTACTGTGAAGCAAAACCATGACCAAAAGCAAGTTGGAGATCAAAAGGCTTATTCAGCTTACACTTCCACATCATAGCTCATGATCACAGGAAGTCAGCATAGGAACTCAAGTAGGGCAGGAACCTGGAGGCAGAAGCTAATCCAGATGCCATGGAGAGGTTCTACTTATTGCCTTGCTCCTCTTGACTTGCTCAGCCTGCTTTCTTATAGAGCCTAGGACCACCAGCCCAGGGATGGTTCCATCCACAATGGGCTGGGCCCTCCACCATCAATCAGTGATTAAGAAAATGTCCTATAGGCTTGCCTACAGCCTGATCTTAAGGAAGCATTTTCTTAATTGAGGTTACCTCCTCTCAGATGTCTTTAGCTTGTGTCAAGTTGACATAAAACTATCCAGCATACATAATAAGTAGTCAGTACATGTCAGAGAGTTGTGTGATCATAGTTGTCATGTGAGAGCTACAAAGATAGCTTATCAGACCCTATCCCCAGAACCCGCATAGTTAAGAGAAAACCAATTCCTATAAGTTGTCCTCTGAATGTCTTCTATGTCACACACATGATCTCACACACAGACACATGTATGCACATACATACTACATGAATATATGCAATGCATTCTTTAAACAATTTAATTTTTAAAAACTTCTAAGGTCTCTAGTCCTACATAGTACTCAGGGGTCAGGAAGATAGCTCATTTGGTAAAGAGCTTTCAGTGCAAGCCAGAGGACCTGAGTTTGGACCCCAAGGACCCATGTAAAAAGTCGGATGTGGCAGTCATCTATAATTCCAGTGCTGGAGAGACAGAGACAGAAGGTCCCCTGGGGCATATTGGCTAGCCAGTCTAGCCATCAGTGAGCCCAGTCCTAGTGAGAGACCCTGTCTCAAACAACAAGGTGAAGAGCATTGAGAAATGTCTGACATCAATGTGACCTCTGCAAGCGTGGGGGCACACTATACACCACTTACTACGGGCTACAGGAGCTCATTTGTCATGATGTAGTGACACCACATTCCAGGCACCCCAAGTCACCTCTTCAAACCTGATTGCAGTCTGTGGGTCCCCAAGCCTGGGTGGAAGCAACTGTGACATACTCAGACAAGGAAGGGGGCCAAGGGGAGGAAGGAAAGAAAACGAAAGTCTCCAACAATCCAACTCTTAAGCTCAGCAGTTGACCATTTGCCTCACATGCATGATACCCCAAGTTCAACCTCAGAATGGACAGAGGAAAAGAAAGAGAAAAGACATGAATGAAATTACTACCCAAAAATTAATAGATGGCTATAAAATTATGAGCTACTTGTAGAAAGAGAGCACCCAAATCCCCAATGTGGAGAGCTCTACATCTGACCACGTGGTTTATATCTTCCACACAAAAACTAGATTTCTGTTTGAGAAGACTGAGCATCTTAAGAAAAGGCATGCGGCCGGGCGGTGGTGGCGCACGCCTTTAATCCCAGCACTTGGGAGGCAGAGGCAGGAGGATTTCTGAGTTCGAGGCCAGCCTGGTCTACAAGGTGAGTTCCAGGACAGCCAGGGCTACACAGAGAAACCCTGTCTCGAAAAACCAAAAAAAAAAAAAAAAAGAAAAGGCATGCGGATCCTGTCTGTGAATCCTAAAGGGAAGACTGGATTGTCACATGACTGAGTACCTCTGGAAGCTTACATTCACACTCATGTACACTCACACACTCATGGACATATGTATGTCCATACGTACATAGGCTCACACACACAGATTCACATACATTCTCACACACACATGCACATACTCAAACTCACATACATACACACACTCAAACATCACTCACACACATATACATACTCAAGAATACTCACATTCAAACACATACTCAAACTCTCATAGTTTGTAAAAAAAATGGTATTCAGAATTGTTACTAAAAATATTTTTTTCATGAATTCTTTGGCTTTCCTAACATTCAAATGATAAAGCCTGGAAGCTGGAGTGGTCACTCGGTTGGTTTATAAAATATCTTCCCTGAAAGCATGAAAATCGGAGTTCAATCCCAGAGCACACACATTCTGGGAGGGGGTGCAGCTGAGAGCAGTTGTACATGTTTACAATGGAAGCACTGCAGAGGGTGGAGATGGGCAGATGCCTGGAGCTTACTGTCCAGCTAGCCTAACCTAATCAGAGAGCTCAAGGCCAGTAAGGGTCTCTGACACACACAGAAAAAGCAAGGTGGCCAATGTCTGAGGAATGATAGCCTAGGTTGACTTCTGGCTTTCACGGGCATGCGTATATAGCCCACCAACACACACACACACACACACACACACACACACACACACACACACACAGAGTATACTCCAATCCTTATGCAATTAAGCGGACACTATGTACATAAGTATTCTCTTCCAACAAAAATGTGGCAGAAAGCTGGCATAGGACACTCGAGATTGTCACGTAAAAAAGCATGACAGCTTCCTCCTCATTTTCTCTTATATTTTTCCCTTGGCAAGTAGGCACCTTGTTGGAAAGCCTAGTGAGGCCCCTCCTTGGAGACCACTGCTCTGGAACCTCTCAGCAGCACCTCATGAAGGATATTGAGTCAGAGTCACTGACTTTATTTGTTGCTCAGTTCCTGGCCCATGAAAATCACAGGGTGAGGGTTGGAAAGGTTGGTTGGTGGTTCAAAGCACTGGCTATTCTTCCAGAGGACCTGAGCTCAGCAACCACATGGCAGCTCACAGTCATCAGTACCTCTGTTCCAGGGGATCTGATGCCCTCTTCTGGCTCCCATGGGTACTGCACACACAAGGTGCACATACATATAGGCAAAACACTTGTGAGAGTAAAATGAAAAATAAAACTCATAT
Source organism: Tokudaia tokunoshimensis (assembly GCA_036184795.1). Lineage (NCBI taxonomy): Eukaryota > Metazoa > Chordata > Mammalia > Rodentia > Muridae > Tokudaia > Tokudaia tokunoshimensis. The sequence goes on from BTHU01000008.1 coordinate 103,680,814, forward strand.
AATGACAAAAGTTTACTGTTTGGGGAGGGTTTGTGATGCAGCCACAGATAACCAATACAGTACTTTCACAAAGGAAAGACCCTCCCAAGATCCCCAGACCTGTCTGACTTTTAGGAGTTTAAGTTCTCTGTTATTGCTGGGCATAGTGGTACATACCTATAATCCTAGTAGGCACAGACAAGAAGGTAAGTGCAAAGCCAGTCTGGGCTACATGATGAGACAGTGTCTCAAAAGAACAGTGACAAATATCCCTGTAGCACATGGAGAGCACATGTGAAGACAGACCCATTCAAGATCTCTAAGGATGAGCACCAGAACACTGAGGGCAAAACAGGCTCCCAAAAAGCAGTAGGACCAGATCAGCCATCTGGGAAGCATCAGGAATCAGAATAGCTTCATGCTTCACAACTCAGCAGAAATGAGAACAGTGGACCCTCACCTTCAACACTGCTGGAAAATGATGTCAACCTGGAGGTCCAGCTAAAATCTGATCAAAGACGAGAACAGAATAAAAAGTATTTAGAGCCCTTCAAGATCTCTAAGAAAACTGAACTCACTTGAGTCACTTCTATAATGGCTACAAAGTCATCCAGCGAGGGATATGAACCGAGAGAGAGAGAGAATCCCTGCAAGGAGGGATGCCAGGAATTTCTGGGACACTGGCAATGAGAAATCTGAAGAGCAGAGGTGTCAGGGGCAGGAAGATAGTCAGAGAGCTGTGTCACCACCACACTTAAAGAGGTCCTCAATGAGGCTTCCTGATACAGTGGACAATACCAAGAGGGTGTGGAGCACAGATGAATTCAGAGGATTGCTTTGTGCTAACTCAGCAAGGAAAATATGTTCCAGAAACTGAACATCAATGTTACATTGTAATAATCCAAATGCTGTGTGCTGATGTGTTAGACAATGTTTGGACATCTGGTAGTTCTCCAATCCCATTCTTGCCTCCCCCCACCCCATGCTGCCCCCACCCTATCTCATCTCTGGAGAGCACACATCTATACTTCCCTTGGATACACTTAGTAGGTGACAGAAGAGTCTGATGTGTGGCATATTCGTTGTTTCTGGATGTATATTGCTATAGTTTAGATGCTCTGGTAAATGGTCTCACCTTTATGTTCATTTTCTCATTGTTTCTAGTCTGTAAAATGCATTTATTGTTATGCATGGATTTTATATCCAGTGAGGCATTCCTAAATTGCCTTATCAACTTTTCACAGTTCAATAAGGAGGCCCTGTGGGCTTTTTGTGCACAGAATCACATTGCCTGTGGATAACTTTTTTCCCTCCTCTCTTGTTGTCTTTTGTTTCTTCCCCTTGCCTGATTGTTCTGGGTAGATGTGATGACAGTAGGTGTCTGCTCCATGTTTTGTGTCTCAGCATGTATTCAATACTTGTCCTGGTTAGGGTGAGGCAATGCAAAACTTGTATGTCAGGAATAAACATGGCCTGGCCTCAATATTTTACACTTCCCATATACCATGTGGTTTGGTTTGGTTTTGAGACAGGTCTCACTCTGTAGTTTTGGCTGGTTTGAAAATCACTATGTAGACCAGGCTGACCTTGAGCTTGTAGCAATCCTCCTGCCTCTGCCTCTCTGCCTCTGCCTCTCTGCCTCTCTGCCTCTCTGTCTCTCTCCCTCTCTGCCTCTCTGCCTCTCTGCCTCTCTGCCTCTCTGCCTCTGCCTCTGCCTCTGCCTCTGCCTCTGCCTCTGCCTCTGCCTCTGCCTCTGCCTCTGCCTCTGCCTCTGCCTCTGCCTCTGCCTCTCAGGTACTAGGAGTACAGTCATAGGCCTGTCCTATATCAAAGGATCTGATTTGTTGATGATTCTTGTAGAATTTTTAGTCTACACTCACAAGAAAGATTGGCTTGCCCTTTTGCATTTGCAATGCCCTTGTCAGACTCTGGGGAGGTTATGGTAACCTTGAAAGCAGCTAGAGAATGGCTGGAGAGCTGCTGCAGGCTTTTTTCCTCCATAAATGTTCGAAAGTATTTGTTGGTGAAGCCACTGGAACCTGTGGTTTTCTTGGTGGGAAGATTTTCAATTAAAAATCAATGTCTTTAAATTTTGCATTCTGTTTCTCCGTGTCTCTGTTTTGATATGCTGTGGTTTTGAAGAGTCATCCCCTTGGACTTAAACTGTTCTATTCCTTGGCATTGAGTTTTTTACACCTATTTGTTAGTGTCCATAGGATCAGTCCCAATCTGATGTTTTTGGTTTTGTTTTTCTCCTGTCTGCTCTTCAGTGGTCAATAGCCCCAGAACTAAACACTGGGTGCAGATTATCACTACCGAACGCTGGCTTACCTTCCTTCTGGGATAAGCCCAAGAGAGCGCTGGTTGGACCATAGGGCAGTTTCATTTTAGTGTTTTAGGATTTTCTTTGCTTTTATTTTGACTTTTGGCGGGGGGGGTGGTTCTTTTGGTTTTGTGTGTTATGTGTGTTTGTATGTGAGCAACGACGGGTGAGTACCACACAGCACGTGTTAAGACCGGAGGACAACCTCGGGTGTCAGTCCTGGTGTTCCACCTTTGAGACAGGGTCATTTTGGTGCCTGTTGTTCCACGAATGAGCCAGGCTGGCTATGAGTTTCTGAGAAGCCACGCTCTCTGTCCCACCTTCCCCTGTAGGAATGCTGGGATAACAGACACACCTATCATGTCTGGCTTTACAGGGGTTCTGAGAGTTCAAACATAGGTTTTCATGCTCTCAGGTCAGTGCTTTACCCACTGGGCTATCTCCTCTGCCCCCTCTTATGGTTTTGAGAGGACTAAGTTAGCCAGAGCCAGGCTGACTCCCTGACAGGCTGCAAACTGGCAGTTTGGGAGACTAGGCCTAAGGTTCTGTTTCCCAGAAATGAGACCCCAGATCCAGCAACCTGTGGTCAGCCAACCCCAGCTTCAGACAGCCAACCCAAGGATGCCTTGCCACCCTGGAAGGCCCCCAGAGCCCTAACCGATCACAAAGGCACAGTACCCCTGGAGCTAGAGCCACCAATCTAGGGGAAGAAAGGTAAAAGTCACCACTCCTACCCTAACGGGCTTTAAATTGACTTTGAAGAGCACACAGCTTGGTGTCCATTCCAAATGGAGAGAGCCCTGCATGCAGGACATTCAGCTGAATAACTGCTCCTTACTTCTGCATACGATTTGAGTCTTGGGTCTTCCTTCAGTGATTCTTGGACCCTAACAGGTTTTGTTTTCGTTCTAAGACCTAGGTTGGTCTCAAACTCACAGTCCTCCAGCTTCCCAGGTGATGATGGGATTTTAACCACTGACCCACAGTTGGTCATAAACCAGCGGTGATTTAGCTTTCTGATGAACGCCGAATTATTCCCACAGCAGCTGTGCTGCTCTGTTTTCCCACCAGCAGTGCATAGGGTTGCTTTTCCTCCTGAATCCTCACTGGGATTTATTGTTGTGTCCTTGATGACAGCCTCTGACTGGAGGCAGTTCGAATTTCAATGTAGTTTAGCACTTCCCTAATGACTGCAGACATTAAACATTTGCCCATATCCATGTGTACACTTATATGCATAAATAATAGATACATGTATATATACATTGTATACTGGGCTATTGTGCATCTTTTAGAAAGTTATCTGTTCAGGTCTGTTTCTCTAGATTGGTTGGCTCTGTCTCCAGGGGGTACTGTGCCTTTGTGTTTGGCTAGGGCTCTGGGGACTTTCCAGGGTGGCAAGGCATCCTTGGGTTGGCTGACTGCAGATGTGACTGACAAGATGCTCTTGTGACAATTTTTTTGAGTTCTTGGTAAATACTGGATGTTAATCCTCTGTTGGATGAATATCCAACAGGGGTTTTGCTCTGTCTTCCATGTCCTCTCTGTCCTGCTGTTCCCTCTGCTGAGCCAAGCTTTTGACTCTGGTGAGCTCTCTCTTATCACTGCCTCTTACTCACTCCTAAGCTCTCAGGGTCCCATTCGGTCAAGTTGGTGCCTGTGATTATATTATACCAATAAGTTTCCCCTGAGTTTTCTTCTAGCAGTTTCAGTGTTTTCCATCTTATATTAAGGTCTTGGGTTAAACCTAAGAATCACAAGGAGAAGAGAACAAATCCACAATTGTCCAATTAAAGCCAGAAGCATGTTGGGGTGCACCCAGGACTGCCAGTTGGTGTCTCACCCTAAGTAAGGATTTGAGAGATCTTTATAGAAGCCTTTATAGGAGCAATAAGGTGTTCACAGAGGTGAGAGAGATGACAGTCATACAGTGGGAAAGATACAATTAAAGGGAAGGAACAGAGATAAGGATATGTATCATGGGAATGGGGTTGCAAGTTTAGTGTAGGTTGAAGAACATGTTTTGCAGTTTACATCAGATCTAAGAAACAGGAACTAAGTCTTAATTGCAAATAGAAGCTTAACTTGCAAGGACACAGGACAATCAGAAACTTATTCTTAACTGTGTCAACTGCGAACAGAATGCTTAATCTGCAAGGTACAGTTTTCCTGTTTGGGTCTCCCACTAACTTGCAAAGCATAATGTTTCTGTTTCAGCCTCACACTTGTATCTGTTTTCAGTTGGGTTCTGGACAGGGTGAGAGATAAAGGTCTGATTTCCATCATCTGAATGTGGATGTCCAGTTTTTTAGTACCCTTTGTTGATCAGACTGTCTTCCCTGTCAGACATAGATTTTTAGTACCTTTGTCACTGATCAGGTGGCTGGAGCTAGGTGGGTTTATTTTGGATCCTCTGTTCTATTTCAGCGCTCTGTGTGCTGGGCTTTCATGCCAGCGCCATGCTGGTTTTGTTGCTGTGACTCTACAGTGTGGAGTCTACAGTATTGTTATACCCAAGCCTTGTTCTGTTTGCTTAGAACTGCCTTGGCTATTTGTGGTCTTCTGTGCTTCTCTAAGATTCCAAAGAATACTTTCTACCCTGTGAAGAATGGCATTCTACTTTGAATAGAGATTATAATGACTCTGGAGACTTCTTTTAGGAATATGGCCATCTTAACACTGTTAATGATGGGCCCAGTGACCTCTTCAGTTCTTCCCTCAGTATTTCTAGGTTGTATTACAGAGATTGTTCACTTAGGTTGTACTTAGGCTTATTCCCGGTTCTTTTCTTGCGTGTTTCTTGGTTTGTTTTAGGCTATTCCTAATGGAATTGGCTTCTTCATTTTTTCTCCAGCAGTTCATTGTTGATGTCTAGAGATGCTACTGATTGATTAACTGATTGATTGACTCTTGTTTTCACATTCGTATGAAGGTTGTGAATGTGTTGTAGGTATGCATGTGTAAGCCAGAGATCAACCTCAGATTTCTTTCTTTCTTTCTTCTCCTCCTCTTCCTTCTCTTCTGACTCAGCATCTTTCTGGCCGACTTGGAACTTGCTATCCAGACCAGGAACTCACAAAGCCCCTCCTCCCTATCTGCCCCTCGAGAGATAGGATTAAAAGTGTGAGTCACTATGTCCAGCCTATCAGTTATCTTTTCTCAGGAGCCTGCAACTTTGTTTTCTGAGATAGGATCTCTCATTGGAACCTAGGGCTTACAGAATTGGCTACACTGGCTGACCAGCTATCCTTCGAGGTTATCCTGAATCCATTTCCCCAGTGATAGGATTACAAATATGAGGCCACCACATCTTTTTTATGTGCGTAGGGTGGTTGCATATCCTAATGCTTTCTGACTTCGACAGATCTAAGAGATATCTAGTGAGGCCTTTAGAGTCTTCTAAGCAAGTGATTGCATCATCTTCAGACTGATAATTTCTTTTTTACTTGCACCTTATTTCTTTTACTTGTAAAATTGCTCCAGCTAAAATTCCAACTTCTATGCAGAGTAAGTGTGGTGATCCTTATCCTTATGTCCTTAAGTGGGCAACCTTACCCTCTTCCAAATTTAAGAGGAAATTGCTTCAGATTTTCTCTGTTCAGTCAGATGTTGGCTATAGGTTTGTAGGACGCAGATTTTAGTATGTCGGGTCATGACTATCTATTTGTGTAGGACTTCTATCATGGAAAGATGTTAAATTTTGTCAAAGACTTTACTGCATCCTTTGGGATGATCACATGATTTTGACCTTGACCTTCCTCATAGAACTATCACTGATGCCTCTCACCTATTCTGCTACGCGGTGTTTCATCTTCATTGATTTTGGGACTGCTTGTTCAGAACTGTACTGTTCAGTATCCATGTGTTCCATAGACTCTTTCTGCTCTTTTGCTGGTGATTCCTAGCTTCACCCCATCATGCTTTGTTATAGAAATGATCCCAGGCAGAGGAGCGTCAGTGGAAGGGAAGGAGTGCGAGCGAGTCCGGAGGAGGACCGGCATTCAGGTCAGTCCCGCTCTCAGCCACAGTCAGAGAAACTTCTGTTTGCAATGGACAATAGTTAATGCATAGCCGACCAAAGTGCTACCAGTAAGGGACCATTGAGTGTTCAGCTTTAAATGGAACATCTCTAGCAATGCCCGTTAGCAATCAGGCCATTTCCATCAGCCTGCCCTCAGAGGCCTTAGTGATGCTTACATCATCACCCGCCACTGCCAGGTGTGGCACATCAAAGGACCTGGTCATACCAGACTCTTTTCCCCTCCCTTCCCACTCTGTCTCTCATTTCATTTGGGCTCTCTCTCTCTCTCTCTCTCTCTCTCTCTCTCTCTCTCTCTCTCTCTCTCTCTCTCTCCCCCTGTCTTGTTTATTCTCTGTCTCTCCCTGATGTCCCTACTCTGAGACAACCTTTCACTTTCCTCCCTCTCCTAATAAACTTCAGACACTTTATCTGTTGAATGGTGTGATTTCTTAGCTGCACACCTTCCTCACCCTTCCATGCTTTATCCTATCACCGCCTCCAAAGCCCAGGGAACTGGACAGAAGATGGCTTAGGAAGACTGTAAGAGTCTGGGAATGGAAGGAGCACTGTGGAAAGCTGTCTTGTGGCTGTTATGTCATGAACCCACAGCATCAGGGCCTATCTCCACCCTCCATGACACTGGGCTCAAGAACACTGCATCAAACATGAGGTGGGGACTATAGGCAACTAGTGCTTACTGGAGGAGGAGATGTGGTCTTCATTGATGTGTCCACTAGTAAGTTGTCCTAACTCAGGTAAATGACCACCACCAGCCATGCTGATGCAGGCACCCCTAGTTGAATGCATTAAAAGAAGGCATGGAAATAGAAGACAGACTTGCTGAGGGCTTCAGGGAGCCGGAGAAGATAAGAGGATTATGTGGGAATTTTAATCAAAGTACAAAATATATGTGTGAAATAGTGAAGTTTTAAAAAATTATTTCAAGTGTTTAGGGTTGTTTTTATTTTTGCTAAATTTTACTTTATAACAAAGTATCTGATTAGGAGTAATTTATGTGAGTAGCTGAATAGATTATGCTTCCATCTGCTATTATATGGAATGACTTATAGCTATCTGTCCACTTGACCTACAGTGTACTTTAACCCTGATTTGGGGGGTAATGGAGTATCCATTCCCAAATATACCCATAAACATACCCAGTAGTGTTTATGAAATTGAGTGTACCAACATTCAATGCATATATAGATATATAGATCATATATATGCATGCATATAATTATCATATATAACATAATTATAATATATAATTGTGTTTATTATTATTATTATTATTATTTATAGTGTCCTGCTGGATTCTCTCTTTGCCCCATCTTATTGATTCTGGCTTGAATTATACATTGTCAGATATGACTACAGCCATTCCTGCTTTCTTTCAGGTCCCTTTTGCTTAGAATGTCAGATTCCCTACTATACTTTCAGGCTGTGTCTATGTTGACACTATAAAATAAGTTTCTTGCAAACAGCAACTACTTAGTCATTTTTTTTAATTTAGTCAACTAGTCTGGGTCTTTCAGTTGAAGAATTAAAACCACTTACATATACAGTTATTATTGGAAGGTATGTACTAATTCGTGTAATTTCGTTGTTCTTCTAGCTGTTTAGTGTAGAGGAATTTTAATCCAGCAACATGGCTGCACTGGCAAGGGATCACATCCAAAGACCTTCTAGATCTATGTGATCTGGCAGGAATGCAACCACACCCTGGATTCTCCAGCTGGAATACAGTCACGCCCTTAATCTCAAATAATGATACAACGATGTCTATTTGAGGGGCAGACAAAGTGACATATCAGAGAAAGATTTGACAGAATGAGTCAGGGATAGAATCAGGAGAACCAACAAGAAAGGAAGGCTATTTAAGAGCAGTGGAGAGAGGGAGGGAAGGAAGGAGGGAGGGAGGGAGAAAGAGAGAGAGAGAGAGAGAGAGAGAGAGAGAGAGAGAGAGGAGTTAGTGCAGTGAAGGCAGTGGAGTGGAGTGGAGTTTGTTCATGAGTTCACGCAGTTCAGAGCAGGTCAGCAGAAGTAGTTGAAGCCAGAGAATAAGAAGGAGGAGCCAGAAGATTAAAACAAATTGCCAGAGTTAGTTTGAGGCCAAGCAGAGCAATTCAACGAGAAGCTGAGAGACAAGCCAAATTGAATCAGTCAGCCAAGAGGAGTTTGAGCCAGAACAGCTGAGTTGAACCAGCCAGCCAGAGTTCAGAAAGCTAGAAAGGGTGAGCTTATTCAGCAGTAAGCCTGAGATGACAATGACATCTGGCGAGTAAAAGTTACTTTTATAGTTTAGAATATTCTAATGCTCTTCTTTCTCCCTATTCATCTTAGGTCCTTGATAGTTTTTCCTCAATAATATTTGATTCCTCCATGATTCTGTTTGTCTGCTCCTCTAGTGAGATTTCTCCTTTACTGAAATCTCTTATGTCTTAGTTCTTCTGTGTGTGGGATTACATGCCTTATACTTAGTTAACTAATTTAGTTATCTGATACTTAAATCATATACCTACCTAATGGTCATGAGCTCTCTTAGTGTACGCCAATCTTTGACAGTCTTCATTACTCAAATTGATCCTGAAGGATGACTTCTTTGGACACAGAGGTCTAAGTTAGCAGTTGCTTTTTCTAAGGCCCAACAGAGATAAATCCATACATTCCCGCTGGATCTTTAGACTCTAAAGTTCAGACTGTATACTGAGAAGCCTTTAGTACTAAAGGGATTCCCTTTATAATCCCAGTTGGTGCATCTCTTTCTTATATCTTTCAGAGTTGTGTTTTTTCCTTTGTTCTGAGGTCTTGACAGTTTAACTATAATATGATGTGAAGAGACTTTTTTTTAAAAAAAAAAAAAGAGGGGGGCTATTAAATCAATACCAGCAATAGTTTAACTACATATAAAGGGCTGAAAGTAAGAAATCTATCCAAGATACTTTGTCAGGAAACTGAAAATACCCACTGGTTTCCAGACAGATCATTCCCAGGGTCCGGCACTGCCCTCAAGTTGTATCCAGTGTAGCTGGGAGGGGAGAATATGATCACAAAAAGATTAAGCAGTTACTATCAATGTTTGTTCCTTCCAGGAGAGGCTGAGATCACAGATCTTGGCTAAGGAATACAGTAGGCTGGATCTTCTCATGTCCTCTGTTCATAGCTAGATCAAAGCCTTCAGTTCAGCTCTGCTGTGAACTTTCACAAGGACCTCACTACTATGGTCCACTTTTTGTTCAAGGGAAGGTACTAGTAGCTCTTCTACAACCTTCAGACTTTACTGCTCAACTGTTACGGCTCCTCTGTTATTCTGACCAAAATATGAGGAGGATGTGAGCTCCCAGGAACAGAAAAGGATCCAGGATCAGTCAACCCCATATACTAATGGGTTAGACATTGTGGGACTCATTGAGATGGTCACATCCTGCTTCTTCTCAGTGACCTTCTGGCAGTTGAAACTCTCAAGCCACGTGCACACAAGCCCACCAGGTAGTGGGTACCACTTGAGCTTCTCCCTAGACTGGCATGTCTGCCAACAACTGCTTCATGGTTTTACACATCCCAAAGGAGAACACATTCATCATAGCTCCAGGAGCCATAGCTCCTCATGGGACTGCACACACCCAGCGAGTGTTTCTAAACAAACAGAGGTCCTCTGAATAATGGAGGGGCTATGCCCAAGCTCTGAGCCTGGAGCCAGCTACTTTTCCCTAGTGAAAACCACTGTGCCAAGCACCCTGGTGTCCCATTTCTCAGTGGGCTGTCATTTCCCCTTGTACTTCTCCTGGCAGAGCAGTCTTACGGATCCAGTAGCATTTGTCAAGTCTATGGAATGATGGCCAGCAACTGGGATGTGGCATTTCATGTCCAAGATGTCAAAAGTACCCTTTTTTGGACCTCAGTCCAAGGGTCAGCAGCATTGTTATTGTTGAAACTATACAGCTAGATTTAAGTTTACTGACAGGTTTAAACAGCTAATATTTCAGAAATGGCTTCTGCATTTACATTCACGGAGACACTTTCCTGTAAATTTCTCATAATGTCTTTGCCAGTCTGGACTATTTTTTTTAAAAAATCAAAAATGATTCTTTCCTGTTGTCTGAAAATACTTCGTTATGGTTGCTATTTTTGTGTGTTTTAAAAACGGGTTTTGAGACATAAATTACAGACCATGACATTTACTTTATATATGCATACCCTTTGCCACTTTCATAAGTTCTTGGAGTTGTATAGTCATTCCACAATGCAGTTTTAGCACATGCCTCTTACCCTGTAAAAGCTCCCCAGATGCAGCTCTTACTCCAGGCAACGACTATTTTACAGATTTACTCTCCAGGTATTTTCTACATAGACTCATGTTGTCCATGACACACAGCTACTGCTGCTTATTATGGGTTTTTTTTTAGGATTATCCATGTTATAAAATGAAACAATAGTTTGCTACTCTGCATTGCACTATAAAATTGTCCTGGTTGAATATAATATGCATTTAATTCACCAATTGATGGATACTTACTTAGATTGTCTCTAGGTATGAATGCAGTTATAGACATTCAAAGGCTTTATACCAATATGTATACATAAAGCCATACACACACACACACACACACACACACACACACGGAGAGAGAGAAATACATGTCTCCATTTTAATTTGCAGGTCCCTAGACGTGGAATTGCTGTATTGAATACAGAAAAAGCCCTTGCACCTTCTTAATAAGAAAGCAAGCAACCCAATTAAAAACTGCAACAGAAGTTTTAAATACTCATTGCATCAAAGAAAATAGAGCATGAAAATAGCTCATAACCCTGTAAAACTGTGCTCAACATCTTTAGTCATTAGCAAGATGCAAATTAATACCATAATGTGCATTCGTTTTTCCCACTACTATAACAAAATACCTAAGATGAACAACCGTAAGGGGAAGACTTCATCTACGTGCGTGGGTCAGAGTTTCAATGCGTTTGGCTGTGTCGCTTTGAGACTACGGTGAGACAGATTTGGTGAGGAACAAGAGGGGGATCAAAGCTTCTTCTCACTTATGGTAGCAAAAGAAACAAAAAAGCAGCAAAAATAATAAATAAATAATAAATAGCTAAATAACAGACTAGGGTCTCAACATACATCTCAAGAGCTCAATGGCACACTCCCTGCAACTAGTCCACAGGGGCTCAAGAAGGTTCCACTACCCCTAACAGCGCCACAGACTGGAGCCAAGCTTTGAACACCTGGGCCCCTGTAAACATTTCTGATCCAAAGGTTGGCAGTGAGTTACCATGCCACACACATTAGGATGGCTACCAAGGTTTGGTGAGGACAGAGTTAAACTGGAACCCTCAAATGTGAGCAAGTAAAATGGCTTAGCCAGTTTTGAAAACAGCTTGGTATCTGAAAAAGCCAAACACAAACCCGGCAATTCAACGTGTCGCTCTAGGGAAAGTCCAAGAGCAAAGTCTGTTTGCACTAAACCCAACCCCAGGGCCCGGGAGTGGCCTTGGCAGGTGCTCATTCGCTGACTGCAGGTTTCACTGTTGTTGCCTCGTATGACACACAGAGCTGCCCAGCTTGTGACTGTGACATGTGAGCACCTTCATCACCACAGCAGCTGCTTCTGGAGACAGAAGAGAACTTAGAAAGGCCACAAACAAGTTTGTGTCAATCTTTTATTCTTTGTGGATTTAAGCATATATGATTAATTAGTGACATTTCCTTTTTTTTATTAAAGCATTCTTTTTTTGTTTTTCTTTTTTTTAGATTTATTATTACATGTAATGTACACCGTAGCTGTCTTTAGACGCACCAGAAGAGGGAGTCAGATCTCATTATGGATAGTTGTGAGCCACCATGTGGTTGCTGGGATTTGAACTCAGGACCTTCGGAAGAGCAGTCAGTGCTCTTAACCACTGAGCCATCTCTCCAGCCCCATGGTGACATTTCTTAAGTCCAGGGGAAGGAAAGACATGTCTGTGCCTCTGTCTTAAAGACTCTGTCCAACTCAAAGGAAGCAAGTCTCCCTCCCCCAGGAGCTTTATGACTGCAGGTTGTGGGATAGGGTTCACGTGTGGGTTTGTGTGCATGTGCGCACGCATGTGACCACCAGAAGTCAAGGTCGAGGGTCTTCCTCCGTCTCTCCACCTTATTTTCGGGACAATCACACTGTGCCTGGAGCTCACCGACTTGACTAAATTAGATAGATAGCCAACAAGCTCAAGGAACTCCCTGCATCCAGCTCCCCAGTGCTAGGATTACAGGACGCACCAGAACACCTGCCTTTATGAGGCTGCTGGGGACCCCACTCAGGTCCTCTTGCTTGCACAGGGAGCACTTCCCCAACGGAGCCAGCTCCTTAAGCCCTAGCGTTTAGAGTTTGTTTTTGAGATGGGGCCTTATACTATGTAGCTCAGGTTGGCCTTCAGCTCCTGCCTCAGCCTCCCAAGTAGTAGGATTGCAAGCACGTGCCATGGCTGGTGGCCTTAGCTCTTAAAGGAGGTCACTGTATTGTGAAATAGGTCCTATTCTCCCTGGAGAATTGAGTGAGCATGTGGCAAATGGCTAGATCCTGTGGCTTCAGTGTCCCCCCCCCCAAAGCACTGTGAGCAAAAGAAATGGCCTCCCCTGCTGTCTCTATTCTCTGTTTCCTGGGGCCCTTGCCTGTGGTGCAGCTTATGATCCCAAACTGCCCTTATTGCTGCATTCAGACCATACAGGCAGAGAGTGAGGACCTTACTACTGAGTGTTTAACTGGTACCAACATTTAAAAATAAGGAATTTTGGCTTAAAATCTGACTGGCCATCTCTGGCTGAGAAGCTTGTGAACTTCTCTGTGGGGAACCCAACTGTGCTTGTCACCATTTGGTTGATCTGACTCTGCCAGGCACCCCATACCAGTCCCTCTAAAGTCTCCCAGACCATACAGCTGGTCAGCTGTCTGATTTGATGATTCCTACAGCTGTTGTCTCTGCAATTGATGTTACTTACAGAGTCTCATTCTCAGCTCTCCAGGTCTCCCTACTCAGCATCTCACATGGCCTGGGTCAGGCTTGATGAGTTAAGAATCACAGTATGCATTCTGAATATGAAGATTCTGCCCAAGGGCATACAGTGGCTAAGTGGTAAGCCCCTGCCCTCAACCTCTGCTCTCAGATCCATTTCCCTGGGCCTGATCCCTGAGCCTGGGGGCGGTCCTCAAGCATTAGTGCTAAGGGCACAAGTGTATCATTAGTCCTGCCATGCACACTTGTCAGAGGTTCTAGGAGCTGGAGAGGAGCTGGCAACCACATCACCTGTGTTGGCATCTTCAGAGGTATTTATCTTCCAAGATGAGGACTCTGCTTCATTAATGTTTGGAGGAACAATTAATAAATGGAGGACTGTCAGCTGGGTAGCTCTCATATGGACAGTCATTAATCAAAATAGATTCATCCACAGAAATGTTTTAGCTGAGGCATGAAAGAGGAGGAAGGTTGGCCGATCAAGCCAGTACCCAGGCTACAGTCTTGTCACAGTTTTGACTTCTAATAGCAGAACACTGAAGGAAGAGTTGTCTGTAAAAAGCCTAAATAATAATATTTAAACAGCCTTCAGAGGTGAATCTTCCAGAGAACTAACTGAAGGATACCTGTGATGCTTAGAATGAGAAATGTCCCCTACAGACTTGGGGATTTAAATGCTTGGTCCCAGCTGTTTGCTATGCTGGGCAGCTTTTATCACTTGACACAAACTCAAGTCAACTGAGAAGACAACCCCTCAACTAAGGAATCTCCTCTATCAGTATGGCGCGAGAGCGTTCCTGTGGGGACATTTTCCCAGCCCACGGTGGGCAGTGCCATCCTTGGGCAGGTTGTCCAGGGTTGTATAAAAGGGGAGCGGAGCAAGGCAAGAAACCCGAGCCAGTGAGCAGCGCTCCTCCACGGTCTCTGCTTCGTCTCCTTCTTCCAGGTTCCTGACCTGAGTTCCTGCCTTGATTCTCCTCGGCGATGGACTGTAACCTGTATCCAGAAGTAAACCCTTTTCTCCTACAAGTGGTTCTCAGTTAGTGTTTCATTACAGCAACAGAGAAGCAAATTAGGACAGTGGCACTGTGTGCAGAGATTATGGAACCTTTAGGACAGACTTGCTGGAGGAAGTATGTCACTGCGGGGGGGGGGGCTTTCAGGGTTCATAGCCTCACCCTACTTCCAGGTCACTCTCTCTGCCTCCTACATGTGGTTAGAGATGTGACTCTACTACCGCCATGCCTTCCCCACCATTTAGGGCTCTCCTTCTGAAACTGTAGGTCAAAATAAACTAATCTTTAAGTCACTTCTGGTCATGGTATTTTATCACATCAATGAAAAGTACCTAACCCAAAATCCTTACGTGCTACAGTCTAAACATGGTTTGTCTCCTTGAAACTCAATTGAGGGTCATAGGAATAGGTCAATGTACAAAGTGTTTCCTACTCTAGTAAGAGGACCCAAGCTCAGATCCCCAGCTTCCCTGTAAAATGGTGGGTGCTGCAACACATATCTGTACCTTCAACACTGGGTAGACTGAGGCAGAAGGATATTCAGTGCTAACTGGCCAGCCAGTCTAGCAAAAATGGCAGGCTCCTGGTTAAGAGATCCTGTCTTGAAAAATAAGGTGGAAGATGATAAAGGCAGGCACTCCAGTGACAAGCTCTAGTCACCATATATCCACCATGTATATACATATTAACTTACAATGTATACAAATACAAACACACACACACACACACACATACACACAAGTCATGTTGAATTTTTCCATTAGTGGTTGTGGTGGTTTGAATATGCTTGGCCCAGGGAGTGGCACTATTTGGAGGTATGACCTTGTTGGAGTAGTTGTGTCACTGAGTGTGGGCTTTAAGACCCTCATCCTAGCTGCCTGGAAGCCAGTATTCTCCTGTTTGTCTTCAGAACAAGATGTTGAACTCTCAACTCTTCCTGTGCCATGTCTGCCTAGGCACTGCCATGCTCTGGCTTTGATGATAATAGACTGAACCTCTGCACCTGTAAGTCAGCCCCAATTAAATGTCCTTATAAGAGGTGCCTTGGTCCTGATGTCTGTTCACAGCAGAAAACCCCTAACTGAAACAGTGGTGTTGGGAGGCAGAATCTCTAACAATCTTAGGACATTGAGAGTTAATGCTGCTTTCAAATTGGACTAATCCCTAATTTGAGAGAGACTGAGCAGACTCAAGTTCTCATGAGGCTGCACTACTTGAGTGCAGTGACTCTAAAGCAAGGCTGCCCCACGTTTGACTCCTTCACACACACACTCACTCCTGTTTCCCTGCTATCCTCGGACAGTAACAGGAGGGCCTCGTGGGTTGTGCTTATCCAGTCTTGGATATTCAGCCTCCAGAACCATGAGCCAAATGAAGCCTGCTCCTTTATAAATTATGTTGGTGGTAGTTTGAATGAGAGATGCCCCTTATAGGTTCATGTGTTTGAACATTTAGTCCTCAGTTGGCGGTGGCATATGGGGAGATTATAGAACCTTTGGGAGGCATGCTAGTTAGTTGTTTGGGTTTTTCCAAGTTGACACAAACTAGAGCTATTTAAGAAGATCCTCAATTGAGAAAATGCCTTCATCAGATTGCCTATAGATAAGTCTATAGGGCATTTTCTTGATTAATGATGGGTATTCCACAGTAGGGCAGTGCTATCTCTGGGCAAGTAGAAAGCAGGCAATGCAAACCAAGAGGAGCAAGCAAGCAAGCAGCATGGCTTACTCCATGGCTCCCACTTCAGCTCCTGCCTCCAGGCTCCTATCTTTTTATTTGTTTTGTTTTGTTTTGTTCTGTTTTTCGAGACAGGGTTTCTCTGTGTAGCCCTGGCTGTCCTGGAACTCACTCTATAGCCTCGAACTCAGAAATCCACCTGCCTCTGCCTCTGCCTCCCAAGTGCTGGAATTAAAGGCTCCAGGTTCCTATCTTGAGTTGCTGGCTGCCCTGACTTCCTGACTCCTCGCAGTGATAGGAGTGTTACCTGAGAATTTTAAGATGAAATAGACCCTGCGGTGGTTTGAATGAGAATGGCCCTCTGTAGGTCATTTCAATAGGTATTTGAATACTTGGTCCCCAGTTAGTAGAAGTATTTGAGAGAGGAATTAAGAAATATGATCTTGTTCGAAGAGATATGTTACTGGGGATGGGCTTTGAAGTTTCAGAAGCCCATACCATTCCCAATCTCTCAATCTCTTGCCCCATCTCCCTCTCCACATCCTCCTCTGCCTTGTGCTTGTGGAGATGTGAGAGCTCTCAGCTCCTGCTCCAGTGCCTGCCTGCCTGCCTGCTGCCATGCTCCCCACAGTGATGGGCATGGACTCTAACCCTCCTGAACCCTGAGGCCCAAATTAAAATTGCTTTTATAAGTTGGTCTCACAGTGTTTTGTCAAGCAAAAGAAACCCTAAGACATGAGGTGACTATCTATGGAGGAAGTAGGTTACTGGAGGGTTTGAGGCTTTATAGCCTCACCCATTTCCTGTTGTGTCTGTGCTTCCTGTGTGTGGATAAAAGCATGGCCAGCCAGTTTCCTGCTCCTGCCACCACAATGCCATAACTTTTCTGCTGTGAGGGACTCTCACCTTCTGGAACTATAAGTCAAAATAAACTTTTAAATTGCTTCCGGCCATGGCATTTTATCACAGCAACAAAAAAGTGACTAATGTACCTTGCTTCAGGAATTCTTATACATTATCATAAAATGAACTAAGACAATATGAGACAAATTCCTTTACATTTCCTCTGAAATATGTAATTACAATGAAAAAGATAAAAGCCACACGTTAGGAAAGATAGAGTTTATATGAAACGTTCAAAGGAATCTTTAAAAGATTTTTTTAATAAAAATCCTAAGCTTTCTTGAATGACCTTAACTTTTATATTAGGATTTATGCTTGAGATAATACACAATCCCTGTCTAGATATTTTTAGTGACAGCATTTTTAAATTCTTCACAACCCACATTGATAAGACACAAAATAGTTAATTATCTTTGCAGTATTTATTCAGAAATCTTAGCAGTAGAGACTGTATACAAAAGTGTAATAATTGAGATTCTTCCTCTTTTCTTTACCAAGTTTATTTCTGAACTTTAAAATATTATGCATTGATTTTTTAATCCCATCAAATATTTTTTAGACATGATATTTTTTTAAAAATGAGATGCCATAGCGGGGCGGTAGTGGCGCAAGCCTTTAATCCCAGCACTTGGGAGGCAGAGGCAGGAGGATTTCTGAGTTCAAGGCCAGCCTGGTCTACAAAGTGAGTTCTGGGACAGCCAGGGATACACAGAGAAACCCTGTCTCAAAAAACCAAAAAAAAAAAGAGAGATGCCATGATAAAGCCCATTACCTTGTAAGCTAATCTTAAATATTAGTGACAAACACTAATTTGAAGTACTTGTTTCTTTCAAGGAAACGGACACCCTAGCTTGAGGCGGCTGAGGACCCCAGCAGCAGACTCCTGTCTGATGAAGTTGTTATTTGATGCGTTGTTAAATAATACTCCTAGCCATGTCTGTAGAGATTACATAAAGATGTAGAAATTTGTGTGTAAAGGCAGATTGGAAACACTACCTGCACCCACCCAAGCTTTGCCTTGCCTCTCCATGTCAACTATTCTCTTGCCTCCCTGCCTCAGTGCCCAGAAAAATATGTTTGGGCGCTGTAAAGTTTTCTTCGGGCTCACAGAGCAAGCACCAGGCATTCTAGGTGCCCCTTGTTCACAGTAGAAAGTAGAACCCTCTGTCATTCTGCCAAAAGAGATGGCCAAGGGGTCCAGAGTCTCTTTGATTACCTGTAGCCTACAAAAGATGTCACTCGCTGCTGTGCTTGTGACAGACAGGGACTTAAGTTGTTTAACTACAATGTCTTAGGGTTTCCATTGCTAGGAAGTGCCATATGACCAAGGCAACTCTTATAAAGGCCAACATCTAATTGTGGCTATCTTACAGTTTCAGAGGTTTAGTCCATTATCATCATAGCAGGAAGCATGGAGGCATCCAGGCAGATGTGATGCTGTAGAAGGAGTTGAGAGTTCTACATCTTGATCCACTGGCAGACAGAAGAGACTATCTCACAGGCAGCTAGGAGGAGGGTGTCTTCCACAACGGGCAGAGCTTCAAAGCCCACCCGCACAGTGATGTACTTCCTTCAACAAGGCCATACCTATTTCAACAAGGCCACACCTCCTAAGAGTATCACTTTCCATCGACCAAGCAGATTCAAACCACCACACCTAACTTTCTTTCAAAAAGACCATGGAGAGGAGTTCCATCTTCCTGGGGTTTGTTTGACCTGGCTGCCAAAACCCTGAGGCCTTGTGAGCCCTGGAATCCACCTGCAACTCAGGCAGGATGTCCCGACCTGTCAAACGCAGACAGTAGTTCCCTCAGAAACGTAAATCTGCTGCAGAGAATTTTTTTTTAAGTACCATTGTTTTGATAAGTAAGTTTGTTATCTCAACCCATTCAACCCATTTGAGAACTTGTTCTTGAGTTATGCTAAGGATCTGGAGAGATGGCTCAGAGATAAAGAGCACTGCTGCTCTTCGGGGCAACCCAGTCTCAATTTCTAGCACACACAGTCATCTAACTCCAGTTACAAGGGATCTGACACCTTCTTCAAACTTTCAAGGACACCAGGCACACACATGGTGCACACAGATACATTCAGACAAAACCCTCATAAAGATAAAATACATTTACAATTTTTACATTAAGTATAAATGCTGCCCCCTCTAAACAAGTAAAATGTCTCCAGGGAACCAAAATGAAGAGAGGTATGGGCAAGTTTCTGAAATCTTAACCTTGCAGCCACAGACTGCATCCCCAGGAGCCTAGAGGCAGAATACAAGTCTAGGGTTCCACGAACTTAGGCTAACTGAAACATGACATTTCTTCCATTGTGGCTAGAGGCTGTAACGCACAGTGGTATTGTACCTGTGGCTTTAGTTCTAACAGAAATCACAGGTGTTTCCACAGCTCATTAGAATAGCTGCAAATATCCCAGAACATCCTCTGCAGGCAAGGCTACTTCAAGGCATGGTGGGTGATAGACCTGACATGAGGCCTTGTTATTTAATGAGTTAATAGAGAAGCACACATAAGACAGTATCACAAATTTGCTTTTCTTGGGTTTTGATAGTTCAGTGTCAACATAACTGCTGTTCTAGTTAATGCTGTGCATTTTATTTATTACATTTAGTCTTTTTCAGAGAAGTTCCAGGGCTCCACCACAATACAGAAGGAATCCTCAACAGCAAGCCAATCAGCCCTTTATCCATTTGGGAAGCAATGAAGAAAGTGGGAGAGGAGGATCCTGGCTATTTGGGGGGTAGGGAGAGGTGCCCTGGACCTGGGCTATCTTGTAATGTCTCACATCCTGACTTAGCACATCCTGATTTTGTGTGTACACATGTGTGTGTCCATGTGTGGGACTGTGTACACAGACATGTGTGTGAGTGTGTGAGTGTGTGTATGTGTGTGTATGCGTGTGAACATGTATACTAGAGGCATGTGTTAGGCAAGCACTTAACACTGTATTGACTTTCTCTACCTTGCCCAGTCAAGCTCAGAGAAATATCAGAAGGGCTTGCCAAACAGTCCACTACATACTTCCTTTAAGGGAAGCTCTGTGGTTACTTTAGTTTCAAACTGTATAGTACAATCTTTATTTTAATTAGTACACAGCTATTCACATGTAAGTCAGAAAGAAAAAGTATTGCTCTGTGGTAATAAATATTCATGTGAGAAAATTCTGCAAAGTGGTTTATTCTCACAAGTTACTATTGGAAGCAGTCCTTCAAACAAACCAGTGAAAATACCTAATTGCCCGATTTGCAGATTCTTCAGTGCTGCTGTTGCAGGCATCGCTTTATTAGAACTTTATAATCCAGTCTTCCGTCGGGGCTGCGCAGGGCTATACGAGGGCTGTGAACTGCCTCACCGTCTTCTCACTCTCCCTTTTCAGTTCTTCAATGTGGGCGTCCAGGCGCTCTAGAATATAGTGAGACCTCAGCTCCTCCTCCTCTAGAAACCTGGTAGCTATCGATCCCAGAGGAGAGACAGGCAGTGAGCACTGGAAGAGGGACAAATCAGGACACGTGTTAGGAAGCAGGGAGGAACGCCCTGACACTTTGATATTTTCTGCCTAACCCTGTTAAAGGGGGAATTTTTCCTGAGGAGATATTTTCATCTTAATGCCAAGAAAGAAAAAAAGGCAAGTTCTGAAAACATTGCACCACAGATCTCTTTCTTTCTGACCCGAAGAGTGCCTGTGTAAAGTGCATAGACAATGTCGTCAGTAGCCTGCCTGCCATTTACTGGAGAATGCAGCCAATGCCTGCTATTTCAAAACTCTGAACATTACTCTCACTTTAAAGCACTGAAAATCTACAGGAAACAAATTAAATGCCAGTTAAAAATCAATATTTTTCCCTTTCTTAAAATTCCACTCCATGGTCCTTGATTTGCAACTCTCCGTTCTGGTGATATTTCAGATCTCGGATTTTTGAAGGTAATACAGGAAATCTAGCACATTCGGTTTGCTCTCATTTAATGTTATACTTTGGAAGTCACCTTAAACGCTGAGTTAGCACAAATCATTGCCTCCAGGAGAAATAAACACCCACAGTATAGACATATACACAACCTCTTGTCTATCTGACAAAACAGAAATGAGTTTTGGAAGTGAGAAATGACTTTCCCAAGGCTACCACAGTAGCTAGTGCTGGAATGAAGGCACTCACACAACAGGGTGCTACCTGTCACCACCATATGAACACTGAAACAGAAAAGAAACATGAGGCCACCTTTGCTCCCTCTATTAGGAGCGGGGGAGACAGCTCTCCTGCTTTCTGTGTCTACACATGGGCACAGCAGGGCCACAGTACATTTCAGTGGGTAGTCAAACGGGCAAGTGCTGAATAATCAGGACCAACTGGGTTGGCCCTGTAGAGTGCGACCATCAAATACCTGACTTCTGAAGGAAGCACGTGATGCTTACACTAATTGGAAAAGGTGACATTTGTGAAATCACATCATCACAGGGCAGGGAAGGCTGGCTGCCAAACTTAGAAGATAGGTACTTTTCAGGGTGTTGATTCCTTTTAACTATGTGTAAGTAAAATGGATATTTATTTTGAAAACTATAGGAAAATCTTTCCATGGAATTGTTGACACATTTAGAAATAAACAAAAAACAAAACAAAAGGTTACTAAACTTTCACAAAGACATACCGCAGCTGACACCGGGCAATGAGCAGCCCAACACTGGCTTCACGATGGAAGGTAAAGAACACTGGAGCCCAGTGGTGAGGCCACCCGGGTCATCACAGGTACCCAAACCATGCTCCACACACCTCAGATGCACTGCCCTCAGCCCCAGGCCACCAGCTCCTCTTTCCCCTCCTCACTATCCATGCTCGAGGCAGAGTCCTTGATAAAATCCCTGCAACTTGGTCAGCCCTCTCTGGGAAAGGCAGGCGGGAAGGTGCAGGCTAAAGCCAATGAATAGCTGCACTCATATTGCAAATATTTTAGAACTTGAATTTGAAGTCATCTTGGTTGAATGTGCCTTCACAAACAAAACTGCAAATGTGAAAGCAATACAGGGTACTGACTGGGACCCAGTAAGAAAAAGAATCACGCTCTTTACCTTAAAATTAAAAATAAAGATAAATATTAAGATGAGAAAGTTTTCATACCGAAGATACAAACTCTTCTTGGTCATTCAAACAGTCAGACAGACTGTCAGAAAAGTTGACATCATTAATATCTAGCATTGAAGGCAAAGACTGAGTCTGAAATAGAAAGTTGGAAGGCAGAGAGACGATGGAGCTGTCGGGGCTGATGTGAGAACTCAGGGGGCTGGGGCCCCTGGCCACAGGGTCTATGCTATCCAACGTTTTTCCTCGAGGCGAATGGTGACCTGTTTTGTACTGCTCAGTCTTTATTCCATCATGTCTGTGCTGGCCATGGGTTGGCCTGGATAGCAGATTAGAAAAAACAAAATAAATGAAAAACTGTAGCAACTTTTCTTTCCAATAAATGCTGAAAGAAGCATGTTCGTAAGAGGCTAAGCAGCAGGACTCTATTGCTTAGAGTGAGCGGCCCACTCGGGCACAAGTGCTCCTTGCTCACTCAGGCTCTGCTCTCATGCTGCCATCACAGCAGAGGGCAAACAAGCTACCACTGGGGTACAGGAGGAACAGGGCCAGGGCATCCCGTGCTCAGAGAAAGATCATAATGTCACAGTGGGTGAGAGTGGGGGTGGGGGCGCCAACTAAGGTTTCTGGTAGGAAAACACACAAACTACACAGAACAAACTAAAGCTAGTTGGTTTCTCATTGAAATAACCTTTCTTATGGTAATAACCTAAAATTAATTGATCAACAATACAATGGACGCTTTTTATCGAATGCCGCGTTTTACTTCTTATGAAATAGGTGTGATGAGGTGGTGGGAGGCAACATGAAAAGACTCTGGGAACAAGACGCTGCCTACACCTACACTTAGGGTGCACACAACAAAAGCTGTGGTGAAACAAGGGCTGAGCCACCTGGGCCTCTTGTGCACACTGTGACGGGCAGAGCTAAACCAGAGCCTGTGACGACTGCACAGCTCTAAGCCAGGAAGTGTTCTCAAAGCAGGAAATCACACTGGAGCACACACACTTCAGAGAGACTTTACTTAAGGTGCTGGAGAGATGGCTCAACGGTTAAGAGCACTGACTGCTCTTCCAGAGGTCCTGAGTTCAATTCCCAGCAACCACATGGTGGCTCACAACCATCTGTAATGGGATCCGATGCCCTCTTCTGGTGTGTCAGAAGACAGCTACAGTGTAATCACATACATAAAATATAATAAATAATTCTTGAGAGAGAGAGAGAGAGAGAGAGAGAGAGACTTTACTTAAGCTCTGCACTCTTGAGCCCGGCTGCTCTGCTGTGTGCTGGGTTAAAGGTCCTGCCATCTTTGTTTCTGCACACGTGAGTAGCGCACTCCAGCTGAGACTTGGTGCTCATCAAATCTTTCTGTAGTTGTTGATTTTCAGACACTAATTTATTTAATGCCTCAATATAATTCTCCTGTAGGTCTGCTAGTGAAATTTCTTTTGCCTAATAAAAAAAGAACACTAGAATCACTAGTACGTTTAAGGGTAATTATGACCAGTCTACAACAGTGCTGGCTGAGATATTTTCTGTTTTAGTTTTAACTATGGCTTTACTTAAAGAAAGTAAAGATTTGTCTTTAGCCCTCATAAGATGAACACAGGAAAACCATCAGTCTGCCCAGAGTGAAGGAAGGGACAAAGTTAGAGGTGGGGTGGCTTCCCTCTGTACATGAGCATCCAAGGGATGGAAACAAGGCAGAGGAAAGCTTCAAGACTCAGAGACGGGAAATCAAGAATGAGAAGCCCTCTTCCCACCCTACCCCAACCGTCACACAATACCCGTGGAAGGAAATTAAGAGAACTAATTCAAAGAAAGTAATTTAAACACGAGGGTCTAAAGAGAATTCTGGCCCAAAGGGGCAGCTTTAAAATACCCTTCCATCTTAAACCCTTTCTGGCATGTAGTTTGATATGAAGTTAGCAACATAAAGCAGCACTCAATTATATGGCGGGAATCTACCATGAACTGGTCTGTGTTCTGTGATCATACATCTTATTTCTTGATAATACACATCTACTTTCTTTTTCTAATTTTATTTTCATTTAATTAGCATTCTACAAAATTATGGTGATCTTTACAGTTTAACATATTTCATTTTCTGCAAAGAAAAATTGTGAAAGTAAGTTAGTCGATAGAGTTCTGACAAATATGATTTACCTGTCAACTCACAGTGTGTAAATATACCTGTAAACTAGGATGTACAAGCTTTTTCAGTAGTTGCCAATGTTTTATAATATCTCAGAGAAGTGTATTCACAGGAGATGTGCTACACTGTCAACCACCTACCCACCTTTGTATTTCTAAAATGCAGAGCTACACTGTGAACTACTACTCATCTTTAAAGTGGCCAATATTAATTAAAGCTCTGCTTTCATTAAGATAATTAGATTAATTTGGAAAAGTAGATTCACCTTTCTGGGTGGTAACATGCAAAAAAGTATTTCCTAGTAATTGCGTTTTGATAATCTCTACAGATATTCATACTGTATGTAACTCTGAAACCAGAGAAAGCTAAAGCTGACAGGATTTTACAACTTTGATGTCTGAAATCATTAAACCAGCATTTCTTAACCTATGGGTCATGACCCCTTTAGCAAACATCTATTTCCAAAAACATTTAGGTTACAATTCATATCAGTAGCAAAATTATGGTTATGAAGTAGCAACAAAAGTAATTGTATGGTTGGGGTCACTGCAACATGAGGAACTGTATTGAAGGGTTGCAGCAGTAAGAAGGTTGAGACCCACTGCATATACCTAAAAAGAAGATAACCTTGTCCTTTCTGTGTATCTTTCTGAAATCTCCAAGAGCAATTATTATTAGCAGTTACTCCAGGAACATGAATGGGAAAGGTGGCATGACAACTGGGGAAAGAGGGTCAATGTTCCCATTAGGGTTCAGGAGAAGTTCAGCTCCACAGAACCCTGCACAGTCTGCCATTAACACTTCTGGAATCTCTCAGTTCTTTAATGTGAACAGGGAGCCACTCTAATACTGACAAATGGCACATTTTTAAAGAACACTATAGTGTAAACCAGATTAGTCCACAAATTACTACTCACTCAGTATTGGCTTTATCAGGGCATACAAAGTCATTTGTCAGCTACACTCTCACTCACCTACCTGCTCGTCCATTTATTATCCATCCATCTAGTCATTAAGCCAGCCAGCTGGTTAGCCACGTGCCCCAGCCCCCGCCTCCATTCATCTTCCATCTCCTTGATAAAACTTTATAAAATATTTAGCAATGGGATTGAGAAAATGGTTCAGTTGGTAAAGTACTTGCCGTGCAAGAGGCCCAGAGCTCAGATCTAAACACTCCTGTAAATGCTGGCCGAGTGGACATGGTAGACTGCCATGTCTGCTCAGCCAGCATTTACTACTTTTTCTAAGTAGTACCTAGAAAAGGGAGATAGGATCTGGAGCAAGCTGGTTAGCCTGACCAGCCCAATTGGCAAGCTCAGGGTCCAAGTGAGAGACCCTGCCTCAATACAAAAGGTGGAGAATGATAGAGGAAGACACCCAGTAGCTTTCATACATTCACACACATACACGCATGCACACACACGTGCACGTACATAATCACCCACCATGCACACAAAAATAAAATTATATCACATATTTTAAATGTTTGACTATTGCCTCCTCTATTTTTTCCCATCCATGAGTTTGTGCTTTAATTTTTTTTTCATTATAGTATCAAAGGGATGTGGAGTGGCAGAAAAATTAAATGAATATTTCCATCTTAAATGACAGCATATTTCAGAGTACAATCACAAATCAACCATTTAAGTAACCAGTTTATTTCACAATACCTGCTGTGTGCATTTCTGAACTTTTACTCCCATAAGCTGGGTTCTCTGGGGATGCAAACTGCTGAGGACACTGAGGAGCTTGACTATTACTATCACAGGTGTAAATACCAGGCGGACACGGGGCTGTATGGATTTATAAGCTTCATGTCCATGGCTCAGCTGTACTGAAGGCAATCTCTTTGTGTATGGAGAGCCTGCTCTTAAAACACTTGCCAAGAGAGGCCATATATTAACTTTCTAAATCATTATCAAGCCTATTAGCAAGAAAAAATTATTTTTAAAAATTTTGGTTATTAGGGAAGTTTTTAATAGCTACCCCCGCTCACTTGAATTTAAAATCTACTTAGTTCTTTGCCCTTTTCCTACTGGGCTTCTCCTATCACCTTTGCAGGATTGCAGGACATATCCTATCTGCGGACACTTTGTGTTAGCCTTATGTGTGTTCCCTTACAGGTCACTGCTCCCTGTCTGCCTGTTCTTGTGCAGCACTAGTGCAGTCCATCAGGGCTCATGCTAGGCAAGTGCTCTCCCTCATCCGGGCTCATGCTAGGCAAGTGCTCTCCCTCATCCGGGTTCATGCTAGGCAAGTGCTCTCCCTCATCCGGGCTCATGCTAGGCAAGTGCTCTCCCTCATCCGGGCTCATGCTAGGCAAGTGCTCTCCCTCATCCGGGTTCATGCTAGGCAAGTGCTCTCCCTCATCAGGGCTCATGCTAGGCAAGTCGTCTCCCTCATCAGGGCTCATGCTAGGCAAGTGGTCTCTCTCATCAGGGCTCATGCTAGGCAAGTGCTCTCCCTCATCAGGGCTCATGCTAGGCAAGTGCTCTCCTTCTAGGCTCCACTCCCAGCCCCTCTGTTGTTATTTTTATTCTGAGACAGTGTCTTGTCCAGTGTGGCCTTGAACTCTTGGTTCTCCTGCCTCAGTCTCTCCAGTAGCTGGGATTATAAGCATGAGCCACCATACTTGACTTCTATGATCAGTCTTTTTAATGGAGCCTTTTGCCATCCAAAAATTTTACATTTTTATGTTGTAAAATCCTTCATGATGCTTAAAGAATCTTGCTCATCTGAAAGATTATGAAAATAGTCCCCCATTTTCCTAGTTGAAATAAATTGTTCTTCTAGCTTTTTGCACTTTCTTCACTCTCAGCATCCATGACTGTGAAATTGGAACTACTTGGGAGCAAATAGGGAGTCTTTTGTGACTATGTATCTTTTTGGAGGCAGAATACTCCCTAGAAGTTCAGAAAAAAAGAATTCAATCTTCTGACATTTGACCTACACCAAAAAAAGATGGGTCAGAATAGATGCACCATTTTATAAATTGTAAGACTTTTATAATATGAACTTCATACTGTCTGTTATCCAGTCCTGTTCTGATTTCACAGTAGCTTATATGTATTTCTCATATTCTCCACTAAATTACTATAATGTCTTTAGAGTCAAGAATTTGATCATTTATCCTGTGTTCAATCTAGCACTAAATATTCTAGAATATTTGAGTAAATGAACTATGCTTCATAGAAATAAAATGAAAACTAAAGTATTTCAAGGGTGGCATGCTTTATAATAAAGACACTGTGGGTACAATAGCACAGTACTAAAAGCAGCACCCAACGTCCATTTCATAATTACTGCCAGCACTATGCAGCCCTTTACAGATACTTTTCTTGCTGAGAACACAGACTATATAAGCATCTTATCACACATAACAGAAAAAATATCCTACTGCTACAGCAAAAACGTCCTCTGGCAGGAGGGTACCTGGACCTCATTTGCGCCTGTATCTCCTGAGGGACTGTTCAAACTAGTTACTCTACCTCCTCCTAGCATCAATAGTAACAGTTCCATTCAAAGACTTCAAACACACAAGCTTAGTGTCAGTGTGCGTACCTCGTGCAAGCCCAGTTCCAGTTTCATCACTGTCTCGGAAAGACGGCGATTTTCTAATTTGAGAGATTCCAGCTGACTCAGAATCTCCTGCAAAAGGAAAACCGAGGGGCGGGGGGGGGGGGTGAACTCACATAAATCAAATATGTCTTACAAAGCTTTTCCACATCATTTTCCCTAGTCTACTTAGTCTAGTCTATGTTGTCTATCCATACAGATAAACTTTTAAAATGTGTGTGCATATGGGGCGTTGTGTGTGCTGCATACACATGAGAACACAGGTGTGCCTGCCATGTTTGTTTGCAGAGACCAGAGCCAACAAGTTCTCAGAATTTACCTATCTCTGCTGCCCCCATCCCCTCCAATGCTAGGGTAATAAACAGAACATGCAGCCATGCCTGGCTTTTTATGTAGGTTCTGGGAATCCCAACCCAGGTCCTCATGTTTGCAGAGAAAGGGCTTTCACTCCCTCAGCCATCTCCCAGGCCCCACATACACTTTTTAGGAGTGTGTCAAAGGTGTTAGCAGGTAAAGCAGCATGCATGTGATTAACTGTCACTCAGTGATGAATGGGGCTAAGGCACAAAGTTTCAGCCACAGGAAGATCTTAGCCACACCCTGTTTCCACCTCTCATCGACTTTCTACTGCCAACACCACATGGGACTGCACTTGCATAAAGCATTCATTTATGTTCAGCCCTCACTCTGCTGAGCTTTTCTGCTACTAGACTATATCTATGAAAATATTCCTGCCTCCTTTCACGACCTTCTTCCTCAGCAGACACGGTCTGGGAAACTCCTTCACTGCTACTTCTTTTAAAGTTCCATCCCACTCTTTCACCCCAACTGAGAAATCTGCTAAATTTGATCCAAGTCACTCTTAGGCCTACTCTATTGCCTTTTCACTATACCTGCTATGTCTGGGGAGAGGGATTTCAAATACCACCTTCATGCAAGGACTTCCACAACTAAATGGCCAGCCCTTGAACTTCAGGCTTTCTGTGGAGCCAAGTAACCAAATTTTCCATATAAAAGTTCAGGCTTTATCTGAAACCAAATGTGCCAAACCAGCATCCCTCCACCGGCTTCCCAATGATGGGTACCTTTCACAGAAATGCGTCATCTTCCACAGCACTGCAACCATCTTCTGTCTCGTTACAGGGCATTACTCGGCCACCCGAGCTTCATCCCTCAGAACAGCTTCTTTCCCTGTCCTCTTTGCTACCCCAGTCAGATCAAACACAAAGCCTAGCCAACTGTACAGCCAAGTATCTCTCTCCAGAGCGCATCCATTTTCATCCATTTCCCACTGCCCAGGCCACATCTTGCAGTTATACTAGCCCTGCATGGTCTCTTCCAGCTTACCCATTCTCCTCTTGCAGGAATAGAGATCTTTACTCTAGATATGCAACTCCTTGGCTGTGCTCCCAGCACCTTGCCCACGTTACCACTAGGGTAGTCATCATCTTCCTTGTCTGTATCCATCTGACCTCCACACTAACTCTCACTATCCTGCTTGCTAACCAGCCCAAAACAGGTGTCTACTAAAAGTTCACTGAAATATGGAAGTTAGCCCCTGAACACATTCATTCCTTAAAAACAGGCAGGCCGCCATTAGGCGGAGAGCCCTGGATGACTTTACCTTATGCTCTACAGCCTTTTCTTCTGCCTTCTGCATCTCTGCCTTCAGCTGCTTCTCCATGTCTGAGGAGGAACACTTGGCAGAAGCAATAGTGATATCCCGCTGGTGTAACTCCCGAGTTAGCTGGGAGATTTCCATCTTCATTCCTTCCAGGGCAGAACTGTAAGTCTGATCAGCCTGCAGAATCTGTTCCTTCAACTATAGAGAGGCACAAAAGAAAACACCACAAGTTGTAAGTATTTAGGATTCAGGCATATGGATCTACACAGCAGTAACTCTGGCACTTAGAAGGCAGAGCCAGAGATAGGAAGACCTCAAGATTGAGAGCAGCCTGCTCCGGCCAGATTGAACTTCACAGAAAGACCCCATCTCAACAAACAAGGTTCAGAGATGTAGCTCAATGGTAGAGCACTTGTCTAGTATGTATGAGGCCCTAGAAGAACAAAGTATTTAGAGAGAAAGACACCTGGTTAATGGCTGCCAGGATAGGGTTGTCATTTTCTTCAATAGTGTAGTCACCGGAAAACTGCTCCAGTAGATAAACCCCTACCAACGTTCATTTAAGCAACCCTAAACTCTGCAGGCTTAAAAGAAACACAGAGAGAAGGAAGGAGACAGGATAGGAAAGGGAGGTCATAGAAGGGAGTAAAAGAGGGCACTGGGGATGAACAGGATACAGTGCATAGGACATACATACACATGAAACACACAAGTAAATGTTTAAGGTGCAGAATTTAACAAAGAAAAATAGACAACAATAAAACAAGGTAATATTTATCTTAACACATGAAATTTTTCCTAGTTTAAATATACAGAAATTCATCAATTTACCAACTTGTATAACTATTCTGAAAATCTGGTGACTAAATTCAAAATCATACATTAGGTCTCAGAAGACCATGTGTTACTCAAACACTGGGGGTGAATAGCAAAGTCTACGTCTAATTTATGCAGTCTCTAAGACTTTCATTCTTTTCACAGCTAAAATTTAAAATTTGTTTGTTTGTTTTGGGTTTTTGTTTGTTTCTTTATCTAGTTTTATGTTTCTCAGAAAAGAAATAACACAAAGATAAGAGGTAGAAAGGGGCAAGAGCCTTTGAGAAAGATGGCTCAGTCTATAACATGCCTGCAGCAGGAGCAGAAGAACTTAGTCTAGACTCCTAGCACCCACAGAAAATTCATCTTGGAAGGTTGTATACATCTATAATCCCAGCACAGGGGAAAGGG
The DNA here is from genome assembly GCA_036184795.1 of Tokudaia tokunoshimensis. Taxonomy (NCBI): domain Eukaryota; kingdom Metazoa; phylum Chordata; class Mammalia; order Rodentia; family Muridae; genus Tokudaia; species Tokudaia tokunoshimensis. The sequence goes on from BTHU01000008.1 coordinate 103,711,394, forward strand.
ACAGCAGGCACAGGGTGATTCTGGATCTCAATAGCCAGCTAAGCTAGTCAGCCAATGAATACTGAGTTCAGTTAGAGCCCCTGAGGCAGGTGAGGGTGTGGGGAGAGAGCAATGCAGCCACTTAATATCTACTTCTGGGCTCTATATACACATGCATGCGTGTGCGCACACACACACACACACACACACACACACACACACACACATACACACACACAGGAACTAGCAATAATCTCAAAGTAATGAAAAACACAAGCCAAGAATGGTAACAGATACCTCTAATCTCACTATTTAGAATTCAAAAGACCAGAGGATCATGAATTTGAGGCCAACCTGGGCTACATAACAAGACTAATCCTCTAAATAAATCCTCTAAAAAATTAATTTATTTTTGGTATTTTGAGACAGTCTCATCTAGCCCAGGCTGGCCCTGATATCCTGTGTCTGCACCTCCCAAGGACAGGATTACAGTGCACCAGCACACTAAAGGCAGGACCCCTTAATAAAAAGGCTCTGAATAACAACAGCCAATGAGGACATTAAGTACTTCATAGCACAGAGGAAATATATATTTATCTTTAGCCAGTAAGAAAATGACAGGTCATATAATATCTTTTTTAAGAAATAATACAATTGCTTAGAAATCAACATGAACATATCTCAATTATTTTTTTAATACTGGCTTTCACAATTTCCCCCACATACACAATGTACTTTGATCATCCATCCATATCATCCTCTCTTATCCCTCCTCCTCCCACTGAGCAGCTTCTTCCCACAACTTCCACCAAACTCGTCCACTGACGGTCCAGCAGTCTCCTGAACAGGTTTCCCTCAGTAAGCACTCCCGCCCAGCCCTGAGCCCTGAGCCCAGGCGCACGATGAGGCGTTCACCTTCTTTATCTCTGTCCGGTACTCATTGTTATACCCTTCCATCCTCTTCAGCTCTTCGTATTTCTCCATTAGCTCTTGGCTCAGCTGTTTACATGTTGCACTCACAGATTCTAAACTGATTGGCAGAAATACAACCATATATAAATAAAATTCCTGAAACCCATAAAATGGATTATCTAAGTGTACCCTCTTGACACCCAAGATACCTCCGACTAGCACCTTAAACTTCATACCCCTCATGAAAAGTCACTTGCAATTCCCCTATCACTAGATGCAAGCAAACCCATCTCAACACCGAGGCAGGTTTGTCTTCTATATTTTCCTCTACTCCTTCCCCCTGATTTAAACTTTACTGGTTACAGAATATAAAGACACCAGCAACTTTACTAACAGTTTTGCTCTAGCTGTATGGGTTTTCTCTAGCTCTATAAGAGAGGGAAAGCCACCAAGAACTGTCACAACAGACTCACATTTCATCGCCCTTAGCGACACGCAGACACGCACTCCATACTATACAGAACCACAAGAACTCTTTAAAGAGTGAGTCCTCAACTCATTACTCTTACTCAAGAGCCAATCTTTCTGAGACTTCAGGGCCTCAAAGCAGCATGCCTCTCATTCCAGTGCTCTTTTCTGACAGGATCTTTTTGCATCCAAACTGCTAAGCTTTGCTTCTGCCATGGGCCATTTGCTCCATGTCTGCCTCTTTGTATCAGTGCAATTGTTCCTTCACCACAAAGTGCCTCCTCTTTATAACATGAAGGTCAATTTTTCTAAAAATTTTCTACTTTAAATATGCTAATTTAAATTTGTCAAGTCCTTTGACATGAATATTTTATCTCTGAAACTGAAAACTCTATGGTTAAAATATTTTACTTATTATGCCTGCCAAACTTAGCTATTAGCCTTTACTCCCCACAGCATATGCTTCTAAATTATTCTATAAATGCTTAGTACTATGTTGTTTCACAAACACAGAAAACTTGCTAGATAAGTTATCATTAAAAATATCATCTCTGGGAGCTGAAGAGATGGCTCAGCAGTTAAGAGGACCTCCAGAGGACCCAGCTTCAATTCCCAGCACCCAAATGGCAGCTCACAACTGTCTGTAACTCCAGTTCCAGGGTTTCTGATATCCTCACACAGACATACATGCAGGCAAAACACCAATGCACATGAAACAATAATAAAATAAAATAGAGATATCACCTTTGTAGTATAATAACAAAAGCTCCACCTTTCCTGTTTTAGGTGCTATTCACACTAAACACCACACTGTTTAGAACAGTCTTTTTGTCCACTAGATTTTTCAAAGAAAAAAATTTTAACCATTCTTACAGAACACTGTTATTTATTCATCCTAATTTTATTTCCAGAAATTCTAGCATTTATATTCATCTCTTTAGTACTGGTATATGGTTACAGTGTGCTAAGCACTGAGGCTAACAGAGGAGTAAACTCAAGGATCACATTGTCCTAGTCATTGCCGTTCACGGAGAAGGCAGGCCCTGAGGGACTAAGGTGGTCAGTGTAGTGCTGGAGATCAGACCCAGAGGCATAACCCAGAAGCATGACCCTGACAAGAAGACAAACCAATGGGGGGCCGGGGAGGGGGGGGACAGGGATGGCAACTGTGATTAAAAACATAAACTTTTGTTCCAATATCAAAAGACTAATAATAATCTTTATTTAGCACACATAGTGAATGGAGCACACCTTTAATCCCAGCACTTGGGAGGCAAAGGCAGGCCAATCTCTAAGTTCGAGACCACCATGGTCTACATAAAGGAGTTCAGGACAGCTAAGGTAACACATAAAAAAACCTGTCCCCAAAAAACAAATGATGATGATAACAACAATAATAATAATGGTAATAATAATAATAATAAGTTTTATTTGACTCAGTCTAAAGCATATACATACACCTCAATAGTGATCACAAGTGTCCCACTCACTCTAAAGGGTGTAAAGCAGAGGGCTGCACAAAGCACACTGAATAGTAGTGCTTTCCAGAAGCAGCAAAATGAAAACAAAAGGATACAATGTATCAAGACAACCTAGGAAGTGTAAAGTAGCATTTCTTCTTGTTATGTTTGCCTAAAGGCTAATAGCTTATATAAATATTTTATCTTTTAATTAGTATACAAGCAATTATAACAAATGAGTTTAAAACAAAATATCAAACTCTTCCCAACAAAAAAAAAAGTTTATGAATATGACAAAGAAAATAAAGTTTGTAACTATGGCAAAAAATAAATAAAAAGCATTACCTGTCACACTACGTCATGCTACGCATGCTATGCTATAATATACTATGCCACTAAATTCTATAGTATACTAGGCCATTAGTTAGCATTCAACTCATAGCCAAGAAAATCTAAATCACAGCACAAAGGAGAAAGAAGGAAGAAAGACATGCCCACTGTGTCTTCTTCAAGAACAATTTCAGTGAGGGAGCAGAGAAGAAAGCTGAACTGAACTGGGCCTAAAAGGTAGAGGGTGAAGTGGGAACAGTCAGAATACACAAGTCTTCAAGAATTTGGTTCTAGGGCTGGAGAGATGGCTCAGTGGTTAAGAGCACTGGCTGCTCTTCCAGAAGTCCTGAGTTTAATTCCCAGCAACCACATGGTGGCTCACAACCATCTGTAATGGGTCCCGATATACATTCTTCTGGTGTGTCTGGAGACAGCTACAGTGTACTCATATAAATAAAAATAAATAAATATTAAAAAAAAAATTGATTCTGAAGAACAGAGAAAGAGGAAACATTCTGATGGTTTAAAAGGGTTTTATTGTTTTCAAAATGGAAAAAGCTCCCAGAATACTTTGTCCATATAAATTATTCTAAAGAAATCCCCAAAGAGGAAGTCAGGGCAGGAGCAAGTCAGTCTCAGACACCTCCACAGAACACAGGCCCAGATACAGGCCAACTGGCAGAAGGATAGGACAGTCTCTATTGTATTTTCAATGAACTACGGAATGAGGCCATTTGTGAATGCTAGAGAGAAAAAAACTTCATTTTTCACCAATGTATTGTTTACTGAGTCAATGTGAAAATCCAAGTTTACCCTAATAACTTCAAGTTTTAAATCTGTAGCTAATTATCTACCTGCCTTCAAGACGAGTCACCTCTGCCTGCAGGAGTTCTTCACTGCTGTGGCTGAGGTCCAACTGGGAGAGCATATTATCCAAGACTCCCTGCCCTGGAGGGCTGTACTTCCTTTCCATCTGACAGTCCTCCAGAGACCTGAGAACAGAAGGAGGAGGAAATAGGTCTCTCTCTTATCCTGGCAAACAAACAATGCAAAGTCAGCCTGCTGTCCAACTATCCTCTTAACTAAGCTCCTTAGCACTCTTCGGTTTGTAGACTGCTTTGTGGAGGAAAAACAATGCCAGGAGAACAAAGCAGGGTCAGCAGCAACTTAATCTGTACTAGGATTTGGCATGTGTTTCAAGGGGAAAAGCCACATAAAACAGCAAAATCATTTTGTTGACACTTGATTCCTTGTATCAAAAAAAACTTTACAAGACAGTCAGGCAAGAACAGAAGCATGTCTGACTTACACAAAAGGAAGCTCATTTACTCTATTATTTTTTACTATAAACCTGCCCTAGCAATGATAGATATATAAAAATAAACCCAGGGTTGAAGATCTTAGTTGGTAGAGAACTCCCAGGGCAAACATGAAGCCCTGAGCCTGGCTGGGGTCACAACACTGGTAATTACAGCACTTAGGAGGTAAAAGGCAGGAGGATCAGGAGTTCATCTTCAACTGCATAGTAATTTTGAAGGTAACCTGAGCTAGTACATGAAATCCTATTTCAAAACGTAGTAGTAGTAATAGTTGTAGTAGTAGTAATAATAATAATAATAACAATAACAATAATAAAGTCAGTTCTCAAAGGGCTAGCTCAGTGACAGGCTGTTACTGATGGCAAGTAGCTACTTTTCACCATACCTTAGTCTTCTAAGGCAGGGAGGCCCTCCAAGTCTCAACAAACAGAGAATAAGGAGTTTCCAACCTTATGATCCTCAGAATCTTAAGAGACTTAAATGAAAAGGAGACAAAACCATCCATACGAATTTTATGACAATAAAAATCTAACTTATAAATTAAAATCAAATATGACAAGATGATCAAACACAAAAAATGAAAATATTCGATATTAAAATCCACATTCAACACCAAATCATCAAACGGACCAGCAGAATAACACTAAGGGTTCAAGCAGACCTTTCTACTGAGTGCTGAGTGTCAGCCGCCTTTAATTTCATTTGCAGTTTCTCCTTCTGCATTTTTGCCTCAAGGAGGAAGCTTTCTTGAGATTGAAGACTTGCCTTCAACTCTTTCTGTTCTTCCTGCAGAGCCTGCAAAACACTCAAGAAAAAAGACAGATATTATTACAACTTTCCTTTAGCTCTTTTTCCTGCAGAGACTGCAAAATACTCCAGAAAAAAGTCAAATAATACTGCAAAGTTTCTACTTCATGAGAAAAGCAACCAGGGAGGCTGACTGTACGTTTTATGACAAGGATAGTATTAATACAGCTATCAAGAGCTGAGCTATCATCCTCGGCCCAGGAGAAAGCTGAGCATTCTGGGACCTAGTTCTAGGACATGCAGACATTTCTCTAACCTACTCATTCTAACACACACCTCTAATAACTTTTCAGATTCCCTCAGTTTCTCCTCCTTCTGCCGATGTTCCTGCAGGATAGTCATATTAGTTCCCATCAGGTCGCTGACTCTTATATTAAGGCGCTCTATTTCCAGCTCATTGGCACAGATGGTGTCCTTAGCCCGCTCAAGCTTACTGCTCAGGTGTTGAATTTCTGACTGGCTAGACAGTTCCACGGACTCTAATTTCTGTTTCCGGTTGGCAAGCTGAGCCTAAAAATATATAGATTGTTAATAGGGAAAAGAGAGATGACAGAAGAATAATCAAGTAGGTTTTGGACATTTCCTTTCAGCAGCATATCCTACTGGAGTCTACTCAAATAAAACCACTTCACCAACTGTCTCACGACCTGTGGAGTACAGTGTCTAACCTTTTGGCTCTGCATGTCAACTGAAGTGTTTTTGGCTTCTCACATTATGGTTTTTTCTTTTTCAAGTTTTAATTCAGTATCCAGACTGGTTTTTTTCATCTATACATTAAAAATGTACATAATCATTTGTAAAGTTAAACTTCTCTTATTTTAATAAGCTTCTAAAGAAAAGGCACCCACTTTTATTTTAGGAATTCAAACAGAAATATCTCTGTGGAATCCATCTGCTACAGATTTAAAGATTCTGTTGTACATAATTGAGGACCAAACTCTTGTGCCTTACAATATGGTGACACAAAGTAGATGCAAAAAAAAGGGGGGGGCGCCAGGCAGTGGTGGCACACGCCTTTTAATCCCAGCACTTGAGAGGCAGAGGCAGAGGCAGACGGATTTCTGAGTTCGAGGCCAGCTTGTCTACAGAGTGAGTTCCAGGACAGCCAGGGCTATACAGAGAAACCCTGTTTCAAAAAACCAAAAACCAAAAACAAAACAAAAAAAAAACAAAAAAAAGAGAAAAGAAAAGAAAGAGGCAAAGACACAGACAAATAATTTTGTGTAAATTAGAGCCCCAGGCCTCAGGATAGGGGCAATTTGTTTTCCACCAGATCCCTAGAATGGCACGTGAAAAAACGATTCAAAACAGGTTCAATGCTAACCACAATGCATGCAAATGACAAAAGACTTTCAAAAACAATTCACCCTTCTTCTTCCCAAGAGGAAATCTTATACGGAACCCTCTGAAGAGCAAGTAAGTGTAGAGATTGGTTGATGGTGGGAAGGAGAAAATGGCTGCAGCCCTTTGCTGAGTCTCAGCTCCTCCATCCCTAACCTGTCCACCACCAGCCCTAGAGCTCACGGAGCACAGCTGGAAAAAAACTGCCCCAATGAGTGCTCAGGAGGACAGACGACACAACCTGAAACCTCAGCACTGTGGTCACTGTATGATGCTGTGATCTGAAATTCAGTGCTGGAGCTCTGACTGTGTTAAGTAACACTGGAACCAGTTAGTCTCCATTTGTTACTTTATAATTAGTCTCAGTTTTGAAAATCAACAGCCTTCTTTTATTGATCTACTATTTCACTCATGTAAAATGACAGTATTTTCATTAACTAGAAATGATACCCCAAGTTCCACTGTCTACTATGGCAGTAAGGGAGACTGAGCACTGAGCTGTGGCTAGTCTAACTTAAACAATGTTCTAACTGGGAAATACACAGTGGGGTGTCAATGACTTAGTTTTTAAAAGAATGTAAATTTTGAACTGATAATATTTTGACATACTGGGTTAAATAAAATATATTATTAAAATTAATCTTACATTTCTTTTTACCTTTTTAATCTAACTACACACAGTAGTAAATTGTGTAACTCACATATTTCTACAGTGGCACTAATCTCAGAAATACCTCTTTTAATCCTAAGCAAGTCAGAAAATCACAGAACAACTCCTAAAATTCCTCCTCTTAACCGGCTAGCTTTAGAAACATTTAAAGGTAAATATATTTGAAATATAAATTTTTATGCACAAATATATTTTCTTTCAAGAAAGCAAAAATGTCCCTTATTTGCTAAGCATTCAGAAGGGTAGAGTTATCCCATCTACAAAAAGGCAGTGAAAGTAAGGAAATCATTAAGGCCATTTGCCTTCGGGAGATTGAAAGCACTTCTGTCAGAGCTCAGCAGGTGGCAGACACAGCAGGGGCAGGGTGCACACTCAACTCAGAGCCTTGTAGGCCTCTCAGCCTGCTGCCTACAGGGACACTATGGCCTGCGTGGACACATCTGATGGGCAGGCAGGCAAGGCCTGGCACTGCAATGGAAAATCAAAGCCCTTTGCTGCCTCCAACCCCACTGTTCTTAAGCAATCTATTGTAATGGTTTCCTTGAAGCTCCAAAACTATGTTTAAAAAAAAAAAGCCAGACAAAAGATGTTCTCATTTTTTTTCCTAAAACAAGCATGGAGTATAAAACTTTAATAACTGCGTAGATGAATCCAAATACATGACTCAAAGTGCGTGAAGCTGTTTTTGACTCTTCTTCAGTGTTAAAAATATGAAAGAATTTTTTCAGTTTTTTCTCATAACATTTCCCCAGACTCTCAGATTTTCCGCTGTCCCACATGTCAGTTAAATGCGATGAGTCAAGTTCAACTGGATCCTGCCTCCAACAGCCAGCTGTGAAAAGCAAGTTCAACTGGATCCTGCCTCCAACAGCCAGCTGTGAAAAGCAAGTTCAACTGGATCCTGCCTCCAACAGCCAGCTGTGAAAAGCAAGTTCAACTGGATCCTGCCTCCAACAGCCAACTGTGAAAAGCAAGTTCAACTGGATCCTGCCTCCAACAGCCAACTGTGAAAAGCAAGTTCAACTGGATCCTGCCTCCAACAGCCAGCTGTGAAAAGCAAGTTCAACTGGATCCTGCCTCCAACAGCCAACTGTGAAAAGCAAGTTCAACTGGATCCTGCCTCCAACAGCCAGCTGTGAAAGAGCAGTTTTTAGACAACTGGATAAACTGCACAGACTGAATGTTAAGTTATATTACTAGTATTTATCCTATTGATGTTATCCTGTCATTTTCTAGGGATTTTAAGTCCTTACCTGTTCAAAAATGAGTCGATGCCATGATTTGCTTTCTAACATTTCAATAGCAAAAAATAAAGAGTAAAAGTGTACCCAGTTTTAGCTTTCCAGGATGAAAGACTGGGCTGGAGAGATGGCTCCTTGGATAAGAGTGCCAAGGGCTGCTCTTCCAGAGAACCTGGGTTCAGTTCCCAGCATTCACACTGCAGCTCACAATGATCTATGTCTCCAGTCCAGGAATCAATGCCCTGGTCTGGTACTGTGGCACTGCACAACAGTGGTCACATATATACATCCGGGCAAAATACCGATACACATATATAAAAGAAAATCAATCTTTTTTTAATGCCATGTCCCTCTTTAAAACAAAAAAGCTACACACACACACACACACACACACACACACACACAAATGTGCACGTGTTGTTAATACGAATGCACTCCGAGAGCCAGTCAGGACGGCATGCGAGATAGCTCACTGTACAGTGCGTATCAAGGATGAGTGAAGCCCTGGGTTCAATACCACACTGAAAAGAAAACTAGGTACAATTTCTGTTATGACTTTCTAATGCTCATTTACACACAAGATTGGCAAGATGATGACAATTACTCACACTAGGTAATGGGCACATAGAGTTAATTAAATGTCTAGTAAAGATAATCACACAGCATTGATTGACACAAACTGAGTCACAGGAAGCACTAATTCTTGTTTAGTTTGCCAAGGAAAAAGAGAAATACATTTATAAGTAATACTTTTAACTAATCAGATAACTTTATTTTAAATAAAACTAGGAGAAGAATTATTCAAATATCCTTAGTGGGCACAACAGATGCCAGTTCTTTAAAGGTATCTTATTCTATCTCTAGTTGAGTGACTGGTAAATAACAACTCCACTTTTACTATCAGTGAAGCTTGCATTATATGGAATTAATCACAATAGTAATTTGATAGCAGTGACTTAAAGATTATATAATCAATAAACATGAATAAAATGAAGATTGATAAAACAAAAACTCAATTTGTTCTTTCCCAGTCTAATGGCTGTAATTAGGTTACAGCAACGTATCATAGCCTTTAAGAACACAGAGCTTTTTCAATCAGGTCAAACCCTGATCCCTGTCCTACCACAAGCCCTCAAGAAGGCTCCACTGTCCTACTTTGGTTAGTAACTTCTTGCAAATGACAAAACAGATTTTCATTCTATGGGGTGTAGGGCACTCCATGAAAGTCTCAGTGGAGTTGTTACTCATAGGAAAACCATTGACAATAGTGTATCAGACAGCTGGTATTTTAGGGACAAAGAAAATGCCAATGCTTTAAAAAGAAAACAAAATGAAGGTTTAAAAATGAAGGCTTGGTCTGGAGAGATGGCTCAGCAGTTAAGAGCACTGACTGTTCTTCCAGAGGACCTAAGTTCAATTCCAAGCAACCACATGACGGCTCACGACCATCTGTAATGGGATCTAATGCTCTCAATACCCTCTTCTGGTATGTCTGGAGACAGCAACAGTGTACTCATATACATAAAATGAATAAAAGGTCAAACATCTCCCTCTAGCTCTCTGAATTTACCCAGTCTGTTCTGGCATCCTAGAAATGGGATAAGTACTAGTGTGAATGGATTGCTATACTACAAATAGCATACACAGCCAATAAGCACCCAACAGCAGATAGCAGAAAGTGGCTACACATACTCACCACCCTCCCTCTAGTTCATTCTTTCTTGTATTCTTGATTTTAAGGAAAAGGTGAAAGAGATGGCTACGTCCTAAGAACACATCCTAAGTTCAGTATCTATTTAGTTTTTGTTGAAATCCTTAGTTTAAGTTCCTATCACTATACTAAAAAAAGCATTTCTGTAGCCACAAAGACACTACTGTCTGTTAAGATAAATACCAATGCAGTGAGTCTTCCCAGACAAACTACCTGTGCTCCCTGACCAAGGCTCCTTAGCCAAAGTGCTGTAGCTGCCATGGAGAGGGGCAAAGCACAGACAGAAAAACCAATGACAGAAGCAGAAAGAAATGGAAAATAAGGAGACAGAGGACAAAGGTGAGGGGAGAGCAGGGCGGGAACCACGATTGATTAGGAGAGTGAAGACAGTGTGGAAGAAGGCTGACAGGAGGAGATGAGGAATCTGAGTGTTTTAGACGTTGAAGAGGATAAGCCACAAGGAGAGGAAGATGGGCTTACCACACAAAGACTAGCAGAGAGAATCCTAGTAAGACAACGGCGTCCATCAGAAGGAGCATGGCAGTAAGTCAGACTCAATCAAACCCCAGGCATTAGACAGCTTAAGCCTACCTGGATTATCTCTGACTGTTCAGCCAGCGCCTTCCTCTGTGCTTCCAGAGAAGATACCTGTTGCTGATAAATCAGACGCTGCTTCTCCCAGTCCAGAGACTTCTGTCGGAATTCCTGGGGAGGCAAGTAAGGTACTTAACATCTAAGTGCTTCCAGGCTGAGACTTCGCCCTGTGCTTTCACAGTGCCCCACTCCGAGGGTACAGTAGCAGCCTTCTCCTCAGCAGGAGCCCCATCACTCACTTAGCTGACTGCTCTGCAAAGGAGTACTGAATTCTGCTCACACTGTGCCTCTGGATGTCTGTCTTTCTAAATTTAACACCTTAGTGGTGAAGAGGAAGAAACAGGCCATGACAGTGGCTCATGGGCATTGCTGCAGATCTGCTGCCACCTAAGGGCTGCTACCATTTCGTTTTTTTCAGAAAAGTGATGCTAAAATAATAAAATAATATTCCCTTTGCCATCTAAATTTCTAACATTCAGACCCAGAAACTGAATAGATTGGAACAGATTTCTGAATCAGTAACTCAGTAGCCCAATTCTCACTTCTTATTCTGCCAATAACAGTATTTTTGATAGTCAAATTTTTTATTCCATAGAAGAATTGCAAAAGCTTGAATAACATGGAAAATATGCATCACATTTTAACAGAGTCAAATAATTCAAAAACAATGGGTGATCAACAGCAATTTCAAATTCTATGTCATGAGAATGGGCCCAACATTTCTGAAAATAGAGCAAATCAAAGGGGAAAGACCCTCCATCTCCCATCTTTGTCCTCCAAGGACCTTCAGCTTTAGACCGACTGCTCCTAGACTAAGTGTTATAAGTCAGCTTTGTGATATTCCATTCATTCACAGTCTGTCTATATGACATTCTAGCACATGTGCCAGCACTGACTTAGGAACAGCATTTAATAAAAATAAACCAAACCCAGCCCCATTCAACTGGAGGGTGAGATCACGACATGCACATTAAATGAACGAGTAAGAATGTTCAATGAATCAAACAACATAAACTGTTGAAGGAATTCAAAAAGGAAACAAATAAGCATCTGAATTAAATACGAAAGTCAATACAGGATATGAACGAAGAACTTGATAGAGACAGAAATGCTGAAAAAAAATCTAATAGAAGTTTTGTAAATAAAAATCTCATTGAGTCAAATAAAAGCTCAATGGAAAGACTCTCAAAATAGAAAACAGAGTTTCAGGGCCTGAAGACAAGGTATATAAATTAGAACATGAAGGCAATGACAAAGTTAATAAGAAAATATGAAGGGAAATGTACAAGATCCACAGGACATCGTTAAAAGGCCCAATCTAGGAGCTATTAAGATGGCTTGGTATGTGAACAATGCCTGTCACGTAAACATATAGGCCAGCACTCACTATAATGCTGGGCATGGCAGCAGACATCTGAAATCCAGTGCTGAGGAGGTATTAACAGAAGAATCCCTAGGCCTAGAGCCAGCCAGGCTAGCTCAGTCAGTGAACCATCAGTGGGAGACCCTGTCTCAAAAGTAAGGTAGAGAGTAACTACACTGACCTCCACACAAACATACACATATGTGCATGCATGCTCATATACATGTGCACACACATATACACAAAGATCAAATCTACGATTCATTGGCATAGAAGAATGAGTTCAAGATAAAGGGGCAGAAATACATTCAACATAGCCACAGCTGAGAATCCCCCAAATATAGGGACAGAGCCATCAAGACACAAAAACCATTTAGAATATCAAGACCAGAAAAGTCTTTCCACATCATATTATAGTTAAAACACTAAACATACAAAGCGAAGGATACCAAAGCTGCAAGGAAGAGGTACCAACCCATCAAGATTTATGTTTGCGTAGATTTCCCAACAAAAACTAAAAGCCAAGAAGGCATGGAACAATGTGATTCAAGCTCTGAAAGACAATACTGCCAAGCCAGGTTATTATAACAAGAACTATCTATGCTGGTTAGCTTTTATTAATTTGACACAAAGTAGACATACATGAAAAGAGAGAATCTCAATTGATGGTCTCCATCAGACTGGCCTCTGGGCATGTCTGTGGGCACTGTCTTCATTAGTGACTGTTATGGGAGTTGCCATCCTTGGACAGAAGGGCCTGGGCTGAGAGGCTCTTGAGCCAGTGAGACAAGCAAACCAGAAGGCAGCACTCCTCCGGACCAGAAGGCGGCACTCCTCCGGACCAGAAGGCGGCACTCCTCCGGACCAGAAGGAAGGCAGCACTCCTCCGGACCAGAAGGAAGGCAGCACTCCTCCGGACCAGAAGGCAGCACTCCTCCGGACCAGAAGGCGGCACTCCTCCGGACCAGAAGGAAGGCAGCACTCCTCCGGACCAGAAGGAAGGCAGCACTCCTCTGGTGTCCCTGCCTGCAGATTCTGCTCTGAGCTCTGCCCTGGCTTCCCTTATTGACAGACTATAAGCTGTAAGCTAAAATAAACCCTTTTCTCCCCACATTGGTTTTGGTCATAGTGTTTTACCACAGCAACAGAATATTATAAATATACTCTTCTTCAAACTGAAAGAGAAAGAAAAAAGTGTCCTTAAAAAATATAAAGAAATTCTTGACCTCATTGTAGTAATACTGAAGTACTCTACATACTGAAGAGAAAGACAAACATCCATGATGCAGCAGGAAAGAATAAACTTCGCTACCATAGTAAATAAACAAACGAGGATTGCAGAGATAGATACCAGACACTATAAAAACAACAAAATGACAGAAATGAATGTATACCTTTCACTAATACTTCTGAATAGTAATGGTCTCAATTCTCCAATCAAAAGACACAAACTACAGCTAGGGAAGTGGCTCGGTGGGTAAGAGTGCTTGCTGAGAAAGCAAGAGTCCCTGAGTTCAAATCCCCAGCACCCACACATAAAGTTGAGCATGGCCATGTGTTCCTGTAACTCAAGTGTTCTAGGGAAGAGACAGTAGGATCCAAGAAGCTTGCTGGCTAGTCTGTGGGCACTAAAAGACCTTGTCTCAAAATGTAAACTGGAAATTGATAGAAGAAGTCATACAACTTCTTCCTTCCGCCTCCACATACACTCATATGGGCACATATAGACATGTGTGCATACAACTCCTCTCTCTCTCTCTCTCTCTCTCTCTCTCTCTCTCTCTCTCTCTCTCTCTCTCTCAATATTTATTTATTTTATATGAGTACATTGTAGCTGTCTTCAGAGACACCAGAAGAGGGCATCAGCTCTCACTACAGATAGTTGTGAGTCACCATGTGGTTGTTGGGAATAGAACTCAGGACCTCTGGAAGAGCAATCAGTGCTCTTAACCGCTGAGCCCTCTCTTCTCTCTCTCTCTCTCTCTCTCTCTCTCTCTCTCTCTCTCTCTCTCTCTCTCTCTCTCTCTTTCCCCATAGACTAGTTGAATGGATTAAAAAAACAGGATCAGGGCTGGAGAGATGGCTCAGCAGTTAAGCACTCTTCCAAAGGACTTGAGTTCAATTCCCAGCAACCACATGGTGGCTCACAACCATTTGTAATAGGATCCGATGCGCTCTTCTGGAGTGTCTAAAGAGAGCAACAGTATACTCATATATATAAAATAAATAAATAAATTTTAACCAAAAAAAAAAGGATGAATCTATTTGTTACTTGCAAGAAACATACCTTACTGGTAAAGACAAATATTGCCTTAGAGGGAAAGAATAGATCATCCACTATGACCAAGAATGTATCATTATAATGATACAAATTATGATATATACTATATATTAGCAAATATCATTTATCATATTAATAGATTTGAGAACAGAAACCACATGATCCTCTTAATTAATGCAGAAAAGACTTCTACCATAATCCAATAGCCTTAAAAAAAACTAACAATAAAGAACTATAGCTCAAGGCTCCGCCCCTCACCAGCTATACACTGGAGTAAGCTGGCCCCACCCCTCACAGGACAATGCTGGAGAGTTGGCCCTGGTAGCATGGGTGTGGACTCCAATGGCATGAGTGCAGGAGAGCCAATCCCACCCCTTGCCAGCTGCTATAGGCAGGAGAGTTGGCCCTGCCCTCACCTGAGCAAAGCAGGAGAGCTGGCCCTGGTAGTATGGGCACGGGAAAGCTGGCAGGCTAACCAGCTAGCAGGCCCAGATCCAAGGCTTTGAGTTAGCCAACCCCAACATCTATCCCATCTGTGAAGTGCTGGAACCCATGAAGGGCCTGGGTCCTACATATTCAAAGCTGGACAATCTCCAGGAGACAGAGTAACAACAGGAAATCTAAGACAAGTACAATTCACAATCCAGTATTGATAGTGTAGCATAAGCCAGAGGTCTCAAACCAGACCGATGACTCCCTCCAATGAACATTTGCAAGTGTAGCTATTGGGACATACTGTCGCTTCCATGGGGAGAGGTTTGGGGTTTTTTTGTTTTGTTGGCTTTATTTTTGTTTCCTCTTGATGGGGGAGGTTACAAGGACAGAAGGCAGGGATGGAGAGATGAGTGGGATTGGGGTGCATGATGTGAAATTCACAAAGAATCAATTTTTAAAAGGCTATAGCTCCACCAGGTGGCAGTGGTGCCCATCTTTAATCCCAGCACTTAGGAGGCAGAGGCAGGCAGATCTCTGAGTTCAAGGCAAACCTGATCTACAGAGTATCCAAACAAACAAACAAAGAACTATAGCTCAACATAATAAAGGACATATATGGCAAGCCTATAACCAACACACTAAATGGGGAGAAGTCCCAAAAAACACTGCCAGTAAAAGGAAAACTGACAGGCAAAGGCATATCCTTTTTCCACTGTTACTTAGAACAAACAGGCAAAGGAAAGAAAAGGGATACAACTAAAGAAGTCAAATGATCCTTTCTTTACATAAAATGATCCTGTACATGAGACTCTAATACCATCACCCGACAGCTTCTAGAACTGATAAACACCTTCAGAAAAGGAGCAAGGCATAAAACCAAATAAAAACTCAGTAGCTTTTCCATAACCAATAACAGACACCCTGAGAAAGAACTCAGGAAAGCAATCCCATTCATAACAACTTTAAAATACTATAGAATTAAATACACACACACACTTGTGGAATAACATAACCAAGGAAGTAAACAATCTCTTCAATGAAAAATTTAAAATACACCAAAGAAAGAAATGGAAGAAGACATCAAGGATGGAAAGGCCTGTCATGCTTATGGATTGACAGAAATAGTTTGAAAATGACTATCTTACTGAAAGCAATTTCATAAAGATAGGAACAGAGGAATGAGCCGGACAGTGGTGGCGCACGCCTTTAATCCCAGCACTTGGGAGGCAGAGGCAGACAGATTTCTGAGTTCGAGGCCAGTCTGGTCAACAAAGTGAGTTCCAGGACAGCCAGGGCTACACAGAGAAACCCTGTCTCGAAAAACCAAAAAAAAAAAAAAAGACCTGAGGAATGCCAATAGAAGCAATAGGAGTAAGTGGATGAGACAAGGAAACCAAAACAACGACGAACAAAGGACTCTAGGAAACTCCAAGGCCAGAGAGTGATCAGCACTGTCTGTGGATGAAACCCTCAAAGGTTATAATGACAAGGATTTAAAGATAATGAAGATCTGAAGCTGAATCCAGAGTTGGTGAAGTAACCTGGACCAAGAGGATGGGTACTGAGGTTCTGTGCTCATGGTTGGAAGTGTAGACTGGTGATAAGAATGTGCGGGAACTGGAAGAAATGGTAGCAGCAGAGAAGCTGGAGGAGAAGCAGTATTTGTGTGGTCCTCTGATTCTAAGTTCTAAATCTATAAAAATATTGAAACATAAAAAGAATATTGAACATAAAAATTACAGGGCTGGAGAGATGCCTCAGTGGTTAAGAGCACTGACTGCTCTTCTGAAGGTCCTGAGTTCAAATCCTAGCAACCTCATGGCGGCTCACAACCATCCATAATAAGATCTGACTCCCTCTTCTGGTGTGTCTGAAGACAGCTACAGTGTACTTACATATAATAATAAATAAATCTTTGGGCAAGCAGAGGTCCTGAGTTCAATTCCCACATGATGGCTCACAACCATCTGGACAGCTACAGCGTACTCATATACAATAAATAAATAAATAAATCTTTAAAAAAAGAAAAACATAAACATTATAATTCCAGAAAGTAAAATATTGTGGTTGTTTGAATAGGTTTGACCCCCAGAGATTCATGTGTTTGAATGCTTAGCCCATGTGGAGTAGCACTATTAGGAGATATGACCTTGTTGGAGTAGGTGTGAACTTGTTGGAAGTAGTGTATCACTGTGGGGGTGGGTTCTGAAGTCTCCTATGCTTAAGCTTCATCCAGTGTATTAGTCGAATGTCCTGCTTCCTGCAGATCAAGATGTAGAACTTTCTGCTCCTCCAGTACCATGTCTGCCTGCATGCTGCATGCTTTCTACATGATGATAATGGACTAAACCTCTGAATCTGTAAGCCAACCCCAATAAACGTTATCCTTTATAAGAGTTGCCTTGGTCAGGGTGTCTCTTCACAGCAATGAAACCCTAACTAAAACAAGTATATAAAGTAGCATTTCTCTATGTCAGATCACTCATAGAACATTTTTAAGCAGTCACACAATGATATTAAACAGTGTTTCTCCATTAGGTAAGGTACAGATTCCTAGGTCCTATGCCTACTCTGGATCAGACTCTGAGGTTCCAAAACATCCTGAGTGACCGTTTCGATGTACTGGAGAAGAGAGGGGACTCACTGCCTCCTATCAGTAATCATGGAGTTATGGAACAAAAACAAAATCAGAAAGGGAGATGAATCCTTTGTAACTTGTGCTCTACCTAATGGGAACTGAAAGGAAACCACCTGATGAGCAGAGCACTCTCTGCAAGGAAAAGCCAAGCAGTCCCAGTTCACTACCACCTACAGGGTCAGGTGTGGAGGAGACAGAGATATGGTAACATGCTGCCACCAACTGATGGTCAGTGTCTCTCAGAATGGAAGTACTGAGTACTAGGATCTTCTCCAGGGTACTGTCCCAGACATGTTGGTTATCCCTGCTCCCTGTACTGTGAATGCCAATTTCATGCTCCATCATTTTAACAATAATAACAAAAATCAAACAAAATAAAACCTCCATACATTCCCAAGTGCCCTGTATGCGAGATCTACACTCTTGAGAATAATCGATGGCTTGGAACCCCATCAGCCACAGGGGAGCATATGATGTGGACCACCCTCCCACATTGAATAGTTCAGTGGCAGCCCCCAAGATAGCAGGAACTGGCTCCAGGAAACAGCTCCATTAGAAATGTCATTTTCCTACACGACAGACGACTGCTGTTGCACCTCGGACTGTTGCTGAGGACGTACCTCTATTTTTCCAGTCAGCCTCTCGATCTCAGAGCGATCCTCTCGCAGACTCTTGGTATTTCCTCTACATTCTCTCAGTTGCTTTTTCTGCAGCTTCTCATAGCTTCTCTTCAGTCTGCTTAACTGTAAAATGTTATTTACTTAAAATTTAAGAGTTAACAAATTGTGGCGGTCAGAAGAATTGGGATTATACAGCAAGAGCACTGCTAAATTACATTATTGAAAATAGACTGGCAGCATATTAGAGCTGCAAAGCAAAATAAAAGACATGAGATCGACAGGCTGGGCTACAGCTCAGCTGGCAGAGAGCTGGCCTAGAAAGCACTGGCCCTGGGCTGAACCCAGCACCACATGCACTGGCTGTGGGAGCAGACGCAGTGATCACAGAACTAAGTGACACAGAAGGGCAAGGTTATCTTCAGCCACATGAAGAATCTGAGGCCAGCCTGGGCTACCGTATCTCAAAGTGCATATGCCTGCTTGCATGTGTATGTGAGAGAAATAAATGAAATTTATAAAAGCAATGAATTTCCAGTCCAAAAAAGAAAAAGTAAAATTTAGTTTTATTACCATTATCATGCATTCATAGACGCCCCTCCATGACCCACTCCACAGGAGAGAGGAAGCAGTGACTGTTCCCCTCAGGGGCAGTGGTTCTCAAGACATACTCCTGAGGGCACTGATGATGCACAGTAAATAGGAGACTTTGACTTAAACCAAAACAAAAGTAATTTCCCCAACATTTAAAATTAAATTGAATATGAAAATAGAATTTCTTTTAAAAGATTTTATTTTTAATGTCTAATTATGTGTGTTTATCTCTATGTGGGTATGTGCATGCAGGTGCAGATAGATGCCTAAGAAGGCCAGAGAGGGTATCAGATCCCTTAGCTGGAATTCTGGGTCTTCTGAGCTTCCTGACACTGGGAACTGACCTGGAATCCTGCAAGAACGGGACACTCTCAACTGCTCACCTACCTATCCTTGCCTCCCAAGTTTCTTGCTTAAAAAAAAAGTTTTTAAAACGTTTTTCATTTTTTTATTAGAGGTAGGGGAGAGGGGAGAGGAGGTATGTGTACACCTCAGCCCACCAAGAGTAGGTCAGAGGACAGTTTGCTGAAGCTGGTTCTCTTCTCCTACCATGTAGGTTCCTGGGATCAAATTCATGTTGTAAAGTTTGGTGGCAGGTGCCTCTACAAAACGAACCATCCTACAACCCCTGCTTTTCTGAATCAGTTTTTTTCTTCTTTCCTTCCTTCCTTCCTTCCTTCCCTTCCTCCCTCCCTTCTTCCCTTCCTTCCTTTTAGGTTTTTAGAGACAGGGTTTCTCTGTGTAGTCCTGACGATCTAGAACTTGCCTTGTAAACCAGGCTGGCCTCTAAGTCACAGAGACCCACCAGCCTCTGCCTCTTAAGTACTGGGATTAAAGGTGTGCACCAGCACCTCACAGCTCCGAAAATATTTCTAAGCGCTTTGTATCTTCCAATATAAACTTATAAATTAAAATATTAAATGTTCTGGTATCAAGATTTTAATCTTACATAACATAACTTTTTTTCCTTTCTGTGCTCAGCCAACTGCTAGTCTAGGTAATACCGAATACGCTAGGCAAGGTTCTTTACCTGGATTCAAGGTCAGAAAAAGTATTCCTACCACATACTTCCCGCAGAATATCACACAGGACATGCATTTCTCACCACTGAAGTTAGAAACACGCTCTCAAGACATCAAGAGTTACAGAGAAGAACGAATACAGCTCGCGACACAGAATGAGAGGCTCACTTCTTCCTGTAGCTTCAGTAACTCCTCCTTGTACTCCATGGCCATCTCCTGCTTGGTTTTCTCATGTTCTTCTATCTGCTGATGCAATATTCCAACCTAAAAGCAGGAAGCGGTAGTACTGTTCAGTATTAGCACTGAAAGGATAGCCCTGCAACACAGCAACAAACATAATCCTTTTTCTTACTTGCAAACTAGTGTTCTCCAGCGTAACTACAGTTAGCCTTCTCCCCAGGCAGGCAAGCAAATGGCCGAGTCAACAGTCTACACAACAGCTAAAAGCACAAATAACTCTTTCACAAATTTAAAGTTAGGTCAAGACTCACACTCCCTGTCTGATTCATTCTCCCCAACCCTCTTTGTTAAAATAATAAATGCTCATAAAAATAGCAGATAAAAAAGTTAAAATGTTTGATAATCAAAAATATTTCATTTTTAGAGACCTGTAAAACTTAAAACAGTAATTTCTGCAAGCAAACCACAGGTCAGTGACATCAGAGAGAGATTCTGAAGTGATCCTAACCCAGTCTTCCATGGTTCGGTCCCAGTGACAGCAATCACGCACTAGTCCTCAACTCTTAAGTATCCAGCAGTATTCTCCTGACAACTAGCTAGAATTTAACCAGTACATAGGAAGAAAAAGGAGAAGTGTGTGTGTGTGTGTGTGTGTGTGTGTGTGTGTGTGTGTGTGTGTGTGTGTTCATATGTGAATATAGGTGTGCATAAATGTGTATAAACATGCTTTTAGAGACCAGACAAAGATGTTGGGTCTTCTTCAATAATCTTCCACCTTATTGAGGCAAGGTCTCTTATTGAAATTAAGAGCTCATCCTTTAAGCTAGACTGGCTGGCCAGAAAGCTCTAGGGATCCTCCTGTCTGCTTCTCTGGTGCTGATTACAGATGTATGCAGTCATATTTGTAGTTGACATGGTGCTGGGGATTAAACTCAGGTCCTCATGCTTGTGTGGCAAGCAATTTACCCACTTACTAAGCCATCTTTCAAGCTTTTTCTTATTTCTTAAAGCATTATATTTAAATGACTGATTTTTCAGTCTTCCTATTGAAACATATCTGGAGATACAGATAGGTAAAATTCCCTTTAGGAAGCATGTGAGCTGTACCCTGTGTTGTTTTCTGTTTGATTTAGTTCTGTGCTAGGGATTAACCTCAGGGCCTCTATATATCTAAGCGCACATTCTGCCACTGTGCCACTCATCCAACCCCACAAATGTTGATCCACAAGAGACCAAACCCAGGCCTTTGCATGTGTAAGCACATGCTCGGCCACTATCCATTCACACAACCCCACAAATGATCCATAGCATGTTCATTATTACTTATTATCAAAGTATATTCTAATTTTCACTGTGAATTCTTCATGACTTAAAAGATATTTGGGGCCTCGAGAAATGGCTCAGTGGTTAAGAGCACTGACTGCTCTTCCAGAGGTCCTGAGTTCAATTCCCAGCAATCACATGGTGGCTCACAACCATCTGCAATGGGGATCCAATGCACTCTTCTGGTGTGTATCTGAAACAGCTACAGTGTCCTCATACAAATAAAAATAAATAAATCTTTTAAAAAAAAAGATATTTGGGAGGCTGAAGAAACTGTCTCAGCAATTAAGAGCACTATCTGGTCTGAGAAGACCTGAATTCAATTCCCAGAATCCATGTGGTGGCTCACAATCATCTGTAATTCCAGTCCCAGGGGATCCAATGCCCTCTTCTGGTCTCCAGGGGTACCAGGCACACATGTGGTGAACATAAATATGCACAGGTATAACATTCACATCCATAAATAAACAAATCTAAAACTAAAGATCATTTAGAAGTGCATTAATTTTCCAAGTACTTGAAAGGTCATTAAGTATATTGTTTAATTTCCAAGTACTTGAAAAATTGTCTTTTATTGTGTTGAGTCTTAGCTTAAATCTACTTTGTTATAAAAATATACAACTTAATCTGCTGATTATGGTGGGAGCTGCCTGACTACAGTAAAATGTCTCAGTCACTTAAAAAGAACATGCTTAAGATTAATTAGGTCAAGTTGATTTTGATCAACGCTCCACCTTAACTGGCCTTTCCCTGTGCTTGTTCTATCAATAGCAAGAGAGCTGTGTTATACTTCTGTAGATTACATGGTCATAACTTCTCCCTAACCCTGCCTGTACTGCTTTGTACACTTTAAGGCTGTTATTAACCACTTACAGTTAGATCATTAGAGTTCCAGAGTGGAGGTCTGGGACTATTCAAACTATTTTCCATTTCTATTATGACCTCTCTGGGTCATTCATAACTTTACTTAATTTCCAAATACACAGATTTTTCAAGGTTATCTTTTTTAACTTGCTTTTGCTACGTTAAGAGAGTTTATCTATGATTTCAAGACTTTTGGCCCAGGATAGAGTCAATTTTGGTAATCATACAGTTTGTGCTGCAGAAGAAATGCAAGCTCTGCAGTTCTCTTGTGTTGAGTTCTATAGTTATAAACTGGGTCAAGTTTGCTGATCATGCTGTTCAAAGCTGAATCTTTATGAATGTTCTCCATCAGTTACTAAGAAAAATGTGTTAAAACTCTCAAGCATGACTGTGGCTTTATTATTTCCTACTGACAGTCCTAGTAATTTTTACATACATATAAGGAAGGTTAAAACTATCTTACTACATGATTTGGTCTTATTTTGAGGTTTCCTAGAAGTGCAATCTGAGAAGTAGACTTCTGGGTGGATAATGAGAGTGACCTTGGAGAGCACCGTGAGGAGATGGGAAGAAGAGCCTAAGGCCTACTCCTGGGCAGACTACGGCAGTAAGCAGCCGGAGCCGTGTCACTGGGAACCTACTAAGGAAGCAGACAGATATGTTTCTGTCTCTGTGAACAACAGGAAGCTGCTGACTTTGCCCATACTCACCCTGCTGAGGTTTGCCCTGGGAAAGTTAACTACCCAACATGTCCAGACTTGGTGTGAGCAGTTTACAAAGTCCTGAGAGAAGCAAGTGCAGTGGAATAGTGAAGACACAGGTAGTCATAAGGGTGTTTTGCCTGCGTGTATCTGTGTACCACATTGCATGCCTGGTGCCCATGGAGGCCAGAGGAAGGTGTCTTCTGAGACTGGAACTACAGACAGCTGTAGGCCACCACAGGGGTGTTAGGAATCGAACCTGGATCTTCTGAAAGAGCAGCCAGTGCTCTTAACCACTGACCTATTTCTCTAGCCCACCAAATAGTTTTGTCTCTGTAATCCAGTGTGGCTAACATTTACTGTGCTTTCTTATCACCTCCCTGTCTCTGTGTAAGTTGTGTCTTTAAAAGATGTGCCTAGGGGCTAGAGAGTTGGCTCAGTGGTTAAGAGCATTGGCTGTTCTTCCTGATGTCCTGAGGTTCAATTCCCAGTAACCACATGGAGGCTCACAACCATCTGTATTGAGAACCAATGCCCTCTTCTGGTGCATCTAAAAACAGCAACAATATACTCACATACATAAAATAAATAAATCTTTTTTAAAAAAAAAAACTTTTTTTTAAATTTTATTTTATTTTCTAAGTTTTTTTTATTTACATTCAAAATCATTTCCCCTTTCCCGTTTCCTCCCTCCCCGAAAGTCCCATAAGCCCCCTTCCCTCCCTCTTTTCCCCATTCGACCCCCTCTCGCTTCTCTGTCTTGGCATTCCCCTACATCCAGTCTTTCCAGGACCAGGGGTCTCTCCTTCCATCTTCTTGGAAATCTATTGATATGCGAATTGTGTCTAGGGTATTCCGAGATTCTGGGTTAATATCCCCTTATCAGTGACTGCATACCATGTGTGTTCTTTTGTGATTGGGTTACCTCACTAAGGATGATATTTTCAAGTTCTGACCATTTGCCTAGGAATTTCGTGAGTTCATTGTTTTTAATTGCAGAGTAGTAGTCCATTGTGTAAATATACCACATCTTCTGAATCCATTCCTCCATTGAGGGACATCTGGGTTCTTTCCAGCTTCTGGCTATTATAAATAAGGCTGCTATGAACATAGTGGAGCATGTGTCCTTATTGCATGCAGGTAAAGCCTCTGGGTATATCCCCAGGAGTGGTATAGCAGGATCCTCTGGGAGTGTCTTGCCCAGTTTTCTGAGGAACCGCCAAATTGCTTTCCAGAGTGGTTGTACCAGCTTGCAATCTCACCAGCAGTGGAAGAGTGTTCCTCTTTCTCCACATCCTCGCCAACAACTGCTGTCTCCTATGTTTTTGATCTTAGCCATTCTGACTGGTGTGAGATGGAATCTCAGGGTTGTTTTGATTTGCATTTCCCTAATGACTAAGGATGATGAACATCTCTTTAGGTGCTTCTCAGCCATTAGATATTCTTCAGGTGAGAACTCTTTGTTTAGCTCTGTACCCCATTTTTTAATAGGGTTACTTGCCTCTCTGGAGTTTAACTTCTTGAGTTCTTTGTATATATTGGATATTAGCCCTCTGTCGGATGTAGGGTTGGTAAAGATCATTTCCCAGTTAGTTGGTTCCCGCTTTGTCTTTTTGACAGTGTCTTTTGCCTTGCAAAAACTTTGTAATTTAATGAGGTCCCATTTGTCAATTCTTGATCTTAGAGCATAAGCTATTGGAGTTCTATTCAGAAAATTCTCCCCTGTGCCCACATGTTCAAGGTTCTTCCCTAGTTTCCTTTCTATTAGTTTCAGTGTGTCTGGTTTTATGTGGAGGTCCTTGATCCACTTGGAATTGAGCTTAGTGCAAGGAGATAAGAATGGGTCAATTTGCATTCTTCTGCATGTTGACCTCCAGTTGAGCCAGCACCATTTGTTGAAAAGGCTATCTTTTTTCCACTGGATGGTTTTAGCTCCTTTGTCAAAGATCAAGTGATCATAGGAGTGTGGATTCATTTCTGGGTCTTCAATTCTGTTCCATTGATCTACATGCCTGTCACTGTACCAATACCATGCGGTTTTTAACACTATTGCTCTGTAGTACAGCTTGAGGTCCGGGATTCTGATTCCCCCAGAGGTTCTTTTACTCTTGAGAATAGTTTTAGCTATCCTGGGTTTTCTGTTATTCCAGATGAATTTTTGAATTGCTCTTTCTAACTCTATGAAGAATTGAGTTGGGATTTTGATGGGGATTGCATTGATTCTGTATATTGCTTTTGGCAAGATGGTCATTTTTACTATATTAATCCTGCCAATCCATGAGCATGGCAGATTTTTCCATCTTCTGAGGACTTCTTCAATTTCTTTCTTCAGAGACTTGAAGTTATTGTGATACAGATCTTTCACTTGTTTGGTTAGAGTCACACCAAGATACTTTATATGGTTTGTGGCTATCATGAAGGGTATCATTTCTCTTACTTCTTTCTCAGCCTGCTTATCCTTTGAGTATAGGAAGGCTACTGACTTGCTTGAGTTGATTTTATATCCGGCCACTTTGCTGAAGTTGTTTATCAGCTGTAGGAGTTCTCTGGTGGAGTTCTTTGGGTCGCTTAAGTATACTATCATATCGTCTGCAAATAGTGATAGTTTGACTTCTTCCTTTCCAATTTGTATCCCTTTGACCTCCTTTTGTTGTCTAATTGCTCTAGCTAGAACTTCAAGTACTATATTGAAAAGATATGGAGAGAGAGGGCAGCCTTGTCTAGTCCCTGATTTTAGTGGGATTGCTTCAAGTTTCTCTCCATTTAGACTGATGTTGGCTACCGGTTTGCTGTAAATTGCTTTTACTATGTTTAGATATGGGCCTCGAATTCCTGATCTTTCCAAGACCTTTAGCATGAAAGGATGCTGAATTTTGTCAAATGCTTTCTCAGCATCTAAAAAAAACTTAAAAAAAAAAAGATTTGCCTAAACTTTAAAATAAACTCTAGATTAGCAAATATCATTTGCAGAAATCTAAATTAATATAGCTGATATTACTAAAGTGTTATTTGACTCTAAATGCAAATGGCCAAACACTGTGCGAAAACTTTTTACTTCTTTAAAAATTCCACACAGCCGGGCGGTGGTGGCGCACGCCTTTAATCCCAGCACTTGGGAGGCAGAGGCAGGAGGATTTCTGAGTTCGAGGCCAGCCTGGTCTACAAAGTGAGTTCCAGGACAGCCAGGACTACACAGAGAAACCCTGTCTTGAAAAACCAAAAAAAAAAAAAAAAAAAAAAATTCCACACATGTATACAGTGTCATCAACCAAATCACAGTTTTGTGTTGTCAGTCCTGATAGTGTATTGCCCTTCAGGAGGGCAAACGCCATGCAGGCAAGACTGTCTGGCAGAACAAGAGAGTGAGGCTTAGGGTTAGCATTTACCCACAACCCGTATTCTTCCCAGACTAATCTGTATAGAAACTCAGAGACAAAGCTTCCACCTACACTGCTTCCTGCTTCCCTTCCAGTATTCAGTGTTCTTCGTCGACTGCACCAGCTAAGTTATGAGAACTAAGTCAGGAGATATTCTTAAACCTCCCCCAACACTACCAATACTAGTAGGAGGTGGGACTGGAAATTATTTTATTTTCCTTCTTCCCCCTTATTTTAAGAAAGGTCTGTCTGAAGTGGATTTCCTTAACTTTGCTTACAATGCTGATGATCCTAGCCGGGACTGTGTGCATGCTAAGCACACTCCATCACTGAGCTGCTTCTCCAGCCTTGATCTCTTTAACTCTGACAAAAGAGGAGAACTGTTAAAAGCAAGGACTCAACTTTTACACTGGGGGGTGGGGGAAGTAGAAGAACGCTGGAACTAAACCTAAGGCTTTCAGCATACTAAGCAAGCACTCTACTGCTAAACCATGTCCCTTCGTCTTCAACTTTATTGTCACCTAACTTTACAAGTAAAGCCAAAACCAACTCCTATAAACCTGGTGATGTTAATATGAACATGTAATATGATGAAAGTTATGCAAGGATTATGTAAGTCTTCTCCCATTTTCTCGTGTGGTAGGGTTGCAGATATATATATATGTATATCACTATGCTTGGCTGTATTACATGACCTCTGGGAATGCAAACGCACCAAAGCCATATCCTAGTGTCTGCTGACATTTTCTTAAAGTATGCAGTATACGTTCCCAAAGTAAAATGGTCCTTGAAACAAATACTAATATTCTTATACTTTCATAATAAATTGTCTTCTAAAAGAAACCATAAGAGGACTGGAGAAATGGCTCAGTAGTTAGAAGCACTGGTTGCTCCTCTAGGAGATCCAGGTTGAATTCCCAGTACCCCACATGGCAGCTCACAACTATCTGTAACCCGGTCCTAGGGAATCTGTGGCATCAGGCATACATATGGTACACATATATGTGCATGCAGGAAAAATATTCATTCACATAAAATAAATCTTAAAAAACAAACAAACAAAAATAAGAAAACTTAAGAATTAAAGTAAGGTTGGGCGGTGGTGGCACACACCTTTAATCTCAGCACTCAGGAGGCAGAGACAGGCAGATCTCTGAGTTCCAAGTCAGCCTGGTCTACAGAGCAAGTTCCAGGACAGCCAGGACTACACAGAGAAACCCTGTCTTGAAAACACAAAAACAAACAAACAAACAAACCTAACTTGGTAAACAAATGCTTTTAAAAAAACAAACAAACACTGAGAAACATGTTTAGCATAAAAAAAAATTAAACTAGCACAAAGATGAATTAAGGGTTTGGACGTGGGTTGCTCCAAATGCATGCATGAAGATGGCTGTATGGAACCATGTAGAATTTAAAAGCCAGAGCCAAGGTAACAAGGAAA
The DNA here is from genome assembly GCA_036184795.1 of Tokudaia tokunoshimensis. NCBI lineage: Eukaryota > Metazoa > Chordata > Mammalia > Rodentia > Muridae > Tokudaia > Tokudaia tokunoshimensis. The sequence goes on from BTHU01000008.1 coordinate 103,739,065, forward strand.
GTGAAGTAGGCGCTCTACCTCCTTGTGCTTCATGTCCAGCTGGTTCCTCAGAGCCTTCAGCTCCCGATCACGGATGTCCAAACAAGTCTCCAGAGCGTGCGTCTGCCCCTCCCACTCGGACTTCTTGTGAGCCACCATTATATCGATCTGTTTCATGAGCTCCTGCAGCTCTGCTTCACAGGATGTCAAAAATCCCCTACAAACACCCACAGACCAGACACAGGTCATGCCCAAGAGGTTTCTCATACTTCACAGATAAAAATATCACAGACTAAACCTATCTGAAGAACTAAAACATTACAGAAGCAAAGCCCAGGGTGCCTGAGCTCTGCCGCTCATGCTGTCATAAGCTGTGCTGCTTACCTCCACACAGCATTCTGCCCTCCTCTACTGAGTAACCCAAAACCGAGCTCAGATGCTGGAACACAGATGGATGTTTTACATCTGGCTTGCAAAGTGAGACTTGCAGAGCTACTAATCACATCTTCTTGGATATTTAAGGGATTCTTTTGGGAGAATCCAGGCAAGTCTATGTTGCATCTCTTTTTGGCCAAAATGAACAGCCTTGGTAGCAAACAGGCTATATTATGCAGGAAAAAAGATAACAAAAAAAGAGCTGTTTCAAGAAACTCATCCTTGAGCAAGATCATTGCCATCTTTTCTCCTGACTGTTATTTGGAACACACTGCAGCCTACCTCACTGCTCAATGTCCTGATGCCCTTCTGAGCTGACGGGGAAAACTCAAGCTAGGATAGAAGCCAAGGTCCACCCTAGTACTGCTGCGAGAAGGCAACTGATGTAGGAGGGATGCTGTCCACAAATGTGCCATAGCTCAGCTTACCTTTGGCCTAACAGAACCCAGATACGTTTTTAAACTGCAGTGAGCTCACAGTCAACGGCACACTTACCCACTATGCCCCCGATTTTGTATTCCTTCCAACAACGCCTCCATCACCAAATCCCCTTTGTTTTGGCAACTAGGGAAAAAAAGAAAAGGAAAAAAAGAGTTAGAAAAAAAATCACTGCTTTGAATTCCAACATTCCAACTTAGGGTGAGTAAAAGCAATCACAGTGAGAAAATACAAAGCAGCCTAAGATGGCTGTAGAAGCAAGGATTGTCATTTAGAAATGCTGGCACCAAATACAGTCCAAAGCAAACAAAATCCCAACTGCCGCCGAAACATCCTACAAAATTAATGAAACACTGCATTACTCTAGGCCTTTTGTTGCTGTTGTTTAACTTAATTTCTGAGACACGGTCTCACTATGTAGCCCTGGCTGGCCTAGAACCAGCTATGTATGTAGACCAGGCTGGCTTTGAACTCAGAGAGGTCCAGCTGCCTTCTGAGTGATAGAATTAAAGGTGTTTGCCACCAGGCCTGACTTTCTTTCTATTGCTGTAGTCAAGACTTATATTTTAACTATGGTCCATGGAAGCCAGAGGCATTGGAGCTACCAGATGTAGATCTGGGAACCAAATTCTGGTCCTCTTCAAGAACAGCATACACTCTTAACTGCGGGGCCCTCCTTCTAGCCCCTCTATGCTTAGTTCTTAAAGAATGTCAGGGTGAAAAGTTATTTTCTCTCAAGGGACATTAGCACAAACCCCGCTACAAAATGAGAGGAAATCAACCAGGACCACTGTTGGCAGGAAAGCCGTGTTTTTCACTGACATAACAATTACTGTTTCTGACACGCCCCCCACTCTTCGTGCCAAATTACATAGAACTTGAAAATAAAGGTTTAGCATATTCCTCCTTCTTTCTAAACTATTGGTTTCTCAGTGACAGAAAACCAGTGTCACTCATGTCTGGGGTCTGGAGCTGAGTCCAGTACTTTAACCTGGCACCTCTGCAGCCTGGGACACTTCATGTCCCCTTAAGCAATCCGCTCACCGCTGCACAACTGCCAAGAAGAACCTCGAAGAAACACGAAAGGAGACAGAAAAGACTGCCTAAAAAGAGAAAGTCACATAGTGAAGTGAGAAGAACCTGTAAACTCAGAGGTATTGTGAATTGTATGGTAAGTTTCTCTTCTTCAGAAATCCTCAAAGTGTTCTTTAGCAGAGACCATTTTCATTCTGAAGAAAGTGCCCATCAGGCTAGAGAGAAAGCTTATTATTCTTGCAGAGGACCCACGTTTGATTCCCAGCACCCATATGGCAGCTCATAACTCTCCATAAATTTAGTCTCAGGGGATTACGAGGTACACGTATAGTGCAGCGATAAACATACAAGCAAAACCCTCATGTACATAAAATAAAATTTAAAAAGAAAAAAGAAACAGTCCTTTTTCCTCAGTTTTCAAAGTTTCAATTCAACCCTGAATTAGAGACAAGGCCAAAGGTTAGGGTGTAGAGATTTGGTCCTTCTGTCCTAATGCTTTTCCAGAAGTAATCTACCTCCCAAAGAATTAATTATCTTATTCAACAAACAGTTGAGTGTTGTACAAACAGTTCTCTACATAATAATAAAAGACATGCTCTTTACCAAGAAATAGCCCAATGTGGGACTAAAAAAAATAAACAAAATGCTCAGCATCCCCGGGTAATGAGTGCATGGGCAGAAGACACAGACGACTGTAGAGACACAGACAAGGATGACAATTCCAGAGGTACAACTAGTGTGTTGTATCTGCACCTGTCTCTGCATGTCCCAACAAGGGCTGTGGGCTCTTCATGCATGGAGTGACTAAGGATCTTTCCTCCAACCAGTGGCCCTGATACAGCTCACCATGACCCAGACGGAGTAAACCCAAAAGGAAAGGACTCCACATTTTATTACACCTTCTTCTAAACCACAGTAAGAGTCAAATTACAGTGCCACCCAAACCCAACCTTTGCTCTGCTCCAGAACCGGGAGGCAGTAGTGTCAACACTAGACAGAGAGAGGCCCAGGAAACAATTCTGCTCTGTAACTAACCAGCTATGTGTCGTCGGACATCGGTTTTTCCATCTGTAAAATGAAGGGTATGAACAGTAACTGCCAAGGTCTTTATCTCATCTTTTTTTATAATTATTTCTCAAAATTACTCCTACTAAAAATATACCTCTTTAGGTCATGCCATTCTTAAACAGTGATCTATTTAATAATATATAATCTCTTGGCATTTATGTATGACACTATTTAATAACTAACAATGTGTATAATATATGCTAAACCTTAGTGAATGTTCACTTTATCTACCCGCCTCTTATACTTTCTAACTTCCTTGTGAAAGACAAGGTGCTACCCCTTTGATGAAGCAGGGAGAATGGCTTGACTATGAAAAGCTATAGGTTATATTCCTTAAGTTCAAATCCAGGTAATGTGACCCTCCAGTCCCAAGCAATGTGCCATCTTTTGTATCTCTCTGCCTTCTTAGAGTTAACAGGATCCTCTCAGTGGGCAACAAAATAAAACTGAAGCATATCGCCTAATGACCACTAGGTGGCAGCAGCACTGTGATAAAACTACTCAGCTATAAAAGCCACCAGCTCAAAACTTAGATCCTAGGATTGAGACAAAGGAATTCTAGTTTAAAACAGGCAGAGATGACCAGTAACATGCCCTGAAAAACGTCTGCTAATGTGAAGTGTGTTCCTTTAACAACACCCTACCCTCTCTAGGATCAGATGCACAGGGAGGACTGAGATTTCCCATAAATACTTGGTTTACCACAGGCACACCAGTGCTTCTGTCTCTAACCAACATGGCCTGCATTTACTCAGTAAGTCACATGTTTCCTCTTTGGTGGTGCCATGTGACTGTAGCTGAGTATTCTGTGTTCCCAATATTCAATACAGACTTAAGCAAAAACTGTCCGATGATCTGCCACCCTTACCAAGGTCAAATGCTAACACAGGGTTCCTCAGGGACCCTCATTCACTGAGGTAATAATACTATGAAGCTGTAAAAGGAGGTAACAACCACCACATCATCTATGGAGGGGCCTGTGATAAGGTGAAAACAGCTACAAAGCAATAAAAAAAGTGCGTTTGTTTGCCTTTGGGTGCTTCTTTACTGAAGAGCAAACTGAGAAATACTGCCTAAGGCCGGAAGTAATCAGGTGGAGGAGTCAGGGATAAAGCTAACCTTCTACAGAGAGGCCTAGGGTTGTTGTTAGAGGGACGATGACAGTGTTTTCTAACTACAGAGAGGAAAAGAAGCAGTACTGACCTAGGTATGCTGCTGCAAACCTGGAATCCTAGCGCTTGGGAAGTGAAGCAGGAAGACCTTTTTTTTTTTTTAATTATTTACTATAAGTGAGTACACTGTAGCTGTCTTCAGACACACCAGAAGAGGGCATCAGATCTCGTTACGGATGGTTGTGAGCCACCACATGGTTGCTGGGATTTGAACTCAGGACCTCCGGAAGAGCAGTCAGTGCTCTTAACCGCTGAACAGTCTCTCCAGCTCCAGAAGCGGGAAGATCTTAAATTCAAGATCATCCTTGGCTACATAGTAAGATCGATGCCAGCCTGGACTACAAAAAAACCCAGCTAAAGCAAAACTAGGAGGACATTATCACAACTGTTGGTCTTGAAGGGTTCCTACTAGCTAGAAACAAAACAATTTCGGGTATCATAAAAATTGTTATATCTTCAAACAATTTAAACACATTAAAGCCTATTGATTGGTTGGTTGGTTGGTTGGTTGGTTGGTGTTTAAGGTAAAGCCCTTGGGTTACCTTTGGAGGTTGCTAAGTCATAGATTAAACACATTCACGTCTATCTGTTTAAGGGAGAGCCCTTGGGTTACCTTTGGAGGTTGTTAGGCCACCAATTCATTGCTGAAGTCTGAAAAGAAAGGAACGGAGTTAGGGATTTTTCTTGCCATTCCTGTATAAACTGCACTTCAGGATAGTCAGATAGCTGCAGAAGGCAAGTTCATCGTAAGAGTGCCAGCTAAGCAGCACTGGGCACACGATGCCACTAGAAAGCACTACCCTGTGGCTGTGCTGCAGTAATAGACCCAGGCACTGTTAGCCATGAAGACCTACCTCCCTATTGACCAAAAGGTTCTTGGGCAATTTCATGATGTCAACTGAGCAGACAGCATAGGAACCACGACACACAAAGCTTAATTTTAACATCCCAAATGGGATGACTCAGACATTACAAGTCTCCCTGATAATGAATGCAACAGATAATTTTTATAATATAAAACCTATAACTATGACAGTTTTCTTATACCTCCCATCAAAAATCAAGGTTGAATCTAACATTTTATTTCAAAAGGTCATTGTATTTCAATAGAACTTTCTGTAATTATGGAAACATTTTATCTGTATTAGTCAAACAGTAGCCACTAGGCAACCTGTGAGTGCTGGGCATTTCAAACGTGGCTAGTGCAATTGGGGAAACCAAGCTTTTATTCCATTTAAAATATCAGGGCTGGCTGAAGACTACCACAATGAACAGTATAATTCAAAATTTCACCAGTGGAGGAGAGGTCACAGAAGAGGTAGAGGCATATATTCAAAAATATATACAACCAATCAGTCTGAACGATAAAGAAAGGGGAGGTAAGAAACTATCGATTAGAGTTCTAGCAACGGAGTGCAGCAGACAGTTCTCTGCGGGATTTTGGTCCAAGCAAGGTATTTCAAGCACATATGGGGAAGCTGGAAAAACCTGAGCCCACAGGACACTGACGTCGTGTAGTTTTTATAAATTTGTACTGATGTAAAAATAGTACTATGATTTTGTAAAACTTAAAAAAGCAAATCTAGCCTTTGGCATGGGGAGCACCTTTAGCTATGACAGGGTGGAGGCGGGGAGCACCTTAGCTATGTCAGCCATGACAGTGTGGACTAATGCTGTCAACATCAGCCCCTACACAGTACAGGAAGGCCTAAGTAACTGTCCCTACCTCTCCACGGGAGGAAGCAGCATCAGCATAATTAACAGTATCTGCAGTGTTTTCCAAACGTCAGCGCATACACATTTTAAAGGGACATGTGTCTGTGTTTATAAATCTCTAGCCCACTTTAGTTTCAGTCTTCTTTACTATACTAATGACTGAGGATGTCACAGGAAGAGACAAAGAGAACGGGACAAAAATTAACCTAAAAATGGCGCTGCATTCCAAATAAGATAATTTGTTTCGTCTTATCATTAAGCCTTTAAGAATAAATGTAAATAGCTAAAGATAATTGTAGTCATTGATCTCTTACTTACAAAATATACAAATATTCGAGGAATTGTACAAAAAGCACCTACCCTGCTTTAATAAAGTAATAAATTTTAAAACTCTAAAATGGCCTCAAGAAAGAGAGCTCGGGAAGCCAGGTGAGGTGGTGCAGATCCTTAACTAGGAGGCATACGTAGGCCCATCTCCGGGAGTTTGACGGGAGTTGGAGGCGAGCCTGGTCTACATTGTAGGTTCCAGACCTACAAAGGAGAGCAGGCGCTAGTTGGGAAGAAAGGAGAGTACTTTCGGCGGTAAGTGTACAGTCTATAAATGAAAACTCGTATGTGACATCAGAAGACACTAACTCCACGATTTTGTAAAGGACAAAAGTCCTATTTGCAACCCATTCACTGTCAAGTGTCTCCGCATTAAAGGGTTGCTACTGAACTCCCCTTTCAAAACCTTCACTCTACCAATCTTGTCTTCTATGCTTGACTTGAAAGCGTGAAGTCATCTGCAATTCCCCAGCATCAGGGGTTCCCGCCACGTTTCCGCACCTCTCATACTAACATTACCAGGGAACCCTGAGAGCTTCCCGCTGAGCGACTAACGCTAAGGCCTGGTCCTACACCGGCAGCAGCAGCCGGGTCCCTTCTCGGGAGTCAAGCGGCCGGCAGCTCGCAGCCCGCAGCCCGCCCTTCCGCAGGCCGTAGCACCTGGCCGACCAGCCCAGCGCCCCATAGGGAGGAGGCGACAGGACCCAGGGACGCGGCGACCGGGCAACCGCAGGACGGCACTGGAGGGCACCGCTGTAGGTGGGCCGCAACGAGCTGCGGCCGCGGGCCATGCGGCCTGAAGGCCAACGGCACCACGGTGGCCAGGGCCGCGACTGCGGCACAACTAGCCGCAGCTCGCCCGTCTTTGGGGCACGCAGTCGGTTACGAAGCGCGCCCCCGGCAGAGCGCGCCCCCGGGCCGGCCTGCCGTTCCTCGGGCCGGGGGCGCGCGCACGTCGCAACAAATCGACGTCCGTCCCGCCCCCTACAGCAGCGAATGGACTCACCCACATACGGGTATGAGAGCGTCGCGAGTCACGTGACCCGGAGGAAGGGCGGGGCCGGGAGAAAACCGACGCGCGCACTGTGGGTAAGGGTTTTTCGCGCCCGTGGCCCGGGTTTACGAGGGTTGCCAAGCGTTCGCCCTCGACTTCGGGCGTCCACCGCTTCCAAAGACGCAGGCCGGTACTCTCAACCGTCCTTCAGAGCCACTTCTTTACTACATGCTGTGCGGAGTGGAACGGAGCCCCCATGGCGACGCTCGATCTCCCTCTTGCACTTCCGCATGTAGTATCTCCACCCCTCGAACCGGAAGCGGCCGCAGCGGGAGACTGAGTGTAGCGACCGAGGATGGTGGCCTACGAGGGCCATTTTAGTCTAGGCGCCGTGCTTGTAGCTTAGAAATACATTTAGAAAGCTGTGATTGTAAAAATACATGAAACGTGCATATGTCTCATAGGATGTACGCATCTACTGTCTAGAAAGAGATGTCTGGACAATGTGACAAGCTCTCCTCCTGTCGTCACGTATTGTGCCCAGAGATCTAGGGGACTGGTGAAGGAATGGACTCTTGGAATTGCACTCAGCCTGGAGTCTAGAGAAGACAATCTGAGAGCTTTCATATTATCTGGTATCTGGAGAGGGCCGGCATAGAAATAGAAGAGTACGTTTGTTTAAAAAAAAAGTTTAAGAAACCTGGAGAGGCTATGTACTGTCGTAAGGGTTTGGGGTATTTCCTGTGCTTGCTTTTCTGTTCACGTAAAGGGGGAGCACCCGAGCTCCTGACCCAGGAAAGTCGATGTAGATCCCAGTGACCGGTCATTCGTGTTGTGTTTGGAAGGACAGCCAAGCATAACTGATGAAGTACGGGGGGGGGGGGTGTTTTGGGGGGCGGGGAGCCAGTTTGTAAGCATATAGAAGAGGGTCTTGTTACAAAATATTGAGGCCAGCTTGTGGAAAGACTGGGAGTCATTGCATGTCCTCTGGAGACAGTAGGACCCTGCCGGTCAGTCACAAAGCTGACCAATCTTGTTTCATAGATCAGTTAAGGCAAGCGGCAAAACTTTCAAGGACAGAAGGCCTGCTAGAGAGCTGGAGGGCAGTCAGAACACTTCAGAAAAAGGTGCAGTCTACAGGACTGGGAAAATCAACAGCGGAAAGTGAAATGTAGCCCAAGACACAGCTACAAAAACAAAAGACTGACAGGAAAGGGGGGGAATCTCATGTCAAGCCCTGGAGGGGTGACTGGAAGTGGCCCTTCAGCTGGGATTGCATTATCCACTAGCTAGGGTCTGGTTATGTCTGAGGAAAACTACTAAGCCATCACCTGGTTTTCACATGGCCTAAGGAGCTGACCACCTTTGGCTTCAGTGTGTGTGTGTGTGTGTGTGTGTGTGTGTGTGTGTGTGTGTGTACACATAGAAGTTGTGTTGGTTTCTGCCTACAGGTGGAGTTGTGGGTGAGTGTAGAGGTCAGGGGTCAACATCAGTGTCTTCCTTTATTACTTTGAATCTTAAACTAAACCTGTAGCTTTTTGACTCAGCCAGACTGCCTGGCCTGGCAGCCTCCCAGAGAACACAAGTGCGCCATGGGTGCTGGGAATCTGAATTCAGGTCTTTTTACTTGCACAGCAAGCCCTTCACTCCACTGAACCTCCTCCCAGGCCCCACATTGTTTAATTTTGAAAGTAAAAGCACTTTCCCTCCTGCAAGCTAGGTAGATAGTGCTAGCTTGCCTCTATACGGTTGGAGGTAAGCATGCACGTGGCCCGATGGCAAAGTTTGTTTCTTGCATGAGTGTCTCTTCTCTCAGAAACAGAACAGTCCCAGAGAGAGCCGCTGGTACTAATCCTTACAAGACCTTTCCTTGGGTTGCCACTTTGTGGCACACAAGGGAACACAGTAGGGTGTGTTTGTGATAAGGAACAAACTTGGAAGCCAGAAACCCAAAAGTACTACTTGATGACTGGTCTTTTGAATTAGATTGCAACAGTTTCAGGAGGAAAATGTGGAACAATCTGCGGTCAGGGAGCTAAGCGAGCATCCTGAGCACCTGGACCAGGCTCTGAAGAGAGCCAGCAAGACAGCTTAGTGGCTTAAAGGCATTTGCTGCCAAGCCTGGCAACCTGAGTTCAATCTCTGGGACCCACCTGGTGGAAGAAGAGAACCGAAATCCCCAAGTTGTCCTTTGACTTCCACACGTACACACACATATAAATGTTTTGTTTTGTTTCAAGAAGGAAGAAGGCTAGGTGTTGGGATCACAGCACAAAGGTCCTTGCACCCACAGATATCCAGGGAGGCCGGGATGTTAAGCATGCAAGATTGTTCTTTCAATGTGAAAGATATAAAACTTGTTCTTCTATCCAAAAATATGGGAATTGAAAGTGATTAATAGCCTGGTGATCTGTGTTATCTGTTGGGCCAGACCACATCAAGCTCCTACAACCAGGACCGAAGGTGGCTAGTAATTTAAATGATCCTTATAGGCAGGGGGTTTCCTAAGCTCCAGAAGTAGCTAATAGCCCAGATGATGTCTATGTTATTGTATGACTGAGACCTTCCTTAGACCCTTAAGCTAATACGGGTAGCCTATCTCTGGAACCCATCTTCTTGGAAGAAATGACATACCCTAAGTTAAGTTTCAATGTAATTACACCTCCTTGTTCACCAGAACGTGTTATTATACCAGGAAACTTTCTTCCAAATCATACTATGTTTAAGTTTGTTAGGAATAAACCACCTGGCATCAGACTCCCCAAGTCTAAGCCAGACTGATGAAATCATCTGACCCATTCTCACCTTGTCTGTTGCTTCCCTCCCTGGACTCCTGCAGGGTCCCCCTCAGCTGGGGATGTAGGTCAGTTGGCTCTGTGCTTAACTAGTGTACACAAAGCCCTCGGTCTGTAAACCGTCGATGGTACAGCCTGAAATCCCATTGGTGGAGGCAGGAGGAGTAGGAGTTTAAGGCTGCTTTTGGCTACAGAGAGTTTGAGACTCTCCAAAAACAAACAAAAAGGAAGCCCAGAGGGACAGAGAACCTGGAGCTGCCACCATTGATCTTGGACTACTACTGTTGAGTTCAGTCAGCATGCATGCTATTTGAGAAAGGAAGTGGTTTCCTGGGTAAGCCCAACTGCCCACATTGTTCCTGCCGTAAGGATTAGCAGCTGGCCCATGGTGGGTCACTTTACACATCCCAGCTCAGTGTCACCCAGCATGTTCCCTTAGCTTCTGTGCCTTAAGAATGCCAATGTCTGAGCCAAGACAGCTGGAGACTTGTGCCAAATAATGGGGGAGGGTTAAAGGAACAGGAGATGACACTCAGGTAAGTCGGTCTGAGGAGTCAGAGACTCATCAAAGACATCACAAACAGGGAAGGGTGACTGCGTAAGATTGTAAAGATAAAAGAAAGCTACATTTACACGCAGTGTCTTCCAGGACTTTATTCAGAAGAAATGTGTTGCTCTCTAGTTACACTAGCAGCCTGGTCTGTTGACTAGACTGTGTCTATCCCATATACATAATCAGGCATCTGTCAGCTGAGGTGGGGAGAGAACTGTGGCCTTTATGTTACCATCTGACACAAGATGGGCCTTTCCTGGGGTAATGTTAAACACAGCAACAAAACTAGTTTCAAGGTAAGGGTATGAGGAATCCTGGTGCTGGATTACACTGTACCTTCATTGTGTTTAAAAAAAAAAAAGACCTCTTTGGTTTACAGACCTGACAAGATCAAAGCTGCCGGAGCATGGACAGTGAGGTGCAGCGAGACGGAAGGATCTTGGACCTGATTGATGACGCTTGGCGGGAAGACAAGCTGCCTTACGAGGATGTTGCGATTCCACTGGTGGGTTGTGATTCAGGCTCAAGACAATGGGTCAGTGAGAAAATGTGGTGAAACTTAGTGGAGGTTGGTGGGAAGTGAAATGCTAAGGAGGCCCAGAAATTTGACTGGCTGGTGTAACCAGCTTCATTAGTGGTCATGCCAGGGCCGGAGCCCAGATTTTTGGAGCCACAAAAGCCCAGAGGTAGACCAGAGCCAGAGGGAGGTCACACCCAGGAGCAAGAAGCATGCTGGTTTATCAGTCCTTGTGTTTTGTTTTTATTTTAAGATTTATTGGTTTTTGTATGTATATGTATGTGAGAATGTCTGCCACCCATGTGTAGACAGGGAGGGGGACAGAAAAAGGCATCAAGTTCCCTGGAGCTGGACTTACAGGTCACCCGACATAGGTGCTGAGAACAAAGCTTGGATCCTCTATAAGAGCAGTCGGTGATCTTACCACTGAGCCATCCCCCCAGCCCTTACAATTTATTTCCATTTGTGTATGTGTGAGGGTCTGTGGTATAGGAGTGGGGGGGGGGATGTAAGTACAGGTGCCCTCAGAGGCCAGAAGAGGCGTTGGATCCCTTGGAGCTGGAATTAAAGGCAGTTGTGAACCACCCAACGTGAGTGCTGAAAACCAGTGTCCTCTGCAAAAGCAGTAGAGCCCTTAACCACTGAGCCATCTCTCAGCCCCTCTGTTGGCAATTCTGAAACACTGGCATGCACACCGGCTAGCTGCTCAGAGATTACCTTTCTCCTTTGGCCTTTAGACATACAAGCTCTCAGTAAACCTTTTCTTTGCTGATCTCTGGGAAACTTCCTTAAAAAGCAACTGTTGAGTCTTCTGTAATAAGTAACCCCCCACCTTGGCTTATGTAGATTTAAAAAAAAACTCTTATTGATGTTACAAAGGCCTAACAAAGGACAAGGAAAACAGAGTCTGGGGACTTTCTCTGTACAGTGTGATACGTGCTCTGGAAGAGCAGCTAACACAGCATGACTTCCAGAAGCATTGCCTGAAATTAAGGCTTGCATTAGCTGTAATCCTTAAGACAGGCATACAGGGGAGGTAGTAGTGTCTCCGTTTGGCAGAAAAAGAGTAGGATCAGAGAGGTGCACTTACCTCAAGTCTAGTGACTAGTTAATCAGATTTCATGCCTCAGTCCGCAAAGCTCAAAGTCTGTAAGCTTTCATCTGTCCACTCAATCATCTATCCATCCACCCACCCATCCATCCATCCATCCAATAATCACTTCTCCAGAGTCTACTGTGTGGCCTAAGGTTATATGAGCATAAGATAAGTTCTCATTTGGGGCCAGAGATCAAGAGAAGTAAGTCACTAATTACACTACCACGCAGGAGGAAAGAATAACCAAGTGGAGAATGGCTGGAGGCCGGCATGCAGTGGAAATGCAGAGAAGATATAATGCTTAAGAAAGAACCAGAAGTTTAATGGTGCTAGCCAGGGTACTGCAGCAGAGAAGAGAGTGTAACGGGCCCACCCGGCCGGGGCTTTGAAACACGTTGGGAGGTGGTGAAGCAGTGGGTGGCAATTACCTTTGGAGTTAGGAGGCAGAAAGTTGGGCATAGTTTTTTAGAAGGTGTCTGTGCCCCACTTAGGCCTCCTCCTCTGGGGATCTAGGGATGAAAGGTCTGTGGAGGGAAGCAGCCATGCCCACATTTGTCTCTCAGAAAGTAGGGTTTGTAGCATTCACAGACAGCCTGATAGAAGAAAGGGCCAGGGGACATCAAGTAGGATGCTACCGCAGTGCAGCGGTCTAGGCAAGGGAGGAAAGCCAGAACAGCACCAAGAAAAGTGCGGTGACTTGCTGAGTTCTGCACAGCAAGATTTAGGAGGACTTATGTGGTAGGGAATCAAGAGGAAAGTCCCCCTGCTGACTTCCTGGTGGCATGGTAGCCTGGTCCTGTGCCCATCCACACAATATTGTGATTCTAAAGGAATGTGTCTATCAGTTAGATTTCGCTGCATAACAAATTATCCTGAAACTTAATGGCTTACAATAACAACTGTTTGGTCGTGATTTTATACCTCGGTGGGGGAGTTCTGGTCTGCACCAGTTCAGCCAACTAACCGTGGGCTTGCCGGTGCTGCACTGTCAGCCAGCAGACTAGCTGGAACTGAGTGGTGCAGGAGAGTCACACATCTGGCAATTAACAGGATGTCTCCAGGAAGTAAGATGGCTGGGACTCGCACGCATCACCCAGCAGGTCTTCTGGAACCTCAGCCTCAGGTTCAACAGCAACAGGAAAGTGTTAGGGCCTTGGGGCTCAGGCCCAGAACTGCCCTACAGCTGCATTCTGCTGAGAGGAGCACATCTGTGGCCAGTCCAGATGCACAGTCGGCAGACGGGAGCAGCTGCAGACAGCCACAGCTGTTGGAGAACTTGCCCCCATGGATTTTGTGCTTATGGTATTTTGTGGTAGGTGGGCATGTTTTGTCTAGTTTTACATGTTAGTATTCATCGCAAGAATTAATAGTCACCAAGCAAAGGCTACATCATTTTAGGAAGCCTAGCACACCCTTAGAGAGCATGAAATTAAGTAGTTCTTAATCAAAGGCCTGTTTGTTTTTTGTGACAAGGTCAGATTTCTAAGCAGACTAGAATGACAATTCTCTGGGCCTGTTTATAGAATGTTGAATCTCATTTTACATCTGTAAACGCAGATGCATGTGATGCAGACACATTTGAGTTTTTCCTGTACGTGTGTACCTGTGTGCCATGACACACGTGTAGAACTCAGTGTTGGCAGCAAGTGCCTTTACCCACTGAACCATTTTACTGGACTTGATTCAAATACATTTGTACATATTGTAGCTAAGTAAGTATCATGTCCTGTATGTTGAGCATAATTTAAAAAGAAAAAATATCTCCACATAGTATAAATATAAGTGGAAAATCCTAACTTTGAATATTAAGCAGCAGTTTGCTAACACAAAGTGTAAGTTCAGGGAATTGCACAGAAATACTTGGTATCTGTGAACTCTGGAACCAGGCATGGGTCTAGTGTGCGCCGCCCCCCCGCCCCCCCCCCCCCCCCCGCTTATCTCTGTAAGAAAAAGGCCCTTGGGGTGTGAGCTAGTCTTTACTGTGTTTTCCCACTAGGGGGAGCTCTCATCTGTTACATTTTCAGTGTCCCTTATCCAGCCCATATTGTCACTAAAGTGGTTTTGGTGCATCATTTTTTTCTTGATACAATTCCTGTATTTGAAAACATATCAGCAAATCAGATTGTCCCTTAAAGCATTTTCAGTAGGCTCAGCATTGACTCTTGTCAGTTTTCTCAGCCACTCAGCAGTGTGTGCCCTGGAGTACTGAGTACCCTACACAGCATACACTGGATCTAAATGTCCTCGTTCTCTCTTTCCCCAAGTCAGAGACATGGAAAAAAAAAGCTCTTTTTTTTTCTCCAGTTTTCTAGAGTGGAAACAAAAGTCCCAAGGGTTTGTTGAATTACCTCATCACCCAAATAAGCTAGCAAATGAATGGCTGTCTGGGGCGCGGGTCTCTGCCCTTAGCCCCACTGCCTTTTATAAGAAAACCAGAGTCACAGGGAGCATTCCATGCTGAAAGAGGAAGCCAGCCACACTGAACAGGACCTCTGATATTTTCTATCCACTGTTTGCTTTGACTCTTTCTTTAGAACATCATATCAGCTATGCTGGTTGTTCTCAGGCTCTCACAGGCTTTAATTCTTAACGCCCACATGTTTTCAGAAGTAACTGCAAGACCAGGTCCATACCTATAATTCCAGCTCCTGGGAGGCAAAGGAGGATGGGAGAGAAACTTCGGGGTGATCCTCTGAGAGTGTGGCTCAGTGAGAGAGTGCTGGTGTACTCGACAGGGCCCTGAGCTCAGTCCCCAGCAGTGCAGAAACACAGTTCAAGATGATGTCGTCGTGAGTTTGGGGCCAGCCTAGGCTACCTGAGACCCATCTCAAAAATATATAGGAAGGGTACTTCCTGATGTTGTTATGGGTACACTTCCCTTCCAGAGTGAGCTTCCTGAGCCTGAGCAAGACAATGGCGGCACCACCGAGTCTGTGAAGGAGCAGGAGATGAAGTGGGCAGACCTGGCCTTACAGGGCCTCCACGAGAACGTCCCGCCTGCTGGAAACTGACACCGGGCTCCTTCCCATGGATGGAGTTGTCAAAAATATGTGGATAAAAATGTTTCCTCTCTCCAAATTCAGATCTTTAGTAATAAATCAACACTCAAAGACATATGCTCACTTGTTGTTTTGGGGGTTTTGTTCATTTGTTTGTTTTAACCGACAAAGCACAGCATGAAAATATTCTGAATGAGAAACTGAGACTTCTCAGGAATGCAGACTGTGTGGCTCTTGAAGCCCACAACTAGTCATTCACACACTTGTGTTTGCGATCAAACGTTTGCCTTTAGCTCCAGTTCTGCTTCTGTCAAAATTTAATACTTCCCAACTACTTCCATGTGTCCTTTGGCACAGGTAGGTGAAAATACGAGCAGGAAAGACAGAAGAAACCAGACATGAAGAGAACCACAGACTTGTAGTCCCATGCCTGAGAAGTGTTCTGAGTGACATTAGCCTGTAGGTACCTGTACCCCGAGAAGATACCCCACTCACTGATAACTGGCATTCTTAAGATTCCCAGGCTACTTTTAGACTTTGCATAAATGTACGGATTAAAAAGTTATCTCTGAAGAATTAGGGGATGGCTTAGTCAGGGCCTGAATTTGATCCCAGCTCCAGTAAAAAATGGGCTTCGTGGCACGATGGTGTGTGCTTGTGATCCCAGTTAGCTGTTAGTTACCCCGGCTCTCTGTGGTTATTGCCTCTGTACCATGGGAGAGGTTCTCTGCTTGAATGGAATACTCCTTAATAATGGCATCTCATACTTCAGAGCCCCTTCAAATATAAAACACTGTGGAGCCAGCAGTCAGCGCTATATACAAAAATTTGTTGAGGGTGGAGAGCTGGTTCAGTGGTTAAGAGCACTTCCTACTCTTGCAGAGGACTTGGGTTCTATTCCTGGCATCCATATACTAGCTCATACCTGCCTGTGATTTCAGTTCCAGGGGGTTCCTTACCGTCTTCTGGCCTCTGGCGGCGGGGGGGACTGCACACTTGAGATGCAGATGAGTAGGCATGACACTCACAAAATGAATCTTTTTCTAGAAAAAGAATCCGTGGCATCAAGCCTTGGGGTGGATGTACTGCTCTGAAATGTCAGTTATTGGCTGTCCCTTCCAGCCGTCTCCTGGAGACAGTACAAACACAGCACTCCAGAGGACATGAGCTGGGGATCTTTGGCAGCCAGTATACAGAGTCTCAGTGGCTAGAGAATGGGTGAAAAAGAACAGGGAAAGGGATATTCGTGAAGTGTGGTGTGGAAGATTCCAATAGATGTCATTCACTTTAAAGAAAACGTGGCGTTTCTTGTACCCTCCTTGACTTTCTGAACCAACACCTGACATATGAGTGGCCAGGGAAAACAGTGAGGGGTGAATGTTGACCACAGAGCAAGAGACGACAAAAAGCCTCAAAGTGGAACTGGTATTGCCATCAAAGGACCTGGGTGGTCTAGAGGCTTCTCCACATTTCCTGAGTCATTGAAAGGTTTAATCAGAGCTGGGGACTGCCTGATCTTCTTGGTTTGGGTTGGGTTTTATCTGTTTGTTTGTTTGTTTCATTTTGTTTCAAGACAGACTTTCTTTGTATAAATCCTGGCTGTCCTGGAATTAGCTCTGCAGTCCAGGCTGGCCTGGAACTCACAGAGATCGCCTGCCTCTGCCTCCCAAGTGCCGGATTAAAGGCGTGCGCCACCACCGCCCGGCTTTGTTGTTGTTGTTGTTTATGTGTTTGTTTAATGCAAGTTACCCCCAGTAGATGGACTTCAGTTAAGACAGGAAATGCAGAAGACAAAAGAGCTTCACACTGAAAAACATGATGGCGGCTCGGACTGTGGGGATGAAGGTGGAAGCAGAGGAGTTAGGGATAGCTCTTCCCAGTGGACTTGTCCAGGCTTGCCCACTGCACAGTGTCCCCTGCACTGAGAACCCTGGATTGTAGCTGTGTGGTCCTGAAGAGACTCACATGCAGTGTGGACCTTGTCTTATAACCCAGAATTGAATTCTCTGAGCCAGACACAGGCCTGCAGATACAATCTCTGTCCTTGAGAAACATCCAGAGGCCGGGAGCTGCCCATCACCTGAAGCCCGTCTTAGACCCACCCCTTCATGGTATCGCAATAATGGCAGCTGGGATGGCTGAAGTACTTCCATGGCTCAAGCCCCGCCTTTTCTTTTTACCTGGATGTCATTGTCCTTTGGACAGGAGAGGACAGCTTAAAATTTAATGTTAGCTTGTTGCGGGTTAAAAGACTTATAAAACTCACTCAAATAGTAAGTGCCTTCCAACCTAGACTGTCACATCTCAAAACCTGTGTCCTTGCCAAAAGCCACATCAATGCCCTAGAAAATCCCATCGGAATTCTCAAAATTTTCATGTCTGTCTTATTTCTAGAATGGAGACAGAATTGAGGGAATTCTTATTAAAGGACGTGAGATACATGAAACGGTAAATATGGCTGTTTAGTTACCAAAATAATATAATTGCCACCAAAAGAAAAATCATGGTTTCACTCATTTTCCCAGTTTGTCATCAGTGCCCCTTTGTAACCAGCAGGGGCCGCTCAACTCCTTTTTAAAAATTGGTGTCTGGTTCCTACCGCCTTCCTGTACCAAGTCCTGAGGCAGCAAGTCCTGACTGAGGTACTGGCCCAGAAGGGCAGCTGGAACTCAGATGATGGACACCCCCAGCCTGCCTCTGCCCCTGAGCCAACCAGCTCCACGGATGTGCCTCTCAGAAGCATTCGTTTGGATTAGTACTTCACCCTCTTATCTTGAATCTTTCAATTGCTTGTTAAAAGGACCCATGTTTTCATCTTGCCATGATTCCAGTTGTAGCTAGCTAATCCCCAGCAGCCATCAGTCAGGGTTCCATGTCGGCATGAGAGTAACTCAAATGTCACTACATTGCAAGGGTGAGCATTTATGGTCCTGTATCGGCAAACTTTAAAGCACACACACACAAAAATAAATAAATAAATAAAAAAGCAGGCAGGTCCCAGAGAGCTAGGGTGAGCACATCTTTGCTGTCACATGGGGCTTCCAGGTCCTCTCAAGATCTCCCAAGGCGGTAGCTGATTGAACTCGGGAAGGCTTGCCTGAGTGACTGTGGGGTGAGGGGCAGGTACAGAGATCTGTCAGCCTAGCAAGACAGGTGCGTGGACAGCTAAGAGCCCTTGAGGCAAGGTAATCGTGTGACTCCGGGGAATATCCTAAGTGCAGTTTGCCCTGGCTCTTAGCCAATGACTATGTAACCTTCTCTAGCCCTGTCTCAGAGTAGACCCTTTGACCCAAATAAGGTATGAAAAGCCCAGTGACAGCTGGGGACAGTGTTCAACTCCTCCGTCCACCGCTGGTAGTCAGTAGTATAAAGACTTTTTGCCTGTTTTTCTTTGGGTTGTTGACTCAGTTGGTTAAACATATGCAAAAACTGTTTTTGTGGCTCAAATGTGGCCAAAATCATAGCAGTTTCCTTTGTTTTCAGCTAATACTGTTCTGAGAGTTGATTGTACATAGGCAGAAAAGTACGCACACGCACACACACTCATTAGCTGGATTTGCTGGCGGCACAAGAGGGGAACAAAGGGTGGAGAGCTCAAAAATACCAAATGACTGGAGAGGAAATGAGAGAGGGTGATGTAAAAGTCCGTCCCTGTTATCCACATCTTCCCTGGTGACTCAGACCCCCTTTATGGAGATGCCACCACCCAAGGGCAAAAAAGACTCCCCCCCCCCATACTCTGCTCTTGCCTTCGCTTCCCTGACAGTTCTGTCCCCAGCTTCCACTCCACCTGCCTCTAAATGCTACTCACTAAGTGGTAGCCATGCTGGCCTTGGCGGTCTTTCTGCCAGATCACCAGTGAGCTTGCGCTAACCCCGACCCTTGACCGAGAGCCCTCACGGTCCGATCTGTCTTCTTTCAAGGCTTGCTCTTGTGTTCCCAGTCTTTCTCCTTCCAGGCTCTGTTCTCACAGCTGTGATGATTTTAGGAGATGTACCTACCTCTCCACCCACCCTCCTCTCACCCAGGCTGCTCCGGAGCTGGGGAGGTGAGGGGCTCATGGGAGTCGTAAGAATACAGGGCACTGATGTATCTGAGCCCTGAGCTGGGGTCAGGGCACTCATGGCAGAAGCAGAGAAGACTGGTCCCTATTTCCCCATGTCTTTTCACCCTGTATCTTTCCTTCAATCAATGAGTCATCTCTCCATGATCTGTTGTTGGTTTTGTTTTGTTTTCTTTCTGT
The DNA here is from genome assembly GCA_036184795.1 of Tokudaia tokunoshimensis. Classification (NCBI taxonomy): domain Eukaryota; kingdom Metazoa; phylum Chordata; class Mammalia; order Rodentia; family Muridae; genus Tokudaia; species Tokudaia tokunoshimensis. Next base: position 103,758,432 of record BTHU01000008.1, read on the forward strand.
CGATTGTTTCTTTTATTTACTGTAAGGCTAGCATTTATCTTCTTATCTAGAAGCATTTAACTTCTCTCCCTCTCTGCTTTCATTTTGCCAAGTCTCCGAAATAATCCGTTTTGTGTCAAATTCACAGATCATATGTTTCCCTTAATAGTTGCTTATCTAATATTATGTATGCATAAAATGTGTGCACAGTGACTAAATGCAGAGACCTTGAAACAAGAGGACTTGAGTTCAAATCCCAAAGCCAAGCAACACCCCGGCTGCGCATCCCCTCACAGGCTAACCCAGGTCTCCTCGAAGCCAAGGTTGACAGTACTACCTATACCATACTCTTCTGAGGTTAAATCAGAAGTGCAGTGCGGTGCAGGTGATGTGTTTGGACAGATTGGGACCCATGGCAAACACCTGAAACCTGGGCTTTTGTTTGTTATTAATATAAGGCAGCGGGCACTACAAAGGCATCCTAAATTAAGCTCGTGACCTTTGGAGATGGCAAGGCTAAACAGCAATGACTCAGAAAGCAGGAGAGCTGGGTGTGAGTTCTCTCTTAAGGGAACTGTGCTGGGGTTTGAACCCAGGACCTTCCATTATGCTCAGCAAGCACTATACCACTGAGCTCCAGCCCCAGCCTGACTCTGGTTTTAAGATCTAGTTGACCCCTTGTTGACCCTGGGACCAGGAGGAGTCTGCCAACTTCTCTCAGCTTCCTGGAATCAGAGAGTAAAAATGCATTCAAACCTCCACTGGAGCTTAAAGAATGATAAACATTTAAGTTAAGCATCCAGGTTTTATTTCCTGCATAAATTTTCTGAAATGCATGTTTTAACATCTCTTGGTGTGTGTGCTAAGTTGATAGGTGCTTGTGTGGGAATAGCTGACTGAATTTACATACATGTGTTTTATGCAGTCTGGAAGGAAAGGCAACAAACATTCTGGCAAGAGTCACATCCAGGGACAAGATTTGACAGGCTGAGGAAGGAAACTCTGCAGCTAACCTTCTGAAAAAGCAAGCGGTAGCTCTTTGGGTAATTTTTTTTTCAGATAACCATATAAATGCTGCAAAACTTAGAAAAGTATTGTTTATTTTCATAAAAACAAAACCAAAAACCTCTTCTCGCTGCTTTTGAAAGAGAGGATCTGGGACATCAGTCAAAACTCTTATCTGTGTTCAGTAACTTCCAAGCAAGCAGCAGATCGATCTACACAAGGCACTCTTAAAAATACAAGTATAGATCTGAACATGGGGCTCCTGCCCTATAGTACAGTGTGTGAGGCCACGTAAGATGCCCACGTAAAAGAGCACAATATGAAATGTGCCCAGCACACAGTTAATGCTCAGTAAGTATCTGCTGGACCAATGGACTGCTAGACGGATGTATGTGTGGACACATCGGATGCATGGATTCATGGGTGGACCTGTGGATGGATATGTAGGTGGACAGGTATGGATATGGAGACCACGCAAGAGGAGAGAAGGAAAGACAAAGGCCTCTGGAAGTTGAGGGCACTTGGGAAAGCTTGTGGAAGAGCTGACCTTTGAGAGGCTGGCTGTGGACACCTGGACTTTGGAAGGGGTTGAGAAGAGGCCTTACAGTAATGACATTCTGATTATTTCTAATTCAGTCTCTTTCCTCTCCCTCTCTCCTCCTTTTCATCTAGGTGTGTTTAGAACCATATGAGGACTTTTAAAAAAATTATTTATTTATTTATTTATTTATTTATTTTAGGTATGTGAGTACACTGTTGCTGTCTTCAGACACAGCAGAAGAGGGCATCAGATCCCATTACAGATGGTTGTGAGCCACCATGTGGTTGCTGGGAATTGAACCCAGGACCTCTGTAAGGGCAGTCAGTGTGCTCTTAACCACTGAGCTATCTCTCCAGCCCCGAGAACTTTTTTTTTTTATTGTCCTGAATGACATAGGGAGTAGATAGGTGTCAGGGGTACTAATGCATTTAGTGAGGTGTTGGCCAGTACTATTAAGTACATTGCAACAAAGAACTGTTCTAGCCAACTTCTTTTTCTTCCTCTTCTTCCCCTTCCTCCCCTTCCTCCTTTTTCTTCCTGACACGCCCTCCCCTGCACCCCATCCCCCACCCCCAGATAGGATTTATCACTGTAGCCATGGCTGGATCTCACCCTGTCCACCAGGCTGACTTCAAGCTTGTGATCCTTCTCATGCTTATGACTCTTTATGTGTGAGTATTTTGTCGGCAAGTACATCTGCACACCAGAAGAGGACATTGGATCCCATGGGACTACTGTTATAGATGGTTGTGAGCAACCATCTTGGAATTAAACTTGGAACCTTTGGAAGGGCAGCCAGTGGTCTTACCCATTGGGCCATCACTCCAGTCCTACTAGCCAACTTCTAATGGTGACCACATGCAAAAACAGCAGTAGGTGAGGATGTCCAATGATGTAAAGAAGTTGCTGGTGTGGTGTGACGTGTGAATATGCTTGGTCCATGGAAAGTGGCACTATTAGGAGGTGTGGCCTTGTTGGAGAAGTACATCACTGTGAAGGTAGGCTTTAAAATCCTGTGTTTAAGCTACATCCAGGGAGGAAGAAAGTCCTCTCCTGACTACCTTCAGATCAACCAGTATCATGTCTGCCTGCACACTGCCATGTTTCCCACCGTGATGATAACAGACAAACCTCTGAAACTGTAAGTCAACCCCAACTAAATGTTGTCTCTAGAGTTGCCCTCATCATGGTGTCTCTTCACAGCAATAAAACCCAAACTAAGACATGTGGATATCTGCGCCAGTTTTTGGCTTTGGTCAGCTTACTCCTCTCTCAAACACACATGAGCAGGGGAGTAAGATTGCAAAGGCTTCTGGTAGGGGATGGGATCTGATAGGTAAACACAGATTAAACCTTTAATGTTGAGGATGAAGAGCCCAATCAAGCCTTCTGAGTAGGAGGGTGATCTATCACATCTATTCTTTGGGGATGCCAAACCCACCTTTTTGGGGATGCCAAACCCACCTTCTTAGGGATGCCAAAACCATCTTCTGGGGGATGCCAAACCCACCTATTTGGGGACACCAAACCCACTGGCTTTTTAAAAGAATTACTTACTCATTCTTTGTATGTGAGTACACTGTAGCTGTCTTCAGACACACCAGAAAAGAGCATCAGATCCCATTACAGATGGTTGTGTGTGATTGCTGGGAATTGAATTTAGGACTTCTGGAAGAGCAGCCAGTGCTTTTCACCTCTGAGCCATCTCTCCAGACCCCAAACCCATCTTTTTTCAGGCATTTGGATAATCAAAAAGTGTGAAGTCATCAAAGTTAATTACTGTTTAGCTTTATTAAGTAGGGAAAAGGCTTGAGAAAAAGGAAGGAGGTAGTACAAGTTTTTAAAAAACATTCTCCAGGTTTAAACTATGGTTTTTTTATTTTTTGAGGGGGGGGACAAATTATTCAACAAATTATTCAAATTAAGCTAGCTAGGACAAATAGTTTTCCACTGGGGGGATGGGAGCAGGGCTCATCTAGATCCCTGGATCTTCCTCACATTACACTTGATCTTAGCCAAAAGGCTGAGATGTCATTACACCTCAAAATAGAGATAGTTTTAAGATTTAAGCATAAATTGTCTATAAAGGCATTCTGAGGGCTGGTGAGTGGCTCAGAGGGCACAGGTGCTTGTCACTAAGCCTGATGATGTGAGTTCAATTCCCAAGACCCACTATGGAAGGGAAAAATTGCCTCCTGAAAGTTGTCCTCAGACCTTAACACTCAAGAGCACGTGCACCTACATACATCATCACATCATCATCAACATCATTTTTAAAGTAAAAAGACATATAAAATGTAGCTCTGTCCTTTAAAAACTCGGAGGTAGAGGGGCTTTCTTAAGCTACAAAACCTAAGAACTAGAAACTAGAAAAACAGATGAATATAAAATGCCTACATGACAAGGGATATAAAATTAAATAAATAGATGATTGATGCATATATAATAGCTGAAATTATTCTCCAAGTAACACATTAAAAACATCACCAAATCATGTAGAAAAACAGAACCCCGGTAAAAAAGAAGGCAAGGGGTATAACTGAGCAATTCATTGGGAAAGAGAGATACAAAATACAAAAGTATGATTATGTCATGAATTGCAGACGGGCTCAGCCCATGCTCGGCATCCTGCAGCTTACCTTCCTCCACGCTGCAATGTGGACAGCAAAGATTTCCAAGTCTAGCCTCCTTACTGCTGAGCTCTTGCATGTGGCTTGATATATTCTGATGTGTCTGTCAAAAGCCACCAGCTCCACTGTCAGACAAGGTCTCTCTCTCTCTCTCTCTCTCTCTCTCTCTCTCTCTCTCTGTGTGTGTGTGTGTGTGTGTGTGTGTGTGTGTGTGTGTGTGTGTGTGTGTTACTCTGCATCTCTATTCGGTCTCCAGATCCATGGGTATCCTGAACAGGAAGTAGGCATCCATTGTATAGCTCAGAGGGCACAGTTCTGGAGACTAGGTATGCCAGAGGCTTCCTGGCTTCCAGACTGCCAGGTCTGTGATTAGGTCCTGGGTTCCAAAGTGCTCAGCTTCCAGCTTATGGCGGAGGGAGAAGCTGCGTCCATGGATCATTCTATAGCTGAGATTCAGACAGGGCATCTCAACCTGGAACCTTCCATTCTACCTGATTTGACATAATTTTAATCAACTGATTTTTCAATAGTAAATCTCTTTTCCCGTTTACTACCCAGAGTGACTTCTATTATCTGAAGCTGAGCTAAGACACATTACTAATACTTAAAGAAATCCGGATTATCAACAATGATTCATCAGATGCCAGCCCTTTAAAAGTTTAGCAGAGAGCCCCACACAGGCTGGCCTTTCTGGACGCCATGGCTGGAGCAGTCATTTTCTAACACAGTTTGGTATCGTGCACCTAGATGTAGCCAGGTCATCTCATCAAGGATTGTACCTGAAGCATGTTATCAAAGAGAAACAGCACTCAGGTCCTTCAGGAAACACTTCCCAGGGTTCTCAATTGCATCACTGTGAGGAATGGAGAAACGATAATAGAGGAAGAGCTGGAGCCTCCGTCAAGAGGGGATTGCCTAAAGAATTATTGTATAATCATCTGGGGAATTCTTTGTAGGGGTCAAGGAACAAGTCAGAGCTACCTACATGATCGAAGGAACGTCCCTGCAAGTAAGTAAATACACTTATCAGCATGCAGAGCGTGACCTCATTCATGATTGAAAACATGCATTTTCGTCTGAACACAGGCATGTTTGCATAAACTTGAAGAAAGGTGAAAGAGAACACAAGCAAAGCTGCCTGGGAGAAGGTGACGGTGGCAGAGGAGGAACCCACGCGTGGCTTTCGCTTATATTCTCCCTAGAGTCTAAACTCTCCTGTTGGACTCTTTTATGAGATTATACTCATATAACACATAAGTATACAGTTCAACTCCCTAGGGAGCAAGATTCAAATTTTCCAGTGTCTAAGAAAAAGATATATGCGGATGTTTCCTAGAGGAAGCTGGGAGAAAGGGGAGGCAGGACAGAATGCAGAACTTCCTGACTCTAGGCAGAAGGACATGAATGTTCAGGGAGCGAGTCTTAGGACTTGAATTCTTTTCATAACGTAGAATAAGCTCACATTAAGTAAAAAATCCTTGGACTCACACCGTTTCCCTGCATAAGCAGATTTTTCCAGATGTAGAAGCAAAGCTTGTGGCTGGCTCAGCTGTAATTATGGCCAAGAGTTATTGGTATTCCTTCTTTCCCTCCCCCACTCCAGCTGCTTAGAGTAAGCTTGTCCTCCCCCCATGGCCGGTGGCTTGCAGAGGCCACAGTGTCCAATGACGGGGTGGACAGACAGTCCCTCTGCAGGCTAGGCCCTGCTGGGGAGCAGAGGCCAAGCTGGCCGTCTCCTCCCTTTTAGTTGTACACATGTCTCCCAGGTGTATCTGGACTCTAGCTGGTGACAGTACGCAGAATGCTTGTCAAAAGAAAACATGGGAGCTCCTAGCAGCCCCGGGAAGAGCCGGGTGGCACTGTCAAGATGACTTGGAGATCCCTTGCCAACCAACCAGAGGGCTCTGAAAAGACCTTATTCATTGGACGTTGCTCCTTAACCTGGCGTTTATTTTTGAGATAGCAGTTTGAGAAGAATGGGGGTGGGGGGAAGAATTGCAAAAGGGGGGCCTGAGGGGACTGGAATTTTAATGAGAACCATCTGGAGTGGTTTCCAAGAGCATAATGTTTGGTACAAGAAAGTAATTCCTCTGCTCAAATGAAGAGAGGAGAAATGGAGGAGATCTTTATATTGTGTTTACCCTCCAAACGGTGCCAAATGGCACTGCTGAGACCGGGCAAGTCACCCTTGAGTGGGGTTGGGGTGGGGGCTCTGGGAGGGGCACAGCAGCGTCTCTTGGCTCTGATGTGGCTGCAGGGAGAAGGAATGCTTTATTTCTGCCAGGGAGACTTTGAGGGATGGGTTGTGGTGGGCCTAGCGGCAGTCCCTGGAATCTGGGTAACTATGGAAACGGGCTGAGGACGACAACAAACACGGATGGAATTTCAGGCTTTACAGCCAGGGCAGGGAGGAACGGGAAAGTTCGGGAAAGTTCCGCTCCTTTCTTTTTCTCCTCTCTTTCCCTTTCCATTCCTTTCTGCTTTCCTTTCCTCTTTTTTTTTTCACTTGGGAGAAGAAGGGAGGCACAAGCGGGTAGCCCCATATTGGCCTCCGCACCCTAATGGAGCGACCATAAGCAAAATTACAAGTATCAACTTTTTACTTTATTCATTTATTTACTCTTAGTCCTTTGCATCTGATCAGGTATTCTATCGCCACTAAAGCCACTCCTAGAGGAAGTCTCTGTCCACTGTCTAACAGGTGGCAGGCCATCATAAGGACCGCCATCCTCCTTGGGGACTTTGGTTCATCCTCACCATAGTCCTGTAGATCAGATGGTAGGGTCTCTGCCCTACAGATGGGGTAAAGAGAACTCAGAGCCAAGATCACCCGGAAATCAGAGACCAGCTGCCTAGGCCCAAACCCAGCATGCCGTCATGCTGACAATCTTTATTCTGAGGAAAAAAAAGTTACTAATATGGCAGTCAAAGAGAATAAAGCAACTTACAGTGAATGGCTGCAGAAGTATCACATGCTCTCGTGGCCTCAAGAATGTGGCCTCAAGATGGCTGGGGGGAAATATCTGTGATGGAAATGGGGGACGTTCAGAGTTACTGAACAGTAAAGTTAAAGGACCATAAATTCTGGAATCTTCTTCTCTCGGCCTTAACTTAGGAGCAGAATAGCCAAGGTCTATTTAGACCTTGATGATAAATGGATCCTTGTCCTCCAGATGAAGAAAGCAAGGCTCAATCAGAACTTTCAACTCGGACTCCTGGCTTCTGATTCAAGGTTGTTTTCTAATGTGAACCTTGAGTCTAGAAACAATGGAGTCCGTGTGACTGGGCTGGATGAAGTCAGATGTGTCTCCAGGTCAAAATGGGGAGTGGTAACCACTTCGCAGAGCAGAGGTCTGAGTCTGGGGTCAAAAGAGAAAAAGAGGAAACAGGACAGAGTGGACAGGCATTCCTCAAGACTCTTCAATGTGACTTAAAATCCGTTCAACTTCCCCAACAGGAGCTAGGAAGGAGCCTCTGTCCAGCTAGGGTTTTAACAAAGAAGCTCGGCCTAGGTCAGCAAAGTCACAAAACCTTAACCAGTTTCAAGAAACTTGCAGCTTCACTGGGGGGAGGGGCTCTGAATAAGCCAGCAGGAAGGAAGAAGTGCAGAAATTTCTGGAAATGAGTGAGGTGTTTTTCTTTTTTTCTTTTTTCTTTTTTTTTTCCGGTTGGTTAGTTGTTTGTTTGTTTAAATTAAAAAAAAAAGTTTTGAAGGAAAAAGGAAGTCCTGACCCACATAAAGATAGTGTTTCAGTAAAACTAACTTGAGAGGAAGAGAGCCAGTGTGAGACGCTCAGCAAAGCAGTGCTGGCCAGGCCCTCAGGGCTCTCCATGTGGAGCTGATATACGTTAAAGGCAAACCTGTACCAAAACGCATCCAGGCTGCAGGAGACTGTCCACAGCCCTGTTGAAGTTTAACTGTGAAAAAAACGTAAAGATTGCTTTAGCGTTTGGCAATTCTGGAATGCTTGGGATTTATCCTGAAATAATTGATTTTCTCTAAAGCTCTGCTTTGTAAAATTGTATCCTGAACACCCCCCTGGAAGGTGGGTCACTGCAGTCGCAACTATTTGTGTGTTTGCATATGTGGGGGAGGGTGTGCATGTGTGTGTGTGTGTGTGTGTGTGTGAGTATATGTGTGTGTGAGTGTATGTGTGTGTGAGTGTATGTGTGTGTGAGTGTATGTGTGTGTGAGTGTGTGCGCGTGCATATGCCATATGTCCACTCCCTATGCCATATGTCCACTCCCTATGCCATATGTCCACTCCAGGCGTTTCTCTCAGAATCTATCCACCTTGTCCACCTTGTTTGTTGGGACAGGGTATCTCTCACTGGGACTTGAGGCTTGCTGATCAGTCTAGAGTGGTTGACAGACATACTGCGGGATCCTCCTTTCTCCACCTCCCCGGTTCTGGGATTAAAAGCTCCTGGCTTATGTGTGTGCAAGGGTAGGGGCTGCTTATGTGCGGAGTATGTGTATGTATGTACCAGTACATGTGGTCATGTTTGTGCATGGAGGCCAGAGAAATACATTCCGTGTTCCCCACCTGTTTTTTCCTTGAGACAGAGTCTCCCACTAAGCCTGAAGTTAACCTCCTAGCCAGAGACAGGAAGCTCCCACAACCTTCCTCCTCCCTCTGCCCCTAACAGTGCCAGGGTTGCAAACACATATGCAGCCATGCCTGGGTTTTTATGTGAGATCAAACCCAGGTCTTTACGCTTGTGTGACATGCACTCTACCAACTGAGCTATCTCCCCATCCTCTTGGCAAACATACTTTTAAATTTATATTGAATATTTATTGCTGTGTATATGTGTGGGCATTCCATGAGAGGACAACTTGAGGAGAGTTGGTTTTCTCCTCCTACCTCATGGATCCCAGGATTGAATTCAAGTTGTCAAGCTTAGAGGCAATGTCTTTACCTGCCAAGCTATCTTGCCAGCTCAACAAATATTTTTAACACTATGCCAACCCCTAAACAAGGTGCTATTAAGTTATCAGATTATTGCCTCTTGGGCTGAAGGCTCTATCTGAGTTTCTAATATTAAAATATAGAATGTGCTGTGAACCCACAAGTCTCCCACCGAGTGCTGAGTTTTCTACCTTTGGATGCCACGAGTACTTCATAAGCATCAGGAGGTCCACTGTTCTTTCCTAATGGGAATCTTCTGTCCATGATTCACGCATTAAACTCCTATAAATGGTTTTATGTACATGCTCAAAATATGTGGATCTGCAAGAAGGCTAGGAGTGCGCTGGTAAGTGTGTATCTGCTCGTGAGAAAGTGTGCGTGGGAGGAAAGGCTGGAGTAGAAACTGCTTTCATTTTAAAAAGCCAGAAGGGTAAGCAAAACCTACAGATAGACATCATCAAAGAAGCAAGAACACAGGCACTAAAGGGGGAAGAAAGCCTGGGTTCTCAGTGGCCGTTCCTTTCATCCTTTAAGGCAGTGGTTCTCGGCCTTCCTAACACTGCGACCCTTAAATACAGTTCCTCGTGTTGTGGCGACCCCCAGCCATAAAATTGTTTTCATTGCTACTTTTGTAACTTTGCTACTGTTGTGAATCTTAATGTAAATCTCTGTGTTTTCCAATGGTCTTAGATGACCCCTGTGAAAAGGTCATTTGACCACCTCACACCACCCCGACCCAAAGGGTCATGACCCATCCACGGAGAACCACTGGTTCAAGACAATGTTTACTGATGGGAAACTATGAGCTGATGGCAGCCCATACTAAGAGAGAGATTTCCACTGCCAGTGGGCTCCACATCTGTATACCACACTCATTTCATGCCAGTCTGACTGAGAGGGAACTGTGGTGCCCAGTGTGCCCACGTGATTGTCATGAGAAATAAACTTGTTCTCCAGGACAAAGTGTCCTTTCCAGTCAATCACAGACTGTTTCATAGGATGAGCAAAAGCTTGAGAACAGACATGCTGTCTGTAAATCACAATCACACTCCAGACTCCTCCATCTCCCCATCACTGCCACCCAGATGCCTACACCAGGCCAGAGATTCTATCATCTCCCATGAAAGTTCCAAAGCTGAGTTCCACTTGGCACTGGGTCATCAATGACAGATGATCAACAAAGAAGTCAGTGTCCAGGAAATAGGAGATGGAATGCCATTGTATCTACCTTTTGCTTTGGTTGGTGACTTAAACACTACAGGGAATTGTTACTTTGCATAATCTACCCAGCTCCAGGGTTGGTTAATCCAACACCTAAATGACATCTCAGAGGTCCTTGTCTGTCTTTAAGGGGTTTTTTGGTTCGCTTTGCTTTGCTTTGCTTTGCTTGTTGGGTTGGTTGTTTTGTTTGTTTGTTTGTTTGTTTGTTTTTGTTTTTGTTTTTGTTTTTGTTTGGGAGGGGGCTTGTTTTGGTTGGTTGGTTTGGTTTGGTTTGGTTTTTTGAGACAGGGTTTCTCTGTGTAGTTCTGGTTGTACTGGAACTAGCTCTTTAGGTCAGGCTGGTCTCAAACTCAGAGATCCATCTGCCTCTGCCTCCCAAGAGCTGGAACTTAAAGGTGTGCACTACCACTGCCCAGCGGATTCTTGTGTCCTGTATTCTGTTGTTCCAGTCGTAGTTAGAGGATGCTGTCCACAGCTCTGAGCAACCTCTGCTTACCTAGGAAGAGAAAGGGGCCTACCTTTTCCCTGTGGTTCACCGACAAGCAGATGGCCAAATCTGGGTCATCGAGATCTTCACTTTGTGGACATCAGGCCGTCATCTCTTGACTGTGTTGTGATGACATAGCTAAGAAGGGCTGAAGTGTTTGAAAGGAAGTTAAGTCAAATGTCAACCTGAGCCCACAAAAACTTCTGAACTTCTTCCGTGATCCAAAAGCCTTCTTTTCAACTTGGTTGCCTGTCACTTGTATCCCCAAGGACCCACTCCTGGGCTTCACTTGTCAAAATAAAAATCCATTGACCCTACGCTCCAATGCCCAGGTCGAGATTGGATAAGAACTTTTTAGAGTTGCTTCTCTCCTTCCTCCATGTGGATTCCAGGGATCTAACTCAGGTCAGCAGGCTTGGCAGCAAGCATCTTTACCTGCTGAGCCATCTCCCTGGTCCCAGTGGCTCCTCTCCTTAGAACTATTGAGATTACGATTTAATAAGAAAAATGAGACATGGTCACAAGATAAGCGGACTGGATCGTTATATGGGAACAGATATCCTGGGCCATTCCTGGGGTAGAAAATGAATCCTGGAGAAGGGAGTAGTGAAATTCAAATAAGCAGTCCAGTTTACAGGACTGCATCTGTGTTCATTTCTGTCTTTTGACAAACACACTGAGCTTTCTATGAGATGAAAATGTTGGAACGGCTCAATTGGGAAAGTGCTTTCCATGAAATCATGAGGGCCTGAGTTTGATCCCTTGAGCCCACAAAAGATGGATGTGGTCGCACATGCTTGGAATCTGGGATCTGGAATCTTGATCTTGGAATTACAGAGAAATGAAGATCCTTAGGGCTCCCTGGCTAGTATTTCTAACTGGATCAGAGCACAAGGCCAGGGAGAGACCCTGTCTCCAAAAGAACAAAACCAGAACCAACAAAACCAAGATGGATAGCTCCTGAGGCATGATACCCGATGCTGAACTCTGACCTCCACACATACACACACACACACACATGAGTACATACACACACACATACACAATGATATTAAAGGCATAAAGGAAGCTGAATAAAAGCTAACAGGGAAAGATGCACAGTTTTGAAATGTTTCTGTAAATCTCAAATTATTCCATTTTTTAAAACAATTTTAATGCTTTATTAGTCATTTATCTCTAGTAAGCGCTAGATCAATCATACTTCTTCAACTTGCAGTAAGGATCTGTTCTTGGCACCTGATGATTCGTGTCAGAGCTGGACCTAGGACCAAGTCTTGTCACCTGAGTGGATGATTCACACAAGCCCAGGGATGCCAGGCCTTTCTCCCAGGACTCTGTTCCCATGGAGACAGAGCTTTTCTAAACATACTCAACTCCCTTGTGGCACTCACCACATTAGCTCTGGATTACTGCATTTCAAAGTCCATTTTTCACATTGATAAATTGCACAATTATAGGCATCCAAGAATGAGCCGTAGCCTCATGCAGATGGAATTTGTACTAGAAATTTACACTGCCATATGGCCAGTGGATTAACATCAATCGTAAATAGAAGGCAACACACTCTCCGGTCCTTGCCAGTCGCATCCCTCTGAATTAAGTGTTTTCTGAAAGGCAATAGTCAAACATTGTTGATGCTGAATGAACCAGAGCCACGGTATTTCCTAAGGACATTTTAAAGGAGTTATGCTCCAAAGCACGTAGGTGGGGGTGACATACTCAGGGAAAAACGCTATATTAGATGATTCAAGAAGTGGCTTTAGCGATGACAGACGCTGATGTCAAAGACTCATTTGTAAAGTGTGGGTAACATGTGTCCCATAAAATATGAAGGAAAGAAATGAGATCCACGCCATCAAGGGCCGTCGTCTGTTTTCGAGAACCCTGCTCTGCTTAGCATTTCATAACCCAGTGTCAGGATGAGACGATGTTCCCAAATGAATGAAAAAGAATCCCTGATCTGCTTCCTGCCCCTAAATGCATCCACTCCTATTCTTCAGTGTCCCCTCCTGCCAAATTCTGTCATTCATGCCTCCAGACCCTGTGCCAGGAGCAGTGTCATCCACAAGTGTGAGAGCCCTCCTTTCCTTTCCCCACCCAATAATTACTCCTCTCCCATCCTGTGGGTGCCAGGCCCTTGGGCAGAGTCCAGGCATCCTGGAATGCTAATCGCAGAATGTCAGAACCCAGGGGATCCCTGAGAAACGCAGACAGGGACGGCTAATGAGCACTCTCCCCTGTAATTGCCCTGACGATTGGAATTATCTGATCAGAGCTGCGCCACTTCTCTTCCTCGGCACAGAGATGACTTGGGACGCACCTCTCAATGGAGGGGAAAGCCACAAGTTCTGACGTTTGCCACACCATCCTTCATTAGCTAATGGTTATGTGAGAGATGACCTTAAAAAATGATCTTGACAGACAAGAGTGATGTGCCCCAAACTGTAAAAGGTAATATAGAAAGAATGTAGGCACTTCCCTACGGTTAAGTTACAGAAGGGCCCCAAAGGGGCTCAGAGGACAGCGTGTGACAGCAGCAGGAGCTGAGATCAGGGCCTTGGGAGCCGCAGGTTCTGTCCCAGCCAGCTCTCTAACCAGTTGGCCATACTCCAGTTAATGATTGGCTTCCCTGGATCTTAGCTTCTTCATCTGAAAATGATCATCTGTGTACTCTCCGGATTCAGAACATTCCCTGCCAAGAACAGGAGAGCCGAATAAATGATGGGGCATCCTCATGACAATCACGCAGCTGCTGTGAACCGGTTCCCAAGAACACTTGATAACGTGTGAACGTGCTTGCTACACGGTGGGAATTTAAATGAAAAATAGGAGACAAAAACTAAGTGTGGCCTACGGCTCTAATGATACAAAAGGAAACGCACGCTCGCAGGAGAGGGGGTAAAGTAAGAGGGGGAGGGAAGGGGAGGCCACACGTGTTAGTACAGAGAGTACTAACAGTGTTTACTATGAGAAGTTTACTATCCATCTTTATGACTCAAGGAACATAAAATTGGGCTTATTATTACAAAAGAAGCTAGTACTTCTTTTAGGATTCCGACAATACACAAGCATAAACAGTAGAAATTATAGACCCTGGGTTTAATCCCCCAGCATGGAGGAGGAGAAGGAAAAAGAGGAGGAAGGAAGGGTTCAACGCAGGTGATAGAAAAAAGAAGCAGGGAGAGGAGGAGGAGGAGGAAAATAACATAGTGAGTCCTACTCACCATGATTTAAGAGGTATGGAAGAGAGAGGAGGGAAGAGGAGAATCCATACATAGACACACCTACTCACTTGAAGTTACTGCATTTCTTTACAAAATATATGCCCAGAAAGTAAAGATTATGAACTTCAAGTATAAATTTTAAAAACACAGAAGCTGAGACTTAAGTAGAGTAAGCTTGGGGGTCAGGGGGAAGAAGCTGCTTTGTCAAATGCAGGACTTGAGGCCCATAGAGCAAGCAGAGGGGAGAGCGGAAGATCTGCCAGGTGTGACTGCTCAGTAGTCACCTACAAAGAAGCCAGTTGTGAGCTCCAGCATAGCACAGGAATGAAATGTCCCAAAGACGATGCTCAACAGCCAGACTCAACCTCCTGCTCCTTGGCAGAAGAAACCTCAGTGCCCACCCTGCTACACTACCCACAGAGGTGTCCCCGAGAGGATCCTAACCAGGTCAGGCAACTACCATGGCAAGCCAGAGGGTTGGGCAAGCCAAAGTGCAAAGCTGAAGCTTTACCATTTCTGGAAAGAGACTCCCCAGCTTCAGAAATCGAAAGCTTACATCAGGGCCAGCAAGCCTTAGCAGTAAACTTGCTTTCTGCACAAACCTATCTGACCAGCTGAGTTTGATCCCAGGAATGCAGAAGTCCAGATACAGAGCCTCACATCTGTGATCCCAGCACTTCAATGGGAGATGGGTGTCAGAGATGGGAGAATCTCCAGGAAGCTGGTGGGCTGGGTAATCTGGAGTTCAGAGATTGGCAGAAGCAGTAAGAGAGACTCTGCCTCAATCAGGTAAAAGGACAAAAATCAAATCCTAAGAGCTGTCCTCTCACCTCCACATGTATACCCAGGTGCACTCACATAATAGTAACTAGTTTAATGTTTTAAATCTACACCAATTCTAGTAAACTAAAAGGGAAAGTAAATTGTCAAAGAGATTCAAATCAACTCTCTGTGGATAGGTGTGGAGGTTAAATTCCTGATCCTGTTGAAGAACTCACAGCTCATATCTGTAATCTTGGTCATTTTGGTTTCCTGTTTGTCTGATTGTCTTTCTGTCTGTCTCTCTGATAATCTGTCTATGTGTAAGTCTGCCTGTCTTTTTAAGACAGGGGCTCTCTATATAGCCCTGGCTGTCCTGGAACTCACTTTGTAGACCAAGCTGGCAACCTGGAACTTACTCTGTAGACCAGACTGGCTTTGAACTCACAGAGATCCCTCTGCCCATGCCTCCTGAGTGCCAGGATTGAAGGCCTGTTCCCAGTTCAATCTTGGTCATTCTAAGCCATTGAAATTCTAGGAAGAGTACTTAAATCATACAGTAAAATGAAAGTAAGAGTAAGAACAGATGAGTTCAAGTACTAATACTTTCTCAAGTCTTTAAATTTTATTTTCTATACATTACGTGTTTGCCTGCATGCGTGTCTGTGCAACACATGCGTGCAGTACCTATGGAGACCAGAAGAGGGTATCAGATCCCCTGGAACTAGAGTTACAGAAAGTTGTGGGTGCTGGGAATCGAACCCAGGTCCTCTGGAAGAGCTGCCAATGCTCTTAACCACTGAGCTCCAACCAGCCCTTTCTTGAATGGCTTTAATATGAGTTTAATAATCAGCCTTACAGACACTGTGCTATCTGGGGTGTTTTTGTTTTGTGATGTGCTAAAGGAATGTAAGACAATTTGGTAGGATAAATTGTAATTTTAGGATTACAATGTCATAAATGGCAGGAAACTGAACAATTTTCAATCAAAGAGAAAGTAATTGAAGATTTAAATGAGTTTCAGTTATTAATGGAATAACTATTACATGAATGTGCAGATAAATAAGGTGTGTTTTCAGTTAACAGAACACAGATCTTTGATAAATTCAGAATATTGGTAAGTAAATCATTAAACAGAGAACAAGAATAGTAATTATCCTCCATCCTCAAAAGTCCTCAGACATAAAAGGTTTGCTTAAACAAAGCTTGGAACAGCAGTTGTACATGTTGAGGATTCCAGTGACCAAGATCTCTGGACTCCATAGCACTAAGGTATAGGAAGGAAAAAGACAGAAAACTAACCTCTATCCTAACCCGAGAAACCCCTGCCTCTGTCACAGGCAACACCCTCCACAAGAGACCCAGGCCCAAATGGGGTGACACCCCTCTGTTGTGAAGACAAAAATGGCACCTGCTTTAGAAACATTCCGGAATAGGCCTGAGTTCTATCTCCACCCCAGCATTGTACAGTGTTTCCACCAAAGATGCCACACTCGTTAACATTTGAACACTTCTTGGTTCATCCAGGCACAGTGGGACCAGGAAGAAGGAAAAGATGAGAAGCTCGGGGTTGTTAGTTAGGACTCTAAATGGAGAAATTTGACCTCAGTCGTACCCCCAAACTGTTGAAATATGGCAAACTGATTACTTTCAAATCTGTGGTTGAACTTGCACGCTATTGTTTAGCCCCAAAGCTTTTATTCTTTGTTTCCCTCGCCTTTCCAGGTGTCTGGTCCATTTCCATTCTGGGCAACCAGAGCTCGGTGCTCAGAACACCTGTTCCTGATCCAGCGGATGTCCCCCACCCCCACCTGACCCCCCCTCCCCCTCCCCCATTCTACCAACAGCCACAGTCAGGAGTGTCACAGTTAAATTCGGATGAAGTGTGGAGCCTCGGGGCTAGGTTAAACTCTACACAGAGGGAGACTGGGAGAAGCCAGCCTGAGGACCAGGCCTGCAGGATTCCCCTGTCTTTTCAATAGCACGAGCCAAGAATTCCCCTTGGTGGCTCAAACCAATTTGATTGGATCTTAACAGGAGTTTCTGGGAGGCTTTTGAGAATCTGGAAATATAGATGCTATCCTAAGGACGAGAGAGCTATAAGATTCTCTTCAAACATAATTGTGATGAAGCGAAAGGGGCAAGTGAGCTTTCTAAAAGCTAAAGATCTCCTGCAGAAGAACAACCTTCTTCAGGAGAGGAATTTATCTCCTTGGTGAGATAATGCAGTCAAGATCGGAGGAGCTCCTAACAAGGATGTTGGCACAGAGGTTCTTATCTGGGTGGGGCATGTGAATGGCAAATGGCGCCTTTTACTGTAACCAGCAACAGAAAGTAGAGGAGACAATCCCAAGAGGAAATGGGTGGGGCAGGCTTGTGAAGCTCTAGAGAGCCTCAGTTTGGCCAATGAGAAACGGTGATATTAGTTCTTAGAATCTGACTTGGTTATTACTGTCACTGCTCCATGCCATAGTTCACGAGGAAGTCAAAGGCATTTCAGGGGGGTATAGAGGGCTGCTCAGCTTCCACATAACATGAGCTGATGGGTGGACATTCACTAGTTATAAAGCTGCTTCCTTCTGTCCCCTTCACTTGGGTAATATATGGGTGAACTGTGGAGGGGGCCACCCACAAGCTTGAAGAGGGTGAGGGGTTCTAGCTATACCTGCATGCTCATGAGACTGGGACTAAAGTCCTATCAGCCTATCAGTGTTGCTCACCCAGACAGGCAACTAGATTAGGCATTACAAGGCTGAGATGCCATGGAGCCCATCCTGTCGGCATTAGCAGGTTGGGTATTCTCCACATCATCCGCCTTTCTTCTGTGACTTCATCGTCCGTCCATACCCTACCCCACCCCCATCCCAGTTCACCTTACTTTGGTCACTCAGTGACCTTTTCCTCAAAGGTGACCTTGCTCATTCCTGGTAACTCTTGCACTCCTACCTATGAGGAAAACACCTCACACACACACACACACACACACACACACACACACACACCACCTACCACTGGCTTCTTGAAGTTGTTCAGCTATTAGCAAGGATTATATCTCCTTAATGAGTTTTCTCCTGTCTGCTAAGACACATTAGCAAGCCGTGTTTCAACCCAAGGAGTCCCCTCTGGTCTGTCAGAGTACCCTGATCCATTCACTTCTTAGAACTCCTCTCTATGAGCACTGTCTTTTCTATTTAACACCCTCCCCGAACTCCATTAAAACACTCGGTAAAAACAGAGCCCGTATCTGTTCTACTCTGCCACCTTCTCAGCCCTTAGAAGAATTCCTGGCACGTGGAGTGCATAATCATGAGTGATTGTTAAATCAATGAATGACTAAATAGATATATTCTTTCTGCCTTGACCGTAGAGACATTCCTCCGCTCTGTTTCCTGTGAATGTGTAAATAAATGAAATTCAGAGGTAGATATTCTTGTTTAAAAATATTTTATCCCTCATATAGAACTTGCCTTTTAATTGACTCAGGGTCCTTGAATAACCAACAGAAAGGGAACACAGAACCTTCATTCATGGCCCACCCTCCTTGGTGAGTACCTCTAACACATTCTGCAAATGCCAGCCAACCTTACTTTTATTGGGCAATAACCTAGCATGGGTAGCCTAATGCCTCACCAGTTCAGTCTGTCTGGTGAAGACAGGAAAACCACCGCAGCCTCCCTCCTCTACCTCTGTGAAAAGCTAGCAAGTCTTGACTCTCCGGAATGTCCATTGTTTCTCTGCCCACTATTGACAAATAGTGACTTGCCAGCCTGCCCAGAGCCTGAGATAATTGCCAGAAGATGGATTTTAGGTTAGGAGTGCATGTCATTAAAGCTGGGTTTGAACCGCCCTCCAGAGGACTTTGCCCCCTGGGGGAGTTCTTTCTGAACCTAGCAGGAAGAGAGACCTGAAATTATTTCAATGAAAGAAGGCAGGGAGGAACTCTCTGGAATGTCACCTCACAGGCTCTCCTGGACTTAGGTGTAATCTCAAGCACCCTAAATATGTTGCTTAAGTGAGTCCTGCTGGCCTCAGTCTCTTGGGGAAATCTATGTGCAGGGGATGTGGTAACCAGCTTCCCACGGGGAGAAAAGAAAAACACCTGACTGACAGGAACAAGATCTCCAGGTCGGGGACACTTGGACCTTGGCCTCTAAGAAGAGGATCATGGGTCTTTTGCTCTGGGCTAGAATACTGAATCTGGTGGGATGGCATTTATTCCTTGGGTTTGTTTTTATAGTTGATGGAAAAAACACTGTGGTCCACCCCTCACTCACTCCTCACTTACTCACCGACCAGTAGGTTTGGTTACTTGTGTTTTAGATACCATCTTTGGTACCCGGCAATGGACTCTGTTTTGGTTTTTGCATTTGAGACAGAGCCTCACTGTAGAGCAATGCCTGGCCTGGAACTTACTCTGTAGACCAGGCTGCCTGCCTCTGCCTCCTGAGTGCTGGAATTAAAAGGCCACCACACTGGGATTAAGGAACAAAATTAGTCCATGCAGGGAATGAATCCATAGCATTGTCATTATTACAATTATCCATTCTAACCTCCTGAGGTAAGTAGCCACACTGCCAGGCTCCTCTTGAAGGAGAGCAGTGAATATTTCCCCAGTCGAGACTCCCTCCCACTACTTCTGTGGAAACTCTTCCTCACATCTTCCTCTGTTGCCATGGTTCCGAGCCAAGGTGAACACCTCCAACAGAACAGCCTGGGCCCTCCAGTAGAGACTGTAAGGGAGATAAAGATAAGACAGACACGACAGGACTTGGGCAGGCTCCTTGAGTTGGGGAGATGTCAGGAACATTGCTAAATGGTCCCAGTTACTGTGGTTCAATGGACCAGTGAGGACAGAAAAACAGAGACTAGAAAGACATCAAGCCCTACCCAGACAGTGCTGCCCAAGGAGAAGGAAAGGGGATCAGCATCACAGAGCACCTCAGTGAATGAACCAGTGTGGGAGATTCACGGAAGCCAAAGTTGCCTGATCCTTGTCTATGTGCAGGTAGCTCTGCACATAGTCTAGCACCTTGTCATAGCCAGCTTTCTGTTGCTATATAACAAAGCACCCGAAGCTGGGGATTTCCGGAGACTCAAGAGCATAGTGACAGCTTTTGCTCAGCTCTGGTTAGGGCCTCGTGGGAGGTGGTGTCACAGTAGTGGATGTGTGTGCATAAGGGAGCACTGGGAAGGCCCATTGGCTCGCCCAGTCCTTCCCTTCAAAAAGCCAAAGAAATGAGATGGCTCCACGTTTAAAAAAAAATAAATAAAAATAATAAAGCCAGGAATGGTGACATGTCCTTGTCATCCCAGTATTGGGAAGTAGACGCAGGAGAATCCCTGGAGATCACAGCCAGCCTAGCCCATTTAGTGAGTCTCGTTGTCAGTGAGAGACCCTGCCCCAAAAAATAAAGTGGATAGCACCTGGGGAGCATCTCCATGGGCAATACATACTTAGACACGTGTGTACTCCTGCCTCACACCCACAGGAGTCCACCGAACTGGCGTTTCTGTGTCTAAGGTTCATAAACTGACTCAAAAAGAAGAGTTCCATGTTCTTAACACTTCACAGGTTAAAAACATATAAAGCCTGAGGATGAGTTTGTTCAGTTAACAATATCACAGAGGGCCCGGAAAAGCCCGCCTCCGTGTTCAGGGCTTCGTGTTCTCAAAGGTGACTGCGTGATGAAATTGGATCATCGACTCTAGTTCAAAATCAAGAGAAGGCCAGTTGCCTTCCTTTACCCTGCAAACATCCTGAACAAAATTCTGCATAACACTACAGAGCAGAAGGCTTCTTTCCAGTTCTTTCCAGTCCCACTGAATGGCTGGCTACCTTCCTTCTTGTTTCTCTTTCTGTTTCCATTTGCGCTTTGAGGCGCTCTCGTTAATTAATGCCGTATCCACAACCGTTGGACGGAGTAGCTATGGACTAGTTCGAAGTAATAAATCATGCATGTTGTTCTTCAATTTGATCATAAGCTTAATTTCCCAGGCTTTAAGGATCGGGTGTCTCACTGAGAATGGTGGCACATGCCATAAACCTGGCATTTGGGAGGGAGAGGCAGGGGGATTAGAAGTTCAAAGTCATCCTGGGCTACATGGAGACTTAGAGGCCAGCCTGGACTACCTGAGACCTTGTCTTACAAACAAAAACAAAAGAAAACAAAGCCTGAATGTAGGCATCTACTTGTATTCTTGGCCCGAGGCCCGAGAATGCTGAGGAGAGGCCTGGACAGTAGTGCCTTGGTTACGACAAAGCAGATGGCAACACGGGGATCAATGGAAAGCAGGCCACAGTTCATGAAAACATTCCAAAGTTCAGAGCCTTGCTCTGTAAACAGGCCCAGAGCCACCGAGGCCTACCCACCCCCACTCCCACCCCCCCACCCCCTCACACACCCCACACCCCCGCCTTGCTCTCTCCAGCAGTCTGCCTTGATCTGGGCGGTGTCAGTGGTGTGTCTGCATCTCTGAGGGCCATAGCACAGGCACCAGGAGGCAACTCTGAGCCCTTACTTGTAGAGGAGGAACCTGAATCTCTCAGATCTCTCAGTCCGCATCTCCCCCCACCCCCATTCAGGGGATTAGCTTTCCCAGAGTCTGCTCTTTTGATGTTTCTAGTGGTTCCTAGATGCCACCCACATCACGTGTACCCATGTCTTTTCCATCCAGTGTCCTTGTGAGGACCCCTCAACTGCTGACTTTGGCTAGGCCTTCTCATAATACTGCTCCCAAGCTGTATGAGACCTGGTCTCCTTCTTGGATATAGCACCAATGCTCATGAAGTTCTTCCCAGAAGGACCCATTGTACCAGCTTCCAACCAGAGCCCAGACAGCTCCCAAGGACAGGCTCCTCTCCCACCCTCTTTGCCTCACTGACCCTATTCCCCACACCCAATCTTCTGGAGCCTCCGGCAACACTCAGGAGTCCACAGAGGACAAACTTGTCCCCTCCTGTAGCAGCAGGAATATGCTGAATGCTATCTTTCAAACCAAACACATGAGACTCTGGAAAGAATCATTCTTCCTGAAAAGCAATGGGTTAGCTTTGGGTATGTCTCCTTCAGACCAGTCTAATCCCACATTGTTCCGTCAATGTACAAGATATTCCTACACTGTATGTGTTACGTGCACAATGAGAGGGCCATAACCATGCAGTGCCGTTTTCTTGGTAATCTTGCTTTGTGTGCTGCCTGCAGGATTATCAGGAAAATAAATTGAAGGCTAACATTTGGATCATGGTTATCTTAAATAAAAAGGTATCCAAGCATACTTGGATTGAATAGAGACAAGCCAGCAAGATAGCTCAAGTAAAGATGCTGGTCCCCAAGCCTGATGATGGCCCGAGTTTGATTCCCCAGTATCTGCAAGGAGAGAGAATTGGTTCCAGCAAGTTGACCTCTGACTGCCACATGTTGGCTGTGGCACACACACACACACACACACACACACACACACACACACTCACAGAGGGGGGGAAAAGAGAAAGCGAAGGAGAAGGATACATATATACATATGTACACATACACATATACACATTACACATATATACATTACACATATATACATACATACGTATATACACATACATACATTATACATATATACATACATAAATACATACACACACAAATACACACACAGGGGGAAAGATGAAGTGAGGGAGAGGGATACATATATACATACATACATACACACACATACACAAATAACATTTAAAGAAGAAAGGAAAAGGCTACATAAAGAGCCACTTCCCACAACACGCTGTTTCACATCCACGTTCCCACCACCATCCTCTCAGATACTATCCTCCCTGTCACTTCTGTCAGAGTCGGGCACTGTCAAGGACACGGTCAACACCTACCAGATGTCACATACATCTGGTCGGGAAAGAGTCCTTGAAGCTCTGGGTCCTTCCTCAAAGGGGCGTAGGTTGCTTGCACACACCTCAGAGACCTTGTAGAAAGCACGAGTTCAACTCTCCAGCTTTACAGGTGGAGGAACAAACTGACCCAAGGTCAGCCTTCAAGTCAACAACAGGGCACAGGCCTGTGGCACTTTCCATCACAGAGAAACTGTGTACTCGGATCCCAGGAGACAAGCCCACACATCCGCGATGAATGGGAAGGAACTTCCAGGGCCTTTTTATCAGTCTGAAGGAGGGACAAAGTGTGGGCAGGAGACCTGGGGCAGTCATCAACAGAGTGGCTGGCATCAGACATGTTTGTGGCAGAAGGAAGCTCAGGAGCAGAGGAAGGGCCAGAGGCAATAGGGTTCTCCAGCCCAGGACACGGTGGCATCTGCTCACTCGCGGCACCTGCATTCGCTCTCACCCACTGTGCTTGCCCTTCTCCCTGTCTCATCTCCTGGGTCTCCTCCTGAGATCACGGAGGGGAAGAAAGCCGATGAACTGGAGGTCAGAGACATAGAGATGCCCAGGGAGAACGTGCTGCAGTGCCAGAGCAGCTGATGGAGGACCTCAGAGCTGTGTCTTCAGCTTCAGCAGCACACAGGCATGGCCCAGAGAAGATACAAATACAATACTTGGGGGCTGGAGAGGTGGCTCAGTGGTTAAGAGCACTGACTGCTCTTCCGGAGGTCCTGAGTTCAAATCCCAGCGACCACATGGTGGCTCACAACCATCTGTAATGGGATCTGATGCCCTCTTCTGGTGTGTCTGAATATAGCTACAGTGTACTCACATATAATAAATAAATAAATCTTTAAGAAAGGAAGGAGGGAAGGAAGGAAGGAAGGAAGGAAGGAAGGAAGGAAGGAAGGAAGGAAGAGAAAAAGAAGGGAAGTTGCCACTGCTATAATTGGGGCTGAGGAGATGCCTGGATGGTTGGGAGCACTTGCTTCTCTCAGAGACCAAGATTCTGTTCCCAGCACCCACACGGTGGCTTCCGACCACCTATAATTCCAGCTGTAAGATAACAGATACCCCATTCTGGCCACCTCTGGCACTGCATGCACATGGTGGACGTACACACACAGGCAAACATTCATACCGCAGGAAATAAAAACAAATCTTTAAGCCTGGTCATCAAGTCCTTCTTCCCCTACTGGTGATGGTGATGCTAGGCTTGGTCGCCTGCTGTACATAGTGAAGGAATTAGATAAAGATGAGAAAACCATGTCTAGATACTGATGAAAGACAGTTGGAAAACAAACAGATCCCCAGGCTCACCCTGACTCTCTGCAGGGAGCCCCTGTCACAGTACAGAAGAAAGCATGGGCACAACATTGTCATCTGGTTAAGCAGGCAGAGACAGGGGCTAGAGCAGTCTCCTTGAGGATGTAACTAAAAACCAACTGTGAAAGAGTAGCGTGAAACCCCACAAGACCGTGCAAAGAAGAACTATGTCTCTGCCTGTGGCACAATCCCCAGAGCTTACACAAGCTGTGAGGGAGTGGAAATGCAGCCAGACAGGAGAGATGTCATCCAACACCACCGAACTCAATGAGACCCTCGAAAGGGCTTCATTTTTGTGCAAGGACTGAGTAAAAGACACCGTGGTTGTTTGGATGAGACATCTCCCATAAGTCTTGGGTATTTGAGCACTTGGTCCCAGTTGGTAGCATGTTTGGGGAGGCTGAAGAGGTTTGGCCTTGCTGAAGGGAGTGTGTCACTGAGGGACAGGTCTTGACCTTTCAAAAGTCATGCATTGTTTCTGGTGCTCCTAGTGAGTGAGCTCTCTCTACCAACAGTTTGTGGCTCAGGATATGAGCTCTCAGCTCTGCGCTTACTACCATGCCTTTGTTTGGCCAACACGGGCCCTAAGCCTCCAGAACTGTAGGCCGAAAACAAACCCTTCCTTCTATAAATGCCTTGGTCATAGGGTTTATCACAGCAATGACATAGACCTAAAGCAAAGGTTGCTTCAACAAAGCGTCTCTCCGCAAAGCTTCACAGTAAACTTTAACAGATGAGCTCACCCCAAAACTTTGTATGAACATATCAAAACAAAATTCAATATTCTTAAAAGGTAAAAGCAAAAATTACTGTATTTATTTCTTTTCTATTGCTGTAATAAGACACCACAAGCAAGACAACATGACCAAGCCAGGTGGTGGTGGCAGATGCCTTTAATCCCAGCACTTGGGAAGCAGAGGAAGGTTGATCTCTTTGAGTTAGAGGACAGTCTCATTTACAAAGTGAGATCCAGGATAGCCAGGGATACACAGAGAAACCCTGTCTTGGGGGAGGAGGGGCTTAGTAAGAACTTAAGAAGGATGGACAAGATTGTGCAGTATGTAGAGATACTTGCTGCCAAGCGGATGGCCTGAGTTCCATGAGGGTCCACATGGTAGAAGGAGAAAAGCAACTCCTCTGACCTCTACATACATGTAGAATGCATATGTACACATGTGCGCACACATGCAAATAAGTAAATAAACAAATATAACTTTCATATTAAGAAAATACAAAAAAGAAAATAAACAAATATGGGGAAAATATTTGAAGAAATATCACCAAAGAAAATATACAAGTAGTCACAACCTCATGAAATGATGCCAAACATCTTTAGCCACCAGGAAGTGAAAAGTAAAAGCCATAACACACCCACTCACACACACACTCACTCATACACAGTCACAAACACACCCACTCATACACACACCCACTCACATTGACAAACACACACTCACATATACACTCACACTCACAAATACATACTGACAAACACACACATACACTCACACACTAACTCACAAATACACACTCACACATACAGACACTCACTCTCACAAACATATACCCACTCACACTCACAAATACACAAAAAGTTAGAATGGCTAAAGTTTAAGAATTTACAGTGCAAAGTGCTAGCAAAAACTTGGGACAACCAGAACTCTCATACACTGCTGATAGAAATGTTAAACAACAAAAACACTTGGGAAAACAACTGATGGCTCTTGACGAGTTAAAAATACATTTATTCTAAAATTTAGGAGTCTCCTCTTCAAGTATTTATGCAAAAGAAATGAAAACATTGTAAAAGCTTAGTGGTAGACAAATACCACGAACAACCCAAATGCCCATCACCAAAGGAATACATGAATTGATTGTGATGTGTCCAATATACTGAGTACTACTTAGCAATTAAAAGAACACACACACACACACACACACACACACACACACATGCACTTGTGGGCATATGCGAGACAAATGGACCATTCTGAAGATGCACCGTTCTGAGTGAAAGAAACTCAGCACATATCTTACAATTCCATTTATATGAAACTCTACAAATGGTCCAGAAGCAGGGCATAGCTCAATAGCAGAGTGCCCGCCAGGTGCACCCAGAGTCTAGGCTGAATCTTTGACACTTTAAATAAACAAGAAAAAAAGCAACTCTGAAAAACATTGTTGAGGGAAATATTAAAAAACAAACCCGCCAACAAACACAAGTAACCTACAATAACAGATCAGATCAGTGGTTGTCTGCAGCCGAGAGCCAGTAGCAAGGGGACACAGAGACACCCATTCTGCAATTTGTGGGAAACAGTGCAAAATGAAAACACAGGACTCCCTCCACACTCATCATCCCAGCACCCCAGAGGCCGAGGCAGGAGGATCATGAGTTTGAGGCCAGCCTGCCTGGTTCCATCAGCAAGTGGTGGCAGAACCCTGAAGCAAGCGCAGGGCCCTTATAAGCATGCACCCTGTGAAACTAACCTGGGCTTAAGAGAATTTTTTTTTTGGTGTGGTAATAAAAATGTTTTGCATCTTGATGTGCATTTGTTAAAACTTGAAAGTACAAGCTAAGATGTAGCTCAGTGGGTAGACTGGCGTGCATAAAGTCCTGAGTTCAACCACCTGCATGAACCAGGCCTGAAGACAGGAAGTCTTCTCTTTCTCTTTCCTTCGCCCTCTCCCTTCCTTTTCTGCCCCCTCCCTTCTTTGTTTTTTGGAGTCACAGCCTCATGTTTCCCGGCTGGCACCGCTCCACTGATATCTCTCCATGTGCCCTTTGTAAAAGATCTACACAGAACACTCTCCATGTGAACTCTTTACAGAGGAGATCCTCTGTGGGGGAGTCCCTCCATGGGGGGTTTCCTCCATGTGGGAGACCCTCTGTATGGGAGACCCTGTGTGTGGGAGACCCTGTGTGTGGGAGACCCTGTGTGTGGGAGACCTTCTGTGTGGGAGACCCTGTGTGTGGGAGACCTTTGTACAAATCCTTCTGCATCTTTCATTATAGGGAATGGTTGTAAGTGGGTGGTCATGTTGGCTCCCTCAAGATCAATGATCTGGGGTTTCATTTAAGGTCTCCCACTCTTGGTGGAAAAAAAAATCAATAAAAAAACCATCTGTGAATCTCGGCAAAGCCGCTATTAACAATGTAAGTCACTCAGAGTTCCCTGCATGAATTCGGCAGGGTTAAGCCTGCTCTTTCAATGGACTGGCTTCTTCCTCGGCCATGTCTCTTTCCTTCTTTAGCCTTTCTCTGGTTACTCTAAAGCTCACAGCCTCTCCGCCCTTCTCATTTTCCTCATTTCTCCAGCTGGGTCTCTCTTACCTGGTGAAGTCCCTGAGTGACTCCAGTGCTCCCATGGCCCGGCTGCTGTACTGGGGCTTGTGAAGTTCTGTGACTAGGTAAGCAGATTGGGAAAGGCACTGGGGAAAACAGACTGCCTCTTGACTCCCTCCTACCTCAGCCTTCCCCAGAGGACTTATCCCACAGGGAGCCTTCAGATTGAGACCCTCTTGAAGGAGAGAATCAGTACCCAAGGACAGCAAATCCCACCGCAGACTTCCAAAATACATTTAAAATGAAGAGCCTTGTGGTTAGATTTAATTGAACAATATGTTTCCCAAATATTACCATTTTAAAAACGTTTTACTGAAGGTTGAGGCTATAGCTCAGTTGGTAAGAGCACTTGCCTATTACCTAGTCCCCAAAAGCATGGGCATGTATGTATGGAGTGGGGGCCTCTTGGGCATGGTACTCTGGAGGTAGAGACAAGAAGCTCTCTACAAGTTTAAGGCCAGGTGAGCCAGGGTTAAAAAGCTAGACAGACTTTATTTGAAAACAAAGAAAAAAAACAAATCAAAACAAAAACAACCAATAGCAAACATTTTCACTATTAGCACCGCCTCAAAGCAAATGGTCATTCTGTCTGTGAGAACAGCTGTCCTAAGGGCTTCTCTGTTAATTTCATATCCAGGGTTAGATGAAATCAATTGTGCATGCGTAAGGATGCTCCTCTGCCCCCAAAGTGGGCACTCAGGAACCGCAGTCTTTCTTTCCCTCTGCAGCACTTAACCATCCACGTTAATCATCCACCCGGCAGCTCACCCAGAACTCCTTATCATTTGTCTCTGAAGGAATCAGGCACAGACCTCAGGGACCAACAAAATTTCAGATCCCAAGACTGAATTTCAGGAAGACAATATTCACAGAACCCCTGTGGGGTTGGAGCAGTCTTCTGACATCACGCGTAACCAAGTTCAAATGTTCAACACAGAGGCTGAGAGAGACAGAAAGGTTTGGAGAGATGGCTCAGAAGTTAAAGGCTGGGCTCACAAGGGAAAATGAAAGAGACCAAGAGCTTCAGGCCACCTCCTGTCAGCAGCTGGAACCAAGGGAGGGTTTCAGAAGTGACTCAGAGCTGTTCTCCTTTAGGACATTGCAGAGAAGAGACTTAGGTCTGCCTTGTCCCTTCCTAGTCTCCTTTTCATTTCTGTTTCCCAAGCTACTCTGCCTTTAAGACATTCCTACTGCCTGTGCAGACAGAGCTTGAACGGCAGCTATAAACATTGATGAAACCCTAGAAACCAAGCTTGGTTTCACCTGAGAAAATCCCTTTCACAGCAACCCGATACCTGCCCAACTGTCAGATTTCCACCATCCTTAATTGGTCTTCACAGGACCCGGCCACCTGCCACCATCTGGCCTGGGCCACCTCACACCTGCCCCTCCAGATGTTCATCTTCTCTTCCAAAGCTTCTGGTCCCTGGGCCCTCCTCCCACTCCTTTACTCTTCCCCAACCTCCAGAGTCCCCGTGCATGAAGCACAGAGTTAGAGTCTTTCGGTCCTGGAAAGAAAGATGATGACCACCACAGAGTCCTCTTCCAAGCGATCAGCAGATTTCTGGATGTTAGAGAAAGCTCCTAGAGGCCCCACCCAAGGTATCACCTCATCTCCTCCATGTGAACCTCCAAGCAAGAGGGCCTCTTCTTGTCCCTACTCCCGTTGTTCCACTAAGCCTTCTGTAATTAAGCACACCGGACTCCTCCCATTCTCCATAGGTCATGGCAGGCAGCAAGAAAGCTTTAGTGTAGACTGGACAAATGCAATCACATTTGGACTCTTTATTTCATGAAGTGGGACCATTTGGATGTTCCTGAACCCTCCAGTCATTTTTTACAGCTCTTATGCCCATTTCAGAACAGCATTTTAAAAATGATAATAATGTTATTAATTAATTCTTTGGGAATTTCATAAAATCTTAAAAGTATATTCACTCCCCTCCCCCATCCCTTCCCAGACCCAACACCGTCATCTTGCCAACCCAACTTCACACGTCTTCTTTTTTGAAAACCCACCAAATCCTCTTCGTTCTGCCCGGATGCTACCCCTGGCTGTGGTTGGCCTCTCAAGGGGTCACAATCTTAAAGAAAATTAGCTCTCCCTCTCCCAACAGCCATCAATTGCCAAGAGCTTCTCAGCTAGGGGCGGGACTTCCTGCCCATCTCCACTCTCCGAGCTGGGATTTTGCCTGGATTTATATCTTGCTCAGGTCTTTTGGAGGCTGACATAACACTGAGTTCTCACGTGGAGCTACCCTGTTGGGGCCATAAAACACCGTTTTGCTGTAGTCATCCCCAGTCTCTGGCTCTTACAATCTTTCTGCTGCCTCTTCTGTGATGACCTTTGAGCCTTAAGGAGAGAGGACACCACTTTTTGTTTGTTTGTTTTCTCTTTTCTTTCTTTCTTTTTTAAGATTTATTTATTTTATGTATATGAGTGCACTTTAGCTGTTTTCAAATATACCAGAAGAGGGCATAGGACCCCATGACAGACGGTTGTAAGCTACCATGTGGTTGCTGGGAATTGAACTCAGGGCCTCTGGAAGGGCAGTCAGTGCTCTTAACCTCTGAGCCATCTCTCCAGCCCACTTGTTTGTTTTTTCAATGACTCATAATCACCTGTATTGATGGAGTTCAGAATGACAGTTTGATACATGCTTACGAGGTGTAATGATCAGATCAGGGTAAGCCACCTATCCAAGACACTATCTTGGAAGGCCTCAGGCTCTTCCCTGGCCTTCCAGTCAGCTTGGTCCCTCTTCCTGTTCCCACTGCATTCCACACCCCTGCCTCTGGCCTCTGACCATAACCAGCAGAGAACTCAGCTCCATCTTTAATTATCCTAAACACCTGGGATGCTAAGTGCTAGGGGCAAGTTCTAGGGGTAACATACTCTCACTGGGGCAGCCACTAGAGAATTTAAATATGGCGGGCTGCCTGGAATATGGGACGGAAGATGGCTCAGTGGGTAAAAGTGTTCAAACCTGATGACCTGAGTTCAAATCATTGAAACTCACATTAAAAAAAACAAAAACTAAAAGAGATGCAGTACTACAAAGCTGTGGTTCCAGCGCTCTTGTGATGAGGTGGGGTGGGGGAAGAGACAGGAGAATCACCCGAAAGCTCACTCACTGGCCAGCTAGCCTAGAGTATATACTTAGATACTACAGAGGCAGAAACAAGAGACAACTGACCCAAAACAAGGTGGATGGCAAGAACCAACTCCCAAAAGTTGTTCTCTGACTTCTACTTACGTGTTGTGGCCTCTCTCTCTCTCTCAGTCTCTCCCCCCGTCTGTCTCTCTCTCTCTGTCTCTCTGTCTCTTTCTCTGTCTCTCTCTCTCTCTCTCTCTCTCACACACACACACACACACACACACGATTTATGCCCTTTAACCCACTCCCATCACTGTCGCCAAGACCTCCCTCCAGATGTCATCTGAAAACCCTGTCCATTAGAAATTGCAGAGCAATTCATTCTCTTGGCTGCTGTTCTGACAGGCTAAAAGAGGCCAGGCTTACTGTGGGACCTGGTCTAGCTTCAAAATGTCCCTGTAGGTTGCCGCTGTGAGATTTGGGAAGGAATGTGCTGGAGAAATAGTGCACAGTGTGTCTATATGTCTGTGTCCTGTAGGCTCTCTAACTGCCATCATGATCATAAAAACTGGGGGTCCATGGTGGTCAGACCTGTACCAAGTGGCTAAAGCATAGTCTTCATGTCACCATAGGGTCAGAGCCTGGATCCTTACAGCCCTAACATGCTAGGCTCAGCGACTGCTCCTCAACAGGTCAATTAAACCAAGACCAGTGAAAAGAGAGGAGATGGAAAGAAGAACAATGAGATCTAGTGATTTCGCACTAGATTGACCATACCCATCCCTGACAGGCCATCTTCCCAGGGACTCCATAAGACGCATAACTAGCAGTCTCAGCCAAGGTAAGGTCCAGCCTTTCACCATCTCCTTGCAAAGGGGTCTGAGCTATGTGAAATCTCTTTCAGGAGACAAGTTCCCCCTTCAGCTGGCACTAGTCTTTTCCTTCCCCCAACATAAGAGTTCTGGTGAATTCTATTATTGGGGTCTACTGACCCAGTAAATATCTTCACTTCTGTCAGGACTGTTACATTGTGAGCCAGGCCATGTTCTAAGTATCTGATGTGTGGATAAGTGTGCACGCACGCAGTGGTGGGGGCAGGGGTAGTTCCCATGGTTTCACAGATAGCAGACCTGAAAGACAAAAAAAAAAATCTAAGTTGTTTCTCCACACAGCAAGGGTCTGAGGAAGCTGTTGTTGGAGGCCGTCACTCACCCGTTGCAATCTTTCTATCCTGGCCCTTGCTCACGCCAGGTGTGGTCTCTCCTATTCTGGATCTGAGCGGGTTCAATGTCTATGAAGGTAGAGCACGGGGCTTGGTGTTACTTTAATCCCAGCAGCCTTTCTGCTACGCAATAAGACCAGTGTCCTGTGTCTTCTGGGGCTTCTTACAGGGAAGCTAGTGGGGAACCCTGATGGTGATATATCTCTTGGTCCCTTGCTCCCTGCTGCCAGGCTCCACTTACTTCTGAAAAAGGGCAATAGGCTCCATTCAGCTCATCCATAAGACAAGAGGACTTCCTAGCGACAAAGGCCAGCTGATCAACCCTGCTGGCAGATGGGGCCTCTTCATTGGGAAATGAGGAAGGCCATCTTTCTAGGGTAGTTTGAACATGTCTTCCACTGTGCTAATCATTTTACAGACACTGTCTAATCCCTCAAACAACGAAGGTTAGCTTGCTACAATCGTACTGTTGTGACAGATGTGCAAGCGAGTTTCAGAGTCATTAATCAATTTGTCATAGACCACACAGTTAGTGACGGATCCAGAGTAAAGGTTCAAGTTTATCTTTCTACAAAGGCCTAAGTATCTGTAGGCTATTTGACTATGTCCTTGGGGGTTTTGTGTTCCCCTGCCTACTGTGAGATGTCATTAGAGAGAAACTTTGCTTCTGGGCTGATGACTTAACAGTATCAGGGCTTCTTCTGGGCCTGGACAGTCCGTTGAAAGAGCAAACATCTCTCTCCATCCATATAACCTACTGAGGCTCCTACCTAGGACTTAGTACAGGTACTCAGAACCTTGGGACCTATTTACACTAGGAAACAGAGGCACATATCCACTGTTATGGTGGAATGAAATAAGGCAACCCCTGGCCATCAGTCCTAATCAGAATGTCCTGGTCCTCAGGCTCCTAACTCATGGTCTGGCTGATAGTTGGGACACTGGAACCCAAATGTTCCACAAACTGAGCCTCACCACTTGACAGGGCGTTACTAGAGTTGTTAGGGTCCCATCCTGGGCCCAAAAGCCCTAGCAATCTAGGCTCGGCCACCTGCCCCCAATACATCAATGAAAGAAACATGTAATAATGAAAAAAGAGAGAAAAGAGATTTCTTTAGGGCTGGAGAGATGGCTCAGCAGTTAAGAGTACTGACTGCCCGTCCAGAGGTCCTGAGTTCAATTCCCAGCAACCACATGGTGGCTCACAACCCTCTGTAATGGGATCTGATGCCCTCTTCTGGTGTGTCTGAAGAGAGCAATGGTGGTGTACTCATATACATAAAATAAATAAATCTTTAGAGAAAGAGAGAGAGAAAGACTTCTTTAATGCAGTCACAGTAGAAAGAGAAACAAAAGAGAGGCCAAGGGATCCTCCAATCTGCTGTTAGAGGTTCTGACGGAAGCTTTGGATTTAAATAGACAACAAGGGGTCATATCATCACTGACCCATCATTGTCCTGGCTCTGGTCTGTCCAGAAAGGTGGTCTGAGAACTTGTCAGAACTGAGTAAAGTTTCTTTTTTTTTCAAAAGATTTATTTTATTTATATGAGTACACTTTTGCTGCCTTCAGACACACTAGAAGAGGACATCAGATCAGATTATAATACTGATGGTTGTGAGCCACCATGTGGTTGCTGGGAATTGAACTCAGGACCTCTGGAAGAGCAGTCAGTGCTCTTAACCACTGAGCCATCTCTCCAGTCCCTGAGTAAAGTTTCTTTCTGTGAGGCGGGTTCTTTCCCTGGATGGTACCAGGCATCAGCCTTTCCCTTCCCACTATATGTGATTCCTGGAGACATGTTCCTTCTTTGAGAGGCCTTGCTTCAATAGTGTGATAGCTGAAAGAAGAGACACCAGTGTCTGTCTTTGGAATCTCTTTACTCCTGCCAGGAAGGTTATACCAGAACCTGGGGCTGTGACCTCCTTGCCTAAGACCTAATCTCAAAGCAAAGCCCTGGCACCCCCAATGCACCCCCTGTTCTTGCTTCCCAATGCTCCCCTCTGTTGGAGTTCTTCCAACCCTCAACTAATTCATAGTGTGTAGCAAATTGCAAGAATGGGTGTGGTGGCCCATGTCTTTGATCCCAGCTCTTGGGAGACAGAGGCAGGTCGATCTTTGTGAGTCCACTATTATCCTGGTCTACATAATAAGTCCCAGGTCAGCTAGGACTACCTAGTGAGACCCTGCCACAGAAAACAAAGTCTAGCTTACCTTGATGCTTAGAGTCCTCCAGCCCTAGGCTATAGGAAATGTAAGAGCGGGAGGGGGGCGTCTTCAGAATTGCTGTGGGCTAGGACTCAATGCCCGATACATAGTAGTTACTCCATAAATGCTGGAAAGATGCCTGTGTACTGGACAGAAGGGAGACTTAGAAGAAGGCTTATGACCCTTTAAAATCCCACGGGGGGTTGGCTTTCAATCTGCGCTGTGCCTGGGAACTAAGGCACACACCAGCCGTCTCCACCGTAGAAATATGAACCGGAAAGCTGTTGTTCCATTGAGGTTACTTTGGGGAGGAGGCACAGTAAGACAAAGCCATCTCCAGGAATGTGAAGGCCTCTTTCTGTGAACCCCTGACTCACCTTCCAGCGACAGAGGACTGACGCGGTTCTTAGCCTAGGTGCCCATCACCCACAGGCATGACTCCCCTGGCCTTGGATGCCTGGGATGACTCAGGGCACACTCCATCCAGACCTCCTGCAGTGGCCTGTGGCCATGCCAGCTCCACCCCAAAGCCCTGATGCCGCAACCATCAAGGGCTGAGTTTACTGTCTCTGTGGATGTCTAAGTCCTGACTCTGCTCTCAGTCAGACTTTTTTTTCTTTCACCAAAGATGGATAATTTGTCACTTATTTTTAATTGCTTCATTTGTTTGTTTTGAGAAAAAGTCTGGAAATGCTGCCCAGGCTTGCCTCAAATTCCTTAGTCAATTCTCAGGCCTCAGTCTCCCTGGTAGTTGGAAGTAGGTGTGTACCATTGCGTCCATCTCCTCCCCGCCCTTTCTGAGAGGGTCTCCTGTCTCCCAGGATGACCTCCAACTTGCTATGTAACCAAGGGGAACCTTGGATTTCTGATCTTCCTGCCTCTACATTCCAAGGGCTGGGGCCACTGGCCTCTACCACAACATCTGGTTTATCTAGTGCTGGGTATCAAACCCCAGACTTTATGAATGCTAAACAAGCACTCTTGCCCCTTTCTTGAAGGAAGCAACTACAGCCCAGAGAGACCAGACCCAGGAGAGCTAATCCTGTGGGCTCTGTTTCCTTTTCTCCTGATTCTGAGAGCCAGATAGGCTAACCTGTCATTATGAGACAGTCTGAGCCTTCCTCGGTGTCACTGGCTAGGAACTCTTGAGAAAACTTTGGAAGGGGTCAGAAAGACCAGGAGGAGGGAATATCTGCATGCTCTGCACTAAAGATGGCTTGGTGTGACTTTGTCCAGAAGGCTCTGCCGGGTTAACACCAGCCTTTGTGGTCCAGCTGAAGTGACTGATGCTGCCCAGTGGAGGCAGGGATGTGCTCATAGGTCTCACGTCAGAGAGAATCCGCTATCCTTCATATTCCTGGGTGGCATTCCCCTTAGCCTATCCTATTTTGTTCAAATTTGCCTCTAGAAACCCACAGTTTCCTCTCCTAAGAGATGCCTACAGGACAAGGCCCTGTGGCCTATTAGAGTAGGTAGCCAGCTTCAGGCTAGCATGCATATCCTGTGGGCTTCCCCACATGTTCCTATACCCATCTTCAGCTCACAGTATTATTTATCAAAGTACTATTGTCGTCAGAACATCACACAGGGCTGACTAGGTCCCTGGAAAATAGACAGGGGGATGCTAACGCAGACCAGCCTCTCATTTACAATGGGGAAAACTAAGACCTGATCTATATGGGTAGTAAAAGAGCAGGCCAAATCTAAAAAGCAGGACTTGTAATCCCAAGATGGGAGGTCTCCCTGTGAGCTATCTGAGTGGCCTTGAGTGACGCCATTCAACTTCGCTCAACAGACAGTTATGACACATGTTATTTGACTTGTCCTGGGGAAATATGAACAAACATCTATTTGTACCATGACAGGTCAAAGAAACCATTTCACCCTTAGTCTAACTTAGTGAACCAAAAAGAGTGCATTAGGGTTACTTGGAGAAGTGCGGGTGAGGGGCTTCTTATGGGAGTGTGCATGACTCAGATGCATTGGTGAAAAGCTCACCCCAGCACAGTGATGACTCCTGAGGGCTGCGTGACCAGAGCTTTCTGCACAGCTTGCAAGGCAGTCCTGCCTAGTGCATGATCTCCCCTCCCCAGCAGTTTTTACCTCTTATGTAACCTTGGGGTTCGAACCTGTGATTCTCCTAAGTTTCTTTATGTCCTGGTTCTTGTGAGCCTTGCTCTTTCCTCCAAGAGGGGATGTTTCCACTGGCAGGAAGCAGCTACATTCACCAGTACCTGCACCAAAGTGGGGTAAGATGAGATTTGGGAGGGAAAGGAAGAGAGTGGAGGAGGTTTTGCCATGGAGGGATGGCTGTGTAGAGGAGAGATGCTCCCCTGAAACTCCACGCAGGAGTTGATCAGCACATTCCCAACCTTCAACCCTTAACAGATGAAGCAAACAACTCGGGCTCGACAAAGCAGCCGGACTTCTTAAATCCTCTCTATCGACCTATCATTTGTCTCATAATCATCTGTATATCACCCATGTGCCTACTTACCACCTATCTAGCCATCCACCATCTGTCCGTCCTCTGTCGATGGCTTGTGTTAACATCCCTCCAGGTGGCTCTGCTCTCTCCTTCCCTCTGTCACTCTCTTCCAGTCACACAACTTCATTGGACTGAATTTAGAATTGAGAACACTCCTTTGTTTTTCTTACTTTTAAAGTTTCAATGTTTTCTTTCAAGTCCCCTTCTTTGTCATGTGGTTTCTTTTCCTGCTAATGGTCCCTACTGATACTCTTCTCTGTGGGAGGTCCTGAGGGTGGGTGTGTATCTTCAGCAAGAACCCTGGTGTCTAAGGGCCTGTCTTCAGCTCCCTGAAAGGTACGAAAGACTGTGCCTGTGGTGGTTTGAATAGGGTTCACCCCTATAGACTCATGTACGTGAACGCTTAGCCCATAGTGGGTGGCGCTATTAGGAGGTGTGGCCTTGTTAGAGTAGGTGTGGCCTTGTTGGAGGAAGTATATCACTGTGGGGGTGGACTTTGAGGTCTCCTATGCTCAAACTATGCCCAGTGTGGCACACAGTCTCCTTCTGCTGCCTTCAGATCAAGATGTAGAACTCTCAGCTCCTCCAGCACCATGTCTGCCTGTATACTGCCATGCTTTTCGCCGCCTTGATGATAATGGACTAAACCTTCCAAACTGTGTGCCAGCCATCATCAAATAATTTTTTTATAAGAGTTGTCATGGTTATGTTGTCTCTTCACAGCTAAGACAACGCCCATGAGGGTAAGGCATCTTCTTCCCTCACATCACCTCAGAGTGTACGCTCAGATGGCATCCCATAAGCCCCAGCTCTCCTCATCTACACCACTTTGATAAACTTTGGTGTTCCCTGCAGGCCCAGGGTCCAGTTGCCTGGCTCTAAAGGTCCACGGGTGCTGAGCTGATAGGCTCACTGTGGCTACAATCTGTCACTCACCATCCTACTGGGAACCAGATATTTCTCTAGGCCTGATGTGTGGATAGCCCTTACTTTTTAATCAGTGGACACATGGCAACCTTTATGGAGGCAAACTCCCAGACCTGCAAGCAAGTCTCATATCCAACAGACAGAGACAGATGTGAACACACACACACACACACACACACACACACACAGCTGACACATAGCCATCTGTGTTCCAGAGCAAAAGAGCTTTTCAGTTGTTGTTGTTGTTAGCATTTTATGTGTATGCTGTGGGAGGGAGGTGCAGCAGGCATGCTGTGGCTCACATGTGGAGATGAGGGGACAGCTTTGTGGTGTCACTTCTGTCCTTCCACCTTTACATGGGTTCTAGGGATAGAACTCAGGCCATCAGGTTTGTGCAGCAAGTGCAAATGCCTTTGTCTGATGAGCCATGGGTGGGCCTGGGGTTGATGTGACCAGATGTTTAGGATCACCAGGAGGTATCTCAGCCCAAAATGGTACTTTGGTCTGTTCCCCAGAGGAAAGGACAGGTCAGGGCTGCAAACACTTAGGAGAGAGAAGAAACATTGGCTGGCCTGTGTAGGCAGAGCCCCGCATTTGCTAGCTTGGAGGAGAGGAGCAAAGCAAGCTGGGAAAGGACTTTAAAGGAAGAGGGGAGAGTCAGCAGAGGGAGGCAGCAGGGGCGTGTGTGTATGTGCATGTGTGTGTGTGTGTGTGTGTGTGTGTGTGTACTCACGCACACATGTGTGTGTCTGTGTTAATCAGTACAGGGGAAGTATCCAGGACTGGAAAAGACAGCCTATATGAAGGAAGGAATAGATCTTTAGGTGTAGCCAAAGGGGTAGACATTTTCTTGTCAGAAGTGGAATGCAGTCTCTTGGCAACCACCCCTCCCTCTGGCCTTCTGTTCCATCTTCTGGGGAACTCCTTCCGCTGCTAAGGAAATTTAGCAATGGCATTGAGAATGGAATTCACTGGTCTACCACATACTCTGTGGTGTGGAAGCATCCGGCTGTGGAAAGGCCCGCTGGAGACTTTGTTATGGCTCCAAAAGGGAGACAACACCCAGAATGGCAGGCTGTGCAGTACAAGCTGCTGCATAGGCTTTGACTCAGCAAATGATAAGATACAGTGTATCCGTAGCCAGGAATACCAGAGCCCTCAGCCTGGGTCTGGGAATGGAGGACCGGAAGCAAGAATGATTCTGCTTACTCTCACTCTGATCCTCTCTTTCCCACACCAACTTAGCTTGTGTTGGCTTGGAGGCCTGAGTCCCCAGAAGAGGGACTATCCCAATTTCATCAGAATGAAGCATCTGGCCTCCATCTGGCCCTTTGTGAATCTTTGTGCTACTGAGACAGCAAGCACAATATAGAAAGGCTTGCTCCATAGGCAAGATGACTGGACCTAACAACCCAGGGAAAAGTCAGAGCCTTGCTACACAGCGGTGGCAAGGAGCACCATGGTTTGTCCACAGTGAAAATACAAACAGAAAAAAGTAAGAGCTACTGAGATTAGCTGACCCAGGACAAAGGTTGAGTCAGCTCGCCAGGTCAGGAGAGCTGTCTGAGAACACTGCATGAGTAAGAGGAGGAAGAAGCAACAAATATGTTCTGCTTACAGAACTCTTTCAGAACCTCATGCCCAGCCATGCCTGTAAAGACCAGAACAATAGCACCGTGTGTGTGTGTATGTGTTTGTGTGTCTGTATGTCTATGTGTATACATATGTGTGTATTGTGTGTTAGTGTCTGTATGTCCGTGTGTGTCTGTGTGCGTGTGTGTGTGTGTGTGTGTGTGTGTCTTAGAATTTTACTGCTGTGAACAGATACCATGACCAAGGCAACTCTTATAAGGACAACATTTAATTGGGACTGGCTTACACATTCTGTCCATTATTATCAAGGTGGGAACATGGCAGCATTCAGGCAGGCATGGTGCAGGAGGAGCTGAGAGTTCTACATCTTCATCTAAAGGCTGCTAGCAGAATACTGACTTCCAGGAAGCTAAGATGAGGGTCTTAAAGCCCAGGCCAACAGTGACACACCTACTTCAACAAGGCCACACCTACTCCAACAGGGCCACACCTTCTAATAGTGCCACTCCTTGGGCTGAGCATATACAAACTATCACAGTATGCATATGTAAGTGCATGTGTGTGTGTACACACGTGTGTATGTGCATGTGTGTGTGTGTGTGTGTGTGCTCTTCTTCCCACTTCATTTTATATAAAGTATGTTGATAGTTATCTATGAAATTTGGATTGTTTTTAGATTATGAAATAATTATATGGGACTATGACTAACTAAATTAGAGAAATAATTATCATCACCTATGGGTAGATGTGATAACTATGTCCAAGAATAACTATATGTACATATATATATATATATATTCATTTTTATGTCAGTTACAATAGTGAGAAGGAATTTCACATTTTGATTTTGATGACTGCTGAGACCAAGTTTGGTCTCACAAAGTATAGCTGCCCCTTGTTACGTTGAAGCAAAAACTTGCAATTAATATATGAACACTGAAGTATTGATGGAGGGCATATATTAATATTCAATATATATTGTTGGCATTAGGTACAGAAAGTATGTGGAATCCCAAAGAGACATGATCAGAAAAGTACCTCCATATGTCATAGTGTAGTTAAAATGCCAAGAGTAGAAAACAGAGAGAAGATGCAAAGCTTCAAAGAAGTGACAACTCACATACAAAGACAGACAGACCGACTGACAGACCCAGCAGAAAGAAGAAAGAAAAAAGAAAGAAAGAAAGAAAGAAAAAGAAAAAACTTAACTGACCAAAATTTGTCCATACCTTTCAATTATATCCCTGATTGTAAATGGTCTTACTTCTCCATTTAACAGACAGAGACTTGGTGGTTACATTAAAAAGATATTAAGGGGGCTGAAGAGATGGCTCAGAGGTTAAGAGCACTGACTGCTCTTCCAGAGGTCTTGAGTTCAAATCCCAGAAACCACATGGTGGCTCACAACCATCTGTAACAGGTTCTGATGCCCTATTCTGGTGTGTCTGAAGACAGCTACAGTGTGTTCACATACATAAAATAAATAAATAAATCTTAAAAAAAATAAAAGAAAAGAATCCTCAATTAAAAAAATATATTAAGGTTTTTTGCTACCTGCAAAATGTCTACCTCATTCATTGGCAAAGATACACACAGACTGAAAGTCAAAGAACGGAAATTAATATTCCAAGCAAGTATAACCAGGAAGCAGGAAGGGACAGCTATGCTCAGATATGACAAAGCTGAAGAAATTAAGCCAAAACCAGTCGGAAGAGACAAAGAAGGCCACCACATCCTGATAAACAGAACAACAGTCCATCCAGAAGACGAAGCGGCTGAGAAAATGCACACACCAACTGTATAGAACAAGCACTATGGAATCTAAACAGGCATCTATGTCCCAATACTGGATAATAATGGGTGACTTCAGTACCACACCAACACCAATACATAGAACACCCGATTCCTCTCCCCCAAAACGAGACAGTTCAGAGTAACTTTAAGCGATAGATCTTACAGACCAAATGGACTTAACGGACGACTATCTACAGAACACGTAGATCTTCTGTTCAACAACTGCACATTCTTCTCAGCAGCTCATGGAATTTCTCCAAAGCATATTCTATTTTAAGGCACAGTGCAAGACTTAAACAACTACTGAAGATGAACTCACACAGTACGTCTTATTAGATCATCGTAAGTCACTAGAAATCAAAGCAACAGGAACCAGCCAAGCACGTGGGGACTGAACAACCGGCGATACGCCTTGTGAACGCAGAGGGGGAATTTAAAGGTCCATAGATCAAC
Source organism: Tokudaia tokunoshimensis (assembly GCA_036184795.1). Classification (NCBI taxonomy): domain Eukaryota; kingdom Metazoa; phylum Chordata; class Mammalia; order Rodentia; family Muridae; genus Tokudaia; species Tokudaia tokunoshimensis. The sequence continues at coordinate 103,799,518 of BTHU01000008.1, forward strand.
TGAAAGAAGAATTGCAGCCTGTCAGAAGCAGTGGGTTAAGCAAAAGCCATTCTTTTTGTTGTTGTTGCTGTTTGGGTTTTTTTTGTTGTTGTTGTTTTTGGTTTTTTTTTTGTTTTTTGTTTTTCGAGACAGGGTTTCTCTGTGTAGCCTTGGCTGTCCTGGAACTCACTCTGTAGACCAGACTGGCCTCGAACTCAGAGATCCACCTGCCTCTGCCTCCCAAGTGCTGGATTAAAGGCGTGCGCCACCACCGCCCGGCCAGCAAAAGCCATTCTTAAGGAAGCTTTAGCTATGAGCTGCTTATATTTAAAAAATAGATCTAGGTGTGGTGATGCGTGTCTGTAACCCTGGCACTAAGGCCTGAAAACAGAGGACTCAAAGTTCCCATAAGCTATATCAAAAGCTCAAAGACAGTTTGAGCTATATAATCTTCATCAGCTACTCATTTTCCAAGGGATTACTTATTCAGAACATTGATAATTAGATAAAAATAAGCCTGAACAACAAAAGAACAAGTAACCCAAGCAACATGTATAAAAATGAACTGAGCACCTACCAAAGGAAACAAAAATGGTCAATAAACACATGGGGAAAATCTGTAAATTTAATTATCAGAGAAATACAAATCAATACTGCATTTGTCAGAATGGCTGCTATCAAAGGTGTGGGATGCTGATGAGGCTACAGGGGTAAAAAAGCTTAGATATGGGCTGGAGAGATGGCTCAGCTTAAGCGCTCTCTCTCCCAGAGGTCCTGAGTTCAATTCCCAGCAACCACATGGTGGTTCACAACCATCTATAATGAGATCTGATGCTCTCTTCTGGTGTGTATGAAGACAGCTAGCTACAGTGTACTCATACACATAAAATAAATAAAAGTTTTGAAAGAACACTTTAAAAAAAGAAGAAGCCGCTGGTTGAAAAGTGAATTAGGGGAACCAGTATAGGTTTCCTCAAAGAAAAAGAAAGAAAGAAAGAAAGAAAGAAAGAAAGAAAGAAAGAAAGAAAGAAAGAAAGACAAATAAAGAAACAAAAAGAAAGAAACAGAAGCAAAGAAAGAAACAGAAACAAAGAAAGAAACAAAGAATTGCTACATAATCCAGCTAAGCCATCACTGGGATGATCCAAGTCAGATCCTTAGAGATTTCTGAATATTTATACTTATTGTGACACTATTCATAATAGCCTGGGTGCCTGAACAAAGAAATTGTGGCATATTATTATGGGATATTATTTAAACATAAAGATCATTAAGGGTGAGGCTCAAGAATGGAGATAAAGTTATCTGTGCTCTTACATTTAAAAAATGAAAAAAAAGGTTGAAATTTACATTTGGGTTTGGGTTGAGTCAAAATGTCTCCACATCAAAACATCTGTAAGCCAAACAGCTGCTCCTAGTGCAGTCAAAATGGCTGCAGGAAAATTCCACAGACTTCCCCCGTAGGAGCCCCTCGCACAAACTCTTATTTCTGTACTCTGCCAACTTGAGGTCAGTGTGGCTTAAAGAAGGGTGGTGCTCCTGTCAGCCTGCCCAGGCTGCCTAGGCCAGCGCTAAGTAAACAGGAGTCCTGGGGGCGACCATTTCTCCATGGGGGCCCTGAGGTGGGATTTTCCAAAGAAATGAAAAGCTGCCTTGTGTGAACAGCAAGCGCGGGCCCGGCATCTGCTTTCCGTGACCTCATCTGTGTTGACTTTCTTACTATTTCATCTCTCTGGAGCCACAGAGAAGCCCGAGTGGGACCGAGTGGCAGCCTTCACCAGAGAGGGTCAAGGAAGGAGGGATAGATAGGTGACTAACTTCAACCTCTCAGTAAACAGCTGGGGTCTACAAAAGGAGAACCCAAAAGTCTAAGAAGGGGGAGCCCAGGTGTGTCCAGATGTCAAATGTTCCTATTGTTTTTCTCTGGAGGAGCTCAGATGGAACTTAGACTCTGTAATTTGCACACTTCCTGGGGGAACCACAGATAACCATCGCTTTATAATTACCTGCCACCACTATTCCGCTTGGAAGCTAGCTTCCTCCAGTTCTATTCTTACGATCCTTCCCAACCTTGAGAAACAAGACAAGATGCTTTAAATGGCCTTCTGATGAGCCGTTTTCCCTTTCAAGGACCTGTCTCTACCTGGAGCTGTCTTTTCAACGTCTACTTTAGCTCCTCCACACATGAGATCATTCTTCTAAGTGAGGAAATGAAGGGAGCGGAGTTATTTTCCAGTCAAGAATAGACCTGAATGTCATCTCCTGACCCAAAGGAGCCAGCCTGGAGTTGTAGTTTAAGGAACATGGCTGGCTGGAGGGACCACACCTTCCCTGGAGCTGATGTACCAGATAGAGAAATAAGGTTTAGACAAAATCAGCATTTGACTAGGTGCTGCGGCTGTGCCACCAGGGTTTGTAAGGTGGCACCTTACAGAGCATCAAACAAACTTGAAGAAGCCAGTGAAACAGCTATTCCCTCTGCAAACATCTCTCGGTCCTTAAAAATCATACAGGGTGAAGGAGGATAGAAAACATTTTTTAAATTATATTTATTTATTGTGGGTGGATGGATTTGTACACATGCATGTGGAAGTCAGATGATAACTTGCAGTAGTTGATTCTTTCCTTCTCCCATGTAGGTCCCAGACATTAAATGTAGGTTGTTGAGCTTGACAGAAAGTCCCTTTATCAACTGAGCCATCTCACCAGCCCTTTCAATTTTTTTCTACTTCCTAATTATTTCATGTATAATTCATTATCTATTTATGGTGAAAATGGGACTTTTGTTTATCTGTTTATTGTTCTGTTAGTTTATATGTTTTCTTTCTTACATTGGAGCTGAAGGAGGAGGAGGAAGAAGATGAGGAAGAGGAGGAAGAAGAGGAGAAAGAAAGAAAGAAAGAAGAGAGAGAGAGAGAGAGAGAGAGAGAGAGAGAACTAGGCATCGAAGGCAAGAGTAGTTTTTCAGGAAGCCTATCTTGACTAACATTTCCAGATATGTAGAAAGAGGGTGCAAGGAACCCTCAGACACCTGCACAGGCTGCTGGGTGAAAATGGCGGAGTCAAGCCTGTGTTTGGTAAACGACTGCAACAAGCTGCTTTGTTGTCCATCCGGATACAAGTTGGAACAGACCACACTCATATGATCATTTCTGCTCCTGTTTATTTGAGAAACGGGTGACGGACTTATTCCCTTTTTAAAGCAATCGCATACGTCCATGGACTCTAGAGTTGTTTACCCCACAAAAATGGTGTCATTTTCTGAACCTGCTATCCTGAGTTTTGCTTTATTCATTCCAAAATACTTCTGAGAAGCCCTTCTAAGTCCACTACTATCCCTTTTCTTGTTTAGCGTTCATTTGGCTTTTGTGCAGGCGTGTGTACATGACGTGTGTGAGGGTGTGTGCTGAGTCGCTAGTGTGGAGGGCGGAGTATGAACTGGGGCCAGCTCTTACTTGGTTCTGGGAATGGAACTCAGCTTGTCAGGCTTTTAGCTTTGGATTCCTCCTCCTCCTCCTCCTCCTCTTCCTCCTCCTCCTCTTCCTTCTCCTCCTCCTTATTTATTTATATATTTATGTATTCATTCATTCATTCACTCATTGAGGACAAAGTCTCATGCTCAGACTGGCCTTCAACTTGCTATGTAGCTAAGAATAACCTTGAAGTCTTCTTTTTTTTTTTAATTTAAAAATGTTTTGATTGTATGTGTATATGTGTTCCGCGTGCACGTATGTCTGCATATCTCTTGCATATCTGGTTCTCGTAGAGGCCAGAGAGGATGTTGAATCCCCTGGATGGAACTGGATTACAGACGGTTGTGAGCCACCTTGTGGGTACTGGGAATCCAGGTCCTTTGGAAGAGTAGTGGGTGCTTTAGACTGCTGAGCCATCTCTCCAGCCCCAGACCGAGACTCCTTAATGGTCCCACCTGTCCCTCCCAGGTGCTGGGATTACAGGCCTGGGCCACCCCATGCCCAGTAATGAGCCATCATTATTTATCATCAGTTTAGCATATTTGTATATTGTACATGTTAACTCTTTCCTAAACACATGATAATATTTTAGAAGATTTTTATGGATATAATGGTATATAATTTATTATTTGTAGTGTATTTAGCCATACCAAGTCTTCATGCCTTTTTAGAGTAAATTTATCTATCTTTGGGGCTAAAGAGATAGCTCAGAAGTTAAGAGCACTGGGTGATCTTCCAAAGGACCCAGGTCCGATTTCTAGCACCCACATCTAGCTCACAACTACCCATAACTTCAGTCCCAAGGGCTTTAACACTCTTTTCTGGCATCCAAGTCACTGCACATATGGTGCATAGATTTATACGCAGGCCAAACACCCATATACATAATAAAATAAAATTAAAATTAAAAGAAGGAAAAGGAAATGGGCTGGAGACATGGATCAGTGGTTAAGAGCACATATTCTTCTTGCAGAGGATCTGAGTTCAAGTCCCATCACCCACATCAGGCAGCTCACTACTGCCTGATAACTCCATGTGATCTGATATCCCTCTGACCTCCTCGTGTACAGAGAGAGAGAGAGAGAGAGAGAGAGAGAGAGAGAGAGAGAGAGAGAGAGAGAGAATAATTAAAATAAATGACTTTTTAAAAATAAATCTATCATTTTTACCTTTCCCTGTTTAAAAAGAACTGTTCTGCTGGACAGTGGTGGCTCATGTCTTTAATCCCAGCACTTGGAAGGCAGAGGCAGGCAGATCTCTGTGAGTTCAAGGACAGCCTGCTCTACAGAGTAAATTCAAGGACAGCCAAAGCTACACAGAAAGACCTGTCTGGAAAAAAATTTTTTTTAAATAAATTAATTAATTAATTAAAAAGAAAAAGAACTGTCATAGTTTGTATAAAGGACATTCTAGATTTTCTTACCAAAAGTTCTTGTTTTATTACGTTTTAAATTTTTGTGTGGCTGTAGGCAGATTTATGGCGTAGGTACATGTGTGTGGAGCCCAGAGGATAGCCACTCCTTTGGAGTTGTTCAGCTTGTCTTCTGAGACAAGGTCTCTCACTGGAACTGTGAGGCAGTTCTATCATGGAACTGGAGTTACAGGACCTGGCGAGCTTCCTGACATGGGTACTGAGAACTGGACTCCAGTTTCTGCAAGAGTAACACTCACCCCTCACCACTGAACCATTTCTCCAGCTCCCTTAAATTTATTTTGTATGGTATAAGAGACTGACTCAAATTTCCTAGTACATGGCCTGTGCTATCAATAACACATCCCATACTCCAGTGGATTTATGATAAGCCTGTTTAATCATAATGAGTGCTCATAGGATCTGAAATCTATTTACAGATGATCTAACCTATTTACAATTTTCTGTCTCTGCCTGTGCCAGTATCCTAATGACTTGATTTCAGTGAACTTGTTTTGCTATCTGTTGAAGACAGACTCCTCTTATTCTTCACCTCGTCTTCTCTTTTCTTTTTTTAGACAGATTCTTAACAGCCATAGCTGTTCTGGAACTCTCTACAGTCTACATAGACCAGGCTGGTCTTGAACTTACCGAGATCTACTTGCCTCTGTCTCCCTAGTGCTAGGATTAAAGGTGTGTGCCACCACACCTAACCTATTTTTTTTTAAAGGTGTAATCTAAATTTGGGGGGTATTTATTATTCCTTAGAATCACTTCCACTATTTTATCTTAGTAAATATTCCTATAGACATATAATCCATCACATGTATATATTAGTTTAGAAACAAATTGTTGTATATGATATTGTATTCCAAAAAAGAGAATATTGTTTCTTTCAAAAGGATTTCATAGTTCTCTACATAGAGTGTATTTCTTTGCGCTAGATTTATTCTAGGCACTATGCAATTTTTGCTAGCCTTATAAAGAAAATGTTTCTCTGCTTTCATTTCTAGGTGTTTATTGCCAAAATAAAAAGGAATATTTAGATACACGTATCATCTATCAAGCTGCTTCCCAAACTATGTTTTGTTTTGGTTGGTTGGTTTTTGGGTTTTTTTTTTTCCAAAACATGGTTTCCTTGTGTAGCCCTGTCTGTCCTGGAACTCACTTTGTAGACCAGGCTGGCCTTGAACTCACAGAGATCCACCTGCATCTGCCTACTGAGTGCTGGGACTAAAGTCATGTGCCACGACACCTGGTTCCAAACTATGTTCTTAATCCCAGCAATCCTAAAATCTTCTGAGTATTCTGGGTGAACTATAACACAAGCTGCAGTATTGTATTAGCTGTATCCTCCAGCCCAGCATGGCAGCACACGCCTGCAGCCTCAGCACTTAGGAGGAAGAGGAAGAGTAGGATTCATGGCTGTCCTCAAATGCATAGCAAGGTCAAAGCCAGTTACATCCTGAGACCCTGTCTCAAAAGACAAACCAATAAGCAAAAAAAGGGGCCCCCAATATGAAGTCCAATAGCTGTGGTGACAGCAGGAATCCTGTCGGTTTGCTAATTTTAATTGAATTTAAATTTATTTTAACGTCCCGCATTTTAGAATAACTTTTCCTATTGGCAAATAGTCTTTTTAAATTTTTAAGTGGTTTTCCTTTGGTTTTTATTTTATTACGAAGCCATTTTTTTTAGTAGTTATTAAATTTTAACAAGTTCTTGTAGTATTTGTGTCTACACCCGTTTTGTTGTGCTACAACAGAATACCCCAACCCTGGCCGTTTACAACACCAAAAGCTTATTTTGTTTTTGGTTCTGGAGGCTGGGAAATCCAAGAACACACAGCAGAAATTGCTTGGTTCCATGAGGGCCTTGTGGCCCCTCTTAGCCTTGGCACATGGGGGGCTGGGGAGATGCTCAGTAGGTTGTACTTGCTCTGTAAACAGGAAGACCGGAGTTCAGATCCCCAGAACTCGCATAAAAGCCAGATGTAGCAGCATGTGACTGTAACGCCAGCACGGGAGGGGTGTAGACAGGCAGTCCTGTTGCCCTAACATTGCCAGCCAGTCATGTCTCAGAACCTCAAAGACGGCAGGTCCATCTGCTCGCTGAGCTAGGAGCATGGAGTATAGACTCCTCACCTTTTAAGTAGAAGAATTGTGCTGGATACTTATTTATTTATTATATGTATTGCTGTTCTGTCTGCATGTATATCTCTGTGAGGATGTCAGATACCCTAGAACTGGGGTCACAGACAGTTGTGAGCCACCATGTGGGTGCTGGGAATTGAACTCAGGTCTTCTGGAAGAACAGCCAATCTTAACCTCTGAGCCATCTCTTCAGACACTAGATTTATTTTATTTTTTTAAATCATTCACACTTTAAGTAATAAAATGGGATTCATTTATTTAAAAATAAAGTAAGCTGATAAGAGATTGAGGAAGGCATGTCATATTGACCTCTGGCCTCTGTGCACCTACACAGCCTAGGGCAACCACACACCAACACACACAATCAATCAATATTAATAAATAAGACATTTTATCATTGGCACATATGTGGAAGAGAGAAAGGAGAGAGAGAGAGAGAGAGAGAGAGAGAGAGAGAGAGAGAGAGAGAGAGAGAGAGAGAAAGAGAGAGAGAGAGAGAGCCCTGGAGAGAAGCAGGGGCAAAGCAGAAAAGGACTGGGGAGTGGCAGGGAGCGCATCAAGAACAGCAGGGTTATAAGGAGAACCTTTATAACCTGTAGCTGTGGGGACAGAAGCCTGTGAGCTGGAGGGATTTAGAGTAAGGGAAGAGGTGAGAAGGGCTAGAACGGACTTTGAAATGTGTAACAGATGTCCTAATACTGAAGGAGACTGGAGGCATGTACTTTGATATGCTAATAGGCATCACAGGTAGCCTTGTGTCCCTTCTGCCACAGGTAAGAGAAATGACTCCTTTTGGTAGAGGGAAACCAGGTTCACAAGTTCCTGAGGAATGATGGCTTTTTGTTTTGGTTTGGGTTTTTTTTGTTTGCTTGTTTGTTTTTTCGAGACAGGGTTTCTCTGTGTAGCCCTGGCTGTCCTGGAACTCACTCTGTAGACCAGGCTGGCCTCGAACTCAGAAATCCACCTGCCTCTGCCTCCCAAGTGCTGGGATTTAAAGGCGTGTGCCACCACTGCGCAGCTGAGGAATGATGGCTCTTATCTAATCACCAGAAATCCTCCTACGGTCCAGATTGAGCCCACTTCTGGGTATTTGGATGGCTTTGGAGCTTGGAGAATTGGAGTTTCCTTCGGACCGAACACTTCTGCCAATGGTTTGTTGTGATTTCTCGAGTTACCATCCCCCGACCCCCCCCCAGCATTCTTCACATTCCTGGAGGCAACTTGCTCTAGTCAGCTTTCGGTCACCATGGCAAAATACCCAAGACAAACAAATTATAAGAAGAAAAAGTTCATTTTGGCTCCTGATTTCAGAAGTTTCCGTCTGCAGTCACTGGGTCCTGTAGTCTTTGGGTATTTGATGACACAGTTTGCAGCAGGAGAAGCATATGAGAGAGATCCTCTTCCCTCATGATACCCAAGAAGCAATGAAAAATACACGGAAGTCTCAGGCTTTAAATATCCCCTTCTAGAGCTTGACCCATTGATTGATCTTCCACTAGGTTCCACTTCTAGAAGGTTCTATCACCTCCTGACTATAAAATGAACTGGGCAACAATCCTTTAACATGGGGGACTTTAAAGAACATTCAACCTACCAGGCAATTGTGGCACATGCCTTTTGTTGTTAAAGCCATCTGTAATCTTGTATGTTTTTTACCCAACCTCTTTGTTCCCCAAAATAATGATTCTGAGAATTCTTACATATGAATAAATGCCAAGGCCACAACCCTTGGATAGTTCCCTGATGAGCTCATAACTTATTTGTCAGGTTAGTCCCTTCTAAGTTCTGCCATGTGGCTGGTTACCTGGTTCTCAGTTTCATGGACCATCTTCTTCTGCATGGGGGGGGGCAAATCTTTCTCCCTGACTCAATTCCAGAATCCTCCCTCTATGCTGAGACCCACCACCTTCTAATCCTGCCTCAGCTCACTGGCCAACCAGCCTTTTATTGACAGGTCATACTTCCATTCAGTGCATGATATTATCGTTATACCTTTAATCCCACGTGGGAGGAGGAGGGAGGTGGGAAACAGAGGCAGGCAGATCTCTTTGAATTCAAGGCCAGCAAGATCTACGAAGGAAGTCCCTGGACAGCCAGGGCTATACAAAGAAACCCTGTCCTGAAAACCAACAAACAAATAAACATAAAGGACAGTCAAGATCCAAACAAAGGCATGTGTAAAATAGAATGGCACCCATCCCATATCCCTCAACCCATCTAACCAAACCCAACCAACCCAGAACTGACTTGAATACCCTCAGCCCACGTGATCGTTCATATCGATTAGCTCCTTGATTGTGTTAAGAAATGCCCAGAAGATGAGTGAAACACACCTGTGGATGCATCTGTGATGACATTTCCAGATGTGATTAGATCATTAAGGTTATGACTGAATGAATGGGTCAATCCCTTGACGATTTGATTCAGGTGGAAACCAATAGCTATTCAGTTCAAACTGTACTTCATATTTTGGTAATTCCCTTGCAAAACTGGGCAACAATGGGACACTGTGGGTCCTGGCAGGCTCCACCCATGGGTCCCACCTCTGGGCCCTCTTCTGCAACTCTTATTCCCATGTTGGTAACCTAGCTCCACCTTCCTATACTGAACGTCTCTTTGGTCTCTGGCATTAGTTTAGTGTTGTGCTTTCAGGGTAACTTGATTGTTGATCCAGGTCATCTTTGTTAACGAATAGCATAATAATGACTGTTTTCTCTTCCAATTCATCTGATGAGCTGTATAATTGGAAAATCACTTTTTAGTTCAGTATTCTTACTCTATATAAATACCTGCAGGTATGCCCCCCCTGCCATGTCCCATAGGTTCATTTATCATCTGCCTCTTTTTTTTTTTTTTTTTTGGTTTTTCGAGACAGGGTTTCTCTGTATAGTCCTGGCTGTCCTGGAACTCACTCTGTAGGCCAGGCTGGCCTTGAACTCAGAAATTTACCGATCTCTGCCTCCCAAGTGCTGGGATTGAAGGCATTCGATACCATTGCCCAGCTGTCATCTGCCTCTTTTAGAAGCTTTATATCACTGGGAGGGGGGAGTGTCTGTCTCCTGCTAAACACCCTCTTACTCTAAGCTCACTGAGGCTCAGGTCTGAGCACAGAAGCCCCCACCTAAAGAATGGCTGTTCTATCAGTGGTGAAAGGGGGAGTCTCTACCCTGACTGTAGCAGCTGCAAGCATACAAGACTGAATGGTAGACGCTGGCAGACTGCCCATCTCCCTCAGAAGCATCCAGAAAATGTTCCCCTGGCCTGGCCTCTGAAGACTCTCCCAACCTCAGTGGCAAGAGAACTTCGTCTATTGACTAATATCATTGACTAATACAGTTCCGGGACAGGACACAGTATAGATATCTTCATGGAAAGCAATGGCAGCCTATTCCTAGGATCCCAGGATTTCTCTACAGTTCTAAAGCAAGCTCCTCCTGAGATCCCCTTCTGATTAGTTGTTTCATTTGTTTGCTTGTCAACTTGACAGAGCTAGAGTTGTCTGAGAAGGGGAAATCGATCTCGAGAAAATGCCCCTATCAGATTGGCCTGCAGGCGTTTTCTTGATTGATATGGAATGGCGAAGTTCACTATGGGCGGTGCTATCTCTGGGCAGGTGGTCCTGAGCTGTATAAACAAGAACAACAATAACAACAACAATGACAATAACCACCTAACTGAGCAAGACGCAGGAAGCAAGCCAGTAAGTGGGGTTCTTCTGTGGCTTCTGCGTGGGTTCTTCTGTGGCTTCTGCGTGGGTTCTTCTGTGGCTTCTGCATGGGTTCTTCTGTGACTTCTGCGTGGGTTCTTCTGTGGCTTCTGCGTGGGTTCTTCTGTGGCTTCTGCGTGGGTTCTTGCCTCCAGTTCTTTCCTGCTCTGAGCTCCTGACTTGACTTTCCTGGAGCCTTTAAGTAAACCCTCTCCTCCCCAGGTTGCTTTTGGTCACCACATTTATCACAGCAATAGAAATCCTAGCTAAGACAATCCCCCTTCCCAGGGATTCTTTAAGCTTTACCAGTATTGACAAAACTCCTGGGTGAACAGTCAGCCCTAGCCCTTCCCCTAAAGCTGTTTTTCTCGAGAATAGCAACAATTCACTCGAAAGCATAGGAAAGGGAAATCACCTTATTGATCTTGGTGATGAAGACCTATAGCCCAGATCTAACAATTGTCATCAATAATCCAATAAAAAGAGCCAAACTGATAGTGGGCTTTTGTTTGCTGTGCAGTTTCCCTAAAGAGGCAGCCAGCACAGTCTGCTTCAAAGTCCCAACCCTAGGGACTGCCTTTAGGTCTTCACCAACAACTGAGTCCTGCCCTGCCCGACCCGAAGGTGCAAAGGACCTGACCCATGGTTTAACATCTCCAGGGTACGCCAGCCATTTGGAACAACTGGCTCATAAAAAGGTCTTCCTAGTGATTGATATGTTTTATAAAACGTGGTATGATGCGGCGGGAATGGGTGCATTAGCGGGCCCATGCTGAGGCACTCACCCCCCCCCCACACACACATATACACACACCAGGTATCATATCAGTCATACGACGGGTGTAGTATAAAAGGAAGCTTATTTGGGACATGGGAAGGGGTTCTGAGGAAGGGAGAAGAGGCAGAGAAAGAAAGGGGACAGAGAAGGACAGAAAGAGAGAGGAGAAAGAAAGAGGGAAGAGGCCTCTGGGGATCAGGTGGGGAGAGAGAAAGAAGATGGGGGAGGGATGAAGGGAGGAATAGATGGAGAGAGGGAGGGGGGCAGGGAAGGAGAAAGGGAGGCAGGGAGGGAGGGACGGAGGGACGGAGGGGAGGGACGGAGGAAGGGAGACAAAGACAGAGACACATAAAAGATGGAGAGTCCTTTTATTTGTGAGCCAGGCTAGTACCTGGCTGTTGCTAGGTAACTGCTGGGCGGAGCCTAGAGGAAACGCTAACTCCTAGCTCTCTGAAAGTCCCAGTCTCAAAGGATGGTCTGAGGGTGCTGCAAACATTCTTCCCCTCCCTCAAATCTCAGAGCCATGGCGGAGCGTAACCCACCTTAATCTTATTCAGGGTCCTCTGTCTTTGCCCTGCCCGAGACACCCAGTCTCTGGTAGCTTAAGATGTTGGCTGAACATTTCTCCCAAACCCAAATGGTTGCGAACGCGGGGGCGGGGGGCGGTACAGGCCTCAACGCCACAAAAACAAAACAACACAGCCTTCTTCTGCAGGAGTCTGCTCTTGTCAGTGCCCTCCTCTGGGCCCCCGGAGTGTGCTGAGCGTGTGCACGAATGTGCCCAGGAGCCCAGAGCTCCCGGAGGAGGGCGGGGGCACGCAGGGCACTGCGGGGGACCAACGCCGCACAGTAATCGGCTCTCCTCCGCTGGCGCGTGGCCGAGTACCCCCACCCCGAGGGGGGTGCGTTAGGTCGCGGTGGAGAATTATCTCATTGTTCCCAGACTCAGCGGCCCTCCACGGCTGGAGATCTTTTCACCCCGGCAGCCGGGCGTCCCGCGCTCCGCCGCTCCCCGCGCACCTGCCCTGCGCCCCCGCCCTCCCGCCCGCCATCTGTCGTCTGAACGCCATTGTCAGCAGCCACGCCTGGCGTCCTGGACGACACCCAAGGGGACCCGGGGCTTAAGTCCCGGAGAGAAGCAAACAAGGAGGGTTTATTCCAGTCTTGTTTGGAAGTGACCTTGAGCAAAATAGACAAGTCTGCGCTGGGAGTTGGGGTTGGGAGGGTCCCTTTCTCCCGTCTGCTGGCTTTTCCAAAAGGTTTCGTTGGGGGCCTCTCCTGGGCCTGGGGGTTGAGGGTACACAACTGGGCTTTCGGAGAAGCTTTTCTCTCCTGGAGGAGCTGCTCAGCAGGCAGACCTCGCCTCGAGCTTCCCAGGGGAGCCCCGGGTGGGAACCCATTTCAAATGCAGATGTTCGCTTTGTCTGCCTGCAAGTTTGACCCTCCGGTTTACCCCAATTGTCCCAGCCTCTGGGGATGCCGAGTTGAAAGAAGAGTCTTTCTTCTCTGCCATCGCAGGTGCAGCCCTTTCTGGACCCACTAGCTGCCTGCTGCTCGCCTCACTGTACTTCACCCGTGTTTGTTTACAATCTTCCATCCCGCAATACCTTTAGAGGAAATTTCAAACACTTCCCTGAGTCGGAAAACAATCGCAAGCAAACCTAAGTTGCAGACACTGAAGTCATGGTGAGCTCACCTTTCTAAATCTCTGTGCTCACACGTAGGCACCTCCCCATCCCGGCGTAGGGACCTTACAGAACACACACACACACACACACACACACACACACACACACACTTAAGACACTTCTCACTCCCATCCAGCCCATCAACTTTTTCTCTAGATGGGAAAACAAAGCCCCCAAAACAGGCGATAGTGTGGACAGATGTGAACTTTCACCTCTTTGCACAAAAGTTCCCACTGAGCTCACTGCTCAATTTGGATCGCTATTAGTAGGCAGCACACATCATGCAGAGGGAAGGTCAAGGATCGAGGGGGCCTTTGAGGATGGAGTCTCCAGGCAGACACCTCGATGGGAGTTACTACTCCCTTCCTGGAGGGCTCTTTACTCTGCACCAAGAAAGGAGAGTATGGCTCCAGCTGTCTCCACTGGAGCTAACTGAGGCCAGCTCTGTTAGGCTGGGGCCCTGGAAAGACCCTGCCCGAAGCTCGGGGGTAAAATATTTACCAGACCAGAATGCATATAAAAGTTTTAATAAAGAGTATACACTGTGGGAAAGAGAAACGCGCAGCTGTCTGAGTTTTCAGAGGGAGTCGTGGCAGAAGAGTGAAGAGCCAATGGGGCCCTTTGATAACAGACAAGTCTCACCCTGTTTTATCCGGAGAACCATTTGTGTGGGGTCAGTATTTGCATAGATGACACCCTTTGTCTTATCTGAGGCAAGTTTGGGGGTGAGGTGCCTCAGGCCACTCTGAGAGAGACTGTAGTTGTTTAAAGCATTATTGGACCAAGGCTCCAAGCAATCAGAAACTAATGGTTTAAAGGTAGGAAACTTTTGCTTTCGCTTTTTTTTTTTTTTGGCCTTCTTTGACCCTAAATCTTTTAGAATTTGTATCAATAATTCTCCCTACAAACGGGGTCGGGGGTGGGGAGCATGAAATCAGACTGGAGGGAAATATTGGGGAATGCAAATGCCTGGTGTCATATTGACTTTCTTCTCGGACAGAACTGAATCGCTTTCACAGATGGGTGTTCTCTCTACAAGCACGGTGCCCACCCCACCTCCCCGGGTTGCGAAGCACATGCGCGCATGCGCCTCGAATGCGTGCAGCTAACACCTGGTGCGGAGCAGAAAAGAAACTCAAACCACGTAGTAAAATCCAACTCAGACTCACTGTCGCTCTAAATCTGCCCCCCCCCCCCCGGAAAACAGCAGGAGCAGATGAGAAAGTGCCAGGCCTAGTAAGCATGGGCACTCTTGAGTTACCTGCTGAAGGCAAGACCCAATTCCCCACCTTTTCTAGTGAGATCTGAGGGGAGCGGGTTAGTGGTCCGCCATGAAAAAAAAGAAAAAAAGAGGCATTTTTCTTTTTCCATTTTCTATTTTCCTGCCATTTTTATTTTGTTTTGTTTTTGAGACAGACTCACTGGTTAGCCCCAACTGGCCTTGAATTCCCCCCTGCCTCCGCTTCCCAAATGTAGGGATTACAGGCTTGAGCTCTGCACCTGGTAAAGGCCTTTTTCTTGTTCTGTTCTGCAGGCCAGCTGCTGCTGCCTGAGACTGGGGATTTGTAAGACAGCTGGGGCACTTCTGGTCCCTGTATCTGGTCCCTGGAAGAAGGCCCAATTCCCTTGAGGATGTTCTTCTTGCAGAAGCATGAGATTACTAAACTCACAAAAAGGCACAAAATCTGCTAGCATTAACTGCTCAGATAAGTCACGTGGCCAGCGTTACGGTTTACGTCTGAAATGTTCCCCTCAAAGAGTTGTGTATTAAAGGCCTGACTAACAGCTGATGGGCTCTGGAGTACTGACTGGATCATAGGACTTGGATGTAAGCAAAGGGTTAATTCTCTGAGAGGTTCAGAATTTGACCTTGCTGCTAAGGGGCAGGGTCTAGTTCAAGGAAGACTACCACAAGGGGTTTATTATGGGCAGGTGTGGGGCCTAGGGGAGGAGATTGTCCCTACCCCTGTGTAGCCCTGGCTATCCTGGAACTCACTCTGTAGACCAGGCTGGCCTCGAACTCAGAAATCCACCTGCCTCTGCCTCCCAAGTGCTGGGATTTAAAGGCGTGTGCCACCACTGCCCGGCCTTTGTCTGTTTCTTGGTTTAGCTGTTACAATATTCACTTCGCCTCTTGTCCAAAGCAACAGAGGTGAATAAAACCTGTGAAAGCTCAAGCCCACGGCATTTCCCACAGTTTAGATTGTTCTTATTGTGTGTGTCACATGATGAAAGGTGACCTCCACATAGCCCAACCCAAAGTCAATAGGGCACTGTTCACTACACCTGCCATGAAGCAAGGGTAAGATGAACCCTCCCAGGAAGCAAAGAACGGGTATTTCTGTGTCTTCTCTACGTCCTCTTCTGAGATGACAACACCCATCCCTGGATCCTAAATACTATGATGTAATTTGGCCTCAAACTCACTGTGGAGCCTTGGATGCCCTTAAACCTCTGATCTCCCTGCCTCTGCCCTGGAATGCTGACGTTCCACATGAGATTCTCCACACCTGGCTTATCCAGTGCTAGGGAACTGAGCTTCCTATGTGCTAGGCAAGCTCTCTTCCAACTGGGCTACTGCTTTAGCCCTAGAGTCTTTGGATCTTGATGATCCCCCAAAGACTCCAGTGTTAAAGGCTTTGTCCCCAGAGTGGTGCTATTAGGAGGTGGTGGAACCCTTTGGAGGAGGAGCCTAGTGAGAGATCCTTGGGCCATTGGAAGTATGTCCTTGAAAGGGATTGTGGGACACTAGTGTCTCCATGAAGTGAAATTTCTGGTTGTGTCATGTGATGCAGATTCACGTGATGTTTTGCTGAGGCAAGACCCAGAGAGGACACATGATGTTTCAAGAGAGTATAAGTAGGATTCAAGGGACAGTGACCAGATGCTTGCATAGCTAGATGTGCAACTCTTTGTTGGTCTTATGTCTAAGCTGAACCTCACTTCATTGAGAGAGGCACAGCAGAGAACTCCTAGCATTCCGTCTGGTCCTAGTTGCTCCCACTGACTCCTGCCTATTCGGCGGAGACCTGACGGTTTCTGCTGGATCGCGCCACCATTGCTGATTCATGTTTGGTGAAACTTTTGAACTGGATTGTTGGCATCCTGACACCACTGAACCGGCCTACTGGTATCCTGACAAATGGAGACTGGAATCTCCCCCAAAGAACTACTTCTAAACAGGTCCACATCCCCTTGTCCTATTTGCCATCTTTTAGCCTCTACCTTTGGATGGTGGGCTAGAAGGGAGCACAAAGCGTTTGAGAACCCTTATTGAAGTAGGCTTTGAAAAATCTAAGCCCACCCCTCTTCATGCTCTTGTTTTGCTTTCTGGTGATGAACTGAGCAGTTTCACTCCACCACACTCTCCTGTCTTGTCAAAGCCTGAAAGCAGTGGGTCTGCATAACCATGGACTGGACCCTCCAAAACCATGTGCCAAAGCAAACCGTCTCTCTTTGTGTGTCCATTAGCTCAGATATTTTGTTACAGTAGTGGTAGGATGACTAACACATGTATTCACTGAAGATTTCCTAACTTAACGTTCCAGTCTGAGCTCCAAGTACCCCTAACATCCTACAATTCCCACTCCCCCACCCCACCCTAGTGTCTCTACTTGAACGTAGACACCTCTCCTTAGATATTATCCAAGATATATCCTTGGATATATCTTCCTGGACTATGTCCCAAGGATCTCCCGGCCCCCCATAACTGCTGTATTTTATAGTCCTACTGCATCCTTTCTGTCTCATCTCAAGATAGGGAGAGAATACTCATGAGCTAAAGGTCAGATTATGTAACCTCTCTCTGAGCCCCATTTCAGAGAGAAAAGTAAAGCTCCTTGTAGTGATCTCCAAGAAGCAACACCTCTCCCTCATTCCTGCTGCTTGGTCCTCAGATTCTGTTCCAGACACAATATCCTCCCTACCATGTTGGGTAAATGGAAGTTCCCAGAAAAAAAGCTACACCTGTGTTAAAGATGCTACAAGGCTGATTGTCTGATTCAAGCTTCTTAAATGTGCAGAACTGGAACCAAAACCACTTGGGGCTATCCTTTACCCTCTTTAATAAACCACTGCATGTGTTACTTTGCTCTTACTGTGACTAAAAAAACACAACAACAACAACAAACTATGACAAAGTCAACTTACAGAGGGAAGATTATTTGGTTTTAAGGTTCCAGAGGGGTCAGAGTCTATCGTGACGCGGGGAGCGTGGCAGCAGAGGCAGGAAGCTGAGAAGTCACATCTTCAAATGCAAGCAGGGAGCAGAGAAAGTGAGCTGAAAGTGGGGCAGATGTGTGGACTCTCAAAGTCCATCCCCACAGTGATCTACTTCACCCAGCATGGTCCCTTCTCCCAAAGGTTCCACAACCTCTCCAAACAGCCCCTCCAACTGGAAACCAAGTGTTCTACTATGGAAGCCCAAGGGGGACATTTCTCATTCGCCATCACGGCTACTTAGTCCTCACCTTCTGTATCTAACCAATATTATTTCAGCTATTAGGGAAAGCCTTTGAATATGTCAACTTAGCAGGCCATAAACTTGTACTAACCCCGAGTGAAGTCTGTGGTCTATTCTGAAACAGCATCTGAGACATAGAGTCAAGAATCTCCGCTTTGTAATATGGTGTTCCCTATCAATGTGTTTGAAATTAGTAAGATATAGTGCAGATGATGCATGTATGTGCATGCATGTGTGTAGTGTGTGAGAGTATTGTGTGTATAGACGTGTGTGTGCTCATGTCACCACACTCAGCACTGTGTGTGTGTGTGTGTGTGTGTGTGTGTGTGTGTGTGTGTGATCAAACTTAGGTTCTCACATTTGACCAAGAGTTCAAATGGGAAGTCAGGACCTTACCAATTCTCTAAAACTCAGGAACTCAAGCTTTCTCTACCCTAGAGGCTGCCTCCCAGATGACCAAGTCCCCCCTGGAAGGAACTTTGAATATGAAAATTATGCTGGAGTAGGCTGGAATTCTTCATATAAATTCCAGGAAATCCAGGGGTTCTGGACACCACATGAAAACAGGAAAGTGGGAGCATCCCCCCCAACCCCCCCCCCAGCAACATGAAGCACATTTCACTTTCCTTTTGATTGGTAGGGATGAGGGTAGTTGTTGGAACGGAGACATCAGTTCTGCCCACCATTCCTGCAAGAGCCTCAGGTGGAGGTAGACATGGTGTCCACTGAGGCTGGAAGTGGATCTGGTGCTCACTGAAGCTGATAGAATCAGCTTCACAGTGGAGATAGAGATCCTACTGGCATGCAGAGATAAGAAAGGCAATCTGACACAGTGCTCTCAGTCAGAGATGTGGGGAGTTTGCCTGCTGGAGTCCATCACCTGGAGTTTTTCCTGGCTCCCAGGAGGAGAAAGCTTAGCTTTGCTAGTCACTGCCCCCCTGCCACAATACATACACATACAGCTACTCTGATTGTGGACAAGGAACCAAGCCATGAGCTGGAGAGATGGCTCAGCGGTTAAGAGCACCGACTGCTCTTCCAGAGGTCATGAGTTCAAATCCCAGCAACCACATGGCTCACAACCATCTGTAATGAGAAACAAATAAAGAACCTATTAGCCGGATTGAGCAGGACAGGAGCAAGAGGAAGAAAGGGAAGGAGGGTGAGGGGAGGGAAGACTTTAAAAAAAAGGGGGGGGGGAACAAGCCAATATCACTGTTCTCCTCATCCAGACAAGCTGTATGAGCAACAAGCAGAAACTGCCAATTTGAAACCAGGTCTCAGCCAGGTTTTATCGACTCCTTCCACACAATGAATGCCAGGTCTTCTGCATGCCAGAAATCTTGTAATCTCTGGGAATACCTTGGCCTTATATTCTAGTGTGGACATAAACTGGACATAGGACAAATAAATGGAGCAAGATGTGCATCGGGCCCAACAGCAGTAGGTGGAGAGAAATGGAGCTGGGACCCGGAAGCTGGAGCAAAGAAAGGGTGTGAGCAGAGGAGGGAGGGGTCAAGGTCAGAGTGACCCTCTGTGTGCTTTGTCTCCTATGATGGGTGTCCCCCTGATCCTAAAGCAGATCAAGAGTCACAGCGAATTCTGTCATTCCCCAAGTAGCCATGTCCAAGGCCCCTGCGTATTCTCAATAGCCTTTCTGGTCCAGAGGCTGTCTGATGCAGCCGTCCCCCACCCCCACCCCAAGGCTGCTGCCACTAGCTGCTCAGCTCTGCTTGTGTGTGTGTGGGGGGGTAGGTGAGCTAATTCACCCCTCACAAGGGCATACTTTCCTCAAGCTCCCTCTAAGAACTATGACCCCTAAAGTTCGAGAGGGCGGGGGGGAAGGGGTTCCTGTGTCAGTCTGCAGTGTTTTCTGAGCAGTCAACAAGCACCTCCGTTCTTGGTTCAGACCGGTTTCCAAAGCCCGCCAGCTGTAGCCTAATCTTATGTTCCCCCTGATTACTAGATTCTCTTCACCATTTCCCACCTACAACACTTGATATCATTCTAACGTGGCCCCTGCTCACAGGTTAGGCTCTGGCCCACCTTTCCTGGAACCCCTCTCTGCCCATAGAGACCCAAGAACCCCCTCTTCTTAGTCTGAGATAGCATACCCCATGTGCCCCACAATGCATGGAAAAATGTTTGTGTTTCACTGGAATCTGCAAAGGCTGCTGGAGTTCCTGCAGCCGTCCTGGGGAGAGTATCTCCTGTTTTTCATTTCTTCTGGCCGCCTCATGCTTGAGCACACAAAAGGTGTACCACAGACCCAGCTCTTTCCTCCCGGAGGAACAAACCCCTGCTTTGTCCACATCTCCTCCTCTGTGTTTGCGAAATGGAAAGCGGTTGGAAAATTCCAGCGCAGGAGTGTTCAGCCTAATTTCAGCCGTGTGAGTGGGAAGAAATTTGTTTTTCAAACATTAACATTTTCTCAGCTTTTCCTCCAAAAGCAGTCCACAACTCCCTGAGCATGTGCTTACAGGGGAAGGAGGCAGCCCGAGTCAGGGCGAAAGCTAAGCAGCCTGCAAAATGAAGCTGTATCAAAGGAGACGGGAAGCTCAGCACCTGTGGTCCTGGCTCGCTGCTTTGCAAAGGAAGCTTGATGCTTTTCCTGCATCTATTCTTCCTTAATGTCTACCCAAATTCACTCACTCGCTCACACACATAGTCACACACACAGACTCACGCTCATACATTCACTCACTCACTCACTCATTCATACACTCATTCATTCACTCACTCAGTCACACCTTCACACACTCGTTCATCCATACACTCATTCACTCACTCAGTCACACCTTCACACATTCACTCATTCATATACTTATTCATTCGCTCACACACACTCATTCACTTATTCACTCACTTTCACACACACTCACTACATACACACATACTCACATACACACACACTCACTTACATACACACATTCAATCACTCACACATATACTCACACACACACTCAGTCACACACATTCACTCATTTATACACTCACTCACTTATTCAATCATTTTCACACATCCTCACACATACTCACTCACACACACACACACACACACACACTCACACTCACTTATTCACTTACTCTCACACACTTTCATTCACTTATTCACTCACTCACACACTCATTCACATACACACACTCATACACATACTCACATACATACTTACAAACTAACACACACTCCACTTGCACACTTACACATTCATTCAGTCACATACATTCACTCATTTATATACTCATTTATGTTGCAGAAATTTTCCGGTTCAATTTCATCAGTACAGAGAGGGTCTGTGATTAGACAGGCAAATAGGGGGTGGAGCTAGAAGTGGTAGAGGAGGACGCTTGGTCACAAGAGGTAAGGGCTCAGGAGGTCAGAGAGATGGCGTCAGACGGTTTTTGGTTTTTTTTTTGTTTTTTTTTTTTTTTTTTTTTGGTGTTTTTAAAAGGTTGGCAATATTGGGATAAGGTGTTTACTGTATTAGCATCTTGTAATTGTGTTTATATTATTACATAAATCTGATTGGTTAATTAAGCCTTAAGAGTTTTGATTTACTTGGTTATTGGAATGTGGGTCTGCCAATTGCAGAGAGCTGACAGCCCATGGGTGTGTGGGGAGTGGCATGGTAGCGAGAGGAACTCGGGGTCCCCTGCCAGAGAGATGGCAAACAGAGGGACTGCCTAGTGAAATGGCCCAGTGGAGGCCCTATGGCCTTGCAGGGCTGGAGAGTTTGCAGGCCAAGAGACCAGCAACTCCAGAGAGTATGCGGGAATCAGGAGCCACCATGGAGAGTTGGCAGAGATTTATTTTTTTAAATATTTCCTGCAGCACACTTATCCAACTATTTTTACACATACACTCATTTATACACACATTCACACACATACTCATATACACACTCACTTGCACATTCACACACTCACTAAGTCATACTTATTCACTCATTTGTACATCCACATATCCACTCTCACACATATACTCACACACTCAGTCACTCACATACACATGCACAAATACAATTACTCATGCATTCACTCAGTTCCTCATTTGCATATACTCCCTCATTGACACACTTATCTCTCATTCACACACTCCCTCATTGACATACTAACCCACTCATTCACTCACACACTCACTTAGACATTCATTCATTCATTCTCTCATTTGTCTGCTCACTCATTCACTAACAGTGACAGAAAGTCAAACATGGCTGGCAGCTTTTAGCATGGCTCCCTGTGGGCCTCACTTCTGGTTTCTATCTTGCACAATCCTCTCCCCTTGAAAACCCACTGCACCGAGAATCATGTTCCTAATAAAAAGAAGACAGTGAAAGTGACAGATTTGTGATCATAAGGCATTGCTAGTGATACTAATTTCAACTTAGTTAAAACTACAAGGTTGTGCACCACATGAAGCCAGCAATGAGGTATAATAGCCTGACAGGCCATAGGACCTGTTACCTCAAAGAAGCTTAATAGTTCAGACCCATGTCATATTTCTAATATGTGAAAGAACTACTTCTCACACCTCGAAGAACATCCTGTATATTCTAGAAACAACTTAATGAGATTTCTGACTTCCTTCAGGCAGCCACCAATCCCAAAACAACTTGGATCTTCCTATGGGGGTGGAGAGGGATCACAAAAAGTCCAAGTTCTCCTGCACTTAGCAAATATTTATGAAACCCTCTAGTAAGTGCCAAAGGTTGTTCTATCTGTTGGGGATACAGCCAGTAATAAACACACAGTAGTCTCTGGTCGTGCCCAAGTTGTGTCTAAATTGAGAAGAAAACAACCAACAAACAGCTGAGATAAAATCTCACAGAAAGGCAATCGGTTGACACAGGAGAAAGTGGGCAGGCACAGAACAGGGACCCCTGGTACCTTAGTCAGGGTTTTACTGCTGTGAACAGACACCATGACCAAGGCAACTCTTATAAGAACAACATTTAATTGGTTCTGGCTTGCAGGTTCAGAGGTTCAGTCCATTATCATCAAGGCAGGAACATGGCAGTATTCAGGCAGGCATGGTGCAGGAGGAGCTGAGAGGTCTACATCTTCATCTGAAGGCTGCTAGCAGAACACTGGCTTCCAGACAGCTAGAACTAGGGTATCAAAGCCCACACCCATAGTGACACACCTACTTCAACAAGATCACGCCTCCTGATAGTGCCACTCCCTGGGCCAAGCATATTCAAACCTCCACAGTCTCCCAGGGAACACTTTCTGAATCTGAACCCATCAACCACGACAGTGTGTTCCCTATAAACAGGATAGAGACAAGGACTAACTCTAGCAAGAAAACCTGTATTGACACAATGCATTCCCATTCTTAACTCATCTGTCAGACCTTTTGGAACTGACCTACCAGGAATCCAGTGGTACAGAGTCTTTCCCCCTGTATCTTCATCCTCTGTCTGGACAATGTCACTCAGACACTTAATCCCAGGTGGCAGGGTTGAAACAGGAGGGCCATTCAACTGCATCCCACTGACACCATTGAGAAGAGAGGGTAGTTGGGTGGTGTTGGGGCATGCTTTTAATCCCAGCACTAGGGAGGCAGAGGCAGGTGGATCTGAGTTCCAGGCCAGCCTGGTCTACAGAGTTCCAGGATAGCCAGAGATAGCTACACAGAGAAACCCTGTCTCAAAAAAAAAGTGTAACATGTTTGTATTTGTGGGAGGGCTCACACATGTGAGTGTGCAGGGGTGTGCACCTGTGCACAGCATGAGGGTCTCCTCTATGGCTTTCCATATTCTTCACTTGAGACAGGGTCTCTCACTGAACTAGACACTCTCTGTTTCGGTTAGGCTGGCCAGCAAGCTCAGTATCCTCCTGTCTCTGCTCCACACCACTGCCAGGGTTACAGACAAGCTCAGACAAGCCGTGCTTTTTTATGTGAATGCTGGGAATTCACACTCACATCCAGGCCCTATACTTGCAGAGCAAGAACTCTTACTAGCTAAACCATCTTCCCTGACTCAGATTTAAAACGGCTTGTTCTGGGGCCGGGGAGATGGTTCAGTTATAGAGCTTGCTGAGCGAAGATAAGTTTAGAAGAAGTTCAGCACTACTTTCATCAGAACAGCTGAGAGCATAAGACCTGTAATTCCGGGGGGGGGGTGTTGGGGGGAAGGGGGGGTGTTGGGTAGCAGGGAATTGAATGAGCCCTGGAGTTTTCAGTCTAGTCAAATTGGTAAACTCCAGGTTGAGTTGACACCTACCTCCACACAGATGCACACACACAGATACACACACATGCACCCATCCACACACATACAAAGGCATTTTTAGAAATTTAAAAATTGCTGGGCATTGGTGGCACATGCCTTTAAATCCCAGCATTTGGGAGGCAGAGGCAGGTGGATTTCTGAGTTCAAGGCCAGCCTGGTCTACAGAGTGAGTTCTAGGACAGTCAGGGCTACACAGAGAAACCCTGTCCTGAAAAAACAAAAAACAAAAAAAAACAACAACAAAAAAAAGAAATTTAAAAAATCACAGAAAATATTTAAATTCAAAATTATATGTGTGTGTGTGTGTGTATTTTATTTGTTGTACTGTGTTGTGCCAGCATCTCATGCAGTCCAAGATGGCAACCTTACCCAGCTTCAAAATGTCAAAGACATAGAAAATGTATGGTGGCAGTTCCAAGTTGCTATTTAATGTGCTTGTATTATAAGAGATAAAGCCAATCCCTGACCTATGGGGATTACACAGACATACAAGACAGTCAAAGCATGCTGTCCAATATCCCACTATATCCTGGTCTAATATACATGGCCAAAAAATAAAGATGCAAAAAATTATCTCATTTAAAAATTTCAAGAAGGATTTATATTTAACAAGTGTGGCAAGGTGAGATTCCTTTTTTCTTAAAATATTTCTAGAACTATTTTTTTTGTTTGTTTGTTTTTTGTTTTTCAAGACAGGGTTTCTCTTTATAGCCCTGACTGTCCTGGAACTCACTCTGTAGACCAGGCTGGCCTCAAACTCAGAAATCTGCCTGCCTCTGTCTCCTGAGTGCTGGGATTAAAGGCATGCGACACCACTGCCCAGCATTAGAACTATTAACTTATTAAAGAACTACTAACTTACTAAGGAACTGGTCCTTTACCAAATCATTGCCCTAAAATATTCTTCTGTGCCTGTGAATTTAGTTCAGTTAGTAGGGTACATTCTCAAGACCCTGGGTTCAGTCCCCAGCACTGTCTAAACCAGGCATGGTAGCGCACACCTCTAATCCCAACACTGAGGGAGTAAAGCCAGAAGAATAAATAGTTCAGTGTCATCCTCAGTACCTAATGGAGTCTGAGTCCAGTCTGGGCTACATGAGTCTCAAACATTTTTTTTTCTCTATATCATCGTACAAGAGGGAGATGGGGCCACTGACAAAGCCATGCAAGATTGTCAGCCTCAGCTGCTTCTGCTTCATGAGAGACTGGATGCTTTAGTAGTAGTAGAAGTGGTAGTAGTAGTAGTAGTGGTAGTGGTAGTGGTAGTGGTAGTAGTAGTAGTGGTGGTAGTAGCAGTGGCACTGGTAATGGTAGTAGTAGTGGTAGTAGTAGTAGTGGTAGTGGTAGTAGTGGTAGTGGTAGTGGCAGTAGTAGTAGTGGTAGTAGCAGTGGCACTAGTAGTGGTAGTAGTAGTAGTGGTAGTAGTGGTAGTATCAGTGGCACTGGTAGTGGTAGTAGTAGTAGTAATAGAGTAGTAGTAGTAGTAGTAGTAGTAGTAGTAGTGGTAGTAGCAGTGGCACTGGTAGTGGTAGTAGTAGTAGTACGCATATTTGTGGGGGACGGTGTTTATGCATGTGCCATTGTATGTCTGTGGAAGTCACAGGACAACTTTTGGGAGACAGTTCCTCCCTTCTACCATGTGGGTCCTGGGACTGGAACTCAAGGGCCGTTCCCTGCTGAGCCATCCCCCTGGACCAGAGGCATCCTGTTCTTGCAGTTGCTCCAGGCAGATCGTCTTTGGATTATGTGTTAGCCACTCTGACCCGTTCCCCTCCTGCTTTGAGTCACTACGTTGTTTCACTAAGACATACAGCAGGGTAGAAAGCTGTGGACTCCAGTTCTGGACCCAAGCCTTACTTCGTGGCTTTGATCGAGTTGCTCGGCTTCCCTGTGCTTCCTTATGTTCATCTGAAAAATCGAAATACCTAACAATGGTTTATTCACGCTCCACCCCACCCCACCCCCAAATCTTCCACCCCACCCCGCTCTTTCTTTTCCACTTTCAGGAGCCTGGGTTTAGAGGACAACCTCAAAGATCCCTTCTGCCCCTTCTACTGACTGACCTTCTTGGACCTTGTGGTGGTAGTGGTAGGGGGCACGTACTAGGTATGAGGTCTATGGTGGCCTCTGAAAAGCCAGCTTACTGGCTCTCACTACTCCTATGACTTCTCAAGCTTCTAGACTCAGAAGTGACACTTTGTATTCTCAGCTTATTTATTCTTGGAGAGGTTAAATTGTGGGTCACTTGTCCGAGGTTGCCCAGGGAGTAAGCGTTCCATCTCCCTCTAAAAAAACAAAACAACCAAGAAGGCCGGGAAAATGGCTCAACAAGTAAAGGCACCTGGCAACAAGACAAACATCCTGAGTTCAATTCCAAGGATCAACATGGTGGGAGGAGAGAGCTGATTCCCATAAACTATCTTCTGATCTCCATGCTTGTACTGTGGTGCACATGCACATGTACAAACATGCACACCCATGCATGCACCCATGCATGCACACACACTAAATAAAAAAGTAATAATTTTTATTTATTTATTTATTTATTTATTTATTGGTTTTTTGAGACAGGGTTTCTCTGTATAGCCCTGGCTGTCTTGGAATGCACTCTGTAGACCGGGCTGGCCTCAAACTCAGAAATCCACCTGCCTCTGCCTCCCAAGTGCTGGGATTAAAGGCATGTGTCACCACTTCCGGGCATAATAATTTTTTTTTATTTTAAATTGGTTTTTCAAGACAATGTTTCTCTGTGCAGCCTTGGCTGTTTTAGAACTAGCTCTGTAGACCAGGCTGGTCTTGAATTCACAGAGCCACCTGCTTCTGCCTCTATCTCCTGAGTACAGGGATTAAAGAAGTTTGCCACCACACGTGGCTTAATTTTTTTTAATGGTATGTGAATGATGAATTACCCCAGTCCCATATTAAGTGCTTAAGAAGGTACTTAATATAGGGCTTTGGTTGATTGTTTAGCAGGTACAGTGCTTGTTGAGGACATGAGCTGGGAACCCAAGGTCTCTCATAAAAACTAAGTATAGAGGCATGTATATCTGCAACCTCAGTATTTGGGACAGAGACAGGTGAACCCCAGCACTCATATCGCATCTCACAACCGTCTGTCACTACAGTTCCAGGGCAACAGGCATCCTCTCCTGGCCTCCCAGAATACCAGACATGCATGCAATACCCACAAACAAACATACCTACAGGCAAAACACCCACACATAAAACATAAATAAATAAATAAATAAATATTTTTTTTAAAAGAGTGTTTTTGCTGGGTGTGTGTACCTTTGACTCCAATACTTAGGAAGCAAAAGTATGCAGTGAGACGCTATCTCAAACAAATAAACAAACAAACAACAAAACCAAAACCAAAACCAAACCCTCCCTCTTTATTGGAATATAGTTATATAACTCTACACAATTGCCAAAGTTCATCAAACCCTACACTAAAATGGTCAGATCTCATGATTTTCTATTATTACATGCTTTTATATTAGATTCTATCATATTACAAATGAAGCTTTGACACTGTCCAAGCGTCACACTAATGATCCTCCTGTCATCGCTCCCCTCGCCTCTCCTCCTCTGTCACCTCTCCTCACGTCTAACTTTCCAGGGACAAACCCCCTCTGCTTCTCCCAGATCAATGTCTCTGTTGAAGTTCCAGATTCCAAGTCACTTCCAGTGCCATTCACTTTGAATACAGTCTGAGTTTGAGAGAATAGCTGCCTGTCTTAGCCAGGGTTTCTATTCCTGCACAAAACATCATGACCAAGAAGCAAGTTGGGGAGGAAAGGGTTTATTCAGCTTACACTTCTACATTGTTGTTCATCACCAAAGGAAGTCAGGATAGGAACTTGCATGAGGCCGGAACTTGGAGGCAGGAGCTGAAGCAGAGGCCATGGAGGGATGCTGCTTACTGGCTTGCTTCCCCTGACTTGCTCACTTGCTTTCTTATAGAACCCAGGACTATCAGCCCAGGGATGGCACCATCCACAATGGACTGGGCCCCCTTCCCACCCCCCATCTTGATCATTAATTGAGAAAATGCCTTACATCTGGATCTCATGGAGGCGTTTCTTCAAAGGGAGGCTCCTTTCTCTGTGATAACTCCAGCTATGTCAAGTTGACACACAAAACCAGCAAGCACACTGCCAAGGGGTTTGAATATTCAAGTTGGAGAGCTAGGCCCTGTCATGTCTTCTGCACAGAGTTAGCCAAGGCCCAGACTTCATGTGGCCATCACCGTTCGCTCACCCTCTCTGGAAACACCTTGAATTCTCTACTAAAATGATAGGTTTGTTTGTTTGTTTGAGACCAGGTTTCTCTGTATAGCCCTGGCTGTCATGCCAGGGCTTACTCAGTAGACCAGGCTGGCCTCGAACTCAGAGCCTCCTGAGGGGTGAGATTACAGGTCTGTGCCACTACTGTCCAGCAATGATAACTTCTTTACTCCAATTCATCTACTCCCTAATTTCTTTTTGAAGTGAGTCTCATATCCTCACACATGTGGCTTCTTTTCTGCAGAAACCTGCGGTCTCTTCACTCAGAAGAGTGTTTCTCAGAAACCGTTTTTTCTGAGTCTGTCAGGACTACCTGTGGAGTCTCCCTGGCATATCCCATCAGCGCCTACACAACACACCGGGAGGAACTCTGTACAAAGCCAGGCCTTATCTTGTCTGCCGAGAGACTCCAGCCAGCCGCAGTCCCAGTCCAACCTGGCTAAACAACAGAGCTCTTCCAAAGAGGTTGAAAGGGGCTCAGCCCTCAGGAGGTGGCCACAGCCTGAGGGAAGCAAAGGGTGTCTTCACATGTGCATGCGCTCCAAGTATCCAGGAGGGTCAGCTTGCTCCTGTGTTTTATTGAAGAGAAGCTGTATTTGTAGGCAGTGTCACGAGTTCCCTGAGTCGCAGGTTCAGCCCTAGGCTTCTAAAATTTCAGTCCTGTTGGACTCTTTCTTTCCACGGTTATACCTTTGGCCTCAGAATTCTGGAGACTCCGAGCGGGTACCATACCTCTGTGGTCCCAACTCTACAGAAGGGCCTCATTCCCAGGCCTGTCCTTGGCAGACCGATGGGAACCAGTTCACACTTGGAAAGCAAGCTCTAAGGCGGTAGAACCAGCCCAACCACTCTGAACTTGTCAGCTTTCTGCCCTGACAAGGCCTAGAATGAGCTAGCGCAGTGGGCAAAAGGAGACTGCCCGGGAGGACGAGCGGAGCAGAGCCTTCACACAAAGCAGAGAACAGCAGAAACAAACCCTGCCCTCAGCCAAAGAAGGCCTAAAGGCCTCTCTGGACTGGAACATCCTGGAAAGCCGGAAGCGGATAAAAGCAGCTCCCACTTTCTCTCCACTGTTGGGTGTCCCTGGGGAGGACAAGGCCCTAACTCAGCAAAGCCCCAGACAATCTCCGGAAATGGAGGCGCCGGGTGCTAGGAAGGGGGAAGGGGTGAGAGGGGACTGCAAACAGGAAGGCTGATCAAGCTCTCCAAGGTACCCTCCTTCCGGTGTAAAGAGGCAGACAGACATCTCAGCCATGCCACTCCAGAGCCTTTGCAGTGCTGAGGGCTGCCCCGCATTCCCAGCATGCCCCTCTCCTGTTTCAGCTATCTCCCATCTTGCTCCCACATCTGTCAGCCCAGTTCCTACATCTATCAACTCAGTTTCCAGAAGATTCGAAGCTCACTCCCTTCACCAAAAGCACCGATAAGAAACGACCTACGTGTTCTCCTCACTGTCCCTGAAGCTCAGTCATGGCCTTATTCTGTTTTTTTTTTTCCTGAGAGACTCATTACTATTGCCTGACACGAGCTTTCCATTACTGCTAAAGCCATCACACTCGGGTGTGCATGCACTCGCCTGTGTGTGTGTGTGTGTGTGTGTGTGTGTGTGTGTGTAATGAACCCCTAAGACACACTTGTCTCCCAGTGCCCAGTTGCTTCTCCAGGCATTTACATGGATGCTGAGATTGCTGAACTCATGCAATCATGCAATAATGCTTTTGTGTGGAGATTTTACCTCCTAAGCCATCTCCCAGGCCCTAAATGCCTCCCTCTCAAAGAGGATCAGGCAGCCAAGAGTCAAATTTGAGGGAAACTGTAACCATGAAAGACAGAGAGCCAAACAAACAGAAACAAGTGAACGCCTAGGAGACCCAGGCAAGGTGGAAGCCAGGAAGAACGAAGAATTTCTACTAGACTTTCAACTCCCAGAGGACTAAAGATGAGTTAGGAAACAAGAAGGTAATGTAAGGAAAGGGGGATCGAACAAGAACTATTCTAAAAGTTTAAAGCAATAGCAAAATACAGAAAGGTTGAAGTAAAAGACAGAAAACGTCTAAGGAAAGAAAGACACCAGGTTAGGAAAAAAAGACTTACAAGTTAGTCGATCATTTTTGGAAGTTTTGACATCCAAATTACTGAACTCCCTGAGGAGAAAAGGAAGCAACACAACCAACCATATGTGGCAACTTGTACTATATCAACCCTATAATCCTGTCACTACGGAGGCGGAGGTAGGAGGATC
The DNA here is from genome assembly GCA_036184795.1 of Tokudaia tokunoshimensis. Classification (NCBI taxonomy): domain Eukaryota; kingdom Metazoa; phylum Chordata; class Mammalia; order Rodentia; family Muridae; genus Tokudaia; species Tokudaia tokunoshimensis. Next base: position 103,829,932 of record BTHU01000008.1, read on the forward strand.
TCTGAGTTCAAAGCCAGCCTGGTCTGCATATCAAGCTTCAGGACAGCCAGAGCCACAAAGTGAGACCCTACGAGAGAGAGAGAGAAAGAGAGAGAGAGAGAGAGAGAGAGAGAGAGAGAGAGAGAGAGAGACAGAGACAGACAGAGAGAGACAGAGACAGACAGAGAGAGACAGAGACAGAGACAGAGAGAGACTGACAGAGAGAGACAGACAGAAACAGAGAGAGACAGAGAGAGAGAGACAGAGAGAGGAAGGAGGAGGAGGAGGAGGAAAAGGGAGAAGAAACCTGTATGAGACAGTTCCAAAATGCTTAGGAACATGAAGTACCAGATGAAAGGGATCATTTAAGGGCCAGAGCAAAAGATCAAAGCACCGGAAGACATGCCATACACATTCCGGGGCTCCAGATGTGTAGAGAAATCCTGAAGGCTTCAGGGGAGGAGAGAGTATTTTACGCACAGGGATCTGCAGCCAGGATCGTGTTTTTCTCAGTGGCAGCAATGGGAGGAAGACAGTGAGGTACTCTTTCTAAATACGGAGGGAAGATGATTTCCAACCTAGACTTCTATACCCGGCCACACCTCAGCTGGGATCAACTGTGTGAGGATAGAGTCAAAATACCTTGGGGGCAGAAGAGAGGGTTCAGCAATTAGAGCACTTGCTGGACTTGAATAGAGGGCCTGAATTCTGTTGTCAGCGCATACATGAAGCAGCTCACAATCTGCCTGAATCTCCAGCTCCAGGGGATCCAATGCCCCTTTCTGCCTCTACAGACAGACAGACAGACAGACAGACAGACAGACAGACACACACACACACACACACACACACACACACACACACAAGTAGAAGTATACTTATTTATTTGTTTTATGTGTATGGTTTTTATATGTATGGTTGGTGTGGTTTGAATAAGAATGGTCCCCACAGACACGAATCTGAATGCTTAGGGAGTAGCCGCAGAGGGTATGGCCTTGATGGAGGAAGCGTGTCACTAGGGGTGGGCTTTGAGTTTGGTTTAGTTTAGTTTTTTTTTTTTTTGAGACATTGTTTCTCTATGTAGCCCAGGCTATCCTGGAACTCATTCTGTAGACCAGGCTGGCCTGGAACTCACAGAGATCCACCTGTCTCTGCCTCCCGAGTGCTGGGATTAAAGGCAGGTACCACCACTGCCTCCAGGACCACCCAGCTGGCTTTGGGGTTTCAAATGCCCAAGCCAGGTCCAGTGGCTCTCTCCTGCTGTCTGCAGATTCAGATGTAGAACTCTCAGCTCTTTCTCCAGCATCATGACCGCCGTCCATGCTTCCCACCATGATGATACTGGACTGAACCCCTGAACCTGCAAGCCAGCCCAATGAAATGTTTCTGTTTTTAAGAGTTGCCACAGTCACACTGTCTCTTTACAGCAATAGAAATCCTAACTAAGACAGTTGTTTTGCCTGGTCCCTGAAGAGTTCAGAAAAGGGCATCAGGTTTCCTGGAATTGGAGTTACACATGGTTATGAGCTGCCATGTGGGTGCTGGAAATAGAATCCCAGTCTTCATGAATAGTAGCCAAGTGATTTTAACTGCCAATTGACCTCTGCAGTCACACTTCCTCCAACAAGGCCATACCTTCTAATGCTACTCCCCAAGCATTCAAATACCTGTCTGTGGGAGCCATTCTTACTCAAACTACAGCAACCATACATATAAAATAAATAAATAAAAAGTATACTTTTATTTATTTGTGTGTGCTTAAAGATCTTTTGAGTCAAGAACAGCGTCTTTAAAATTTGCTATCTGGGGGCTAGAGAGCTGGCTCAGAGGTTAAGAGCACTGGCTGTTCTTCCAGAGGTCTGAGTTCAATTCCCAGCAACCACAGGGTCTCTCATAATCATCTATACCTGGGGATCTGATGTTCTCTTCTGCCAGGTAGCATATATGCAGGCAGAATGCTGTGTATATATGATAAATAAACAAACTTTTAAATTTGCTCTCTGCAAGTCGGTTTTTAGGGATCCTACAAGACAGCGAATCCAGAAAGATGAACACAAAGAGTCCAAGAAACACAGGACCAAAGAGAAGTAAATTAAGGGGAACCCTGAAATAACGATGACGGGGGAATCTCAAGAATACTGTTGGCTAGAACCACTATCTACACTCTCCAGGGAGGGTACCATCAAGACTGAGCAGGCCTGACTTTGAAGTGGCAAAGCTTTGAAACCTCAAAGCCTGCCTAGAGTGACATATTTCCTCCAGTAAGGCCACACCTTCTAAACATGCCCAAGTAGCACCACCAACTGGGGCCCAAATACTTAAACACAGGAGCCTTTGGGGTCCATCCACATTCAACCCACCAGAGATGGAAAGTCCTTTAGCTCATATGAGGCCTCTCAGTGGGTGCTCAGGAAATATTTGAACATATATATGAGATTTGTGACAGAACAGATACCCGGGAGGGTGAGCAGGTGAGTGGCTATGTTTCCTAAGTATCAACGCTCTTTGTGTTAAAGGCTGTGTTCCCTCGAAGACCACAGAAAGCCCAGGAGAGGCTGAGATGGGAGAAAAAGCAAAACTCAAAACTGAAGCTATTAATCTGTTTTCTAAAAGACATGGGTGGTGGGAATGGTGTCACACATTTAATTCAGCACTTGGAGGCAGAAGCAGGTGGATCTCTGTAAGTTTGAGACCAGTTTCATCTATTTAGTAAATTCCAGGCCAGCTGGAGCTACACAGTGAGACTGTATTTAAAAAAACAAAAACAAACAAACAAACAAAAAACCTTGGCGATGTCTATCCCTGAATGAAACCTTGTCCCAAACACTACCCTGTCACCAACACCCTACCTCAGATCCAAGACACACCCTCAGAGCACTTACCCCAACAGCTGAGATGCCCAACACTAGGGGGCGCTCTTCCATCACAGTGGCCCTGTCTTCCTCCCTCCCCTGGGCAAAAGCAGAGGAGCCCTTTCCTATAAAGACTGAAAACCCAGAAACTCCCCATGTTGGATGTAGCTTCTTGTCAGGACTAGAGTCTTGCTGAGCATCAATGGCCCATCCACTAACTCAGCATACACCATTCTTAGTTTCACAGAAAAGGGAGATGTCAGGGGCTAACTAAATTAATGTCGTAGTTCACGGCCTGAAGGTGGCAGCTCTGGACTCCCCCATCCTCTATGTGACAGCTTTCTTGAGGAGAATAAGCTAAAGGGTATCCTTCTGCAGTTTCTTCTTATATACCAACATCCATTTGACATGTCTTCCATGCGGAACTAGGTTCAAGGTTGGTCTGGCCACATGTGGCCCCTCACAGGGAAGGTAATGGAGCAGTGGGCACAGCTCCCCTCTCCTTACCATGTCCATGGATAACCCCACTCCTGCAGCATCACCAGATTGAAGGCCCACAGAGGATGGCCAGAGGCTCAAGGAGTACACGCAGCCCGGAAAGTCCTGCTCCTTCGGTTGTAGGAAAGCCCCTCATACCTTCACAGACATGGGGCCTTAATTCACAAATGCTCCATCTTTTGAGAACTTAAGCCCAAGGACACAGCCTCTTCCCAGCTACCCTGTGTGAGCCTGCTGGTCTGAGGCCTGGGAAGAAGAGGAGGAGGTCACAGTGATAGTAGACACAGTGGGCTCAGGAGATATAATCTAAAAGTGGAGGTAGGGGCCGTGAGGATGAGCAGAGGGTGTGCAGAAAAACACAGACGGCTCTTGCTTGGCTCTTCCACCACTGGAACAGCGAAGGGTTGGTATTTTCATCTCCGTGGTGCTTACATCAGCTCTTTAAGTGGTTTGTTTCTGGCCCTGGATTCTAGTAGGCTTCCTGTTCCCATAACCTGTCAAGTAGAGTGTCAAGGGAAGCTGGGAAGGGGAATTTCACAACTAGCTGGTTTCCTTTGATGTTGTCACTGGAGCCCAGACTCCCTCCCCCACCAATCAACCATTTGGGAAGTAAGGAAGACTGTCTCTTCTTGGTAGCTCAAGGCAGGGGGCTCTGCAGAGGATCTACCCTCACATTCCAACAGGGGGCTGGGAGGTGCAGCTGCCTGGTCAGTATGAGGAGGGAGGAGGGTATGGGTATTTGAACAATTTGCTAAGCCCAGAACGCACCTCTGATGCAGCCACAACCCAGTGGGCTGAGCTCTCCAAAACAAGGGCTTTCTCTGAGAACTGGGTCAGCTTTGCAGCTTTCCCTGGGCAAGATTCCAAACCCAGCAAGTCCCAGAGTCATCTGGGAGGAATCGTTACCTGCAGGGGGTGGGGAGAATCAGGGAGAGAGAGACCGAGGTTGAGTTAGGAAGCCTCTGCCTCTCTACTTGAGTCCTTTCTCCCCGTTCTCACTGAAGATTGATGTGCAAGCAGGCTGGCCACCCCGGGGCCCACCTGTGTATAAGCTCCCCCTGGCATATTTGAGATGAGGCCCCTTCTCACTCCAGCACCCTAGAGACCCAGGTGCGGCTGCCAGCTCAGGCAGATTCCACTGAGGCCCCAGGCCTGACCCTGCCTGAGAGGCCCCGCCCTTTATCCTTCTCGCAAAGAGAAAAAATAAATGCTTATAAATTCTGAGACTCCCTCTCCCCACTCTGTCCCTTTGACCTACGTACATAACCTGATGCAGGGCTTGTCTTGGTCTGAAGAAGGCTCACCCACCCCCAAAATGAACCTTTGGATTCTAGCTGCCTTAAACTGGCCCCTTCCTCCAACTATCTCAGGAATGCTTGTTCCTCAAACATCTTGTTAGGTGTCCCTTCAAGCACCAGTGAACCCCAGGACTGCGCCATATGGCCTTTTCCCTGATTTTGTAACTCAGAGCGTATGTGCCCGCACCTACTCTTGTAAGTGTCTCCACCAAGGGTTTCCAAAAATGTTGTCCATAAAGTGAGGACACCTGGGAACCTCTTCTCTAGTCTTTGCCATGAGGCCCCTACCTACTGCAGCTACAGGGGACACGGTGTGCGAGCCACGGTTTCTCTTTGTAAAGGTAGCCTTCAGCTTGGCATATTTGTTATTTTCTCAGACACAATCAGGATCTAAAATGAAATGTTTGGATTTCAAGTAAAACATATATACATTATTTTTTTGTTGTTTTTAGACTTTTATTTATTTTATCTTATATGTATGAATGCTTGGCTTGCATGCAGGATCGAACACCGCGTGGGAGCCTGGTACCAGCATAATTCAGAATTGCCTATCAGATCCCCTGGAACTGGAGTCACAGATGGTTGTGAACCACCAGGTGGGTGCTGGGACCCGAAGGCACATCCTCTGTAAAGGCAGCAAGGGTGGTTAAGGACCCCCCCCCTTGCTACTAAGGACCCCCTACTTCTAAAGGAAAGCTTTATGCAAAACTAGCCACATCCCTGGCTATTGAGTTTGAAAGGTTTCTTGTCCTTGGACCCTGCAAACAAACTTGGAACTTGAGAACGCTGAGGAAAGGAGAGGAGGGCCTGGCCAGCCTGCAGCAGAAATGATTCTAGGTGGATGGGACTGAGGAATGCGTGCCCACGGGAGCTCTAACCAGAGGAGAGGGGGAGGGGAGTCGGAGCAGCTAAGCTGGAGGAGACTTCTGGGGAGGTAGAAGAAGGGTCCAGATGAGAGAGAAAAGTCGATTCCACCCCAAAGTAGAACACCAGAAGCCAGAGAAGCAGAAGACAAAGAGGGTGGGCTAGGTGTAGACGAGGTGGAAAAGACATTGGAACTGGGGACAGGTAGGTGGAAGCAGACTCTCTGGGCCTGCCTTGTCAGGTTAAGGGAGCCCGGATTCCGAAGACCAAGAAATGAGACCTGGCTTCATGAGCTACTCTCTGTGTGACCCTAGGTAAGTTGCTTAAACTCTCTGAGCTTTGGTTTCTTATTTATTACAGAGACGGTGAGTGCACCCAAGGTAGACTGGAATCGGATGGCCCAGTAAAAAGCAAGTGGTTAACCCGCCGTGTGCTTGGCTTAAAGATGAGCGAAGTCAGGAAGGAGTTGGACCGAGTGCCCAGTGAGTGGCTCATTCATTTGGGTAGTGGGTTAAATCCACCAGATTTTCAACCCAGATTCACACACTTCCTGTAGAGGGAGGATCTAAAAGAGCCGGCGAAGGTGTTTGTAAACAATAAAGGTGCAATTCAAAGTTTGCCGCTGGGGGGTGAAATAGTAGGGGTTAGGAAAGAGGCTGGGCAGCTGCGGGCCGAAACATAGGTTCGCCTGCAACTCGGTCAAAGCTGGGCGGATGTGAACTACTTCGCAGTCCTCCCGCCTTCTCCAAAACGCCACAGACCCCTCCTGCAGCCACCATAGGAGCGTGCGAGGCTTATCCCGGGAAGTCGTCCCTCGGCGCCTGTAGGAATGACGAGTGAGAACCGGGTGCGGACAGTGGTGGAGCGATCTTGGGACGAGTTGGTTAAGACACCCCCCAACAGCTAGGACACAAAGCAAGGGGCAGGGAATGCCGCACGGCCGCCAGAGCCCAGGGTGGCAAGGGGACAAGGCTGAGGCCAGCCCAGCGGCCAGCCGCAGCGCCGCCTCCCGGGAGGAAGGCGGGGGCTGGGCCGGGGAGCGGAGGGAGGCGGAGAGCGGAGGAGGGCGGCGCGCTGAGAGGTTATTTGTGGTTCGCTTTGATCCCGAGGGGGAACCTGAAACTCTCACATTCCTGGCATAGCAGCCGCCTCCAGCGCGGGCTGACCTAGAGGCTGCGCACTGGGGCGCGAGCGAGCAGATCGGCGGCGCCACCGACGAGTGCGCACCTCCGTAGCCGACCGTACCTAAGCCGAACCGGGTCTGCGTGCGCCGGCAGCCGCGGGCCGCAGCGGTAAGCAAGGTGCCCGGCGTTCTGGGCAGTGCGCGAGGCCGGCGGGGACGCTTTCCAGCGGAACCCCGACACCGCGATCAGCCTGACCCTTTCTGGAGATCGGAGCTGGGGTGGACGAGCCTCCCCGGGAGCGGGGAGGGGAGACTGCACCCTTTCGAGGATCAATCCTGGGTGTGTGTCTAGCCTAGGCTGCCCGCGCTTTTGTGGGGGTGAGGACACGATTCTCCGACCCACTGGGGCTGGAGGAAGAACAGAGGATCAGTGTTTGGGAGTGTGCGTCTCGCGTACGGTGCAAGTGAAGAGCTGTGGTAGGGCATATCTTGCTGAATTACGGGGTCGCCGTGGCTGCTTTGTCTAGATTGGGGATACAGGTGGCTTTTACTCTCAGCTAGCTCAAGAATTCCTCTTTGTCTTCCTTGGAAAATCTTCTCCGGAGCCACGAACTGGCTCTCACTTAGAAAGAATGCAGCCTGCTGTCCAGTCCGGTGACGTCAGCGCTGAAGTATTTGGAAAACAAAGAGGGTTGGGGAGAGAGGCGGACCCGCGATGCTTAAAAAGACCTTTCGCGGTTGCGGGTTTTGCTCGCCTGGGGCACTCGGGCAGCCACCGGTGCTAGTAGTGGTCCGCCTCGGTAGAAGGTGGGTAACGCTGGAACCCTGGCCTGGCCTGGCTGACTTAGAGACTACCGTTGGTTCCTTTTGCTGGAGGGAGCTCAGGCCAAGGCCAGAGACGCATGTTTGCTTAGAAAGGTGGCTGGTTTTCCGAGTGCAGCGCTCCAGAGCAGCCCAGGTACAACGCCCGCGTAAGGAAGCTGATTTTTAGTAACTGCTCATATAAGTATTTGAAAGATCGTGCATCTAGGGGATTAGATTGTGATGTTTGTGCGATGAAAGGCCTCGGAAATGTTCCGTGCTCCGGGAGCCTGCCTCATAGTTGGCGCGCCTGGAATCTGCCGGGAAGGCTCAGCATTCCTTCTGGCCGCTCCCGGATCCTCCTTAGCGGGAGTCAGCCCAGACGGTGATTAACTTAGGAAATGCCGCGTAGAAAAGGCTGCGTGCGAACAGACTCCTCAAGTCTTACACATGGTAGGGTGCAGTTGGGGTAGATGGGGGGATTAGTTGCCGGCTTGGGTGTCCTCAGGGCTCATTATCCCGCTCCTCCCCAGCTCTGCCAACAGAGTTGGTGATTCCCAAACTGAGGTAGGACACTGGGGGCTGGCATTATGTCACAGAAAGGGGCCACCATCACCCCTTCCTTCGTCTTCCCCCTCGTCTCATTACCCCATCAACTGGCATAGGTGGTTGTTACTAATATCAACGGAGATACAGAGCGACCATCCCCTGTGTGCCTGTCGGGTACAAGTAGGGGTTTTTCTAAGTAGCAAATGTGTGTGCCAAGAAAGGAGGATGGTGATCATCGAAAATGTTTCGCTGGCTCAATCACTGCAAGCATACCTCTGCCTCCTCACCAGTTCACACGCAGCTCCTCGTGCTGATCACCTTGGAGAATGACTGCTAAGGGCATCTATGACAAGGAGACTCAGATTTATTTTATCAGCAGCCTTTGAGCCCAGGGTCTGACTCCAGGAAGACAATCGAGTGGAGGGTGGTGGGCTGACTACCGGCGGCGCAAGCATCTTTGTTCTAAAGAGTCAATGGAATTATATGCTTAGGACTTCTTTCTACCGGACTACATTCTTTCTTTACTGCCTGCCGGTAAACTGGACTCATATTGCTAAGTGGTTGAATTTGATGGAGGCCTGTCCTACGGTCGCTCATGAGATTGTTTGGGGTAATGACTGACTGCAGGGGACTGTGATATTAGGTAGCCTTCTGGCTTTCTGTTGTATTTCTGTAGGATCAGTTAAATCTCCCTAAATGTCATTAGAGTGATAAGCATTTGCAAAGGATTTATGACATACCAGGCACTCACCCTGTTACGTTTCAACTCCAAGAGGCACACTGTGTGTGTATGTGTATGTGTGTGTGTGTGTATATACACACATGCGTGTGTGTGTGGCAAACTGAGGATCAGAAGCTCAGTAACTAAACTTAATCAATAGATGGCCATATTGGCACTTGCATCTAAGCCTGTGTAAAACCTACCAACCTAACCTACCCTCCTCCTTCATCCAGAGTGTTCCGGCAAGTGCCCCTCCCTCCTTTGTATGCGCTTCCATTGATTGCTGTTCTTCTGTCTCTTAGGTGCTGAGACCAGGTGCCTGCTGGCCATTGTCTAGGCAGGTGTGTGCAAGCCAGAGAAGTATGAGGACACTGGAAGACTCCTCAGGGACAGTCCTGCACCGCCTCATCCAGGAGCAGCTGCGCTACGGCAACCTGACAGAGACTCGTACTCTGCTAGCTATCCAGCAGCAGGCCCTGCGGGGTGGGGCTGGAGCTGGGGGCACGGGGAGCCCCCAGGCCTCCCTGGAGATTGGAGCACCCGAGGACAGTCAGGTGCTACAGCAGGCCACCAGGCAGGAGCCCCAGGGCCAGGAGCATCAGGGTGGAGAGACCCACCTGGCAGAGCACAGGCTATACCGGCTGTGCCCGCAGCCCAGCAAAGGAGAAGAGCTTCCCACCTATGAGGAGGCCAAAGCCCATTCGCAGTACTACGCAGCGCAGCAGGCAGGGTCCCGGCCGCATGTTGGGGACCGGGATCCTAGAGGGGCGTCGGGAGGCAGCCGCCGACAGGATGAGGCTCTGCGAGAGCTGAGGCACGGCCATGTGCGCTCCTTGAGTGAACGACTTCTGCAGCTGTCTCTGGAAAGAAACGGTGCTCGGGTCCCCAGCCACATGAGCTCTTCCCACAGCTTCCCTCAGCTGGCCCGAAGCCAGCAAGGTCCCCAACCCCGAGGGCCACCACCTCAGTACCCACACGCTGTAATGGCTCAGGAGACTGCGGCTGTCACTGACCCAAGACACCGTCCCCGAAGCAGCCCACACTTCCAGCATGCGGAAGTCAGGTAACCCTGGGTTTCTTCTAATTCAGTCTCCCAGGAGGAGAACCCCAAGGTCATATATATCCTGGATCTCAACAGTCAGGATCCCAATCACAGGGCACCACCACCAGCTCCTGGGGCTGTCTGATCTAGATCTACCCCTCTCCTGTCTTGAGAAGGGAAAGCTGGGAACTGGAGGCTAGAGGGACTTAGCTGATTCAGTCATGGTAGCACATGCCTGTAATGTTTAGGTGAGGCAGGAGGATCATAAGATGACCACCAGCCTGGGCTAAGTAAGTAGCAAGACTGTCTAAAACAAAAGGAAACTGACATCATTGCTTTAACTCAAAATATGCATAGCATTGTCTATAGCATTCAAATAAGGACGGCTCCCAGGGGATGTGAATGGGGTTCAAAGGTGAGAACTTTTTTTTTTAAGAAAGAACTAATTAAAAACAATAGGAATCCTTACCAAACTGCTCCCGAGTTAAGTAGGACAAAGGTGGAACTTCCTGAAGGTTTTTGAGAAAAAGTGAACATTTTTGTTGTTGGCCTCATCACTGGGAGGTGTTGTTAATGAGGCTGAAAGAACTAGGTGGCTTAGCAAGCCTTGTCTGCTGGTTATAATTACTTACTAGGTTTTTCCCTTGTGCGTGTCATTATGGGCCTAGGTGAGTGAGCGAGCTTTTGTGTGTGGAGGCTCAGAATGCTGTTGGACCGGGGGAGTGACTTGGCTTGACTGAGTGTGAAGTGAACTCGTGTGTGTGTGTGTGTGTGTGTGTGTGTGTGTGTGTGTGTGTGTTGGAGGGCATGATATGATCGACTCTTCCGCCTTAGAGAATGGGTCATGGGAGCTGGGAGCCCAGTGAGTGAAAGCAGGAAGCCTGATCATTTCAGGAGTCCTGGTTCCTAGAAATGAGGGGCTGCCTTTGTCATCTTCGCTGGCCTCTGCATCTTTTCCAGAGAAACAAGCACCATTGCGGTATCTCCCTTGGGGTTGGGTGAGGTGGGGCTCCAAGGAGCCTAACGGGGGACCCTCTTGGTTTAAGGTTGACAGATCGACGTCTGGTTCACTTTCACCCTTGCTGAGTCCTTATTTGGTCACCCCATTCCCCACCAATTGATTTTCTTCACTCTGGAAGAGAGCGATGGTCCTGGGCTGGGGGAGCCAGGGGCGGAGCCTCGTGGGTTTCCTCCGGCTTCCACTCCCCCAGACCCCCACCCCGCCTCCCTTCTCAGGGCTGGTCAGGAAGAGTTTCTTTTGGATCAGCCCTGTTGAACCCTGCCAGGAAAAGATAATATCCAGGCACGGAAGTGGGCTGTTTGCAGGAGAACAAAAAGATAGGGAGGAGGGCAGTGGGAATGGAAGAACCAGGAGCAAGTGTGAACGGGAAGGAGTCGCCATTCTTGACTGGAGCTAGGTCATTCTCAAGGAATGTCAGTTGTGTCTGCCTGGCCTGGGGGGGAGGGGGCAACAACAATTTTCTGAGGCCACCCTAAGAGTGACCACACTTAGCAGCAAAGGAGAGTTTAGTCAGTCCAGTGGTAGCCCTCTACAGAGTCTCAGACTCTGTGTGTGTGTGTGTGTGTGTGTGTGTGTGTGTGTGTGTGTGTGTGTCTTTCTGTCTGTCTGTCTGACTCTGGGCTTCATTCACCTCTTCTGTTCCAGGATCCTGCAGGCCCAGGTACCACCGGTGTTCCTCCAGCAGCAGCAGTACCAGTACCTGCAGCAACCCCAGGAGCACTCCGCTCCCCTCCATCCAGCCGCTCTAGGCCATGGTCCCCCAATCTCCTTCAGTCCACCTGCAGTGGAGGGACCACCCAGTGCCCAGGCCACCTCGGGCAGTGCCCACCTGGCCCAGATGGAGACTGTACTGATGGAGAACGCCAAGCTGCAGAGAGACAATGAGCGATTGCAGAGAGAGCTGGAGAGCAGTTCGGAGAAGGCCAGCCGCATAGAAAAGGTGGGGACTCCTGGGGGTGGGCAGTGCAGAGGGAGGTGGGGTGGGGGCAGGAAAGCCTATCAGGCTGCCTTGTGCTCCACGTTCTATCACACACACACACACACACACACACACACACACACACACACACACACACACACAGCCCAAGCTGACTCCAGACAGCTGAGGACCAGCCGAGAGGTCTGCCCTGATGCATATGAGCAGTTGCTGGCCAGTGGTGGTTAGAAAGAACTCATTCACTAGCTCCCTGCACACATGTACCCTCGCCCCGCGCAGCCCCTCCTGTGGACACCTCCCACAGAGCGCCCTTTGTGCACCCACACAACAGCCAGTCTGTTTCAGGCCAGCCCTGGCCAAAGAGAAAGCCCCTCCTCTCAGGGAAAAAGAAAAAGCAACGTGTTGGCAAAGCTAGCCAGCTAGGAGCACGTGGAAGACCTGTGGCTTCCAAGTGGGAGGGGCAGCCACATGCTCTGGGCAGAGGCAGCTCAGGCTGGGGTCTGGCACCCCCACTTCCTCGGTGAAGCCTGGCCAATTGTGTACTGAGGCTCAACTTTAGCAATAGTCTCAGGCTAGATAGACTTACTGTCTATCTACAGTGTTCTGTTCAGGATAGGCTGAACCACCTATGCTCGCTCACCCTTGGTCCTTTGTAAGCACTGGGCGTGGGGCAGGCTGGAGGTAGGCTCCTTGAAGAGCATCCAGCCCAAGGTCCAGGCAGCAGCATGGTCTGTCCAAGAAGCTGCAGTCCTGTGAAGCCCTGAGTCCCTCCCTAGGCCCCTTCCTGACAGTGAACTTAATTGTCTGTCTCTTACAGCTGGAAAATGAAATCCAGCGGCTCTCCGAGGCCCACGAAAGCCTGATGAGGACCTCTTCCAAGCGTGAGGCCCTGGAGAAGACCATGAGGAACAAGATGGACAGTGAGATGAGACGGTTGCAGGACTTCAACCGAGACCTTAGAGGTGAGAACCGGGCATGTGGGTTGGGACGTTGGGAGGACATCATCTGTTAGACTTTGGGGACTCTGTTTTAGGGGGGAAATTCAGAATCTGTTCTGTGCTATAGAGGCCTACATTAGCCCCCCCATCACTGGGCCCTGATCTGAACTGGGACTTCCTTATAATCCCATCTCCCCAGTTTAGAGAGTGCAAACCTACAGTTAGGACCTGATGGTTAAACCCCAGGCTGACAGCATCCCTTGATATTAAAACATCTTTTCTCCTTTATTTGAAACAGAGAGATTGGAATCCGCAAACCGCCACCTGGCCAGCAAGACGCAGGAAGCCCAGGCGGGCAGTCAGGACATGGTGGCCAAGCTGCTTGCTCAGAGTGAGTAGGGGACCAGCTGAGAAACCTGGGGCCACTAACATGGTCCTACTACCACCGCTCCCTTCCCCTTGCAGAGTGGTACTTCCGGCACGGATGCACTGAATGGCTGCTGTAGGAAGGGGTGCTTTCCAAAGATGAATAGGGACTGGGGAGCAGTAACTGGCCGAGCCACACAATATGGACTCTCAGTCCCTCCTGTAGGGAGGCCATGACAGTCCTGGCAATAGTTAAATGGAGGACAATGAGGGTTCTTCAGAGTTTCCTGGGAATGCCAGGCAACAGAAAGGCTGGGGACACAAGAAGCTGCAGGGGATGATCGAATTGGTGAAACTTCCTGGGATGGCCACAAATGGGTTTAGTCAACAGCTACGCTCTAAAGGAGGCATTCAGAAAGTTTCTCTTTAAAACAGGGAGGTCCAGGTATCTTGGAAGCTTTTCAGACTGGTCGATTTGTTGCTTCATTAGTGGAGCTGGGCTAAGCACCTGGCCAGCCTTGGGCAGAGGGTGAGAATTCATCCAGAGAATGGCAGGGAGGTGAGAGGAGCCTAAGGCAGGAGCAGGTTCCCACAAAATGTTCATGAACTGAAGGTTGGTGATTAGGAAGCCCCTGGTGACCACCCGGGCAATCTGTGAGAACAGCAGAGGTATGGAGGTAGCGGAGGAGGCCTCAGACACTGAGGGGAAACGGCAGAATTGTAGGTAAAAAGGCGTTCAGGAAGAATATGTATGAGAGTACTTTGTTAGGGGTGGCTAAAGAGGGGAAGACTCCACAGAGAGGGGCTTCTGGATGCCAGCCGACCCGGCCCGCCTCGGCCTGCCCTGCCCCCTTCCTTCAGGGACTTGCTAAAGGCAGGGAATGGGCTCAGATTGGACAAGACCTGTGCTATCCACTGCTACCTTTCAAAATGAAGTGGTTAAAGGTCTCTGGAACAAAGGTGAAGGAGAAAGAGGTGTGTCGGTCGCTTAGGGGTTTGCCCTTGGGAGTCTGTAGAAGACCGACTGCTAGGGGAAAAGAGTTTAGGGGTGCTTTGGTGGGAGGGGTGGGTTTTGGAGCCCGACTCTGGCAAAGAAAGGAAGTCTTAAGGGAGGGTTTCTAGAAGCCTGCAGAGGGGGAGGGGGCAGAAGCAGCCGGGAGGCGTTTCCGCTCCCCGGGGAGCGAGCTAGCGCCAGGCTGTTCTTGGCTTCTTGCTGGAGCCATTAATCTCGCAGCCGCGGGTGACCTGGATGCCTGGCATTCCAGAGCCGCTGGGCTGTACCGCTCCCAGCCCGTCCCCCTCCGATCCCTCCCCTGTGCGCCTGACCGTGGCGCCCTTCGGCCCCGGCGGCGCCCAGCCTGGCTTTGGGAGGAGAGAGCGAAAACACAAAGGGAGACTGGAACCTGAATGTGGGGAGCCTGCTAAGTAGACTCAGCCTCCCACCCCCAACCAAGGTATCTTAGAGATTGTACAAGGCGTCTGGAAACAAAAACAAACAAACAAAAAACTGGATCCACAGCCGGAGGAACTAAGAAACACCCCTAGCTTTAGCAGATTGGTTTTTTTTTTCCCTGTGTAATCGCCGTTCCTAAGGGGCTAAGGTTGACCTTTTTTCTGGAGGGTACGGAATCCGCCCCCATAAGCCACTGGCTTTCCCTTCAACGAGTCCTAGCAGCGGCCCCCAGCTCTGCCTGTACTGTCTGTTTTGGGCCTTCAGGAGCTGACTCTGGCCTGACAACTGGTCAGGTGTTACCGTGGACTGGCACAGGATACGGAAGTATCTACGTCCTATTACTGCTAGGGCTGGAGTGAGGCCTGGACATGATTCAGACACAGGCTTTAGGGCTAGTGGATAAGAGAGGATGCTGCTTCTGAGTCCAAACCTGGCTTCTTCCCTCCGCCCCACTCACCAGTTGGCAAACCAGCAGAGTATGAACAGTCATATCAAAGCATCATCAAACAGCCCCATCTTTCCCCTCCACACCAAAGAGTGAAGCCAGCCATGCTGGTTGCAGCCTTCGAAAGAGCAAAGGAGGTGGCCTGGATTGTCCCCAGTGCCCCTTCCATGCTGTTCAAGGAGTTGAAGGGAGACCTGCATACGAGGGCTGTGTCCTAGCCACACATAGCCCAAAGAAAGTTGTTTCTTTCCAGCCACATTTCAAGAGCTCAGTGGCTGAATGTGACCTTGTTAGTTACTGTTTTGGATAATGTAGAACAATCCCACTCTAGCAGAAAATCTCACTGATGACGTTTTGTTCTGCCACCCTGTCCCTACTCGATTTCCAGAGAAATAGACACAGCCATTCTTGGTCGACCAGCCCAAGACTCCCAAAGGGCGAGTCCTTCCAGGTGGATTGTAGGTGTAGATCATCTGTGTTCTTGCCTTGGCTGGGCTAGAGAGAGAGTGGGGCTCCCCCAATCAGTTAGCAAAGTGGTCAGGAATAGCTGGGATCTTGGACACAAGTCTTTGGACTAGCAGCCAGTCATTGTGCTGCATGGTTTGAATTCTCTTATGAGCCTACATGTGGGTCTCCAGACCATGCAGCGGAAAGCTTACTAACAGGAGAGGCTACCGTCCGCAGGTTGCACTTAGAGGCCATTTTGGCAGGCCTGTAGGCTGTATGCACAGCCATAGAGCTGGAGCTTCTCAGTCAGCCTGTTTCTTCCTCTCTAAATCAGAAGCCTCAGATTCAACCTGGGAGATTGAGTGTGATAAGGTCAAAAGTGCCCTTCCTGCTTGAACAATGAATGACCTTGTTAGAGTACCCTAATCTACGAAAGGTTGGCACAGTTTCTACCTGAGCAGTCTAGTTATCATGAAGCTTAAGGAAACTATGGTTTGGTGATGGCCATGCCGGACACAGTTCGGGCAGCTGAAAGGCCACTTTGGCTTACTTGTCCCAGCAAGGGTCACAGGGTCAGGCTCTGCCGTTTACTCTTACCTTAATCTGCACCTCGATGAAATGCAATACGTAACTGTGTTGAGGGTTGTCACAAGTGGGTAAAGGTGGCCGCCCTCGCTGACCCTCTCCTCTTGAATGTCTCCCCCGACAGGCTATGAGCAGCAACAGGAACAGGAGAAGCTGGAGCGGGAGATGGCACTGCTGCGTGGTGCCATCGAGGACCAGCGGCGACGCGCTGAACTGCTGGAGCAGGCTCTGGGCAATGCGCAAAGCCGTGCCGCCCGAGCTGAAGAGGAGCTCCGCAAGAAGCAGGCCTATGTGGAGAAAGTGGAGCGGCTGCAGCAGGCACTGGGACAGTTGCAGGCCGCCTGTGAAAAGCGGGAGCAGCTGGAGCTGCGCCTGCGCACGCGCCTGGAGCAGGAGCTCAAAGCCTTGCGTGCACAGCAGGTAAGCCCGGAAGACCTGTGCCGCCGGCAATACCAGGCAGAACCCGAGGAGTCTCTGATCTCTAGTCTTTGTCCCCTTGGAAGGATGATGGCTCTGTGTCCCCCTTGACCGCTTGGTCCCTCTCAGGAACCTTGTATAGCAAGGGCTCTACCACGAGCCCTACTGTGGCAATAACAGAAGTTTGTTACCTTAGTACCAGTCAGTAATAATGTTCATGTGGAAAACTGGACCACTCTGATCTATCTGATCCAAAATAGGAAGGAAGGTGTCTGGCCCTGAGTCTGTGCTGCTTGGACCTAAATATCTCTTTTGTTTACAAACCAGATTGAGTTCTGTCTCCACACCCAACTTTACCCTGTTATAGAAGTATGGCGACCAAAACTTAGTTGTCCCAGTTGCCACTCACATTCCAAAGCCCACTTTAGAGAATGGCTTTTATAGTCATATGTGCCCCTATGCTCCTGACCACCAGAATTAAGGAGAGGATGTGAGGACCTTTGTTATCCCCTATATCTCTGGGTGGAAGTAGGAAGGGCTGTATGTGTTGCATGTGAGAGTCTTCGTGTGAGCCTGAGGAACAGAGTCCCCCTCATGCCAGCCTTTACCCTTGACCATGCTGTTCCTTGCTCTACAGAGGCAGACAGGCACCCTCACAGTTGGTGGTGGCGGCCATGCTGGGTCCACTGAGCTCAGTGCCCTGCGACTGTCAGAACAGCTACGGGAGAAGGAAGAGCAGATCCTGGCTCTAGAGGCGGACATGACCAAGTGGGAACAAAAGTATTTGGAGGAGCGGGCCATGAGGCAGTTTGCCATGGATGCGGCGGCCACTGCGGCTGCCCAGCGCGACACCACTCTCATCCGACACTCCCCTCAGCCCTCTCCTAGCAGCAGTTTCAACGAGGGCCTGCTGGCAGGCAACCACAGGCACCAGGAGATGGAGAGCAGGTACTATAGGGTCAGGCAGGGGTATCTGCGGTCAGGGGTGCTACCCAGTTTCTTCCCAGTCCTTTGTCCCTGGTAAACAGGCCCCACCCATAGCAGCTCAGTATGTTTGACATTCCAGAAATTATAAACAATTGTTCCCCTGAGTGAATCCCTGGTAAGCACAGGCTGGAGGTGGGTGGGTACCTCCCAAGCTTTGGCCACTTCTTCTCTGTAAGAGATCTTCATCTAAGTCTTGCAATGAGGTGGGCTTGCAAGGCCTGCCTCAGGAAGGGATGTCTGGGTTTCTTTGCAGCTTCTGTGAACTGGGTGGGATGGAGGAGCTGAGTCTGTGAATCTAACAGTGTGACCTCCTCCCTGACAGGCTAAAGGTGCTGCATGCCCAGATCCTAGAGAAGGATGCAGTGATCAAGGTCCTTCAGCAGCGTTCCAGGAAAGACCCTGGCAAGGCCACCCAGGGCACCCTACGGCCTGCCAAGTCGGTGCCGTCCATCTTTGCGGCTGCGGTGGGGACTCAGGGCTGGCAAGGGCTCACATCCAGTGAGCGGCAGACTGATGCACCTGCCCGGCCGATAGGAGGTATGAAGAGGCTTGCAATGGGGCGGAAAGGTGTGGGAATTTTTGAGTGCCTATTATCGGACTCTCAGAATACACGCCCACTGAGACCAGGGCTTCCTGACTCCTCTTCTAGGGGACCTACCTTACTTAGCGTTTGACTCCCATGACTCTGAAACCTACAGGGGTCCCCCTGCTAGAGTGAGTGCTGGACCAGCAGCTGCTCACTGGACAGATCTAGGCAAGGTTCTACTGTTCCTGAGCGAATACTAAGAAATCCTAGATTTCAGCTACAAAGAAGGGCCACAGAGCATTGATGCCTAGCCTGACCCCACTTATTCCCATTTCAAAAGAGGAGTCTTTTCATTCTATTAGACATCTTGCAAATTAAGAGCTGCCCAGTCCACGGCGTTTGCTCAGGATGTCCTTCATCAGGACCGTGTCTCTGACATCCCGCTGTATCCGTCATTGTCCATTCTTTCTTACAGACCGGGTACCAGCAGAGGAACCTCCAACCACAGCTCCTCTCCCTGCCCATACCAAACATGGGAGCAGGGACGGGAGCACCCAAACTGATGGCCCTTCAGACAGCACCTCTGCCTGCTTGGCCTCAGAACCCGACAGCCTCCTGGGGTGCAACAGTAGCCAGAGGACACCCTCTCTGGGTAAGTATCCCACTTGGTCAGATGGGGGTTGAGAACATGGTAGAGGTGTGAACTGGAACGAATGGGCCTGTTTTCCCCAAATTTCCTTAAATTCATCCATCGTGAAAAGCCCCACGGTGTGAACTAAGGGTTGTTGGAAGTTGTCTCAATGGGAGACAGAGCCATTGAGCATCTTCCTGCCAATCCAAATACCTATGATGAAGGGACTTGGCAAGTGAGCCCAATGGTGATCTTGGGTTGGGAAGCTATTTGGAAGATCCCAGAAAGGAGAAACTTTAGAGGAAGACTTTTCCCTTTCTATTCTGGTTTCACATTCGCTCTTGCATAGCTGCCTGTGTGTGCCCCATGATCTCAGAAAAACCACAGGCATGACAGGAACGCTGCAGCCTGCTTCTAACCCCGGGGGCACCCCTCCACCCATCACTGGAGCTAGTTCAGAGTCTAAACACAGCCGTACTTCCTCGGCTGAGGGGGGGAGCACAGCCTTGAGCTTAGCTGAGCAAGGGAAGAGGAACCTGAGGACATCAGCTTAGGGGAGGAGGTCTGTTGAAAGACCCTGTGTTGGGAGCTGAAGGAAACAAGTGGATAATACTCACAGCATGGACTTGTCTTCTTGTCTTTCTCCAGACTCTGTAGCTGCAACCAGAGTCCAGGATCTGTCAGACATGGTGGAAATACTGATCTGAAGGAAGGAGGCAGTGCCTTGGGGACCCCCGAAGCCTGGCTGCCCCCCTGGCATTCTGCCGGTTGTCTTCACATGCTGTGCCTCGCTTCCTCTAACCAGTGATGGTTCGGTGCATGGAGCTCAGAGAGGAGCACTCCAGAGGAGCAAGGAGAGGCTGCACCCCCAGAAGACTGCTTTTTGGCCTATATTTCTCCTATGACAATGAGGAAGGAAAAGACAGACATCACCTGCACCCAGAGGTCTGTTGCTGGAGCAGAAAGGAGCTGAGCCCCCTCCGTCCTGGCCAAAGGGAACAGAGAGCCCATTCTGATTCCTAAGAATGGCTGGGCACCAGCCGAATGGTCTGCAGGGGTACTCAGGCCAGCCATGGTGTTCTGTGGCTAAGCATGGCTCCAGCCAACACTATCTGCTCTTCAGTTCCTGACTGCCTTCTTTGGATTCGCTAAGACTTGAATCTCTTGGGGGACTTTATGAGTGTGAGTCTTTCGGGAGGCACCCTTGCTTGGAGTAGGTTAAAGGCTATTTGAGAGACTCAGAGAACAGTGTGTTTTGTATATAATTCTCTTTCCTTGGGAACAGAAGACTAAGCTTGCTGGTTCAGATTCTCCTTCCAGAGCTGTGCTGCCTGCCCCTGCTGCCACGGTTCTTGAAACAGCTGACAGGTCTACCCCGATGTTCCTCTGCCTCCAGGTCTTGGCTGTGGATTTTGATACTGGTTGGCTTTCCTCTGTTTTAAATCCCTGTGTTTAATGCCCACGGGATTCTTATCACCAGCCTTTGTGAAGGGTCCCACAGCTCCTATCCCTGGGACATCCTGTCAGTTTGGTTACGAACTGAGCCAGATGCAATGAGCCACCACAAGCGGACATCTGTCATGCCCAGCACCAGGTTCTCGTTGAAGAAACTGGAGAAGTTGTTCTCATAAATGTTTTCGTTCCCACCAGCAGGGACTGGGAGAAGGAGCGATGTTCGGTGAACTTAAAAGTCCTCACTGTGGTGCCCCCGTCACAGAATGGCACCCTAGAGGCTGGCTCCTCAAGGCTTTGGTGCCCCAGCCCTGAAGCAGGGCCAGCTACTTGGAATTAGGTGAAGTACCCCCACATGGTAGCCCACCAGCAGCAGTGACTTTGACTTCTGGTCTTAAAGCAACCCCCATGCGGCTCAGAAAGCCATTGGTGGATTTCAGATCTTTTGTGTTTTCTCCTCTGGTTGTTTTGTTTGTTTTTCTTTCACTGTTTGAAATTCTGTCTGTTGTTTGTTCCATTCCCATGGTTCTCTGCGTTTCCTTTTTAAACATTTGCATTTGCTGGGCAATTGCGTATTTTTTTAATTTCCCTTTCCCCCGTGTAAAGCTGAGAAATACATCTGGTTCATGTACGTTGTTTACAAAGATAAAAGTTTAAAAAAAAAAGGAGGGGAAAAAAGGCAAAAAAATATTGTGAAAGAAAAAAAACAACTTAATATATTTTGGATTAATATTTGGTATTTCTTTTAAAGTATTTTTTTGTGCTGTGAACGTTTTCTGCCAAAGACCATGACGTGTGTCTGTGTTTAAGTTATCATGAATATTTAAAGTGTAAACATGGCTGTTTTGTTACGCCACCCTGTACCAGGATTGCTGCTGCATTCCACCAGGTATGACAGTATTTTAATAAAAAAAAAAAAAAAAGAAAAGCTTATAAGGAGATGTTTGTCTGTTGAGACACTGTCTAGGTTTGAGTCTAAGTTGCCCTCAAACTAGAAATTTTCCCACCTCAGCCTCCCTAATGGTGGATTTATAGGTGTGTACCACCACCTCCAGCTACCAGACTGATTATCTGCAAGGATGAAGAAAAAGCGTGAAGGTTTTGAGGGGTCACCCAGGTCTACTACCTCCATGACATGTGACTAGTCCAACTAGAGATTGTGTCAACTGGTATTAAGGACAATTTAAATGACGTGGCTGTCCCTGCCACCACACTCAGACTTTGGTGACATGGGGATCATCTGAGGGTAGCAAGGGTAACCAATTTTGATTTTGGTTGCTGTAGAGTAGGTGTAAATACAACACATTACCCTCATTCAGTGCACACAGCCTTGTTAAAGGATTCAGTTACCATGTGGACCCTCCAACTGGACCCGTGTACTGTAGGTCAGAGAGTGTGATAAGTTCTTGGGCACCTGTCTTTAGTCTCCTTATGTGATACCATAACAACCCTTCCCAAGGTTCACAAAGTATATTTTTCCAACTCAAAAAAAAAGGAAAACGACCCTTGGCATTGGATCCAGTCAGAGTACAAGTGGGCGTAAGGATGACCAGGAGGCAGCAGGCCACCAGATGGGCCATGAGGCCCATGACAGCAAGTTAACCTGTGGCCATGGGTGAAGAGCCTTAAGGGCAAGTGTGGGGACTCACCAGCCACGCTGAGGAATGACCAGGCTTGGGTTTTAAAGAGGGTGTCTTTTGGCCAACCTTCTTGTCAGGAATGGAATTCAACAGGTGGGTAGAATTCAGAACACACGAGGACTTCACCAGCAATCCTGCGAGGGACTGTGGACTTTGCTGTCTGCCATCTGTGTGGTTTAGACTATAGAGTCACCTTTATATTTCCTGTAGACTGAAAGAAGGAAGAAATGCATCCCAATGTGCCCAGAGTATCTACATGTATGTTGTATATGTCTACACATGTGTCCCCCCAGAGGAAGGTGTAGGGGCAGCACTATTTTCTGTTTTCTACGCTTCCATGACCCATGGGCTCCCTCGGAAGCCTTCTCAGGGAAGAAACTAAACAGATTATTCAGCACACTGCAATCCTCCCGAACTGAGCCCTGGAAACAGAAGCTGCAGCTAGAGAGGCCCCAAGGAGAAAGGTATTTGCCTCGGGGTGTCTGGACACCTGCAAAGGGGTGGGGCCTATGATAAAACCTGGGGGTGGCTCTGCTAGGCCCTTTGGAAACCAAATTGGTCAGAGGGGACAACCTAATCTGAGCCCCAACCTTCCTGTCTTACCCCCATCTAGGATGACTAAAAAGGGCTGGCAGTGTGGCTGTGGAGGTGGGGGTGGGGAAGCATACCGATCCAGGAGCTATATATGAGCTACTGGCCTGGCTTCTCTCCTCTCTCTCACCTTATGGTTAATTATTAACTCTACCCTTGGCATGAGCATGTGCCAGGCTCAAAGAGCTTGCTAACAATGTGCCAAAACAGTAACCGTAAACAGATAGAAAGCCACAGACACCAAGGCCTCTCCATGGGTCCCCGGGAACCCCAGCCGGACAGGAAACTTGTTTTTAGGGCTGCCACCTTGTCCCTTAGTTCAAGAGAGGATCTAACGGACACCTAGTGACTTCATAGACCTTGCTGGGTGACCAAGCCTGCTGGAGGAAGTCCAGAGATCTCATGGTAGCAATGCCTTTTTGGACCAACTGTATCTGGGTCTAACCTGTGCAGATTACCACAGCAACTAAGTGTTCAGCATCCTTTGGGAACGGGTAGAAATTCATACACCGTGAAATCCCCCTTTTGAAGTGTATTCTTCCTTCACATCTTATATCATAGAATTTACTTTGAGCCACTGGTCAAGCGTGGGTCAGCTGATCTACTTTTCACATGGCCTGTTTAGATCCCAGGATGACTTCTGGAACTTTCTGAAGCTGACAGGATTCCTCCCTGCATCCTGGAACCAGGAGCTCTGGAATCCACTTCCACCAGGCTGCAAAGGTCACTGCTCTTAAGTTGGAGCCCTCTACCAATAGAGCCTTCCATCATGAAACCCAAGCCTGCTATGGGGCATAAGTTCTTCCCAAATGGGCCAGTGAGTATTGGCTCTACAGAGAGTTGCCTTTAAAAAAAAAAAAGCCTCAATCCTATTTAACTGAATTTCTAAGAAAAATGGTGCCAAAGGTTGACTCTGCTTTTTTTTTAAAGGGACCTGTTAAGTCTTCATTATTAACTTCATATTAACTCTACTTAGGGGCACTGGGCATCATGCCTGACCAAAGAGATGACGTTTTAGGAAATGCCCACAGTTAGGACTTACCTTTGTCTCTTTGAGGTGGGGCTTGGAACTAGAGATGGAGTAAGTTGAAGTCTATGGCATTAGCAGTCTGGAAGCCTGGACAGACTGGCCAACCTAGCAAGACCTGAATGTACGTCTGACTTAGGTCTTGGCCCTCCTTTGTGTCCCAAAGCAAAGCTCCAGTCCCCAGCAGCAGCAGCAAGATGATACCCATCTGACAGTAGCTACTACATTGTTGAGGGGACACGATACTCCTCTACTCCAGCGGTCTACCAGTTTTGGATTTAGAGCAAGGTCAGTGTTATAATCTGTCCTCAGGTGTCTTTTGCAAGTCCAAATGTTCCTACCTGCTGGAGGAAGTCCAGAGATCTCATGGTAGCAATGCCTACCTAAGGACACAGTCCAGGTATATTAGGCAACCGCATGCTCATTTCCCTGGCAGGACTGACTCTTCCTGAGTCTGTCTGGCCCATGACAATGATATTTCTAGCTGGGGGAGGCCCCTGTCCAGACCCTCCTCTGCAGCTTCTGCTTGCTCAACACAGTGTACTAGGAAAGTCCTCTCAACAGACTGCATCAGCAGCAGACATGCACGTCTCTCCCACAGCACAGCAGCAGTGTACAGCCACTACCAAGGCTTGCCCTGAGAACTGTGGAGACCTCTGCTTTTATGTGTAAATGTGTACAGTGTATCTGTGTGTGTGTGTGTGTGTGTGTGTGTGTGTGTGTGTGTGTGTGTGTGTGTGTACAGGTACACATGCCCATGTGGAGAGGCCAGAGGAGGATATTGTGTCTCCTGCTTTATCGATGTCTCATTCCCTTGAGACAGGGTATCTCACAGAACCTGGAGCTAAGGCTGCCTGCCAGAGAGCTCCATCAATCCTCCTGTCTCTGCACCCCACAAGACTGAGGTTACAGGCTCACCATGGCCATGCACATGGGGGTCTAGGAATCCAAACTCAGATCCTCACATTTGCACAGCACAAGAGCCTTCCTTCCTATGGTGTGGGCTCTCTGCTTTTGTGTGGCTGCTGACTTCCCTTTCCTCCATTCCACGTCTCTAAAGCAGCTGTGGTGTCTCTTCCTTTCTTCCTTCCACCACTCACTCATTCATTCACTCAATAACAGATGTTTACTGAGTCCGAATGGTCAGTGCAAAGTGAATTCTGTTTCCAAACACTTTTATGTCCCAACCGTCTAACCATTGTATGCTCTCCCTGAGCCAAGTGCAGGAGTGCTCAGAAGTGTTGTGGGAATGAGTAGTCTAGACAGGAACTGTCCCACATCTGTTTCTCTGGTTCCAGATTTGACCAGGCATCAGACCCCCGCCCTCCCCCCCCAGCATCTAAATAACACTTGGTGGGTTCAGTTCCAAGCATCTCACATGTCATTTCTGTGTCTAGGATCGCTTTCTGGTGGATACCTCCCACTAACAGTATCCATTGTTTTCCTCCTCAGTTCTTTTGTGGTCCCACAGGAGCAGAAGACAGAAAAGAACCTCATGCCCGGGCTAAGGCACCTCTTGGAGGGGAGGGGGGGATTCTTAATACTCTGCTTGGTTTGAGAAGGATGGTCCCTGTCTGCATGGCAGTCACACGTGGCCCTGAGCAATATCCAGACAGTAGTCCCTGGGGATATTTTGACCAGAAGTCCCAAGCCCCTCCCCATTGACCAGACCCCCTCCCCCATTCCCTGGAGGTGAGAGGATGACAGGGACTTTGTGGGTGGAGTCCTCCAGGTCAGAGGAGGAGAAGCGGAGCCCCAGGGCCTGGGCTGAGCCATAAGGAGGGCATGAACAGGCAGCTGTGGGTGTGTGAGCCCAGAACTGGCCGCACAGGATGGCTGGCCCCTGAGTCAAGCCCAGGCACTGACAGCCATGTGAGCCAAAGCCAGCCCAGCCGTGGGAACAGCAGGTCCCTCCACTCCTAAGAAAGCTGCTCTTGCCTGGAGTCACTCCTGCCTGGCTCTGCCAGCCCTGGGATCCCTCTAGATGCAGGCCAGACGTGGGGTGGGTACAAATGCTCTTTATTGGGTTTATCTTCTGGTACTAAGGTCCCAAATTCAGATTGAGATAAAGGCATCAAGTTGTTAGGCACATGGACTCCCGAGATGATCCTGTAATCCGTAGGGCTCAAGCTCCTTGCCCAGTCTCTCTGGAGACAGAATCTCTGCAATCGAGGATCGGGAAGGGGGATGGGTTGCTTCTGGGGCCTGCCTCAAATTAGCTGTTTTGCCAAGGAAGTAACCTTGAACTTTTGACCTTATCACCTCAACCTCTGAAAGGCTGGAACTACAGGCATATACCATGATGCTCCTTTGGTGGCATTCAGGGTTGAACCCCAGACCTCACACCCCTTTGGCGACACCCTATTCTTTTAAAGCAGATCTTAATGGGTGTGTCTTGTATATATGTGTGCCGCATTTGTACATTGCTCACAGAAGGCAGAAGAAGAGGTCAGCTCCTAGAAACGGAGACAGCCATGAGTTTCCATGTGGTTACTTGCAACCAAACCAGGATCCTCTGCAAGCGAAGCCACACTCTGTATGACAGACATCTCTCTAGCCCTCACACTCGAGAACTTATGAACTTGCGTCTACATCTACAACAGACATGCAAACGAGCCTGGAAACTACAGACTCATCTGTGCTCCCAGCAAACACCTGCCTCTTCAGCGCGTGGCAAGCATGTGGATGAGATGAAGTCTATGTATCTGTCCAAGTCGTACCCCCAACATGGCTCCGAAGGAGCAGACAACAAGCAAACTCATCCCCTCTCTACCAGCTGCAGGGAGCAAAAGCAAGGCAGGGTCAGGTTAGGCTGGAATAACCTCAGAACTCCTGAGTCCTGACTCAACAGCAGAAGCAGACAGCCATACACATTCTTGACAAGTAGGTCACCGTGGCCAGCCCACATTCTGGGACCTAAGGTCTACTGGAAAAGATTTGGGAAAAACCCAGGTGTTACAGACAGGCAAGAGTTTGGTCAGTTGGCGTCTGGAGCACTGGGGCTGGGAACCTTGTTTCACAACACCACTGGGGATTGTCGCTGGGCCCGGAAGGGAGCTTGGGGGGGGGCTGCAACACAGAGGAGCAAGAGGACCCAACCTAGCTCTGTACTTCCTGAGCCCATCTGTCTGCTAGGTGCTGTGATGGGTGTTCTGCTGGGACACAGCCCTGAAACTCCACTTTCCTTTCTTCCTTCCTTCCTTCCTTCCTTCCTTCCTTCCTTCCTTCCGTCCATCCTTTCTTTCTTTCTTTCTTTCTTTCTTTCTTTCTTTCTTTCTTTCTTTCTTTCTTTCTTTCAGATTTATTTAATTAGTTTATGTATGTGAGTACACTGTCACTGTCTTCAGACACACCAGAAGAAGGTGTTGGATTCTATTACAGATAGTGTGAGCCACCATGTGGTTGCTGGGATTTGAACTCAGGACCTCTGGAAGAGCAGTCAGTGCTCTTAACCGCTGAACCATCTCTCCAGGCCAACTTCAGTTTTCTTGCTTCTATTTGATAGATGTGGGAACTGAAACTAGAGTACAGCAGTAAATTCCTTTAGGTCAGGGCTTCTTAAACTTTTCACATACATATACACAATAAATAAATGGAATTTTTAAAAAGCTAATAACAGGGAAACAGGCTCCCTGAACCCTTCCAATAAGTTGGATGACTAATCTGAATTCTGGGGCCTTACTGGAGGGGCCAGTGGGAAAAAATATGAAGATCCCTCAGCATGACATCTGGGATAGAGCAAATGTCCATGGAGACATTGTCATTATTACTCTTTTACTATTTTTTTCTATCATTATTCTAGAAGAAAGCCTAGCAGACTCTCTTGCAGCTACATCTTAATAACTTTCCAATCTAAACTCGGTATGGTGCCATGAGTCTATGATCTCGGCACTGGAAGGTAAGTAAAGGTGGGAAGATAAGTTCAAAGTCATTTTCAGCTACGTCGCAAGTTTGTTGCCAGCCTGGGTTACATGAGACCTTCCACAAAGCAGCTGACACACCGTAGAGACCCCTAGAAGGGCTCTCCTTTACCTTTGGCCAGACATATGGAACTGTTTATTTTGGACAAGTGGGTAAAAAGTTTTCCATCGTCTCCCTTAGGGACAAGGAAAGTCACTCTGCCTCTCAGCCCTTTGTCCCCCATCATTTCAAGCTGCCCTTTGACTCTCATAGTAACACTGCTGTTACAACACAAAGGCAGTGACACAGAAGAACGCCAGAGACAGCTGGGGCCAAAGCCTTGCCTGCCAGCTCTAGAGTGGATCCCGGGTTCTAGCCCTGTGCAGTGTGAATTCTCTGAGCTCTGGTTTCAGTACTCTAGGCCCTGTGTCTTCCATGCCAGCCTTCCCAGAGCTGAGCAATGAGTCCACCAGGAATGTGTAACTGCTGTGCTCATCAGTCCGTGTGCTTAAAGAATTGGCCTCTGCCTTCCCCTCCAAAGATTCAGATCAGCAGAGCCAACAAGGTCAGACATTGACTGGGAATGCCCTCTCAAGTCAGGACCAGCTGTGCCTACTTTTGGGTGAGACCTGAGTGCTTTTTTGGAGGACCAAATCCCCATCACCTTACAGAGCCTTTATTAATGGTGATTTTATTGTGGTCCCAGCCAAAGGTGACTAGGGCCTTGAGGGAATTGAACAGATGTAAAACGAGAGACTTAGGGACTTTGAAAGCCTTGGGACAGTAAAAGACACAGGTCTGGAGAATGAGGAGACCACAACAGGCTGTTCTGAGCAAACCTTCTATTTTTCTCTTAAAAGATTTCTTTTATTATTTATGTATATGTACATGTGGGTACCCTAGAGGGCCAGAAGAAGGTGTCAGATGTAGCAGAACCATAGTGATAGATTATTGTGAAGAGCTTGATGTTGGGGCTAGGAACAGAACTCAGGTCCTCTGTAAGAGCAGTGGTTAGCAAACATGGGGCCATCTCTCTAGTCCTAGCAAACTTTCATAGTTAAAGAAGGTAGGGGGACTGCCCGTTCCAGGATGTTCATTGCAGCATTGTTTATAACAGTGAACAATCAACAATAACACCACGGTCTAAGCACAGGGGACAGATGAAGACATTACAGTTCAGCCCTGCACAGGCGAAGCTGGTGGCTCATGGGTTGGTTGGTTGACTTTTAAAGGTACATTTGGCTTCTTGCATAAATGTATATGTATGTGTATGTGTATATGTATATAGAGAGAGACGGAAACAGAGAAAGAGACAGAGAGAGGCAGAAACAGAGACAGAGAGGCAGAGAGAGACAGAAAGACAGAGAGTCAGAGAGACAAAGAACATGAACCGGAAGAAGCCGCAGCCTCCCTGTGAGGAAGCTGTTCCCAGCCTCCAAGTTTTCTGCCTCGCCACGGTCACTCACCACGGTCAGCCTCCATCATCACTGGGTGCACACCTTCTGTACATGCTATTCCCCGGATCTGGAACACTCTTCCCTGCCCTCTCTTAGCCCTCTGCCCTGATAAGTTCTTCTGGCCCCTTAGGAGTTAGCATTAACATTATTCCTCTAGGGAAGGTTTTTTGACTGTCTCACACTGAGTTAGGTCTCCCTGTTTCATGTTCTCATTGTATGCCTGTAAAACTCCATTAGTGCCATTTAGGAGAGCATTTGTGACAACTCTCTCTTGCTGAGGTATTCTACTTAACGAAGGCAGAGGAATGTGGGAGATTTAAGGTCACTGTCAGAAGCAGATCTCCAGGACCAGTGTCACCCTTGGACACCAAATCTGATAAATGAAAAGCCTACGAAACAGTGGTATTCACATAGGCTAGGAATAATCTTCCTTGGCTAGAGAGATGACTTGGTGGGTAAAGGGGCTTGCTGCACAAACATAAAGACCTGAGTTCGGATCCAAGAACCCAGGAAAAGGTAGGCTATGACCTTAGAGCTATGGAGAAGCTGTGGGCATGTGAAGTTAGAGGGATCTCTGGAGCTCACTACCCACCAGCCTAGTTCTAGTTCAATGGTTCTTAACCTTCCTAGTGTTGAGACCCTTTCATACAGCTCCTTATGCTGGTGTGATGCCACAACCATAAAATTATTTCATTACTACTTTCTATCTGTAATTTTGCCACAGTTATGAATTGTAATGTAAATATCTGATATGCAAGATATCTGGTATGGACCCCTGTGACCCACTGGTTGAGGACCACTGTTCTAGGTTCAGTGAGAGACCCTGTATGTGCCTATGCTCAGTTGAATACTTCTCCCTATCCCATAAAAAAAGATGTATTGTTAAAGACAGTATCTCACAATGTTTCTCTGACTGGCTTAGAACTTACTATGTTGACCAGGTAGACCTGGAACTCATGGAGATCCTCCTGTCTCTGCCTCCTATGTGCTGGGATTAAATGAGTATGCCACCAAGCCTGGCCTCAAAACATTTTTTTTTAATTACAAAGAAATAAAATTGTAAGTTTAGAGTAGAGAAACCTTAAGCCATATGACCAAGGTAAACACCACCAGTGATTGGACATGGTGACATCATGAGCCTTGGATACAATGTACCAAGAAGGGCAGGTCCTATCTGTGGCACCCTTCCCACTAAGGCACAACATGCATCTCCATACGAGAAAATATCACACACATGCAAATTCTCTGTTGTTTTGCTTGAGATAGGGCCATCTTATATAGCCCAGGCATATAAGATCACATGATCTTTCTGCCTCTCTCTCTCTCTCCAGTGTGCTAGGACTACCTCCGACTATAACTTAAAAAACAAGAATCTTCCTATTCCATTTATGATTGGAGTGGGAGTACCACTTTCAGGAGTTGGTTCTTCTCCTTCCACTATGTGAGTTCCAGGGATCAAACTCAGGTTGTCAGGCTTTTGTGGCAAGTGCTTTACCCATTGAGTTCTCTCCCAGCCTTAGACCAGTACTCTTCAAAAGTCTTAAGGCAGCTGGATGTAATGGCAGGTAGACTTCTGAGAGTTTCAGGCCAGCCAGTTCAAAAGAAAAAAAATCTTAGGGAGAGATGGTTTAGTGGTTAAACACTCCTTCTGCTCTAACAGAGGACGCTGGTTCCACTGACAGCACCTCCATGGGGGCTCACAACTGTCTGTAACTTTAGTTCCAGGGGATCCAATGCCCTCATCTATGGGCACCAGGTATGCATATGATATAGACATACATGGAAGTAAATCACACATACACATAAAAATAAATAACTCTCTTATTTTTTACAATCTAAAATGATCCCAAAACTTTGAAAAGTGAAAAGCTGTTGTGTGCAAGAATTCGCTTCATGTCTATGTCACTGGCTAGGCCACCAGCTTCATGGAGTCTGAGGCCACAGAAACTGTCTTTTCATTGTTATCTCCTGACATGCTGCATCCAGTAAATATATGCTGATAAACAGATACAGTTATGGCCATGGAGGGCATGGGGAGACATGGGGGGACGTGACATGGGGGATATGTGGGTTGTCCATGATGTATTAACTGACAAAATAGGGCAGTTGGAGCTAGGTTTATAGCTTGGTTGGCATGATGTCCTGGGCTCATTCTCCAGCACTGACTTAACCATCAGGAGATAGAGGCATGAAGATCAGAAGTTCAAGATTACCCTCAGCCCCACCAGTCTGGGTTTTGTGAGATGGTGTCTGAAAACAAAGAAAATGACACGAAATAACTCATATGATCTGGGAATAAGAGGATACCCCTGTAATCTTAGTAATTAAGAGGCAGGAGGATTGCCAAAAGTTGAGACTCATCTGGTCTATCCAGTGAGTTCCAGGCCAATCAGAGCTACAAAGCAAGACCTGTCTCAAACGTAATTGCTTAATTAATTACAATTTAAAAATAAACAAAAGCAAAAATACCTATGTCAATGTTTGCATAAACAAAAAGACCATAAAGAAGAGGGGAGGTGGTCTCCAGCATCTTTAATCCCAGCACTTGGGAGGCAGAGGCAGAGAATCTCCGAGTTTGAGGCCAGCCTGGTCTACAGAGCAAGTTCCAGAATACACTGAGAAACCCTATCTCAAGAAAACAAACTAAAACAACAAAACAAAAACCATGAAGATTCAGAAATGAACTGGGGACAATGACTGTCACTGGAAGAAATAGTCAAAGGTGATCTTTATTTTGGTCTTAAAAAAAAACCCTTTGTGTTGCACCTGGGTCCCTATGCATGCACCTGGAGCCAGTCCCTGTGGGGTGGGCAACCAATGCAAGAGTCTGAGCTCTGCAAACTGGTACCCGGATGCAGGATGGCTACGGGCAGAGCTGGGATACAATACTGAATGGAGGTGGTAATCCCCCTCCATTTCTCAGGTCCATGATTCAGGCAGCTTATGTTTTCTGAGGACACCTTCTAAACCGGTGCATCCATTGCCAGGAGGTGGTAACTCATGGCCATTTGTTGAGCGGCTCACAGGAGTTTTTCCTCCCACAGTTCTAGAGAGTAGCCTTCTGAGGCTGAGATTTTGTCCAGGGTACACTACTCTGAATATGTTGTGGGTGGAGTCTTCTTGCCGCTTCTGAGCTTCTAGCACAGTGGTTCTCAACCTTCATGATGCTGCGACCTTTTAACACAGTTCCTCATGTTGTGGTGACCCTCCCCAAACCATAAGATTATTTTTGTTGCTATTGAATAACCATAATGTTGCTACCATTATCAATTATAATATTAATATCTGTTTCCCCATGGTCTTAGGAGACCCCTGTGAAAGGATCAAACGCCAAGGGATCTCAACCCACAGGTTGACTCTCTTATAGGTGAAACATGTCCATCACTACCTCTGCGTCTCTAGATCTAAATCTTCTTCATATCCTTTTTCTACTCCAGTACGGCTATATCTGATTTCTTCTTCTTCTTCCTCTTCTTCTTCTTCCTCCTCCTCTTCTTCCTCCTTTTTCTTGAGTCTCATGTAGCCTAGGTCTTGAACTGACTATACTGTCAAGGATGACCTTTGAAATTTTGCTCCTCAGGTTTCCACCTCCTGAACCTCAGACTTACAGAAACATGGCAACATGCTAAGTTTATGTGGTGCTGGAGACAGAGCCCAGGGCTTTGTGTACACTGGGCACAATACTCTACAGGTCACAGCTCAGATGTCATCTGATTTTGATTATACCTTCAAAGCTTTTTTCCAAATAAGTTAACATTTACAGGTAAAGGGATTTAGGTCCTGAATATCTGTTTTTGTAAAATAATCCAATCTACCACCTGTAGAAACTGTCCTGTACCCATTTTCTATTGTTGCCTACGGTGCCACTCAAAACTTGAGCTGTTTAACATTGTATCTACTCACAATTCATTACTTAACAGTCAGGACTGGGCTCAGCTGGGAAGTTGGGAAGTTCTGCTGATTTCTTCTGAGGTCATTAGTAAGGTTTTGTGTGTGTGTGTGTGTGTGTATGTGTGTGTGTGTGTGTGTGTGTGTGTGTGTGTGTGTGCCTCTCTTGAGTATAAACAACCTGTATTTAACTCTTGGTACTGGCTATAGTCAGTCACGTGAGCTTTGACTGCAATGGCGCCTGTCTGCTTCACCACTTCTCAGGCTCACCTGGTGGATCAGATGAGGTCTATGCACATGCAGCTAGAAAGAGGATAAAAGCAAAAGCTTCCATGCCTGCTGACCCTTCCAGCCTGACTGGGCTGCTGTATTTTTATGGTTCATGCAAGAAGTCAAGTTCAAATTCAAAAGAGTCAACTTCTCTGTAGGAGTGACAGAGGCAGATTACAAAGGGGCCTGTGTATAGCAACAATGGAAGTGCTGAGCCATCTTTACAAACGATCTCCATAGACCTCCAGTTCTGGAAAGGTAAGGTAAACAGATCCAGGCCTTGCTCATAAGAACTCAACATAGCGACTGACCAGGATGCTTTGGGGAAAGGTCTGTGTGTTAGCATGGAGGTGCAAAAGAAAGCAAGGCGCTCCATTGTGAGTGGCATAGGGCACGACTCCCATGCCCTAGGCCTGTATGGCCCCAATCAGAGACTAGGATCATAATTTAACTATAAAACAAAGATGGCACAACCTCAAACCCTGAAGAAACAGCTCAGATTCATATGCAATGCTCGCTCGCTGAGGCAAGATATTTTATGACAAGAGCTGGTAGGGAAATTAGACTGGAGTTAATCCTTGGCAGAGTCCCCTCTCCCTCCCTCCCTGCGGGGTGAGCACTCGCCCCTTTCCCTAGTGACTGCTCCAAAGAGGTCTGGCAGGCCACACTGAAGTGGGAGGAAACACCCGGAGGGTATATATCGGATGTCACAGGAGGTGAAGTCCTGGCTGCACTATTCACTGTGTGACTTTGAGCCTGTTTCCTCATCTGCGAAATGTGGGCTCTTGGAGCTTTCATAAGAACCCAGAATGCTTTGCTAATTCTGCAATCATCTCAGAGGACCACACAGCCCCTGGCTCGCTCATGTATGCACGCATGCAATGGTTAACCTTGTATGCCAAGAGCCATATACTCTTCCTAGGACTTTTCTTTGCCTTCCTCATCCTCTGCCAACCCTCTGCAGTCTAAGCTTTGAATGAGAACGCCATTTTCTTAATTATCCTTTTTTTTGTTTTTGTTTGTTTTGTTTTGGTTTTGTTTTTTGTTTTTCGAGACAGGGTTTCTCTGTATAGCCGTAGCTGTCCTAGAACTTACTCTGTAGACCAGGCTGACCTCCAACTCAGAAAACCGCCTGCCTCTGCCTCCCAAGTGCTGGGATTAAAGGTGTGCGCTACCACTGCCTGCCTGCACTGGTGGATTCTGGCCTTAATTATCCTCTGCACTGAGGATGTTAGGTTTCTCTCCTGAGGTTAAAAAAAATATTTTTATTATATTAAGATTTATTTTTAATTCTTGTTGTTTTTTTAAATTCTTATTGTTTGACATGTCTTTCGTCTTTTAAATTAGGTATACAGGTGCTGGTGCAGGAGTGTGTACGTGTATACAGGTGCTGGTGCAGGAGTGTGTACGTGTATACAGGTGCTGGTGCAGGAGTGTGTACGTGTGAGGGCAGATCCCACAGATCTAGAGGAACGTGCTGGATTCAGAGTCCCTTATGAGAAGCCACTCCAGGTAAACCTGGAGCGAACTCTGGTTTACCCCTGAGTCATTCTGCTACCCGATTTTTCTTTTCTTTTTCTCACCCATACATCCTTCCTTCCTTTTATTTCATTTTTTCTCATTCCCCTAAGATGAGGGACTGATCCCAGGAACTCCTGCGAGCAGTCTACCACTGGACCACATCCCTAGCTCCTTTCCTGAGGTTTCTCAATGTGAATGGTTAAAACATTGGAGGTTTTAGAACCAGAGCCCTCTAAATGGTTAGGCCTCTGTCCATGCTGTGGAAGAACCAGAACAGGAACAGAAGAGGAGAGTGAATCCTGGGGCTGGCTCAGGTCAGCTCCCAGCTGTCTCTGAAGAAGTTTTCCAAAGAAACTTCCACTTGACATAAACTTGCAGTGAAAGGAATTTTCACTAAGACAGTTGGTTTGTTCAACGTTTATTGAGCAATTCAACCTGGCTTGCCCAAGACACACAGCAGAGACATCATGAGTTCTTTCCCCTGAAGAAAGAACAGGCTCAGAGTGTGAAAGGGACTCCCACTCAGAGAGGACATGTTTAACTTAGGCGTGTCAGCAAAGGCCTCAGAGAGGACATGGTGAACTCAGGGGTGTCTGCAAAGGTCTTGTGTTGGGAATGCCCGCCGGAGCCTTAAGTCTGTGAATGAGTCTCCCTGGCAGTGGTGAAATTCAAAGTGAGAAGTCTCACAAGAAACTGGAAATGTTCCGTTTTTATTTTCATTTATTTCTTAACAAAACAAAACAAAACAGGGTCTCATGTAGCCCAGATTAGCTCCTGATTCTCCATGGAGCTAGGGATGACCTTGAACGTCTGATCTTCCTGCTTAGTCTCCCACATGCTGGGGTTACACCATTTTATGGGATCCTGAGTATCAAACCCGGGGCCTTATGCACAGCTACATTCTCAGCTCAGAGACTAGAATGGTTCAGAAAAGCCTTGCTACCTTCTGTGAAGGTGCAGAAAATGGATAGACAGGACCTTGTTTGGAACTGAGGTGTCCTCATGGATTGGGACTCAGGTAGAGAAGAGTAGGGAGTCATTTTATGCGTTGTTTTGTTTGTTTGGTTGGTTGGTTGGTTTGGTTTGGCTTGGATTTGTTCTCGTTTCCATTTGATTTTCCCCAGATCTTTTTTTTTCTTCTGGCTCACGAGGGCAGCCCTTTGCAATGGGCTCTTGTGGAGGTCGTGGGGTAGCACCAACAGTCTAAACAGCTGTCCGTTCAGTCCTACAGAGCTTCGTGAGGTGGATTCTGACCACCTCACATGATTGGCACAGTTCATGAAGAAATGCAGCTTGACGCGGAGCTGAGGAGCACATCCCCACCCAAGGCACTGCTTTGGAAACATCCCTGATTGCCGCGGCCTCTACAATGTTCTGAATGACGAACTTCTTCATGGCCTTGTCCTTGGGCACACACTGGTCACAGTTTGTACTTCACTGCACAAGGCTGAGGCCGTTTTTGACGTGATAGCTGCTTCTTTTTTCTTCTCTCCTTTTCTTTCTTTCTTTCTTTCTTCTCTCCTTTTCTTTCTTTCTTTCTTTCTTTCTTTCTTTCTTTCTTTCTTTCTTTCTTTCTTTCTTTCTTTCTTTCGTTATATTGTAACCAAGACCTGAAAAGTTTTGTGGGTTTTGTTTTCTTTTACTTTGTTATTGTTGTTTGTTTCTTTTTCGAGACAGGGTTTCTCTGTGTAGCTCTGGCTGTCCTGGAACTCACTCTGTGGACCAGGCTGGCCTTGAACTCAGAAATCTGCTTGCCTCTGTCTCCCAAGTGCTGGGATTAAAGACATGCACCATCACTGCCCGGCTTCTTTTACTTTATGTATACATGTGTTTTGTCTGCATGTATGTCTGTATACCACATGTATGCCTGGAGCCTGTAGAGGTCAGAGAGGTCTTTGAATCCCTAGAACGAGAGTTACATACAAATGGTTGTGAGTTGCCATGTGCTTGCTTGGAATTGAACTAGCAAAAGCAGAAAGTACTCAGAACTGCTGAGCTCTCTTTTTGTTTGTTTGTTTTTAAAGATTTATCCTATTTTTCTCTTTTTTTAAAGATTTATTTATTTTATGTATATGAGTATACACTAGCTATACAGATGGTTGTGAGCCATCATGTGGGGTCGCTCGCTCCGGCCCAAAGATTTATTATAAGCCACCATGTGGTTGCTGGGATTTGAACTCAAGACTTTCAGAAGAGCAGTCAGTGCTCTTAACCTCTGAGCCGTCTCTCCAACCCAAGATTCATCCTATTTTTCATCACATGAAAAATCAAATCTTGTTTTCGTAGGTAATTCCAGAGTAATTGCCAGACAGCAGAGTAAGGACTTAATGAGCCAGGCAGGAGGACGCTCCATCTACAGCAGCCAAAGAATCTAGACAGGAACGTGAGAACAGGTGGTTATCTCAGTGCAAAGGGGTTACCTGGACACATGTACTCAGAGGTACTGTGAAAGACCAAAGACAACACAGACGTCATCGTGAGGCAGTGATGACAGGTGAAGCATGAAATGCACATGCCAGAAAGCCGGCAAAGATTCAGCTCCATCTTCCTGGAGATAACCCTGTTTGCCCATCCAGACCACAAGGCACCTGGTTCAGCTTCTGCAACAATAGGGCAGTATGAAGCTCCAAAATAGTTGATACCAGACTGTGATAGCCCTGAGGACAAGACCCACCTCGTTCCTGTGGTAGCCCCAGTTCCAGCCTAGACCTGGCATTAGGTAGAGGCTGGCAGTAAGAATTGCTAGCAAATAGATGATTACTTCAGAACTTTCCAGAGAGCTAGCAGCTGATAGAACCACGGAGTTCCTTAGACTAGAGTACACAATTGCAGGAGAAGCACCACAGGACACAGCAAGCTCAGAGCAGGAGAGTTTGATCTCTGTGTTGAGCTCAGAGATGGAGGAGGCCCCAGGAAGGTATCAGGCTGTCAGACCAGAGCTACAAGGAGGTCCTGGTCTTGGATAGGAGGAACTCATGGGCAAAGGCCAAAGGCAGACTAGGAACCTAAGACCTGTGCAACTCTAGAGGGGCTCAGTAGGGCCTGGGAAGGTAGCTCAGTCAACTTGGGGCCCAGAGTCTGATCTCTAAAACTCATGTTTAAAAAGCTGTGCATAAAACCAAGCATGGTGATGCACACTTTAAATCCCAATACTCAGGATGCAAAGAGGCAGGCTGATCCCTATGAATTTGAGACCTAGCAAGTACATAGAAGTTCCAGATTAGCTAGAGCTATAAGCGAGGGAGACCCTGTCTCAAAAGGAGACAGAGAGACAGAGAAGAAGAGAGAGAGAGGGGGGGGGGAAAGAGGAGAAAGAAGAGGAAGGAGGAAGAAGGAAGAAGAGGAGGAAGAGAAAGTTGTGTGTGGTGGAATGTACTTGTAACACTAGGGTTGGAGAAGCTGAGAGAGGTGGATCCCTGAGGGCTCATGTGACAAGCTCCAGGCCACAGAGAAACTAGTCTCAAAAAAAAAAAAGGATGGTGTTTTAAGAGGCTGATTTTTGACTTCCACATATGTTTGCATGTGCATTAGCACCTGCCCTCACTTGTGTTCCTACACCACACACGCACGCGCGTGCACACACACACACACACACACACACACACACACACAAAGCAAAAGATCTGAGGTCTGGTTCTGCTATCTCTGGAATGTTCATTATGGTCAAGCCTTGTGTCCAGGCTCAGTGAAAGCCCAAGAACAGGGTGGCCTAGATCCACACTTGGGAACCTGAGTCAGCCCCAGCAGAGAGGCAGACACTCAATCGGGTGAGCAGGAGCTACTAGGCAGGGTCCTTGTGGCTTGTCAGAATGTTGCCACCTAGGCCCTCAGCCGGATGCTGGGTTGGTAGGACAGAGATAATAATAACAGCAGAGCTGTAGGCAGCATAGAGCTTTGGGTCTGACTAGGGTCAGAGCTACTCCTGTTCTGGAAAAAGAAGCGCAGGGTGAACTTCTGGCCCGAAAGTACCACGAGCAAGCACTCAAGAGCTTGAGACACAGGAAAAGAGTCAGAAGTGTGGCCAGAAAGGAAGCTGAAGCCATCAAAGAAAGCCAAGAGTGTTGAAGCAGAGTGGAATGCTGCCTTGACTGTATGTGGGATACCAGAGAGAGGCTGTAGGTGGGAGTGAAGTCAGGCCCACCACCCATGATGCCAAAGCCCACCACGCCATGCACCACGTTCCCTCTTTAGCAGCTTTGACTCAAACTCTCAGCAGCAACCTCCAGGAAGCCTGAGGGGCATCCAAGAACGGGAGCCGGCAAGAAGCCTGTGCATCTTCACCCCTAGGCACAGCCCTTCTTGTAGACTGACTACTGAGCAATGAACCATGAGGACAATGAGACCCAGGATGGAGGAGGATGTGTGACTAGCAAGCTTCAAACCCTTTCTAGAATGGAATTGTCTTTAGTAATAGATTGGATTCTCAAGCAGCTGCGTCCGGCCTGTAGGCCTGCCCCACCCTGCCTGGTCGGTCCTCCCGAGTCCTGGTTTCCCGTTGGGCTGGTCCTACCAAGGTGGAAAGCTCCAGGGCCATATTTTGAGCCCTTCCCTCCCCTATACCTGCGTCAGTGACTCTTTCTGCCTTCCAACCCAGCTTTAAGGAAGGTGCTCACCCTAGGCTTGGCTCCTCATCAACAACCTAAGGATCCCCAGCCTCAGCACCTGTCAGGCAGATTGGGCTTGGCCTGCGTTTCTGATCCAAGTTCTGCCCAATCTCCACCACTGCCTACCTCAGCACCTGCCAGTGGTGTGCAAATTCCCAGGAGCCACCTTAGCCCCTCTGCACAGCTCCAGTTGGTAGACACCAAGCACGGGTGCAGGGCAGGAGCGTGAGACTTCCCAGCCTTTCCTCCTTGAGCTGATATATAATACTTCCTCTGAGCTCTTAGGAGGAAGATTTTTATAAAGCGGGGACTTGAGGACTGGTAACACCACGTTCCGAAGGTTGCTGTAGTCTACAGTTACTTCCTCCTCAGAGCAAAGAAGAAGGCTAAAATCAGCAACAGGCCTGGGGGTGGGAGGGGGGCAAGAGAGCAGGGAAGCACCTTGAAAGCTTCATTTTTTTTATTTAAAATGTTTTATTTTTTAATATTTTTATTATTTTCAATGACGTGTAGAAGTGTGTCCACATGTAAATGTCATGTGAATTCAGGTGCCTGCAGAAAGCCAGAGGCGTCGGATGCCCTGGAGTTATAGTTACGAAGGTTCTGAGCCACCAGATGTGGGCGCTGGGAACTGAACTCGGGTCTTCTGGAAGAAAACAACTGCTCTTAACCTCTGAGTCATCTTTCTAGGCCCATAAAATGTTTTAAATTTATATGGATGTCTCACTTGCACATATGCCTGTGCACAATTTGCATGCCCCATCCCTGTGGTGGGGATAGGAGGGCACTGGATCCCCTGGAATTGGAGCTACAGATGATTGTGAGCTGCCGTGTGGGTGCTGGGAATTGAACCCGGATCCTTTATAAGATTGACAAGTGCTCTGAACTGCTGAGCCAACTCCCCAAGGCCAAGCATCATTTTCGGGAGCTATTTGAGTGTCATGTGTGGCATAGACTGTAGCAGCTCTTGGCGGTTTTCCCTGGGGCTGGAGGCAGATGATAAAACCCACAGAATGAGAGCAGGTGTGCCCGACACAGGAAGCAGAGACTCTAGAAACACAGAACTGAGGCTGGGTACCTGGGAGCAGCTAGATGATGTCACAGTGCAAGAACATCCAGTAGATAGATGCAGATGATGCTGCATAAGGAAGGAGAGAGAGGACAGGAGGTGGACCAGGCTGATCAAGAGACCAGCAGAAATTCTATACAGCTAGAGTGGATCCTGGGGAGAGCGTGAGCAGGACAGGTGAACCTCAGGGAATGCCTAAGGTTTGGAAGAGGGCTCATTGGCCAAGTGGTCATTTGATAAAGGCAGGTATGACTTACCATTGAGGGTCCTGGTCATGTCTCAAGAGTATACCCTTGAGTGCTCACTCCTGCTTGGACCCCATGACCTTTAGATATGACTGAATCTTGCATGCACACACACACACACAAACACACACACACGAGGGGGGAGTATTGGATGAGTGTGAGTGTTTTGCTTGTGTTCATGTCTATGTACCATGTGTGTGAAGTGCCAACAGGGCCAGAAGATGATATCAGATGACCTAGGACTAGAGTTACAGGCAGTTAGGAGTCACCATTTGTGTGCTGGGGATTGAACCCAGGTCTTCTGTAAGAGCAATTAGTGCTCTTAACCACTGAACCAACTTTCCGACCCCATATGACTGAACCTTTAAGGCGACTGGAGTGCGTTCTATCAGCTGTTCATCTGTCACTCCTGGGACAGAAGTGACAAACCTGTGCACTTCACTTTCTTAACCATGTAAGGAACTTATTTTGCAAGTAAGTGTCTGGAGCTCAAATTGACCCAAGAATTTGACTGAAGTCACACAACACATCAGACACAGAGGAGGTTCAAGCCTGTCTAATATCCAAACTCTGGGTAATGTAAATAGTTGATATATGCTTGTCACACATATATTCAACAGATTCCCTGGGCATGTACACTTGGGAAATGCCGGTTTCAGTGAACTTGAGCAGACTGTTTCTTTTTCATAACATGGAGAAAAACTGTTGGCCATGGACTCTTGTCCCAGTTGGAGCTGCTGTCCCTTAGAAGCATAGTCCAGGATCTCCTGTCCTGTAAGTCAGAGGTGGCTTACTGGGGGCGTCTTCAAGCTGTTTATATTCTCACTTTACAGCTATGACTCTCCCCACAACACATACACACCTTACGTTTGAGGAGGGGGGGGGACCGATTTTTTAATTAGACTTTGAAGAACCTTGGGTAAAGGATAGTGAGGAAGCCAAACACCCCTAACCCCTAG
The DNA here is from genome assembly GCA_036184795.1 of Tokudaia tokunoshimensis. NCBI lineage: Eukaryota > Metazoa > Chordata > Mammalia > Rodentia > Muridae > Tokudaia > Tokudaia tokunoshimensis. The sequence continues at coordinate 103,871,035 of BTHU01000008.1, forward strand.
TCGTCACAAGAGATACTTTCATTCCATGTACAGTGACTAAGGCCTTGATCACCTATGGTGACATGCCTTTGGGACACTACTAGACCAAAAAAGAAAGAAAGAAAAAAAACATCCTATGCATTAAAGCTTGTTTGGGAGGGACTTGTGGATGTGGTATCATTTTAATAAGAAGTGAGAGATGGAGAAGCAGAGTCGAGGTGAAGAGAAAAGAGTCACATTTAGGAGAAAGAGCAAGCTCGTGTAGCCCAGCCTGGGAGACGCCAGGAAAGGAGCTGTTCTTGGTGGTAGAAGCCTTGGAAGCAGTGAAGAACTGGTTTTGGATCTGCAGGCGTGAGAATCATGGGTGATGCTTGAGACAGAGATTGTTTGATGCAATCTCAGAGCAGGGACTGGGATATGAGTCTGTTGGTAGAGTGCCTGCCCTTTATATAAGCACAAAGACCTGGGGTTGGGTCCCGAGTATCACAGACATAGAGACTGGGGGTTCATGCCTGTAATCCCAGCACCAAAGAGGTAGAAGAAAGAGGATCAGAAGTTCAAATCATTCTCTGCTACATAGCAAGTTCAAGGCTAGCTTAGAGAACACACACACACACACACATTAACACGCATGCACGTGCGCATGCAGACAAACTCTCAAGATACCCCACCCCATTTTCTCTCTCATTTCTTAATGGAGTGTTAGCTTGCATTCAGCTACTCCACATCTTCCCTGTTCTCCTCTCCTCCCTCCTCCCCTCCCCCAAAGCCTCCTTGGCCCAGTATCTTTGTCAACAGAGTTCCCTTAGCTTCCCTGCAAATGACTGCTCTCCCTGAGAACCGTGTATCAAGCCATCTCTCACTGTATGCAGCATCCTTCTGTGACGTCCATTGAAGAATAGCTACTGTGGACACCAAGGAATGTCTGGTTATTGAGAAAGTGTAGACAGATGACTTTCCCCCCTGAAGAGTGCCACTGACACTTTCCTTGACCCTTTCTGCCTCCTGAGATGAGTCTTCCTGAGCCCGTCCCTTCCCGGGAATGGGGCAGGCCAATAGGGTCCCCAGGGACATTCTCCCCAGCTATGCTGGACACTTCTTGACCCCCTAGAACAGATGCCAAAAGAAGAAGGGCAAGTGGAAACAAAAGGTAGAGACAGAGGAAAAGGCCTGACTGAGGCCATCAGACCTGTGACCCCCGGTGCCCCCAACCCATGCTTGGCATGAATAAGGCCAGTGGCTGGGGTAGCGCTGGTGTCTTTCCAGCTTCCAGGGCTCTGGTTGGATAACGCCTTTGATGTGTTTGTCCTTTGGCCTCAAAGAGGCAGCTTCAATTTGGTAGTTCATGATAGCCTTAAGTACAGCAATCCAAGGTCACCAGGCCCTCTTTCTAACATAAGATCCCCTCTCTTTTGGCTTTCAGGAAGGACCAAGGCCCCAGAGCCTCATTAATCTGTTGTCAGAGTCCCTGATGGCATGCTAGGTATTTTTATAATTGTTCTAAAATCCCATTATCTTGGCCGTCTGGACTGCACAGTGGCCGCCGTTTGGCTGAATACGTGACTGACCACTGATGATTCCCTCCAGGGAATGCCAGGCCGAGCTCCCTGGGCTGCAGGCAACCATCCAAACACGCTCCTCTCCGTGGAAAAGCACTGAGATGTCAAACACGGAAGGGGTGGTCTCCATGCACAGGATACCTGTAAGCACCGAAGCATGCTTCAAAGAGAAACAAAAGTAAAATTACAGAGCTGGGAGGAGCTCATTCCCTCAAGCCAGCCCTGCGTACACCGGTCATCTCACACTCACCTGTGTCATTAGCTGCTCAATTCATCCGGCAAATATTTACTGACCAGCCACCATTCTAGATGTTTGGACGACATCCGGAGACGGAGACAAGCCTCTCCCCTCCCAAGAGCTTGTGTTCTGTGGAAAGATCACTGGTAAAAGGAGAAGGCAGAAAATGTTAGAAGGTGATACGCACCGGACAGACGAGCCAGGTGAAGTGAAACTGCGGAGAGCCAGCATCAGAGAGGACACCTCTGTGGAACATTCCAGAAGGAGCAGTTAGAATGCAGCCTGCCAGGAACAGGCGAGAAGTGGAGCAGAGAGAGGAGGCCTGTGGGAGAAGCCTGAGCTCACTTGCCCCAGCTCACTGTAAGGACTTAAAGTGTTAGGGGAACAAAATAGTGGACCAGTGAGGGAAGGGGGAGTGACACGGTTGTCCTTTGTTCCCAAGAAAGCACCTGGAAGGTGAGGTCTGCCTGCAACTCCATGTCTACCACAAGGTCTGACAAGAGTACAAAAGTTCTGGGGCCTGGAGATGCTTCAGTGGGCAAGAGGGCTTGCCGAGCAAGCGTAAAGATTCAAGTCTGAGCCTCCAGCGCCCATGTAAAAGGCAGGTATCACCTCTTGCAAATCTGTAGCTTCAGTGCGGTGAGAGCAGAGACAGGAAGATTACAAAGGCTTGCTAACCATCAGTCTAGCTCCAGGCTCAGTGACAGAGCCTGTCTCAAGGGAGTAGGGCAAAGGATGAAAGAGCAAACACATGAGCGTGAACACGTATGCGCACATATCACATACACACTCCACACAGAAATACACCGTATACTCACAAAAATACACATGCAGATACACAGACACTACACAGATATACTTCACACATACATACACAAAAATATACCATATTCTCATACACATAAATATAAACATTCATACACACACCACACAAATACACTACCCATACATACCCACACAAATACACTATACACACACACACACACTAATATACCACACACACACACAAGTTCACCATACATACACATAAGCATACACATGCATACACAGAGCCACACAAATACACTATATGCATATACACAGAAATACACCACATACTCATATACCTAAACATACACATACATATACCATGCAAACACACTACAAATACATATCTATGCAAATATACCATGTACACAAATGTACCACACACTCAAACACATAAACTTGTACATGTATGCACACTACACAAATACACACACAAATGTATCACACGCACACCACACATGCTCCCACATCCACGCATACTACATGCATACACACACATCACACCACATGCACACAACACTCATACACATCCAACACACACCACACACCCTCTCACACACACAAACCACTCACACACACCATGTACACACGCATACCTTCTACACATTCAGTACACATGCACACCACACACACAAGCATACCACACACACACACACACACACATCACACACACTCTTACACACATACACTCACAACATATACTCTCTTCATAAATATACAGAATACAAAACTTCCATTGGAATGGATGAAGAAATGATGCTCATACTTCCCAAAAACATAGGACGGAAGGGAAACTGGACAAACACGCCTCCAGTCTGGGGACTGTATCTAGAGGTTTGTGTTTCAGTGCCTGGGGAGTTTCTCATGACCCTCACACAATCTCGATTCTAAAGCTGAACGGTAGGAAGGTCCTGGACAGGACAGAACATAAGTATGTCATTTTTTAAAAAGATTTATTTGTTTTCCTTTTGTCTGTATGAGTGTTTTGCCTGAATGCATGTGTGTGCACCATGGACACGCAGTGAGCAGCGCCTGAGGAAGCCAGAAGAAAGCACTCGATCCTCTGAAACTGGAGCTACAGAGCATTGTTAGCCGCTATGTCGGCGCTCGGAGCTGAACCCTGGTCCTCTGGAAGGCCAGTGGCCACTCTTAACCGCTGCGCCGTCTCTCCGGCCCCAAGAGTATGCCTCTTACGTGTTCTCACTTCACACCAAGGAGCATCCCATCCAGACATTCTCAAATGTGTTTAAATACTCAGTCTGGCAGCATCACCAGCCCCAGGGCACACACTTAATAAATGAATAAATGATTGTTAGCTAAATCCACAAATGTATACACTCATGAATGAAACAATTGCTCAACTCCACTTCAACCCAGATAGTTGGAATTATTATTGTTGTTGCTGTGATTATTACTATTATTATCATGATTGATTGATTGGGTTTTTTTTTCTAGACAGGGTTTCTTTGTGTAACAGTCTTGACTCTGTAGCCAGGCTGGCCTTGAACTCCCAGAGATCCGTTTGCCTTTGCCTCTTGAATGCTGAACAAGCACTTTACCAACTGAGCTACATCCCTAGCTTCAGACACTTGGAATTATTATAAACAAATGACATTCCAGAGAACAGGACACCCCATGCTGTTGCTTCCTGTCCTGCATCTACCCACAGCCCTAACAGGACATCTCCTCTGGTTTCTTAGGTGACAGTGGTTTTTACCTGCTCTGTCCTGTCCAAGCTACAGTGTAGGGATTTTAGGTTTCTAGAAGTGGACTACTGCCTTGCACGCCCCTGTGTATTTCTATGGAACTCTGAGCCAGTAGGTTTTCTCTCCAAATGAGAGGGTTGCTGAGGAATGAGGTTCTACCAGATAGCCCAGTGTCCCCAGAGAAAAATATAATAGAGCCTAGGGTGTAGCGGCATGGGGGTGTGACAGGACTGGAGAAGACAGGCAGGCAGTCCTCATCCCATTTCTCTCAGGAGAATGTGTAGCTAGGCCCACATGCCAGGGCTGCAGGGGCCGAGACCAAATGCTGCAGGAAATGTTGGAGCCATAAGCTCAAAAACCAAGAACCAGAAGTCCCTCCCATCCACCCTGTCCCTTCACTTAGCCTGATGGCATCCAGAGCCTGGAGCGCCACTCACGGCTGCTAAGTCTCACAGATTCTTGGCCTCTGGCTTGCAGGTGCTGGCTGCCTGAGATTTTTTTTGCCTGTAAACAGTCAAGAGCCCCTGATTATCTTACATAGTTGGAATAGGCACTCTCATTTTTTTCACTCCTCTTCCCAGAATTCAATAAAGGCCAGAGATTCCACGAGCCATCTGACTCAACTTGATTTCCTCCTTCCTCCTGCTTCTCCACCCTGTGACCCTGAAAAAGCAGGCCCAGAACCCAAGGCTTTGCAGCCAGGCCTAAGCCTGTCACCACACCTGGTGGTCAGGACTTTTTAATCTTACTGCCCCAGGGGTCACCTGGTACACCCTATGGAGTGGACAGCTCTATACTGCAGGAGAATGGTGGTGGCAGGTGGGGTATGAGGAGGATAGTCAATGGCCTTGTACAGATCAGGCATCCTGAGTTCAAATCCTGGCTCCCCAATTAATAATATGGCAAATGAGTTATCCTGCGTGAACCAGTTTCCTCCTGTGTCAATAGGTGTGTCCATGGTTTCTTTTCCTTAAGGAGGCTGCAAGGATTGAATGGACAGTGCACAGAGTTCCTAACAATGACTATAGTATTTCCATCAGACAAAGAAATAGGAGGCTCAGATCTGTAGGATTAACTGGGGTTCAAGACAGAAGGGACATTGGGATTGGCACTTTACAAAGAGAGCAAAGCAATTATAGAGAGGGAAGGGATCTAGGAAAAGTTTGGAATGCCTAATAGGAGCCCTTCAAAAAGTTGCAGAGCTGGGCACGATGGTGCAGGCCTTTGATCCCAGCACTTGGGAGGCAGAGGCAAGCAGATGTCTGGGAGGCCTACATAGGCCTGTCTACACATGGAGTTCCAGGCTAGCGAGATCTGCAAAATGGGATTGTCTCAACAAAACAAAACAAAACAAAAACAAACAAATAAAACAGAAGCAACACACACACACACACAAACATAGAAACGGCTGCGTATCTGAGGACTCTGAGACTCACCAGCTGGGTGGGAAGCCCAAGGTGTCCAGTTTAAGCTGGGAAGGTGACAGAACTTAAGATGAACAGCGTCCATCTTGGGAGGCCACGGAAGGCTTGTCAGGAAACGCCTAGCCTCAGCTCTGCCTCTTCTTTCTCTCTCTGGTTTCTCTGTGGTGTTTGACGTCATACATTGACCCTGGTCTCCCCCTTTTTGCTTTGTCTCTGTCTGTCTCTCTGTCTCTGTCTCTCTGTCTCTCTCTGTCTCTGTCTCTCTGTCTCTGTCTCTCTTTCTCTCTCTCTCTCTCTCTCTCTCTCGCTCTCTGTCTCTATCTCTAACACCCCATCTTGTTCTTACTTTACTCCACATTCACATTTCTACTTGAATTCTGAAGACCATGTGGGTTCTGAATCCTTCTGAGTCCCTCTGCCTTTGTCATGCTGGTCTCTCTGGACACTTGGCTTCTCCCAGCTGTAAATGCCAGCTTCTCAGGTGTTCAGGTGTTTGGAAGAGTGCAGATATAAATGTATATGTTTGGTGTGCTACTCAAGGCACCCCCTGAACTATTACTTTGTAGCACATCTCTGTGAGCATTCCTCTCTCTATTCACCACTGGTCCATCATCATATAGTTACTATTTCTATCCTTTCACTCTGTAGACCAGGCTGGCCTTGAACTCAGAGATCCACCTGCCTCTGCCTCCCGAGTGCTGGGCTTCAAGGCATGCGCCAGCACTGCCCGGTGAAAATACGACAATTTTGGAAAAGGGTATGCCCGCTTGGCATCAAGATGATATCTTTGCTCTCTGATTTTTCGTGACTCAGATTTGGGGAAACCATTCATCTGTCTCTGTGCTTGTGATAACACCCAAGCTCGGTGGCTGAGTCAGGATGCCACTGCTCTAGTCTACAAAACCTCAGTTCAATAGAAATGAGTAATTATGATCGGTCACAACGTATCCTATACTGGAAACTGCTGAGAGAAACCATTTTCATCCTTTCCATCATAAGCTAACGATGTGAGAGAGGATATATACTCCGAAGCTCTGTTTGGCCACAACACATGCATGTTTCCAAATGTCATACACCATGAAGATACACAATTTGCATTTACCAATTAAAAAATATTTTAACGGTGAAAAGAGGTGCTGAGGTCAGACTGGGAGAAGGGGAGTCAAGCTACCTCCAAACCACACCCCACAAGCCAGCTACAAAGGCCTTTGTGACTTTGCTAGAGGCTGGAGGACATGCTGTTGTGGGACTCAGCAATCAAGGACAAGGGGAGCCCCGCCCCGACCATATCTAGGGAATAGCTATCTGCACCTTCCTCCCCAAGCATCCAAGCCATGCTGGGATGTAAGCCGGGGAAGGCACCTCTCCTAGCAGATTCAAATGTGCCTCAGTTGTGGATCCTTTGTAGGGTAACTGAAGGCCTCTCTTATTAGTGAAAGGTATGTAGGGACTGGAAGGACGAGAGGAAGTGGAGGGAGAAGAGGCACTGTATGACTGACTGCTGTGAGAATCTTGTACAGCAGGTATTACTTACTGTACCCATTGCACAGATGAGATTAAGCTATCTGTCAAGGTCATTTCTACACACACACACACACAAAGAGCTAAGCCACCGAATCCCATCTGTCTGACTTGAAAGCAGAGGCCTTCTTCCAAAAGCTTAAGATCTCTGATCATACCACGGCGATACAGCAACCTCTGCTTACTATGTACACTATGTGTGTGTTTATGTAATTAAGATTGGGTCTCATGGGGCCAGAGCTGGCTTTGATTTCACTTGGTCTAGAATAACCATGAGCATCCCTCTGCATCTCCCAGGTGTTGGGATTTCAGGCATGCACCCCGTACTCACAGTGCTGGGAACCAAACCCAAGGCTTCATGTAGCCTGGCTAGTACTCTACCTACTGGCCTACGCTGCTACCTAGTGTTTTTTATCAGTTTGGTTTTTGTGACAGCATCTTACTCTGTAGCGCTGACTGACCTGAGACTCATTCTGTGTCCCCAGTGGCATTGAACTCATGGCAATCCTGTCTCTGCCTCTCGAGTACCGAGATTACAGATGTGGACCACCAGATACCTGGTTAATTTTTATTGGGGGAGGGGCATTCCCAGGGTTAGAACCAAGGGCCTTGTGTATTCTAGACAAGTTCTCTACGTTTGAACTACACCTTCAGCGTAACCTTTTTTTAAAATTCTCCTTCTGATTCATTTCTTGTTCTGGTACCCAAAACTATCATATATTTTTATTGTTGTTCATTTATCACCCTATTTTAATGTTTATAAATGCTTTTAGTCTCTATAATCATCACTTTTGCTTGAACGGAGTGGTGCATGCCTATAATTCCAGCATTCCAGACATAGAGGCAGGAGGATTGGCCACAAGTCCTCAGTGAGCGTGTCCTACAAAGAATTCTGGGCCATCTGGGATTGTAGTGTGCGTCTCTGTTTCAATTAAAAATAATAATAAAATCACTTTTACATACTAGTCCACCCTGTAGACGGATGATTCAGTCAGTCATCAGTGAGCATTCAATGCCTCAGCTTTGTAAATTGTCTCCACCCAAGCCCGTCCTGGGAAGCAGGGCTCTCACCTGCCCGGTCTGGAAGGTTATGTGGGTCACTGGAACCTGACTCGACCTGCTCTATCGTAACAAAGCAAACTAAGATTGTCGTCAGGAAGGCCCCAAATTCTCTGCTTCCCCCTTGTGCTTCCTTCTGTAGGCCCAGTGTGGTCTGTTCCCATGCATGCAGGCCACAAAACTGAAAGCCACCAACGTAGTGTCTTGCTGATGGTGACATGTCCCTGCACACAGGGACCAAAGAGAACGACACCAAGTCAGCCATGATCTCAGGACTGGGATGGGAGCAAACTCCCTGCCAAGAGCCCCACGTAGCTAAAGCTTGATGTCCATCCTCTTGAGAAAGCCCTTTCTAGAAAGTTCTGCTTTCTGGAGGCCCCACGTAGCTAAAGCTTGATGTCCATCCTCTTGAGAAAGCCCTTTCTAGAAAGTTCTGCTTTCTGGAGGCAGAAGCACTTAGGGCAAGTCGAGCAGGCCAGCGCAAACGCCCAAGGTGATGGGCCGGAGATCACATTGTCAGGATGCCTCTCTGCTTTATGTGTTTGCAGAGCGGATATTTGGGGAGGTTGGGCTCCAAATTGCTTCATGGTTGCCAGCCTCGTGGGAAATGGCTCGCATTCTTAGCATAGTTAAAGAGCTGTGAAGCAACAGAAAAGATTGCTCTGAGGCCCCTGGGGGACTAAGGAGGACGAGTCACGGCCTCGGCATGCCTCCTTGGACGGGTGTTGAGGTGGGATGGGATGCACCAGATATTTTTTTCCAAGAGGGCAGGGTGGTAGTGAGTCTCTAAAGGGTCTCTCTGTGAGAGTCACTGCACGTCTTAGGCAAGCCCAGGCCTGATTGCTTTCCAAGACCACTCATGCAGCCCCTGACCGGAGAAGCACCCCAAACAAACACAAGTTAGCTTTACAGCCATTCATGAGAAAAGCTTTCTCTACCCACAGGGCTGAGGATTAGCGTTTCTCCTTTTTCTTCTCCTTTCCTTCCCTTTCTTCTTCTCATCCTCTTGTAGCCCACGTTGGCCTCAAACTCTCCATGAAGGATAACCCTGACCTTTTTATATTCCAACCTCTGTCTCCCATGTGCTAGGATTATAGACATGCACCACTCACCTGACTGAGATTTCTGGGGCTTTGTTTTTTGTCCCCCCCTCCCTGCCCGCCCCCAGCAACTGCTGTTGACATTTTTATTTTAATGTAGAAGGCATAAAATTTCAAAATCAGCATCAATAACATTTTTATTTATCCTTCGAGAGCTTTATACAGGTATATAGTTTATCTTAATTATATCCACCTCTCACTCCAACACATCTTCTCAACATACACATGCCACTGAGTCTGATTAGTGTTGCCCCTGTGCTTTTGACTGTGAAGTTACTGTTTACTGAGTCATGGGCAGTCTACAGTAGCGTTTTATTTTTTTACTTTTTTTTTTTTTTCCGAGACAGGGTTTCTCTGTGTAGCCCTGGCTGTCCTGGAACTCACTTTGTAGACCAGGCTGGCCTCGAACTCAGAAATCCACCTGCCTCTGCCTCCCAAGTGCTGGAATTAAAGGTGTGCGCCACCACCGCCCAGCTTACAATAGCATTTTAAAAAATAAATAACCAAGTAAAAAAGGCCCTTGGGTCAAAAATGTTTTATCGCCTTTCTTGATGGTAAACCCCAGATATGCTATCTTTCTCATCTGAAAACTCTAAATCCTATGTCCTCTTTCCATCAGATGATTCTAGGACCCGCCACCCAAGCTGGAAAGGAAGGTAGGGTCAAACCTGTCACTGGTGTGTGTGTTCCCTGCTGGCTACAGTGGCTGGTAGCCAAAAGCCACACCTATTGAATTCCCTGAACTGAGAAAGCAGCCTTCCGGAGACCACTCGGTCATCTGGGTAGCCTCAGAAGGCCATGCCAGGAAAGGAAGAGGGAGAAGAATTCCTTCCTGGTACTGCCTCCGTGGCCAGCACAAAGGTCCCCCGGCCAGCCGGCTGGGGTGACTGAGCACCGACGGAAGTTAGACATGAGTGCCCCAGAGACCTGGCCCCCTGAGGCTCTGAAGGGAGAAGTACACAGCGAAGCAGCTCACTGTTCCGTGTCTGTCTGAATGCAAACCAGGCAGAAATGCTCCCGGGGACTCCAGGCCAGGTGTGTGCCTGGGACAAGAGAGGTCCCGAGGCCCGAGGCTCGGGAGGAGGAGTGAGAGGCATGTCTCAGAAGTGTGGGAGCCCAGCAGGTGTGAGCGCTAAAGGGTTGAAGGGAGACAGGGCCTCCCTAGAGTTTGAACTTCCTGTCCAGCAGTGGTTCTCCTCAGCCCTACCACACTACCATCTAGAATGCTCTTAAGGATGGCAGTATCCTTTATGCACCATAACCAATTTAGCCAAATTCCTCCAAGGTGGGAACAGGTTTTAACATCCCTGTAATTACGATATTCATTGAAGCAGGAGAATCAGTGCTTTGAAGATATTAAATGTAGGAACCTTCTGTTTTGTTTTGTTTTTTTTTGTTTTTTTCGAGGCAGGGTTTCTCTGTATAGCCCTGGCTGTCCTGGAACTCACTCTGTAGACCAGGCTGGCCTCGAACTCAGAAATCCGCCTGCCTCTGCCTCCCAAGTGCTGGGATTAAAGGCGTGCGCCACCACTGCCCGGCTCTAGGATTTTTTTTTTAACATCCCTGTAATTACGATATTCATTGAGGCAGGAGAATCAGTGCTTTGAAGATATTAAATGTAGGAACCTTCTAAGTGATTCATCCGCCATCTTTTCTCTGCGGTACTGATTCTCAAATCTCTGCAGTTGCCTACTGTCGTTTAAACCCATTGCAACCCCATTTCCCTGCTGACCAACCCAGCTGCAGCAAGTGTAGCCATCCGAGGTTTATAGTCACTTAGGGCCCAGGCTTATGACCGTGCAAAGCCACCAGCAGGTAGGTGCTTGCCTGTCCAGCGCAGCTGCCTGTATCATTGAGGGAGGTCCTATGGTGCCTCTTACACTTTCTTAACACCAGCTGACCTACCTACCTCCATGTAAGCCACATCGTATGCTCTGTATTTCCTGGGTGATTTTCATACTAAGGCACTTTGACATTTCAAGCAACCTTGATGGGAGAGTTGACAAAATGTCTAATACAAATGAACAGCCTCACTGTCCAAGAGTACCCGGGTCATGGTAATGGGTGTGTGCAGCACTATAGGGGAATATAGAAAGAATGGCCAAGACGTGGCTCTTGGGCCTTCTCCAGGGAACACATGCACAGTTCATATAACCAAACCCTGGATTAGACCTCTTTCTGCATTGGTCATTTTCAAAGACAGGGAGGGCAGTTCCACACAATAGTGTGGGTGATAGAGACTGTTTTCTATTAAAACAATATCCAATATTTGCTGCAGTCACTTGAAGAAACTTCAGTGTGGTGTCCCAAACTGGTAAATTGACTTGAGTGTTTAAGACCGGGGGGAAATGGGGCATTACAGCCACAGAGAGACCTGCTGTGCTAGGCAAAGGATGACTGAGAACCTGAATGGTCCGCTTTAGTAATCAGAATGCAAATGGTCCTGTGAGTTCTGAGTGGAGGGAGAACAGGATGGATGTGGTCCTGGCACAGGAGCAGGGGAGTGTGTGTGTGGGGGGGGGGGGGGGGGAGGGACAGGCAGACAACCTGGGTTGAATGGCTGTGAGTCACAGACTAAAGGGGTGGATTCCAGGCTTCAGCATCCAAACTTCACCTTGTTGAGTGAGACGTTGTACGAGGGATTAGACTTTATCAGACAATGGCCGGAGGACCAGTAAAGAAGGTACAGCAAGCTGAGAAAGGATGGTTGATGCCTCCAGTCTTCCTGTGGCTTTCCAAGAAGTCACCTGTGGCTCCATGAAAGTCCTCTCACAGATCTTATGCAAGACATACATGCAGAGATCTCGGTCACCCTAGCTCCATATCCCCGAGCTCCTAAACTAATAGGAGAATTGGTGGCTCCCAAATGCCAGAAGGTCCACTCTCAGTTGACTTGCATGTGGGCCAACACCTGTACTTTAGGAGGAAGCCAATGGACATTAACAGTCACTAGCCAACAGAAAACAAGCAAAAGAGTCTTTAGCCTGGAATGTGTTTTGGTGAAAATACTTTAGGAGTTGGAGCTGCTGGGATGTCTGGGAAGCAGATGAGCTGGAGCTAGGAATTCAGGATGACTTAAGGAGTGAGTGGAGTCTGTAAATGAAAGAAGCAAAAAGCAGGATTAGAGTCATTGGACTCCACTGACCTGCTAGGCTCTGCCCGTCTCTAGTGGCCATTAGAGGAGTCCTGTGTTGGATGGATGTGAAGAAGGGACTGGGCAGCTAGCAGACTGCAGGCTTGCGATGGGCAGTCCTATTCTGGAGGAAAGCATTGACTGAAGATGTCTCTGAGCTCTGTATCTGAGTAAGATGTCTTAGTGTCTGTCTCCAAGACCCTTTTCCTGGGCTCCTCGCCAAGTAGGTCATTCTTGTGGGTTGAACCAGGGCCTGTCTCCAGCAGGGGTCATTTTCATGGTCCCCATCATTTTCTTTTCCTCCCAGCTCACTAGGCAGAGAAAGCATCTCTCTAGGGGGCTGCTCTGACCCTCCCTCCCCCTACTTCCCAGCACTGAGTCCTTTTTCTTTTCTTCTCTGTGTGAGGGAGAAGGCATATGTGTGTGCACATATGTGCGTGTGGAGATCGAGAACAACCATGGGCATCATTTCTCAGGCATTATCCATCTTGTTTTCAAAACAGGGTCTCTTTCTGATTTTTTTTTTTTTTTTTTTTTTGGTTTTTCGAGACAGGGTTTCTCTACATAGCCCCGGCTGTCCTGGAACTCACTCTGTAGACCAGGCTGACCTCGAACTCAGAAATCCACCTGCCTCTGCCTCCCAAGTGCTGGGATTAAAGGCATGTGCCACCACTGCCCAGCTACAGGGCTCTTTCATTGGCTTGGAACTGGCTGAATCATTAGGCTGGATCATTGTATAGGCTGGGGTGGCAACAAGTCACAGGATTCTGCCTGTCTCCATCTCTCTGGTCCTAGGAGCATCTCTCTGGTCTATTATGCCTGCTTTTTGTTTGTTTGTTTGTTTTGTCCTTAAACATAGATTCTGGACATAATGCTAATGATGGAAGTAAGCTTCACTTACTGAGCTGTGGCCCTAGCCTTTCTTTTTTTCTTTTGTTTGTCTTTTGAAAATACTCTGCCCCTAAGCCCACCAAGAATTAAATCAAAAGCTAAACGTTTGCCTGATCAAATAAATATCTGTTCCTTGAGTCACTGAGGGCCAAGCTTCCTAAGACATAAACTCAGCACAAGTCACAGTCGGAAACAGGCAAAGATCCCCATAGTACCTTAAAGGGGAGGAAGACCTGACTCTCAGAAGACGAGATGCTCAATCTGACTCCCAACAAAAGAAATCCAAGCTAAAGCGACAGCAAGATACCGTCATCACCTATCAGATTGGTAAAGATCAAAAAGTTTGATTTGGCTCTGAGTCGCCAGGGAAACAGCAGCTCAAGGGCTGGGTCGGGAGCGTGACTTGACAAAGCTGTGTGGAAGACGATTTGGCAACCTGTGTCTATGTTTCGAATTCCCACGGTCTTCAAAAGGCAGAGGAATGTGATAATTGAGAATGTGAGGTGGAGTCAGACACCTTGGTTGGAGTCCCAGCTATGCCAATCATTTCATTTCCCTGAGCCTGGATTCTTCTCATCTGCAAAATGGTCTGAGTTAGCACAGCCCTCAAGCTGCTTCCAAGCGTTACGATGCACTGATTGTTGGAGAGTACTTACGGCAAATCCCAGCTTTCTGAAATTACTATGCAAATGCTAATGATCCTAATTATTAATTGCCCCACTAATTTGACTGCTAGGAATCTACCTTACAGACACTCTTGCACACGTAATGAGCGTCCAGTGCCACTCACTGAAGCACCGATTCTAGAGTGCTTCTAGAACACTAGAATCAATTCAGATGGCCACAAACAGCTAGCTTAATTCGGGGGTGTGTGAGACAATATATGTGACTGATATGAAAGAAATGGTGAGTGAACTTTTTTTTTTAATTTCTGTTCAGCGTGCACAGCACGCTGCTTTAAATATCTGTAAGTAGGCTGGGGAGAGAGGGCATAGTGCCATATGCCTATATCTCAGCACCTAGTGGATCAGGAGTTGGAGACCTGACTGAGCTACCTGAGACCCTGTCTCAATAAATAAATAAATAAATAAATAAATAAATAAATAAATAAATAAATAAATAAATAGACTCCAGATGCAGCACAGAGGCGGAGTGCTTGCCTAGCATATGCAAGGGATATGGGTTCAATTCCTAGCACCAGAAAGTCAAAAACATCACAATAAGAAATAAGAATCAGGGTAGTACAGACCCAAGCGTATCTTATCTATAATTACAAAGTTCAAAAACCTCTAATTTTTAAAAATGGCACAAGTACGTTTTGTAGCAAAAGCTAAATTCAACGGACTGAAGGCTGATTATGGATTTATCTTATTGGTGCAGAAATATTAGTGTTTTATCACAGAGTGTGGCCCAATCCACAGAACACCGCCCTCCTTCATTCCTTGAATTCCAAATTCCAAACTACATTGCTCTTGCATTTTTCAGGATTGTGGATTTATAACCTGATTTAGTCCCCCTGTCCCGCTTTGGTATTAAAATATCCCTGCACGAACACAGGAAAGGCTAGACCGGGTTGCTCTCGTGAAGGAACTGTGGACTGGGAGGGAAATTCTTTCCAAATATTTCAACCTACGGTTTTAAAGAGTATATGGATACTTTCAAAAAAGAAAGAGCTGTGATTTAAGCTCTCCGCTCATTCACTGAAGTCCCGCCCTCTGCCCGTGCTGGGCGTGGCAGGCTGCCTGGGAACTTGGACCTGGGAAGTAGGGCTCCAGGGTGGGGCCAGGTGGGACCCGAGCCTCACCTCTGCGAGCCTCACCTCTGAGTCACAGTGCTGCCCAGGCACCATGGTCGCCTCCCTAGAAAAATGCAGATAATGAGGGTGACTCAGACCCCTATCAACTTCGTCCTCTACACTCTTCCCACCGGGGGTGGAAAGTTGCCCCTCACACAATCCTTATCACGTGTCGTCAGCAGAGACCCAAAGAAAGGGCACTGGATCCCAGAACCAAAGGACATTCAAAAGTGTTTAAAGTACCCAGCAAGTAGCATTGCCGGGTAGTTTAAACCTCCTGGCTAGCAAGAGGAGGAAAGATTCTGTCTTAGAAAGGACCATCTCAAGGTCACAGAGGATAAAAGAAAAGTCACACAGGCAAGCAGATGAAGATAGACTGGGGCAAGGCCTGGACATGATTTTAAAAATACATTATTTTTATTATGTTTTTAAAAGGTGTATTTATTTTTATTCCATGTGTATGAGTGTTTGCCTGCATGTATGTATATTGATCATGTGGGTGCCTAGTGTCCTGGAGACCAGAAGAAAATGTGTGATCCCCTGGAACTGGAAGTTACAGATGTTGTGAACCTCCATGTGGGTTCTCTACAACTCAGCAAGTGTCTTTAACTGATGAGCTATCTCTCCAGCTCCTTTGTTTTAATTTTTAAAAGTTGGTCTTGCTAATTTGCCCAGGCTAGCCCTGAATTTCTGCATTCAAGTCATTCTCCTGCCTCAGTCTTCTGGGTAGCTGAGACTATAGGCATGGTCATACCAAATGACAAAAGGAATTCATTTCATTAAAACTGAGATGATCTGAACGGGAGTTGAGTGTAACAGGCTGGGATTTATAGCACTTTTGAACAATCTTTTCTTCTGTATGGGTCCTTGAGAAGTCTGTGTATATCCTTCTGTATTTTTCTCTAAATCTAAATACTCACTCAGTATATAAGTCTGAGTATATATACATATGCAAATCTATCTTTGTACATACTGGTACATGTTTGTATATTCCATATCTCCATAAGAATATCTGCACATTCACATCCGCATGTATGCATGCTCACACATACATTTATATACAAGCATATGTACGCAGTTATATGTTTAAATATGTCACAAACTCAAGTGACTGATCCTTGGAGAACATGAACTAATAAAACATACATACACATATATGACTATAGAGTTCACACACGTTTCTAAATCAGTATTCTACAATAACTATAATGATAATATTGTGTGGCTATTGAGAAGGATTGTAGTATTATCACAGTATCTTTCACAGTGTCCAAAAACTGTAAACAAAGCAATGTCCATTCATAAGCTATGGTCAAATAAAATACCATGCACCCAGGTATAAAATGCTATTCAACCTGGCAGTGGTGGTGCACACCTTTATCCCAGCACTAGGGGAGCAGATGCAGGAGGGTCTCTGTGAGAGACAGTCCAGCCTGGTCTACAGAATGAGTTTCAGGACAGCCAGGGCTACACAGAGAAACCCTATCTAGGACCCTCCTCCAAAAAAAAAAGTACTTATTCCTTGTTTTTGCAGAGGACCCAGATTCAGGTCCCAGCACTCACATGGTGACTCAGCTATCTGTAACTCTAGTTCCAGGTGACCTGACCCCTCTTCCGGCCTCCGTGAGCTCCTGTAAAAATGCACACACATAAAATAAATATTTTTTTAGAATAAGAAACTGCCAGCACCATTAAAAAGAACGAAAAGGGGGGCTTAGCTTTAAGAGCACTGTCTGCTCGGCCAGGAGACCCAGGTTTGAGTCCCAGCACTCACACAGTAGCTCACAAATGTCTGTAACTCCAGTTCCAGGGGATCTGATGCCCTCTTCTGGCCTCCACGGACACGCGGCACACACATGGTACATAAACACATATGCAGGCAAAAGATCAACACACATATAAACAAATGAACCAATGTTTCAGGAAATGAATGCAAGAACTACACTAGTGATGGATTTTTGTTCTTTTTGTTTTCAGAGTATTCATGGTTTTTTGACAGCTTTATACATGTATACAGTGTATGTTAGAACACAGAGCTAGTGATAAATTTTCATTGTATTAATCTATTATGCAATATATTAATCTATTATTAGCATTATTTGTATTTAATGCATATGAAAAGATATGCACAGTATTTAAGTAAGCCATTGATTTTAGAGATTTATTTTAATTATGTAAGTGTACGCATGTGTTTGTGTGTAAGTGTATGTGTGAGTGTGAGTGTATGTGTACGTAAGTGCGTGCATGTGTGTGAGTGTGTGTAAGTGTATGTGTGAGTGTGTAACTGTGTGTGTGGAGGTGTGTGTGAGTCTGTGTGTAGGGTATGTGCATTCATGTGCAATACCTAAGAAGGCTAGAAGACGGTATTGGATCTCCTGTTGCTGGAGTTACAGGCAGCTATGAGTTATGTTAGGAACTGAACACAAGGTCCTCTGCAGGAAAAGTGTGTGCCTGTAAGCACTGAGCTATTTTTCCAGCTCCATAAGCCATTCATTTTCTCTAACAATTTGAATTGAGTGGCTTTGGAAGGATCTAAAACTGTACGTTGTATCTGAACTCTCCTTAGTTGCAAGGGCATCAGTAGTAACAGCAATAGGTATTACATTTCTTTTTGTTTTTAAAAAATTGATTACATTTTGTTATTCTGTGTGCACGCATGGCATGTGTGTGGTATGTGCTTGCCATGGCTTGTCTGTGGAGAGACTTGCTGGGACAGTTTCTCTTTCCACCCTGTGGTTCTCTGGGATTGAACTCTGCTCTTAAGACTAGGCAGCAAGGGCCTTTACTGGCCCTCATTGGATGGCCGCTGTTCTCTTTCCACGTATCTGATTAGTTACACAGCACAGGCACCATGGATACGGTGCTTCTTCAACTTGCTTTGTGCTGAGAAAGAACCTGACCCTCCCGGTTTGGCTTACCGAGAGGCAGGATTACAGATGTGAGACTCTGGGCCCAGCTTTTCTTGTTTTTTTTCAATGTTGACTTAGTCACCTTAGTACCAGTGGTTTCTCATAATTTTTTCGGCTCTTGTATCAGTTGCCAATATTTCTACTGAGTCATTTATTTTTCAATTTTTAGATATTCGTGCTTACTACAGTCATCAACTTTTAGATGTTGTGTGTGTTTGTGTGTGACTTTGGTTTTCTGATTTGCAAATACTTTCCAAATTTCTTTGTTTGTTTGTTGTCTTTGTGCTACTTTTTCACACAAAGGGTTCAACAATTCCGGTGCAGTTAAATGTTTCTCTCTCTCTCTTTTTTTTCCAAAGCACTGGTTTTTGCCAAGGCTTCTTCCTTACTCTGTCTTCATGGTCCAAGAAGGTTACTAGAACTCTAACCCCACATCTGCATCACAGGCAGAGAGGAGAGAGGAGAGAGAGAGAGAGAGACTAGAAGAGGATTCCACAGGTCTTTAAAGCAGAGGTTCTCAACCTGAGGGTCCCTTTGGGAGTTGAATGAATAACAAAAATAACTATAGTTGAGGGTCACCACAACATGAAGAACTGTATTATACGGGTCACGCATTAGGAAGGTTGGGAACCACTGCTTTAAGGGCATCTTTCTAGAACCTTCTGGCATAGCCATGTCTTTGGAACCTTAGTTAGCCACGAACGCTGTCATGGAGTCACTGAGCAGTGCAATCTCATGCATTCACACCCTTACCTCTTGACATTCACTGGTCAGGAGAAAGCACACACTGCTGGCGTGAGCTGGAACCGTACAACCCACCTCCCGGGACAGATACAGCCTCTCTTCTGCCTACACAGAGCTCCCACTGGGGAGGAGTTTCAGCTCAGAGACCACATGGGTCAAAATCTCAGAATGGTTGTAGTTTCAAAAGGCAATGCTTCTGCCTCCAAGTATTCTCTCTGGGACCTCTCCAGGGTGAAGGTTTGTGGCTGGGTGGGATAGCTAAGCCTACTGGCTCACGGTTTGAAGGTTCTGGTCTGTGGAGAATACCACTAGGCATTTCCAAGCAGATGGAGGTTTGAGGGAATTGCTGTGATTCACGCCAGTCTGGTGGGCACGTCTGTGCCAACAAAAAACAACATTGGAAATACTTTCTAAGTGGAGGCTTTCCCTCCCTAGCCACCCACAAGCCCGTTTGTCTTTGACAAGGGCCCAGATTAGGGACAAGTACATCTAGCTGAGGTCAGTTTAGTAAAGGCATCAGGGAAAGGATGGTCCGATGGAGGGTAGGGGCTATGAAGGAAAGGAATTGAGAAGTCGTGGCTTCCACCCAATGCAAGGCACACTGACTGCGGCACTTGGATCCTCTGACAGGCTTGCATTCCTGCCCAGCTCTACCACATCCCTAGTGCCAGTGGTGTGGATACCCGAGGTGCCTGACTGCTCTCTCTCTCTCTCTCTCTCTCTCTGTCTCTCTCCCCGCTTTTTATTCTTTGTTTTGTTTTGTTTTGTTTTTGTTTTTGTTTTTTTGAGACAGGATTTCTCCGTGTAGCCCTGGCTGTCCTGGCACTTACTCTGCAGACCGGACTGGCATTGAACTCCCAGGTATCTGCCTGCCTTCTGAGTGCTGGGATTAAAGGCTTGTGCTACCAACACCCAGTTAAAATTTTGATATTTTGTTTACCATTAGCAAATTTGTTTGCGACAGGATCTTACCCTGAGTCACTTTACCTGGGTTTCCCTGGGTTGATTTTTATTTATTTTATTTTATTTTTTTTTTTTGATTTTTCGAGACAGGGTTTCTCTGTATAGCTCTGGCTGTCCTGGAACTCACTCTGTAGACCAGGCTGGCCTCGAACTCAGAAATCCGCCTGCCTCTGCCTCCCAAGTGCTGGGATTAAAGGCGTGTGCCACCACCGCCCGGTGATTTTTATTTTTAAACACAAAACGATAAAAACATTTGTTGTTTGTGGAGGTCTGGGGATGTAGCTCAGTTGGTGGAGTATTTGTCTGGTGTACATGATGCCCTGAGTGTAACCCCCAGCACTGCACACGGTAGGCAAGGGGCTCATACCTGTAATCCCAGCCCTCCAGGGACTACAGTCAGAGAATGATGAGTTTGAGGCCAGCCTGGGCTACATGAGACTCAAAATTAAATGAATGACTAAATAAACTACCTTGAATATGAAGGTTTTTGTTTGTTTTTGGTAATTCTACTTCTCTGTGCAACTGGTCCTGTGTCAGTGGATGGAGGCTTGAGGGAATTGTTGTGACTCATGCTAATCTGAGGGGCATGTCTGTGCCAAAGAGAAAAACACGCCATTGGAAATACTTTCTAGGGCTGGAGAGATGGTTCAGCAGTTAAGAGCACTGGCTGCTCTCCCAGATAACTGGAGTTTGATTCCCAGCACCCACATGGCAGCTCACAAGTGCCTATAACTCCAGTTCCAGGGGATCTGGCACACTCACACAGACATACATGCAGGCAAAACGCCAATGCACATAAAAATAAGTAAACCTTTAAAAAAGAAAAAGAAGGGCTGGAGAGATGGCTCAGCTGGTAAGAGCACTGATTGCTCTTCCGAAGGTCCTGAGTTCAAATCCTGGCAACCACATGGTGGCTCACAATCATCAGTACAACTACAGTGTACTCATATACATAAAATAAATAAATAAATAAATCTTTAGAAAAAGAAACAAACAAACAAAAGGGAATACTTTCTAGGCCAGGCAGTGGTGGCACATGCCTTTAATCCCAGCACTTGGTAGATCTCTGAGTTTGAGGCCAGCCTGGTCTACAGAGTGAGTTCCAGGACAGCCAGGGCTACATAGAGAAACCCTGTCAAAAACAAAACAAAACAAAACAAAAACAAAAAACCAACAAAACAGAAGAGGAGAAAATAGTAATAATAATAATAGGAAGAAGGAAGAAGAGGAGGAGGAGGAGGAGGAGGAGAAGAACAATAACAACTATCTGGCTAGGACTTTATCCATCCCTGGTCACTCAGAAGCCCACCTGTCTTTCAACAAAGGCCCAGACAAGGGCCATCCACCTAAGTTTGGCTTGGTAAAAGCCATGGGGGAAAGGGCGATCCAATGGTGGGCAAAGGTCATGAAGGGAAGGCGCTAAGAAGGCATGGCTTCCGCCAGCTCTACGTTCTCGGCTCTACCACACACTATCGGCAGGATGCTCAGCTTGTTTTGAATCTGTCCAGTTTGTCTCTGCGCGCCCAGTACCCAGGAACCCAGCACTCTGCTTGACACCTGGTAGGCACCCCATAGTGTTTGTGGGGTTGGTGAACAAATACACAGATGAAAGTAAGTCTCAGACGCTGGATCCTTGTGTGGGCAGAATTTTGCACACATCTCCTAAGGAGTGATCAGGGATCGGGAGAGAAGCAGGAGTCACAGTGGACAGTCTAGAAAAGGCCACAGCCTGGATCCCACAATGAGTGTGGTCAGCCTCTCTAGTAGGCCAGGGCTGCCTGCTCGACTTAAGCGTCACCCAGGCATACCTAGAAACAATTTTGTATGTCCCCACCATTCCCCGAAACGAAGCCATCACTACTGCTCTGGCCTGGACAGCTGGCACCAAAACCCTGCCACGTCCCCACTATGGGACTGGCAGGCAACACACTCATGCAGAGGCACACACACCCAGCCCGAGATCCTCCCCCAAGAGGATGACTCAGAACCACTGGAAGACTGGGGTCCGTTAGCCAGGCCACTTCTCTTCCTGAGCATCAATTCTGAGCTCCCGATGTGGACCTGTCTTCTCAGAGCCCGGACAGTAAGGGATTTTCCCAACCCCAGCCCGCTGACATGTGGAATCTTAAAATAACAAAGCCAGACTCCAAGAGAGGAAATTCTAAGAACATGAAATAAGTCAGGAGAGCAGAGGTGGGTGTTTATTTTCCATGACCACCTACTCCTCTGTGAGCCCCAGCTCCCAGGCTGGGGGGAGGGAGGGGCCAGATGAGAGCAGCACAAAGCTAGAGGAAACCCTTCTTCCTGTGTTTGCAGAGGAACAATGCTGGAGGCGCCTTTCCAAGGCCTGCAACTTTTCCTCTGGACATGGGATTTTAGGTCTCCGCGCATTCCTAGGAGGAGGTCCCGCAAGGAATGTCGAATGTAAACATTGGCTTTTCCATCACTCAGTTAAATCCGGGACACACACACACACACACACACACACACACACACACACACACACACACGTCACAACCCCGTGGAGACCCACTTTGCTCAGGGTCATCCCCCCACCCCCACCCCAGGTAGGCACGGGAGAGCGCACTGGGAGTCCTGGCCCCACCCTGCAGCTGGTTCCCTGAGAGCACTGAGCTCATTGGTTTCCTCTGCCCCTACCTCACAGCATGCCCTCTGCCTATGCCTCTGCTTCTGCCCACTCCTTCCCTGGACTCCCACCCACCTCCAGCCTTCCTGGCTCCAGTGCACAGTGCTTCAGGCATCCTGTCCCCAGCCCAGGAACCATCCTCCACAATGTAACCTCCAAGCCAGGCGCCTCTCCCTTCTAGAACTTCCCATCGGCGGCACCAGGTGCTCTGTGTATTCTAGGACCTTTTTGATAACCTGCTCACACCAGTCTCCTCTCCCGGCATACAATCACCCCAAACCAGGAAGGGACAAACAGAACACCCGTCCCCCTACCTATGCCCCTAGCCTGCTTTCTTCTCAGGCAGTAACAGCAACGAACCTGCTTAATGGGGCAGGTTTTGAGACACTGGCCAGTTCTTGCTGAGCACCTACCAGTGAGGGTACCATGCTCAAAGGGCATCAAAATCCCCAAAGCAGTGTGCTGACTCCCAGTCCTCATGTAGCTCGAGAGCTCCATAGCCCAGTCCACACCACGTGAGGGCAGAGAGGACACTCCTCCGTCACTTAGTTCAGCTGAGCATTTTGCTTTCTCTCCATTTGCAAGATTCCCTTCATCCAGAACACTAACTCCCACTGGTCTTTCAGGTGACTCTCCAGGATCACCTAAGTGTTCTTCCTGGATCTCTCTCTCTCTCTCTCTCTCTCTCTCTCTCTCTCTCTCTCTCTCTCTCTCTCTCTCACACACACACACACACACACACACACACACACCATATCACAGTGTATCACCGGCCGTCACAATCAGTGTCACAGTCCCTTGGGGGAGAGTAGATGTTTGTACCTCTGTGTCCCCAGAATTGAGCTCAGGCTCTGTCTCAGAGACTTAGTAAATATTTGTGGAATGAATTAAAGCCTTACCCTTGGGTATTCAATCACTTTGGCTACTCAGAGAGCATCTATTCCCTCACTGGGTCATCTGCCTTTCCTCTTCCTGTCCCAGTCTTTGCCTTACACAGCAGCTCTCCCAAAATGAGCAAGTCTGGGGATCTGAGCCTGTATCCCTAGAAGCTGGTAGCCCAGAAGGACAAATCCTATGCCTCCTTCCACGGAATGGCCGTTTCCCAAATGTCCAAATATATTGCTTTGGGTTTTCCTTAAGCCATAGTCGGCTTCAACACTTCCCTGAAGGGGTCCAGAGCCAGGTCCCGCTGCCCTAAACCCATCCTTAACCTGGCTGAACAGGGCTGCGTTCTGCAGGCTCAGCGGGGTGTCTGACCAGGTCCTGACTGGTGTTCAACGGAGGGAGGAGGACCAGCTTGTGCATCCAGGGCGCGCAGTGAACACCCTGTTCACATTCCTGAGCCAGCCGGAATGCTTGGACGAGCCAAAGGCCGCATTCCTCCAGCAGCGGCCAGATCTCAACCCAGGCTCCCGCCCCGCCTCTCCTTGGCCAGACAAGCCCAGCAGAGAAGCCCGGCCCTGGTCCGTGCGGACGCCCCCTGGTGGCCTGGGCTATCACGGCTCCCTTGGGCTCTCCATTTGCAGTTTGTGTTGGACCGTGGATCACACGGCCTTCCTTCTGCCGGAAGCTTCCAGATTCCAAACTGTGTGACTTCCATCTGCAACTCCAATGTTTGGCGCTGGGACCTTTTCTAATATCCTGGTACCCGCCTCCCATTCCCCACCCCTGGCCTCCCCTCAGGAGGAATCACCACCCAGTGTGTCACCTTCCTGTAGGTACTTTCAAGGCTAGATGAGTGAGTGGCAGGCCTCACCTTGGCCCAGTTACTCAGTGCCCACAGAGTAGCTTTTCTGAGACTCTAGTAAGGTCTTAGGGGACGGAAATGTTGTCAGTCCCTCTAGTTGGTGGCCTTCGTCACTGTGAGTAGACCCACAAATCAGGGCTGTGTAGTTAGGAGGGTTGAAAGTTGAGAGGTAGCTTCCTTGATGCTACCAACACAGCAACACGAATATGCAACTCTCCCAATAGCTAAACGCTGCTCAAAGACGTCAGCAAGGGATTGTCTTAACAACCTAAAGCCAGGATTAGGCCGTGTGTGTTCAGCCTAAAGGAGAGGGATGTGTGTAAGGCGCACCTACTTTTCATGGAGGGACCTGCCCACATTCCTGGTCAGTAGGAACTTTGGGCAATGGGGCAAGACATGGCTTGTGTTTAAATTGGTGGCACATGCCTTTGATTCCCAACACTCAGGAGGCAAATGCAGGCAGATCTCTAAAAGTTCGAGGCCAGCCTGGTCTACAGGAGCAAGTTCCAGAACAGCCAAGGCTACACAGAAAAACCCTGTCTTGAAAAATCAGAGGGGGGAAAAAAGAAAAGAAAAGAAATCGACCGTTCATTACTTTGGCCTCTTAAAATGGATCCTTGTGCTGTTTGTCTTTATACCATAGCACGAATTTGGCCTGGAACTCACAAACATCTGCCTGCCTCTGCTTCTTGAGTGCTGAGATTAAACACATGTTCTTCTCCGTGTGTTTAAGTCTTCTCCATTTCCTCAGATTGTTGACCTGTCTTTCTTTGGAGGAAAGGAACGATGGATGAACGCTGTCCGCGTAGGAACACAGGCATGGTTATCTGTCTGCACACCTGGGGACCCAGCAACACAGCACAGGCTAGAACTTGCATTGCTCAGGAGGGTGGATCCAGGAAAGGGGAGCAACCAGGAGCCAAACTCTCATTGGGCAGCATTTCAGCTTCTAGAAAGGGTGGGGCCATAGGAGGGCTCTGTTCACGGTTGAGCGTGATGGCTCGTTTGTCTCGGGTGGTTGCTTTCCCAGCCTCTCGAAGCAGGAAGATAAAGCGGTCCTTTTGTTGCTGGCATAGGTCTTACCCACTATGTCTACAGGGAGACCATAGTGACAGGGTGAAAGCCCTGGGTTTGAGAGTGCAGCCCTGGCTCAAGCTTCTCCATCCTCCCCATGACACAGAAGATGGAGAGTTAACTCTTCTCACAGTGCCCTGGCGGTTCATCAAATAGACACCAGGGCAGTGTTTCAGTGGGACGTGAGGATGCTTGATGGGATAATGACTAAGTCAGACTCTAAGAAAGCCCATTTCTCAACTACTTACGAAACTTGGGCCCTCAGTATTTCTTGGTGGTGACAATGTGGTAAGCGTCAAGACAGAGGCAGGTCCAGGCACAGCTGAGACACAGACGGACGTGCTGGAGTCACCTACAGCAGAGCAGAACGTGGAGGGAAGCAGCCTAGAAAGGACTTTAGTGGAGTCCTGGGAGATGCAAAGACATAGAAGCTTCTTCTAGAAGACGGGGGGTTCTTTCCTGCTTCTATTCTAGAATCTTCTTTCATGCCCTGAGGCTGCCATGTCCCTGTGCTGGTGTTTTGTTAGAGAATTTCCATAGTTTGTCCTAGTTGTGTGTCTAGATCAGCTCGCCTGTAAGTCTGTCTTCTAAATTCACTTTCTGAAGATGCATATGATCAAAGATTCCCTAGGCAAGGGGATGGTCTCAGAGAAGAATTAGTCTCAGAAAGTTAGTCTCTTCCTCTTGGTAATACTTCTGGCCAGAGCCTTCCCCATGTCAACCCTCAGACCTCTGTGTGTCCGGGGACTACATAGAAGTTGATAGGCAGGTCCCAGTCTCATAAACAGGGTGAGTCTCCATCTGCACAGTCCACTCCATCAGCCCTTACCTTTCCTAAATAGGTGGCTGTCTGGCTTCCTCTAATGCTGCCCTATCCTTCTGCTTAGAATGAATAGAAAATTACCTGGCCCAACTAATTCCATAAGGAAAAAAAGAGAGATAACAAGGTCTTGTTAAAGGCCATTTGATATGTATTTTTTCCTCTATGTATGTCTGTGCACCACATGTGTGCCTGGTCCTATCAGAGGCCCAAGGACTGGAGATAAAAATGGTTCTGAGCTGCCATGCAGGGGCTGGGAATCGAACTTGGGTCCTCTGGAAGAGGAGACAGTGCTCCTAACTGCTGAGCCATCTCCCCAGCTCCTAGATAAGAAGTTGCTTACAAGTTTTCCTTCCTGTTCTATTCTTTATTTCTTTCGCATGTATTAACTTATTTTGTGTGCATGCATGTGCGTATGCATGTGTGCTTA
Source organism: Tokudaia tokunoshimensis (assembly GCA_036184795.1). Classification (NCBI taxonomy): domain Eukaryota; kingdom Metazoa; phylum Chordata; class Mammalia; order Rodentia; family Muridae; genus Tokudaia; species Tokudaia tokunoshimensis. Next base: position 103,897,581 of record BTHU01000008.1, read on the forward strand.
ACGAGGCATTGTGTGGAGGTCAGAGGGCACCTGTAGGGAGCTAGTTCTCTTCTTCTACCATGTGAGTCCCAGGGATCCAACTCAGGTCATTAGGCTTGGTGGCAAGTGACTTTAACCACTAAACCATCTTACTGGTCTTTCATTCTTCTACATATTTTAGATGGAGTCTTTAACTCCTGATTCTTCCTCCTCCCAAGGGCTGGAATTACAGGCATGCACCATTCCATCTGGTTAATCCTGGAGATTCAGTCTAGAGCTTCCTGCATGCTACGCAAGTGCATGCCCCACTGAGACATACGAAGTTTTAAAATTGATCTTGTAATGTTTGGAGTTGGGGGTGGGGGTGGGGGCAGGCTTGTCGACATGCCTCCTGGTCCCCACTCAGAGACTGCGAGTCAGGAAGTCTCCAGTAGGGTCTGGGACTCTGCACATTTTGAGACTCATCCCCAAGTAATCCTGCTGCTGCTAGGCTTTGACAGGACTGATAAAGGTGTATTTGCATTCCTGCTCCGCAAACCCATCCAGTGTGGCCTTCTCCTTTGTCAAGACTTGGACAAATCCCACAAGATGACTTTTTAAATCCTCTGTGCCTAAAAAAGAATTTCAGAGAGGGATGTAGTTTTGAGGAAGGCCCTTCCATTGAACAGGGAGAGGAAATACACAGTAAACTATGGTGGAGGCAGAAAAGCCCCACAAAGCAGGCAGAAGAACTCGCTCTGTGAACAATACAGGGCGGACCACAGTAGAGCCGGACCGGGTACCAGACGGTCCCGAGGCAGAGCGAAACCACAGAAGACAGCTGATATTAAAGGCCTTAACCTTCACAGAACCAAAGTCCCTGTGGGTCATGGTTCAAACGTCTATACCTAGGCGCTGCCAGTAACAGTCTTCAGAGTCCAGTTACCCGGGTCCTTGGCCCCAAACAAACTCCAAGAGTTGATAAGATAGGAAGGCGGCCTTCCTGGCTGTGGTACACACTTCCTCAGCCCTGGCCTGGTTTTGCTTGCATTCCTGCTAGGACATGCGCCAGCACGGGTGTCAAGATCAAGGCCCAGGGACCTTTGATATTACCTCAAGCCTCATCATAAATGAGAGCCGATATCATTTCAAAAGGTTTGACAGGCTTGAATTTGGAAGATACACCTTGTCAGCGCTGTAGTTCAATGTCATCAAGCAGCTGAGTGTGCGGACAGGCATAGGAGTGGCACCTTAGGCATTTTCCCAAGCTCATATGCAGGTATTGACTGTACCGCATTCGGCTCTCATTTCTGAAGGATGAGATGCTTAAAAGTCCCTCCCCCAGTTCCTTCTGTGAGAACTCCTTTAGTTACTGGGTGACAGCCCGTCCTACCAGAAAGTAGAAATGGTGTATGCGATAGAATTCTGGTTACAGGAAGGTGACTCTCTGCCTTCTTTCCTAACTCACTGTAGAATGCACTTTGCTGACCTTTTGACACAAGACCTCATTAGCACCAATCTGGATAGCAAAGGTTTTTTTGTTTTGTTTTGTTTTTTGTTGTTTTTATTGTTTTGTTGTTTTGGTATTTTGAGACAGGGTCTCTCACATTTCTATTTTTTAAAAGTAATACAGTAAATACATAAGTAAGTGTTATAGAATGTTCTTTCTCTTGCCCTTAACAGATCATTTTACATAACCTCCAGTTTGGAGACCATTGACCTGACTGGAATCTTCCTAGCCAAGGACACACATCTCTGAGAGCCAGCCTTTCTCTCTTAAGAAGAGAGTCCCTGCAAACCTCCCCCCCCCCCAACAAAACAAAACCACAGTTGAGCAGGTCCCTACGACCCAAAGAAATTCTATCCTAGGAGAAAAATACACATTCCAGTTCATACTTCTACTTCTGGATCTGTGAAGCCATGCTCCTATTATTCTGGGGTGGGTAGGTCCCAGACTGGGGGAAGGGAAGGTGGAGACAGCACCAGGGAGTCTGAATTGGTGGAATTCCTTTGACTCAAGGCAGTTCTCAAACTGCATTCCTGAAAGGGACAGTGGCTGTGTCGCTAGCCTGAGCATGAGGAAACAGCGGCCCCTGGTGGTGAAGCTATGAAATGCTCCCCAGGCATCGATTGCAGCAGATGTCCGCCCCGAGCAGCCAATACAGTTGTCTTGAAAGCCCTTAACCACGTCATCTGAGGAAAGATTTGCCTAGGTTTGAAGACGGAGAAAGGGGGGGGGGCGCTAGATCTTCTAAGTAAGGCTATCATGAGACCCTTGTCCTTCCAAACTCTGTAAGTACTTTTAGAGTGGCTCAAATAACCTGAAAGACAAAAAACGTGGGGACCATTTGCTGCTGTGCTCCCCCATCACATTAAGTACCAGCCTCTGACATGTGGGTAGCCCTGAGAGGTGTCCGAGCTTATGAGGTTTACTAATGTCAGCTGCTCTGTGCCAGGCACTGTTCACACAATCAGTGCTGGATGGTGTCCGTGGTGAGGCGAGGGCTCCTGCCAGCTTAAAGTTTCTCCTCCTCATGCTCTCCTAGGGATTCTTTGCTCTCCCACCCATCGAGCACTCTGCCCCTGGAAACTCACATTTAGCTTGCTTATCTCTCCACTAAGCAGGAACCATCTGTACTCACGTAGCCCAGCGCTGAAGTACAAGAGGACTGTATAATTGATACTGCTTCGCTTCTGTTCTCTTGGTAGTTTGGAAGACAAACGCGCTACCCCTACTGTGACCATTTTCTTTTGGAAAGGTCTGATGCAGCCTTTCAACTTGGGAGTGGGCTGGGGTAGAGAACCGGTAAAGAACCAAGCATTACGAAAGAAGAAAATGTGATTTCCATAAAAACGCTCTGAAGCCAATTGATCTCCAAAGCTCATCTCCTTGGAGGCCTATGAGTATTTTTCCTTTTCTGGTTAGAGGACTGAGAACATCTCACCCTTTCCCTGCCTCGCTTCTCCCAGGGACATGAGGTCTGTCTCTCTTGCTTCTCCCAGGGACATGAGGTCTGTCTTTCTTGGCTCTGACCTTTCAAGGAGGAGAGAAGCAATGACTGGTAAATCCACGGACAAAGGATTTTCACGGGCTCAAAGGTGTTTTCAATGTCTTTTAGACTAGACATTAAACACAATTAACTCCAGGACAAGTGCAGGTACACACACCATAATGGGCTAGTGACTCCACTAAGTATGTCACGGATTTATGTGAAAAAAAAGGGGGGGGGGGAGTGGGATAATTTGGTTGGTTGGTGGTGGTGCATGCCTTTAATGCCAGCACTCTGGAGACAGAGGCAGGCAGATCTCTATGAGTTCAAGGCCAGCCTGGTCTACAGGTCCAGGATAGCCAGGTCTACACTGAGAAACAGTACCAGCAGTCCCACTCCACCCCAAAAAGAAAAGAAAATGTGATAGTTAAGCAAAAACTTGGGGATAAAACTATCCCAGTAGGACCAAGGAACCAGCTGTGAGATACAGAGGTGGTCTGAATGCTAACTCCTCCTTCCTTCCTTCCTCTCTTTCTTTCTTTCGATTTATTTATTTACTTTATGTATATAGGTGCTCTATCTATCTGCTTGTACACCTGCACACCAGAAGAGGGCAACACAGATGGTTGTGAGCCACTATAGTGTGGCTGGGAATTGAACTCAAGACCTCAGGAAGAGCAGCCAGTGCTCTTAACCATTGAGCCATCTCTCTAGCTCTGCAAATTTTCCTTAAACGCTAGACATTAAATTCTCAGGCATGGCGGGCATGGCCCCTCCCACTGAGCTACAGTCAGGATCCCCAGACTCTGGGGGTTCGCTGTGAATCTTTCTGTATTTATGGCTTAGTGTCGTTTCCTACAATCACTGGCCATGGGTGTTTCTCTTCTTTAATTTCCTCTTCTGTTTTTCCTCAGTGGACTTGCTGACAGGGTCTTCCTTCTCAGATAAATGTCCTTTCCTGACTTTCCTGGTTTATCTCCCCCTTGGTCATCTCTGCCTCTCCCCTGGAGTCAGCCATCTGGACCTGTCTGAGTCTTCTTCGTCTCCTTCCCACGCCTCCCCGTCTTTTATTCTGCTTTAAAAATACATAACAACACTATCACATTTTACTCATCTCTTTAAAATTCTAAATTGTTACATTTGGGAAAAAAAATATCAAAGAAGTATCCAAAAAGCTCGTTTTCTAATAATTAAAATAAATACGGCTCATGGGGATCAAACTCGAGTTATTGGGCTTGGTCACAAGTGAGTTTACCTGCTGCGCCATCCCTCCAGATCCCCAACGTGTTATCTTTTAGCTTCCATTCCTATAAAATAAGGGTTGAGGGGCCTTGGTGTGTCTGAAGACATCCACAGTGTACTTATATAAATAAAATAAATAAATCTTTAAAAAAAGAAAAAAAAAAGAGAGAGAATATTTTCCAAAATTGATCTTCGGGGGTTTTTTGTCCTTTATTTTATTTTTTGGTTTTCCTCTATGTAACCCCAGATGTCCTGAAACTAGCCATGTAGACTCAACTGGCCTCAAACTCATAAAGAACCTCCTTAGTGCTGGGATTAAGGCCTGTGCCAACAAGGGTTCATTTACTGTGATTTGAAATAGAATCTCTCTCGGCCCAAGCTAGCCTTGAACTCTACGTGCTGAAGAAGAAGAAAATGACCTTGAATCCCTAACCCTCCTGCTTTGACTTCGAGAGTTCTGGAATGACAGACATATATCACCACACCTGGTCAGAAATTTGATAATATCTGGCTGGGTTTTATAGTAACCAAGGAATCAGACACCCAGATAATACTCTGAAGAATGTAATGATATGACCTTTTTGCAGCATAAATTAGCCCCCCCAAAAAATTTAAATGCCTACAGGCTGGGAGTGTGACTCAGTGGTAGAGCACCTGCCTGATATGGGAAAGGCCCTGGGTTTGATCTCTGCACTACAAAAAAAATAATAACAATGGCACAAAATACTTTACTTTTTATTCCAGCACTGCTGGTCTTATGAGCTCATTCCTTGAATAAATTCATTAAAGGGGTATTTCCCGCAGATTATATATAGAACATCAAACTTAAAATGAATAAAATGTCCACCAACCAGGTATTAATGTGACCAATTTTGATGCACATATAGGGCAAAATAAGGTAAAGCTGTCTGTCTGCTGACCTCTAATGTAATCCAGGTGAGGGTGAAAATGTGAGACTTGTAAACGGATCTTTTATTCCCCTAATGAATGTAACTGTCGACTAGGGGGTGTACTGCTTCTGTGTGCTGACCTAGGCCTGCTCCTGTAAGCTTCTAGCCTCCATACAATCTTCTTACTTAGGCCTAAAATGTTTTCAGCCTCTGAGACTCGCGGCTGAATAAGCTCACGCTTTCTTGTGACTGAGCTCTGGCGGGCAAGTTCAACCCAGCTGTACTGGCTCAAACTCCTCTCCAAGCTGACTGATTCAGTCTGGCTTCTCTCAGTTGCTCCTGCCTTGCTCTACTTGGCCTCCAACTAACTAGCAATCCATTCCAGACTTCTGGCTCTTTCTCAGTCTTTCTCTAACCTGTCTCTGTACAGGTCAAACTGTCTTCTTTTCTCTCTCCCTGTCTCTCTGTCTCTGTCTGTCTCTCTCTCTCTCAAGTAGCTTCCCTTTCCTCTCTCTTCTCGTGAGAGTTGGGCATATCCTATTCTGTCTATTTCTCTGATCTGTCCCTTTGTCTGCCACGCAATTAGACATCACTTTCAAACATGAGTGTTCCTTTCTACAAACTAACTTTACCTTCACTGTTTGGGATTAAAAGTGTGTATTATGGTCATGTCTGTATTCCAGTCAGAGGGATTAAAAGTGTGTGCCAAGGGCTGAGCCCCATCACAAATAGAAATAGGTTTTTTCAGTAGATAACAATCTCCAGTTCACAGTGTGATCAAATATCCTGCAACAATGGATACTTTGTGCTTCTATTTATTTTATTTTAAAAATTTATTTCTTTATTCATAATCATGTATACATTATCCTGCATGGGCTTATGTGCGGTGTGCCACATGTGTGCAGGAGCTGGTGGAGGCCATGGGATCCCCTGGAACTAGAGCTGCAGGCAATTGTGAGCTGTCTGATGTGGGTGGAGGAGCCAAACCCAGGTCAATGGAAGAGCAGTAAGTGCTCTTAACCACTGAAGCATCTCACCAGCTACACTGTCAAATGTGAGCAATATACACCAGTGTAAACATCTTTACCTGCCTAGATGCCCACTGAACCGAGAGCACAGCACTGTCTGTGGGCGAAGAAACAGAAGAGCTGAGTCCTTCATCTCAGACCAGAAGAATCTTCTCCTTCTTTTCAAAGTAACAGCATACTATCATGCCATGCATGAAGAACATAACATGACATCCTCCAGATGGTGGTGTTTTGAGTCCATCATAATTTTGTTAATATCTTTGGCATTAAGCAAAAAAGAAGAGTTTTAGCCTTGTGTTTCATTTATTTATTTTTATACTTTTTATTACATTGATTTATTTACTTTGTGTTGGGGGGGAGATGAGCATGTGTCACGGCTGGAGATTGGAGGCCACAGAGCAACTTGAGGGACTTGGTTCTCTCTTTCCACCATGTGGGTCCTGGGAATTGAACTCGGGTCACGACGCTTCAAGCCCCTTCCTCCACTGAGCCATCTTGCTGGTCTCAGGTTAGTGTGGTTTTAAGGGTCCTCTGAGTGCAACAGAGACTAGTAGAGAACACTCTTGTGCATCTGGGTGGGATTTCAGAACTCAACAGTGGATGCACATACAATTCCAGGAAACAAACAAACAGGTCAAATACAGATACAAGAGAGAGAGAGAGAGAGAGAGGGAGAGAGGGAGAGAGAGATCCACCTTGATGTCAGATTTCATAGTAGTTAGCTGCTACAGACAACAAAGCAGTTTTCTAAGTTTTGGAAGAAATCTTGAATCTGAAACTCGATAGTCAAATTTTCACCCTTCATGAAGAACAAATATATTTTCTGAAGTCCCATGAGTCAGACAATCTACCCTTTCTCTGCTTATGAAGAAATTACTCCAGGGGCTGGAGAGGTGACTCAGCGGTGAAGAGCCCTGGCCGCTTTTTGCAGAGGACCCCAGTTCAACTCCCAGTATCCACATACAGGTTCACAACCATCCATAATTCCAGTTCCAGGGCATCCAGTACCCTCTTCTAACCTCAGCAGGCACCAGGCACACAAATGGCACACAGACATACGTGTGCACAAAAATACCCATCCATACAGAATAAATAAGTGACTAAAAAAGGGATGTCTGTGTGTATCCCATTAAAACAACCCATGCTAAAAAGAACAGCTGAAGGGTTTGTAAATGGAAGCTGTATATGAGGATAAATATTAAAATGGAAAGAAAAATGAGTTGATATTTGTTTGGATTGTGATTTTTTTGGGATATTCTTTGATCTGCGGATACTTAATAATCATCAGGGTTGTTGGTTTTTTGTTTGTTTGTTTTGTTTGTGACAAGACCTTACTTGATAGCCTAGGCTAACCCTGAACTCACAGTCTTCCTTTTGGAGTGCTAAGATTGCATGCATGACCACCATACCCAGTGTCTTAGTTTGGGTTTTATTGCTGTGAAGAGACACCGTGACCAGGATATAAAAGAAAACATTTAATCGGGGCTGACTTACAGTTTCAGAAGTTTAGTTCATTATCATCATGGTGAGTAGCATGGTGGTGCGCAGGCAGACATGGTGCAGGAGAAGGAGCTGAGAGTTCTACAGATGATTGACAGGCAGCAAAAGGAGACTAAGCATCATTCTGGGCATAACATGAGTATAGGAGACCTCAAAGCCTGCCCCCACAGCGACACGCTTCCAACAAGAAGGCCACATCTCCTAACAGTGCAACTCCCTCCATACAGGCCAAGCGTTCAAACACAGTCTGTGGGGGCCATTCCTATTTAAACAACCACACCTAGCTTAAGATCACCCCCCCTTGTTTCACATGTGTATGTGTGTGTGTATGTGTGTGTGCGCTTGTATATGTACGCAGGTGCAAGCTCGTGTGTGTGTATAAGTGCGTGTGAAAATTAGAAGCTAATGTCAGTCATCTTTAATTGCTCTCCACCTTTTAAAAAATTTTAAGATTTATTAAATTTTCATTTGTTTGTACGACATTTGTGTGTAGGTGCCTATGGAGTCCAGAAGAGGGCATCCGATCCCCTGAAACTGCAGCTACAGAGAGTTATAAGCCATTAGCATGGATGCTGGGATCTGACCTCTGGGGCCTTCTGGAATGGCAGCAAGGGCTGTAACTGCTGAGCCATCTCTCTAGCCCTTTTACATCAGTTCAGCTATATTAGCTGGTCTGCAAGCACCGGGCCCTCTTGTGTCCTTCTCCCCAGCACTGGGAATACAGGCATGCATTGCTATCCCTGGATTTTACATGTGTGCTGGGGGATTACACAGGTCCCTATGCTTGCACTGCACACATGGGACAAAGGAACCAGAATAGAGTGTAAATATTCAGTCCTTGACAAAGAGGGAAAAATAGTTCTGACAATCAAGAAGCTAAGTTCTCACCCCCACTTCTCTTCCCCCCCATCTCTTTCTTCTTCCCCTTCTCTCCCTCAGACATGGTATCGTGATGTACCCCAGGCTGGCTTTCATAGTCCCAAAGCTTCCCCAGACAGAACTGAAGTAAACAAGTCTAACTGTGTTTCAACAGCACCTTTATGTATAAGACAGTACCTACCAGCCCAAGGGCCATGTTTGCCACCCTAGATCTAAGACAAATTCCTCAGGAGGGATGGCAGGGAGAAAAATCACTCAGCAGCCAAAGTTAGAGGCAGCTGGATGGCTACATATTTGAGGCAGAGAGACCCCTTCTTGGCTTCCCTGGGCTTCCCACATGGCTTGTAGGAGGTCCAGAAGTTTCTGTGACACAGGTACTGGACATAAAGATGCTATGTCAGACAGAAATTAGGTTTGTTTTAATAGCCTAGAAACACTCACTAATAGCGTCTTAGAACACACACACGCACACAGAGAGAGAGGGGGGGGAGGGAGGGAGGGAGGGAGAGAGAGAGAGAGAGAGAGAGAGAGAGAGAGAGAGAGAGAGAGAGAGAGAGAGAGAGAGAGAGAGAGATTTCATCTGTAAAAGCCTGAAGGGTGGCCACCCAGGCTGGTAAAGTGTGCAAGACCCACGTTGTCCAAAATTTCCTTTCTATTCCTCCTGTGTGCAGTCATCATGCGCACAGTCCAAGTTATTGGCCAAAGCTGTTGCCCTGAGTCCATCACAGCCAACCAGCAGGAAGAGGAAAGCAGCGTGGGTCCGCCCCCTCCACCCTCTGTTTGAAGGCTCCTCCCAGAACCTGTATTCTTATCAGCTTGAGCCTCAGGACTCAGCAGCTGTATCTAGCTGGCAGAGGTAAAGACGCGCCCTTCAGCTTTAAGGGCTAACTGGAAGCCAAGGGCGAACACCAGATGGTTACCATCTTCTGTCTCAGTTGACTGGAGGAACTGTGGACTGGCAGAGACCCAGGGATGCCTAGAAATGCAATTCACAGGGAGGCGGCCCCTCCAGCCGAGGATGGCAGTACCCATGGCCAGTGTCATGGTCCTGCGGTCCTGTGGTCCTGCGGGGCGGCAAAACCCATAGTAGGTTTTATGGTGGGCTGTAGGCATCTTGAGATTCTTAGTAATTTTTTTGGTTGAGCTTGTTATTTTGTATACATTTTTTTTGTTTGTTTTGTTTTTCTGAGACAGGGTTTCTCTGTATTTCTGTGTGTGGCTGTCCTGGAACTCATTCTGTAGACCAGGCTGGGCTTGAACTCAGAAATCTGCCTGCCTCTGCCTCCCAAGTGCTGGGATTAAAGGCGTGCGCCACCGCCTGGCAAAGATTTACTTATTTATTATTGTATGTAAGTATGCTGTAGCTGTCTTCAGACACACCAGAAGAGGGCATTAGAAGATCTCATTGTGGTTGGTTGTGAGCCACTATGTGGTTGCTGGGATTTGAACTCAGGACCTTTGGAAGAACAGTCAGTGCTCTTACCTCTTACCCGATTTTGTAAACAAAATCGAATGGAGCAGTAGCTATGAGCCCGAGCAGAGGGCATGTATGCCATAATGCCATGGGTCTTTGCAGTTCCTACCCTCATACTGCATCAGGAATGTCCACCACGGCATTGCCACAGCGCAGCATTCACCGGGGACTTGTAATTGGTGCCACGCTTCTCTCTTTTCTCCCCTCCCCTTCCCTCCCCTCCCTTCCTCCTCTCCTCTTCTCTCCTCTCCTTTCCTTTCTTTTCTTCTTTCTTCCTACCTTTCTTTTCTTCCTTCCTTTTTCTTTCTTTCCTCCCTCCCTCCCTTCCTTCCTCCCTCCCTCCCTTCCTTCCTCCCTCCCTCCCTCCCTCCCTTCCTTCCTTCCTTTTCATACATTTGTTTTCCTGTGTTCCCATACATGTGGAAGTCAGAGGACAGATTGTGAGGACTGGTTCTCTCCTTCCACCATGTGGGATCCAGGGATCAAATTCAGGTCATTAGGCTTGGCAGTACATACCTTCACCCACTGAGTCATCTCACTGGCCTTACTATATGTGTTTCACTGGGAAGTTTAATATTTGGCTCTTTTTTCCTCTTTTCTTTTCTTTTCTTTTCTTTCTTTCTTTCTTCCTTCTTTTCTTTCTTTCTTTCTTTCTTTCTTTCTTTCTTTCTTTCTTTCTTTCTTTCTTTCTTTCTTTCTTTCTTTCTTTCTTTCTTTCTTTCTTTTGCAACAGGATCTCACTATACTTTTAGCAATACTTCCCTGGTTAGCCAGTCCCTTAAATTGAAAGGATAGCACACCTGTGGGCAACCCATCCATTCCTTTACCTATCTGTCCTTTAACAATCAGGTAAAGGCAGCAAGAATGTTAATACCATGTGAACCTATCAAGAAGTAAAACTACAGGCTGGAGAGATGGCTCAGTGGATAAAGCACTTTTCTACAAGTGTGAGGACTGGCAGTTAGATCCCTAGACCCACTTAAAAGATGGGATTGTGTGGTGGCTGCCTGCAATCCCAGCACTTGTGAGACAGTGGAGGGGGGGGCATGGCAAACCAGCTAGATGTTCAGAATTGGGAAGCTCTGCATTCAGGGAGAGACCTTGCCTCAATAAATAAGTGGGAGCCACTGAGGAAGAAACCTGGCAACAACTTAGAGCCTCCACATACACAAATCATACACACACACACACACACACACACACACACACACACACACACACACGCGCGCGCTCATACACACACTCTAGGAGCAAAACTAAAATGTTGGTGTTGTAGGCTGGTAATTTCCTGGATTCCCAGCATCCTGGAGGTGGAGGCAGGAAGATCACAAAGTCCTCCACCACACGTGGAGACCAAGGGCAGTGTAGGTGAGATGAAATCCTGCCTCAGAAAACAAACACAAAACAGGGTCACGTGACACACGTTTCTATTTGCTCTGATAAAACCTAATACACATCTGATAATTTACAAAGTGGAATATAAACATCCCATAATTTTGTATGTAAGTTAAATGCTCTTATATTTCCATTTAAAACCGGCAGCGCAGAATATAATGATGAATGGCGGAATTCATACTAACTGGAAAATTTTCATTTTCCCTTCCTGAGAATGACATTAAATAGCAACTAAAATGACACAATAAATCATGAAGAAAGAAAAACATTCATAGTTCAGGATCTTTGGTAGTGTTTTCTGCATTCTGAGCGAGGAGCCCTGCACTTGCATTTTGTACAGGGTCCTGCCCATCTGGCAACCCAGGGTGACAGAAAGCTGCTTCAGGATTCTACACAGGAGGTTCACCTCCCGGGACCCTGGCAAGGCACATGTCTTCTACCCACAGTGGGGACCAGAGGCCTTGACATACAAGGCTCCTGTTACACAAGGCCCTAGGCACAGAGGGTCCTCTGCATATACAGCCCTCAGCAGCTTAGGAAGACACAGTGGGGTCTCTCTTTTAGCATGTACCCAAACTGACATCTTGGAGAGTGGGGGGGGAGCATGGACAGAGTTCAGAAAGACAGAACGTGGAGACCCTGAATTTTCCAAAGACCCCAGTGGAAAGCAGCCAAACAAGGGTGCTCTACTCCAGGCAGACTGGAGGGCAGGCTGCTGGAGACTGTTCTAAGAAAGGGGTGTGTGTGTGGCTAAAAGGCAAGCCTAGGCTTCCCCCGCTACCCTCAGGGAGGACCACTGACAATGATTGAATGGGAGATGCCCATCTGCAAGTCAGCTGCCTTTAGATTTTGTGCAAATTTTGTCTCAAATAAACTTCTCCCAGGCAGGTGGGGTGGGGCTTGTCTAGAATCAAAACCAAAACAAAAACGAGGTTACATGGTGAGATGTTTCTATTTGTTTTAATGAAAATGCAATATGCATTTGATGACCTATGAAAACAGCCAACAAAAAGCAAAACTTGGAAGACAAGGGCTACAAGATCAGTTTAAGGCCAGCCTTGCTGACATGAGGGCAACTGCGGCTCACCCCTTTAACCCCAGCACTCAGGATGCAGAGGCAGTCAGATTTCCTAGTCGAGGCTAGCCTGATCTAAAGTGAGTTCCAACCCTGTCTTGAAAAACTGAGGGAAAAAAATACCCATAAAGACACAAAATATTTTTTTGAGAATAGCTAATATTTTTAGGAAACACATATCAACACGGACAGGACTAAAGGGCTATGATGTACATATAACGACCTCATCTTATGCAAAGTCCACCTGCTGGGACTCAGCACACTGCTGCGGGGACTGCGTTTTGGTGCTAGCCTGAAAGGTGCTGACCCTGATCGCCAAGAATCCTCAGGAAACTGGCTCACAGCAAAAGATCCAAACACTAAGATGCAGCTATAGGCAGCATCCCCCCCCCCCCCAGAAGACTCTCTCTCCTGCTTCCCCTGCTAAGAGCCCGTTGGCATCCAGCTAAAGGACAGGGCACCAAAAAGGAAGTGTCACAGCCAGAGATTTTCCTGTCACTCCACAGGGTCTAACCACCGTGTCCCTGAGCAGGAAGGAGAGGTACTTTTCTGGGCAACTGCCCTGTGGCTCCGTTCTACCTTTGGGTGAATTTATTCTATTTTCATGGTTTCCCTAAAATGATAGGAAACTTGTGGTTCAAACCCACTTCCTTCCCTTACGGCAGCAGGCCCCGCCCACATCCTCCGCACTGACTATTATCCTTTCTCTCTATTTTCGGTGGTACTATAAATTAACACAGCTCACATAAAGGGAGTGGCGGGCGTTGTATACATACGGAATTCGAGGGGATCTCATCAACCTATTGTCGGCCTCCCTTCCCGGTGCGCGCCACGCTCACTGCGCACCTGCGCACCATCTCTCACCTGGTAAATAAACTAAAACGCACCTTGGCTCATTTCCTTTGTTCTTGTCTCACTTTTATGCCCTAAATATTTTTCCCCCACGTTTGGGTGACCAGATAAACTGTAGGACACTATGTTAGGTCTGTCTAAGCTCCACCCCACAGTTACCTGGCAACAGCCAGGTATGCCCCGCCCCACAATTACCTAGCAACAGCCAGGTAGGTCTGGCCCACTATAAAAGGGGCTGCTTGCCCCTCCTCTCTTATCTTGTTCTCTCTTGCTTCTTGTCCCCTTGCTCCCCCCTTCCCTTCCTCCCTCTCTCCACGTGGTCATGGCCGGCCTCTACTTCTCTACTCTCTCCCTCTCTCTGCCTTTCTCTGCCTCTACTACCCCCTTAAATCCCCTCCCCATGCCCTAAATAAACTCTATTCTATGCTATACTGTCCTGTGTCTGGTCCCTCAGGGGGATGTGATGCCTCGGCATGGGCCCAATGAGTCACCCCCTTCCCCCACACTACCCATAGAACTTTTCTTTTTTTGGTTTTTTGAGACAGGGTTTCTCTGTGTAGCCCTGGCTGTCCTGGAACTCACTCTGTAGACCAGGCCGGCCTCGAACTCAGAAATCCGCCTGCCTCTGCTTCCGAAGTGCTGGGATTAAAGGCGTGCGCCACCACCGTCCGGCCTTAGAACATAGTCATACACCGCTTTCTCTTTTTATGATGACACTACACTAGAGCTAACATTTTCATTTTAGATAAGCGAAGAATACTTTTTATTTTTTTTTAGTATAAAATGTCACAAATGTCATATATAACATATAGAATGTACTAACCCTAGCAAGTATTTACCTCTCTGAAAGGCGCATTTAACTGGACACTGTGGGGGGTTTTGTGTTTTAATATCTTGTTTCATTGTCATCTTGATTTTTGAAACAGGTCTCATTGTGTAGCTCTGCTTGTCGTGGAACATGTACATAGACCAGGCTAGCCTTAAACTAGCCTGTGATCTTCCCGCATCTGCTTTCCAAGTACAGGAGTTCATCACCACGCTCAGCTCATAGCACGAACTGTTATTTGCTGGGTTTCCTACAGCAGCGGTGACATCATTTAACATGTAAATTAGCTTGTATCCACCACAGTTTCCTGGCTCTGAACATAGTCCCTCCCCTAGATCTCCCCTAGAGTGCTCTCCCAGTCCTTGCTATCCCTCGCCTCCTCCTGCTCTCCCCCTCCTCCACTTGCTCTGACCACAGGAGCTCTCTTGTTCCTTGCTTCTCCCAAATCTCTAGTTCCTTCTCCTTCTGTTTTAACCCAGTTGATGTTACTCTCTGGAAAGCTTTCTCCAACACCCCTCTAAAACCCGAAGCCTCACCTCCTGAGCTCACCGTCTCTGCTTTTTCCCTGTGTCCCACCTTCCAACCCACCACCCAGTACATGTCCTCGAAGGACAGATCTGTGTCCTGTTCAAGTTGAATCTTCAGCCCCTGGCCCTGCCAGACAACTGCAGACTTTGAATAAGTATTTGTGAGTTAATGAGAAAACCCAAGGGCAGGAAGTGCAGCTGGGAGAAGCCCCAGAAATCAAGCCTTCGCTTTGTCTGTCCTCCACAGGCCTCTGTTGGTCTAAAACTCCACTTTCTTTTCTTGCCCAAGGCCACCCTTGGTCACAGCCCCAGATCTAACTAGGACTTTTCTAGGGACTGTAGAGAATGGTAATCTAGCCTTCCTTTCCCGCCCTCCTCCGGCCCCCTCCATGTCTCTTTTATTTCTCCCTCTCCATTAGCATTTATAATTTTAAAAGTAAGCGAGAGCGAGTGACTGGTGCTGGCGGCTCAGTCATAAAGTGCTTGCCAGACAAGTGTGAGAACCGGAGTCCAATCCCCCAGAGCCCATCGAAAAGTGGGGTGTGGTGGCACAGGCTTGTAATCCCAGCAGTGGGGAGACAGGCAGATCCCCAGACACTTGCTGACCAACCTACCAGACTCCAGGCCAAAGAAGAGAAGAGGTCTGTCTGTTTGTCTGTCTGTCTGTCTGTCTGCCTGCCCACCCGCTTTCTCTCTCTCTCTCTCTCTCTCTCTCTCTCTCTCTCTCTCTCTCTCTCTCTCTCTCTCTCTGTCACACACACACACACACACACACACACACACACACACACACACACACGTGGAGTGCCACATTTGGTCCCAGGCTTTGGTTCCTTGATGAGAATGACCAGCCCTCTGGGTAACAATCAGGAGACAAGGGACTTTACTCTGGAAGTACAATTGCAGGCACTGAAAACAGCCCTTCACTTCCTTTCCCCACTGGGGATTCCAGTGGGAATTAGCAGGGGCTGCACAGTTCGGTGTCTTAGACATGCAGAAAGACCTAATTGTGACCTTCTGAAGTGTGGTCACACCATCTGGTCGTCCTCTTTAAAGCGAAAAGGGAAGAAGGGACACAGAGGACACACACAGGCTCCTGACCTCATTTGCATATGAGTGAATGACTTCTCATTGTCCAGAATCCATCAGGTGGGTAACAGTCTCTTCCCCAGTACACTCTTGGGACAGAGGCAGAGGAACACAAGTCAGTGAGGAGGAGCCTGTTCAAATGCAGAGAGCCTCTGCTTACCCATCCTACCTCCGATGACACCAGAGAATTAGGACAGCATCACCTCTCACTTATCTGGAGCTGACGCTTTTCTCTCTTTTTTAATGCAGTAAGTATGCAGAGAGCATTCCTCTTTGCCAAGGAACATTCGAGGCTCAGAAAGGTTAAGAGGACTAAGGGCTGTGCTGGTATCTCAGTAACTCTGCTGAGCCACACAGCCTCTGAGGGAATATTCTAATTTCATTTCTGTTGCTATAATAAAAATACCCTGACACATACCTTTACTCCCAGAACACAGGAGACAGAGGGAGGTGTATCTCGGTGAGATCAAGGCAAGCCTGGTCTACAAAGCAAGTTTCAGGACAGCCAGGGCTATCTCAGAAAAACAAAACACCTGAATAAAAAAGCAACTCAGGAGAGAAAGGATTTTTTTCAGTTTACAATTATTCCAGATTACAGTCCATCATTTTGGAGAAGTCAAGGCAGGAACGTCAAACAGCTAGTTGCATTATATCCACAGTCAAGAGCATAAATGTGTGCATGCTCACTTGGTTGTACTCGGTTGGATTTCTTCATTCTCACACAGTTCAGGATCTCATGCCTAGAGAATAGTGCTGCCCACAGTGGGCTGGGTCTTCCCTATGTCAATTAACTTAATTAAGAAAATCTCCTATTGACATGCCCAAAGGCCAAACCCAATGTAAACTTTGTTTGGTTTTTGAGACAGGGTCTTAACTCACTTTGTAGACCAGGCTGGCTTCAAAGTCACAGAGATCCATCTGCCTCTGCCTCCCAAGTGCTGGCATTAAAGGCATGCTCCACCATGCCAGGCCTATAAACAGTCTTTCATTGAGACTCACCTCTCAGGTGATTCTAGGTTGTGTTGAATTGGCAATTATAAGTAATTGTCACAGGAGAGAACCCAACTGTTCCCTCAGGTCTCTTCAGCCACATTTGTAGGAAACACTCACTGCAAACCCTGCACAACTCACACAAAGTTGACTTAGAAACAGTATAAAGCACTGCGAAGCGGTGGCGCATGCCTTTAATCCCAGCACTTGGGAGGCAGAGCCAGGCAGATTTCCGAGTTTGAGGCCAGCCTGGTCTACAGAATGAGTTCCAGGACAGCCAGGGCTACACAGAGAAACCCTGTCTTGAACCCCCCGCCCCCCCAAAAAAGAAACACTATAAATCTCAGTGTAGGAAACAGAAATTGTATCACGGTGTGGGAGGTGGGGCAAAGTGGAGGCGATCTGAAGCATAGAGATTAGGAAAAATTCAGTCTTATCACATTCCTCTCCACTTGACCAGAGAGCCGAGCTGCTAAGCTGAGCAGATGGGCAGCCAGCAAGGACATCCCGAGTTTGGGTCCTGGCTCTGCCACCTGCTTGCTTGTCAATCAACCTCACGTGAGTAGCATCCTTACCGAATCAGTTCCCATGCCCATAAGTGGTTATTACAGCATCTGCTTTCTGGGGGGGTGGGGTGGGAGGACATGCCGCAAGCTCATGTGGAACCCAGCACACAGCTGGCCTCCTGTTAAAGGCAGCTGTTAAATGTTGTTGGATAGATTAAGAGGAAGCTGGAGAGACTATGAGATTTAGAAGGAAGAGCAAAAGAAGCCAGAGGGGGCTTCCCAACATTTCCCTCCCTTTCCTCCCTCTCTTTCTCCATCTTTCACATCATCATCATCGTCATTGTCGTCATTGTCACACCTGTCATCACTATCAACATCACCACCACCACCACCATCATCATCAGTAGTAGTAATGATATGCTACAATAATGCAAATGGAAATGTTTAGGGGAAAGAAGGAAATAAGAGAATAAATACCCATATTGCATTATTGGCAACCAAAATATTTTGTTTGTAAATAAGCTTAAATCCTCTAGATACTGTGTCTTGAAACTTTTTCTATGTTGCTATCAAGGAATAAGACAGGTTTAGTACCAAGCAACCTCTAAGTCAGAGGCTCATTCCTTGTTCATTCAGAGTCTCCTGTATCGCAGAGTGACTCTCACACAGGCTGCCCTCCATGAGATGACTTGACACTTAAACCTGTGGCACCTCCAGCTGAGCACAGGTCTTGAAGTAACAGAGAATTCACACAGAGGCTCTGGAAGGCTTGAGTCCAGAATAAATATTTATCACCTCCCAGTGAAGGTCAGAACTAGTCCTAAGGTCATATCTTCAGGCAAAACAGAGAGTGGGAAGGGCTGCAAAATGCAGCCAGCCAGGGATCCAGGAAGAAGAAAATTGAGAGCACCACAGAGTAAAGCTTTCAACTTTAGATTTGCATACTTCCAATGAACTACACACTCTGCAACTCATGTTTAGGCATTTTGACTCTTGCCAGTTTTTCAGTATCACAAATATAACTTGACTCTCCAAGTTTCACTGGGGTTGTAGTTGGGATCAGCGCTAGCTTTGATAGTGTGCTATTATCGGATCTAGGAACCACCCACCCCCTTTGGGCAGCTCCTCAGCTCCCATCCCCACTTCCCCAAATCATACTGTTTGTATTCTCAACCAGAAATCTGCATCAAGGGTTGCATGTGAGGCTCTGGACCGGACACCCTTGTGGGTATTGGTTAGCACATGGGACAGATACAGTCCATTCATCCATCCTGCAGCTTCTATCCATACCACCTCTACTGCAGGGAGCTTCACAGGGTAACGCTGAGAATTCTGCACACACAGCATGCTGGTCTGTGGCACCATACAGAGCTACAACAGTGCTGAGTCCTGCCTGGTCACGGAAGGGATGGCACAACAAGTGGAACAGAGCCAGCAGGGTGTGGGCCTCCACAAGTATTGACAGTTGCTGGGTGTGAGAAGAATGTCCTCTCTGCCAAGGTTAATGACTCCATGATTATCAGAGACAACATAGTCTGGGAGGTGAGGGTGTGTCTAATGTCTCAGCAAAATGGTAAACACTGTGACCTTCAGGATAGCCCTTAAGGCTGTGGGAAAGAACTCTGAAAACATGAGTTCAAAAAAATATAATTTCTCAACTACACAAAATATAAGGATGCAATATGAATTATATGAGGGACTTCACAGACCTAAAAGAACAGAGGCACCTGCATTATGAGCCAGCTTGTGAGAAAAATATTAAGGAAAGAGACAAAGAGATTTGAGTAGTGGTGATCACAGGGCAAGATCCTAGCTAAGTTTATTGCTTGTGCTTAAAAAGGCAGGCAGATTTATGATTTAAAGGTCAGCCTGGGACAGAGCTAGTTTGGGCCCAAATGTGATGGGGATGGTAATCCCAGGACAGGATCCCACCCAGCTAGTTTATTGTTTGTGCTTACAAAGGCATGCAGATCTCTGAATTCATTTGCAATGTTTAAAAAAATGTGCTTGCTGTCTCTTCCAAAGAATCAAGGGACTGGGGTCATGGAATGCTGATTCATGGGATAACCAAAAGCAAACCTGGAGTAAATGACTGAATTAATATGTAAATAAAAGACTGGGCTTTGGTCTGGGAGAGCTGAGCTATCTGGATAAGCTGACTGGAGGTCTCTAGAAAAAGCTGTCTTGAGCAGAACACAGATTGTCAGCTTGTACCCCACGAATGACTCATACTACTTCTTTAGTTGCTCCAGAACACCACTTACTCAGAACCCCTCTCTGAGCTGAGGCTGGTCCTTGGTAAAACAGTATGTTTTGGCTGGTTCTGTACAAACTTAGCTCCATGGGTCCTGAAACTGCACTGTTTGGACATGGGACCTCACACAGTCCTTCATCAATTCTGATCCTGTAGCTTCTCTCATAAATGCTCAACACAAGTTGAGTCACCTATTATTAGGGGGATGATGACTCAATCACTGCCATCTCCCAAGGCCATCACTGAGAAGGAGAGGTCTCAGCTCCCTTAATTTTTATGTGTCCTGTCTGGTTGGATCTAGGAGCTCAATAAATACATATAAAAGGGGGTTAAGGACAGAAGAGATTGAACATGTTATTAACTACACATGCACATGGGAATCTTCACTAGAGAGTGAATTGCAAATGGAAAAAAAAAGTGTGGATTTTATGCTTTTAAAATAAAGAACATTAGAATTGTGAAGGAATGACCGGGCAGTGGAGATCTGGATAAGGTACAAATATCTTCTAGAGACATCACTAAGATGAATGGGGGGCAATGAAGAAGTTACTAGAAGATAAACTTAATTCTACATTTGTGTGCTCAGGATCACTGCAGCCTTACCAGCCTCCAGGACCAGGGCCATTTCCTAGCCTTGTATAATGTGTAATCTTGATTGTCAGCTTGGTAGTATTTGGATTCACCCAGCAGACATGTCTCTGGGCATGTCTGGGAAGAGAGGAGTGACTGAGGAGGAGGGCTCACTTCCATGCAGGCAACATCTTCCTTCCAATGGGTAGTCCAGATATAAAGGGATCTGAGGAAACATCAGAGTTACCTGGCAGGCTTTGTTGCCATGCATCACTGCTGTCACACACCAGTTTCTTTGGCCTTCTACTGTGGACTGAATGCCAACTGCTCTCCAGGGAGATTCCAGACCTTCAACATGACCTGGGGTCTACTGAGGCATCTATCTCTGCGGACTGGGCAGTTATCCGGTACTCTGTCCATTTAGAGAGCTGATAGGCATTGTTGGACTATCCAGTCCCTATGGTGCATACCAATCGAATAAATGCTTTTTATGATATATAGTCATTCTGTTGGTTCTGAGTGTATAGAGAACCATGCATGATACAGTATGTGAAAGACACCCCTTCCCAAAGGATCTTTTTTTAAATTATTATTTAAAATAAATTACTTTATGCATTTGAGTGTTTTGCCTGCATATATGTCTGTGTGCCACATGTGTGCCTGGAGCCTGTACAAGTCCAAAGAGGGTGTTAAATCCCATGGAACTGGAGTTACAAACAGTTGTAAGCCATCATGTGGGTACTGGCTTACCTGGGTCCTCTACAAGAGCAACAAAATGCTCTTAATAGCCTAGCCATCTCCCCAGCCCCTCCCCCAACATACACATACACCATTTTTCTTTACTTTGAGACACCATCTCACTATGTATTTTTAGCTGGCCTGGAGCTCACTATGGAGACCCTGTTGGCCTCAGAATCAGAGAGATCAACCAGCCTCTACCTCTGGAGTTCTGGGATTGAAGATGGGCACCCTGCACCCAGCCCAACTGCCACTTCTGAAGTTATAGTTCTTGAAACCATTTTTGCTTGAAATAATCAACATTCTAACTTGGTTCATTTTGAGATGGGTTCTTCCTTATTCGCTTTATCCTGGTGTCGGTTTTTGTCATCACTATAACCAAATGCCTGGTGGATGCATCTAATGGGAGGAAGGGTTGATTCTAGCTTATGACTTGGCTTAATAAGCTGCAGTGTGTCGCAGTGGAAAGCGCATGGCAGAGCAGAGACCCCAGATCCAGGAAACAGAGAGAGGATGCCAGATTCCTTCTTTCTCTTAGTCTGTCCAGGCTCCCACACACATTCAGAACAGGTCTTCCCACTCACAAATGGAAACAAAGACAGCCTACAGGTATGCTTCTAATCTCATGGGAACACCTCAATGCTTGCCAATTATGATTAACGATCACAAACCTCAATGTTGCCCTTCCTAGGTAGGTCTTATTCTTCATCCCAAATCCCTAAGCTACCCCGCATATTAGTAGATATAAACTCCTACTTGTATAGAGGGCCATCCTCTAACACAGCGGTTCTCAATCCGTGGCTGTGTGTGATCCCTTTTGCAACCTCATTTCCAAAAAAATTTACATTACGATTCATAACGGTAGCAAAATTGCAGTTATGAAGTAGCAATGAAAATAATTTTGTGGTTGGGGTCACTACAACACGAGGAACCGAAGGTCACCACATTGGGAAGGTTGAGAAGCACTGCTCTAACATCACTCACTGGGAACA